>JAKSZU010000002.1:145973781-147345031 GCA_026018925.1 Tupaia tana
AGCCTATGCTCAATTTCTAAATTCATTCCTTAGGTACTAATGAAATGATCTCTAAATTAACAACATAAATATATGAACTTACAGAATATAGAGAAATAATTAAGCATCTACATAAAATATTTATTTCACTAATATTAATAATACATACATATTTCAAACGAAATACTTCATAGAATAAGGCACTAATAGAGAAATACTGAATTTTTTTCCACTTTCTAATGTCATGGAACAATTTTATCAAAACTCCTTAGAGGCATCTAGGGTCTAAAATGCATGATGAACTTTATAAAAATTTATATGCAAACTGACAATTAATTTAGAAGGGTAAAACTCTCACCTTATGTTTAAGAATATAAACTAAGAACTAAGGATTTAATAGAATTTTAATTGCACTCTAATCATTCTTGGAATCTAGATAGACATAACTTTGTAATTTTCACAATGAAGTTAATTAACAACTTGAACAAGGGTTCTTGGATTTTTATCTATTTGCTATTTGTTATAACAGAAATCCCAAAGCTCAGAGGCTTAAACAATTCTTTCTTTTCATGTGAGTTCTGTTGGCTAGGGTTTGGGGGAAGCTTTGGCTGGGTAGTGCCCTCTGAAGCAGAACCTCTTCTGCACTGCCAGGCATGTTAACCGGGCTATTTTCTGAAGAGTTGGAACACCTACTTTCAAGAAAGAACATGGTTGGTTGTTTGAGCCGGCCATGGATTTGGGGGCCTCTGTTCTGATAGGGTTGAGTAGGTGTCTTCCGTAGAGTGCTCTGAGCAAACCTGGCAGGAGTCACCTTGTCATTTATACTCCAGTCCCAGAAGTCACATAGGTTGCATCTGCTGTTTGCTGTAGGTTAAGACAGTAACAAAAGGCAGGGGACATAAACCACTGATCGGTGGACTTATGACAGATTGTAATGAGAGCATGTGGGATGGAATGTGAATTGGTTCAGCCAATTTTCTTCAGTTCAATTTGCCACCGATCTGAATCTTAGATGCAACCAACAGTGAGCATCCACAATGTTCAGCTTTGCTGTTTTGTTTTTGATCTTCAAAATAACCTAGTGGGTGGGCTAGCAGTGGCATGATGGTTAAGCTGCTGGATCTCATATGATTGAGTTCTTGGTTTGAGTCCTGGAGCTACCAGCTTGAAAATCACACCAGGAGGGTGCACGTACATTCCCAAAATCCCACGAGTAGAATGGAGGAAAAAAGATTGCAACATGGCCATCCCCCAGGGGTGATTTCTGACTTTCTCTGTCTCTCTATCTCTCACCATCAAGTCCACGTAGCCTATGGCAAGAATCTAAACAATAAGAAGATAATCTAGTGAGCTAGATATTATTTTCTTCTTTTAGGCAGAGGAAACTGAGGTTGAAGTCATTTAATTTTTTTTTTGGAGAATTGCATTGAAGCAGTACAGAGCATAGACCATGATTTTTTAGGTTAATATTGATTCAAGCTCTGATTCTATTGTATTTCTTAAATTTTTATTTATTTTATTCATGATAATGCATGCACACCAAGGCCGTGATCCCCTCCCCCCAGCCTCCCAGCCCCTCAGTATTCTGGGCATGTACGCACACAGCCAGCATACTTTAGGTCGATTGGGCCAGGGATCTGAACTCACAGTCAGCCATGTGGCTTCCAGCATGGCGGTTCAGTGTGCTGCCAACTATTCCAGCAAGGCTAGGCTTCCATTACTTACAGACTGTGTGGCTGAAAGCAGAATAAATCATTAGCTGCCAAAACCCAGAACTTATAAATATGTAGTAACAAAATAGTTCACTTTTTAAATTATTAAAATTATTTATTTTATTTATTTATTTTAAGTTTGTTATAGGGCATGTGTGCTCATCAGAGAGAGAGAGGGAAAGCAAGCCACCAGGACCAGGATTCAAACCGCAGTCAGCCATGTGAGTCCAATGCCTCAACCACTACACTACCTGCTGGCCCCACAATAGTTCACTTTTATATTGTGTTTCACAGTTTGCAAGTGTCATTTGTCTCATTCATAATTGTAAGATCATCTGAGAGAAATAGAGTGTCCAGGAAGAGGCATGGTTTAGAGAATAATCCAGGTCTTTTGATTTATAAAACTATATAAATCTTTACTGTTATTTTGCATCTAGCTGCTAACACAGACCAATCTTTTCCTGTTAAACAAATTTGAATTAATAGAAATTTGGATAATTTTTTAAAATTTATTTATTTGCATTTATTCACTGTACATCATTACAGCATACAAAATGAGATTTTCCATCCAGAGTACACTGTATATTGTCTCAATCAAGCACATCAACAAACATGCTATTGTCAAAAGATGATCTTCCATTTCTTGTTTTCTGTATGTTTAGCTTTTTTCCCCCCATCCTTGATTCCCTATCTCCTACCCTCTGCCATCTCCCATTCTCCTCCCACACTGTCTCTGGTATCTAGGTTTGCTTTCTATACTGTTTTCCCCACACATTTTATTGAATCACCAAATACCCTCATAGCAAACACAGGTGACATACACATTTCCATGAACACAAGTCTAACTTTATGCATCCTATAAAGTAGCACCTAGCTGGGGCTACATATCCTACTGCAGTCATTGAATAAATATGTATTTTTTTTCCTGAAACTTTTTTTTTGTAACTCAATTTACATCCCTTACCTAAGCATCATCACAGCACACAAAATGCGATCTCCTATCCAGTACACACTGCATAGTGACTCAATCATGCACATTACAAAAAATTTTCCATTTCTAGTTCCTAGAAATATTTCCACCCCTCTTTCTGACCCTCTGTCCCTTCCCACCCTCCTCACAGACCACCTCCGGTGTCCACAATTGTCCTTCATTCCCTTCCCACCCACGTTGCATTGATCACACAATTTCCTACATAATCTAACTACTTTCAATGGTGAGTTCACTCATTACTACTAAGAAAACCAGTTTTAACTTAAATCAAAGAAATGCCAAGGAACTTTGCTTAAAGCCAGGAAACAGGTTAGGATGCTGTTCAAATGGTAGGTGCATGAACCTATCAGTCTCATGTACTTTTACCTTCTGTTCTGGTTCAGTTTTCCTGGTTAAATTCTGGTATATAATATTGAACTCCAGACTTGTCCCTATGATTAAGTTGGCCACTTTCTTAGTTTTTGGATTCTTATTTCCGTGTGTCTGTGTTTAATTTTCTGATACAGCACACCCTTGAGGACTTCTTAGAGATCTGGTCTGGTGCTGGTAAATTCTTTCAGGTTTTGTTTATCTGAGAATGTTCTTGTCTTTTCTTCCCACCTGAAAGATAATCTTGCCGGGTACAGTATTCTAGGCTGAAATTGCTTCTCTCGTAACACTTTGAATATATTTTCCCATTCTCTCCTCGCTCACATTGTTTCCGATGAGAGATCTGCTGTTAGCCTGATGGGATGTCCTTTGTAGGTAATTTGATGTTTTTCTCTCGCCAATCTTAGTATCTTGTCTTTGTCTGCGGTTTTGGTCAACCTGGCTATAATGTGTCTTGGAGAAGATCTTCTTGGGTTGATTCTATTTGGGGTCCTTTGTATTTCCTGGGACTGGATCTTCGAATGCCTCTCTAGGTTTGGAAAGTTTTCTTGCAGGATTACATGGAATATATTATCAATGCCCTTATGGGTCTCTTCACCTTCTGGAATGCCAATTATCCGGATATTTGGACGTTTGATGGTATCCAGTACTTCTCACATATCATTCTCAAATTTTTGGGCCATTTTCTCAGTCTTCATGGTGGATTTTTCTAGGCCAGCATTTTTCTATTCTACATCTGAGATTCTATTTTCTGAATGATCTAGTCTGCTTTTAATACTTTCAAGGGAGATTTTGACTTCCTGTATTATAGACTTCATCTCTAGCAGTTCTGTATGAGTCTTTTGTAAAGTGTGTAATTCCTCTTTTAGATCTAGCAAGAATTTCCTCATCTCCTGGAACTCGTCAACTTCTTTCTCCTTTCTCTTTAGCAGTTCATTGTCTCTCTTCTCTTCCATCTCTGTTAGCTTCGACATTATGAATGCTCTAAATTCCTTATCAGACATTTCCATGATTTTCACCGAACTGCTTGTGGATGAAGAAGAGTTACTCTTTTCCCTTGGAGGAGAGATATTTTCTTGCTTTCCCATATTTCTTGTGATCCGGCGGTGATTTCTTGTCATCTGATGGATGGTGTGTTTCTTTCAAATTCTTGAAGTTCAGTCTAAATGTTCAGGAGCAAGCAGAGGTGATCTAGAATCTCTTTGCCATTCTGTTGTGATTGCTGGTGTAGCAGATTCAGTAGATGTTGGGGAATATTTTAACCCTATTAGTATTTGGATGTTTAACTACAGTGCTCTTAGATCCGTCTAAGAACACATTGAATGGATATTGGAGGGTGGAGAGACAAGTAAAAGGAAAAAGAAAAAGGGAGAGAGAAACAACAACAAAAAGAGAAAAAAAGACCAAAAAATTGTAACTACTATTCTTTTAAAAAAAAAAAAAATCACAAAATAGGAAACCACGCTGCGCGCAAAATCTAGTTCACTGGCGCCATGTGGAACCTTGTTCTGAGGGCCCGGCTTCTTCTGCCTGGTGGGAGGAGGACCAGAGCACTAATTAACAAGATAAGAGGTGGAGCCAAGAGCCAGAGAAAAACTGTGCCTTTTTAAAAAAAAAAAAAAGTGCAAAAAGGAAAAATAAGGGAAGGCAGAAGCAGGGAGAGACAGGAACTGAGAGACAGAAAGAGAGATAGAAGGCTGGGGGTGCAGTGGGGGCTCCCTACCGCTAGCTCGTTTGTTGGAGGCTGAATTATCAGTAGAAAATCTTCATTCCCTGAAAATATCTAGTTCGCTGGCGCCATGTGGAACCTTGTTCTGAGGGCCCGGCTTCTTCTGCTGCTAGCTTGTTTGTTGGAGGCTGAATTATCAGTAGAAAATCTTCATTCCCTGAAAAAATCTAGTTCACTGGCGCCATGTGGAACCTTGTTCTCGAAATTTGGATAATTTTATTAAACAATTTATCATTTAAAATTGATGAGAAAACACAGGAAAGGGCAAAACTTTAAAACATCTTTGGGACCAGCTGGTGGGATGGTGTTATGGCAGCTGGATCCTACATGATCAACTGAATGGTTCTAGTCCTGAACCTGGTAGTTTGAGAAACATGCTGGGCATGTGTACGTGTGTGTCCAGATTCCTGAGAGGATAGTAAAAGAGAAGGGATTGGAACATGTTCATTTCCACTGGGGTTTTCTTTCTCATTTTCTCTCCCTCTTTCTTCACTCTCTCTGTCTCTCTAAAGTGAGTACACATGCCCAATACAAAAATTAAAACAAATAAATAAAAACATATTTGTTTTTCATTACTTAAGAGCTTAAAGAAAATTAGATTGGTTTTTGTTGTTGTTGTTGTTTGTTGTTTCTGCAATAGGGTGTGTGTGTTTGCCAGAAAAACAGAGAGAAAAAAAGTGAGAAATCATCACCCATGGGAATGATCACGCTATAATCCCTTTTCCTCCATTTTCTTCTCAGGATTTTTGGGCATGCATGCACATGCACCTGGCATATTGTTTCTAGCCACTGGTCCAGGACTTGAACCAGAGTCAGCCATGTGGGATCTAGTACCTTAACTACCACACCATCTGTTGGCACAAATTAGCCTTTATTTTATTGCCAGAGTAAGTATGTGTTTGCCAGAGAAAAAGACAGAGATACTGAGAGAGAGAGGGGGATAGAGATAAAGCACGCCCCAGAGGGTATGCTCATGCTGAAATCCTTTTTCTTCCATTTCTCTACCTCATCAGGATTTGGGGCATGCATGCACATGCATTCAATGTATTCAAGCCTCTGCAGCCAATTTTGAAACCAGGGCTGGCCTTGTGGAATCGAGCTCCCTGTACATAGCACTTCATCACCACAGTAGGGGACTGGCCCATAAATTAATCTTTCTAAGTAAAAATTTAATCTCTAAAATTATAAGCTTCTGGAAAGTTTTGTATTAGCCTAAAACCATTGCCCTAATCATAAATATCATTGTAATTGTACTAATTTTATTACAGGAGCAAAACAATTAGATCAGTGCGGTTTAAGGGCAATACTCTTCCAGCTGTTGACGCCAACCACTATTTTCATCAGACAACAACCTGATATAACAGATGAAGAAACAGTCAATAAGCCAAGAAGAAGAGTAAGGTAAAGAACTTTATAAACAGTAAGAACATCACATGTAAAGTCCCAGAGACCAGAGGGTGCATGGCGTATTCAACCAGCAACTGATATGGGAGGGGCACAGAGAAAGGGGAGGAGAGGGTGGTCAGAGTGAAGATTGTACCACGCCCACAGGATCTGGGTAGGATTTTGCTATTTTTTCCAAGAGCAATGGGAAGCAGTTGAAAGATTCAAGGTGGGGAATGACATGATTGAACTTTTATTTTAATAAATATCAGTGATGTTGG
Source organism: Tupaia tana (assembly GCA_026018925.1). Taxonomy (NCBI): domain Eukaryota; kingdom Metazoa; phylum Chordata; class Mammalia; order Scandentia; family Tupaiidae; genus Tupaia; species Tupaia tana. The sequence goes on from JAKSZU010000002.1 coordinate 145,980,226, forward strand.
AGTTGGGAATCTGTGTTGGAGGGGCCAGAGGGAATTCAAGAGACCAGCTAGGAGTTTGTTGAAACAATTGAGGCATAGTGTCTTATAGAATAAAACATCACAGAGTCTTTAGAATGGAACTAAGTCATTAAATATTCATTTGGTGATTGCTTGTCATTTTCTTCCTATTTTAAACAATGCTTCAAAGCACTTGTTTCCATGTGCCTGCTAGTCTGTTCAGGTGTATGTGAGCTTTGCTAGAATACACACTCAGATTTTCCTTATGGAATTGTGTCTTCCCAACTCTGGAGATTTTATTTCAAGGACTAATGGGACGAGAGAGACAAGTTTTGTTTTGGACATGTTAATAAATATCAGCTTTAGTATGGAGATGCTGGCTACTGCCATTCCAAAGGGGAGCTTACTTGAGGACAGATCCCACGGAGGAAAGTCACCCCCAAGAACGGTGATGGTCCAACTCCTAACAATTTGTCTAAGTTCATAAACTCGAAGATGCCTGAGGCCAGGACTTCTGCTAGAACTATGTGGCTGAATAAACTTCCCTTTTGTTTAGGCCACTGTGAGTTGGGCTTCTTTCATTTGCAACTAAAAGTGCCTTAATAAATAAGTGGTTAGTAAATTAAAAATCAAGCAAGGAAGATAGATTATTATATTCTTATAAAACATAATTTATTAAATTCAAAAGAATGCTATTATATTCTTGGAACACAGCCATCTGAATGGAAAGAAAATGTACTCATAGACACAGATGATCGTTACAATGCACAGAAAGCTATGCTGGGAATTACCAAACAGACAACTGTAAATCTGATTTTTGTTGTTGTTGTTAGGTTTTTATCATAGGGCACATGGGCTTGCAAACCCTTTTTCTCCATTATCCTCTCTGGATTTTTGGAAAGAAATTATCCACACCCTGCATAATTTTCAAGCTATCAAGTCCAGGATGCAAAGTGTGTTTGGCCATGTGGAAATCAATACCTTAACGACCATGCCACCTACTGGCCCCCAGTCAGATGATTTTAACAATATTAGGACTATGTCTTGTTCCTTGCTAAGCCTGTCTACTAACAGAAATTACTCAGACAGGAGTAAGTGTGACTTCTCTCAGATGATGGTACTTGAATATAGTCACAGAGAACTTGGGGGCCTGTCGAAGCAGTAATGAAAGCCGCAGGAGGTGCCCTTTGTGGTCCATGTTGGATGTTTATCAGGTAAAATGATTCAGAGCTTCTTGACTGTGTTCTCAAACAAGTTGCTGACCTTAATAGATACCAATCATGCATATGTATCTTGTTATAGTTCATTCTGTGGCTAATAACAGAAATACTGTGTCTGGATAATCCATAAAAAATAGGAGTTTATTTTTAGCTCCTTTGAAGTCCAAGGTCATGGTGCTTAACCTGGTAAGGGTCTTCTTGAGGGCAGGAACTCTTAGCAGAGTCCCAAGATAACACAAGGCATCATATCACATAAGGAGACAGAACAAGAGCAGAAGATGTCTTATAGATCTACCAGGCGTCACGTATAGGAATCCCAACCTCAACCAATCCCAGTCACCACCCAAAGGCACCACCTTTTAACACCAGAACTGCATCAAGTCTCCATCCTCTCTCACCATGAAAATGGTTAACCAAATTTCACAGCGTAAATGTTTGGAGACACATTCAAATCACAGTAAGTCTTAGATTCATTTGAATGATCTGAAAGCAATCCACCAGGAGAAATTTTTATCCAGTCTTATTCCCCAAAATAGTTGTTCTTTTCCTGAGAAATTAGTTTGTCTATGGACATTCATATAATTTAAGTGATCGGGTTTCTCTTTTTTGAAGTGGCTTCCAGAAAAAGCTTAGAATCCAAACCAACATCAAACAAGTAAAAAATGAGTATAAGTTTTAACTATTTTATAAACGTAGTTTCTTCTCTATTTCTGTCACCAATCTTTGTCAAATATATTTTCTTCAATCATCCATTCAAATTTGTACAACTTATGTTATTTTTACCTTAATGTATTTTATTTATAATTCTGTTACATTAATTACTTCTATAAAAAAGTAATTTTAAAATCTCTCAAAGAGGGGACCAGCAGTTGGTGTAATGGCTATGTCACTGGACTCCCATGTGGTCGACCACGGTGCAAGACATAGACCCAGTGGCTTAAACTCACGCCAGGCGTGTGTGCGTGCGTGCCCAAGATCCCGAGAGGAGAATGGAGAAGAAAGGATTGCGACATGGCCATGCCCCCTGGGAGGTGATTTCTCACTTCTGTCTCTCTGTCTCTCTCTTTCTTTCTGGCTTGGAAAGTAAAGTATTTTAAAATGTAAAGGATTTACTTATTTGATAAATCATAGGAAAGAGTAGAAAGAGGATAAAATTATTAAAAAGACTGTTTTTAAATATCATGAACATTGTCAAACTGAACATTCATTTTTCCTCCCTTTTATCATAAATCCCCATGAGATACGGCACCAACTGAAAACCTGCTGCCTTCTAATAAAACTAGTAAAATTAAGTAGGATAAAATATCTGATTTTTTGTTCCCAATAGATTATTTTTTTTTACTTTCTTATTAAAGTCCTCAACATGGTACAGGATGAATGTGCACAATATTGAAAAGACCAATAAATAGTCCAATGACAGAATCTTGAAGAAATTATTGTCATGAACACAGACTTCCTTCTCAAACTTTTTTCCTCCTCTGATCCCTCTTCCCAACTAGATCTCAACTTTGATCTTCAACGTCCATGTCCAGTTATAGCAAAGTTCCTCCCACCCTTGATGTCTCTCCCTTAAGCAATTTCCTCCCTCTGCTTGTCAGGTATACATAGCTAGTTGTTTTTGCTATCTTTGAAGATAAGATCAGTTTTATACTGAAGTATCTCTCCCTTACCATAATAGTTCAAATACTATCTGTCTTGCCATTTTTAACAAGTATCCAATATGAAAATTTTCATTGAACTGATTGATGCAATTACACACACACACACACACACACACACACACGACCAGCTCAGTCTGCAGTGTATGATGAATTGCATCTTTGCCTCATGAACTACCTGAGAAGTAAGAGACTTCATACTGGTAGTGCCAACATTCTCCATGACACTTGTTAAAGCAGAGTAAGACAAATTGTATTTAAGGAAACTGTCCTGACAGTTATAGGGACTACATAGTAAGGATTTTGCAATAAGGGACTTAAATAGGGTTCAACTCCTAATTTTACAAGGAAAATAGGGGATTTATAGCCATAGAATAAGAGTAGGGGGGTCAGCGGATGGAAATTTACTAAGTGGAAGATCAGTGCTTGGGGGAATTCTGTCTAAATCAACCTTAAAGGATGTTTGCTTGCTACAGGCAAGACAGAGTGATCAGACATCTCCTAGAGGATGGTGGAAGGTAAGGAACCTGATCAGATATTAAAATGAGTGGAGATTAACTACCTTTATAGGATTTTTGCTAAAATAGGCAATACGGAGATGAGAGTTCATCATAGCCTTCTAGAGTTTGATCAGGGAGAGAATCTTTGTCAATTCTTTCCAAATACCTTTTCTCTGACTCAGAAATTTAACATTTATTATATGTAGAGAGAAAGATAGATGTTTTCCTACTTTCTTTAAAGATTATCCAATGAGGTAAGTAGATCTTATTTCTTTCCTTCACCTTGCCATTTGTTACTAATAGTTTTCTTCATCTTGGGAGAAAAGATAATCCCAGAAAACTACTGAAGAGGAAGTAGGGTCAGGGTTATGGTGCAGTGTATTCTGGGAACTTCTGATGCAGAAGAAAGACAGCTAAGAAACTTATTTTTTACTGTACTTTGTCAGTTTAAGTTTCCAGAGAACTGGGTTGTGAAGAAAAGCAGCCAATCATGTGAGAAAGCTCATTAGAAACAAGAAACTTGACCAGAAGTGAGGAACATCAATAGCCCTCCAACTGCAGATCTGGGAGTCATCTCCAAAAACATAGGCAGAAAGTAAGAACAAGGAAGGAGGACAATCACATGACTCCACCTCTAAAACGATCTCCTTGGCTCAAAGATAAGTAAGAATGACAATTAAGTGTAAGCTCCCAAGATAATTATAGAGTAGGGGCCACCAGGTGGCATGGTGGTTAAGGCACTAGACTCCCACATGGCTGACCCTGGTTCAAATCCTAGACCAGTGGCTTGAAAATCATGCTGGGCATGTATGCATCCATGCCCAAAATCCTGAGAAGAGGATGGAGGCAAAGGGTTTGTGGACTGGCCAGCCACCTGGGGGATGATCTCTCACTCTCCCTCTCTCTGTCTCTGTCAGGCAAGCACACAAATCCTATGGTAAAAACCTAAAAATAAGTAAATAATTGTAGAATAAATAGAAGATGATCATCTCTTCCAGGAATCTGGGGAAGGGTGACATTTTAAAAATTATCTACTCTAGGAATTATTTTTAAATTTCCAGGAAAATTAAATACTGTGTAGAATAAACACAAACACAGTTTCTTTGGAAGAGAAGCAGAACTTCACATGATGAGAACATAAATGAGGGTGAACAAGAAAAACGAACAGGAAACAGAACAGGACAAAATGGAGGTAAGTGGAGTACGTAAAGATTTCAACTTATAGGAGTAGGAAGTTTCAAAAAAGCAAGAAAAAAAGATTTAAAATTATAAAAACATGATGTTAAAATGGAAATTCCCACTGGCCATAAAGAATGGAAAACCTTCGGGACCAGCAGTTAGCGTAATGGCTATGTCGCTGGATTCCCACATAGTCGACCGCGGTTCACGTCCTGGACCCGGTGGCTTAAAAACTCACGCCGGGCGTGTGTGCGTGCGTGCCCAAGATCCCGAGAGGAGAATGGAGGAGAAGGGATTGTGGCGTGGCCATCCCCCTGGGGGGTGATTTCTCGCTTTCTGTCTCTCTGTCTCTGTCTGTCTGGCGAGCGCATGCACCCTATAGCAAAAACCTCTCCAAAAAAAAGAATGGAAAAACTTCAGAAGAAAGTTAAGTGCTGATGTGGGAGCAACTTTAACACGATTTCCCAATTGCACAGTGAAAAAATGAGATTTCAATAATAAGAGTAGATGACCAAGAATATAAAGTGTTCATATGCATGATAAGTATTTCCAAATCTAGTTCAAAACAAAATATAAAGAAAGTCTGAAGAACATTCAGGAAAAAACCCAAACAAGCATTATCATAGTTTAAGGATGCAACCTTAAAATTCAGAATACAGTGGAGCAAGACCTAAGAAGTATTGAAGGGAAAAATGTTATAATACAATTACTTTATATGCATGTTAGTACTTCAGCTGTCAAAAAAAAAAAAAAACAGACAAAAATGATAAATAAATGAAAGCAAATGAGTGAGGAATGTATAGCATTAATGGAGATTAAAAATACAAACTTTAATTTCTGTTATGTACTTCACTATAAAACTAAAAATGAATGTTAAGTTTTCTGAGAAGAAATTTTAAATGTAATAAAATATTCTAAATCGAAGCACTCAAAGATTGAAAAGTTGGTGGCTAAGGAGAACTGAAAAGAAGCAATAAAATGTACTAAATGTCATGTTTAAAATAGACTTGACACAAAGATTCTGTCACTTTTGACACTCCTGAAACTAACATGTTTCAGAAGTATAGGCTAATGATTACCTTTGAAAAACATAAAGGTAATTATATCATTTGTTCGGTTATTTTAATTTTTCTTATTTAGGGACATTATCTCCACCTTCCTGCAGAAAGTCAAGTTTATCTGATATAAAATGCCAGAAAGCCATTGCAAATAAAAGAAACAGCAGGAGATCTATGCAAGAAAATGCAACAAAGACTGGGAGACAAGGGCACAGGCCCTCAGAAGAAGACACCTTCATGGCTCCTGAGAACTAATGATTTCAGGGAAATAAGAGAAATGAAGATTTTTCACTAATAATTCAGCCTCCAGCCCACAAACTTGAGTGGTAGGAAGCTTCTCGAGCCTTCGGTCTTTGTCTCTGTCTCTGTCTCTCTCTACTTCTGTCTCTGTCTTCTCATTTTTTTGTAATTTTTCTTCTTTAAAAATTTTTAAGGTAAAGCATTTTTGCAGCTTCCACCCCTCCTTTCCCTTTATCTTGTTAATAAGCCCCTCACCCCTCCCACCCAGGAGAGGCAAAGGGACAGTTCTTCAGGAGAAGACACCTTCTATGTTTTGCTTTTTTAAAAAAAAATAATATTTTTTTTAGTTTTTTTTAATTTACTTTTTCTGTTTCTTGGTTGTTGTTGTTGCTGTTGTTTCTCTCTATGTATTTCCTTTTCTTTTTCTTTTATCTCAGATCTCTGTTCTTCAATCTCCATTCACTGTGTCTCTAGACAAATCTAAGGGAACTATAGCCAAACATCCAAATACTACTCGTATTAGCGTATTCCTCAATATCTACTGAATCTGCTGCACAAAGGGATCAAAACAAAAATGCAAAGAGATTTCAGATCACTTCTTTCTGCACGCTCCTGAACACTCAGATTGAACTTCAAGTTTGGGAAGAAATACACCAACCATCAGATGACTAGAAATCACCACAGGGCCACAAGAAATATGGGAAAGCAAGAAAATACCTCTCCTCCAAGGGAAAAGAATAGCTCCTCTTCATCCACAGACAATTCAATTGAAATCATGAAAATGTCTGATAAAGAATTTAGAATATTCATAATGGTAAAGCTAACAGAGATGGAAGAGAAGAGAGACAATAAACTGCAGAAGAGGCAGGAGAAGGGAGCTGAAGAGTTCCAGGATGTGAGGAAATTCTTGAAAGATCTAAAAGAGGAATTACACACTTTAAAAAAGAATCAGATGGACCTCTTAGAGATGAAGGCTATAATACAGGAAGTCAAAATCTCCCTTGAAAGTATTAAAAGCAGACTAGATCATACAAAAAAATAGAATCTCAGACATAGAACAAAAAATTGCTGGCCTAGAAAAATCCACCATGAAGACTGATTGCCCCCCAAAAATGAGAATAATATACAAGAAATATTAGATATCATTAAAGGTCCAAACATCTGGATCATTGATATCCCAGAAGGCAAAGAGACTCATAAGGGCATTGGTAATCTATTCCATGAAATCCTACAAGAAAACTTTCCAAACCTAGAGAGGCACTCAAAGATCCAGTCCCAAGAAATACAAAGGATCCCAAATAGAATCAACCCAAGAAGATCTTCTCCAAGAAACATTATAGCCAGACTGACCAAAATCACAGACAAAGACAAGTTACTAAGATTGGCAAGAGAAATATGGCAAGTTACCTACAAAGGATATCCCATCAGGCTAACAGCAGACCTCCCATTGGAAACAATGCGAGCAAAGAAAGAATGGGAAAATATATTTAAGATGTTAAGGGAAAAGCAATTTCAACCAAGAATACTGTATCTGGCAAGATTATCCTTCACATGGGAAGACAAGATAAAAACATTCTCAGATAAACAAAAACCTAAAAGAATTTACCAGTACCAGACCAGATCTCCAAGAAGTTCTCAAAGGAGTACTGTATCAGGAAAATTAAATACAGACACACAGGAATAAGAATTCAAAAACGAAGAAAATGGCCAACTTAATCATAGGGACAAGTCTGGAATTGAATATTATATCCCAGAATTTAATTGGGAAGATAGAACCACAACAGAAGATAGATAAACTACATGAGACTAAACTGGTGAAATAGCATTCTATGACTTTTGACTAAAATACTGCTGCTTTTCATCTAGGCTTTGTTGTCCGGTTTTAAGGGTTTTTGTCCTGTCTTGAGCTGTTGATAGGTTCATGTACCTACTATTTGAACAGAATCCTAACCTGTTTCCTAGCTTTAAGTATTAAGCAAAGTTCCTTACCATTTCAAAACTGCTTTTCTTGAAATTACCAGTTGAACTTGCTATTGAAAGTAGTTAGATTATTTAACAAATTGTGTGATCAATAAAATGTGGGGGGAAAGAAATGGAAGACAACTGTAGAAACCAGAGATAGTGTGAGAAGAGGGTGGGAAAGGACAGAAGATCAGACATAGGGATAAATATATATAAATATAAACATAAATATAAATATATAAATATATGAATGAAACTAGAAATGGAAAATTATTGATGATAACATGCATGATTAAACCACTATACAGTATATTCTGGATGGAAAATCACATTTTGAGACGATGCTTAGGGGATGAATATAAATAAATTAATTTAAAAAAAGTTTCAGAAAAAAACATGAAAACTGTTTTTTTTTAATTAAAAAATGCATTAAAAATACCTATTTGATGATTGCAGTAAGATATACAGCCCAGCTAGGTGCTACTTTATAGTATGTTCATTCTGTTCACTGAGGTTTATGCCTAAAGTCAGACTTGTGTTCATGGATATGTATATATCAGCTGTGCTTGCTATTAAAAATATTTAGATTAATTAATATCGTTAGTGAATCAATAAAATGGGGGGAAGGCATAGAAAGCAGCCAGAGACAGTGTTGGAGGAGTGTGGGAGATAGCAAAGGGTGAGAGATAGGGAATCAAGGATGGGGAAAAAAGCAAAATATACAGGAAACGAGAAATGGAAAATTATTTGTTGACGATAACACGTATGATGATGTGCTTGATTGAGCCCAATATACAGTGTATTCTGGATGGAACATCTCATTTTGTATGCTGTAACGATGTGTAGTGAATGAATGTAAATAAATAAATTTATTTTTTTAAAAAAAAGAACAACAAAGACTGCCCCAGCATGTCCATATAAGACCATGTGTAATTTCAACCTCCAAAACCATGACCAATTCAATGTGTATTGTTCGACATCGTAGATTCAGGCTGCATGTGGGTATTTAAATCAAAGTTAATCTAAATTAAAAGCTCAGTCCTCAGGGGCCAGCAAATGGTATGGTGGTTGTGGTGCTGGACTCATACATGGCCACCTTTGTTTGATTCCTGAACCTGGCAACTTGCTTTCTCTCTCTCTCTCTCTCTCTCTCTCTCTGTCTCCAGTCAAATTCAAATGTAAATAATATAGCACATAAAATTAAGTAAATAAATAATTCTCTTTTATAGAGAGAGAAAAAGTCAGCTATGAGGAAAATAGTAGGACATATATTTTAAAAGAGTAGTAGGAGCTGCAGAGAGACCGCTGCTCATCTCCATCACACACCTTTGGACTCTCAGGTGTGTTAAGTGGGATCTGGAGAGTCCCACCCTTCCCTGTCCTGCCCCATGCCACCGGAACATCCGCTAGAGCCAGGATGGGCCAGGCTGCAGGATAAGCAGCAGAGAGATGGAGCTATAGAGAGACCACAGCTCATCTCTTCCTACACGTCTTTGAACTCTCAGGTGTATTAACTGGGATCTGGAGAGCTCCTCCCTTACCCACACCCCACGCCATCAAAACATCTGCTCCAGCCAGGATGGGCCAGGATGCAGGAAGCAGAGAGACAGAGATGCAGAGAGACTGTGGCTCATCTACACCCACCAATGACTTGTAGTACCTGGTGCCTTTTGAGACTTCATAGTTTTCTAGTCTAAATTGTATCTTTTCCTCTCGCTACATCCTCCAGCTTCGCCCCAGGTACACCTGGACCTGAGACTTCGGGGAGAAACCAAGCACTTCAATCTGGCTACATACACCATTCTCTGACTGGAACACGAGGTCCTTTTCAAAGAACACACCAGAAAAGTAGAGCACATCTTTCACCCGACATTACATACTTAACTCCAAGAAATTAGGAAGAAATGTGTAATCCATCAGATATCCAGAAACAAACACAGAGGCACAAGAAATATAAGAAATGAAGAAAAAATCTCAACTTCAAGGGAAATGAACAATACCTCATCCTCCACAGACAGAACAATAAAACTTGTAGAAATTTCAGATAAACAATTCAGAATATTCATAGTGACAAAACTGAGTGAAATGTAAGAGAAAAGAGACAACAACTCCAGAAGCTGGAAGAGAAGATACAAGAGCTGGAGTCATGATACTGATTTCAGACAAAATAGGCTTTAAGACAAAAACTGTAAGAAGAGACAAAGAAGCAATAAAAGGACTAATTTATCAAGAAGATACAATGCTTCTAAATGCCTATGCCCCCAACTCAGAAGCACCCAAACATGTGAAGCAAAGACCACTAGATCTCAAAGGAGAGATAGACTGCAACACACTAATGCTGGGCATCTCAACGCCCCATTAGCTCCTTCGGACCAGTCATCTAGGCAAAAAAATAAGCAAAGAATACAGGATCTACGTGATACCATAAATAAAATGGACTTGACAGACATTATAGAACTTTCCACCCAAAAACCACAAAAATACATTTTTTTCTCACTCCCACATGGACCCTTTTCAAAGATTAACCACCTGAGAGGGCACAAAACAAGCCTTTACAGATTCCAAGTTTTAGAAACTATATCCAGCATCTTCTTGACCATGATATCAATTTAAAACACACACACACACACACACACAAAAAAAAAAAAAAAAAAAAAAAAAAACACCACAAACATGGAAACTAAACAACTTACTGCTGAAGGACTTCACAACTACTAAATAAATTAAGACTGAAATCAAAAGATTCATGGAAACCAATGATAATGAGTATATGAGTTTCCATAATCTATGGGACACACCAAAAGCAGTCATAAGAGGGAAGATCTGGCAATGAATGTGTATAAGAAGAAGATGGAGAGGTGGCAAAGGGACAACCTAACATTATGCTTCAGATAATTTGAAAAATAACAAAAAAATCCAAAATTTCCAGGAGAAAAGAAAAAATAAAGATTTGAGCAGAAATAAGTGAAATAGAAAACAAATGAACTCTACAGAAAATAAATGAAAGTGAGAGCTGGTTCTCTGACAAGACAAACAAGATTAACACACACCATTAGCTAGATCAATTTAGAAGAAGAGAGAGAAACCAGATAAATCAAATTTGAAAAGAAAAAGGCAATATTACAACAGACACAATAGAAATACGAAACGTCATTAGAGGATACTACAAGTGACTACACACCGACAAACAAGAAAACCTGGATGAGATGGGTAAATTTCTGGACACAAGTAATCTACGATGATTGAATCAGGAGGATACAGAAAGCCTGAATAGATCTATAACAAGCAATGAGATTCAATCAGTAATAAATAATCTCCCAACATAGAAAAGCCCTGGTCCTGATGGTTTCACTTCTGAATTCTGCAAAACTTTTAAAAAAGAGGTAACCCCCATCCTACTCAAGTTATTTTTAAAGATCCAAAAGGAGGGAACCCTCCCAAATTCATTTTATGAAGTATCTATCATTCTCATCCCAAAACAGGTAAGGACATGACAAGAAAGGAAAACTATAGACCAATATTTCTGATGAATATAGACACAAAAATTCTCAACACAATACTAGCAAATCATAACCAACAATATATAAAAAGGATTATACATCATGACCAAGTAGGCTTTATTCCAGGAATGCAAGGGTGGTTCGACATATGCAAAACCGTAAATGTAATTTACGGTTATATATTAACAGAAGGAAAGATAAAAATCATATGATCATATCAATAGATATAGAAAAAGTGTTTGATAAAATACAACCCATCGTGATTAAGACTCTAAGAAAAATAGGCATAGAAGGGTCATTTCTCAATGTAATAAAAGCTATTTATGAAAATAACTGTAGCTAACATCACACTGAATGGGGATAGCTGAAACCTTTTCCACTAAAAAGTGATACAAGTTTGCCCACTCTCTCCACTCCTTTTTAATAGAGGGCTGGAAGTCCTAGCCAATGAAATCAGAAAAGAGAATAAAATAAAAGGTATCAAATAGGGAAAGAAGAGGTGAAATTATGTCTATTTGTAGATGACATGATTGTATGTATAGAAGATCCAAGGGTATCCTTGAAAAAACTCCTGGAAGTAATAAATGAATACAGTAAAATAGCAAGATGCAAAATCAACCTACAAAAATCCATAGCATTTCTAGATATAAACAACAGGCATACTGAAATTGAACAGAAGAAAGTAATTCCACTTACCATAGCCACAAAAAGTATAAGATATCTAGGAATAAATCTAACCAAAGAAGTCATAGACCTCTACAAAGAAAACTATGAAAATCTAGAAAAAGATATTGAAAATGATGCAAAAAGTGGAAGGATATCTCATGTTCCTGATTTGGAAGAATTAACATAATCAGAATGACAATTCTACCCAAATTAATCTACATATTTATTGCATTTCCAATCAAATTGCCAGGGATATTAATCACAGATTTAGAAAAGACAATCATAGAATTTGCCTGAAATGATAAAAGACCCACATTGCCAAAGCAATCCTGCTCAAGAAGAATGGAGTAGGAAGCATCTCACTGCCTGGCCCCAAAATATATTACAAAGCTATAATCATCAAAACAGCATGGTATTGGCCCCCAAAAAACACAATAGTAGGCAGAACAATGGAAAAGAATTGAAGCCCCAAAATAAGCACCAAAACATACAGTCAACTGATTTTTGACAAAGGGTACCAGTCATTCCAGTGGGAAAAGGAAAACCTCTTTAGCAAATGGTGCTGGAAAAATTGGCTATCCTCCTGCAGAAAGATAAACCTAGACCCCTATCTCTTAGCATTAGCAAAAATCAACTCAAAGTAGATCAAAGATCTAAACCCAAGACCTCAAACTATAAAACAGATGGAAAATTCTGGGGAAACTCTGGGAGAAGTCAGACTAGGGCAAAGACTTTTAAAGAAGGCCCCCAAAGCACAGGCAATAATCCCCAAAATAGACAAGTGGTGTTACCTCAGATTAAAAGTTTCTGCACAGAAAAAGACCCACTAATTACTTTGAATCAACAATATTTGGAAAGAGAGAATACTTTTGTAAACTATGCCTCAGAGAAGAGACTAATAACCAGAATATACAGGAACTCAACTGGCTTACCCCTCCCCCCCAAAAAAATGATCAACCCAACTAAAAGATGGGAAAATAAGCTGAACAAACATCTCTGTAAGGAAGACATATGGACAGCCAAAAAGCATACGAAAAAATGCTCAGCATCCTTCATCATAAGGGAGATGCAAATCAAAACTACAATGAGATACCACCTAACCCCAGTCAGAATGACTAAGATTAAGAAAACAAAAAATGTTTAGTGCTGGTGGGGCTATGGTGAGAGGGGAACTCTCCTACACTGTTGGTGGGAACGTAAATTGGTCCAGCCATTGTGGAGAACAATATGGAGGTTCCTCAAAGACCTACAAATAAAACTACCATATGATCCAGCAATCCCACTACTGGATATCTACCCAAAGGATAGGAGAACGCTCCGTCAAAAAAATGCATGCACATCTATATTTATTGTAGCATTATTTATGATTGCTAAGACATGGAACCAATCCAAATGTCCATGAACAGATGAACTGATTGAAAAAGTGTGGCACATGTACTCTCTATGGAATACTCCTTAGCCATAAAAAAGAGCAAGACGCTGGCATTTGATAAAAAGTGGAGGAATATGGAAGATTTACTGCTGAGTGAAACAAGCCAGGCTATGAAGGAGAGATACTGCATGCCTCTGCTTAAGATATACCTACTGTCCACACTCTATGGTGAAAGATTCAAGGATATAGAAGCATGGAAAATGGTTTTGGATACTGGAGACAGTGTGGGTAGAGGGTGGGAAGAAGGGGAGAGTGTAAGGAAAGAAATCAAGGAGAAAAATAGAGAAGACATTTATGGGATACAGAAATTAATTATTATCATATGATAGCGTGTATAGTATACTCAACTGGACTGGTGTGAAGTGAATTCGTGTTTAGTAAATTCACTTTACAAGCTAAGTGATACATAGTGACTGAATGTTTAAAATAAATTAAAATTTTAAAAAGTGTATGTAAAGGAGTGTTCACTGCAGTACTCTTTATGAGAGAGATATAAGGAGTGTTTTGCCCAATAATATTACAGTGTTGGTTAAATAATGTGTCTAACATGTAGACCATTAGCATGCATTAAAATGATGATGTAGACATTCTAACTGGGGAAGGGGGAGAAAAGGCAACCTCCACAGTGCATGGAGATAACCTTCCCCTGGTCTTCCAACCTGTCAGAGCTTGGGCAACGTGTGTCTGCCATGTTTGAAGCAAGACACAATTCTCTCTTTTATTCTCTCTATTTAAGTTTACTCATCCCATGAACAAGAGAGACAGAGAGAGAGAAAGAGGAAGAAACAATAACCCCAACAGGGTCTGTCTATACAAACACCCTCAGCTTTTGGCTAGCCCTGGATCCTATGTTCACATATGCCCAAGGTACTCAGGGAAGTCTCTGGACTTGAACTGAAAACTTGTCCTGTGGAATTGCCACACAGAGCACTGCATTTTCCCACTGCACAACTGTCCTGTCTAGATCCAATGATTTGGCTTCTCTTTGTTACTAGGGGGCCCAAGTATCCACAGGGTGAAGGGTTTTTTACTTTACACAGCAATGAATTCAAGAGCAAGTCAGAAAGTGGCAGAGCAGAAGAGCTGACTGCAAGATGGAGGCACACCCCACAGTCTATGCAGGCTGACTCCGAGCAGTCGCAGCCCCTTCTGGCTGGGTCAGGGGTTATACTGGAGAGCTGGGAAGTGGACCGTGAGGTCGAGGCAGGCAGAGGAAGGGTTTTCTCTATGCAAGCGTGGTAGCTGTTTAAGCGTTTTCATCCATGGTATGTACCATTAACAACTTAATTCTCTCCCCGAGGAGGTGACCTTTAGCACGGAAATGAGGCACAGTTCATTTCCAGGTCAATCTCGGTCCCTCCTCTTGACTGCTGTTGATTTGACGGGTCCTTAACTCAGCTGCTAGTGGTCAAGTACAAGGCCTGTGTCCTGTTGAAAGTAGGCTGAGGGGAAGGCCCGAGGTTGACTCGAGTCTTATTGTGCTCTTATTTCCAGGGAAGTTGTCTCGTCTTCCATCGTGCTGGCCTTGCTATCGCACTTTTCCTTTAGTCGTCTTTCCCCTGAGTTTCCCTCTCTTGTTTTGAGCAGAGTATTCCTGCTGCCACATGGAGCTGGCCCAGATAATGCATTCTGATTAAAAGACCTTGAGTACCACAGAAGTTCCCTAAGTCGGAGATCTTAATTGCACATAAACAGAACGCAACTCTGGCTGATTGTTTTCAGCGGAAAAGAAGTATATGAAAAGGCTCTTGGGGGCCAGATAGTGCTGTAGCAGTAATGCAACCCCCTACAAGGCTGACCTATGCGGTGATGTTAAAAGGAAAACTGCAGACAAATCTAATTTAGCAGAGTTTCATCGAGCAAAGTATGATACTGGAATCAGGCAGCCCCCAGAACTGATTCTGAGGAACTCCGAGGTGCCACACGGTTGAATCGCACAAGGGCAGCAAAGGAAAGTAACATACAATGAACAGAAGTGACCTAGAGAAACAGCTGGAGTGTTGAAACCCTGGGCTGCCTGTGATGCACTGAAGCAGGGCTGCTGTGACTCAGCAATTTGTTAAAGAAAGAGACTCCGAACCCGGTGACTTGGTTACCAGAATCAGCTGTGCAAAGACAGAGCCTCCCCGGTCCAGTGTGGTTTAATGGGAAGGCCGCAGGTTCCTGTTCAAGGATCTGCCCGAGTACATGGGTCTCCCACGGACCCACGATCTGGGGCTGGCTGAACCTAGCGGTGGATCACGATACGAGGACACTACTGGGAATGCCTGCCTCTCCGTCTCTCTGTCCCTATCATTCATGGAAGAAATAAATAAGCTTTGCAAAAGGACATTTGATAGCTCATAGACCCTTCAGGGGGCTGGGGAAGCAAACTCAGCACCTCCACTGGCAGGCAGCCTGAAGCACTCCCTGTGCAGACAGCCCCGAGTTTTGGACGGGGAAGCTCACCCTGCACTCCCCACCTGCTGTGCATCCAACGCCTTGACTAGCACCATGTCCACTCCTGCCAGAGCTGCAACTGCTGCGGAGGCTCTCTCCCAGAGTCCTGGCACACAGCTCCCTAAATCCCAGGCAACCTCTTAGTGGCAAGTGCCTGTTTGTATGCTATGAAGATGAGGAAGCCTGGGGATTTCACAATGTAGGATAAGGGCTATTTGGGAGGGACAGGATATTTCGAGACAACTGGGTGAGGTGATGACTTGACTTGGGGCAGGGTCAGCCTCAAAGGGCAGCGTAACCATAAAGGAACTATTTGGTGGGGTTCGTGCTTATCCCAGTCATAGTCCTGGGAGAGACGCCTGGATAGATTTCAGGAAAATACCAACTGGACCCCAGCATTTGCTTTTCCATCCCTCCTCCCCAAAAGCCTAGGACTGTCGAATCATAATCTGAGAAGTATCTAAAGTAACTTATTTTACAGAGACCAAGAATGAAGCTCTAAGCTCTGTTTTAGACATTGAGGAACTAGTGGCTGGAAGCCAGGAGTCTCGATTCCTTCATCAGCAGCCTCAGAGATCCCAACAACAAGATAGTTGAGGAGCATAAACATTAAAAAGGGAAAAGGTGCCCTAGACAACACATTCCCATTTGGAGCATGCATCATAGAAAAGATGGCCAAGAGTCTGATGAAATATTCTGAAAGTTACTAGGAAGAGCTGGGCAATAGGACTTCTTCAAGGAGACAAGAAAAGATCAAGCAGAAGTATATTGGGCAAGATGTGCTTGGGAAGAATGAACAAAGTATGTGGACTAAATACCCGAAGACATAAAATTTAACTGAAGAATGAATTAATGCATTGGAAATCTAGGAATCATCTATAGGTGTTGGCTAACTTTTTCTGGGAGAGGCTAGATACTAGATTTTAAGCTTTTGTGGACTACATGTATTCTCTGCCAAACACACACACACACACACACACACACACACACACACACACACAGACATATACATACACTATAGTATGTGTATATATACATATACATATATATATACACATATATACATAATTAACTTGCACACATATACATATGTGTGTATATGTGTGTGTATATATGTATATATGTGTGTGTATATATTTATATATATATGTACATATATATATATATATATATATATATATATATATATATACTTTTTTTTGGAGAGGTTTAAGCTACAGGGCACTTGTGCTCGCCAGAGAGACAGACAGAGACAGAGAGACAGAAAATGAGGAATCACCCCCCAGTGGGGATGGCCACGCCACAATCCCTTCTCTTCCATTCTCCTCTCAGGATCTTGGGCACGCACGCTTACGCGCCCGGCGTGAGTTTAAACCACGGGGTCCAAGACTCGAACTGCGGTCAACTATATGGGAGTCCAGCGACATAGCCCTTGCCAACTGCTGGTCCCTATATACATATACTTTTTTAAAAGACAATTTAAAATGTAAAAACCATTTTTGCCTCTGGCCGTATGAAAACAGGCTTCAAGCCAGTTTGTCCCTTAGATAACTGATGCCTTGGCCAAAAGAAAATAAAATGAAACTGAACAGAAACTATAAAGACCACTTAAGATATACACGTAAATTGGGACCAGCAGATGGGGTAATGGTTACTTTGCTAGACTCCCATATAGTTGACCCTTGTTTGAGTCCCAGACCTGGCAACTTGAAACTCATGCCAGGTGTGTGCGTGCCCAAAATCCAGAGAGAAGACTAGAGAAGAAGGGATTGTGGCATGGCCATCCCTCCAGGTGGTGGGGGGAGGGATGAATTCCTGCTTTTCTTCTCTTTGTCTCTCTCTGTCTCTCTGGCAAGCACATGCATCCTATAGCAAAAATCTCTCAAAAAAAATACATGTATATAAATATAAAGCAACAATAACATTGCCAAGATACTATAAATGAATAAGAGGAGAGAGAATTTTCCCGAACAATTATCAGTAGTTTTTGTTTTTTGTTTTTTGTTTTTTTAATGAAAGTAATTAAGAAGGAATGGAGGGATCAGCAAATGGAATAGTGTTTACATTGCTGGACCCCCCATGTAGTCTTCCACAGTTCAAGTCCTGGACCCTATGGCATGAAACTCACACTGGGCATGTGTGCGTGCATGCCCAAAATTCTGAGAAGAGAATGGAGAAGAATGGATTGTGGGATGGCCATCCCCTCACACACACTTTCTGTCTCTCTCTGGCTCTCTAGCAAGTGCACATACCCTATAGCAAAAATCTCTCAAAAAAAGAAGAAAAAAAAAGGAATGGAATTTGGTTAGAAATGACAATTGTCCCTGGAATTAAATAGAAATGTAGAAATGGTCATTAATTTATGGAACTTTGATATTGAAAGGTGTAGAGAAAAGGACTCCTTAATAAATGAAGTTGGGAAAAAAGTGTCATCAGATGGAAAAAGTCAAAATTAGATCCATTATCTCATACTACTTTAAAAAATCAAAATTAACTTACATGAGTTGGACGAGTAAACTAGAATGGAGTAAGAGAAAAAGAAAAAAGGAGAAGAGGAAAAAAGAAATTTGTCAACATTGAAACTCTTAAATATTTTGTGTATAGATCTGTGGTAGAGAAATATTTCTCTCTTTTTTAATTTTTTTTATTTTTTTATTTTAGAGGTTTTTGCTACAGGGAGCGTGCGCTCACCCGAAAGACAGAGAGACAGAAAGCGAGAAATCACCTCTCAGGGGGGATGGCCACACTGCAATCTCTTCTCCATTCTTCTCTTGGGATCCTGGGCACACACGCACATGCACCCAGTGTGAGTTTAAGCCACCGGGTCCGGGACTCGAACTGCGGTTGACTGTGGGAGTCCAGCGACATAGCCATTATGCTAACTGTTGGTCCCGAAAAATATTTCTTAAGATAAAAAGGCGTTCGGCCAGTTCCATGGCGTAGTGGTAATGAGTTCCTCAACAAAAGCTGGATCCCAGCTGAAGGATGCTCCACCTGACCAGCCTGAAAAGCCTGGCACGTGTGCAGGTGTCAAAGATCTGACGGGCTGGAGAACTGAAGGGATGGAAGCATGACCAGATCCTGCAGAGGGTGCTCATCTCTACGTCTGTCTCTTGCTCTTGCTCTCTCTCTCACTCTCACATGTGTGTGCTTTCATAAATAAAGAGCAAATAAACCAAAAAAGTAAAAAGTAACTGACTTGCTTCAGATAATGGATAATTGAATGTATAGGGAACTCAAGTAGTTCACCCACAAAAATAAAAAAGAATAATCCAATTTAAAAATAAACAAATGAGTCAGATACCTCTCCAAGGAAGATATACAAGGGACCAAAATGCATGTGAAAAATATTCAACATCTTGATCATAACCACAATCAAAACCACCATGACATACCACCTTACCCCAGTGATTTTAATCAAACTAATAAAGAACAATAAGGGCTGGTGAGGCTCTGGTGAAAAGGGAGCTCTCCTACACTACTGACAGGAATGTAAAGTGGTGCAATCCTATAGAAAACAATATGAGCAATCCTACACTTTATTTACCCAAAAGATAGGCAATTCTCAGTAGGAATGACATGTGCACATCCGTGTTTATTGCAGTGCTATTCACAGTTGCTGAGACATGGAATCAGCCTAAATGCCCAAGAACAGATGACTGGATTATAGAGACATGTACATAGTGTACATGTACATGTACACTATGGAATACTACGTAGTCATAAGGAATAATGAGACCTTGTCATTTGATTCAAAGTAGGTGAATATAGAAGATTTAATGCTAAGTGAAGTCAGCCAGACTATGAAAGAAAAACACTGTCTATCCCCACTCAATATATACTGAATGTCTGTGCTCTGCAGCAGAAATTGAAAGGCCCAAAGATATAGTAGTGTCCTGAGGGAGCCTCAACTCTGAGAAAACTTGTCCAAAATATTTACTGATTCCAAAGAATACACCTGGAAGTCCTGCAGGAAAAGACATCAGTGACTCACGTAGTGGGACACAAGGCCCTGCTGCCGACTGGAAGGATGATGGTCCGTGAGGTGCTGCTCCAGGCATAGGGTCAGGTTTTACACCATATGAGCAGAGCATTCATAAACCAATTAAAAGCAAATGCAGTCGCTTTGTCACTAAGACAGGGATCTGGTTTTTGTATATGTTGCTTAAAGGTTACAGTAAAGGTAGCTCATCAATGAATGGAATCAGCAAAGAATGTTTAGAGTTTAGTGCCTCGATCTAGTGATGTTAATGTGGGAGCAGTGTGTGAATGCCTCTGGAATAGCCCCAGCTGCAGGCCAGTTTCATGAGGTGAAGGTGATGATACAAGATATTCAGGAGATCTGGCAGACAAGGAGCTGGGTCTCAAGGAGACAGGGCGAAGGTGGAGGTTGGAGGGGAGCTCAGTGTACGGGTCCTACCCTCAGACAGTAGAGAGTAGATACCAGAGACTGTGAGAGGAGTAGATCGTAGACGGCGAGTGGGGTGAGCTCAGGGAAGAGACACATAATGGACCAAACGATGTGAAGTTCTTGGTTGAAAATGATGCCCATGGTAACATTCCTGACTTGATAGTCACATACTTCATGCATACTTTGGAAAACCATAATACGTACTGTGGAGATGTGCAATTACAGAATGTAAATCAGAACATCTTAAAACCTAGTATTTAACAGCATACTTTTTAGAAAAACGTCTTAGGAATAGCATTAGCTCTTTAAAAAATAAAGGACATTCTATAGAATACTACTCAGCCATAAAAAAAAACAACAAAACCCTGGCTTTTGACCGAACGTGGAAGAGTATGGAAGATTTACTGCTGAGTGAAGCAAGCCAGGCGATGAAGGAGAGACATTGTATGTCTCCACTTGAGATATACCGAGTGTCTGCACTCCATGGCTGAAACTGAATGACTAAAGGTTGTAGAAACTAAGCAAATGGCTGTGAATACCAGATACAGTGTGGGAAGAGGGTGAGTGAAGGAGTAGAATCTCAGGAAGGACATTATGATGGAATATTCACTTTGTAAGCTAAGTAACATGACTGAATGTATAAAAGAAATAGAAATAAAAAATATTTAAAAAAACGTTGAACTCCGCTGCTCATGGTATATGTTTTTACAGGAAAGTGTAAGTAAATAAAGAAGAAGGTAAAGGAATAAGGAAAATAATAATAGGGATTTACTACCTAAATAATGAACATTGTATAATGGATAAAGTGGTTCTTGTTCTAAAACAATAAGTAAACAAAGGAATGGGGAAATGAAACTCACAATCATTGTTCTATTGAATGGCAGAACGGGGGAATGGTAGAGAGTGAAACCAGATGGCAAAATGTAGGGGGTGCTTGGTCTCAGTGAGGCAGGCTGAAGGGCACTGGTATGCAGTGCTAGAAGCTCCATGGCTCACTGCAAGTTTGGATCTTGAATTGCCCGGAAAACACACTGGCTGCACTCAGCCAAGATCCTGATTAGCTGGAGAGCTGAGGAGGGAGAAGGGGTGGGGCTATGCTAAGACCCTCATAGAGGTGCTCCTCCCTCTCTTTCATAAAAGAAATAAAATAAATAAGCTCATAATTTCCTACAAGTGTAGAAAAAGGGGCAAGTTCCTTACTTTTGTTTGGGATAATGCACTCAGAAGCAGCTTATTTCATTATTACAAATAACTTGTTAAATAAAAGCAAGCCATGCTTGGGCTGATAATGAGTGTGTCATGTACCAATAATTAAGATGAATCTATACGTCAATTTTTGCACCTGAGGGCCAATCTAAAATGATAGAGTACATATTCTTCCTCCCACCTTTTCAGAATGAAAGAACTAATTTTCTGTAGAATTCAGAGTAAGTAACATGGGACCAAAATGAAATCTTCAGTAAGAAATAACCATCAATTCATCTTTGCAAGGACAAAAGACCAGTTCCTTCTAAGTTATACTGAAAAAAAAAGTCTTCATTTTGGCTTTTCAGATGGCAAATTATTAATATAAAACTCAACTTTTGAAATACCAGTCTAAATCCACTAGTTTCATAAGCCTAAAGAAACTGAAAGGGACTGAAGCTTGTTAGTATGTCTTGAAAAATATTAAAGCCAAGTTTGTTCTAGACTTTCTTGGTATAAATTCCACTGTAAACCTTTTCACCAAATAGACCAGGTTCATTTTTATTAAAAGCCTGTTGCAGTAGCTAGCCCTGATTTATGATTTCCCCAAATGTGCTAGATCTGGTCATTTCTTAGCAGTTACAGTATGTGCACACCTACCATTATGAACCAGTTTTATGCTTTGTAGACTTGAAAAAGCCCTGCAAAGATTCCTAGCACAACAAAAGTTTCATCAGTATAATATTTACCACACTTAGCTTTAAGCTATCAACAAGCTCTACCTGCATTAATATTAGTTTGTAACCAATAACAGTGTGGACTTTCTAGGTCTGGGAGTTCTGCTCTAAAGTGATAAGGAAAATTGTTCCAGATATTTCTTTTATAAATATTAATGATGGTCAGTATTCTTGTTCAGTTATGAATTGAAGACACTTTTTCTGAATAACCAGTGAATGGAGCCATGTATGTATAGTATATCAAATTATAAGGTGACACAGGCTGGCCATTTAGCCTGGTGACTGGGGAACTGGCTCCCACATGGCCAAATGTAGTTTGAGTCCTGGTCCCAGTGGCTTGAAACATATGCCTGGCATACATGTGTGCATGCCCAGAATCCCAGTGGGATAGAGAGATGGAGAAGGGGTTGCAGCACGACCAAGCCCTACTGGGGGCTCTTTCTCCCTCTCCCTCTCTCCTTGTCTCTTTATATCTCTCTGCTGAGAGCACATGCCCTCTGGCAAATTAAAAACAAATGAATAAAAGATCATAAGATGGCAAAAAATAAAAGATCTATATATATGTTCAAACTAAAATATTAAAAGATTTATTTTAAAATACATTTACTTAATGCAATATAAAAAAGAGTTTGTGAAAATGGAGTACAGATATTTGGCGATGATAGCGAAGTCATGAAAGGTGAGATGTGAACGGATGGCTGAGGCATAGACCACGCTGCTTCTGCTGCTGAACAGGCGTCAAACCTCTGCCCATAATGGCTTCCACGTTCTACTGTCTTCTAAGCAATCTGTAACATAAAATCCCTGGACGCTTTGAAATACCAGTCATTCTTCAACAGATGCAAAGTACTTAACACCTAGGAGAGAAGCACTTGATGAACTTTGAGGTTAGTAAGAAAACTTGGTCCAAGCCTTCTGTTAATAACGTGTTTAATGCGTGTCAGATGCCAGGCCTAGTTCTGAACACTTCACCATTCCCAGGTCATGCAGTCCTCACAATTCTATGAGGCGATTTTTGCAAATTATTTGTCTGAATGATTTGTATCTAGATTGCATAAACAACGAGCACAAATTGATTTTTAAAAAGGACAAATAACTAAAAATTGAGCAAAGAAGTTACATAGACATTTCTTCAAGGAATACATAAGGAAGGGATCTTCAAAAATTCATGGAGACGCATGTTATAAGAAACACTAATTTCAAAATTTTCTCACAAAAATAAAATTGTACTTGAATTCCATTTGTCCATAAGTGCATGCAAGTTCCTCTTATAAATGACCAGTTGCAATTTCAATTTATAGATGAGAAAATGGAGGCTTATGGGAGTTAAAGAGGTTGCCCATGGTGGGAGAGTCGGGTCTTGAACACATCGAGACTACATTTTAACATATAACAATAACTACCTCTTGAACGTATCTCCTTCATGGTATTAAATTCACTTCCAGAATTCAGGAAGTTATTTCTCCAGAGGAACCTAAATATCACTGCCTTAACAAAATACATTATTTTTGGATAGAATCCAATTCTGTATTTAAGCCAAGAGGATAGTATTTGTATAGACAGCAAAATAAGTTGTTTTGCAGGGATTTAATTCTTAAAATCCAGTCTATTATCCTGTTCTGTAATGGTCCTGTATCTATTTCCCTGCCTGAAAACCTACCTTTGCATGTGTGCATAGCTGTTCAAGCACTGATTTCAGAAATATGTTCCAACTATGAGCAGAAGGGCTGCTATTCTCTTAATTCTGAGTCAGCAACTCCCTGGGTCACCGAAGACAGCTGAAAGAGAATTTACTTTCTTCTAGCAATGTGGAACAGGTCCAAAGCCAATTTCTCAATTGTAAAAGGCTAGTAAAAAGAGAAAAATAATATCACCTTTGGGTGGTGACTTCGATTATTTCTTCCTTCTTCTTTGCTTCCCCTCTCCTTCCCCTCTCCTTTCTCTCTCTCTCTCTCTCTCTCTCTCTCTCTCTCTCCTCTCTGTCTCTCTCTTTTCCTGGTTAACTGACATTTAGAAGACACCTGTTTTGATCCATATAAATGTATTTGCTGGGCCAGGTGGTGGCATGGTGGTCAAGGTGACTGGATCCCACATGGCCAACTATCCAGTGGTTTGAAAACACTCCGGGCGACTGTGCATGCACGCCCAAAATCTCTGAAGGAGGAGAAAGCATTGTGGTTTGCCCATCACCCATGGGACTGCTTTCTCACTTTCCTTCTCTTTTCTTCTCCAGCAAGCACACCTACCATCTGGCAAATTAAAACGAAAAGAAAAAAAAAAAATACGTTTGCCACCAAGAAATTACAGAATAAAATTTTCCATCAGGAGACTTATTACAAATTGTAAATTGCTTAGCATGAATTTTAAATATCTTTATACATATTGGTAAGAATAAACACATATGCTGTTATTTTAGCTGGTCTAAAGTCAGAAAGGCCATTTGTCTTTATGACTCACATCATAAACTAGGATTGGGGGCGGTTTCTAGTGTCCTAGAAGGGTCTCAATATGAACATCAGAAAATTATTGTCTTGGTTAAAATTATTTTAAAAAGATAATATGTATTACTGGCATCAGAATTGCACTCCTTAAGCTCAACTGACTGTGCACTGCATGTTATTCTCATTTTATATGTTCTTAATTAGAAAGCATCTGGCAAGCGCACACCTGACTGGCAGAAAGGTAGTAGGGCAGAATAATGACTCTTCATATTGTTTAATAGACTGGAGTGAAACAACTTTTTCAGATAATGAAGCTTTTTGATTATTACCAAATAATTAGTGTGGCAAAGCACCATTAAATTAGGTTATCTTTTTCACTCACCTGCATTAAAGAGAATATAAAGAGACAGCTTGGATTACCTTCTGATTTCAGAGATGGTTATCAGTTTATAGTTTCTGTAAAACCCCGATAATTGTATTGCTATGTAGTGAAGTAATTTATACTCTTTTCTGAATATTCCCTCGCGTGCTGTGACATCACATCTTTTCAAAACCATCTATCTGAAGTTCTGTTCTTTCCATCCCAGCAAATTCTGCTTGCCAATTCGATCATTAATGCATTTCCGTATTTCTTTAATAGCATTCCTTGACTACAGTTTTGCGGATGAAGGACTTTCTGAACTTATGAATGCTATTGCTAAAGTTTCTGTGAGGTATGAGTTAGTAAGCATCTACCAAACTGTGCTCTAAAAGCCTCGGAGTTAATCAAGCCGTGAGTTTGCAGTGAACCGGGGCATGGCAAATTGGTCAAAATGGCTTCCTGGTCACCATGCTTACTGACTCTTCCAGAGAAGACCTGGCATCTGATTAGCTGGTGCACATCTCAGCAGAGCAGGCGTGGACTGGCTACTGTCCGCCAGGTGGATGGCTCCACTTCCTGGGTTGTGGTTCCACTAAATCACTCCAAGAAACAAGGATGGAGCCAAGCCTTAAGCACTTCATGTCAGGAGGGATGTGTACACAAATAGCTGGGCGTCAGGATGTGACCTGCCCCATTCACTCATTCATTCGTTCAGAAAATGTATCTTGAGTGTCTTTCATATGCCAAACAGCCTTTAGAATCTAGGCATAACAGCAGTAAACAAAACACAGGGGAAAAAATCCTGTTTTAATGATATATTCTATCCAGTTTGAAGCATACAAGAAAATGTGTCAAAATAAAATTATTCAAGTATTTAAATATATTAATGTATAGTTGTTACTGAGACAGAGTATAATGTACCTCATTTTATCAATTGGTTCTACTTTTTCAATTGGATATATGGGACTTTCATATTAAACCAAAGAATATAATGTAGTTCTAAATTGTTATTGGCTGTGAAGTAAATAGATGTGTAAGCCATTCTATTTATAGCTTTTTTAAGCGATTTTTTGCTATAGGACACGTGTGTTCACTGGAGAGACAGAGAGAGAGAAAATGAGAAATTACCCTCCAAGACAAATCGTTGATTTACACCGAATCTAAGACAGCCTCCATTGCCAGGCGCACCTATTTATTTCGCATAGCATTAAGAAGGTAAAAACATCGAAGGTGGGACACTCTGAATGGAAGGATAAAAATAAATAAAAGTGGGCCAGTAGGTGGCATAATGTTTACCACGTTGTCAACCGTGGTTAGAGTCCTGAACCCAGGAGCCTAAAACGCTCTGGGCACATGTGCATGCATGCCCAAAACCCTAAGAAGAGAATGGAGGAGAGGGGACTGTGTCATGGCCATCCACCCTGGGAGAGTGATTTCTCACTTTCTGTCTCTGTCTCCTCTGTTTCTCTGTGTCTCTGGTGAGCGCACGTGCCTTAAAGCAAAAAAAAAAAAAAAAAAAAAAAAACTTTCATAAATAAATGAATGAATAAATAAAACCACGTGGAAGGAAACAGCAAGAAAATTTGCATGTCTCTTGACACCGAGTAGAAAGAAGGGAAAAAAGAGTACCTCTGAGATTCTGAACCACAAAAACATGTATGCTCTAAATTCCCATCACCAACATGGAACATGGTTTAAAAACTCATGAAGAAAATTTAATATAAAAATATCGGGACCAGCAGATGGCATAATGGTCACATCACTGGACTCCCATGTAGTCATGGTTCGAGTCCTGGACCTGGTAGCTTAAAACTCACACCGAGCATGTGTGCGTGCATGCCCAAAATCCCAAGGAGACAGGAGGAGAACGGACTGTGGCATGGCCATTCACCCCCCACCTCACCCCTGCCGGGGGTGATTTCTTGCTTTCTGTCTCTCTGTTTCTATTTCTCTGGCATCTCACACACCTTATAGCAAAAATTTCTCAGGAAAAAAAAGGTCCCAGGCTATTATTATTCTAACAATGATCAAAAGACACTACAGCTTGTAAAATGCAAAC
Organism: Tupaia tana; assembly: GCA_026018925.1. Classification (NCBI taxonomy): domain Eukaryota; kingdom Metazoa; phylum Chordata; class Mammalia; order Scandentia; family Tupaiidae; genus Tupaia; species Tupaia tana. The sequence continues at coordinate 146,007,271 of JAKSZU010000002.1, forward strand.
TAAGAGATGTTAAAATATTTTTTAAAGCTTTTTATTTTCAATAAATTGTGATGCAAGTATGAGTATTTCAAGCTGCAGTTAAATGTTCCTGGTATCAAATTACAAAAGACTTCTTTGTCAGATCAGGAAGCCAGGCTCATGAAAAGATGAACAATGATTAAATGAAAATAAAAAATCATAAAATTACAAAAACCTGGACCAGCAAGTGGCATTGGGGCTCTGGACTCCCACATGGCTGATGGTGGTTCAAGTCTGGGACCTAATGGCTTGCTTTCTCACTTGCTCTTTCTCTCTCTCTCTGGTGAGCTTGCATGCCCTGTAGCAAATGAAAAAATAATAATAATGATAAAATTCATAAAAAAAACCTTTCATCTGGGGAACCAGCAGTTAGCGTAATGGCTATGTCGCTGGACTCCCACGTAGTCGACCGCGGTTCGCGTCTCGGACCCGGTGGCTTACAACTCACGCCGGGCGCGTGTGCGTGCGTGCCCAAGATCCCGAGAGGAGAATGGAGGAGAAGGGATTGCGGCGTGACCATCCCCTCTGGGGGGTGATTTCTCGCTTTCTGTCTCTATGTCTCTCTCTGTCTGTCTGGCGAGCGCACGCGCCCTATAGCAAAAAACCTCTCCAAAAAAAAAAAAAAAAAAAAAAAAACCTTTCATCTGCAACTATCTTTCAAGCTTAAAATAATCCATAGCATTTTGAAATTAAAGATCAAACATAAAGGTATTTATGAAGTAATTATTTCCCTGTATTGCATCTTCGACCATTTGTCTTAAATGACTTCTACGGTGACTGGGTTTTCTGTCGGTAAGTTCTGAGTGCTTACAAAGTCAACGATAATCCTCATCTTCTATCACAGATCATTCAGTAACCCCTAGCTCAACCCAGAATACTCGGGAAATAAACATAGTAAATACTAAAATGAATTTAACACCAGTGTTCTGTAAGATTTCGTTTTATCATACACTTCTCAATAAAAGCATTATTAAAGTGAATTCCTAAAAACCCATATTCACAGGACAGATGGCATAATGGTTACATCTCTGGACTCTCACATGTTGACCATGGTTTGAGTCCCAGACCCAGAAGCTTAAAACTCACACCACACCTTGTGTGCCCAAAATCCCAAGAGGAGAATGGAGAAGAGATTGCAGTGTGGCCATCACTCCTGAGAGGGTGATATATCATTTTTTGTCTCTCTGTTTCTCCAGCCACATGCCCTATACTAAAATCTCTCTTAAATTTTTTTTAAATCCCAAATTTAGTGTTTTCTGTTAGAGGGAATTTTGAGTTTGTATTCTTAGTATATCCTTTTTCTTCCTGTGAACAATGACTTATATTATCGATAGTCAAATGGAGTTACATTATTCTTACTGAAAGAAACTGCAGTGATTATTTTTTTATTTTTTATTTTTTGGTACCAAATTTCTTTATTTGAAGGAATGGTACAAATTAAAGAACTTAAGTGGGTGTCGTGGTACAACTTATAGGAAACGTAAAAGAAACCCCAACATGCATGCACTGCCCTGTGAGCAGGGAGGTCACCCCGTGGCCCTGGGGAATTTAGCCTCAAGCTTAACTCTCGTTATCACTGTCTCCCAAGGTGTGCTTGTCAAAGAGATACTCCGCCATGCCAGATTCCGGGGCTCCCATCTTGCACAAGTTAGTTACACGGTCACCCAATTCTTTGATGGACTTCACCTGCTCGTTCAGGTAATGCGTCTCAATGAAGTCACACTAATGGGGGTCGTTTTTGTCAGTGGCCAGTTTGTGCAGGTCCAGTAGTGACTGATTCACGTTTTTTTCCAAGTGTAATGCACACTCCATTGCGTTCAGCCCGTTCTCCCAGTCATCACGGTCTGGTTTCTTAACATCCTGAAGGAAGATGCAGCCACCTCGTTGACTCTGCAGCTTCATCAGTCTCTCAGCATGTTCCCTTTCCTCGTGAGATTGGTGGAGAAAGTATTTGGCAAAGTTCTTCAAAGCCGCGTCATCTCAGTCAAAGTAGGAAGACATGGACAGGCACACGTAGGAGGCGTAGAGCTCCAGGTTGATCTGGCGGTTGGTGGAGGCCTCCGAGTCCAGGTGGTAGTTCTGGCGCACCTGCGAGGTGGACGAGGTCATCATGGCGGGTAGTTGAGAAGAGGCGGCGGCGATGGCGGCTGCGCGGCGCTGGGGCGGCGGCGGGGGCCTTGGACCTGTCCGAGGACGCTGCGAGTTGGTGGCGGAGGACGGGCTCTGAGTGGCCCGCCGGGATGGGGGACGAGCGCCGGGTTCCGTTCAAGCACTGCTGAAGCAGGAAACCGCGGCGACTCTCGATGGAGAATGTCTCCAAACTGCAGTGATTATTATCATGATTATTTTGAAAGATGTATTTTAAACATTGTCTTTTTCTTAATGGTAGTACCTTTTTTACCAGGGCCTAACTGTAGCAGACACATTATTTTGGAACAATTTCAGCACATCTAAAGAATTCTAAATCAAGAAGAAATCACTTAAAAATTACCTTACCCTAGAGAATATGTTTGGAACCAGGTGGCGTGTGTGTGTGTGTGTGTGTGTGTGTGTGTGTGTGTGTACATAGTTTTTTGCTTATTTGTTTCTTTGTTTTAATGTTTCTGCCTCAGGGTATGTGCACTCACTGGAGAGAGACAGAAAGAGGGAATGTGAGAAATTCCCAATGGGGATGGCCGTGCCATGGTCCCTCCTCCTCCATTCTCCTCCTGACATTGTGGGCACACCTGCACAGCATTCAGTGTGATTTTCAAGCTGCCAGGTCCAGAATTCAAGCCACGGTTGGTTATGTGGAAGTCCAGTGCTTTAAACATTCTACCATCTGCTGGCCCCATGTATGTGTTTGTATATAGTCTATATATTCTGATATATATATATATATATAAGGCTTACATATAATATATACATATATAATATATAAAACTAGTGTGTAATATATAACCTTATCATATATAAACTAATAGATATTATATATAACATATCAAAACATATAAATAAATACATGTCCCGTCCCTGTTTGGGCGCCATGTGTCCTGACCCGGGGGACAGTCAAACAGGTTTTCTGAGGGAAGGAGTGAGAGCCGGGACAAGCGGCGCAGTGTCACAGCACGGAGACGACACAGCGTCTTCAGTGTCGTCTGTTTATTGTGGGCAGCACGGTACAGCACGGAGACGACGCAGTGTTACAACTCTTCAGGGTCTCGTCGTCTATTGTGAGCAGCACGGAGACGATGTAGTGTTACAACTCTTCAGGGTCATCAGGGTCGTCTGGAGACTCTGCGGTGTTTCAACTCTTCAGGCTTTCCAGGGTCGTTGTCTGGCTACTGTGGGCCGGGCATCGTGGTTATATACACACTGGTGGGCTGTGATTGGTTGTAAACGGTGGGCCGTGACTGATTGTAAACGGTGGGTTATGATTGGTTGCTTTTGGACCAATCATAAGGTGCCAGATATGCAAATATGAAGGATTCTAGTGGCCAATCAGAGCAAGGTTTCGAAGGTCAGGTTTTTTGAGGGAACCAATCATGGCAATTGTTTTGCTCTCTGAGAAACCTCAGCAGACTCGCTGGTGCGCAGCCTCCCACAAATACAGAATTTTAATACTCAAAAAATACTCAAATATGGGACCAGCAGTTAGCATAATGGCTATGTCACTGGATCCCCATGTAGTTGACCATGGTTTGAGTCCAGAACCCAGTGGCTTAAACTCACATCAGGCATGTGTGCGTGTGTGCCCAAGATCCCGAGAGGAGAACAGAGGAGAAGGGATTGCAGCATGACCATCGCCCCGAGGGGTGATTTCTCGCTTTCTGTCTGTCTCTCTCTGTCTTTCTGGCGAGCACACGTGCCCTATAGCAAAAAGTCTCAAAAAATAAAATTCAATAATACTCAAAAAAATGTATTATACAAAGTTAAAACAATTTATACAATAGTTTTTTAAGGTATAATTTAATAATTATAAATATATTTATTTATAATTAAACTAGTAAGAATCTTTAAATAGTTTTTATTTTTAACATTTAAGTTATCTTTAATCTCTTAACTTACATAGTAACTAATCCATCTTAAACATTCAAAAATATATATTTTTTTGCATTGTCTGTGTAAGGGATAAAGGGAAAGTTACATAATTTTTTTCTCTAATTCCTTTATAGTTGTTGCTTTTTAAGGTGAGACACTCTTCTTTAATTCCCTGTCTGTACTTTTCTGAATCTTTTCCATGAGAATGCACTTCTTCATGTCACAACAGTCACCACTGGAGTCTCAACTGCTCTACTTATCATTTGTCACCATGTGGCCACTGATAATTGAACATTCTTTCTCTTGTGCTATTATGTAAAAGACTCCTTTTTCTAGTATGGAGAGATTAGTTTCTGAGTAAATTCATGACTTTACTCTCTCTTTGGTTGTCATTTCATTTACAGATGAGAAGTGACCTTCCCGTTATACACAGCCAAGAACAAGTCAGCATACATGTGCAGTCTTGGAAACATAGTTTAAGAGTTTGTGTATTTGGAAAGAACTCAGGAGGCATAAATTTGATTAAAAAGAATAAAATAAAATCTGTGGGAATTGAGTAAAAGTCAACCTTGATAAGATTTTTAAAGAGCAGTCAACAAGGTCTGCACATTGAGGTAGAATTCTACCTGGGACTTCATTCTTACCCACTGTCATTCAGAGGTATTCAATGAAGATTCTTGATCAAAAACGTACATCTGGACTTCTCTCTATTTGTCTTCTTTCACAATAACCCTCATCACAATAACCCTCATAAATCTTGGGTCCTCTAAGTCAACAAATAGATTTGAAAGCATGACATGAGGGAATTTTGTGTGAACAAATTCTAACCAGAATCCATTGTCACCGACCATAAATAGTGCTTTGTAGTGCGGCTCTTCTTTGAGCCAGACATTTCTAAGTGCGTAGCCCTGAGGCTATAGTTCTTTGCACTTACTTATCTTGCTTTCACGTCCAATTTCAATAGAAAATACTATTATCATACCTAAAAGAGTAGATTCTTTTCTCTTTGAGACCTTAGGAATGAAACTATTTGGTTTCCAATAGGAACTACCACCAATGTCTTCCAACCAAATCAGCAAGTAGCCCTATGGCTTTGATTCTAACCCTCATTTGAGCCTCCTAACTTTTTGAATGTATAATCATCTTTTTTAAAAAGTTTATTGTTTCTTCCATGAGAGATACAGAGACAGAGAGATAGACATTCTCAACAAGGTCCTCACACCATGAGCTACCCCTAGTCTCAGGCAGCCCTGGTCGCAGGCATGTGTATGCACACCCAGTGAGCTTAGGCAGGTTCCAGGTCGTGACCTGGGACCTTTCCCATGTAGGTCCAGTAACACTAACGGCGCCACCATCTGGACCCTCAGTCATCTTAAATTATGCCTTGTCTCTTTCCTTTTAATTCTCTGATTTTTTAAAAAAACACTTGATCTTATTTCCCACATATCTATTTTTAACTTAGGGCTCATCATCTATGTTATCTTTCTGCAATATTTTCATTAGGAATCCAGCAGTATAATTTGTTCTCTTTTCCAAGAGATAGTTTATACAGATAAGAACACTTAAAATATAAACTCCTAGGCAAGACGGTGGTGTCAGCAATGAAATACACTACAAAATAGAAAAACAATTTATAAATTGATAAAATATGGATGCGTAATTAAAAGGAGAATGAGTATCATGTACATATAAAAAATATAAACATGCCAGCACCATAACTTAGTGGTTAACGGAGTTGGATCCAACATGGCTGACAGCACAGTTAGAAACTATCCTGGCAGCTTGAAAAACATTCTGGGCATGTGTGTGTGGGTGCCCCAAATTCTGACAAGATGGAGAAATGGAGGAAAAGGGATGCAGCATAATCACGCCCCACGTGGGGGGATGCTTTCTCTCTCTCTCTCTCTCTCTCTCTCTCCCTCTCTCCCTCTCTCCCTCTCTCCCTCTCTCCCTCTCTCTCTCTCTCTCTCTCTCTGGCAAGTGTGCACACTCTCTGACAAGGAAGGAAGGAAGGAAGGAAGGGAAAGAAATCTGAAGTCGTTCTGTTAATATATTCTTGATGTACCATGTTGAAAAGAAAAATTGAGGACTATAATTATCAACCTGAGAGAAAGAGAATGTTCTTTTATTTGTTTATTTGTCTTTTTGACACCTTCATGTGAGAGAAAATAAATTGTGTTTTCCTGAGAGATAATAGCCCAGAGAGAGTTGCAGGGCGAGTGGAGGATCTGTTGTACCCTGAACTCTGCAGACAGGTGCACTGGGGCAGATGGGCTGAGTGAGCCACCGCGTGGTCAAGGAGACCGGGCGGGTCTGTCGGAGGATGTCACCCGCCCCGTGCAGTCATGGCTCAGGATCAAGGCTCTGCCGATGACCAGACGTCTGTTTTCCTCTCCTCTCTTTCAAATTAGTGAGACTGATGTAATGCCAAACCTCTCTATTTTTTCTTAGTACGGATATGATGGCTCCTCTAGGAAATATTTGGTTTCAAGGAACACTTGTCTAGGTGACAACACATTCAATTCTTCCTAGACTGTGTAACATCCTGGAAGAGCATAAAGACTTCTATAAAAAGGTGAAGAAAAAGAGAAAATGACAGTGGATATGAAAAATATCCTCCATATATTAGAAGGGATGTTCTCTGGAAATTCAAAGGATTTATCTCTTTCATACACATACATACACACATACGCATATATATATATATATACACACACACACATACATATACATACACATATATGTATATATAAGCATACATATACATGTGTATATATGTATATGTGTGTGTATATATATATATATACACACACATATATATATGTATGTGTATATATATATATATATATATATATATATGTATACAAATTAGCAGAGTGTGCATGCACTCACCAAAGAGAGGGAGAAAGACACCCCCCCCCCCCCAGTGGGACATGGATATGCTGCAATCCCTTCTCCTCCTTTTCTCCATCCTGTCAGGATTTGGGGCACACATTTCTAACATGTTTCCCAAGCCACTGGGGCTGGGATTCAAACCACAGTCAGTATGTGGGATCCAGTTCCCTTAAATATTAGGTTGTGGAGTTAGCCCTGAATATATAATTAAAGCAATATTTGCATAAAACTTTGATTTTATTTTCAAAATTTAAGAAAAAATTTCCATCAAGCACTCAGTAAAAAGGAACTATTCTGAGTTGAGCAGAGAATGCAGACAGAAGAAAACCCTGGTGCTGAATTAAAAAGTGATGAGTCAGGTGAATAGATGAACTGACCCTGAAGATCATGTATTAATGAAGGTAAAGACATGCCACTCAATTTCTCCCAAAACACAAAGGGAAAAATAAGAATTAAAACCAGAAAATAATAACAAATAGTCACCTCATTCTAAATATTATAAGCTTCGAAAAAGAAATGAAGCAATTGTAATTATGAAGGTATGATCTGTGAAATAAATAATTGATAAGCTCGCCTTCATTAAAATAGAAAAATTCTGCTCTATGAAAGATTGTCAAGAAATTAAGACATGTAATAGATGTAAGGAAAATATTTGCAAAAGACATCTGATAAGGACTGTCATCCAATGTATATAAAGAACTCCTAAAATTCAATAATAAGAAATCAAACCACCTAATTTAAAAATGAGCACGAGGTTTTAATAGACAAGTCACTGAGCATGATATGCAAGCATGACAAGTGAGCACATGAAAAAGATGTCCAAATATGACAGCAGGGCAATGCGGATTAAAACAATAATGAGAAGCCACTCCCCATCTGTCGGAATAGCCAAAGTACTACACCAAATACTGGTGAGGATGTGGAGGAACAGGAACTCTCTTTCATTGCTGGTGCACACGCAGAATGGTACAACCACAGTGGAAGGCACTTTGGCCGTTTCTTATAAAACTAAACTAGTTACTATATAATTCAGCAATCACACTCCTTGGGATTTATCCAAATGAACTCTAAACTTATGTCCATGGAAAAGCCTATTTATTCATAATTGCAAAACCTTGAAAGCACCAAGATGTCCTTCAGTAGGTGAATGGATAAACTGTGGTATATCCACCCAGTGTCTTACTTTGTGCCATTGTGAAGAGATGTGTCCATGCAAAGAGGAAGCTTTCAAGCCATGAAAAGATGCGGAGGAAATTTAAATACGTATCATTTACTGAAAGAAGCTCATTTGAAAAGGCTGTATAGCATACAATTCTAACTATATGACATTTGGGAAAGGCAAAGCTATAGAGACAGTGAAAGATGATCATTGCCAAGGGTGGAGGGTGGGAGAGATGAATTAAAGCTCAGAGGACATATTTTTTATGCCAGAGGGAATATGCATGCCCCAAGAGAGAAAGAAAGAGACAAAAAGGAACCAGCTGTTAGCATAATGTCTATGTCATTGGACTCCCATGTAGTCAACCACAGTTCAAGTCCCGGACCCAGTGGCTTAAACTCACGCCGGCACGTGTGCGTGTGTGCCCAAGATCCCAAGAGGAGAATGGAGGAGAAGGGACTGTGGCGTGGCCATCCCCCCTGGGGGGTGATTTCTCACTTTCAGTCTCTTTCTCTCTCAGTCTTTCTGGCGAGCACTGGTGCCCTATAGCAAAAACCTCTCAAAAAAAAGAGACAAAAAGCTCTCCCTTCTTCCCGCTTGCTGCAATCCTTTTTCCACCATGTCTCCATCCTGTCAGGATCTTGAGTAATTTTGCATGCGCACATACGCACGGAGGAATTTTAGAGCAGTTAAACTATCCTGTATGATGCTGTAAAAGTGGACATGTGTCATTATACTCATACATTTGTCAAAATGCACAGATGTACAACAGTGAACCCTAATGTTAACTATGGACCCTGGGTGATGACGTGTCCATGCAGAAGCATGGCTTTAGCATGTGTGCTGCTGTTGTTGGTAGTGGGTAGGTTGAGCAGGTGTGAAGACAGAGTACACGGGAACTCGTTTCTGCTGTTTTGTTGTGAACCTGAAACTGCTTTGAAAAGATGACTTTGGTTCAAAAATAATTCATGAGCTTAGATGAAGATATTTTTAAACTATATTATGGCTATTAAAACTTTCCCACTTTGCCTTTGAGATCAAATATCTTAAATTTACTTGAATTTTTAGGAAGTGGCCATTCACATAAAAGGCCTCATGAATCATAGTAATAGAAATTTATCTATAGCTGAAATTTCTCTCCAGTTCTGCCGATTGGGGTATCGTAATTTAATAATGTATTTTTAAGTTTTAGTTCATCCTCTGGCTATGTTCACAAAGAAACAAATTAAGTAAGCACAATATTCGATCAAGGTATAGTCATAGGAAACAAACGCTTAATTTTTCAATAATACATATAAAATACATAAAATAATTATTTGAAAAACTGTCTTTGTTGTAGTCCTAGAATATCAGGGAGAAATTTTTCAACCTGGAATTTGTCTATTTCAAGTATTATATAGAGATAGCAAGATGAACGTCTTAACTTACACCTAAAATTTCAATCAATTGGTCTTTCTATGGTGAGCTCCCAAAATGTCTGCCTTGAATGAGTTCATATAACTATAGCTGTAAACTGTGTCTAATCAATGAGTCAGTTCTACCCTACACATAGGCATTCCTTGCACATGAATACTATATACCTAAATTTGAAATAACTTACTTCAACTTTGCTATTTTCGTGAAGTTTCTGACGCAGTCACTATTTCATTCTTTCTGTAAGAATGTAAATTAACAGGAAGAATGCTGACCTCAGAGTTAGGTTCTAATCTAAGCTGTGACCCTCACCAAGGGTGTGAGTTTGAGAAAGATAAATCATATGATTCTCAGGTTGTTGGGAGAAATAATATCATTCTATAAATTTTTTTGAGAGTTTTTTTCTTATTGGGCGCGTGCGCTCGCCAGAGAGACAGACAGAGAGACAGAAAGCGAGACATCACCCCCCAGGGGGGGATGGCCACGCCGCAATTCCTTCTCCTCCATTCTCCTCTCAGGATCTTGGGCACGCACGCACACGCGCCCAGCATGAGTTTAAGCCACGGGGTCCAGAACTCGAACCACGGTCGACTACATGGGAGTCCAGTGACATAGCCATTACACTAACTGCTGGTCCCTCATTCTATAAATTCTTCAAAGACATAAAAATATTTCTAAAGATAAGAAATTATTGAGTCTTTTCTTAGCAATTCATTAGTAAGCAGCTTCTCAGACTTAGTAGAACTAATCTATACAGTTTGTTCTTAGAAATATTTGCATAACTATGTTTATACAGTCAAGGTTTTATTTTAAAGAATTATTTAATTTTATTCATTATTATTATTCTTTAATTTGTAAAAGGGCATGTAAGTTCATCAGAGAGAGACAGGGAGAAAGTAAGACACTGAGAAAGTAAGCTGCCAGGCCCGGGATTTGAACCACAGTTTGAATGTAGGAGTCCAGCACCTTAACTACTTGCTGGCCCCAAGTCAAGAACTTTTTTTTTTTTTGAGAGGTTTATTGATTTAGGGCGCATGCGCTCGCCAGACAGAGACAGAGAGACAGAAAGCAAGGAATCACCCCTCAGGGGGGATGGCCATGCTGCAGTCCCTTCTCCTCCATTCTCCTCTCAGGATCTTGGGCACGCACGCACACGTGTCCGGCGTGAGTTTTAAGCCACCGGGTCGAAGACACAAACTGTGGTCGACTACATGGGAGTCCAGCGACATAGCCATTACGCTAACTACTGGTCCCAGTCAAGAACTTTTTTAAAAAGCCAGTTTGGTGGGAACCAGCAGTTAGCATAATGGCTATGTCGCTGGACTCCCACGTAGTCGACCGCGGTTCGCGTCTCGGACCCGGTGGCTTACAACTCACGCCGGGTGCGTATGCGTGCGTGCCCAAGATCCCGAGAGGAGAATGGAGGAGAAGGGATTGCGGCGTGACCATCCCCCCGGGGGGTGATTTCTCGCTTTCTGTCTCTATGTCTCTCTCTGTCTGTCTGGCGAGCGCACGCGCCCTATAGCGAAAAACCTCTCCAAAAAAAAAAAAAAAAAAAAGCCAGTTTGGTGTAGTTTAAATGGTGAGAGAAGAAATCAAAAAGATATAGTCTCTTAATTAGCAAATTTTTTTTAAAGCTGCTGAAAATGCAAAGAGCTATACAATGCGAATATATCCTCAGTGACCTTCAACAAAAGGTAAGACTATTTGAAGTTCTTTGCTATTCTTCACTCACATAAAACCCATTCTCATATACTTTGCTTCTGATATGACATGAATAATAATCACTAGACTAAAATATTACCCTGGCCAGGAATATCTGCATTTACATAAGGAATGGGTGGTGGGGGACCAGCAGTTAGCGTAATGGCTATGTCGCTGGACTCCCACATAGTCGACCGCGGTTCGAGTCCCGGACCCGGTGGCTTAAACTCACGCCGGGCGCGTGTGCGTGCGTGCCCAAGATCCCGAGAGGAGAATGGAGGAGAAGGGATTGCGGCGTGGCCATCCCCCCTGGGGGGGTGATTTCCTGCTTTCTGTCTCTCTGTCTCTCTCTGTCTGTCTGGCGAGCGCACGCACCCTATAGCAAAAACCTCTCCAAAAAAAAAAAAAAAAAAAAAAAAAGGAATGGGTGGTGGTATCTGACATTTGATCCAATGAATTGGGTTACGCGAACCCTTCATGTGTATCTGAAATCTCACGATAACCGACCATAAAGCTGACTAGTAGTAGAGAAAGCCTCAGTGCCCGATATCTGCCATATTCTTTTTTTAAAATTAATTAATTTATTTATTTTTGTATATACATTAAATCACATTGTTTAGCTTACAATGTGAGCATTTCAATATGTGAACATTTCTCCCCAGTCCCATTGATCAAAATATCTTCAACCAATAACACCACACTTCCCCATCCCGTCAATGTTCTACCTCCGTATCTCTTCTCCAAATGTCCTTCATTAGGCCCCACTCCTTCAAGATTTGCGTGCTGTTTTGCGGTCCCCAACATGAATTAACATAGGAGCCAATTCTGGTATTTTTTTTTTTTTTTTTGGAATGCAGTACCAATTGTCCTGACATGGCTTCTTTATCCCAGTGACTTACAGTGTCCATGCCAGAATATGTAAATGTCTGCTCTATATAGGAAAGCTCTACTCTTATGCCAATCAATATACCCATCTCTGAGATCACAGCGCATCTGATTCTGTGTAGCTCTCTATTATGTCTGATATTTCTTGGAGAAACTCCTTTGGCTTTATTCCTCATCTTAGAGTGTGTTTATGCTTTTTCTTGTGCCTTTGCTCTGCCATATAGCCTTCAGAATCAGCTTGTAAATATGAAAATTGGAATTTAGCAAAGAATTTTATTTGTTATAGATTAGTTTAAAGAGAATATTTGATATATTGTATAATTGTAACACTGATGCTATCTCTAGAAATAATCAAATTTTCCCCTGGCTGATAGTGACATGTCAGGTATTCCTTCGTACAAAGGGTCATCTATAAAACCAGTAGTGAACCTCCTTAAATTCTAATAGGCTTCTCCCCTTATCATAATTTTTTAAATGCAAATTTATATCACAGTGAAAAGCCATTTTATCCCTGTTCAATGGGTGGGGACCAGCAGGTGGCATGGTGGTTAGGGTGTTGGACACTCCCGCATGGCCAGTTTGAGTCCTGGACCTTGTAGCTTGCTTTCTCACTTTCTCTCTCTCTCTCTTTTTGGTCAAAATTAAAAATAAAATAAAATATAATATAAATGAATGAGTAAATAAGGTTAAAAATAAATTCTTCTTTTTAAAACAAGAGGTTTTAAATATATAAGGATATCAAGTTTATCAAGAACACTCTAGCAGCTTCTTTATAACAGTCGTGGCAATTTACACTATCACACGCATTTTAGAGAACTGACATTATCTTAGAAAGCTAAGTGTTTGGATCCTTAAAAACCTATAAATCCCAATCATGGTATAAATCCTGCTATGGTTTGATTGTGTCCCCCAGTAATTCATGTTTTAGAATTGGTTTCCTCGATGATGGTGTTGATGGAGGGGCCTTTGGGAAATGACGAGGGTAGGGGCTCCGTGATCGGGTCCTGGTGGGTGGGAAGGAGTGGCATCGACAGAGACACGTGCTGCTCTGCCCCAGCTTCTGCCCTCCTCTGTGCTATCCACCAGCAAGAAGACCCTCTCCAAATGTGCCCCCTAGACCTTGGCCCTCCAAACCATGAGATGAGCAAATCTCTGTTTTTATGTCCATAAACTCAGATATTTCTGTTATCCATCACAGAATAAACTAGAAAGTGCTCTAAGGAAACTTTACACAAGTGCATCTGGATGAAGTCGCCACAGAAGGATGCTCCCAGGCGCGTCGATTTCCAGAGTCCATCATTGATCAGCACAGTAGAGAAATAAAGTGGCCGTGCTTTGACTCACTGGAAAATAATGCAGCATGAATATGAAGGCACCATACGGCTGACTATTAGAAAAATCATGCTAAATTTAAAAAGTGGGTCAGAGAAAACTACATACATTTTGATACCATTTTATGGAGGCTAAAAATAAGCAATACTAAATAATGTATTATCTAGGGATGCATATGTCTCTCATGAAACCATTTTTTAATGTGAGAAACCAATAAAAAGAATAATAAACACAGAGTTTACCTCTGGGAGAACGCAAGAAGACAGGGTAAGGAACAAACACAGAAGTGAAAATATGAGTACTGACCACATACTCTCCTTCACATGTGTAATGGATTTGCAGTGTGTATATTAATGTGCTTCAGAATTTACATATATAGTTCTCATTATTTTTCTTTTATTAAATATTATACAAATTTTTAAACTAAAGACTGTGTTCATTGAGTATGCATTTCTTCTTTCTACAGTAACTCTCTAAAAACAAAAAGCTCACAACTTTCAAAGGTAGATCAGAAAGGTTTTATTTTTAAATGTTAGCTTTTTATTTTTTAATTTACGTTGCTCATAATTTTCTTTGTTATATAGTCTTCTAAGTTCTGACAATGTAAGCATTGCATGATCACGACTGAGAGGAAGATACAGAAGAGTTCCACGACCCAAAAACTTTCCTCCTGCTTCCCCCCGTTTGAAGTCCACCTGCCCTTCCTCCCCATTTCTTGAAAACCACTGTTGTGTTTTTCAATTCTATAGCCTTGTAAATCCAGAATGTCCTTTATGCACTCATATAGCATAGAGTCTCTGGCACTCACTGCCTTTCACTGTAGTTTGGACTAGTTTCTTGGAGGGGGAAGCAGCAGGTGACATGGAGGTTAAGGCACTGAATCTCACATGGCCAGCCGCATAGTTTAAGCCCTGGACTCAGTGGCTTGAAAATCATGCTAGGCATGTGTGCACGCATGCCCAAAATCCTGAGAAGAGAATGGAGGAGAAGGTATTGCAGTTGGCCATCCCCCCTGGTGAGTGGGGGCTCCACTTCCACCTCTCTATGTTTCTCTCTGTCTCTCTCTGGTGCATGCATGCACCCTATAGCAAACTTTAAAAAAAAATTATTTATGTTAGATAATATTCCATTGTATAATGTACCAACATCTATTTTTGTTTTGTTTCATTTTGAGAGATTTTTGCTATAGGGTGTGTGCACTCACCGAAGAGACAGAGAAAGATAGACAGTAAGTGAGAAATCACCCACCAAGGGGGATGACCACACCACATTCCCCTTTCCTCCATTCTCTTCCTGAGATTTTGTGCATGCATGCACATGCACCCAGTGTGAGGTTTAAGCTACCGGATCCAGGACTTGAACCACAGTCTACTACGTGGTAGTCCAACAATGCAACCATTATGCTATCTGCCAATCCCCCACCATTTTCGAATTCGTTCGCAAACTGAGCACATTTGCATTTTTTTCTCACTTTTAGCAATTATGAATAATGTTGCTGTAAGTATTCATATACAAGTTCTTATATGAATATCATTTTAATTTTCCATGGATAACTTCCTAAGAGTGGGATTGCTGGGCCATATACATTTAACTTTAGAACAAAGCACCAGGAGCATTGCTTTACAAATGCTGTAGTACCATTTTGTATTCTGCTGGAGATATATAATACTAAAGTTCCAGGTGCCCTGGGTCCTTGGTATTGTCAGAGAGCTTGTCATTGCTGTTGCTACTGTTTGGTTGGTTTTGCTCTTCCAATAGGTGTAAAGTTGTATCTCGTGTTTTCTTTTTCTTTTATTTAGCCTTTAATTTGGAAAATTACAAAGCCACAGAAAAAATTGCAACAATAATGCATTTAATATTTCATGCTCTTCACTTAGAATCATTGATTCATTGATTATAGTTTGCCACTCTTTCTTTATACATACATATATAAAGTTTAACATCTTTTGTAAGTTACTAGCATCATGACCATTTGACGAAACTGTTTCAGCAGGAATCGCTGAAGTACACAAACATTCTCTTATGTAAACACAACACACTGAAAAAATTTAGCATTGCACTAACAGTACCTAATACAGAGATCACATACAATGCTTCAATAATAAAAATACACTATTTAGCACTTTTCTTATGATCAAGGACCCAATCAAGAAACTTAAATTGCTATTAGCCATCATTTCTTTTAAATTCTTCTTATATTTTATGCATTTATAATTTTTGAGAGGTGTTTTGTTTTGTTTTGTTTTGTTTTGCTATAAGGGCGCGTGCACTCGCCAGACAGACAGAGAGACAGAAAGTGAGAAATCACCCCCCAGGGGGGCTGGCCACGCCGCAATCCCTTCTCCTCCATTCTCCTCTCGGGATCTTGGGCACGCACGCACACGCGCCCGGCATGAGTTTTAAGCCACCGGGTCCATGACGCGAACCATGGTCGACTACGTGGGAGTCCAGCAACATAGCCATTACACTAACTGCTGGTCCCGCATTTATAATTTTTACAAGTGCACATCAGTCGAACTATAGAATGCTCCTTAATTTTGTTTTTGTTAATTATTTTTGATGTGTTTAATTCTTCCCAATGGCTATAGTCAATCAAGTTATACAATTGGATAGAAGTATAGTATTAATATTGTTATTTCTTTATCAATAAATTGCATCCAGACACACGTTTTGTATCTCATTGTTGATTAGGTTAATTTTATTACCTTGTAAAGGAAGCATTTTTAAACTCAGTCTGAAACTGAAAACTCCAAAGTCATATGAAATTTTCAAGTTTCAGTCAGATATTTTAAATATCCTTAGAAGTTATAATATCTTAAGGATACAAAAAAAAAATACAACTCTCCCTCAGATATCAAAATCTTAGAGTCCCATTAAGCCTTAAGGTGTTCAGATTTCTAATTTTGTATTTGAAATCTAACACTTTGACCGACCCAACAGGATGGAAGCTATGGAAATGTACATGAATAAACAGAAGCGTGAAGACTCTGGTGTAACCCCAAATCCGGGAAATGGGTTGAGAGCTTACGCTCCCCTTGAATTTGTGAAATTATTTCTATGCCATTTAAAATGGCATATCATTAAAATGGTGTTCAGCAGGTTCTACTGGTTCCCTAAAACAAGATGGTAAGTACAACCAGTTTTCTGGTAGTAAATAATCTCGGTTACCCGGGCTGGTGCACAGCTTCTCCAAGTAGGTAAACAGCTTTCGGTATTTGGAAGAGTTAGAATCCGGTACAGAATCCAGTAAAGTTTAGAGCAGGGCTTCTTGACCTCTGCATGCAGGATATTTGGGGCTAGATAATTCTTTATTATGAGGTGTTCTGGGAATTGAAGGACGTGGCAACATCCTGGTTTCTATCACTAGATACTAGAAGCATCTTCTTCTCCCCTCCCCAACCTACCAAGTTATGACAATCAAAATGTCTCCCAACATCGCCAGATGCTCCCTGGAGTACAAAGTGACCCCTCCTGGCTGAGAACTCCATTGTTTTAAAGTACACTTCCCTAGTGACCCACAATATTACGTACCTATGCATATGTTTGTTTGCCATCTATATATTTTGTCTAGAGGACTGTCTACTCAAATATTTTGTCCATATATTTAATTTCATTGTTTGATTTCTTACTGTTTTGGTTTTGAAAGTTTTTTAATAGATTCTTTATATAGTCTAGATAGAAGTACTTTGTCAAATATATCATTTGAAATATCTTCTCTCAGTCTGTAGCTTACTTCTTATTCTCTCTCTTTTTTTTTTTTTTTTTTTTGGAGAGGTTTTTGCTATAGGGTGCGTGCACTTGCCAGAATGACAGAGTGACAGAGAGAGACAGAGAGACAGAAAGCGAGAAATCACCCCCTAGGGGGTATGGCCGCACTACAATCCCTTCTCCTCCATTCTCCTCTTGGGATCTTAGGCATGCATGTACACATGCCCAGTATGAGTTTAAGCCACCAGGTCCAGGACTTGAACTGTGGTCGACTACATAGGAGACCAGTGACATAGCCATTACACCAACTGTTGGTCCCCTTATTCTCTCTTTTTTTCATTGAACTTTATTTATTTATTTAAATTTGACCAGAGATGGGGGGAGAGAGAGAGAGATGGAAAGTGAGAAATCCACCAGGTCCAGAACTCAAACCACAGTCGGCCAGGTGGGAGTCCAGTGCTTTTAGGCACCACGCCACCTGCCAGACCCCTTCTTATCCTCTTAAGAGTGTTTTTCACACTTGAAATATTTCTTCAATTTTGATGATGTAATATTTAGTAATTTTTTACATGAAAAATCCTATCATATCAAATAGGTAAGTTGTTTGATGGTGTTTCTCAGGCCTCCTATGTGCTCACTCATTTTCTTTCTGCTTGCTCTGTTGATTAATGGGGAAAAGGGACGATTAAAATCATCAAGCTTATTTTTACTATCTTCTGAACTCCATGGTTTCTAATTTCTTTCCTTTTTTTTTGGGGGGGGGAGAGGTTTTCATGGTTTCTAATTTCCATCATTATTTTTGATCGTTGTTTTTTAGCAGTTTTTCTATGATGTGTCTGAGCTTGGGTTTCTTTGAGTTTCTCCCATTTAGTATTCATGGAGTTCCTCGAACCTATAAATTTGTCTTTACCAAATTTGAAGATTTTTAGGTATTATCTCTCCCAATAATTTTATCTCACAAATCTCTCCTTTCCTTTGTGATTCCAAAGATATTAATTTAAGACATTTTGATATTTATTAAGTTCATTTTTGGGGTATATTTTTATTTGCATTTTTCATATAAGTGGTGTCTACTGATTTCTCTTCCATTAATGTTTTCCTCTCTGGTTTACATTCTGCCATTTACCGGACGCCGTGAAGTTTTTATTTCAGAGACTGTATTTTGGGAGTTTGAAAATTTCCATTGGGGGGACCAGCAGTTAGCGTAATGGCTATGTCGCTGGACTCCCACGTAGTCGACCATGGTTCGAGTCCTGGACCCGGTGGTTTAAACTCACACCGGGCGTGTGTGCTTGCGTGCCCAAGATCCTGAGAGGAGAATGGAGGAGAAGGGATTGCGGCGTGGCCATCCCCCCTGGGGGGTGATTTCTTGCTTTCTATCTCTCTGTCTCTCTCTGCCTGTCTGGCGAGCACACGCACCCTATGGCAAAAAAAAAAAAAAAAAAAACTCTCAAAAAAATTTCCATAGGGTTCTTTTCATAGTTTCTATGTATTTTCTGAAAACTTTTATCTCGCCATTCATTTTAACTACCCTTTCTTTCGTCTCATGGAACAAATTATTCTACTTTAAAGTCATTGTCTGGTAAGTCAACACCTGGGTCATTTTGGATTGCATCCTGAGCATTTTGTTGGGAAACTCTGGATCCCACTCAAATACCCTGCAGAGTTCTGGTTTGGTCTCCTTTGAACAAGCAATGGAGCTCGTTAGGGTCAGAGTACAAGCACTGTCTTGCCACCTAAGGCAGTGTTTGCAATGCTGGCTCCGTTTTCAAAAGCTCTCCTTACAGTCCTTGATCTGCTTGTGCGCCCCCAAAACGGCCATCCGGAGCTGTCACTGTAGTCCACGTCGCTGTGCCTCTGCTGTTGCGCTGGGTTTACTCCGTGCACGTGCAGCCTGGGATCGTGCCAATTCATACCCAGAATTACAGCACACCCTCCTCTAGCTTCCTCATCTCCAAGATTATGTCTACACTCCCGGCTCTCAGGATCCTTTTCTACAGACCTGAGCCCAGAGAGATGAAGTTTTACTCAGCATTTTGCTGCTTGTGCTGCCAGGACATGACTGTGTGCTGTGACCACTCAAAGGTCCGAGCAGCGACAGAAACGAGGGGAAAAATAGCAAAATAGTCACATATACCAAAGCGCACACTTCAAAACACAGACTCTTCCTTTTATCGGTTTCTCTGGCCAGGAAGATGGGTTCCTCTTAGAGTTCAGCCGCTCTCACTGTCCCTCTGCAGTTCTGTAACTGGGGCTACCTTCGTGTAGGCCGTGAAAGAAACAGGAGGAAAAATCTAAAACCCAAAAAGAAAGGGAGGGGAATGGGCACATTCTTTGTTTACGGTGACCCTTTTCCTGGTCCTTTGCTCAGGAAAAGGGTCTTCGGAGTTTTTGTGTCAATTCCCCTTATAATTCTGCAGTTGGGACTACCATCAGGGCCAACCCAGATGAGGAGAGAAACAGAGCGATACCATCTGCGTATCATTTGCTTCAACTTTTGACTCTGCCTGCATTTGGCTCTTCTTGTATACTTTTCAGCATTCCAGAAAGCGGTTTCCTGTTTTGTGCCCAGTCGTTTAGCCATGGGTAGAATCAGGTGGTAGCAGATTAACTGGCTCTTGGTCCAGAGTCAGTTCCCCCACGTTCTCTTTCCACGGGGCAGCAATGAAGTCACATGTTTATCTCTACATGTAGTGGGTTGTACTATACGAGAGGAAACGCGAATTTGAGGTAGTTCTAATTCTTTACAGGTCTGTGTATCTCCCCCTCCAGAGAGAAACAGAGAGTGAGTGAGATTACTGAGTAGGCTGAAATGTAAACAAAATTCCCCAGACAACGGAGGGAAACATTTACACCCTGGGATAGTTCCAGGATCTCTGCTTTTAGAAAGACACCATCTCTAGCCTCCAAAGCATGTTTCTATTCGAACACCCCCCCCCCTTTGTTCAGAAGTCCCAGACTGTAAAGAAATATTAAAAATTCATGGAGAATTGTCTCCCAATACTAAAAAGGCAAGAAGGGAGGAAGAAAGGAAGAAAAGAAGTGGGAAAGAAAAGGAGTGGGCCCAGAAGAAATGAAGCATTTATAGAGGCAAAGCCCAAATCACGTCACAGAATAACGCCAGCGAGGATGCCGACGGCGCCACCAGTAAACCCTGAATTTACCCCATTTCTCCTACTGGTTCCAGACACCTCTGGCAGAGGACTGAGTTGATGGAACCCGAAAGTCGGCTTCCAGGTGTTCGCCATGTCTGTACCTCTATTACCACCACCCAGAACCGACCCTCTGCTAGCTCTGAATCTCAGCACCACACACTCTAGTTAAAGTCTGGACCTCACAAAAGGAACATAGATCAAGTACCCTCAGGTTCAAGAGATGCTGAGAGGGGCCAGCAGGTGGCGTGGTGGTTAAGGTGCCAGACACTCCCACATGGCCGACCACGGTTCGAGTCCTGAACCTGGTGGCTTTCTCTCTCTTTCTCTCTCTCTCACTCTCTTTCTCATCAAATTAAAATAAAAGAATGAATATAAATAAATAAATAAATATTTAAACAACAACAACACTGAGTGTGTGAGTGGGCATTCCCAAAACCCCAAGAGGAGAAGGGAAGAGAAGGGCCTGCAGTGTAGCCGTCCTCCCTGGGGGATGATGCTGGCTCTCACTTTCTCTGTCTCTCTAGTGAGCACATTCATCCTATAGCAAAGAAAATAAATTTAAAAAATGAGAGCGATCGAGAAGATGGGTATCTGACATTTGCAGCATTCATGGAGAGAGGAGCCTCGGCATTATGTCAAGAAACTAGACTCAAAATTGAGAAATTTTCCAAACGTAAGAAATGCAGTTGCAATGGGCCAAATAGCCACTACAAATGCATCCTCATTTGTTTAAACAAAGGTTAAAACCAAAATATTTTGGGGACAGCAGTTGGCATAATGGCTATGTCTCTAGACTCCCATGTAGTCGACAGCGGTTCAAGTCCCAGACCCGGTGGCTTTAACTCACACTGGGCACATTCTCCCGAGAGGAGAATGGAGGAGAAGGGATTGCAGCATGGCCATCCCCCCTAGGGAGGGTGATTTCTCGCTTTCTGTCTCTCTGTCTCTCTGTCTCTCTCTGTCTTTCTGGCGAGAGCACGCACCCTATAGCAAAAACCTCTCCAAAAAGAAAAAATCACTAACAGCCACATTTAAGGCTAAAAATATTTGTTTTAACTGACGATAGCAAGAAAACGTTCATAGACATAGTAAGTTTAGGAACAAGTTAAAAGTTAGAATTTAGTTATCTTCAGTGTTATATATTTTAAGGTACTGATAGTTAATTGACTAAAAATTGTTAGTCAAATTATTTTTTATGGGACCAGCAGTTGGCGTAATGGCTATGTTGTTGGACTCCCATCTAGTTGACCATGGTTCAAGTCCCAGACTCAGTGGCTTAAACTCATGCCAGGCACGTGTGCGTGCAAGCCCAAGACCCCGAGAGGAGGATGGAGGAAAAGGGATTGCGGCATGGCCATCCCCTCTGAGGGCTGATTTCTTGCTTTCTGTCTCTCTGTCTCTCTCTGTCTTTCTGGTGAGTGCATGTGCCCTATAGTAAAAACAAACAAACAAACAAACAAAAAAGAACACCTCTTAAAAATATATTATTTTTATTCGTAAAGTGACTCTCCATAGAATTTGGGTATATTTCTAATTTTTGATGTCTTGGCCAGAACTGAATATAAATTTTAAATACACAAAATGTAATACTCTTCTTTGAACATGTTATTTTGAAATTTGTCAATTATCTAGCAAAAATAAATACATATATAACACATGTGTAATATTTATCTTATGTATATCTACACACAGCTATCACTCTTGCTACTAAGTGAGTCATACTTTTCTTCAAAAAACTTGTAAATTAAAGTATCCCGCTTGTTGAAGTTTAGTATGAAAATTCCTTCTTTTCCAGAACAGGCTTCATTTAATTCTCCATTCTCAAAGCAAAACAAGCCTAACTTTCACTTAAAGTTTTAATCAATTCTTTATCATCTCTTCAGTGTAGGAGAGACAGTCACAGACACAGAGAAAGGTGAAGCCTATCTACAATTTCAGCCTCATGACACGGATGAAGCAGTCCTTGCTTATTTGAACCTAGCCAGTATAGAGATTCAATTTTATAGCTTGTTTATTTAACTTTTTTTTTGATAGGTTTTTGCTATAGGGTGCGTGCATTCACCAGAGAGACAGAGAGAGACAGAAAGCGAGAAATCATGCCCCCCCTCCGGGAGGATGGCCACGCCACAATCCCTTCTCCTCCATTCTCCTCTCGGGATCTTGGGCAGACACGCACACATGCCCGGCGTGAGTTTAAGCCACCGGGTCCGGGACTTGAACAGTGGTCGACTACGTGGGAATTCAGCAACATAGCCATTATGCTAACTGCTGGTCCCTATAATTTGTTTTATTAGAAGATTTTATATCACATTTCCCTGAGAAATTCTACATTTTATATATACCAATATACTTATGCTATTATATTTATTTATATATATTTAGTTTTTCAAAATATGAACATGAGCTGATCCATAATTATAAATACTTATCCTGATCCTTTTAGTAATTTAGCATTAAATATCTTTTAAAGTATTCTTGATGAAAATAATAATGAGAGTAAGATTTTGTTTTTTATTTCTTTCCTTTTCTATTTCTTCTTTGGGGGAAATTGAGAACAGAATAACCATTAGTAAAAAATTAAATTAATCACTTTAGATAGATGAAGTGGAATAGGTTACAGTACTTCATACAAAACAAGTCTTGAAAGACTTCCCTCTCCTCAGGGAAGATGAAGAAAACCCTGTTACAGACGATGGCTGTGGTCTATTTGGGGTCACACAAGGCACGTCTCAGAAAATCATCTCACCAGCTCTATGCAAACAAGTTGGTCACTTTTTGTCATTTTACACAGACAGGAGGTTGGGCACCCTGCCTGATGTTCTCTAACCAGTGTGGAGGGCACTGCATACAGGAGCCATCTTGAGCTATCCGCCATCTTGAGCTATCCACCATCTTGGAAACCATTAGGCTTCACTTCCTCACTGAGCAAACTGTTTCTCAGAAATCATGTGACCAACTGTTCTCCCCGGAAGTGGTTGGGTTTCTAGGCAACGAGAGAGATCCGCCCACATCAATGATTGGTTCATGCTGTTCTATCTCATTTGCATTTCGGGCAGCCAATTGGTGCCCACCAGCTGTATATAACTCGCCATTTTTCCTCAATAAACAGAAGTAGACGGAAGAAGACGACTTGATCAGCATCTCGTAGTGTGTGTGCGTGTTTTTGTCCCATCTCTCACTCCCTCCCCCAGGGAACCTGTTCGACTGTCCCGCGGGCCGGGACAAACCAGTCCGAGAACAAGTGGGATTTAAACCTGTGATTATTTGGGAACTGAGCCAAGTCCAGGTCTCTACAGTGTATGTTACCATCATGAAACTGAACGGAAAGACTCTCAAACGAGACCTGCGTTTTGCATTCTTTTTACTTTTCACCAAACAAGTCCTTATGAAATAGGTGCTTAGTAAATGTCGATGAACTCACTTCTAAGTCAATACCATTTGCAATACGATGAGCTGTTAATATTTATTTAGAAGACGTGGCATTTGTCTAATTTTATTCGTATTCGATTTAAAAAATTGATGATGTAATAAGAGGTATAAGCTCGGCTGCTATAAACTGTTATAAAAATCATTTCTGCTCAATTTATCTGAAAGGAAGTCTGTTCGATCCCATACCCTGTCCTTGTTGGTAACATACATATCACTTTCACATACAAATAGTGTAGAAAAGTTTGTTTCATCTTAATTTCCTTTTCAAGTCGGAGTCTGGCTGTGCTGTTACTCAGCATTAGCTTGGAGCTGCAGGTTCATAAGGTAAGAAACCTCATTTGACTCCGCGAAGTGATCTCATTTCCTGACACAGTAATTGAATCTCACGAGAAGCAGCCAAAGTAACAGGTACAGGAAAAGCCGCGGCATCTTGGGAGTTTACCCTCACACCAGCCCTGTGAGCACAGACAGGGCCCTGGTACGGGACCAGGTACGTGAGTCTCAGATCGGTCCCTGCTCTGGCCCCTAGGCTGCCACCAGCCAGGGAGAAAGAGGAGCCCACGCAGAGACCACAGCCCTTACACCCTCTGCCCCTGCCCGGGGCCAGCAGCCCCCAGGGGAGGACTAGGCACTTTCCCGCAGCCTTCCCCTCTCTACCTGGGAGGGTGCAGCTACTGGACGAGACGAAGAGGGAAATATAAAAACAAAGAGCGGAATGGCCCCCACGGCGAGGACGTGCCCGCTCCATGCAGTGGGACCGTCACTTCACATTGGGAGCTGCCGTGAGAGGAAGCAGCGAGGCCCTGGGAGGACTGGGCCACAGGCTGGAGTGGGTGGGAGGGTTACAAACCTGCAGCAGGCAGCAGCCCGGACAGTGTCCTCCACCGCCATCTGCTTCTCCCTGGTGCTTGTGATCCGAGATGGAGTCAAAATGAGGGGAGCATGGGAACCAGCAGTTAGCGTAATGGCTATGTCGCTGGACTCCCATGTAGTCGACCGCAGTTCGCGTCCCGGACCCGGTGGCTTAAAACTCATGCCAGGCACGTGTGCGTGCGTGCCCAAGATCCCGAGAGGAGAATGGAGGAGAAGGGATTGCAGCGTGACCATCCCCCCTGGGGGGGTGATTTCTCACTTTCTGTCTCTCTGTCTCTTTCTGTCTGTCTGGCGAGCGCACACGCCCTATAGCGAAAACCTCTCCGAAAAAAAAAAAAAAAAAAAAATGAGGGGAGCATACAGTGTGTGCGTCACACGTCCCAGGGCTGACACATTCCCTGCCCTGCCTCTCCAAGGCCACAGACACCAGCTCCTGCAGGAAAGAGCAGGCGGAGCCCATCGTCTGTCTAGGCTCACCTCGTCCTGAAGGGGTTGCCTCTCTGCAGACTTGCAGGTGAGCAGCTTGCTGACCTGGCCCCCTGTCAGGTCACCCTGGGCACACACGTTCTCTGCCTGCCTGGTGAGGCCCAAAATCTGACAGCTTTTTCTAGACTAACATCCTTTCGAAAGGGCCTAAGGAAGTCAGGTCTACAAACACTTATCTTCCTGCAGCAGGCCGCCGTGGCTCAGTGATTGTGGGGCGCTCTCTGTGTCCCATCCCTGGAACACCGTTGTCTGATTTTATTTTATCTCTTTAAGTAAAATACAGGCATTCATTCGGTGAGTCTTAGGTCTCTGGGGAACAAAGACTTGTGTTTCTAGCCGATCACTAACCCTTACATTCCTAATCTCACCTATAACCTACAAACACCCGTTTTAAGATACCCCACATCTGTGGTCCCAGTAGATGCAAGGACTCTTGTTCATGTGAAACTTCGTCTGTGCTGTCCACTCTCAAGACTGAATAAAAAGAGGGACCAGCAGTTAGCGTAATGGCTATGTTGCTGGACTCCCACATAGTCGACCGCGATTCAAGTCCCGGACCCGGTGGCTTAAACTCACACCAGGTGCGTGTGCGTGCGTGCCCAAGATCCCGAGAGGAGAATAGAGAAGGGATTGCGGCGTGACCATCCCCCCTGGGGGGTGATTTCTCACTTTCTGTCTCTCTGTCTGTCTCTCTCTGTCTGGCGAGCGCACACGCCCTATAGCAAAAACCTCTCCAAAAAAAAAAAAAGACTAAATAAAAAGACACGCCGCATCTGAGCACCACCCTGGGAAACGCCTCTGTGCATTCCCAGGCCTGATCACTCCATCTCTTTTTTAGAATAAACCATTCCAGTAATTTTCTATAGCTCCTCAGTTATTTCCAGGGACGTTGGCTTCCTTGCTTCTCCTGCTTTATAACTGCCACCTGTCCTTCCTCCCCTGCACCTCTGTTCCAAGGGCTTGAAGTCCTGGGTGGGCTTCAAGGAAGGGCCAGGAAGAGTGGCCGCTGGAGAAGCAGCTTCCTCCTCGGTGAGCGCAGCTCCCTGAGCAGCTCTGCCTCACAGACGTCCCCCTGGAGGCCCACGGTCCTCCTGGCCATCCTGCGAGGAGCCTTCGTCTTTGCCTCCTCCTCCTCTTTCCCTTTCTCACCTGTCCATCACCTCCGTGTCCTTGTCCTTGAGGCCAGCAGGGTTTCACATCCGGTTCTTCATCCTCCTTAAGGCGTCACCCTGGCTGACCAGCAGGAGGCGTAATGGTCACACCACTGGACTCCCACGTAGTCAACCACAGTTTGAGTCCTGGACCCAGTGATGTAAAACTCACACACTGTCCATCCCATTCTGCTCCCACCTAGACCCCGATAGGACTCCCCACAAACATCGTTGTCATTAAGTTACTCTGCTAAGAAAGATTATGTATCTATCTTTTTTTATTTATTTATTATCATCATAATCTTGTTTACATTACATTGAATTGCATATAACTTTACACTGTATTACATTGCTTTTTCAAAAGGGAATGCCATGCATGTCAGTCAATACAGAGACACTAAAATCCCCACTTCATCACTCAATATCTTTTCATTATTATTATTATTCCAATTATTTTTTTCAACCAGTCAATCACTATTTCTCATTTTGCTTGTAAAAAGACTTTACTCATCATGAGATACTTCTCAGACCAATCCAGTTGAGAATACTATACACGTCATCATCAACAGGGAATAAGCCATATCTGTTTCCCACTAACGTCCTGCCTCTCTATTTGTTCTCTTGCTATCTTTCTCTATCCTCTTCTCTTCACCCTCCCATTCCACACTGTCTTATCCTCGTTAAGTATTTTCACTGCTTTTATGTCCTCCCATATTTCGCTCTCTACCATAGAGTGTGGATAGTCGGTATATATTGAGTGGATACATACAATATCTTTCTTTCATAGCCTGGCTTACTTCACTCAGCAATAGATCCTCCATATCTGACCACTTTCTATCAAATGCCAGGCTCTTGTTATTTTTTATGGCTGAGTAGTATTCCATAGAGCATATATGCCACACTTTTCCAATCCATTCATCCGTTTGTGTACATTTAGATTGGTTCCACGTCTTGGCCATCGTGAATAATGCTGCAATAAACATTGATGTGCAAGCACTTCTCCGACTGAGCGTTCTCCTGTCCTTTGGGTTGTATCTATCTTTAAGCCATGTCCCTTTCATGACACTTGTAGATCCAAAGGTCCATTTATTTTGCTGTTACCTGTACCTAAATGTTTCGACAACTGTGAACTGCTGTAATCCAATTACTACATTTACACACGTCCCCTTATACATGATTTGCTGCTACATTAAAATAATAGCCAGTTTTATTGAGCAATGACAGCTTTGGAGGCAGCATGCTAAGCCTGAAAACTTAAATTATCCTTTTAGTCTTCATAACAACACTGAGATGTATATATGATTATTAAGTACATTTTACAGATGAGCCTAGAAATGCTGAGAAAGTCACCTAAAGTCACAGAATGGGAGAAGGCAGGGCGCACGCAGGAATCCCAGTCAGCCTAAAGTCACCTAAAGTCACAGACTGGGAGAAGGCAGGGCTCAGGCCGGAATCCCAGCCAGCCTTTCCTGAGGAGCGGAGCTTCCGTTCCGTACTGCTTCCCTGTGCCTTTTGTCTGCTGCTTCAACAGCTGAAGGCAGCAACTGATGTACTTTTTAAATAGTATTGTCTTTGGGTTCGGTTAATTAGCATCAGTATTATTCTTTCCATCTGTCAGTTTTCTGTTTATCTCTCAGCCTCTTTGCCAAATTTCAAAAGAGGTTTTCTAATTCCCCCAGATAAACTTGGAGATCAGGAACTATTTAACCCTGCACAGATACTTCCTTTTTGCAAAGTTAAAAGAAATAGAATAAATAAACTGGAAAATTAGAGCTTTAGAGTATTCTGAGATACATCCTATTACAATAGCTATTTTAAAAATAAACTAATCATTTTAGCTTTAATGTGAAGATTATCGGCTTAAGTGTGTTTTTGCCTTAGTTTAAATTGTGCACATTAACATAAATACACAGAGTAAAGGAAGTAGCTAATTTGCATTTTACAAATGCAATTAGCATTAATAGTATGTATGTACCCTGAAAGTCTAGACAAGAGTTACATTATTTCTCTTCTCTGAAATATTTAAGTAATTCCAGAATATATTCTTTTCTAATGGATCGTTCTAATGAGGATAACTCAGTATGATGTACAGTTAGAGCTCAGTAGAATAAGAATTCAAGGAACCAGCAGATGGTCTAATGGTTACATCACTAGACTCCCATGTGGTTAACTGCAGTTCGAATCCCAGACCCAGTGACTTTAAACTCTTTCTCACTGTCTCTCTGGCAAGTATGTATGCCCTACAGCAAAAGTCTCTTTCTCTTAAGAAAAAAAAATCTTCCAAAACTTTAGCAATATAAGAACTTTTGTTTGTTTGTTTCTATATATCAAGCTTTAAAAGATATATTTAAAATTATTTCTACAAAATTATTTGCTCTTACTTAGAAATTTTATTCTCTATAATATAATTTTTTTAACATACCAGAGTGCAGCCTATACACAAGGAGTGACTAAGTAATTGTGTGATTTTTTTTTCAAGTAGGTTTTATGTTCTCATGTAAGAAAAGAATCCATTTAAAGAATAAAAAAAAAAAGTCATTTCTAATTTGGTTTGAACACTGAGTAGAGCAGAATTTTTTAAATCTACAATAGTTCCCAGGAAATTCATTTAATCACCCAGTATGTGTGTCCTATTGCTTAATGTATTACTTTGTGATATAGTATATTTTATTCCTTTTGCACAGATCAGGGGCGTAGAGGGTGTGCTGGCATTAACACACTATGGTCTTCTTCTTATTAGTATTATTACTATTGCCTTTTTAGTGTCCTTTTTCTTTTCTTTGTCTGTTTATTTATTTATTAGAGATTTTTCCTAAGAAACACAATAGCTAGATCATCAAAGGCAGTAAATCCTCAGATATTAAGTTTTAAGACAAGCCTTACTTGTATATTTAAGACTTTTTTTTACAAAAGACCTTATTCTATATCATGCTCAAAAATGGGAATTTTCTAATTCTATTGACCAAAATGTAAATGCGCCTCTAGTTGTCTGTGAGGTTATACCCTCCCTACCTTGCCCCCACATTTTTACAGTTTTAGAGGATGCAAACTCAGGAGACTCTAACATCCAGTGTTCTTTATAGAAATAGCTTAATTCTGTAAAGAATTACTCATAATCAACTAACAAGGTCAAAACAGTGACCTCACTTCTCACATTGGACAGTTAAAAAGAAATAAACTTAGTGAGAAATATACCTGTGTATACACATATGGTGTTTTCATATCAATTGTCAAAGGAGTCTACATAAGGTGATATTGATTAAATTAGCTTTTTATTGTCCTGCTTCCCCCCCCCCCCCCCCCCCCCGGTTTCCCTCTTTCTTGTCTATTTCCCAGTTAGGCTCCATGATGCTGCACAAATCTGTGTAGCATGAAAATGTTCAGGAAGAGATGTTGAACCTAAGTTTTCTGCGTCTGCTAAGGCTACCACACACACACAAAAAAAACCACCACAGAGCGGGTGGCTTAAACAAAAGAAATGTACTTTCCCATGGCCAGAAGTCCAAGAGCAAGATGCCCGTGGGCTGGTCTCTTCCTGGGCCTCGCTTCCTGTGTGGTGGACTCCCAGCCTCTGGTTTCACCTTCGCAAGCTCGTCCCTCTGTGCACTCGCAGTTCTGGGTCTCCGAAAGTTCTTATAAAGCCATGGGTCAGGTGGATTACAGACATCCATATGACTTCATTTACCCGTACTCCTTATCTAAAGTCACTGTCTCCAGATATGATCATGTTATAAGGTACTAGGCGTTAGGACTTCAACATGTGAATTTTGGGATGACACAACGCAGCCTCTGCTGAGATTTGAATATGTCCTTTAAATGCGTGTGTTGGAAACTTAATCTATACTGTAACAGCATTATGAGGTGAGACCTTTAAGAGGTGGTGAGGCCCTCATTATTCACATGGTAATGGATCATTGTCATTATCGTGGAAGTGAATAGTGGTTTGTTTTGTTTTGTTTTTTAATCTCAGATGTGAGTTCCGTTGAGTTCAACCCCTCTTGATTTCTCTCACCCACTGTCTGCCTTTCCCCAGGGGAGGAGGCAGTGAAAAGGCCCCTGCCAGCTGCCAGGCCCTTCCTCTCGGACATACAAACCTCTAGAACTACAGGTCAGTACATTTCATTATCAATTTCTCAGTCTCTGATGTTCTGTTACAGCACCATAAGATAGACTAACATGGTCCGTAACATGACTATCTTACTTCTCTGCCGAATCATCCACTTTTTTTTCTATCCAGTTCTCCTCCCTAAGAGGAGACTATCATTATACGTTTCTTCCTTTTGATCCTTGGTATGGCCAATGTTATGTAAGCAGAACTTTTAAAAACTAGTTTGTGGCTCACGTGATCTTAGATACTATCACAGATAAAGTCTTCTGTGTCAGTCCAGAAAAAAGGCCACACACAGCTGACCGAGCACAAAATGTTTCTTGTTGACATAAACCACTGAGATTTTAGGGGTCATTTGTGTCTGCAGCATTGTTATTCTGATTAATACAGATGAGTATGTGCAACACTGATGTACCATTAAGTTATTCAAGGCTCTTTATACCCTAACAGAAAAAATTAAGTACCTGGTCCCTTATTTGTTTACATTGGTCTTGAAAACAAGAACTGAAACTATTTTGTTGATTATCGAAATGGTATATAAAGTCTTATTTCTATAAATTAGATGTTTAATTTTAAAATTCAGGAAACTTATACATTCAACTATGTTCTTCAAGACCTCAATCTCCAAGATACGT
Source organism: Tupaia tana (assembly GCA_026018925.1). Lineage (NCBI taxonomy): Eukaryota > Metazoa > Chordata > Mammalia > Scandentia > Tupaiidae > Tupaia > Tupaia tana. The sequence continues at coordinate 146,038,242 of JAKSZU010000002.1, forward strand.
TTAAAAAAAAACAAAAAAACAAAAAAAAACACTACGACGTCTCCTGGTAATTTCACGGTTAAAAATTAATATAGAGCCAGCTCATGACATGATGGTTAAGGATCCCGTATGGCTGCGTAGTTCAAATCTCAGACCTGGCAGCTTGAAAAACACACCAGATACATGTCTGTGTATGCCCCAAATCACGAAAGGAGAAGAAAATGGAGAAGGGACTGCAGCATGGCCATTCCCCATTGGGAGTGCTTTCTAATTTTCTCTCTCCTTCTCTGCCTGTCTCTCTCTCTCCCTCTTGCACATGTGCCCTCTGGAAATAGGGGGAAAAATCTATACATTTAAGAAAGAAGTTGAGTGTCTCCCTGACAATCACTAGTCCTTTAGTCATATGAATATTCTAGGCTGTGTATACTGGCCCTTTCAACTACAGGAGATACACTTACTATGAACTATGGTGTTTACGCACTCGTCGGAATAGTACACAATCTTTAAACAAATGTTTACAGAGTTGGAAAATGAATACTGTTGTTAGAAGAAAACACCATAAAAATGTTTATACAGAACCATAGCAAATCTGTAGAAACAAAAATTCCCAGTATTAGGAAAAAAAAAAGGAAAAAACTCCAAGAATCATACACTATTCATTGTGATGTCTTTGTATGATGGAGTGAGTGATTATTTTCACCCTATCCAACTTTCTTAAGTCTTCCAAAATTGGTATGTTTAGTACACATTATTTTAAGTAATGAGTTTTAATAAAGATTTACCTGTACACAACACATAAACTTAATAAACCATGTACAAATTTCAAAGTAAAATAAAATAAAATCATTTAAAACTACCCACAATCACATTTTAAAAACCAACTTTAATATTTTCAGAATATTATACAAATATTATGTTTCTCTCTGTGCATATATATAAATGTAAATATATCATTAAAAAACAGAAGAAGATGGGGACAACAGGTGGTATGACGGTTAAAGGACTGGTTTCCCACGTGGCAACCACGGTTCAAGTGGCTTGAAAATCATGTCGGGCACATACACATACAGGCCCCAAGTCCTAAGAGGAGAATGGAGGAGAAGAGACTGTGGTGTGTTTATTCTCCTGGAAGGTGATCTCTCACTTTCCTTCTTTCTCTGGGGAGCACACATGTCCTGTAGCAAACTCCCTTCCCCCTGCGCCCCCGCAAAAAGAATAAAACAGAAGAAGAAAAGGAGAAGAAAAGAATAACTGGAGAGGAAAGTGTTACTAGATTATATGCTTTTTGTAAGTTAAATTCTATTAAATCTTATATTAACTACACTTCGCAAAAGTAAAAGAAATTGGAATAAATAGGAATATATTCCTAATTTTTAAATATACATTTTTAAACAATACGAGTTAGTTTCTTTTCTTTTTTTTTTTTTTTTTGGAGAGGCTTTTTTGCTATAGGGCGCGTGCGCTTGCCAGACAGACAGAGAGAGACAGAGAGATAGAAAGCAAGAAATCACCCCCCAGGGGGGATGGTCACGCCGCAATCCCTTCTCCTCCATTCTCCTCTCGGGATCTTGGGCATGCACGCACACGCGCCTGGCATGAGTTTTAAGCCACCGGGTCCGGGACACGAACCGTGGTCGACTACGTGGGAGTCCAGTGACATAGCAATTACGCTAACTGCTGGTCCCACGAGTTAGTTTCTTTAAAAATACCTCTGACATTAAGAATTTTTAAAAATCCTGGGACCAGCAGTTGGCGTAATGGCTATGTCGCTGGACTCCCACGTGGTCGACCACGGTTCGCGTCCCGGACCCGGTGGCTTAAAACTCACGCCTGGCACGTGTGCGCACGTGCCCAAGATCCCAAGAGGAGAATGAAGGGGAGGGGATTGCGGTGTGGCCATCCCCCCGGGGGGTGATTTCTCACTTTCTGTCTCTCTGTCTCTCTCTGTCTGGTGAGCGCACGCACCCTATGGCAAAAACCTCTCAAAAAAAAAATTTTAAATCCTGTGATTTTTAACCACATATTAATTAGCTTTCTCTATAAACGATAAAATATTTCATATTGCTGTCTATTCTTCTTTCCCACCATCCTACTGTATACACATTATATTGTATGTATTTCAGTGGAATTTTTGATGTATACATGTGGTCATACAGCAGATATTCTCAAAGTGTCTTCCAAACCCTCCCTGTGACGTACATCTTAAATCAAACCCCCTTAATCGAATTCCCTGGGAACACTTGGAATATCACATTAATCTCACCTTATCGGAAATGAATAAAATTGAGTACTTAATTGTTCTCTAGTTGTTTCATTTGTGATCATTTAGATTAGTGATTTTTGTACAAATCTACTGAAGCAAAGGCTTTTGTTTTCTCCATGATCGCTAGCGCTCAAGACGACACGCAGTCACTAGTCAATAATCCCCTGCGTGTCATTTCGTGAGATACAGCTAAGTGGTCAGTAAAATGAGAGCTGATATAGGATATATCCTCTGACACCTAGGTAGGAAAGAAATGAAAAATAAAATTTAAACTTGAGTGCCTTAATATTTACAAAAATAATTCCACAATATGCTCTATTACTCGAGGTATATACTAGGTTCATTAATACGGGCAATTAGTCAAAAAGGGACTTTGAGCTAAAGCCACGCAAAGGAATCTTAAGACTAAAGAAGGAAAGCTGTGGCCGTTTGGGAGCAGTCACAGGAGCACAGGTGGTAGGTCCTGGAGCCCCACGGGAGGCCTGGGTCCTGATCCCAGGTTAACCTGGCACACCTTCTGCAGGCACACCTGTGATCCTAGCTTCCTGGGAGGCTCGGGAGAAATCACAGCACAGTAATTCCTTGCCAAGGGTGCCTCTATTTCTCTTTAAGAAATAAAGGGACCAGCAGTTAGCATAATGGCTGTGTCGCTGGACTCCCATGTAGTTGACCGCGGTTCGCGTCCCGGACCAGGTGGCTTAAACTCACGCTGGGTGCGTGTGTGTGTGTGCCCAAGGTCCCGAGAGGAGAATGGAGGAGAAGGGATTGCGGCGTGGCCATCCCTCCTGGGGCGTGATTTCTTGCTTTCTGTCTCTCTGTCTCTGTCTGTCTGGAGAGCGCACGCGCCCTATGGCGAAAACCTCTCAAAAAAAAAAAAAAAAAAAAGGAAAGTGAACTTTTACAAAAATTATGTTCATTCATTGAACATAATGTTTGCCGATGGCTGGTTTCATAGTAAAGGGAGAGAGAGAAAGGAAGCCGGATTCCACATGGCCAGCCACTTGGTTCAAATCCCAACTTTGGGAGCTTGAAAACACACGCCAGGAGCATGCGCATGGGAGCCCAGGGTCCCAACAGGATGAAGAAGTGGAGCAGAAGGAACTGCAGCACGACCACGCCGTTCGAAGGTGCTCTCTCTCCTTACCTCAGCTCTCTGTTTTCTCTGGAGAGCACGTAGGCCCTCTGGCAACTAAAAAAAAAATTTGTCAAAATATTAAGAACTATTACTGTCAGTTATAAATTGAGAAATGAAAAAAATGGTAGAGCTAGTCTATTTTTTTACATTGTAATTTAAATTGTTATGAAATTGAGCATTAAAAGCACTTTATTTTTCTCCCGATTACAATGGTACAAGTGATAGTGTGCATTCTCCAATCCTGGAACCACATGGAAGACCAGAGTGTGGACTCCGCAGTGATCTGGAAACAGGCCCAGTGTGTGTGTGTGAGCTCTCAAGACCTGCAGGAGCTCGTAGGCAGGGGAAGAAGGACCACGGGGTGATGAGACCCCGTCAAAGAGGCTTCTCCCTGTCTCTCTCACACACACACACACATACACATATATGTGTATGCACACACACTCATGCACACACTCTCATTAAACAAGAAATAAATAAACTTTAAAACAGTGTTTTGGTTCTCTGTAAAAACTTAGCGAGAGTAATACGAGTGCTGCTTGCCTTCTCATAGAATGGTAGACGGTCTGGATTGAGCTTTGTTGCTATGCCTCGTTGAATTGTCATACTCCATTCTCAGTTTGGATCAGTTCAATTATTTATCATTCACCTTGTCACTGTCAGGAGGTATCACTGAGAGTTCCTTGAAAGTGACAGTTTCCGACAGCCTCATTTCGTCTCGGATACCTTTATCCTCTGTCTTAAGCAGATTTCTCGTTGTATCAGTAAGGTCACCTTCACCACGTCCCCCTGACTGCATACCCAGCCTTCCAAACATTCCCTTATACACTACCTCTTGTAGAACTTCACCTAGTCCCTTCAGAATCTCACTTCCAGCAGCATCACTTTTCGTTTCTTTGCTGCAATTGTATCTCCTTTAGCCAATTCCCTTTTTTCATTACCTACTTTGTAAAATGTGACAGAGTAGCGATATAGCCACACACTTTGTAGTCTGTACATGGACTGGATCACTGGTGCATGGTGATCAATTGCCCACACAGTTTGAAAGAAGTGATGTCACTGGTCATTGATCATGATGTGCACCTGTTACTAAGGTAGTGATTCGTGGATGAGAAGTTAGCAGTACGTTTTTACCTTCTGCAATTACTCACAGTTAATATGGAATGATAACTGAAACTTGAAGCATATTGTTGGGAAACTGGTGCTATTTAATTAAAATGGGACAACAGAAATTTGTGCATGTCTAGACTACACCAAGTGAGAACTATTTATACCTGGTTTTGATATATTTTGCACCACTCATCATATAATTCTCAAGAGTGAGCGTCTTCTTCTATAATGTTCTAAGATCAACATACTGGGTTGTTGGAAATGTCATGATGCATTTTTGCATAGAAAAACAGACAAAAATTCACCATAGATTTCTCCAACAACCCAATATTATTTTCCTTGTATGGATTTTCAGGAATTTCTTCTGTGTTCCTTTCTAGTTGAAGCTGATGATGCTGCATATGTGTCTTCAGTCCTGAAGTGTGCCTGAAAGTCAGTTATAGCAGGGTCTCTCTATATGTTCCTAATCCAAAAGTTTTCATCTTTTGAATATAATTGGAACATGATTCAGTGGATTATCTAGCAAGGAATCTTACTTAAAGGGGCAAGAATAATTTGTTTGTTTGTTTGTTCTCACCATAGATCATGTGTGATTGCTTTGTCAGAGACAGAAAGAGAGACAGAAAGTGAGAAGTCACCCTCTGGGGGGATGGCCACACCACAATCCCTTTTCCTCTATTCTCGTCTTGGGATTCTGAGCACACGTGCATGGTACCCTGTGTGAGTTTCAAGCCACCAGGTCCTGGACTTGAACCACAATCAACCACAAGGGAGTCCAGCACCTTTACAACCATGCCACCTGCTGGCCCCTATTTTTGTGTTTAAATGCTCTTGATTTTTCATATCTTTCTTCTCTCTAACCTAATTTCTAATATTTCTATTTGTCCCATGAACTTGAACTCATTGACTTAAACATATCATACTCTGATTTTTCGGTTTCTCCAACAACCTTTAAAGCCAAGTGAATTGCCTTACTATTTATTTATTTACTTTTAAATAAATAAAATTTGTTTATTTTGGTGCACTATGTTGTTTTACCCAGAAATTATTGATATAAAGTTATTTTTTCTTTTTAAATTTTTTTGCTTTTAATTAATTAATTTACATTCATTGACTGAGCCTTGTCACAGCATACAAAATGTGATTCCCCATCCAGATTGTACTGCAGAGTGGCTTAATCATACATGTTATAGTCAATAGTTTTCCATTTCTAGATATATATATATATATATATATATATATATATATATGCATATATATATATGTAGATATATTTCCCCCTATTTCTCACCCTAAGCCATTTCCCACCCTCTTCCCACACTATCTCAGGTATCCACAGTTTTCCATTCCTTTTTTCCCCCACATTTTATTGATTCACAAAATTTCTTAAATAATCTAACTACTTTCTTTTTTTATAATTATTTATTTTATTTTTTATTTATTCATTCATTTATTTTTTATTTGATCAGAGAGAGACAGAGGGTGAGAGTGAGAGTGAGAGAGAGAGAGGAAATGAGAAAGCAAGCCACCAGATTCAGGACTTGAACCCCGGTCAGCCATGTGGGAGTGTCCAGTGCCTTAACCACCAAGCCACCTGCTGGTCCCCTCTAACTACTTTCAATAGCAAGTTAAGCATATAAATATATATATAGGAATACATGTCTGACTTTAGCATGAAACTCTGAAGAATGAATATACTATAAGGCAGCACCTGGCCGATGCTATATTACTTACTACAGTAATTAATTATGTATTTTTTACTATTTTTTTAATTTCAAGAAAAGCAATTTTAGCTTTAATAAATCAAAGAAATGCTAAGGAACTATGCTTAAAACTTAAAGCCAGGAAACAGGTTAGGATTCTGTTCAAATAGTAGGTACACGAACATATCGGCAGCTCAAGACAGGACCAAAATCCTTAAAACTGGAAAACAAAGCCTAGAAGAAAATCAGTATGTCTTAGTCAAAAGTCATAGAATGCTCTTCCACCAGTTCAGTCTCATGAACTTAATCTATCTTCTGTTGTGGTTCAATTTTCCCAATTAAATTCTGGGATATAATATTGAACTCCAGACTTGTCCCTACAATTAAGTTGGCCATTTTCTTAGTTTTTGAACTCTTATTTCTGTGTGTCTGTACTTATTTTTCCTGGTATAGCACTCCATGCAGAACTTCTTGGAGATCTGGTCTGGTGTTGGTAAATTCTTTCAAGTTTTGTGTATCTGAGAATGCTCTTGTCTTTACTTCTCATATGAAGGATAATCTTGCCAGGTATAGTATTCTTGGTTGAAATTGCTTTTCCCTTAGCACTTTGAATATATTTTTCCATTCTTTCCTCGCTCACGTTGTTTCTGATGAGAGGCCCGCTGTCAGCCTAATGGGATATCCTTTGTAGGTAACTTGACGTTTCTCTCTTGCCAATCTTACTTAGTATCTTGTCTTTGTGGTTTTGGTCAATCTGGCTATAATGTCTCTTGGATTGATTCTATTTGAGGTCCTTTGTATTTTGGGGGACTGAATCTTTGAATGCCTGTCTAGGTTTGGAAAGTTTTATTCCAGGATTTCATGGAATAGATTATCAAGTCTCTTCGCCTTCTGGGATACCAATTATCCAGATGTTTGGACGTTTGATGGTACTAGTACTTCTCATATATTATTCTCATTTTGGGGCCATTTTCTCAGTCTTTGTGGTGGATTTTTCTAGGCCAGCAATTCTATATTCTACATCTAAGATTCAATTTTCGGTATGATCTAGTCTGCTTTTAATACTTTCTAGGGATGTTTTAACTTCCTGTATTATAGTCTTCAACTCTAACAGATCCATTTGAATCTTTTTTATAGTGTGAATTTCTCTTTTAGATCTTGCAAGAATGTCCTTACCTCCTGGAACTCATCAGCTCCTTTCTCCTGCCTCTTCAGCAGTTCGTTGTCTCTCTTCTCTTCTATCTCTGTGAGCTTTGTCATCATGAAAATTCTAAGTTCTTTATCTGAAATTTTCATGAATTTCATCGTACTGTCTGAGGATGAAGATACTATGTATTTCCTTCTTTTATATGTGAGTGTTCATATTAAAGTATGAAAAGCTGATTATTTTTTATCTCAATTAATATCTTCTCTGGCATCTATTTTGGTAATTAGTTACTGACATTGGCCAAAATTGTCTAAAAAGTTACTTAGTGAATTGGCTAAAGATCTTGATGTTATTAAAAGGTCTGCTCTCTCCAGGTAGGTTTACATTTGTCTACTGAGTTGCTAAGTGTCCCAAAATTATATATTAATACACTAGAAAACACCATCTTTCTTTTTAGCTTTTCAAGCCTTTTTTTAGTAAGCATGTAAATATTAAGTGCTATGCCACCTAATATGTTACTTCGATATCAGCACAACTTTCCTCAGAAGCTAAAGTACCTGCTTCCCTAACTATGTATCTTCCTACATTTACACACAAACATGTCCAAGTTATCCTGTTCCTTTTTTCCTAAATTCTCTCACGTTAGCTGTCTCCAAGAATTCCTTAATTTTGGCAACATCGTCTTAAAATTCGGCAACAAACTACATCTAATCTATTATCTACTTTTAGTTTATTGTTTGTATCACCAGAATAGCCAATATCCTGACAAGATACTTTGTATTGAATAGAAGACTACAGTGTGGAGTTGTTGAAAACGTCTCCTTGGGTAGCACTCAGGCAATCTGGAGTCTACTTCTAAATATAATCAAATAGGTGGCCTTTAGAAAATCGATTTTTCTGAGCATCAATTTTATTATCTGTAAAATGGTGTGTATTGGGAAGGAAAGGAAGATCTAAAGAATTCTATGTTTCTTTAGTGCCATGTCCTGTGCTGACTAAAGCTTCCTATTCCTAAATCATCTATAATTTTCTTCACTATCATCTTTGAACACATTTATCTCTAAAATTATTTCCATCACTATAGTAATAATATAAACTAAGAGTTTGTTTTTCCAAAGTATGAGGCTGAAGCCCTAATTCCCAATATGATAGTATTTAACGACTGGGCCTCCAGTAGGTAGTTCATTTCAAGTAAGGTCATGAGGGCAGAGTCCTTAAGGTGGGATGAATGTCTTTATAAGAAGAAGAAATCAGAGCTCTCTGTCTCTCCCCAGAGTGAGACTACAGCCAGGAGGTTGCCTTCTGCAACCCAGAAAGAGGGACCTCCCAACATCACATTTACCCATGCCTTCATCTTAGATGTCTCACCCCCCATAACTGTGAGAAATAGATGTTTGTTGTTAAAGCCAACAAGTCTATGATATTTTGTTATAACTGCCAGAACTGATAAGTAATCTCTTCCTCTCAAGTAGCAATATGAATAAATATACAGACTTCAAAACCTTCTCTATCATCTCGGTTATTGTCATAAAGTTTTCTAGCTATTTAAATATGCTAACACATCTATTCCAAAAACATATCAGATACATGAGACAGTAGAAATTAATTATCATGTAACTGGACAATCATATATCATAAAGTTTTGTGGTTTTTAAAAATGTGTATTTACTACAGAGCACATGCACTCACTGGAAAGAGACAGAGAGAAGGAGAGTGAGAACTTGTTTCTTAGGGGAGATGACCAGGCCACAATCTCCTCTCCTCCAGCTCAGGATTTTGGGCATGGACACATATGCACCCAGCTTGTCTTTCAAACTGCCAGGTCCAGGACTCGAACTACACAGTCGGCCATGTGGTATCCAGCCACCTTAACCAGCACAGCAACCAGCTGGCCCAAGTTTTGCAACTCTGTCGGTGCTGAAATACTCAAAAGAAAAGATCTGACTTCATTACAGTTTTTTACTAGAGCATTGTATCAGTGAGCTTTGATCAGGAAGACGGACTTCCGCAAGCATTAGATTGTCGGAAAAGTCATGACACATTTTTGCATAGGAAAACACACCATGAATTTTCCAACAACCCAATATTTACAACCTAAAAAAAAAAATTATTAGAGGTTTAGTTACTTTTATTTTTTTTTACATGCATGCTGGAAGGGCTAGAAGGTCAAACAGTTGGTGGTGAGTAACTAAACATCTGGACCAGTGTGAGTCCGCACCACCGCAGCAGAAGAGACAAAGAGAAGGGGCCCTGGTTCCAAGGGCAGAAAGCAGCCACATCCAAATGAAGCTGCAGTCACAGCAGGACAGCCCTTCGGGAGCTGGAGCTACCGGGAAGTCTATACGCAAGCTGCTCAGGTCGGGGAACAACAAAACACCCTGTCTCTCTCCCCTCCTGCCTCTGGCAGCCCCAGCACCTTTATCACCCCCACCTGCAGCTTGCCAGCAGGGCTTCCTGTTAGCCACAGCCAGCTGACAGAAGGACGTGTGAGGCCTACAGAGGCCAGCCGGGCAGCCCCAGAAGGAGGGAGCTGAGCGCTCACAGGCCCTGCACGGCAAGAGTGCAGACTGGGGTGCCGATGCTTCTTCCTATACGGTTGGGTACGTCTCGTCTCTCGTTTGGTAACCAGATCACTGTCCCCTGTGATGAAGGTTGCATTCACCCAAACCAATACATCGCTTCTGTACTAGTTAGCAAACTGAAAGAAAGTCACCGAAACAGTCTGCAGCAGGAGAGGTTTTTCTCACAATTTCATTAGCTAGGTTTGTGTAACAAATCAGGTTCTTCCAGAGCTACCCAAAAGCCTACGTGACGGAGGCATGCCTAGTGGAGAGTTAGTTCCAAACCCGTTCTGTACTCTGATGTCTCGCTCTCCACGTGCACACGCTACGACTCTAGGGCTCGTCCTTGGGACGTGGTTCCCTAGCCTTTCTTTGCTGTAGTCTCTCGCCAGCTGATTCTCAAGGGGGAGGCTGGGAAAATGGGCCATGCACCATCTGGGAAGCTCGTGCAGCCTTTAGCTGCTACCTGTCAACCAGAGACACTGGCTGAAGAAACAGGTCCCACATGGCCAGAATCCCTCCAGCTGTAGCATCAAAAATAAACGAACAGCTGGCACTTCATGACAGCAGCCCTCATAGGAGACCCTATACTAACTATAGTAACTGTTCCAAATTGCTTACATTTGTTATATAAATGTAAGTATAATATATGAATCTATATGTTGTGTGTGTGTGTGCATAGGGTTGTCGGAAGTCATGATGCAGTTTTGCATAGAAAATTATGTCATGACTTTTGGGACCAGCAGTTAGCGTAATGGCTATGTCGCTGGACTCCCACGTAGTCGACCACGGTTCGAGTCCCGGACCCGGCAGCTTAAACTCACGCCGGGCGCGTGTGCGTGCGTGCCCAAGATCCCGAGAGGAGAATGGAGGAGAAGGGATTGCGGCGTGGCCATCCCCCCTGGGGGGTGATTTCCTGCTTTCTATCTCTCTGTCTCTCTCTGTCTGTCTGGCGAGCGCACGCGCCCTATAGCAAAAACCTCTCCAAAAAAAAGAAAAAAAAAAAAAAGAAAGAAAATTATGTCATGACTTTCCCGATGACCTAATATACGGTTGTGAGGGCTTCAAAAAGTTCATGGAAAATGGAATCAGTACACAGGTTTATCTTGGTCCAAAAATTTTTGAAATGCATTCAAAATTTTTTATAACATGTATTTTCCCATCAACTTTTTGAATACCCCCATACATATACACTCGTATGTGTTTATACACACACACACACACATATATATTTTAAGCAGAGGGCATGTGCTGAGAGAGACAGAGAAGCAGAGAGAATCGGAGATGGAAGAAGCACCCCTCAATGGGGCATGGCAATCCCATAAGCCCTCCTCCTCCAACTCTCCATCCCCTCAGGATTCCGGCCACAGGTACACACACACCCACGTGTTTTCAAGCTTCTGGCTTCAGGACTTGAACTACGTGGTCGCCCATGTGGGAGCTGCCTTAACCACCAGGCCACAGAACTGGCCCCCACATATCTATATTTTTAAGTTTATGTATGTTTTAATGAGAGAGAGAATTCCAAAATTGTCTTGTCACACCTCTCTCCTACAGAGAGGTCACAGGTTTATTCAAGCACGTCCTGTGAGTCCAGGAACCAGGGATTCAAACCCAAGCCTTCCCACAGGGCTCCAGCATGGCAGGGCAGCACCCCACTACCGGTGCCAATGTGGCCTGGCCAACTTTATGTGTTAACGATATTAGCATTGTGTAGTGTAGCTAGTTTTATCTAACTCCTAGAGGTATCTCAAATCATTATGTAGTCTCATACTTTCATGTTTTTACAGGCAGTTTTGTCTTCCTGAAATAACTTGGTAGGCAGAGGGTTCTAGTATAAGCCATCTGAGCTGGTTCTGCAGGAGCAAGCCCCATCTCACACGAGCTCTCCGAGGTTGGTTTACAGGCATGACCTCACAGAAGAGTCATGAGCCCCTACCAGCAATTTGAACTTGCTGACGCTGGGGGAGATGGGAAGGGGGTTGGTCCTCATTGAACTTCGGTGTAGTTTTGTTCCATATAATACCATAATCTCCACCCCAGGAAGAGCTACGCCCTATTTACATAACACTTAATGTACGGCGCAGTATCATGGCACTGAGTTTGCACCAAGGAGAGCTGGCCTTTCCACGCTTACCCGTAGCCTGGTCCATCTTTCCCATAGAAAAGCCTTACTGTCTTGGGACCAGCAGTTAGCGTAATGGCTATGTCGCTGGACTCCCACGTAGTCGACCGCGGTTCGAGTCCCGGACCCGGTGGCTTAAACTCACGCCGGGTGCGTGTGCGTGCGTTCCCAAGATCCCGAGGGAGAATGGAGGAGAAGGGATTGTGGCGTGGCCATCCCCCCTGGGGGGTGATTTCCTGCTTTCTGTCTCTCTGTCTCTCTCTGTCTGTCTGGCGAGCGCACGCGCCCTATAGCAAAAACCTCTCCAAAAAAAAAAAATAGAAAAGCCTTACTGTCTCACACCTCGAGGAGACATGGCTTCGGGAGCAATCTGCAGTGTCCTACTTATTGGCTTGTGAAAAAGCTCCCCGTGTGTAAATGGACTTGATGTGGTCAATCAGCCTGACTCGCACAAAACAGACAGACCCTCTGGATCACCTGCGTTTTTTCTGTTTCTGCTATAGGGCAAGAGTGCTCACCAGAAAGACAGAGAGAGACACAGAGACAGAAAGCAAGAAATCACCTCCCCCCCAGGGGGGATAGCCATCCCTCAATCCCTTCTCCTCCATTCTCCTCTCGGGCTCTTGGGCATGCATGCACATGTGCCCGGTGTGAGTTTAAGCCACCGGGTCCGGGACTCGAACCATGCTTGACTTCATGAGAGTCTAGAGACATAGCCGTTATGCCAATTGCTGGTTCCATGGATCACCTGCACTTTAACTCCCAGTCTACCTGGCTACATACTGTCCACTCATTCATTTGTAAAACATTTGCTGAATTCAACACATGGCAATTTTTCTGGAAACCTTCTTGGGTACAGATGTGTGCAGAGGGCTGTGAGCACAGCGGAGAGGTATCTCAGCTCTATTTGGGTACAGTGAGGGTGAGAAAGGCCATAGGAGTTACAGAAATTCAAGTAGTGCCCACTCTTTAAAGCCTTCCTTGGCTAACAATGCCTCATATCAATAATATTAATTTGGCAATTAACATTAGCCTCTTGGTCTTACTATTATTTCATTTAATTATTTAAAGAGCTCATATGAATACAGGTTTGTTTATACAGTTCTAGAAAACACAGAGCCTGTGAGGGAAAGTTATAATTTCCCTCAATTTCACCTTTTAAGGTAAAATTTGTTTTCACCTTAGAGATTAAAATTCTAACTTGGGACCAGCTGGTGGAGTAGTGATTGACTTGACTCCCACATGGTTGTTCCTGGTTTGAGTCCTAGACCTAATAGCTTCAAACTCATGCCAGGTGCATGTGTATGTGGGCCCAAGATTCTGAGAGGAAAATAGAGGAGAAGGGTTTGTGGTGTGGCCATTCTCCCTGGAGGTTGATTTCTTATTTTCTATGTCTCTGTCTCTCTAGTGACTACACATGCCCTATAGCAAAAATCTCTCTAAAAATAAATAAATAAATAAATAAATAAATAAATAAATAATAAAATTCTAACTTTAAGAGCTGCCTCCAAACTGAAGATTTGAGGTGCTAAGAGCCTTATTTCCGGAAGTGTTAAAATAGAAACAGGATGATCCAGTCAGGAATATTACAGCTAATGCATTGAGTGGGAGCATTGGCCTTATGATCTCTCAGATGGTTTCAAACACAAATGATATCCTTTATAAAATATATCACTTAATAATATTTACATGCAGTTTATTCCTGCATATAGAAATATTTTTAAATGATAAAATAAGGAGTTAATAACCAATAATAACACTTTGCACTCTTTATCAGGTCCCATAATACACTATTAAAAAGAGAAAATTGGGAGCAGCAGATGGTGTAATGGTTATGTTGTTGGACTCCCACAGAGTCAACCACGGTTCAAGTCTCTGACCCAACAGCTTGAAACACACTGGGTGCGTGTGCGTGTGTGCCCAAGATCCTAAAAGGAGAATGGAGGAGAAAGTATTACAGTGTGGCCATAGTACCAGGGGGTGATTTCTTGCTTTCTGTCTCTCTGTCTGTCTAGCAAGTGCACGTGCCCTATAGCATAAATAGCTCTTAAAAAAAAAAAAAAAAGAAAGGAAAAATGAGTAGGGCCAGGAGTGTTGGCACAGTGGTAATAATGTTCAGTGATGCTGGATCCATGTGGAAGATCATGGGATTTTTTCCCCATCGACCTGTACATGTGTACATAGAGGATGACCGCGTGTGCTCACGACCCAGACTGGCTGGGGATGTTGGGGGGGGGGTCACAGTATGAGACCATCTTGAAGGCGCTTCTCTCGCTCGCTCGCTCGCTCACTCACTCTTTTTTGCACTCTCATGAAATAAGTAAACTTTTTTAAAAAAAGAGACAAAATTGATCATAGCAGCTACCATTCACTAAATCTTTTCTGTGTTCCATGCACAATGGTAAATTCTTGGCAAATATGATTTCAGTCCTCACAAAAATTCTCCAAGATGTGTATTATCAAACAATTAGAATGATTACATTATGTATCCAAAGTCACAAAGAATGAAAGAGTAAAATTCTACGCTGGTCTGTTCCAGATTTTGTGTTATCTGACTCCATTGTATGAATCCCTATTTTAGATATCAACTTAAAAAATTAATTACCAATTTTTTTTTTGGAGAAGTTTTTTGCTATAGGGCGCGTGCCTTTGCCAGCCAGACAGAGAGAGACAGAGAGACAGAAAGCGAGAAATCACCCCCCGGGGGGATGGTCACGCCGCAATCCCTTCTCCTCCATTCTCCTCTCGGGATCTTGGGCACGTATGCATACGCGCCCAGCGTGAATTTTAAAACACTGGGTCCAGGACGCGAACCACGGTCGACTACGTGGGAGTCCAGCGACATAGCCATCACACTAACTACTGGTCCCGATTACCAATTTTTTTTGAGCTCTTAATACTGTAACATCGCTTAGAAGGTGCAAGAAATTTTTTAAATAAATATAGAGCATAGTTTTTCCCTTTAGGGATTAACTCTCCAGTTAGAAAAGAAGACATTAGGGCCACCCTGTGGCCTGGCGGTTAAAGGAGCCAGATCCCACATACAACCAGTCCCACGGCCCACATCCTGGGCCTGACGCCTTGCAAAACATGCCAGTCACATGTGCACATGGACCCCACATTCCAACAGGGTGGAGAGGAAGGGATCAGAGAGGGATCACAGCTCCATAGGGCACGCTTTTTCCCCCTTCCTTTTTCTCTGTCTCGCTGTCTCTTTCTGGTGAGCACATGTACCCTCTGGCAATTAAAAAAAGAGAGAGAAAGGAAGACACTAAATATTAAAAGCCTAATCATAATTGAGCACAAAAAATGAGCACAACAGATAAAACATTAATTTTACATCTAGAAAATGCATATATAACTTCAAAAGTAAAAGACATCACTTCACTTTTTGACCAATTAGCCAATTCTAAGCTCTATTTTCAATCTAGGGTACCAAGACACAAAATGTGTAAGTGTCACCGTTTTTCATGTCTGTAGGACTATACTGATGGTTTTCACTAAAAACCCCAATGAACATACCATGACCTCCCTAGTAATCTGTGCTCTTACGACTCGCCCTTTGATTTACAGGTCCAGCTGCTGTTTGCACAACATGGTATTATTTGCATTTCTTTCACTTAGAGTTGAAACATGCTGGAAATCTTTGTTCCAGAATAACCCCACCAGACCAGCCTGCTGCTCCACCAGCTGCTCTGTGCTCTACAGCTGCTCGTGTCCTCAGTCTCTGCTTGTCCCAGTGGCCTCTCGGTTGTCATAGGTAGTCAACGGAGTTTGGGTTTGAATTCCTTCATCATGTATGAATGTCAGTACGAAGTCTATTGTTGAAGTTGCATGAGTGACACGGAGCAATGTTTGGTAAGAAAATTTGACAGGTTTTTTACATGTAGGACACCTATAATGAGCCACCTCTACTCCAGTGATTTCCTACCTATGGGCAGTTTATCTCCACTAAAGAATTCTCACAGCAGTTGTCAAATTCTTATTTGTGACGTAGGCAGAAGAGATAGTATGCCATAAAACATGCATAATACTATTTTCATATATGTGTGACTAAGCATGAGTTTATTCAAATGATTGCTAAATGTATATAACTTCCTATCATTTTTAAAAATCAATGATTGGGACCAGCAGATGACAGAAGGATTATGTCACTGGACTCCCATGAAGTCGACCGCGGTTCGAATCCCAGACCTGGTGGCTTAAATTCATGCCGAGCATGTGTGCATGTGTGCCCAAGATCCCAAGAGGAGAATGGAGGAGAAGGGATTGCGGTGTGGTCATCCCCCTGGGAGTGATTTCTTGCTTTCTGACTCTCTTTCTCTCTGTGTCCTTCTGATGAGTACAGATGCCCTATAGCCAAAACCTCTTAAAAAAAAGGGGGAAAAAAATCAATGATTGGTTAAAGACAGCTGTTGTCCATTAGCTTTCCTAGGAAGGCGGCTCTGAGAGAGCTCACATGATGTTTATTAAGGGCTGTTCGTGCAAGGCAAACTAAGAAGCAAGAGTGAACACAGAGAGATGTTGAGCTCTGATCCAGGGTAAACTACAGCCTCAGCTCACCCTGAGGTAACTTGGAGCTACCACTTCCCTTCATAACAACTGTGAGTTAGCCTGAGATCAAGTCTTTGCACGTGGGCTAATGAGGAAGCGTTGTGACCTGGAGGACAGGAAGGTTCTGGCAGCACATCACAGTGTCCACGACAGCCCTCTCTTACGCTACTTGGAACCATGATTCATACATGTTCTGTGAAGCTCTCCTCCAAGATTCCAATGGACTATTCCAAATGGACCACGTTTCCATTGAGAAATTTAAGAAGAAAACAGCTAAGTGAAACTATCTACAGTCCTCAACACTTTAGGTGTCACAAAGCCAAAAGTAAATCTTTATTTTCTTCTTCCATCCCTGCCCCCACCATGACGTCAGTCATGTCATGCCATTGTTTCAGTGTAGAATCACTGATGCCAAGAGCTGCCCAAAGTCAATGACCTGGGGTTCGTTTGTTTGTTTTTTGAGTTGGTGTCTCGTCTCAGGTGGACACTCTCTGTCAGGAATTAACATGTGATGTAAATATTTACATTTTATGCCCATGCCCTGTGCCTAGCCACATGCCCCAAACTGGTCCTGTTTTTCCACTCTTTCTCCTTTCTGGACCCCAACCAGTCATCCAAACCATTCATCAATGCCCAAGAGTGATGGATTCTAATACGGAGCTACTTCTCTTTCCAAACAAAGTAATGACCATGTTCGTCAGTCTTGCCACCATCTTTCCAGATTCTCATCTGTAGGGCTGTGTTGTGCTGCCCTCCATTTTCAAGTTGTATTTATGGAGCCAACCCACCTGTGAACCAAACTCAGCCTTTATACATAGACCCTCCTATGTCTGGTACAACAGCAGCAGGTAACATGGGCATCTGAGCTACTTGTTTGTACAGTTTATTTGTGTCCTCTGGTCCTGCCCAAGCTAAAATCCAGGTATCTTAATCTGTTTTGCATTATTAACAAAAGCACCTGTGACTAGTAATTTATGAAAGAAATAGAGATTTATTGACTCACAATTGTGGCAGCAAGAAAGTTCAATGGCATAGGTTTGGCACCAGGCTGGCCAACAGCATAGCCAATGGATGCACAGAGGATGGGGGCCACAAGCAGAGAGAGTGAGCGCTTACTCTTTCTTCTATAGTGAGAACTAACCCTTTCTCAGGATAACTAGACTTCACTGGGTCTCAAGAGACATAATTATCTGTTCATGAGAGTTCTGCTTTCCTTGCTGTGAACACCATGAACAAATCACCACCCACTACTACTCACCAGCCCTAATACCAAATTCTTAAACATGAAACTTTGGGGGACCAACCATTATCCAAACTGTAATACCAAGTATATCATTTCCATGTAACAATGGATTGCTCTTAGACCAGCCTAACTTAATAATTTGGTGGGTCTGACGGACTCTAATTCATAATGGCAGTATGGTTACATGGTCACAGGGCACACCCTTTCATTCATGTACCTTTTGGAGGCCAAAAGAAATCAGTCTGAAATCAGTAGTACTGGGCCACAATGAAGGTGCTGACAAGATCATACTTCAAGAGGCTCTAGGGAGAATCCACTCCTTGCCTCTTCAAGTTTCCAGTGTCTGCCAACATTTTTCTGGCTTGGAACTGTATTACTCCTATCTCACACTGCATGGTCATATTGTTTTTCTGTTTTTCTTTTTTTTTTTTTTTTTTTTTTGCCATAGGTCATGTGCACCAGAGAGAGACGGGGGCAGAGAGAGAGAGAGAGAGAGAAAGAGATGCTGTGAGAAATCACCCTCAGAGGAGATGGTCACTCCACAGTCCCTTCTCCTTCATTTTCCTGGGATTTTGGACATGCATGTACACGTGCAAAATGTGATTTTCAAGCAGCCAGATCTAGAACTCAAATTGTGTTTGGCCACATGGGAGTCCAGTGCCTTAGCCACCACACCACCTGCTGGGCCCTATTTTCCCCCATTTTTGTCTGTTTCAGATCCTCCTTTACCTTCATTGAAGGATGTCTATGATTTGTGTTTGGGGCCCACCAAGATAATCTAGACTAATTTACCCATAGGAAGATCAAAACTTAAATCACATGAGCAAAGACTTTGCCATACGAAGTAACATTCACAGGTTCCAGGAATAAAGACATGGCCCTCTTTCCTGGCAAGCCATTTCTCAGCTTGCTGCAGAATGTCATGGCTGGGCACTCCATCTCTAGCACATCTGGTAACTGTCCTGAAGTTGTTTTTCAAAGGCTAGTGTTTTTCAATAATCTTCTACTAAAGACATAGCTTTGCATATAAACCTAGTAGTCTGCATTGTGATTTACTCACTGGGAAGGTTTGTTTTCCACTATTGATATGTCTAAAACCATAAGGTCTACAGAGTCACACAGCCCAAGTGTCAGGGAAGCCTTCAGCACAGCTCAGACCTACTGCTGAAGCCTTTCCTGCTCTGGGAGGCTCTAAACTCTGGCAGCATGCAGTATCATTCAGATTATTCCCAAGTACAGATGTGCTGCATCTGGAGATCAAAGAATCCTACACGGCTTTGTTCTCCTTTCATCAGACTGGGAGATGAGAGATGCAATAATTTGTCCATTACCTCAGATGAGATACATAAACTTGCCTCTGAATACTGGACTTCTAAAAATTTTACTCATGTGTCAGGCTCCTATATCCTCACAGGTTTATCACCCACCTTCTCACCAGGTTTCCAGGACACTCGCCACCTTGGTCCATCCCATCTGATCAGCATTATGCCGCAGATGGAGGGGATCAGTGTGATGTTTTGCAGAATGTCCACACAGAACAGACCTAGTCACACTGTGCTAAGAAACAGGGTGATCAACAACGCACCCTGCAGCAAAAACTCGAAGTGCGTACTTTGGCCCATTCTGTAACTGCACACCATTTCTGTTCCTCCTTTTAGATAAGAATAGAAGAGAGCTCATTCATTACATCAATGGCTGTGTAAAATGTACCTGAGGCCATATTAACCTCTTCTAGCAAAAACAGAGTAAGCGCGACAGAGCAGACACAACTGGGGATTCTATTTGGTTGAGTTAGTAGTACTGGTTTCTGTATGGGCACCAAACTGGCAGATTAAATGGGAGTCTAATAGACTTCATCACCCCTGTACCCTCTACATATTGAAGAGTGGCACCAATTTTCACCACCTCTTTGGAATAAAATATATGATTTCTTCCTTGGCTGCAGGGAGGAAGGGAGAAATTTTTAAGACTTCCACTGAGTCTTCCCAGCTACGATAGGTCATATCTGCGAGCACCCAATGTTGGTGCGTTGCCATCGTTATTTCTATTCTGAGTATATATTTAACAGCCATGGATATGACCTCAGGGTGAGTCCTCAGACCCAGTGGACCCACCATATCTGGACCTTGACCAGGACTTCACTTCCTGTCTGTCACCCATGTGCCCTACCTCTACCAGGGTCCGTTGTGAAGCTTTTGGCTTCCAGATATTAGGGTCAAGTCAGATTCTGTGTCCAGTAGACCTTTGTTTTAGTCTGTTACTATGTTGCTAAACAGAAATCCCTGAGACTGGGTGATTTATGAAGTACATAGGTTTACTTGGCTCATGATTCTGGCATCTGGATACTCCAAGAGCATGGGACTAGCTTGTACCCTTCGCCACACCATGACTGACAAGCAGTAAAGAAAGCAGGGGCATGCAGAGAAAGGGACTGTCTTCTCGAGGCCATCTTACCCATAACAACTGACTCTCATGGGAACTAATCCATTCCCTGGAATAGGAGAAATCCCTTCTTCCTATGGGAGCGCATTAGTTCATGAGGGTGGTGCCCCCGATCCAAACACCCATCTCCTAAATGTTTCACCATCTCTCAGCACCGTTACATTGGATACTCTCAACACCTCTGAATACTCATTTGTCCATTTGTCAGCCCCTATATCTTTTTTTTTTTTTTTTTTTGGAGAGGTGTTTGCTATAGGGCACATGCACTCACCAGAAAGACAGAGAGAGACAGAGAGACAGAAAGCGAGAAATCAACCCCCCGAGAGGATAGTGATGCCTCAATCCCTTCTCCTCCATTCTCCTCTTGGGATCTTCGGCATGCACGCACATGTGCCTGGTGTGAGTTTAAGCCACTGGGTCCAGGACTCAAACCGCGGTCGACTATATGGGAGTCCAGCAACATAGCCATTATGCTAACTGCTAGTCCCTCAGCCCCTATATCTTCACGGTGTTTATTATCCACCTTCTCACCAAGTTTCCAGGACACTCATTATCTTGGTCTATCCCATCTGCTCAGCATTGTGTCACAGATGGAGTGGATCAATGTGATATTCTGCAGAATATCCAGACAGAACAGACCAAGTCCAACTGTGCTATGACAAAGGGTGATCGACAATGTAGCCCTACAGCGAAAACTGGAAATAAATACTTTTGTCCATTCTGCTTTTTATCCAAACTCTCTGCACGTGAATCTTGCGGAACGAACTGTATACAAACCATAGAACCCTTGAAACGTATATTCCCCTTCCCCTTGTGCATAATTCTACCCAAGAAAATGGCCATTGATCCCTTTGGGGCTCGATGGGATATTTTTTCATGTATATTTGCCACAGTCATGCAGGGTCATTGTTTCAGAGACATGGCTTCTTCCGTCAGTGAGTTCCAGGTCCAGAAACTACTGAGGTATGAAAATTGGGTAAGATATTATAGCTTTGTATTGGAAAAATTGCCCTCCAACTCATTACCCACCTTTAGCTTCTCTTCAAAGCACAATTGAGCAGTATCTTTGCTTACTGCTTGTTCGTTTTGTCCCTAGGGTCACCATGTTCTATTTAAATCTGTAAGTTTCTAGCTTCCTTTCTACTTTGCCATTCAAAATGAAAATCTCCTCTGGTTGATTTCTGACAGTTAGCCCTACCTGTGGCCTCTATTGTCCCAAAATCTGATCAGCTTTATTGTTATTTATGAGTCGAGTTCTTTAATGGCTTCTCTTACTGTTACCTCTGCTTGCAGAGGAGAGCCAATGCCACTTAGATTAACAGGCGCCTCTCAGCATATTCCTCATGGCCACACTGGATGGTGCACTCTCTCAGTCTTTCCATGGCACGCAGTCATCTGGCATGCTTTCTTGCGGTATCTCTGGTACATACCTTGCGTAGTATGTTCACTCAGCATATTCACTTTGCTGTGCCTTAAATACATATTCTGTCCAGCACTGCAGCCTCACTCGGTATGAGCCTTGATTATCCCATGCTTCTAGGAGTCATTCCAGCACGCTTCCAGAGTGTTCTGAGAAAGATCTCAAATTAGTGATCTTTCCCTTATCTGACCTTACATATTGACCTTCTGGACCAAATACTCTCAGAGTTCAATTCCATACATGTTTCCCAGCTTTTCCTGGCAAGGTTTCACTTTGGGGATAGTCCTTTTCCCCCCTTACCAGGCTCGGTGCACGCCCACCTGGGTATTCCATGATAACCCTAGAGAAGAGCCTAGAAAGGCACAGACTGTCTTGCATGGAAGAGGCATCTCCATTACAGCTATGCAAAGAAGAGTGGTTATTCAGTAGGGAGGGTGGGCCATTTAAGCTCTGTCCTTACTTACTAAGTCCCTCGATATTGCAGACTCGTCAAATATCACCCCAGCGAGCTCTTCCCTCCCACTGCATACCACACTAAAATTGGAAGGAACTGGGGCCAAATGGTGGCAGCACCTCGGATCCACTCAGGAAGGACCTGGGAACACATGTGACAGCTCCCCGGGCACACCAGGTACACTTGCACGTGTGCTTCTGATCTGCACTGGCTAAAACGAGGGGTGGGTTATGGTGTGAGGACCCTTTGAGGTTGCTTGTCTCTCTATCTCTCTCTGATAGAAGAAATTAATAAATGAACGTTTTTTAAAAGGCTGGTAGGAAAAATAAAAGGTGAATTTCTTCTTTTTTTTTTCCTTTAATTTTGTCAGGGAGCACGTGTGCTCACTAGAGACAAGAGAGAGAAAGTGAGAAAGTACTCCCAATGGAAAATGGTCAACCACCCTCCCCCTCAATCCCGTCTCCATCTCTCAGACCTTCCAGAATTTGGGGCACACATGCACGCACACCCAGTGTGTGCCCCAAGCCACTGAGTCTGGGACTTGAAACACGCAATTGGCCATATGTAATCCAGTTCACATAACCACCAGGATGCTGCAAGTAGACTGGCCCTACTCTTTCTTTCAACAAGTATTATTGATCACTGTATGCCAAATCCTGCTTTAGACACTAGGAATACATTGATAAACAAAACCTAAGAAAGATCTGTGACCCAAGAAGATGAGGAAGACAGATGATGAAAAATAAACATAAATAAATAAATAATGTAATATGAAAAGTGTGGTAAGTGCTATGAGAAAAAAATATTGAACAAGGTAAAGAGGAAGAGTATGACGCTGGCAGTTTCAAATGAATGAGGCCGTGGTAAGCATGATACACATCTCTGAGAAATTTCATTTTGAGCAGAGGTATGAACCATGGGCATATTGTGTGAGCATCTGTTTTAAGCCCCAGTTTCCACAGAGTGATTTCAAGAGGACCAGGTGATGGGTACAAGGCAGTGGGCCACATTAGAGAAAAGAACCCCCAAGGCTTGGGGAACTCAAATCTTCTATAATGAGCAGTGAGCCTGCCTGACCTTTGTCCTAACAAGAAACACTATCCCAGGGTGTTTGCTACACAAACGTCCTTAAAAGCTGTCCCAGTACTCAAGAAGTCTGTGCCTCATCTCACAAAACTTACACAAATAATATATACCCATAGGAAATTGTCTCTCCACCAGTGAGACCTTAACAAGAGCAATCCTTTGGAGCAATGGGGTGTAAAGCCTAACATAAGGGAGTTCTAGAGGGAATGGGAGGAGACAAATTTGGAGACGATGAGTATTGGCAATGTTTTGAGTTTTCCTGTGCAGAAGGGCAGATAGATAGTGCAGTAATTGTAAAGCAAATAGGCTCCAGAGAAGTTTTCTGGTTTTGTTTTGTAAGAACTAAGAGCAAACATATGTTTTTATGTTGACGCTCTGACCTACTGAAGAAAAATAGTTTATTAGAGAGGATGTGAATCAAAGGAATGGTGCCTCATTTGAGAAGGGGATGCCATTATTCGAAAGTGTAGGTTCCAGCCTTGAGAATGCTGGGAATGTAGGAAAGAGATCATAAGAATATGGATGAATGGATGAAGAGATGTGGTGAGTTTGTAGAAGCTCTCTTTTGATTACTCTCTCAATGAAGTAGGAAGCTAGAGCAAAAACCAACAGAGAAAATGAGAGAGAAGATGTTGGAGATTTGAATGGAGACAAGTGTTAGGTAAATAGTACTCTAGCGGACAGGTGTACACACAACTAGAAATGTACAGTGTGGCTTCCGGGAACCCACCTAAGGCTCCCGCCCATGTTATTTGAAGTTGAATCATTCAGCATGGTTTTGTCTTTATCTGACTTGATTAGTTGCATAGTGCAGGCATGGGTTAGGTAGAGAGTTGAAAGAACTATGCTTTTGATTTTTCCATTTTCTTCTAATCACTCTTCGTGTTAAGTTTCAAGTCAATGAAAAACATGCAGGTGTTTTGACTTCATGCAAGTTAGTCGTGTTTGTTTTTCTCTCCGTCTCCTTCAGATAAAGGTTCTCTTCCTTCCAGCTGACCTTCTCAGCCACAGACGGCCAGATCGCAGCAGAGGCAGAGAGCCTTCCATGGCTCCTTCACCATTCCTCCAGTGTGTATGATCTAACCCACACAATAAATCCCTATGCTCCATATTACTCATAGCATTTCTCCCACGTGACAGAAGCTCAAATGATATAGGTGGCTTTTTATGTTTTGTTTTGTTTTGTTTTCCCATGGGTCTTATAACACTGGGCCTGGAGATCAGGTACATATTTTTCTTGTTTTTCTCATGGCTGCTCCCAAATTATGCTCCCCATTCTCCCCTAATTTCTGCGTCCCTTCATGCCATCAGACTATATCACCCGCTACTTTTTATCATCACTATCACCCTGACACTTCACTTTCTGGTTGGTTGTCACTCTTTTCAACACCAAGCCCCAGAAGTCTCTCTCTCTCTCTCTCTCTCTTTCTCTCTCTCTCTCTCTCTCTCTCTGTTTTTCTATGTTTCTCCTTCTCTTTCATTCTCTTCCTTTCCATCTCTCTCTCCTATCTAAAATTACTTAAACATTTCATTTCTTTGCTTTTCTATATTTTCTCATTGCTGTACAATGAAGGGCACAAGTCAAAATATGCACTTGAATTATTTTGTCGGATTTATACACTTACATTAACTAAATCAAGTATAGAACTTCTCCATTATGTCAGAATATCCTCTATGCCCATTTTCAATCCATCTCTGCCTGTGACGAAGTAACAGCTATTCTGACTTTCTATCACCGTGACTATCTTTGCCTGTTCTTAAAGTTTACACAGACGAAATCACACAGTATGATAATGGAGTGAGATTGGATCTCTTCTGTCTTCATGCTACCACCCAACATAATTTATAATCCAAAATCATTCTTAGTGTGGGACCAGCAGTTAGCATAATGGCTACGTCGCTGGACTCCCACGTAGTCGACCGTGGTTCGCATCCCAGACCTGGTGGCTTAAAACTCACGTCAGGCGCGTGTGCGTGCGTGCCCAAGATCCTGAGAGGAGAATGGAGGAGAAGAGATTGCGGTGTGGCCATTCCCCCTCTGGGGGTGTTTTCTCACTTTCTGTCTCTCTGTCTCTCTCTGTCTGTCTGGCGAGTGTGCGTGCCCTATAGCAAAAACCTCTCAAAAAAAAAAAAAAAAAAAAAAAAAACCCATAGGTCAAAGTAATGGGAAAACTGATTTTGGAATACTGTAAGGAGGCAATTTCTAACAGAGCTTTTGGAAGATAGTTTGGTTGTCTTACAAAGAGCAAAAACCTCTAAAAAAAAATCATTCTTAGTGTGATGATTAATTTTGCGTGTCAACTTGACAGACTCATGGAGTGCCTAGATACTTGGTAAATATTATTCTGAGTGTGTTTGTGAGGGTGTTTCTCCATGAGCTTGACATTAGAATTGGTAGACTGAGTAAAACAGACTACCCCACCCCCAGTATGTGTGGCCCTCATCCAATCTACTCAAGCCCTGAAGAGAACAAAGCGATGGAGTAAGAGAAAATTTCCTCACTGCCTAACTGCCTTCAAGCTGGGTTCCAGTCTACTGACGAAAACAGACCTTTTCGCTATTGATTCTCTAGTGTCCGCAGTTTTCTGGCCGCAAATCCTGGGACTTCTTAGCCTCTATAACTGTGTAAGTCAATCCTCTTTATGTAGCCCTCTTCAGAAAGTTTATGAAAAAATGGGATTAAACTATGAGTTTATTTGAGGGCAAAGAATTTAAATACATGCATAGTTTTTTTTTTTTTTATAACATGCACTTTCTGTGACCTTTTTGAAGACCCTCCCCTTGGATATAATAGAAAATACAGGGACCAGAAGATGGCATAACATCACTGTACTCCCACAGAGCCAACCACAGTTCAAGTACTGGACCCAGAGGCTTGAAAATTATGCTGGGTGCTCATGCATGTGTGGCCAAGATCCCTGGAGGAGAATGGAGGCACAGGGACGAGAATGGAGGCCAAGGGAGGAGAATGGTGCAAAGGGATTGAGGTGTGGCCACCATCTCACTCTCCCCTCACTGTTTTTGTATCTCTTTCTCTGGTGAGCACACATGCCCTAAGGAAAAAATCGCTAAAAAAAAAAAAAAGAAAGAAAATTTGGACACAAATATACAAGGAGAAAAGACTGTAAAGATGGAAAATATGACCAATTACAAGCCAAGGAGAGAGGCCTCAGAAAAATACCAAAGCTGCTGACATCTTTATCTCATACTTCTAGGCTCCAAAACTGTGACCAAGTGATTTTTTGTTGTTTAAGTCACCTGGTCTCTTATACTGTTTTAACAGTTCTTACAAACTAATACAAGACCATTTTTCTTCCTGGATACTTTTAGAATCTTCTTTTTACTCACTATTATCCAAAATTTCATAAAGATGTGCCTTGATATTGGCTTTTTAAATTCACTGGACTGGACCTTCAGTGTAACTTTTAACTCTGGCAACTTGTACATTTACAGAAAGTGATTGGATGCATGCAATTTTCTGTAGATTTGAGAAGAATTATTGTCAAGTGCATAATCTTATCACTGTAAAATTCCCCGTTAAGTAAAAGCATCTAGCAGAAAAAGGAACTGGATTTTATTTTTTGTGTAATAGATCTTCAAGCAAAAACTGGCCTCTTGTCTCTTTATTTTCATTTGGCACATGCACAAAGATGTTTTGTCTCTGAGTTTCAATTTTCTCTTCTAATTTAAAATTTTAGAAGACTTGAAAAACCTAAACTATTTCCCTTTAATATGCTTCTATTTTCCTGGCTCTCAGTTTTCCCATTAACATAAGTGAGTCTTTTCTACAATAAAATTTTGTACAATAAAATATGCATGCAATACCTTTGAATGTATTACTTCAGCTGCGGTAGGCTGAATAATGCCCCCTACCACTTAAATATATCCACATACTAAAACTTGAAAGCTAAGAGCATTTTACTTTACATGACAAAAGGACTTCCCAGTTGTGGTGAAAAAAGTGTGGCACATATACTCCATGGAATACTATTCAGCCATAAAAAACAACAAGGCCTTGGAATTTGATAGGAAGTACACGAATGTGGGAGATTTATTGCTGAGTGAAGCAAGTCAGGCTATGAAAGAGAGATATTGTATGTCTCCACTTAACATATACCGACTGTCCGCACTCTATGGTAGAGACGGAAAGTCTGGGGGATATAAAAGCATTAAAAAGTGCTTTGAACACTAGAGACAAAGTGGAAGGAGAGTGTGGGAGGGGAAGAGTGTAGGAAAGGAAATTTGGGGAAAAAATAGAGAGGTAAGACATTTGTGGGACACAGATATGGTTTATTATCTGTTGATGAGGACATGTACAGTATTCTCAACTGAACTGAGGTGTATATCATGCTAGATAAAGTCTCTTTACAATCTAAATGATGTGTAGCAATTGAATGTATGAATAGCAATAATAATAAAGAAAATAAAAAGAATTTTGAGATCAAGAGATTACCCTGGATGATCCACATGTACCCAAGTAATCAGGAGGGTCTTCATAAGAGGGAAGTGGGAGGCCCCAGGGAGTGACAGAACAATCAGAGGCCTGAGAGAGAAAGAGATTCGCTACACTGGTGACACTGAAAATGGAAACGGCCATGAACCAAGAAACACCGAGAAAAGCCTTCGGGAGCTGAGGTGCCTCTGGAGCCTCAGAAGGAAACACCTCCACTGACAACTTGATTTTAGCCCCATAAGATTTCTGACTTCCAGAATCATAAAATAACTAATGCGTATTGTTTTAAGCTAGAAGAAAAAAGTTGTGGTAATTTTTTATAGTGGCAAAACAAGGGCCAGCAGGTGGCATAGTGGTTAAGGTGCTGGATTCCAGCATGGCCTACTGCAGTTGGAGTCCTGGACCTGGTAGCTTGAAATTCACTCTGGCCTTGTGTGTGTGCACCTAAAATCTTGAGAAGAGACTGAAAGAGAAGGGATTGAGGCATGGCCATTCCCCATCAGGGATGATTTCTCACTTTCTCTTTCTCTGCCTCTCTTTGTCTCTCCAGTGAGCACATGTGCCCTATAGGAAAAATTTCTCTTAAAAAAAGTTAATGCACTAGTTTATTAGCATATCATTTGCAGGGATGATCCTTAAAATGTAATTATCATGTCTTAACCTATAATTATTTTTAACACAATTTAGCATATAATTTAACATACAAGGGGACTTCAAACATTTTGTGGAAAAATGGAATTGATATATGAGTTTATTTAGATGCAAAAAAAATTGAAATCCATGCATAAGTTTTTTCTTTTAATTTATTTTAAATTTCTTTTCATTGTACATGCATTCACCAGAGAGAGAGAGAGAGAGACAAGCAGAAAGCACCCCCTCAATAAGACCAGGTCAGGCAATAATCTTTTCATCTCCATTTTTTCATCCTGTCAGGATTTAGGGCATAAATGCACACACACACACACACACACACACACACTCACTCCTGGCATATTTTGCAAGTTGCCATGGCTGGGATTTGAACCATGGTCAACCATGTAGGATCTGGTTCCCTATGTGCAGGGCTTAACTGCTGTCCTACAGAGCCAACCTGATAGGATTTTTTTGTTTTACAGTTTGCATTTTCTATGAATTTTTGATGACCTCTTGTGTAATATGTATAATATAGCATATAGTGATCATTTAAACCTTTGGGGATATATACTGAATTTTTACTTCATAACTAAGAATAAAACTATGAAGAGATATCAACATATGAGAGGAGACGGGGGAAAAGATTACAATAAAATATTAGTAATCATTGGAAGCATTAGATATCTTGATTATTTGGATTATAATCATAGTTTTATAAGTATGTACATTGTCGGCGTCCGCCCCAGGGCTTGGGTCTGTCTGAATCATGATCAGGGGGCTGCTGGTGAGGAAGAGAAAGAGGACAAGAAAGAGAAAGCCCTCCATCTTACCAGGACCGGGGAATTGGAAAGAATGAGACAAAGACATAGAGTAGAAATGGACACAGGCAGCCTGAGCCTAGGTAGCCCAAGCAACTCATGCTGTACTTGAGCCACTGCTGAGCTGCTGCTTGAGCTGCTTGAGTCACTTGAGCCACCCAGACAAACTGGGCCTCTTTATTTATAGTACAAGGAGACATTACACATGCATGTTTCATGACACTTCATAATTCATTGCCAGGTTACAGACAATAAGAAGCAGTTAGCAGATCTATAAGGGCTTAGTTACACTGGGCCAGGTGTATCCTTTGGTGATAATCCCATCAAGAGAAAGTCTCATGGGACCAGCAGTTGGCGTACTGGCTGTCGCTGGACTCCCGTGTAGTCGACCGCGGTTCGCGTCCCGGACCCGGTGGTTTAAACTCACGCCGGGTGCGTGTGCGTGCGTGCCCAAGATCCCGAGAAGAGAATGGAGAAGGGATTGCAGCGAGGCCATCCCCCCGGGGGGGGGGGGGTGATTTCTCGCTTTCTGTCTCTCTGTCTGTCTGGCGAGTGCATGAGCCCTATAGCAAAAGAAAAAAAAGCCTCTCAAAAGAAAAAAAAAAAAAAAGAGAAAGTCTTCTTTTCTAATGCAGAGAAACCTAGCTGTAGGTGTGGGGAAGAAACTAAAAAACTTCTCCATAAGGAGTGCGCCACCACACCCAGAGAAGGCTAAAGAAACTTTCAGATGCAGAGCAGGAATTGGACTTTGCTAATTGGGGTCAAGATGTCTCTTGAAGTCCATCAGATGTGTCTGTTGGAACGCCCCTAGCAATGTCCACCCTTGCTCTGTCTGCAGCCAAGGTCAAGGAAA
The DNA here is from genome assembly GCA_026018925.1 of Tupaia tana. NCBI lineage: Eukaryota > Metazoa > Chordata > Mammalia > Scandentia > Tupaiidae > Tupaia > Tupaia tana. Next base: position 146,068,221 of record JAKSZU010000002.1, read on the forward strand.
AGACAAGTTACAAGGTTCTGCCAAACCCCAGAAGGACATGTGGTGTTTGCTCAGAGCATGTCCCCACACCTCAGGTTCTCTCTCTAAACGTGTCCCCACATGTACATATGAAAAAACTTACAGATTCTATACTTTAGATACATGTATTTTATTTATATCAATTATAATTCAGAAGAGTTTTTACCCTCCCCCCATAGCTGAAAATATTCAGTATGTTTCCTGCGAGAGGTAAAATAGGTATGGTAAGGATCGAGCAAAAGCAATTGCATTATTTCCACACAATGTTATTTAAAACAGTCCTATTTAATTTTAACATGTATTAGTTTATTGACAATAAAATGAAAATATTTTCAAGTCTAGAAAGCTTAACATAAGGAGATATGACTGTTAATTTTTATATTATATTTCAAAGTTTTCAAAATGATTTGATTGTCTATCATCTATTATATGCCAGTCTATCCCAATACCTATTGATGACTGACTCTTCCTAGTGTAGTAGTTGGAGCATGCTGATCCTCTTTCCTGAAATTGCCAATAGTTCTTTACTGCTTATCAAAAAGTGTGCGGGAACCAGCAGTTAGCGTAATGGCTATGTCGCTGGACTCCCACGTAGTTGACCGCGGTTCGCGTCTCGGACCCGGTGGCTTACAACTCACGCCGGGCGCGTGTGCGTGCGTGCCCAAGATTCCGAGAGGAGAATGGAGGAGAAGGGATTGCAGCGTGACCATCCCCCCTGGGGGGTGATTTCTCGCTTTCTGTCTCTATGTCTCTCTCTGTCTGTCTGGCGAGCGCACGCGCCCTATAGTGAAAAACCTCTCCAAAAAAAAAAAAAAAGTGTGTACATCCTGGGTTAGCGTTTGCTCCTTAGCAAATGGCAGGAAGAAATGACATTCACATATCTCTTATAAGTTCTAGGTTGACATGGCCTGAAGTATGGAGCACAACAGTGGAGAGCCAGTTACCAAGAACTGATGGACTCATGTTAGATACATTTTTGACCAGTGATCCTGAGAGGAGTGCACACCTTCCGTAACTCTTCCCTATGACACAATTGAGGGTCCTATTAAGCTAAACAAGTGTGATATCTCAGTACTCAATAGCTCTTCCATAAGCAGGCTGCCATCACTACTCTGAAAGATAAAACAGAGTTGACAGTGATCAGAAGTTCCTGGATCTTGCACCAAATTCATCGTAGCAAAGAGCCTATTCTACTGGGGTTAGAATGACATTTTTTTATAACTTTCAGTTTTGAAGTGTACTACCTCATCCACCTTGCCACTAAAAGAAAACCAATAATAATAATAAGGAAAGAAAGTCACAAGTAATTAAGACTCTGAACTGTAAAGTAAATTAACCAGTGAGGTCAAAGATTGTTAGGAGACATTTCTCTATGGATCTCTGTGTGTCTCTCTCTTCTTCTAAGCAAGAATTGGCAGTTTTGTCCAGATCATTCTTTTGAAGATTTTATGTAGCAGACAGCCTTGGGAGATAGAGATAGTGTTTTCCATCAAGGTCAAGGACAGAGTTGTTATATGACCACAATAATAAAGAGAATTTCACGAGCTGCCTGTTACAAGTTTGGTGGTTTCTCGAAGTTCTCATATTGGGATGCATACTCACTGTGAGCAGAGTAGCCACGTGGGGCACAGTGCGCTGGGATTTTCCAACAAGAAAACTTATGTAAACATTAAGCTTATGCCACCCGCTCACTGTGCCATAAGTCTCTTTGTCTCTAATCCAGGATTCTTGTGTTTTTTTTTTTACCAGTATCAATACAACAGTAAGACTAATTCTTTGGCTTGCAAGTAGCATACAAATCTCAGACCTGTTACAGTATTTGATGAACATATAACACACAGATTTCTACTGACCTTTCAAAAGGCTATTGCTACGGGGGGGGGGGGGGGGGGAGGGGGGCTCCACAAATACTCATTAACTAGGAAAAAAAGGAGGTTTAGTAATACAGGAGGACCTTAAGGGAACCAATAAATACTCCAATAAACATCCAATTTCAACCTGAAGTTCAGTGGATAGGTTAAGTAGAAGGAGAAACTACACTGTTGTCTTCATTTTCTTCATCAAACCTTCTTAAACCCAAAGCAAAGGAGAGTAATGATGAACGGTTACATTTATTGTAGTTGAATGCTCACCTCAGCTAGACACTTCCCTGAATTCTTTACATGTATTATTTAATGTAATTCTCAAAACATCCCTTTGAAGAAGATAATTTTAATATGTTTCTTTACAGACAAAGAAACTAAAGCATAGGCACTTTAGTAAACTCACCTCAGGTCACATAACAGCAACAATAAAAAGCTTCAATAAATGTTGTGTAGCAGTACAGAAAAACCACTGAGATTATTCGTCATAGGACTAGACGTAACTCTTCACAATCAAAAGTGAGAAAGACATCTGTCTTTCATTTAGGATGTAGGAAGCTGGAAAGAGCATTCATCACCCCACCATTACTATAGCAACAGCTATGCAATCTGGGTAATATGCAAATTCAAAGTATTCTTGAAAGCCTTGCAAACCTTAGATCAGTGCAATCGCATAACCTGAACTATAAGGAAAGGGAGATGGGAAGCAAGCACTTACCTACCGGAGGTGAAGGTTGCTTATCTAATCTCAAGTAAGAATTTGGCTAACTTGTAAAAAGTATATTTATTTATTTCAAGAGAGAAAGAGATAGACAAGCACCTTCAGCAGGCTCTTTCATGCTGCTGTCCCCCCTCAGTCTGTCTGGATCACAGACATGTGGACATGTGTATGCCCGGTGAGCTCAGGAAGGTCCTGAGAAATGAGCACAGTCCTCCCATGAGGGTCCAGTAGCTTTACCACTGTTCCACCACCTGGCCCATAATTTTTTTCTTTTTTATTTTACATATTGCCTATTTATTTATTTGTTTGTTTGTTTTTAGGTTTTTGCCATAGAGCATGTGTACTTGCAGGAGAAAGACAAAGAGGGGAATGTGAAAAATCACCCTCTGGGGCAGATGGACATGCTGCAATCCTTTCTTCCCTATTGGGATTTTGGGCATGCACACACATATACTTGATGTGATTTTCAGCCCACTGACTCTGGGATTTGGACCAAGATTGACCACATGGTATTCCAACTTCTTAATCACCACACCACTTGCTGGCCCTGCCATTTGTCTATTTTTAAAATTAATTAACTAATTTACATTTAATCACATCTTTTACAATGTACAACATTTCTTTTTCCAGCACAAATATTATGCATATCAGTCAAGCCAAAGATATTACTCTATACCTCATCAGTAAATAGCATCTCTTTTTTTTTGTCAATTAAGCATACTTTTACTTGTTTTTTCCCTCCCTTTCCCCTCTCTCCCTTCCCTACTAAACTTTTTTCCACGTTTTATTGATTCACAAAATACCTTAAACTAAAAATATAGACAAAGCTAGAATCTAGTGACAAGTGCACTGTAATTTTCTTCTAAAACATTTTTTAATTAATTAACTAATTTACATTCATTCCCTGAGCATCGTCACAGAATACAAAATGTGATTTCCCATACAGACTATACTACATAGTGGCTTAATTATACATATTATCATCAATAATTTTCCACTTCTAGCTTCTTGCAGACACCGGCAACATGGTGTTCAGGTGCTTTGTGGAGGTTGGCCAGGTGGCCTACGTCTCCTTTGGCCCTCATGCCGGAAAGCTGGTTGCAAGCATAGATGTTATTGATCAGAACAGGGCTTTGGTTGATGGATCTTGCACTCGGGTGAGGAGACAGGCCATCCCTTTCAAATGCATGCAGCTCACTGACTTCACCCTCAAGTCCCCACACAGTGCACGCCAGAAGTACGTGCGCAACGCCTGGCAGAAGGCAGGTATCAACACAAAGTGGGCGGCCACGAGACGGGCCGAGAAGATTGAAGCCAGAGAAAGGAAAGCCAAGATGACAGATTCTGATCATTTTAAAGTCATGAAGGCAAAGAAAATGAGGAACAGAATAATCAAGAATGAAGTGAAGAAGCTTCAAAAGGCAGCTCTCCTGAAAGCTTCTCCCAAAAAAGCACCTGCTGCTAAGGGTGCAGGTGCTGCTGCAGCTACTGCTGCTGCCGCCGCCAAAGTGCCAGCAAAGAAGGTAACAGCCGCAGGCAAGAAGGCCCCAGCCCAGAAGGCTCCTGCTCAGAAAGCTGCAGGCCAGAAGGCCGCGCCACCTCCCAAAGAGCAGAAGGGTCAGAAAGCTGCAGCCCAGAAAGCACCTGCACCGGAAGCATCGGGCACGAGAGCATAAGAGGCTGTGATCGAAATAATAAACGTTTTCTGACGTAGCAAATCTGTTCTAAGTCTGGATTTAAAGCCTGTTTTCTGATGCCGGAGTTAGGCAGATTGGCAAGATAATAAATTATGTAGAAAAATAAGGTAACTATTCAAAAAAATTTTTCCATCTCTAGTTTCATATGTGTATATATATATATATATGTGTATATATATACATATATATATATATCCCTATTTCTCACCCTCTGCCATTTCTCACCCTCCTCCCACACTACCTCAGGTGTCTAAAGCTGCTTTGTATTCCTTTTTTCCCCACATTTTATTGATTCACAAAATTTCTTAAATAGTCTAAGTACTTTCAATAGCAAGTTCAGCTGGTATATACGTATCTGTGAATACATGTGACATTAGGCGTGAAACTCTGAGTAGAATGAATATCCTATAAGGTAGCACCTAGCTGATGCTATGTATCTTATTACGGTATTAAATAGGTATTTTTTATATTTTTTTAACTTCAATAAAAGCAGTTTTAGCTTTAATAAATCAAAGAAATGCTAAGAAACTCCACTTAAAACTTAAAGCCAGGAAGCAGGTTAGAATTCTGTTCAAATAGTAGTACATGAACCTGTTGGCAGCTCAAGACAGGACAAAGATCCTTATAACCAGAAAACAAAGCCTAGAAAGAAAATCAGCACTGTTTTAGTCAAAAGTCATAAAATGCCGTTTCACAAGTTCAGTCTCATGTACTTTCATCTTCTGTCGTGGTTCAGTCTTCCCAGTTGAATTCTGGGATATAATATTCAACTACAGACTTTTCCCTATAATTAAGTTGGCCATTTTCTTAGTTTCTGAACTCTTATTTTTGTTTGCCTATATTTAATTTTCCTGGTATAGCACTCCCTTCAGAATGTCTTGGAGGTCTGGTCTGGTGCTGGTAAATTCTTTCAGGTTTTGTTTATCTGAGAATGTTCTTGTCTTTTCTTTCATATGAAGGATAATCTTGCCGGGTACAATATTCTTGGTTGGAATTGCTTTTCCCTTAACACTTTGAATATATTTTTCCATTCTTTCCTCCCTCTCATTGTTTCCAATGAGAGATCTGCTGTGAGCCTGAAGGGATATTCTTTGTAGGGGATATTCTTTCTCTCTTGCCAATCTTACTTAGTATCTTGTCTTTGTCTGTGGTTTTGGTCACTCTGGCTATAATGTGTTTGGAGAAGATCTTCTTGGGTTGATTCTATTTGGGGTCCTTTGTATTTCTTGGGACTGGATATTTGAATGCCTCTCCAGGTTTGGAAAGTTTTCTTCCAGGATTCCCTGGAGTAAATTATCAATGACCTTATGAGTCTCTTTGCCTTCTGGGAAACCTGTTTTTCGTGTTTGGATGTTTGATGGTATCTAATATTTCTCATATATTATTCTCATTTTGGGGGGCAATGATCTCAGTCTTCGAGGTGGATTTTTCTAGGCCAGTGGTTCTATTTTCTACAATTAAGATTCTATTTTCTGTATGATCTAGTCTGCTTTTAATACTTTCAAAGGAGTTTTTTTGTGTTCGTTTTTGTTTTTGTTACTTTGAGATCTTTAAATACAAATTGTATGTGAAACACTGAATATAAAAAGGAAACATTAATGGCAGAGAAAACTGAAAACATCAACTAAAAGAAATCAATACCCCTCTCCCCAAAATATACAAAAACATCTGATTATATATTTTTAAAAAGGAAGAAAATCAAATTACCATAATTTTAAATGATATAGTTTTGTTTTCTTTAGACTCATTTGAGAGGTAAAATTGTACCAAACTAAATTCTGACCTTTCTGAATTTTATTCTTTTTTCTCTTGGTTCTCTTGGTTTCTGTAGGATGCTCACTATAATTTTAGCTACATTTAGGGGATGAGGGAAAAAGGGGAAGTGACGTGAAGCCAAATGAAATTATTTTCAACATTTGCAAGAAAAAATGGGATAAAAATTTCCATAAATCTTCTTTGGCAAACAACAAAAGCTATATTTTAAATTTATCTTTTTGATGAGCTGGATCAATTGGTAAGAGTTAAGAGATGCATCATTGCAGGAGTTAGTGTAAGAAAGAAACAAAGCCAAATGTATCAAGTAAAACACAAACATCAGCATTTCACATTTTGCTAACAGTAGAGAGTGTCAGCTGGTACTCAGATGATGACTCTTTTCTCTCTCTACTCAAGAAACCAGAGTTGACCCCATGTTTTTTGAATACTTCCCCTAAAATTTGCCTTTTTATGGTTCTCTATGTTCTTCCTTTATCTCTCAAAAGAAAGAGAAGCAAACCACTGCCATAGTTGGAGTTTTCAACCCACTACCAACTGGGCTCACTGCCAACTTCAAAGGCTTAGTTCTTCATTAGTGTATATGTCATTATGGTTGGCTTCTATTATTACTATCACACAAAAGTAAATACAGTAACTACATTTAATGCAAACAAAGGAAAGTGAGATTAAAGAGCCCTGACCAAATGAAATACTTAACAACTTTCAGTTAAAAAACCAGTCAAGGGAACCAGCAGTTAGCGTAATGGCTATGTCGCTGGACTCCCACGTAGTCGACCGCCGTTCACCTTCCAGACCCGGTGGAAACTCACACTGGGCGTGTGTGCGTGCGTGCCCAAGATCCTGAGAGGAGAATGGAGAAGGGATTGCGGCGTGGCCATCCCCCCTGGGGGGGTGATTTCTCGCTTTCTGTCTCTCTGTCTCTCTCTGTCTGTCTGGCAAGCGAACGCACCCTATAGCAAAAACCTCTAAAAAAAAAAAAACAGTCAAAGTTACATACATACATACATACATACATACATACATACATACTTAATAGCACTAAGAACGTACCATATCAATTATTTGAAAAATAAATGTGTGATCACAGACATAAGATATTATTTTACTATTAGTATATATTTTTCTTGGTATAGACAGATATGACACACATATGGTTTCTACTTTATCTAAGACAAAAGAGAAAACTAAATATAACTTATTGCATGTTTACCCCAAACACAGCACTTACTGTGCCACAGGTAACCTGGTCCAAAATATTTCATGTATGGTATAGAATGCCTGGTCATGTTAACAGTTTTAGAAAGGCATGTATGTCCACAAGTACATTAAATGCACAAATATCCATTCTGTAACAGAAATTATCAGCAAAAATGTTTAGGTTATGACAGTCCAAAATTTTCTAGTGCTTTATGAGTTTTAGATATATATTGTCTGACCAGTTAGTCTGCCCTGTTAGCCACATCACCATTTGTACAGTTGCACATAGGTCTAAATGCACTCCTCTCTCCCCTGAGAGCGTGCCCCTGAATAAGACAACAATATTTCTGTAACAATATCTTAAATAACCCAAGGAAGGGAAACTAACATGTCACACCTACCATCAAGGTCTACACATTTTGAGAATTAAATACTCTGGTGAGGTCCACCATGTCTACTCATTTATTCAGTTCAATACAAGTGTACATGAGCTGCCTTAATGGGGAGGAGGAAAGAAGGAAGGTGAGAAAGGATCTGTTTTCTTTTACTTCCAACAAATATGCAAGTACATGTCTCCAGTCAGCATGGGCTGTCCAGCTGACTTTGGCCATCTCAGAAGTATCTGATACCTAGTGATCCTTCCCAAGGATCTTAACTTGACAACCCTGTTCAGGCCAGTAGGTTGCTCCACCATCCTGCATCCTGGACAAGTGTCCTCTCTTGCATGGCTTACCTGGATACTGTCTTCTTTTACCTGAACACTATCTTCTATTTGGTTATTCCTTTCACCAAGTTGGGTTTTGTTTTGGTGTCTGTTATGTTCCAGACCGGGAGGGATGGATGGGGACAAGGACAGGGGAAGACAGGAGGAAAACAGGTAAGGGATAGAAACTTGTCTAGGTCTCTAGAAGATTATATGGAAGAGGGAATGGATGTGGAGGCACCCGGATGAAGGTGTGGGCTCTGAGTTTGAGCTTTCCCTGGTGCTGAGGCAGAATTGGAAGACTGCATCAAAAATATGGAACGCTTCACGAATTTGCGTGTCATCCTTGAGCAGGGGTCATGCTAATCTCCCTGTATCGTTTCAATTTTAGTATATGTGCTGCTGAAACAAGTACCATCATTTAGATTTTAAAGAGACTTTACCCACCATGATATACATCTCAGTTCAGTTCAATTAAGAATACTATACACATCCTTGGGACCAGCAATTAGCATAATGGCTCTGTCGCTGGACTCCCATGTAGTCGACTGCGGTTCGTGTCCCGGACCCAGTGGCTTAAATTCACGCCGGGCGCATGTGCGTGCATGACCAAGATCCCGAGAGGAGAACAGAGGAGAAGGGATTGTGGCGTGGCCATCCCCCCCCCCCCCCCGGGGGGGTGATTTCTCGCTTTCTGTCTTTCTGTCTCTCTCTGTTTGTCTGGCGAGCGCATGCGCCCTATAGCAAAAACCTCTTCAAAAAAAAAAAAAAAAAGAATACTATACACATCCTCATCAATGATAATAAACCATATCTGTGTCCCACAAATGTGTTACCTCTATTTTCCCCCGAATTTTCCTTTCCTTTGCTCATCCCCTCTTACACTTTCTTTCCACTTTGTCTCTAGTGTCCATGACCATTTTTAATGCTTTTATGTTCTCCAGACTTTCAGTATCTACCGTAGAGTGTGGACAGTTGGTATATGTTAAGTGGAGATATACAATGTCTCTCTTTCATAGCCTGATTTGCTTCACTCAACAGCAGATCTTCCATATTTGTCCACTTTTTATCAAATTTGAGGGCCATGTTGTTTGTTTATGGCTGAATAGTATTTCATGGAGTTTATGTGCCACACTTTTCCAATCCACTCATCTGTTTATGGACATTTGGGTTGGTTCCATGTCTTAGCAACCATGAATAATGCTACAATAAATACAGTTGTGGAAGTGCTTTTCTGACTGAGCGTTCTCCTGTCCTTTGGGTAAATACACAGGAGTGGAATAGCTGGATTATATGGTAATTCTATTTGAAGGTCTTTGAGGAGCCTCCATATTCTTTTCCACAGTGACTGAACCAATTTACATTCCCACCAACAATGGAGAAGTGTTCCCCATTGACCATTCCCCTTCCAGTGCTTATCATTTTTTGTTTTTTTTTTAATATTCACCATTCTGATTGGGGTTAGGTGGTATCTCATTTTTGTTTTGATCTATATCTCCCTTATGATGAGGGATGCTGAGCATTTTTTCATATACTTTTTGGCTGTTCGTATAGCTTCCTTAGAAAGTTGTTTATTCTGCTCATTTTCCCATCTTTTAATTGGGTTAATCATTTTCTTCCAGGTAAGCCACTTGAGTCCCCTGCGTATTCTGGTTATCAGTCCCTTTTCTGAGGCACAGTTAACAAAAATTTCCTCCAATTCTGAGGGTTGTCGATTCACACTAATTACGGTGTCCTTTGCTGTGCAGAAACTTCTTAATCTGATGTAATCCCATATGGGTATTTGGGAGATCATTGCCTGTGCTTTGGGGGTCTTGCTTAAGAAGTCTTTGCCTACCCCAGTGTCTCCCAGAGTTTCCCCAGTGTTTTCCACCAGTAGTTTTATAGTTTGCAGCCTTCGGCTTAGATCTTTGATCCACTTTTTTTGTTAATGGTGACATATAGGAATTCAGATTTATCTTTCTGCAGTTGGATACCCAGTTTTTTCAGCACCATTTGCTAAAGATGTTTTTCTTTTCCCATTGGATTGACTGGTACTCTTTGTCACAGATCAGTTGGCTGCATATTTTGGGGGATTATTTCTGAGGTATCTACTCTGTTCCATTGGTCCTCTTCTCTGTTTTTGTGCCAATACCATCCTGTTTTGATTATCACAATTTTGTAATATATTTTGGGGTCAGGAATTGAGATGTCACCCACTCCACTCTTCTTGCACAGGATGGCTTTGGCAATACAGGGTCTTTTATGATTCCAGACTAATTCTATGATTGTCTTTCTAGATCTGTGAAGAATATCTGTTGTAATTTTATAGGAATTGTATTAAATATGTAGATTAAGTTGGGTAGGATTGCAGTTTTGATTAATTCTGCCAATCCAGGAACATGGGATGTCCTTCCACTTTTTTGTGTCCTTTTCAATTTCCTCTTTAACGTTTACAGAGTTTTCCTTATAGAGGTCTTTGACATCCTTTGTTAGTTTTATTCCTAGGTATCTTATACTTCCTGTGGCTACAGAAAATGGGAGTACTTTCTTCAGTTCTGTCTCTGTCTGCTTGTTGTTTGAATAGAAATCCTATAGATTTTTGTAGGCTAATTTTGTATCCTGCCACTTTACTATATGTTTTTATTACTTCAACGAGTTTTTTTTATGGATACCGTTGAGTCTTCTATGTATATAATAATGTCATCTGCAAAAAGAGAGAATTTCAGCTCTTCTTTCCCTATTGGAATGCCTTTTATTTCCTTCTCTTGTCTGATCGTATTGGCTAGGACTTCCAGTACTATATTGAATAGGAGCAGAGAAAGTGGGCAGCCTTGCCTTGTACCAGATTTAGGGGAAAAACTTTCAGCTTTTCCCCATTCAGTGTTATGTTAGCTAAAGGTTTTTCATAGATGGCTTTTATTATGCTGAGAAACGATCCTTCTATGCCAATTTTCCTGAGCATCTTAATCATAAAAGAATGTTGTATTTTGTCAAATGCTTTTTCCACATCAATCAAAATGATCATATGGTTTTTATCTTTCCTTCTGTTAATATGGTATATTACACATTTATGGTTTTGACTATGTCAAACCACCCTTGCATCCCTGAAATAAAGCCTACCTGGTCTTCATGAATAACCTTTTTCATATGCTGTTGAATATGGTTAGCAACTATCTTGTTGAGAATTTTAGCATCTATATTCATCAAAGATATAGGTCTGTAGTTTTCCTTTTTTGTCGTATCCTTATCCATTTTGGGAATGAAGGTAATGGAAGTTTCATATAATGAATTTGGAAGAGTTCCTTCCTTTTGGATCTCTAGAAACAGTGTGAGTAGGATGGCGGTTACCTCTTTTTTAAAAAAGTTCTGAAAAATTCAACAGTGAAGCCATCGGGACATGGGCTTTTCTTTGTTGGAAGGTCACTTATTACTAACTCAATCTCATTGTTGTTATAGGTCTATTCGGGCTTTCAATGTCCTCTTAAGTCAATCTTGATAGATTATGTGTCTGGGAATTTGTCCATTTCATCCAGGTTTTCTTCTTTGTTGTAATATAGTCGCTCATAGTATCCTCTAATGTTTTGTATTTCTATTGTGTCTGTGTAATGTTGCCTGATTCATTGTGAATTTGATATACCTGGTTCCTTTCTCTCTTCTTAATTAGTCTAGCTAATGGTGTGTCAATCTTGACTATCTTTTCAAAGAACCAGCTTTTTCTCTCATTTATTTTCTGTATAGTTCGCTTATTTTCTATTTCATTCATTTCTACTCTAATCTTTATTATTTCTTTTCTCCTGGCATTTTTGGGATTTTTCTGTTGTTGTTTTTCCAATTCCCTAAGTCATGATATTAGGTTGTCTTTTTGCCACCTTTCTATCTTTTTCTTGTAAACATTAATTGCTATAAAGGTCCCTCTTATGGCTGCTATTTTAATTGTCCCATAAATTATGGAAACTTGTATACTTATTGTCATTTGTTTCCATGAATCTTTTTATTTCAGTCAATCTCTTCAGTAGTTATGAAGTCATTCAGAAGTAGGTTATTTAGTTTCTATGCATTTGTGTATTTTAGAGGGTTTTTCCTGAGATTAATATCAAGTTTAATTCCATCATGATCGGAGAAGATGCTGTATATAGTTTCTATGCCTCTGAATCTGTGAAGGCTGTTTTTGTGCCCTATTATGTGATCAGTCTTCAAGAAAGTACCATGTGGGGGTGGGAAAAATGTGTATTTTGTGTTTTTTGGGTGGACAGTTCCATAGATGTCTATCAAGTCCATCTGATTTATGGTATCATTTAGGTCCTGAATCTCTGTTTATTTTTTGTATCATTGACCTATCTAAAGGAGATAATGGGATGTTGAGATCTCCAACAATTAATGTGTTACAGTCTATGTCTCCTCTTAGATCTAGCAGTCTTTCCTTTACATATTTTGGTGCTCCTGAGTTGGGTGCATAGATATTAATAATTGCTATATCTTCTTGGTTAACTAGTCCTTTTACTACTATATAATGCCCTTCTTCATCTCTTCTGACTGTTTTTGTCTTAAAGCCTATTTTGTCTGAAATCAGTATAGCGGCTCCCATTCTTTTTTGGTTTCCATTTGCATGGGATAGCTTTTTCTAGCCCTTCACTTTTAATCTATGTATGTCTTTATCCATGAGATGGGTTTCTTGTAGGCAGCAGATGGAGGGTTTCTGATTTTTAATCCATTCAGTCAGTCTATGTCTCTTGATCAGAGAATTTAATCAATTAACATTTAACGTTATTATTGATATTTCTGGACTTGTCCCAACCATTAAATTGGCCATATACTCAGTTGTTTTGGGTTCTCTTATTGCTGTCTGTCTGTCTTTAGTTCTCTTGGTATAGTACTCCTTTCAGAATTTCTTGGAGAGCTAATCTGGAGTTAGTAAATTATTTCAGGTTTTGTTTATCTGAGAAAATTTTTATTTTCTTTTCCCATATGAAGGATAGTCTTGTGGGGTATAGTATTCTTGGTTGAAATTGTTTTTCATTTAACACTTTAAATATATTTCCCCATTCTTTTCTTCCTTGCATTGTATCCAATGAGAGGTCCAGCGTTAGCCTGATGGGACAGCCTTTGTAAGCTTTTTTTTTTTTTTTTTTTTTTTTTTGGAGAGGTTTTTTGCTATAGGGCGCGTGCGCTCGCCAGACAGACAGAGAGAGACATAGAGACAGAAAGCGAGAAATCACCCCCCAGGGGGGATGGTCACGCCGCAATCCCTTCTCCTCCATTCTCCTCTCGGGATCTTGGGCACGCACGCACACGCGCCCGGCATGAGTTGTAAGCCACCGGGTCCGAGACGCGAACCGCGGTCGACTACGTGGGAATCCAGCGACATAGCCATTACGCTAACTGCTGGTTCCCCTTTGTAAGCTTTTTAATGTTTCTCTCTTGCCAATCTTTGTCTTTGCCTGTGATTTTGACCAATCTATCTATGATGTGCCATGGAGAGGATCTTCTTGGATTGATTCTACTTGGAGTTCTTTGTGTTTCTTGGGTCTGGATGTTTGAGTGCCTCTCTATATTTGAAAAGGTTTCTTCCAGGATTGTGTGGAATAGACTATCAATGCCCTTATTAGTTTATTAACCTTCTGGGATACCAATTATTCGGATGTTTGGGCATTTCATGGTATCTAGTATTTCTTGTATAGTATCCTTAGTTTTCTTGGCTGTTTTCTTAGTATTTTTGATTACTTTTTCTAGGTCAGAAATTTTGTCTACCACTCCCAAGATTTGATCTTCTGTGTGGTCTAACCTGCTTTTAATACTTTCATGGGAGGTTTTTATTCCCTGTGTTACAGTCTTCATATCTAACAGTTCCAGACATTTCTTTTTTATGGTGTCCAATTCTTCTTTCATATTGTGGAAGGACTTCTTCATCTCTTGGAACTCAATGTCTCTTTTCTCTTGTATCTCATTGGATTTTGTTACCATAAATATTCTAAGTTCTTTTTCTGACATTTCAGTAGTATCCTCTAAATGTTCTCTACTTTGAGATGACTTACATTGTTCCCTAGCTGGAGATGTATTACTTGATTCTCTCATCCTCAAGGCTCTTCTCTGATTCTTAGTCATTTGTTAATTTGTTCACTTTTGGCTAATTTCTCGGAGAGGGATTCTATGACTATGAGCTTGTATATTTCTCTTACTGTGAAATAATTTGTTAAGATTTTCTTCCTTCTACTGTGTCCTCCAGTGTGGAGATCACAGGATAAGTTTTGCAAATGACTTTATAAAGGAGACTTTCACTCTTCTTGAAACAACTTCAGTGAGGTGCAAAGAACTAGAACAAGTAGAGGAGGAAAAAACAGAAATTATGTGGTAGATATTGAAGTTGGGTTAAAAATAGAAAAGCGCTTGTGGCATGCATGCCTCACGAAGGGCCAACACCGTCAGAGGTGGACTGGCCTGGATGATTTCTGTCCTAGTTGAGGGAAGAGGAGACAAATTAACAAGAGAAGGGCACAAACAGGGCAGAAAATGTTTTGTTTGTTTTGTTTTTATAAAGAGAAAAAAGAAAAAAATGTTAGAAGGAACAGAGGAGAGCCAGAGGGACAGTGAAACTTGCTTACCTGGCCAGCACTAAGATCTGGAATGGGGGTCCCTGGCTTGGGAGGGCCTCACAGACCTGAAGCTGCACCCAGAGGGCCAACACAGTCACAGATGGACTGGCCTGGATGCTTTCTGTCCCAGCTCACGTTCTCTTCTGGGGTGCACCAGACCGCACCACACTCAGGGTGCCCACTTGGCTCCATCACCTTTGGGCCTGTTAAGTATCCACTCAGCCCAGGTAGGGGCTAGGGCCAAGGTGGAGTAACTTGTGGACAGTATAAGGGTCGCAGCCATGGCTTCTGCCGCCACCAATGCTCTCTGGTTCGGGTCTTCAAGGAAGGTTTTGACTTCTTGTATTATAGCCTTCATCTCTAACAGGTCTATTTGATTCTTTTTTATAGTGTATATTTCTGCTTTTAGATCTTGGAAGAATTTCCTCACTTCCTGGAACTCGTCAGCTCCTTCCTCCTGCCTCTTCTATAGTTCATCATCTCTCTCCTCTTCCATCTCTGCTCGCTTTATCACTATGAATATTCTAAATTCTTTATCTGACATTTACATGTCGGAGGATGAAGAGGAGTTATTCTTTCCCCTGGGAGGAGAGGTATTTTCTTGCTTTCCCATATTTCTTGTGATGCGGTGATTTCTAGTCGTCTAATGAATGGTGCATTTTTCCTAATTCTTGAAGTTCAATCCGAGTGTTCAGAGGTGTGCAAGAGGAGGTGATCTGCAGTCTCTCTCCCATTCCATTTTGACTCTTTGTGCTTCAGATTCAGTGGATTTAGTGGGAATAGAGAAATATTCTGACCCTAATTGTATTCAGATGTTTGGATCCTGTTCACTCGTACCTGTCTAGACACTTATTGCATAGAGGCTGAGAAGCCAATGAATAAAGACAGAGAAAAAAAGGAAAAGAATTAGAGAACAGGAGAGGAGAAGAAAAAGTAAAATAAAAAAGAGAAAGAAAAAATATAATAAAAAACTTTAGATTTTAATTTTAAAAAGCAAAAAAT
Source organism: Tupaia tana (assembly GCA_026018925.1). Taxonomy (NCBI): domain Eukaryota; kingdom Metazoa; phylum Chordata; class Mammalia; order Scandentia; family Tupaiidae; genus Tupaia; species Tupaia tana. The sequence goes on from JAKSZU010000002.1 coordinate 146,083,769, forward strand.
AAAAACCATGTGACATGCATGCCCACCGTGCAAAACCAATATTTCACAACTCAAGTTCAATTTCCATCTAAGGATGGGCCTGGGGGTGTGCCTTTCCTAAATGGAATGGGAAAAGGCACCAATTCGCACAAAAAAGGAGGGCAGAGAATACTTTAATTTTTTTTTAAATTAAAAGTCACAGGGAGACACAGAGAGACAGAGAGAAATGGAGAGAAGGAGACAAAGGTAGCCCTACCCACTAAAAAATAAATCTAGAGGGAGAAGTCTCAGCAGAAAATCTTCATTTTTAGTCAAGGAAACCAATATTTCACAACTCACGTTTGGTATTTATCTCAGGCCCTAGAATTTATAATTAATTGCTAAAGGTCAAATGTGAACTGGTAAAAGAATACAGAATTCCTGGGACTTCAAGATGGAAGGGGAATGTGCCTCTACACACACATTCCTCTTTATAGACCTCTCCAGGTGTTCACAAATAAATAAATGTATAAATAAGATTGGGCACAAAATTTATCAAGTAGTTACTGGTTAACTTTCTGTAATTTAAGTATAAAAAAGAAATGTAAGATTTCAAAAAAAAAAAGAAAAGAAAAAATCCATTAGCTCACGCAGGAAGAGTGAAGAAGGAGATGAAGGATGAAGAAAAATCAGCTCAATAGAGTAAAGAGAAGAAATTGTGACCTGCAATGGCTAATAATATGTGCCAAGTCTAGTAGGCCGTAGTGCCCAGATATTTGGTTAAACGGTATTCTAGATGTTTCTGTGAGGGTGTACTTGAGATGAGAGTAACATTTAAATGGTGGACTTTGAGTTAAACATATTACTCTCGGTCATCTGGGTGGGCCATATCCAGTCCCTTGAAGGTCTCTATAAAACAAAATGACCTCCCTTAAGACAGAACTCTGCCAGCAACCGCCTTTGTACCTGAACTGTAGCTTTCCTGAATCTCCACCCGGCTGATCTATTTCATCAGATTGATTCTATTTTTCTGGAGAATCCTCACTAATACAAAACCCAAGACATTTTCACCTGGACAGAACACCGTAATTACTACCAATGTTGGAGAAATTGGGAGTTACCCCACTTGTGTAATCAATTTGTGTACTGAAAGCATTGGCTGAGAATTAATCCAGTTACCCAAATAGTAAACAAAAATAAAAAATTCATAAATGAGTATGGTATAACATAAAAACATTTGTTATGAGCATTAAATCCCCCTCCCCTCAAAAATAAGAAGATTAAGTCTTGGTGCCAGGTGGCAGCAGAGTTGTAATGCAACTGGACCCACACAGTTCGTCCTGGGACTTGAACCTAGGATCTTCCTGAATATGTCAGGCATGCACATGTGCCCATGACCTACGCCAGCTGAGACTGTGGTGGCTAGCAGCACGAGACCCTGCTGAGGGTAACTGCCTCCCTGTCTCTTTTGCTGTGTCTTCCTCTCTCGTGAGAAAAATAAACTTAAGATTAATTCTAAATAATTTGGTAGCTCTAAATATAGTATAATGATTGTAATTAATGAAAATAAAAAGAAGTAGATAAAATAACTTGACTATAAGGATGAATTTTAAAAATTCAAGAGAAAAATCATTTTTTTATATGATCGGTATTATTTAATTAGGTCCTTTGCCAAAAATTAGAACACCAATTTGTGAGGATAAACCCCATTTGTAAGGGCAAACACGGATCGCAGGTAGCCCTGGAACTGAGGAACAGCTTTGATTTTTGGTAAAATTTGCAAGTCTACAGCTTTCTGATCAATCTTGCGCTGCTCTGAAATCTCGTATTTCTCCTTCTCTCTGTCGAAGATCTCACCTTCCTGGTGTCTGGGCTTCTGCAGTTTCTTTTTCTTGAAGTAAGCATCGGTAAGGTGCTTTGGGATTTTTACTTTGCTAATATCAATTTTTGTGGAAGTGGTAATGACAAATTTCTGGTGTGTTGTATGCAGTGGAACTCGATTGAGAACTAGTGGTCCCGTTATAAGTAGCAAGCCACTGCTCAGCTGCTGCAGGAAAACCACTCTCTGGCCTCTGTGGGTCCAGTGAAGATGATCAGGATGGCCCCAGGAGCGATGCTGGCTCGCAGCTTTCTCACATGCTGACTGAAGGGTTTTTTGCTGTGGCTCAACAGCTTTCGAGGCACGTCTTCAGTAGGATAATATCTAGGCATGTTGTGCAGTTTAACCACCCGGGTACCACCATTCTTGTCTCCACCAACCGGTTTTGTCACAGTCACAAGAACCTTCTCCTCTTTCTTTTCGATCCTGGATTCAGTGGCCGAGTGTTTCCTTTCATACACGGTCTTCCTGGGATACACGGCAGACCAGGAGTATCTGCCCATGCCCCAGACTAGGACGGCTGCAATGTGGCTTCCCCTTCTTGGGCTTTTTAGCCTTGGGGTCACCCTTTGTAACCTTGCCCCTGGCTTCAGGTTTCTTCTTCTTAGTATTCTGCTTTGCAGCTTTTTCACCTGCCATGTTGTATAGTGGGAAAGAGGAGAAAAATAATTTTAAAAAGTGGCTATTAATAGGGAGTTGAGAGTTGGTGGCTAAAAGTAAATTTTCCATGTCTTAGATTTTTCATAGGGAGAATCAAGTAGTCCTATTTAATTTCTTAGAGTTAAATAGAGAATTATAGACTTTAATGATATGAAGGCAAAAATCTAATCTAAAACAAAATAATACAGTCAAAGCTTTCAGCAAGTGCTTATGAAGCTGTGAGTCAAGGGGCTGAGGAAAAAAACAGGTAATTTCAAGGATTTTACTGAGAATTGAGGTACTGCCTTGTTAAAGCTAGTTTTAATAGTTGTCAAGATACTTGCAATACTTTTAAAAAGAAGGCAAGTTACAAACTCTGGGTGTTTGTATATTCAAATAAATTAGCTACAGTAGTTTGGGGTAAAGGTAGTTGTCCCTGGGACTACAACATACAACCTTTTCCAGTGGAAAGCAGCAGGTTTGATGTGGGGACAAACGTAAGTCACATGAAGGTGCACAACTAACAGAAGCCAACTGCAGATGCATCCGACCTCTGCAAGTAGCTTTTCCGCTTGCCTCTTGCCCCTAGGTTTCCCCTCTTCACTTCTCCATCTGCAGCCTGGATCCTCAGCTTTTCCTCGCCCTTCCTCCTGCTTCTACTCTCAGCTTCCTTCCTTCTCTCCTTTACACACCTCAGCACTGACCTTACCGCACAGGAGGGCACACCCACTACCCACTCTAACAGAGTAGGGCTCCTTCTATGCACTTCCCAAATATGTGCTCACCAAGAAAACTGCCTTCTAGTGAGACATTTGTCATTTACACCGTAAAGTCTAACAGCATTTAAAGTAATGTCATTTAGATATTTTACTCTCTATGACATTACTTAAGGGAATGATGCCTTGTCATCACAGTTACTCAGATCTGTTAGTTTACGCATATTATGAGTGAATAATGAAAGAATCATTAGGTGTCACCTAACAAAATAGATGAGTTCTTTTAAAATAACATTTAGACTTGTAGTAGCAATTCTTTTTGTATTTTAGATATTTTTTTATAACAGTGTGCCAAAAGTGAAGTTGAGCATGAAAATTAATATAATAGGAATACAAAAAAATTGTTCATTATTACAAAGCATACAAAATACAATATATTTCTTTGGATTCAGTAATATTTTAAATATGTTAACTCTAAAAGTCAGAAGTTGAAGACTGTGAAATTCAAATGTAGACAGACTTACCTTATAATTACAATGAAGGTAGCACTCCATTGCTCCATGGAGTAAAACTCCAGGCCTCTTTATTTTTTTTAAAGAATTATTTATATAATTTTATTGTTATTATTACTTTTTAAAATCTGCTAGAGAGCAGAGAGACAGGGAGGGAGAGAGAGGAAGAGAGAGGGAAATGAGAAAGCAAGCTACCAGGTCCAGGAATCAAACCAAGGTCAGCCATGTGGGAGTCCAGTGCCCCAGCCATTATGCCACCTGCTGGCCCCACATGCCTCTTATACATTCTAGATGGATAACTGTCATATTTGGCTTTTTTTTTCTTGGTATGGAATACTCTTCTATATTTGTTTTTTTTAATTGTTTTGTAATTATGCTTATTTGGTATTAATATTTTTCAATATTCATTTGTTTTATGAAGACATATCAAAGTAATCACGTAAGGTGGAAATCAGACCCCTTTGGGATCGGACTTTACATCAGTTGGAACTGGGTTCAGAATATGGCTGAGCCACTTGCTAGTGCTTTGACTTAAACTTGCTCAGTCTCAGATTTCTTATTAATGAAATTGGTTTAAGATGTCTGCAAAAAAATGGAATTAAAGTATAAGTTTATTTTGGTGTAAAAATATTTGAAATCTATGGATCATTTTTTTCAAAATCTGTTTTTCTTTTTTAAATCTTTAAAATTATAAAATCTGGTTACATATCTTAATGTGTAGCCTTGGGTTTTCAGTACAGTTTGTTTAATGCTTCCATGCAGTGTGTGATCATGAAATCAAGGACATACACTTATGCAACTTCAGCAGTGAATATCACACTATACTGTGCACCTTCCTTCCTTCCTTCCTTCCTTCCTTCCTTCCTTCCTTCCTTCCTTCTTTCTTTCTTTCTCTCATTTCTCTCTTTCTTAGAGGTTTTCACCCTAGGACACATGTGCTCTCCAGAGTGAGAGAGACGAAAACGAGAAATCGCCCCACAGGAAGGATGACCATGCCGCAATGCCTTCTCCTTCATTCTCCTCCTGGGATTTTAGGCATGCACGCACATGCACCTGGCATTATTTTCAAGCTTCCATGTCCAGGTCTCAAACTGTAGTTGGTCATGTAAGAGTCCAGTGATGTAACCGCTATGCCATTTGCTGGTCTCGAGGTTTTACTCTTGAAATATGTATTGAATTGCCCATATTTTTACTGTGATGTGATACACCATCTCATAGCCTCTTTCCCTTCTCTACATGCATTCCTGTATCCGTTAAATTTTTTCTCATGAACCATCACCCAGTCTGCTCCAAGAATCTCCTGATATCTGCCCTTACTGACTCAATTACTATGGTTTCAAGTCCTTCCATATTTGCTACAGAGTAGACATTCACTATACGGTAAGTAGGGCTACATGGTTTTGGTCTCTGATAGGATGATTTATTTCACTTAGCATCGTATCTTCTGGTTCATTCACTTTGTGACAAATGACAGGAGTTTGTTGCTCTTCGTGAGTAGATAGTATTCCATTGTGTACATGTTCATATGTTTCCAATCCATTCATGGATTATTAGGTGCTTAGGTTGATTCCATGACTAAACTAGTGCAAATAATGCTGCAATAAACATGGATATGCTAATGTCTCTCTGACTGAGTTTTTCCATCCTTTGGGTTATATACCCAGTGAGATTGCTAGGTCACACATTTTTTTCTATTTTTAGAGTTTTGAGGTGCCTCCATACTGTTTTCCATGGTGGCTGTATTAAGTTCCATTCTCACCAGGAGTGCACACAAATCCTTTTTTCTATACAACTTTGCCAGTACTTTTGTAACTTAGTAGTTTCTGATTTGTGTTTTGTTTGTTTGTTCATTTGTTTTTTTGAGAGGTTTTTGCTATAGGGCACGTGCGCGCTTGCTAGAGACAGAGAGAGACAGAGAGACAGAAAGTGAGAAATCACCCCCCCCCAGGGGGGATGGCCCCACTACAATCCCTTCTTCTTCATTCTCCTCTCAGGATCATGGGCACGCACGCACACACGCCTGGGGTGAGTTTAAGCCACCAGGTCCAGGACTTAAACCGCGGTCGACTACATGGGAGTCCAGCGACATAGCCATTATGCTAACTGCTGGTCCCTGATTTGTTTTTAATTATAGTCATTCTGACTAGGGTTAGGAGATATTTCACTGAGGTTTTGACTTACATTTCTCTACTCCAATATCTTTGTCTTCCCAGTGTTTTTATACAATCATTTTATGGTTTGAGAATTTATTTTTAAGTCTTTAATTCATTTTGAGCAAATTTTTGTGAGAGATAAATTTAATTTTTCTGCAGGTGGATATCCAGTTTTCCTAATATTATTTTTTGAAAAGATTATCTGTTCTCTGCTGGATTATCTTATGCCATTTGTCAAAAATCAATTGGCTGGGGACCAGCAGGTGGCATAGTGGTTAACGTATTGTATTCCTACCTGTCTGATCATGGTTTGAGTCCCAGACCTGGCAGCTTGCTTTCTCACTTTCCCTATCTCTCACCCTGTCTCTCTCTGGTCAAATTAAAATAAATGAATAAATGAGTACATAAGTAATGTTTAAAAGTCAATTGGCTATATATTGTTGAGTTTATTTCTGGAGTCTCTCTTTTATCCTATTTGTCTGTCTTTGTGCCAGTTCCATGCTTCTTTGATTGTTATGGCTTTATAATATATTTTGAAGACAGGTCTCCCATTTCATTCTCTTTGTACAGTGTTACTCTGGACATATGGGGTCTTTGTGATTCTAAACAAGTTTTGTGATTGTTTTTTCCAATACTCTGAAGAATTTTAGAATTTTAATAGCAATTGCATTGAATTTTCAAATAACTGTGAGTTATATTGATATCATAATTATATTGATTCTTCCAACCAGTGAACGAAGGATGTCTTTCCATTTGTGTGTGTGTGTATGTATGGGGTGTGTTTAATTTCCTTATACAGTTTTTCTATACATATTTTTTATAGTAGAGATCTTTTACTCTTTTGGTTACATTTATTCCTTTTTTTGGTGGTTTTTGTAAATAGCATCAATTTCTTTGTTTCTACCTGTTTGCTTACTGTGAAGGTGCAAAATTGCTACAAGTCTTCCTATGTTGATTTTGTACCCTGCAATTTTCCTGAATTTGTTTATTGCCTAAAATAGTTTTTTAGTGGATTCTTTAGGTTTTTCTATATCTCAAATCATGTCATCTGAAATTAGGAAGAAAATAAGCAAATATTTTATGTCAATGCTTTGCATATAATGAATACTTGGTAAAAGATAATACTAGTATTTAATTTTGGTTGAAATCAATGGAATGCAGATGCTTAGATTTATTTCTGGGCTCTCAGTTCTATTCCATTGTTCTCTATGTCTGTCCTTAAGCCAAGTCAACATTGATTACTATGACTTTGTAGGAAGTTTTTAAATCAGAAAGTGTGAATCCTCTGAGTGTGCTTTTGCAAGATTTTTTTGGCCATTTGGGAGTAACTCACACTTCCATATTAAATTTAGGATGCACTTGTAAATTTAATGTTTTTTTTTAAAGAAAAACTAAAAAGAAAAAAAAAATGCAGTGCTCTCATCTGCCAGCCCTCCATGAGACAAAACTAAACATACTTAGACTTTTCTCTAACTTACTACACTGAGGAATGAAGAGAAGACTTCTGAATGATGGCTTCATGGAAGACTGTTAGATAATGTTAGATAATCTAGCTGTGCATTTTACTCATACGTATTTATTTATTTTGCCAGAGGGCACATAAAAGAGAGAGAGTTAAACAGAGAGAAAGCACCTCCCAATTAAATGTGATTGTGCTACAGTTCTTCCTCCATTTTTCCATTCCCAGAACATTAGGCACTCATGCACTCATGCCTGCAGTGTTTTCCAAGACACCAGGGTGTAGATTCAAACAATAGTCATGTCGGATCTGACTCCTACACACAGGACTTAAACACTGCACCATGGGGCTGGTCCTCTTCTCCTTTATTTGTACGAACAGCTCTGGATTTACTATGATGTGACTTTTGAATTTTTGGCTTTAGGATTGCATGAATGCAATCACATTTAGTAGCAACTGTCCTTTGAATTTTGCTCTTTTCCTGGGTTAGTTACATGCAGTACAATAGACTCTCTGATTTCTGCACAACAAGCCACACATCTCCCAGTCCGCAATGCAATCACAAGGGGAAACCATCAATATTCTACTGTGTACTGTTGCAAGATCATTTTTCTCAACTACAGATTAATTGTAAGTATACTGAGCACATTTAAGGTGGACTATGCTAAGTTATAAGGTTCAGTAGGTTAGGTGTATTAAATGTATTTTGACTTACAATATTTTTAACTTACAATGGGTTAATTGAGATGTAACCCCATCATAAGTACAGGAACATCTGTGATATGAACAGTCAGTATCTTCCAAACTCTAGAGAATGACTGAATGTTACATTTCTCTTTGTACATTAGTGGGTATAAATTTGAAATCTAATTTGGAAGCTCTTATATTAACATTAGAGTGTGGGAAGTGAGGCACTTGAGTATGAAATTGGTGAACAAGTACATCAGTGTAATCCCTCTGGAGAACAAGTTGTCAATATCTATCAAAATTACAAGGTAGGCACATTTGACTCAGTAATCCTTATAGAGGGATGTATGTGCAGAAAAATGAAAGTATGAGGTAATTTGCTGCTGCACTGTGATATAAAAGTGTTGGCATACACCTTAATGTCTCACCGTAGGGCTGGTCCATTCTTACAATGGAATATTGTGCAGCCTCCTAAAATATAAAGCTATCCTTTATGTGCTGACATGGAAGAAGTCTGAGATACAGTGTTAGGTGAAAAAGTAAAGTGCAGAATAGTACTTATAGCATGTTACTATTTCTGTTTTAGTGTTTCTGACTATTCATGTTAAATGCTGACATGTGTATAGCATATCTCTGGAAGGATATGCAATAAATTGGTGGTTGCCTTTGGGAGGAGGAACTAGGTGAGGACGTAGGAAATGGGACTTACTTTTCTTTCTTTTGAAATTTTTATCACATGACTTATATATTCAGGTGATTGTGAAAAACGTGTTAACACAAAAGCAAAATGATAATGGAATTTTTGTGATAAAATGTTTTGAGATAGAAAAAATGTACACAGCATATTACACAAGAAATTGTATTTTTTTGAAAATGTTTCATTGTATTATTAATACTTTTATAGAATTTCCTATTGTGTGCAATTATCCTAAGTGACTTTTAGGGAACTTTGGAGGAATTAGTAAAAAGGTTGGATTTGTATGTGTTTTTATAGTTACACATTGCAAATGATTTTCATTGCTGAGTCAACTGAATTTGACTCAGTCTTATCTGTTGTATCAGAGATGCTTCGATGATCTTAGAATCAACATTTATAACCTATATCCCATCCTTGATATAGCAGCACATAAAGGATATTAAAGCAATTACAAAGGAATGTACTGACATTAAATCAACGTACAGAAGTTGTAGTCTATTTCAACTTATTTTCGATAAGTTTATTCTTTCCTCAGAAAGAGAGAGACTGTCACCCTCAACAGGTTTCTCATGCCATGATCCACCACCAGCCTAAATATGGCAGGCACATGCATGGTAGAACCTGGGCTAGTTGCATTTCCACTGCACCATCATCTGCTCACTGTTTTGACTTTTTAATGCAAGTTTGCAAAACACTTCTTAATGTTCTCACCTGACGATTTTGTTTTATTTACTAGCTTCCTTTATTGCAAACTGCTTTCCACATTGGTTTTACTTCAGGGCATTATTCTTTTACAATACATTACACTTGGGCTCTATGTATTTTTCTTGATACATATATATCTTCTTGAAGCTATGGCAGCTGATTTTTTCTCCTAAAATGGCTTGGTTTTCCATTACCATACAGATTACTTTTCTTAATTAAAGTGAGTAGATTTATAATTTGGAGCAGAAAGCATTTGGATCCTCCTTGAAACTCTCTATTTTGGTATTCACTACTTAAAATGTTCTCTCTCAGGTTCACACTACCATTAACCAGAGGAAAGAATGCTTCTGATTTAGCTAAACTATATTCAGACAAATTACTCTTATGAAATAAAAGTTCACTCACTATTCTTCAGTGTTCATTGAACAATGAAAATTATGAACAATAGACAGACAAATATAAAAATGGGGCTGTCCATTATAAAAATTGTATCCAAGTGAGTCTTGGTTTTAACTGTAGTGTTTAATGTTAGAATGCTTACATTATTATTTAAGTTTAATTTTAAGGAATGAAATTATTTATTTCCTACCTTTTAATAAAACTAGCTGAACTGAAGCCAACTAGGCAAAATTGTTATTAAAATGTGTTCAAATTTGGAAAAGAATTAGTTCTCTAAAGGTGGTCTAATTTGCTGAACCAGGGCTTAGATGCCTTTCTTCATCTACACCTGTTACCAATGTCACTAATTTTCTTTCTTTTTTTTTTTAATTGCCAGAGGGTGGATAAACTTGCCAGAGAGACAGAGAGGAAGACAGGGAGAAAACACCCCCTAATGTGGTATTGGCCATGCCACAATCCCTTCTCCTCTATTTCTCCACCCTGTTGGAATTCGAGCATGCATGCACATACATCCAGCTTGTTTTTCCGGCTGCCAGGGCCAGAATTTAAACTGCAGTTAGCTCTCTTATCCACTAGATCATGGTTGGCCCAATGTCTAATTAATATTTGCTTTTACTTGGGAGCCTGAACCTTCTTCTAAATAAAGAATTATAAGAATCTTCTACAAGTAACTCAGAGTTGTCACATGAGATTACAACTATTTGTTATAATTTATCTTATTCTAATCCCTTTATTTTTTTAGATAAAAATACTAAAGAGTCAAGAAGTAAATTGACTTGTGTAATTTTGAAAAACTTATTCCCATAGCTAAGATAAAATCTCAAGTTTCTTACCTGGCAGCACGGGTAGGAAATGATGAGGAAATTCTTCGTACCTCATCACGCTGACTTTCACCCCAGTCTTTGCTGTTCTATTTTCTAATCTCACATGTGTACACACACTCACGTACATACATTTAAAGTAGGACGTGGACATGGATTTACATGCACAATTATTAGGGAGAAGGTGAGTAACAATGGAAGATGTAAATAATGCTAAGTTTTCTAATATTTAGTATAAGGTATAAAATCATAGCACTGTCATTTAAGGTTTGCACAGCATTTGAATAATGGTATTTCTTGAAACAATGGCCAAATTTGACAGTGTTTACCTCACATGGAGACTTTCTTATATTTCAATTTATACTTCACATTGAAAAATTGGTAAACATCAGCTGTATTATAAACATATGACTTTCAATCATGTATTAGTTTGCGCTTGTTATTTTTTTTTCCCAAGACATGAGGAATGCCCGCCTATGTTGTCGGACATAGCAGATGTGTGTTATGTTGCGATAAGGGAGTAAATGGACTCAGCCATGGCATTGTGTGTCAGGTGCAGCTGCTCAGCAGGCTGGGGTCACACGGGAAGCCTGGCTGCAATTCCCAACCCGCCCTAAAAAGCCTGGTGCTGTCATGTGAAGTCCGAGGCAGAAGGATCATAAAATAGAAATACCCTGTCTAAAAAGAACAGCAGACACACACACACACACACACACGCGCGCGCGCGCGCGCGTGCAGTAGATGATATCGTTTAAAATTATTTTTTTAATTGAGATACAGTTCACATACCATAACATTCAACCTTTAAAGTGCACAGTTCAATGGGTTTTACCATGTTCTCAAAGTTTTGTTGCCAACACCATGATCTAATTCCAAAATATCTTTACAACTGACCCCAAAAAGAAAACCCATATCCATTAGCGGCCACTTCCCAGTTCCATCTTTTGCAGACTCTGAACTACTACTCTACTTTCATTCCAGTTTTTAGTATTTTGAATATTATTACCTTTTGTCATTTAAAAGAAAGTGTCTTTTCATCACTATAACATGTTTTTAATTTTCTGGATCTTTTACTATGATTTCAAATTGTACATCTTATTTAATCATTATAATGTATGAAAGTAGAAAAATGTAGTAGAATATTAAAATAAAAATTAAAAAGAAATAGAAAATGTAATAAAGCCCCTTTCTTGATTTTGTACTTGTTTTGTGTAGTGGAGGGTACACACACGCACACACACACACACACCAGGATACTTCTAAAATCAAGGAAAAATGATAATAGGGCTGGTTGCATGGTGTAGTAGTATTGTACTGCTCAAGGAAAACCGAATCCCACATAATGACTGTGGTATGAATCCACAGCCCCATCAGCCTGTAACACCCTGGGCACATGAGCAAGCATACATAGGAGTCCCCAGGATGAGCTAGGTAGAAAGGGGATTGCAACATGACCAGACCCTGTGGATGCTACTTATATCTCTCTTTCTCTCTCACACTGTCACTTTCACATGTACAAGCATATGCTCTATCATGAGTCAAAAAAAAAAGTTTAAAAAGGGGAAAATTGAGTTAAAATACAAAGTTGGGGCCAGCAGGCAGCATAGTCATTAAGGCACCAGACTCCCACACGGCCAGCCACAGTTTGAGTTCCAGACTTGATGGTTTGCGTTCTTACTTTTTCTCTCTTCTTCTGGTGAGCACACATGCCATATAGCAAATTAAATAATAACAATTAGTGAAATTACTTAAAATACACATTTATTTTGGTGCAATTTTTTTTTGAGATTTGAAGAGAATCATGCTAAATTATATTCCTGCACAGTAGCATCACATCACACTTAAAGTGTGACACAAGGAATTAAGAGGTTATGAAAGGATTATTCAATTTTTTTTAAAGCAATAAACAAGGTCTAGGGCGCACGGCTGAAGTAGGGCAGATTATTGAGACGTCAGATTTTGTTTATCATGACACAAACTACATCTTCTAGCTCACAGTAAGGCTTTATCACTTTATTCCACTTCTCAGGTATCTGTTTACAAGTGACTAGGACATATCTGTACCAAAGAAAAACTGATGCCATGGTAAAATTAGCCTCAGGATCTTCCCCAACTTCTATATCCAATAATGAACAGTCTCATTCCCTGGTATTGTATTTCTCTTGCCTAAAATATCCTTGCTATTCCTTCAAAAGCCAGATTCAAATCACTAGTTCCTATGGGGAAACAAACAAACAAACAAACCAAAGAACTAGACAAAAAAAATTCCTGATCAGGAATTCCGTATTGTTCTTAGCATACTCCTATTACTAGGAGTAATTCTTTACTACTTAATTGCTTACTTGCCAAGGAGTTGGAAATGGATAATCAGTCTAACAAAAAGTTTCAAATCGATTGTTATCTTTATTGTTATCTTTAAAATGTCATATAATGCCCTTAGAAATCATCCGGCTTGTTACTGTAGCTGGAGAACTCTCAGATCTTGCTCATCAGCCTGCTAGACTGTACCCTTCTCAGAGACATAGATAGCATCCAAGAATTTTCTTATATCCTTATCTTTAACTGTCGTAGCTTGCTGTATCAAAGCAGCTGAATTTGAAACAAGTTTAATATCATTACCTTCAAGGATCAACTCATTTTTCTGGGCTTGAGATACTGAACAAGCAACACCTGGTCACATTCGAATCCTCTGGATATATTTTTCAGCCAAGAAACTCTGAATTTCAACAAGAGACCCATTCTCCTGAATAATGACATTGATAGAGAAATGAGCATACGCAGACCTCATCTTGTAGCCGAAGCCCAGTGTGACACCCTTGATCATGTTCTGGACTTGGCTATGGATAGTGCACACTGTAGCCAGTTCCCTTTTGTTTCCCCACCATTTGTCAACCCACAACTCTTCTTTTTCTTTACAAGAAGACTGAGCTGCACATTGATGTGATTGAAGTCTCTCTGCAGGGTTCCTCTGGAGCCCTTCACAGTAACTGTGCATCCCTTCAGAGTGATGTCAACGTTCTCTGGAATGTTGACAGTCTGATTGCTGAGAATGGTCTTCATCCTCTCAGTAGACATGGCAAAAAAAGAAAGGTGCAAAGAATTTTTGAATTCAGGTAGAGTTTTTTCATAATATGCATTTTCCATAAACATTTTGGACTCCTATACATACATATATACATATATGAGTAATAACGAATGACTACATAGCTATGACACAGGAAGAACTATGAGGAATGCTGATTATAGAAAACATAATTCTGGGACTGATATTAAAAACATTAATGTCTTTACAATCTTTAATACATTTCAATTAGGATTTTATCACCAAAAAAGTTTTAAAACATTCTAAAATTATCCAAAAAGAGGATAATACACACATACACACACACACACACACACACACACACACACATATACACACATACATATACATATATATATATATATATATATATATATATATATATATTCATTTAGATTGGATTAGAGTATTATCAAGTTGGTTCTTCTTATGAAAAAACATTTCCAGATTACACAATATTTATGTTTCTCTCTTTTTTTCAAAGAATTATAAAGAGACATTAAATAAGGTACACATTTGTAGGAATGGTTACCAGTCTTGGCAGCAAATCTGAAATTTGAGAGAGAAACATAGAGTTAAAGCAGTTTTATGTCATTAAAGATTTATGTAAGGGTGCATTTAGTATGTACATAAGGAATGTTTAAAGTTAGAAATATAACCATCTCTTATCTTTTTATGCTCAAATTGTACCATATGTAAATATGAAGATATAATTACATAACAAAAATAAAAATGAAATTAATCTAAATTATACCATTCTCTCTCCATTATTTGAAAATGTTTATTGAACTATGTCCATGATACTAGAAGTCTAACTCAAAACTGAATCAATAAATGAAATCTCTGTATGCAAATAAGTTACAAAACACCATTTGCTTATACAACAAAAACATTATTACAACAGTGTTGTGTGGTCTTGTATTTTGGCTCATTGATTTGGCTCCCTGCTCACTCTGATATACACATCTGCTGACATAAGATTTATCACCCATCTTTTAATTAAATTGTTGAAGCATGATGGAGGAGGCATGATTGCAAGAATAATGATTGCTTTTTATTCTCTTTTTGGATAATTTTAGAAAGTTTTAAAACTTTTTTGGTAATAAAATCCTAATTGAAATGTATTAAAGATTGTAAAGACATTAATGTTTTTAATATCAATCCCAGAATTATGTTTCCTATAATCAGCATTCCTCATAGTTCTTCCTGTGTCATAGCTATGTAGTCATTCTATTAGGTTATTATTCATAAATTATAGAACCTTGATAAGTTAAGTAATAATATAGTTGTAGAAAGGTTTAGATCTACCATCAAAGCAATTAGATGCCTGTTCTTTTTTTTTTTTTTTTTTTTTTTTTTTGCTAGAGGGCATGTGCATTTGTTGGCAAGAGACAGAAAGAGAGAGGAAGTGAGAAATCAATCATCCTGCAGAGGAGATGGCCACACCACAACCCATTCTCCTACATTCTTCTTTCAAGATTTTGGGCACACATGCACACACCCAGCATGTTTTTCAAGCTGCCAGGTCTGGGACTCAAATTGTATTGTCAGCCATGTGAGATCCAGCTGGTCCTGATCACCTAATGCTTTTGTAGCTACACAATTTCTTTGTGAATCATGTCTGAAATCAATTAAAATAGAATAAGCACCACGTTTTTGTAAGGTATTATAGAAACACTGAGAAAGAGGAAAAAAGAGAATGAGACAGGAACATTATCAATAGGCATTCCTGATTTTGTAAGTATATTGTTTAAAAATCTTTAACATCATGAAGACAGATTAATACTATGGTGCAATTGATTTTCCTTCCAGCCGTATCACTTAAACCTATTGTGATCCTGAGTAAGATTGCAGACCTTTAAGTCTTCATCTCCTTGCCTGTAAATTAGTTAATGTATGCAAACTACTTAGTCTAGTGTTTGGTACAGTTCTAAAAAATGGTTGGCCGTTGTTAGCTATTGTTAATTAATTAATCAACCTATTGGGTTGTCAGAAAAGTCATGGCACATTTTTCCATGGAAAAACACAGAAAAAAATACATCAGGACTTTTCTGACAATCAACTATATTTCTTCAAAATCAAAGGAGTCCCATAGGATGCCCTGAGATATCCCTTCTCCTGTACTGTCTGAAATCTCTGCATTATATGAAGAAAAATTTTTAATCCTTTTACCTGGGAATGTATACATATTTAAATGACAGAAGCAATTAATGGATTTAACCCTTCCATTAATTGCCTCACCATTCATGTTTCTCTAGACCCATCCAGGTCCAACCTACAAGCTGTTACTGTCCCTACCCATAAGAAATTTCTCAGAAATGGAATTGTTTATTCGACAAAAATACAGGAAGGTTTTTCTGTATATTAGGTCTAGGAGATATAGAAATGAATAATCAAAAATTCATGTTCTTACAAGTCTTTTGGGGGCAATAAAGTAAATCAACATTTACAATTAAATATAGAAAATAATAGGGAACACAGAGCCTGAAACCAAGGCTATGTGCAGGTAGTTTACTTAGGAGGTGATCACAGGGAAGGAATGAGGGATAGTAGGAATAAAACAAGGAAGAAGAAAGTCCTTCACAAAAATGTATTATGCCATTGGCCCCAACTACTAGAAACTAGCACGCCACCCCACCGGACTTTCTGAGGTATTTTATAAAATGTGCCTCAGAACTGATGTCATTGACTCTCATTTATCATTGGTCCCCTTCCTCGTTGGCCAAGGGTAGACCCAGGACTTCAACCCCCTAGCACTTTTAGGCTGTTCACGGCTGAGGGCATAGCTAATTATGCAAACAACTCAAGGAAATGAGAAGTATGTTCTAACATCCCAACCTTGCTAGCCTCTGATCCCTTAACTAATACTATGCCAAGACATGTCTGGAATCTTCAGTCATTCACTGTAGATCATTGTAGTGCTCAAGTGCTTGTAAATAAGCCAATGTATGCAAAGTACTTAGTCTAGTGTTTGGTACAGCTCTAAGAAATTGTTGGCCATTGCTAGCTATTGCTAATTAATTGGTCTCAATTAGGGAACTATCTTATAAGTTTTAGTACTGTCTTCATGTGACTTTATCAGGACATTGCCCCTCAAGTCATGAATAAGTTCTTCTAAGTCAATAAATACTCGACTATTCAGTCTTTTCTCCTAGTCATCCTGAGCTAACACATTTAAGATCCACTCCCACTCATTCCACATATTCCTGCCTATTCACTGGCCAGATGGCGAATACTTTAGGTGGGTAAGCTATTGCCTCTTAAAGGAGGGGCTATTTCCTAGTCCAGCTATACAGGGACTTGGTTCAGGATACAGGACTAGAGACAGTGGGGAAAAAAGAAAAAAAAAAAAAAAAAAAAAAGAATCTGTGAAGCTCTGGCCTCCAGTAGTCTTTTCAAAGTCTCTAGGCAAAAGGAAGCTTCTTTTTCCAAGAAGGGATTTACTCCTACTAATCTCCAGGATTCCGATGGTTTAAGATGCTCAAGCTTGTTCACCAAAATGTCCTATTTCAGTGCTTAAGTCCAATTGTTTATAGGGAAAGTAATTTCATGTGGTAGGGAAGAGGGGCAGTAGGAATGAAAACCGGAAAGGCTGAAAACAGATATGAGGTGCACCATCAGGTAAGCTAACACCAAGGAGACTAGTACTTGACAATATGAAACCTTAGAAGTGATTTTGTGAAAGACTCAGTGTGAGGACAGCACAATCACCTATCCAGTGCTCTCATTTCCTGTGGTCAGGGGTTGCTCCATGGCATTAATCATCTTGCACATAACAAACTGTGAAGCAGGAAGTGAGAGATATGTGAGATAGTTCAGGATTGCTCAACGCACCTGTATAAAGCCTGCGGAAAGTCATTACCAAAAGTGTGGCTAAATAAAGGCAAGGGTGGGGGAGATCTGGAGTGATATTCTGAGGTGTTAGAGTGCTGTCACGGAGGTATGCGTTTATATTTACCATTTCCCACTATATGATATGCCTTCTACAGTATCCTTGGTATTATTACTTCCCTTTTATGTATTGGTAGCTTTCATAGTGCTTGTTTTGTCTGCCAAAAGAAAAAAAAATGTAAGCTCTTTGAAGACTATTTATTTTATTTATTTTAAATCCTAAGGTCATCTGTCAATGTGCTTTGTTTCCTAATAGCATCTCAAATAATTACAGATTAGGTAAAAGTGTATTACTAATTTCTGCAATATTTGACATCCTAAATAATTGACTTAAAAAACTTAAAAAGATTTTTCTACAAAGGAGATAATTTGGAAAATAAAAATAAGGATCAAAGTTTGTTTGTTTGACATTTTATTTATAATAACTGCATATATTTTTTGTTGTAAATGAGTCCATAATCCTAATACTTTAATGAAATCACCTTTTTCTTTGCATGTGTTATCTGCTGTGATCAGACTATCTAATTAATTTTGTATTCTTGAGAATAGAAATATAACAAAGGAGTTAACTGTCACTTTTTACAAGTAGCAAAACCTATTTACTCTAAATAATATCTTTTAGTAGGGCCAGCCCTGTAGCACAGTGGTTAAGGAAAGTGGGTCCTACATGGCCAACCATGGTTTAAATCCTGGTTCTGGGGACTTGAAAAACACACTGGGAATGTGTAAGTGTGTGCCCAAAATTCTGGTGGGAAGGAAAAATGGAAGAAAAAAGTGACCATGCTCCATGGGAGAAGGCTTTCTCTCCCCCCCCTCCCCTTTCTGATAAGTGCACAAGCCTCCTGGCAATTGAAAAAAAAAAAGTCCTGCAATAAACCTATGGTAATACAGCCATAATAGTTAACTGTTTGAGATCATTAATAGACTTAATTCTTAATAGCTAATGGAGAGGGAAACTGAGGCAGGGCCTTTTACTGGCCCTGGACCCAGCTCCAGCTCCAGGCCCAGACCAGCTCTCCCAACCTTAGATAATCCCCCTGCCATAAATGTAGGCTTATTGCTTTCTTCTTCTTTCTTTTACTAATTCTTTACCACTCCTTACCCCATAGGGCAGCCCCCAGCTCTCCAGCAGAGCCCGGTTCTATCTGCAGGCCTCTGGTGAAATATTTTTTTTTCCTTTTTTCTCTTTCATACTCTTGTTTCTTTCATCTTCTATTGTCATCTTCTCCTCATCCTCCGTCCACCTATAGGGACTAGACAGGTCTAGAATTATTACTTTCAAATACCCTAGTATTGTGAGGTTCCCTGGGATCCCCTCTCTTACTGAACCACCTGTGCAAAAGGGGAAACTTCAGATACCTGAATATAAGATTCCTCCTGTGGGAAACATGTTGCTAAACACAGGAGAAGAGAGACTTCCACACACATCAATCCACACCAAAAGGGAAGCAAACCCATTCCTAGTGGCAGAAACATTCTCCAAAAAGGTATCCAAAAATGAATATATCACCCAAGGCTGGAAGTCGTAGAAGAGCTTCAAGTTTTAAGAAACCAGGAAATATGTCTCCATTAAAAGAACACAATAACTCCCCTCTATCTCCTGAAAAAAACAGAAGTTACTGAAGTGTCAGAGAAAGAATTTAGAATATTCATAGTGACAAACTCTATGAGTTGTAACAGGAAAGAGACAATGAACTCCAGGAGATGAGGAAGTCCTTCCACAATTTGAAAGAAGAAATGGACATTATAAGAAAGAATCAGATGGAACTATTAGAGATAAATCTGTAATACAGGAAATCAAAAAATCTCTCAAAAGTATTAAAAGCCTATTAGACTATGCTGAAGAGCGAAACTCAGATGTAGACCTAGAAAAAAAACCTAGATAAAACTTCTGACCTAGAGAAAAATAACAAAAAATTGAGGATAATTTATAAGAAATACTAGATTCTATTAAATGTCCAAACATCCAAATAATTGATATCCCAGGTAAAGAAACTGATAAGATCATGGAAAACATATTCCATGAAATCCTGGAAGAAAACTTTCCAAGTCTTGAGACACTCAAACATCCAGACTCAAGAAATACAAAGGACTCCAAATAGAATCAACCCAAGAAGATCCTCTCCAAGGCACATCTTAGCCACACTGGCCAAAACCACAGATAATGACAAGATACTAAAATTGGCAAGAGAGAAATGTCAAATGACTTACAAAGGTCATTCCATCAGGCTAACACTGGATCTTTTGATAGAAGCAATGCAAACAAGGAAAGAATAGGAAGACATATTGAAAGTGTTAAGAGAGAAACAATTTCAACCAAGATTATTATATCCTGCAAGAGTATCCTTCATATGGGTAAAAAAAGATTAAAATCTTCTCAGACAAAACCTGAAAGAATGTGACAACACCAGACCAGCTCTTCAAGAAACTCTGAAGAGAGTCCTGTTACAGGAAAACTAAAGAATGAACAGACAGAAATAAGGGAATAAAAGACAACCAAAACAAGAGCCAATTTAAAGATAGGGACAAGACCAGAAATATTGATAATAACATTGTGTTTTAATGCATTAAATTCTAAAACTGAAGGGCTGGAAAAGTTATTCCATGTAAATGGGAACCAAAAAAGAGCTGGAGTTACAATACTAATTTCTGACAAAATAGCTTTAAAACAAAATCTGTATGAAGAGACAAAGAAGGGCATTATAGAATAGTACAAGGGCTAATCCATCAAGAAGATATAACACTTATAAATATCTATGCACCTAACTCAGGAACACCCAAATATGTGAAGGAAATACTGTTAGATCTAAAAGGAGAGATAGATCGCAACACACTAAATGTGGGGGACCTCAACACCCTACTATCATCTCTGGATAAATTATTCAGACAAAAAAAATAAGTACGAGGGAACCAGCAGTTAGCGTAGTGGCTATGTCGCTGGACTCCCACGTAGTCGACCGCGGTTCACGTCCCGGACCCGGTGTCTTAGAACTCACGCCGGGTGCGTGTGCGTGCATGCCCAAAATCCCGAGAGGAGAATGGAGGAGAAGGGATTGCGGCGTGACCATTCCCCCTGGGGGGTGATTTCTCGCTTTCTGTCTCTCTGTCTCTCTCTGTCTGTCTGGCGAGCGCACACACCCTATAGCGAAAACCTCTCAAAAAATAAAAATAAGTACGTAAAGAAAGAAAGGATCTAAATGATAACTTAAATCAAATGGACTTAACAGACATTTATAGAACCTTCCACCCAAAAACAACGAGATATACTTTTTTCTCATCCCTACAAGGAAACTTTTTAAAGATTGACCACATGATAGTGCACAAAGCAAACTTCTACAGATTCAAAGGCATATAATAAATTATATCCATCATCTTCTCTGACAATGATGGAATTAAACTTGATTTTAATTTCAAGAAAAATTCACAAAAATATACAAATACATGGAAACTAAATAACCTACTCCTGAATGACTTCCCAACTACTGAAGAAATTAAGACTGAAATATAAAGATTCATGGAAGCCAATGACAATGAATACACAAGTTTCCATAATCTTTGGGACAATGCAAAAGCAGTCATAAGAGGGAAGTTTATAGCAATTAGTGCACATGGGAAGAAGATGGGAAGAAGGCAAATGAACCACCTAACATCATGCCTCAGAGAACTGGAAAAACAACAGCAAAAAAATCCAAAAAACTCCAGGGGAAAAGAAATAATAAAGATCCAAGCATAAATAAAAATAGAAATATTTAATAAGTGAACTATACAGAAAGTAAATGAAAGTAAAAGCTGATATTTTGAAAAGATAAACAAAATCGATATACCACTAGCTAGAATAATTAAGAAGAGAGAAAAGAACCAGGTAAATAAAATTTGCAATGAAGCAGGCACTATAACAACAGACATAACAGAAATAGAAAACATCATTAGAGGATACTATGAACAACTATATGCCAACAAACAAGAAAATCTGTATGAGATGAACAAATTCCTGGACACATATAATCTACCAAGATTGAGTCAGGAGGATGTAGAAAGTCTGATCAGGCCCATAACAAGCCAGAAGATTGAATCAGTAATAAATAACCTCCCAACAAACAAAAGCCCTGGTCCTGATGGCTTCACCTCTGAATTCTACAAAACTTTTAAAGAAGAGTTAACCCCCATTCTACTCAAGTTATTTCTAAAGATCCAAAAGAGTGGAACTCTCCCAAATTCATTCTACAAAGCCTCCATCACCCTTATCCTTTAAACAGACCAAGAACAGGACAAGGAAGGAAAACTATAGACCAATATTGCTGATGAATATGGATGCAAAAATTCTCAACAAGATACTAGTAAATCATATCCAACAACATATAAAAAAGATTACACATCATGATCTGGTAGGCTTTATTCCAGGGATGCAAGAATGATTCAACATATGTAAAACCATAAATGTAATACACCATATTAACAGAAAGAAAGATAAAAAACCGTATTATATCAGTTGATGCAAAAAGAAGCATTTGATAAGATACAACATCCTTTCATGATCAAGACTCTCAGCAAAATCAGCATACAAGGGTCATTTCTCACCACAATAAAAGCTATCTATGAAAAACCCATAGCTAACATCATCTTGAATGGAGAAAAGCTTTTTCTCCGCTAAAAACTAGTATAATCAAGGATGCCCATTTCTTCACTCCTTTTCAATATAGTACTGAAAGTCCTTGCCAATGCAATCAGGAGAGAGAATCAAATAAAAGGCATTCAAATAGAAAAAGAAGAGTGAAATTATCTCTATTTGCAGATGACATGACTGCATGACAAGAAGACCCAATGGTATCCATGAAAAAATTCCTGGAAGTAATAAATGAATACAGTAAAGTTGAAGGATACAAAATCAACATACAGAAATCTATAGCATTTCTATATACAAACAGCAGGCAGACTGAGATATAACTGAAGAAAGTAATTCCATTTACCATAGCCAAATTTATAAGATACCTAGGAATAACTCTAGCCAAAGAAGTTAAAGACCTCCATGAGGAAAACCATGAGAAGCTAAAAAAATAAATTGAAAATGACACAAAAAAGTGGAAGGACATCCCATGTTCCTGGATTGGAAGAATTAATATAATAAAAATGGCAATTCTACCCAAATTAATCTACATATTTAATGCAATCCCAAAGTGCCAGAGACATTTTTCACGGATCTAGAAAAGACAGTCATACATTTTGTCTGGAATTATAAAAAAAAACTCGTATTGCCAAAGCAATCATGCGGAAGAAGAGTGGAGTGGGCGGTATCTCACTCCATGACCCAAAAATATACTATAAAGCTGTAATAATCAAAATGGCATGGTATTGGCACAGAATCAGACAGGTGGACCAATGGAACAGAACAGAGACCCAAGAAATAAACTCCCAAACACACAGCCAACTGATTTTTTTTTTTTTTTTTTTTTTTTTTTTTTTTTGAGAAGCTTTTGCTATAGGGTGCATTCACTTTCCAGAAAGAGAAAGATAGAGAGCCAGAAAATGAGATATCATCACCCCCGGTGGGGGGATGACCATACTGCAATCCCTTCTCCTCCACTGTCCTCCTGGATTCTTGGGGATGCACGCATACATGCCCAGTATGAGTTTAAGCCACCAAGTCCGGGATTTGAACCACAGTCGACTACATGGGAGTCCAGCGATGTAGTCATTACGTCATCTGCTCGTCTCTTAGCCAACTGATTTTTGACAAAGAGTACCAGTCAATCCAGTGGGAAAAGGAAAACCTCTTTAGCAAATGGTGCTAGGAAAAACTAGATATCCACCTGCAGAAAGATGAATCTGAACCCCTACCTCTCACCATTGAAAAAAAATGAACTCAAAGTGGATCAAACATCCGAACCTAAGACGTCAAACTATAAAACTGCTACTGGAAAATACTGGGGAAAGTCTGAAAGACATTGGGTTAGGCAAAGACTTCTTAAATAAGATCCTTAAAGCACAGTCAATAATCCCCAAAATAGATAAGTGGGATTACATCAGATTAAGAAGTTTCTGAATGGCAAAAGACTCAGTGTGAACTGAGAGCCCTCAGAATGGAAAAATATTTTTGTAAACTATGCATCAGACCGATAACCAGAATACACAGGGAACTCAAGCAGCTTTCCTGACAAAAGATGATCAACCCAATTAAAAGATGGGAGAATGAGTTGTAGGAAAACAACAACAAAACAAAAAAAACAAAACAAACAAAAAAAAACACTCTCTAAGGAAGACGTACAAATGGCCAAAAAGCATATGAAAAAATGCTCAACATCTCTCACTATAAGGGAGATGCAGATCAAAACCTCAATGAGATAACATCTAACCCCAGTCAGAATGACGAAGATTAAAAACACAAAAAATGATAAGTGCTGGCGGGATGTGGTGAAAGAGGTACTCTCCTACACTGCTTTTGAGAATGTAAATTGTTCCAGCCACTGTGGAGAACAATATGGAGATTCCTCAAAGACCTACAAATAGAACTACCATATGATCCAGCAGTCTCACTCCTTGGTATCTACCCAAAGTATAGAAGAATCCTTAGTTATAAAAGTGCTTGCACAGCGATGTTTATTGCAGCATTATTCACAATTGCTAAGACATGAAACCAACCCAAATGCTCACTAACAGAGGAATGGATTGAAAAAGTGTGGCACATAACTTCTATGGGATAATATTCAGCCATAAGAAACAATAAGACTAGTTTTTGATAGAAAGTGGATGAATATGGAAGATTTACTGCTGAATGAGGCAAGCCAGGCTATGAAGGAGAGATACTGTATGTCTCCACTTAATATACACCAAGTGTCTGCACTCTATGGCTGAAACTGAATGACTAGAGACTATAGAAACATAGAAAATGGTTATAAATACCAGATACAGTGTGAGAAGAGGGTGGGTGAAGGGGGATAGTCTGAGGAAAGACATTAGGGAGAAAAATAGAGAAGCAAGGCATTTATGGGACAAAGAAATGGGTTGAATCTGTTGAAGATAACATGTATAGTATTCTCAGAACCAGTAGTTGGCATAACGGCTATGTCGCTGGGCTTTCATGGAGTTGACTGCGGTTGGAGTCCTGGACCCAGTGGCTTAAACTCACACTGGGTGTGTGTGTGTGTGTTTGTCTGTGTGTGTGTGTGTGTGTACCCAAAATCCCGAGAGGAGAATGGAAGAGAAGGAATTGCAGTGTGGCCATCCCCCCTGGGGGATGATTTCTCACTTTTTGTCTCTTTCTCGCTGTCTTTCTGGAGAGCGCATGCGCCCTATAGCAAAAACCTCTCAAATAAAAGATAACGTATCGGGACCAGCATTTAGCGTAATGGCTATGTTGCTGGACTCCCACGTAGTTGACCGCGGTTCGAGTCCTGGATCTGGTGGCTTAAACTCACACCGGGAGCATGTGTGTGCGTGCCCAAGATCCTGAGAGGAGAATGAAGGAGAAGGGATTGCGGCATGGCCATCCCCCCTGGGAGGGGTGATTTCTCGCTTTCTGTTTCTGTTTCTGTCTGTCTGGGGAGCGCATGTACCCTATTGCAAAAACCTCTCAAAAAAAAAAAAAAAAAGATAACGTGTATAGTATTCTTAACTAGAGTGGTGAGAAATGTGTGTATGTTGGAAAATTCACTTTACAAGCTAAGTGACTTATGTGATTGAATGTATAAAAGGAATTGAAATAAAAAAATATTAAAAAATAGCTAATGGAAAGCAACTGTGACTTATACAATTCCCAAAATTATTACCTTTGAGTTTAGAATATTGATAATATTATGAAAATATAATAATATATTGATAATACAATAATAATATTATGACAATAATTATGTCTTACCAATGTGTAAATCTGGAGGTTTTTGCTTAAACTAATATTAATACCTATATATTTTTTCTTAACTAAGACTATGCTGAAGTAAAACCAATATTACTATCTTTTTAAAATATTACTTTCTTAATATAAGTGCTGGTTTGAGACTTAAAGCCTAAAAGAGTACAATCTGTACTAGACTATTTCTGAACAATTGTGATTTCCTTGTTCCTCTTATCTTGCATGTAGAGAGAGGTACAAATAGACAATGAAGAACTCATTTTTACGTGCTCCAGCCTAGGTTTATTCCATGGCAAAATGCTTTCACCATCATTCTCTCACAAGCATAAACTGAAGTTTTGGAGAAGTCATATGTTGTGTGATATTATAACAGATTAAATGTAGAAATAGATATGAGAACTTAACTATCTTTTATTAAGATTGGCAAAAAAGAAAAACAATAATTACCTTCTGATTTTTTTTTTTTTTAGAGAGGTTTTCACTATAGGGCGTGTGCGCTCGCCAGACAGACAGAGAGACAGAAAGCAAGAAATCACCCCCCAGGGGGGATGGCTACACCGCAATCCCTTCTCCTCCATTCTCCTCTCAGGATCTTGGGCACGCACACACATGTGCCCGGCGTAAGTTTTAAGCCACCGGGTCCGGACGCTAACTGCGGTTGACTACATGGGAGTCCAGCGACATAGCCTTACGCTAACTGCTGGTCCCCTCTCGGGATCTTGGGCATGCACACACACGCTCCCAACATGAGTTTTTTTTTTTTTTTTTAGAGGTTTTTGCTATAGGGCACACGTGCTCGCCAGACTGACAGAGAGAGACAGAGACAGAAAGCAAGAAATCACCCCCCAGGGGGGATGGCCATGCCGCAATCCCTTCTCCTCCATTCTCCTCTCGGGATCTTGGGCACGCATGCACACGTGCCCAGCGTGTTTTAAGCCACCGGGTTCCGGACGCAAACCGCAGTCGACTACGTGGGAGTCCAGCGACATAGCCATTACGCTAAATGCTGATCCCCCAGCGTGAGTTTTAAGCCACTGGGTCTGGGACTTGAACTGCGGTCGATTACATGGGAGTCCAACAACATAGGCATTATGCCAACTGCTGGTCCCTCTGATTTTTTAAAATAAAAATGTTATGCTAATAGTAATAGGCCTACTATTATTTCTAAAGAAATCATTTAATTTTTTTAATTTTAATTTATAGTATGTCAAATACTGACTGCTGTAGCTCCCATAACCAACAGCTCTCAGGGTCTTTAATAATTTTGAAGAGTGTAAAGAGATCCTGAGGGCAAAAGTTTGAGAACTGCTACTACACAACAATAGGACTAGGCAAAGAATTCAGGAAGAGAATTCCGTGGTTGGAAGATTTGGGAAGAGTTTTGGAGAAACAGAAACTTGTACGGGGTCTTAAGTGATTATGAGCAGTTAAACATTGTAGGATGGAAAGTTTAAGTCCAGAAGCCAGCAGGAGGAATGGCAGTGGTGTGAAACAGGGGATGCAGGGGTGGAGAGACTGGATGGGTTTGGCTGTAATGAGCAAGATGGTAGCAGGAGAATATGAAAATAAATAACAAGAAACAGATTGGAAAGACAAAAGCTAGAACACAGGTCTGGAGGGTTAAGTTTAATTACATTGGCTACAGGGAGCCAGTGAAGGTTTTCAAGTAGGTGGTGGGTTGACATAAATGTAATTGTGCTTGGGGAGGGGATTTGTCTTGAGGGTAGATTTGTTTTGTTTTGTTTTGTTTTGTTTTGTTTTGTTTTGTTTTGTTTAAGGTTTTTACCATAGAGTGCATGTGCTCGTTGCAGGAGAGACAGTGAGAAGGAAAGTGAGAAATCACTCCCTGGAGGCATGGGCCACAATCCCTTCTCCTTCCTCCTCCCGGGATTTTGGGCAAGCACACACAGAGCCTGGTGTGATTTTCAAGCTGCTGGGTCTAGGATTTGAATTGTGGTCTGCCATATGGAAGTCCAATACTCCGGCCTCTACACCGCCTGCTGGCCCCGGTAGTAGATTACATTCTATATGAAGAGAAACTAGTAGGAATTTTACCATAGGAGTTCATGTATAAAATGGTAAGGACCAAGCCAGGATGATGGGGGAGAATTAGGCCTATATAGCAAACAGAGCACTCAGTGGGGATCAGAAGAAAAGATAAAATATCCACAGTTAAATTCTCCTATCTGTTTCTATATTTAATCTGTTGTGAAACCACA
Organism: Tupaia tana; assembly: GCA_026018925.1. Classification (NCBI taxonomy): domain Eukaryota; kingdom Metazoa; phylum Chordata; class Mammalia; order Scandentia; family Tupaiidae; genus Tupaia; species Tupaia tana. The sequence continues at coordinate 146,111,432 of JAKSZU010000002.1, forward strand.
CATCATATGGTTTCTGCAAAACTCCATTATGCGCCTGTGAGAGAATAATGATGATAAATCATCTTTTGATGGTTTCTGGATCAAAAATGATATTATTATTGTTTAAATATTAAGTGTATTTTATCATATTATAATGGTTAATTATGGGATTCATAGCAAAGTATATGAAATATTTAAAAACTAATTTGAATAATTGACTAATTAGAATTCTTCATTTTCAACTATGTCAGGTAACTAAAAATTTATTGTACTTTGACATTGACACATGCTACTGCACTGTCACTTATGATAAACACAGTATAGTGCTTGTTGATTTAAAATGATTACTTCACGGGGCCAGCAGGTGGTGTGCTCGTTAAAGGTGCTAGACTCCCACATGGCTGACAGTGGTTCAAATCTCAGACCTGGTGGCTTGCTTTCTCAATTTCCCTCTCTCTTTCTCTGTATCTCACTGAACAAACTGGAAAATAATAATAATAAAGTTAAATGAATTTTAAAAAGGAATTGATTTTTAAAAAATTATTATTCACACATTAACTTCTTTGTAAAGTTTGAATGCTTCTACAGCTTACTTTAGTGTCGATTAGAAGGGTATTATATACAGTAATTTAGTACTACTACTGAGAAACAGCTTCAATATCAACAGACAAAATTAAGTCCCAGCTTAAAATGCTTTTTTCTGTGGAGCCAGCAGGTGGCATGATGGTTAAGGGCTGGATCCCACATGGCAAATCACTTTCAAGTCCTGGACCCTGTGGTTTGAAAATCACGTTGGACACCTGTGTGTGTGTGCCCCAAGCCCCAAGAGGAGAATAGAGAAGGGATTTCTCACTTTCTTCTCTCTGTCTTTGTCTCTCTGTCTCTCTCTGGCAAGCACACACACCCTATGGCAAAAACAAAACAAAACAACAACAAAAAAAACCCTTAAAAACAACAGAATATACCAGTCCTGTGTACCTGCAAGCCCAGAATCCTGATAAGAAAGGATTGTGGGGGAACCAGCAGTTAGCGTAAATAGCTATGTCGCTGGACTCCCGTGTAGTCAACTGCGGTTTGCGTCCTGGACCCGGTGGCTTAAAAAACTCATGCCGGGCGCATGTGCGTGCGTGCCCAAGATCCCGAGAGGAGAATGGAGGAGAAGGGATTGCGGTGTGACCATCCCCCCTGGGGGGTGATTTCTCGCTTTCTGTCTCTATGTCTCTCTCTGTCTGTCTGGCGAGCGCACATGCCCTATAGCGAAAAACCTCTCCAAAAAAAAAAAAAAAAAAAAAGAGAAAGGATTGTGGTGTGGCTGTCTCCGCTTGGGTTTCTCATTTTCTCTCTCTCTCTCTCTCACCCATGAGTGCACATGGCCTATGACAAAAATCTAAAAAAAGGTTTTCCTGTCATTCTTTAAATTCCATACACATTCACCTCTTCCTACCCCTGTATTTTTATACATATTTCTTAATGAGAAAAGTAATCTTTTTAGTAATAAAATCGATATAGATTAAATCCCATTAATAAATTAGTACACTTAAAATTAGAGATTCTTGGTAAGTCCTAGTTTTAGATCAGAGAAATATCCTTTGATATATTTCCTAATAACAAATTTAGTCCAGCAACAGATGATGGACTGTTACAGGAAACCAACTGGATTTGTCATAATATTCCAATAAAACATAATGAGTGATATAATTTCTATTACATACTTAATTCTGTTAATATGAAAAAATCATAGTTACTCAGCCTTTGTGTGTGTTTTTTTAATCTATTCATCTTTTTCTCCTTGGAAATGACAAGGTTAAAATGAACATTTATTGAATGAAATACAATTATTGGCAAGTGAATTACCTCCTCATTTGACAAGTTTGGGAAATAAATTAGAAAGAAAACTATGTACATGGAGATTTAGTATATAATTTACTCATTAATTTAAAAATTCAATTCAAACTTTTATACAAAAGGTCTTCAAAAAGATCATGGAAATATGTACTATGAAAAATTATTCATGGATTTCAAATATTTTTTGAAATAAAACAAACTCAAATTTTTATTCCATTTTCTACCATTTAAAAATACTCTCTCTCATATATAATTTGAAAGAATACATAGTTGAAAGGAAGTTAAGAACAAGTTGATCACCTGCACAGTAACAAATTACAGCATTTTAAAATCAGAAGACCCATAAATCAAAATACATTGTTAAGGATTCTGTAGCATACTCACATCTGTCCAAGTCCAGGCATTTGGTTTGGCATAATAAGAATAGCAGAATTATCTCTTCTGCTCACCTGGCTTCACAGATTCCTTTCCAATGTTTTCCTGGCTCTGTGGAACACTTACTCAATTATTTCCAGAATCTCAGAGATAGATACTCTCTATACACTCTGTGAATCTCTTGGATTCTTTTCATTTTTTAAAAAAATTGCTTCAGATTACTTGAATTAAATAAAATTGAATCATTTTCCATGTCTCTACTTTCTCTATATATTATTTCATTAAGATAAATTGAATTTTTTAGTGAGTTTAGAAATACTCTGGATGTATTCTGACAAAAAGCAGCCAGACTTTTTGGGACTTTGACTTCAAAACTTCTAATACACCAGAATCAGAATTAAAACAAAACAAAAAAACTTATTACTCCCTTTCCCCTTTTACTAGCTGATGAGCAGTTTTTTGAAAATATATTCTTAGTCCTAACATCTGTTCCACTGGCCAATCCAGAACAACACGGCACATGCTAAACAAATAAGCAAAATACTGTTTATTTGAGATAAGCAAATGCTCAGCATAACCAAACCATGTGCTGGGGTTGTTTCTGATAACATCCCGAAGGCAGGGTCTGAAAGGCAGTTGCACAGGTGCATGTTCTTCAGTACTGTCATTCCATTAGGTAAATCTTTCATTTCACTATTCCTTAACACTGTGTTTCAAATGTGAACTTACATAGGCTTTGATAGGAATTCTAGGGCAGAAATCAAACAATAATGAAAAGATAATATAGAAAGCCCTTTTAGGGACCAGCAGTTGGCATAATGGTTATGTCGCTGGACTCCCATGTAGTCAACTGTGGTCTGAGTCCCGGACCCGGTGGCTTAAACTGCACATGTGTGTGCGTGCCCAAGATCCCAAGTGGAGAAGGGATTGGGCATGGTCATCCCCCCTGGGGAGTGATTCCTCACTTTCTGTCTCTCTGTCTTTCTTGTGAGTGCATGCGCCCTAAAGCAAAAATCTCTCCAAAAAGAAAAGCAAGCCTTTTTATAAAGGCTTTTTTATATGACTAAGTCATATAAAAAATGGAATGTTTAGATTTAATAATATGAGAAGTGGCATTAAGTCAATGTTTACAATAAATTCCTGTTCATTACACAGATATGCACTTCAAGATTTCAGTTTTTATTAAGATACAGTTAAAAAATAATTGAATAAAATTATGATAATATATGAAAATTACATTTACTTTAGAATATTTCTAGAAACACTCATAATGTTAAATAACCAACTATTTGAAAAATACCAATATTATTTAGATATCCTAACATATCAATATGTGTAGAGAAATGATAAAAGGCAGCTAGAAATATCTAATATTTCCAACCATTGGTTTTTATATGTCTTATTGTAATTTATTATTTACATATAATCATCACACATCTTTGTAGGGTTCAGAATTGTCTTCACATATAATCATTACACATCTTTGTAAGGTACAGAATGGTATTTAAAAACATGTATTTGGTGTATAATAAACAAGTCAAGGATATTAAAATATATACCATGTTCAGCATTTAACATTATATGATGTTATGAACATTCAGAACCTACTCCACTAGTTATTCTGCAAGTATGTACTAAATTATCTATGACAGTCTTTACTGTAAAATGCAATTTTAAAGGAAAACAATCAATTAAAAATCATACAACAAAGTCTCATAAATTAACAAAGACAATCTTAACACAGACAATGAAAAAGGAACTTGTGATTTCCACACAGAGGCCTGTGGAAGACAGGAGTTTATAATCTGAAAAGATCTGTGGTATCATTAGTCCGTTAGAGATAGGTAAAATTGGGTGGCTGGTGGCGTGTTGGTTAAAGGCACTGGACTCCCACATGGCTGGACCTGGTGGCTTGCTTTCTTGCTTTCCCTTTCCCTCTTTCTCTCTCTGTGTCTCTGTCTGGTCAAATTAAAATAATAATAATAACAACAACAAATGCAATTAAATAAAATAAAGAATTCCTAAAAAAAAGATTAAAAGAGAAGAGATAGAAAAAATTGCACATAACAATAGTTCATTTGGAAGAGATAGAAAAAGTAAATTTTTACTCCCTCATTGTGAGGTCTTATAAGACCACAGTAGTGTACTTTGCATAAAGAAATAAATCTTCTAAAAAGTAAAAGCAAAACAAAATTGGAGAGAGATGTTTAAAAGTGAAGGCATGGTAAATCACTGATTTGGTGATGTATAGGCTTTACAGCATTCTTGGTTTTAGCCTTTTTAAAATTCATTCTGAGAAGATACTCAGCTACTTATAACATTTTGGGCTTTTCCTCTGTTACCTAGTTTTACACAATAAGTAATGACTCTAATAAATATATAAATTGAAACCTGTGGAGACAACTATCAAGTAATTGTTGATTTTGTACTTAACACTGCTTATGTGTAAAATAGTTTAATCTGCATTTTTAGTAAGTAAATTTCATCCTGACTTCAATGTCATCGATATGTGTGGACTTATTTTTTTTTTTTTGGTAGTTATTTTGTGTTCCTTTGCTTTTATTTATCTCCCTTTAATTTTCCTGGTGTAGTATTCCCTTAAGTATTTCCCGAAAAGCTGGCTTAGTTTGGGGAAATTCTTTCAGCATTAGTTTATCTGGGAGTTATTTTATTTATCCTCCCTATTTGAAGGATATTATTGCTGGGTATAGTATTCTTGGCAGAAATTATTTGTGTGTCAGCATTTTACATAAATATTTCTATTCTTTCCCTGCCTTCATTGTTTAAGTTGAGAGGTCTGATGTAAATCTAATGAGATAACCTTTGTAAGGAACATGGCATTTCCCTCTCACCATTTTTAGAATATTGTCTTTGTCTTTGATTTTTAGCTGTTTGGCTATAATATGCCTTGGAGATGACCTTCTTAAATTTATTTGATATCCTTTGTATTTGCTGGATTAGGATGTCCACGTGTCTCTCCAAATTTGCCTCTTTCCCTTCTGGAATAACTATTATGAAGATATTACGCCATTTAATGATGTCTAGGATTTCCCATGTGTTGTCCTGATTTTTAATGATTAGTCTTCTTTTCAGCTGTTTGGACTAAATCAGAGGTTTTTTTCTTCAAGGTCAGACATTCTCTTTTCTGTGTGGTCTAATTGGATGTTGATACTTTCAAGGGAGGTTTTGATTTCCTGCATATTTATCTTGAAGTTCTGTTTGACTCTTATTCAGTGTGTCTCTTTATGGAATTCCTGATTCAAGTAATAGAAAAATTTTCTCATCTTCTGTAATTGGTTGCCTGTTTGAGCATCTCACTGACTTTTGTTACATTGAATACTGTGAATTCTTCTACCATTTCTATGATCTCCTGTGTCTTATTGTTGGTGAGGAGTTATCATGTTTCCTCATGAGGGAAGTATTTTCTGGTTTTTACCTATTTCTTTAGGCTTTTCTTTGATTTTTAGTCATCTGGTAATATACCAAAACTTTCCTACTTCTACGGAGTATGTTTCTGTAGCTCTGGTAGTGTGCCCTTCTCAATGGTGTGCATTAGCTCTCTGCCAGTTTCCCTCCTCTATAGTGGGTTGGAGGGTGGAATCCACAATAGGAGCTTTGGGTTCAGGTTTTCAGAGGGAGTTTCTCTCCTTTTACTGCCAGAAGAGTTGTGGGAGAGAATTTCTCCAGACTTTCCTGTCTTCAGGTGTTTGATTTTGGTATATTCAAACTTTCCTGTTCCCAGTGTGGATGGAGGTTGAGCTAGATAGATAGAATGTAAGGTGGTAGACTACTTTGCATGGTGCTGTGTGCTACGTGGACCAGAATAGCCTCTTTTCCCACAGCAGATTGAGTGAGGATTCTTGATGAGCTCAAGCCGAGTGGCTTGCTTCCCTGTTGCTCCTGGGTGGGTGAAGGGCAGAATGGTGTCAGCACATGTGGGGCAGCAGCTCCTACCTTCTATCTCTTCTGTATCTAGGATTGCAGGAGCCAGGTGTTGGTTCTTGGAGGCCAGAGCAAGGACAGAGTAGAACCTCTTCCAGCACAACAGTTTGGACATGGTTCCTTGATGAGGTCTAGCGAAGCAGCTCGGGCCTCCCTGTTGCTCTTGGATGGGTGAAGAACAGAATGGCATCAGCACATGTAGGGCAGCACATCCTATCTTCTACCTCTTCTGTCGTTCCCAATCATTGGTTTTTAAACTTTTTAAAAATTTTTTTGGAATTTTTGTCTTACAATTTACTATTTATAATACATATTGGCAGGCTGGCCCCATGGTCTTGTGGTTGAGGGAGCTGTATCCCACATGGTTGACTGCAGTTCATGTCTTGGCCTCAGCAGTTTGAAAACTCAGCAGGTGCATGTGCATGCATGCTCAAAAACTAGCAGGATAAAGAGATGGAGGAGAAGGGATTGCAGTGTGACCACACCAACTCTGGGGAGTTTTTTCTCCTGCTCCCTCTCTGGAGAGCACAAGACTTTGTGGCAATAAATAAATGAATAAATAAATAAATACATGTTGGCATCTGTATAATAATTCTAGAGTAAACAGTATTTAAGCTCCTGTATTATACCATATACAGTAGTATACAGTAGTAGGAATGTAAAAGAGAAGTCTCTGCTCACATCCCTGCTTCACCACATAGCAGCTAAATGGGCCCTGACATGTCACAGATCTGCTCATGCCCCTACTGGAAACATGCTGAATATCTGTTCATGTTCCTCAGATGAGGACTTTGCCTGTCATTTCTTTCTTGCCCTTACTTCTGTATTTACTTTAGTGTCTGCCACAGTGGAGGAGTTCATGTATGGATTTCAGTTAAATTTATTGAGTACCTACTATCATAATAAAAGTTAGTATATAGTTTGTATATGTTGGCTATTTTGTCTTCACAGTACCATTATTATCCTCATTTTACAAATAAAGAAACTGAGGCACAGAGACATGAAGTAATCTGCCTAGAGTCACGCAACTAGTAAGAGACAGAATAAAGAATTCAGCTCCCAAGCCTATTCGCACAAATGCTCAGCTATGATTGGTGTAGGGACTACAGTGATAAATAAAACAGAGCCCCTGGCCTCAAAGTGTTTATTATTCAGTAGGAGGGAAACATACATAATTTCAATGTGATGGTAAATGTTAATAGTAATTCTAGCAAATATTTATTATGTATCTATTCTGAGCTTTGTAATGACTGTTTTATATGTACTGTTTAATTTAATCTCACAAGGATCCTATGATTTTTTTTTAAGAGGTTTTTGCTACAGGGCATGTGCGCTTGCCAGAAAGACAGAGACATAGAGATAGAAAGCGAGAAATCACTCCCCAGGGGGGATAGCCACGCCGCACTCCCTTCTCCTCCATTCTCCTCTCGGGATCTTGGGCACGCACGCACGCACACGCGCCCAGCGTGAGTTTAAGCCACCGGGTCCGGGACTTGAACCGCAGTCGATTACACGGGAATCCAGCGACATAGCCATTACACTAACTGCTGGTCCCAAGGATCCTATGATTTTTTAAAAATTAGGAAATACAGATAATTTTGCCCAATGTGACAAAAAAAAAAAAAAAAAAAAAAATCAGCCCCTGACTTATGCCAGCTTGAAACTGGTCTGGCTCTAACTGTAGGTCTCTTACAAATAGAACACAACAGTGAAATGTTGAACATTAAAAATTCATATTGAATGTCAGAACACCAGACCAGGCCACTCTGATCTAAAGAGTAAGGTGAAAATGAGTACTCAACGTGAACTTGTAGAAGCATAGAAAAATACACTGTCGAAATAGGTTCAGCTTTAGTTTCACTTTGTTCTTAACCACCTTCACAGAAATTATTAAGATGCTTTATCACAGAGATCTCCTTTTATTTTTTTGGAGAGGTATATTTTTTTGCTATAGGGGGTGTGCACTCACCAGGAAGACAGAGAGAGATAGAGAGAGGGAAAGCGAGAAATCACCCCCCCAGGGGGGATGGCCATGACGTAATCCCTTCTCCTCCATTCTCCTCTCGGGATCTTGGGCATGCCCGTACATGCTTCCAGCCTGAGTTTAAGCCACCGGGTCCAGGACTTGAACTGCGGTCAACTACACGGGAGTCCAACGACATAGCCATTACGCTAATTGCTGGTCTAATAGAATTCTCCATTTCTGACAAATTCTGCAAAATTACATCTTGAAGCCTTCTAAAAGCATCTAAAACAAGCCTAAATCATTTAATAAGCACCTTGTAACTCCCTCTTACTAAGACTCTACATAGTTCCTTACAATGTGCTATGCTCCTTGCTGAAATGAGCCAATAAATCCAAGTTGGATTGACTTCAGGTGTGTCCCTGGTGGTCTTCAGCTGGAAGATATTAACAGAAATGGGTTCCACCCATAATCAGCTGAGACCCCTGCTGTTGGAGCAGGATGCTAAACTTAGGGAATAATGTGTACATTGGAGGCCCTTCGGAATCTCTATTTTTTCAAATGTTTCAACAGGCCATGGATGGGATGTAAATTTAACTTTGAATGGAGCTCTGATTAATTATTTCATTGTGTCTCTTAGCACTGGCTTTATTTTCTTTTGTTTATTTACTTAGGTGTATATTTTCCTAGTACTTTTTGATTATCTGATCAGATTTATATTTCTTGACGGTGAAATTTTTTTCTGGACTTAAAGTATCACTGATGACAGAGAGCAGTGGTCCCTGCCTCCTGGCACCAGGGACCAGCCTCATGGAAGACAATCTCTCCACAGTCAGGTACAGGAAATGTTGGTCCTGGGATGACCCAAGCATACCACACCCACCATATACTCCATTTCCACCACTTCCACATTGATTGCAATATACAATGAAACAGTAACACCACAATAGGGGTTGTGTTTCCATCAGAATCCAATATTGCTGCTGATCCAACAGGAGACGGAACTGAGGCAGCAATGTGAGAAATGGGGAGTGGCTGCAAACACTGCCTTGCTCATTTGCTCACTGCCCTGCCCCCACTGTGTGGTCCATGACCAGGGGGTATGGGAATGGAAACATACCTGGTAAGCAGGATTTTGAGCCAGTGCTGAGGGAGGAGTTAAAAAAGCATCTTTAGATTGGTGTTCTTTGGGTAAAATTGCCCAGGATCATCTATTTAAAACCCTATACGGGCTTCTCTCTTAGTCTTGTGAGAAATGATTTGTCTAGTTTCATTTACCTATACTAAGGGCAATTTATCAGCTCCTGATCAGTATCAGTGAGCCTTTGGCCAAATGCTTGAGACACAAGGTTATACAAGCACGAACTTTATACACCACTAAAGTTCTCAATCTAAAACTAAACTTTTCTGGCTGAACACTTACTTATATGTGTTCTGACTATATTATCTATCTACCTCCAACTGGTGAAATTTCCTTTCCCAGAGACAATTTGCAACTGTAGTGACTTTTGGAAGAAGCAGTACAATGTTCATTTGATAGTGACTTTTGAATAAAAAGAAACACTCATGAGGAGATTGTCTTGTTTATCTGTAAAATAAATTTCATTTTATGTAGAGGTAACTACCTCAATGTCATTTTAAAATTTAAAAAAAATCCTGGCTTTTATATTATATGGCTTGATAAAATTGTCAAAGACCCACTCTCTTTTTTGTGCATATATGTCAAAATGCATCTAAACTTCCTTTTCTATCTTTGCAGATAAGAGATAATCAACTCTTTAAAGTGATAATTTAACATTTGTCTGAACTTGGTTCCTTCCTACCTATTTTTCTTTTTTTTTTTTCTTTCTGTTTTTGTCCTTCTCTCTCTCTCTCTCTTTCTTTTTTATTGTGCTTGGAAAAATTTTAAAGAATAACAGATCAGAAAAAATGATTTCATTGGTATAAGTATACTCTAGGACTATATAATGCAAGTATTAAAAACTGCTTAAAAAACTAAAAACACAGGACTGAATCTCTGCTCTAAATCCCATCTTCCAGGCCATAAAAAAGCTCAAATAGAGTCATAGAAATCCTCAACCCTCACTGAACCTGCTGCCTGAAGGAAGAAACTCTTCTTTATAAATCTGAACTCAAAATCTCTTTCTGTGGACACCACATTGCAAAACACAGTAGAGGGAAGAAATTATCTCAGAAGTATCTTACAGTAAAAAGTAGCAGATGATGTTACAGTTGCAGAAACCTTCTTTAAGCAGCTAGCCAAAAGTGACTACACCACCCAGTGATATAAATTCAGAGAAGAGAGACTGCAGAGTGAGCAGCAAGGAGAAGTATGGAGTTGCAGAGAGCACAGCTCATCTTCCCCCACATGCCTCTGAATTCTCAGTTGAAAACCCACAGCTCAGTCCAGTGCACCTGTTCCCCAGAAACTGTGAGGTCTTTGTAATGTCCAGTTCCAAGATCAAAAATGCAGGTTGCCTGGTGAGCATCAGAGATATGGAACTGCAGAGAGATTGCAGATCATCTTCTCCCACACACCCCTGAACACTTAGAACTAACTCCAAGAAATTAGGAAGAAACGTATAATCCATCAGATGACCAGAAACGACAGCAGAGGCACAAGAAATATGAGAAACCAAGAAAATGTCTCTCTCCCAAGGAAAAAGAACAATTCTTCATCATCCACAGATAGTACAATGGAACTTGTGGAAATGTCCGATAAAGAATTCAGAATATTCATAGTGACAAGACTAAATGAGATGTAAGACATGAGAAACAATAAACTCTAGAAGGTGCAAGAGAAGAGAGACGAGTTCCAGGAGGTGTGGAGGTTCTTTCATGATTTGAAAGAAACACACACCATAAAAAAGAATCAGACGGAGCTATTAGAGATGAAGGAAATCAAAATATAATACAGGAAATCAAAACCTTCCTCCAAAGTATTAAAAGCAGATTAGACCATGCAGAAGACTGAGTATTGGATGTAAAAGACAAATCCTCTGACCTAGAAGAAAATCACTAAAAAGACTGAGAAAATAACCCAAAAGCATGTGCATAATCTATGAGATAAATACTTGATACCATTAAGTGCTCAAACATCTGGATAATTGGTATCCCAGAAGGTGAAGAAACTAATAAGGATATTCCTAATCTATTCTATGAAATCCTGGAAGAAAACTTTCCAAACCTAGAGAGGCATTCAAATATTCAAGAAATGTGAAGGACCACTAATAGAATCAACCCAAGAAGATCTTCACCGAGGCACATCATAGCCAAACTGGCAAAATCCACAAAGACAAGATACTAAAACTGGCACGAGAGAAACATCAGGTTACTTAAGAAAGTTATCTCATTAGGCTAACATTGGACCTCTCATCGGAAACAGTGTGAGGGAGGAAAGAATGGGTCTGGGAATTGGACTGAGGTCGGCCATACGGAAATTCAGTGCCTTAACCACCACATCATCTGCTAGTCCCACAAAATAGTTTTATATCCTCTCAAGTTATTTTTGAAAAGATAACTTATTTTTAAAAGTCCTTATCCTAAGTGTTGCTTATTGTTATATGTTTTCACAAAATTACTCATAAAAATTTTCTGTCTTATAACTTATATTTTGAATTCTCTGACAAATATTGCAAACATTAAATATGTGTTTTTAATTAAACAAATGACAAACAAATAATAAGATGCAAGGAGGAGACTTGACTACTGGTAGCTGGGAATCAGAAATCAGAACAGAGGTGATACTGAGTTGGGCACTGAACGATGGGCAGGATTTTGCTAGACAGGGAACACAGACAAGGTCATTTCAGAATAATGCAGCGGTGATGGGTGCAGGAATGTGCAGCCTGTGGTTAAGCAGTGGTCTTCAAAATTCTTTGATCACGTCCCTCTAAAAGAATATGAGGAACTCTATATTCCTTTGTGAATTTTTTTAAAACTTTTTTTTAATATAATGAGAGAGAACAAGAGCACTCAGGAGGAAGAAAAGAGAGAGAGAGAGAGAGAGAGAGAGAGAGAGAAGTTGGTTTTTTGTTTTATTTTTTTTATTATTATTTTTTATTACAGGGTGTGTGCACTTGCTGGAGAGAGAAAGAGTGAAAATGAGAAATCCCTCCCCAGAAGGATGACCATGCCTCAATCCCTTGTTCTCCATTCTCCTCCTGGGATTTTGGGCATGCATGCACATGTTCCTGGTGCGAGTTTCAGGTCACTGGGTCCAGGACTCAAACTGCTGTCGGCCACATAGAAGTCCAGTCACCTTAACCACACCACATGACCTAGTGGCCCCTACAATAAACATCTAAAAATTTTAACTATAATTTTCAATAGTAACAAAGAGTAAATTTTGAGGTAGTTATAAATATTGATATTTTAAAAATAAAACTATCATAGTGTTCTTTTAATTATTCCAAAGGAAAGAAAATGATAGCCATCATTATCTATTTAAAAACAAAAACAAAAGAACCAAAACAGGGCCAACCACATGGTCTAGTGATTAAGGTAGCTGGATCCCACATGGCTGACTGCTTGGTTTGAATCCTGGCCTTGACGGCTTGAGTAACATGCTGGGTGTGTGTGTGTGTACTTGACCCAAACCCTAATGGAGTGAAGAAATGAAGAAGGGATTGAGGCATGGCCACACCCCACCACAGGGTACTTTCTCTCTCTCACTCAGTCTTTTTCTCTGTCTCTTCATCTCACTCAGAAGAGCACACATACTCTATAGCCAAAATAAGACTAAAAAGCAAACAAAAATAAAAAATCCCTCTAATAAACAAGAAGGAACTCTTTTGTATCAGCTGATTTTTAAATGTTACCTCTTCATTCCCCTGAACATGTTGCATCTATGGGATTTATTTTTAAGGTTTTCGTTTGTTTGGTCATAGGGTGCATGTGCTTGTCTGAGAAAGAGAGGGAGAGGAAAATTAAGAAATTGCCCCTTCCCCCAGGAGTGTATGGCCTTACCACAACTCTTCTCCTCCATTCTCCTCTTAAGATTTTGGGCACGGGGACCAGCAGTTAGCGTAATGGCTATGTCGCTGGACTCCCATGTAGTCGACCGCGGTTTGAGTCCTGGACCCAGTGGCTTAAACTCACGCTGGGCGCATGTACGTGTGTGCCCAAGATCCCGAGAACGGAATGTAGGAGAAGGGATTGCGGTGTGGCCATCCCCCCCTGGGGGGTGATTTCTTGCTTTCTGGCTCTCTGTCTCTCTCTGTCTGTCTGGTGACTGCACACGCCCTATAGCAAAAACCTCTTCAAAAAAAAAAAAAAAAAAAAAAAAAAAAGATTTTGGGCATGCACATGTACCTGGTGTGATTTTCAAGCCTGGGGCTCCAGACTGCAGACTTGAACTGTGGTGGGCCAGGAGTGTATCCAGCACTTTAACCAGCCTGCCACCTGCTGATCCCTGCATCCATATAATTTTTAAAAGGTGCTTTTTACTGAAGTTCATTCTCCTTCCCTCCCTCCCTTCCTTCTTTCCTTTCAGACAGAGAAAAAGAGAGAATGAGAGCAAGGAGGAGGAAGAGGAAGAAGAGAGACAGAAAAAGAATTTTTGATATCCTCCCAGTTAGCTAGGATTACGGGTGCACGCATGGACTGTTTACATCGATCTGGGAACAGCAGCTGGGCCAGAGTTCTTTCATTAAAAAGTAGAAGTTTGTGTTGAAAAATAATACACACGCACACATATATAAATCTCCTAAGTTTGTGACTTGATCAATTTTTGTAAGGAATCAGAAACTAGATCAAGACTATCCCAAAAATCAAGAGCCATCTCTTGGTCCTTCTTCTATTTGCTGTTCTCTGGGCCCAAGGGTAAGAACTTCCCTGACTTCTAACCTCATACACTAGTTTTATGTCTGGATCCTGATGTTATAAGGTTTATTAAGTTGTTATATATAGATGTACATAGGGCATTATTGATGGATATAGAGTATGACCATATTTCAAATTGATTATCTGTACTTTTGTGGGTAGATGTTTGGTTTGGGCTTTCTAGGTTTGGGCTCTTCTGAACTATGCTGTTCATTATATACATTTCTTCCTGTCATTTGGTGAATATATATCCCCATGGAACTGCTTGGTCATAGGTAGGTATATTTAGCTTTAATTTTCAATGAAAAACAGCACTGGATGGTGAGACAGATTTTATGCAGACAACTGCAGTAGGAGAGACATTCCAATAGGAGTTCAATTCCAACTAAAATAAAGGCTTTTAAAAGAAAACAGAGAGGGAAAAGAGGGGACTACGGGAAAGTGAGAGGTGGACAAAGAAGGGACTAGGGAAACATTGAATAAATGGAAAATTAAAGAAGGAGGTAAGTACAAAATTACTGAAAATGGTTTGCCAATGTGGGTGGGGGCAATATACATTTGCTGCATTGTGGTTTTCTTTTTTTTCTTAATTGAAAACTTAGCATGGATACTGGAGTCACCTTAGGGACACCATCTGGTAGAAGCGAAAGCCACATTAAAGTCTGGTCAAGTCTCTTGATTGGGCAAATCCATGAGCGCTCATAATCCATAGTAGATATTGTCAAATTTTCAACATGGTTGAACCAATTTATATGTCAACCAGCAGTATAATCCAATGGAATGTCATCCTAATATTATTTCATCCTTGAAAGTCATATACTGATAAACAAATCCTTTTTTTCTGCAATTGAATGTTGTATAAATTGATATTTAATTTAAATGAACGTCTTGTGATTATAGCAGCATATTAAAATTGCTCAGGCTCGCTGATAGTACAGTGGTTATGATATGGGTCCTATTGTTAATGACCTCTAAGCTGCTTTCGGAAGTGCACTAGTATATCAATAACAGTTGTCAGTAGTTGCGAACAGAAGCTGCAGTGTGCTTCAATGGAGCGAGGTGTGGCATGCTGCAAAGAGCAAGCTGATGATAGAACTAGGTATGAGAACCTCGGGGCATTCTGAGAACTGGAAGGCTTCAATGCATCTGGTAAGTAAACATCGGTATCTCCAACATAACTTGGTGAACACTCCTTCCTCACCGCAACCGCAAACTATGACTATATAACCTCTGAAACTTTCCAAGTCGGGCCCAGACTTTGGAGCCTGCACTGTGTCGGCATAATAAACTGAGTTCTCCTACTCGCTGAGTGTCGCTTGGTTTCTTGGGAGTCTGTTTCTGCAACGGTTAAAGTGACTGCATCCCACAGGGCTGACTACATAGAATCTCAGACTCAGCAGCTTCAGGCATGTGCCAGTGTGTGCCCAAAATTCTGAAAGGAGGGAGAGAAGGAGAAGAGACTGCAGTGTGGGGGGTTTGCCCTATGGGGCTGCTTTCTCACGTTCTCTCTCTCTCTCTCTCTCTCTCTGTGTCTCTCAGTGTGTGCATGTGCCCTCTGGTAAATATTTTAATATTATTTTTAGATGGAATTATCATTACAGTTATTAGTAGTATTTAATGAACTAAAATAACATATATTATAAATTTTAAAAATATTATTAAATAGAAAAAGTGTTACAGTGGGGCCAGGTGGTATGGTGGTTAAGGCACTGGACTCCCACATAGCCAAACATGATTTGAAAATGACACTGGCTCTCCTCCGAATCCCAGGAGGAGAATGGAGGAGAAGAGATTGCAGCCTGGCCATCTACTCTGGGAGGTAATTTCTAATTTTCCCTCTCTACATCTCTATCTCCAGAGAGCATACATGCCCTATGGGAAAACAAAACAAAAACCACCAAAAAAAACCAAACAAACAAAACAAAAACAACTCAAAATCTTAAAAACAAAACTGTTACAACAAAATTAAAATAATAGAGACTAGGCTGAAGAATTCCCTGAGCAAATAAAACCAAAGGCCTTCAAAACATCCTTAATCTTACGTAAGCTGCAAAATTAACACGGGTCAAGTTAACTTGAGTCTCTTATTTATGTTAGACAGCCAACTATACACACACACAGGGAGAGGGAGAGAGAGAGAGAGAGAAAGAGAGAGAGAAACTTTCCAACTCGTATCTAAAAAAGAAAGGGAATTGTAATTGTCAACAAATCAAATGATTTCTTTTTTGTTTTCATATTTTTCTAATACTTGCTTCTGATATCTTGTTATTGGAATGCTTAGACTTCTTTTGGTCTGGTGTTCTTTAATCCTCAATTGCTTCTTACTCAAATAAACCATTAAAATATTTTGTGTGTGTGTATCGCTTAGGTTTTTCTCTTCACAAAAGCGAAGGAACTTTGAAAAGTATTACTTCTAGGGATAATTAGGTTTTTTTCTCCCATTAGCATAAGTATTTGTGAATAAATTTTACTCATTGCCGGAGTGAGATAATATATATTTATAACTACTTTATTCTTATTTAAAAAGTTTTTTTATTTGTGTTAAGTGCTAACAAATTGTGTTCACAATAAATAGACAGGAATAGGAGTTTGTTATCATAATATCACTCAATTTTTTGAACTTCTTTGAAATATTTTGCACAAAATTACATACCAATCCATCTTCCAAACTATTTTAAGTGATCCGTAGCTGACAACTGGATGATATACTCCTTCAATTGTGTTGAAAGCAAAAAACTGGAAGCCCTTGATTAGCAAAAGCCTTTTGTACTCAATTTGTGTTCCTCATTTTCAACACCTACACAAATGCTCAGAACTATCCTTTCGTTTGGTGCAGTGAACTTATTTATACTCTGTGGAGGCAGCCTGCACCCTTAGCACAGCGCTCAGGACAGCAAAGGTACTCCTTGCTTTCACAAGGGAAGAGAAGACAATTGCAAAGAAAAAAACAGTTAAGAGTCAAACTTCACCTCAGGCAATTTTTTAGGCCCATTAATTTTAGGCAAGTGCCCATGGTAATTTAGATTCTGGAAATTAATTCTCTTCAAAGCATTTGCTCCTATGTAGTTCTTAAAACATCTTTGCGCCTTCCAGTCTGAAGGGTTATTTGTTAGCGCAGAGGAAAGGGTTTGAGTGGCCTGTAAGTCATTTTCAATGGTTTGATCCTCCTTTTGAACCTGGGGTGGGGGGAGGCACTGAACATCTTTGGAACAGAGAATGATGGGATTAGTGTTGTGCCTTTGGGAATAAAGAGAGAGGCTGGATTCATCCATTCATTGAAGAAAACGAAATCCCTGCCTTTCTATAGCTTACATTCTAGTGGAGAAAGACAAAGAAATAGATGAGCATAAGGTCAGTTAGTGATGAGCGTAAAAATAATAAAAGCTCTGTGTCACTGGGGTGAGGGTCTCTCAAGGTCTTGACTTTACCGTAGGAGAGAATTCGAGAGTGAGTCAGATAGTGAAGCAAAGAACGCTTATTAAGGAGAGGTGAGAACAGACTCCACAGGCAGAGTGGACACTGCAGAGGAGACAGCTCTGAGGGCCTCTGGGAGTCTCCCTTTATGGAGAATCTCCATATTTGTACTCGTGAAAGGGGCTGAGTTGGGGGGTTAGGAGTGGTCTTTAGGATTCCTAAAAGGGTGCTCATTTTGTACACATGGTCTCTGGTTGAATGAGCTTGAACACAGGCTGTACGTAGCACTAGCATCTAAGAGCACTCAGGGTTGTTTTTCCTAGCATGTGAACGGAGTAAAGGTGAATAGTCATTTGTGGGGGCTAGTGAGCACGTGTGACCACGAAACTCCTGTACATCATGATGGATGTTATGGTCCCTTTTCCGGTCAAGGTCTGTCACCGGAGTTGGCCTGTTTCCTATATTTCCAGCAATCTCTTCTCTCAATCGCTTTTCTGTCCAGCATCGTTCTTGGAGTTGGCCCAGTTTTCATCCCCACCTCTCATTCCTTGTCTAGTCTGTCCCATGGAGTTTATACCCTCAAGGGGAGACTAGAAGCAAATACATACAGTAGCATACTTGGCATTATATAAAGATGTTCGGGGAAAGATTTTGCCCTCTGAGGTTTGCTAAAAATCACTGACAATATGCAAATGAATAAAAAGCACACAGATGACTCAATGTATAATTTCTTTATATATGTACCCAGAAGCCTTCATATTGAAGATCCAGAGATACAAGTGACATTATCTGATTTAATGTTTAGGTTCCACAAAGCAAGGACATCAGAGTGGAATATCATTGGACAAACAGAACAGGAGCTAAAAGATATACATCGAATGGGGAAGCCTAGCAAGACATGTCTGTTTCAATGTTCCTGGGCCTTTCTGTACAAGTATTTTCTTGCAGGGATGGGGCAGGACCTCTCTGGACTGAGGAATGTTACCTGACATCAGACAACATATGTCGGAGAATTTCTTTATAGCCAATTCCTACACAGAAAGGGGAGTCAGAGCAGTACTTCTAGGTTTTACAATCGGCTTTAGCTGACAGTGGTTCTGCTTGCTATGGCTCAACTTCCCGAGAGGGATTTGTTTCTAGGGCTTGCCTTGGGGAGAAGGAAAGTTGAGAGATAGGAGAAGGTCAGAACAAGCAAAGGGTGGAGACAAGACAGTTAACATGCCTGCTGTGAAATATAGAAAATAGGAAATGAAGTTGGAAAGATAGCCAGAAGCAAGGCCAACTGCAAGGTTCTGAGGGCATGGGAGGTGCTGCTGTTTCTGGTGAGGACAGAGAAGATACTATGCACTGACTTACGCAATAAAAGGATTGCTTGAGCTGTTGTACCAAGAATAGGGTGCAGGAAAGCAGGATTAAGGAGTCCTGGATGGTAGAGGAAGACGGATTGCAAGGACCTTATTCCTTCCAGAGAGTGAAAGCAAACTGAGTAGGGGACCATTATTCTGGGGTTGTTTCTGTACCTGGAGCACTTATACAGATATTGGGTTGTCAAAAAAGTCATGATTTTTTTTTTAATGTTTTTCCATGCAAAAAAAGGCACCATGACTTTTCCAATGATCCAATACATGTGACCTAACTTGGAAACATTTCTTTTACTGGATTCAAAAGGCAACAAGACCCTGCCAATAACAGCCAACCCTTTGCTTGATGGTTCCACCAGGGCGTTCCCATTAGACCATAGCCAAACACCTCAACGGCCTCATCAGGCCCAAGTAACGCGTCACCAAGCTCGCAGCCGAGCAGGTGCTTGCTTTCCTTTGCTTTCATACTGCTGCCAGATTTATAACTATCCTTTGCTCAAATTAATTCTGTAAAATTTAATTTGTTTAAAGCTTTTTATTTAACAGAAGTGATAACCAATGTGGGCAAGTTACTCAAGCAAAGGTGGGAAATCAAAAGCCTGGACTGAGAAATTTGTAAACTAAAAAGAAAAAATTGCTATAGGGTACGAGATGAGAGAGAGAGAGAGAGAGAGAGAGAGAGAGAGTGTGTGTGAGTGAGTGAGTGAGTGAGGGAACCCCCTGAGTGGCACCATGTTGCAAATCCTCCTCTCTCATGTGGGGATTTTGGATACCTATGTGCACACAACTGGCATGTTTTTCAAGCTGCTGGGCCTGGGACTCAAATTGCACTCTTGGTCATGCAGGATCCAGACGCCTTATCCACCATGCTACCCACTGGTCCATAAAACGCCTGTATCCAGCCCGTGGCAAATGTTTAATAAGCAGTACAGTGCTATACTGTTCCTAAAATACTCACAGGACAGGAACTGAACTAAGCCCCAGTGATGCTCGCATTCACAGCAGCAGCCTGGCACTCTGGCCCTCGGTCCAGCTGATTCAAGCCCCAGAGCTGAACTGGGCAGAGCAGCTGTGAAACCGTGGGCGGCTTCTGTGCCCAGAGGCGACCCTGGAGCCTGCAGCGTGCTTCAGAGGGTTGGGCAGGCGACAGGACACTCAGGTGTGGTCCCGAAATCCCGACAGTAATGGGGCCGGCCGCGGAGCCCAGGTCCGTCCTCAAAGCCTTCGGCATCATTCAAGGCAGTGAATGAGGTTTGCCGAGGCTCCAGGTAACGTGTGGGCTGATGACGCCTCTCCTGCTCCTGGGCCCCAGGTTCAGTAGCGAGACCGCCTCGGACTGGGTCTGGAGGAGCCCGCCGTGCGATGTGGCTTGGCCGGCAGGGAGCGCGGTGCGGGCGGGCGCGGGGAGCAGTGCGCGGAGCGGCGAGGAGAGCAGTGCGGGCGGGTGCGGGGCGGCGTGGAGCACGGTGCGGGTGGGCGCGGGGAGACGAGGAGCGTGGTGCGGGCGGGCGCGGGGCACGGTGCGCAGAGCGGCGAGAAGCGCGGGGAGGGCGGGCGCGGGCCCGGCCTCGTCGCCACGCCCACTTCCTGCCGGTCCGCGCCTCTCCAGGTCCCTCTCCCGTGAACCGGATGCTCTGCCAGTCTCCTCCTCCGCGTCCTCGGCCACCGCCAGGGTCCCTCGCGTAGCCGCGGCCACCCCCGAGGGCCGAGCCAGGAAGCCCCCACGGCCGGCTGGCAGCGCGGGCGGGAGGACCTGGGCGCGCACGCTTACCGCGCGTGGAGGAGACACTGCCCTGCGGCCATGGGCGGCAGGGCCGCTCCTTCACGCCGGAGACCAGCGGGGCGGCGGCCGCGGTCCCTGCCCGCAGGGAGCTTCCCCTTCCTGCTCCTCCTGCTGCTGCTCTGCATCCAGCTCGGAGGAGGACAGAAGAAAAAGGAGGTAGGATGGACCCCTAGGCCTTTCGCGGTGGGTCGGGGCGGGCTGGGGTGGGGCGCGTTGCTAGGCAGCCCCGGCGTTGCTAGGCAGCCGGGCGTGGCTTGGCCTGGCGTGGCGCGCGGGCGGGGCCGTGGGCGTGGGCGTGGCTATCGGCCGGCGACCCCGGGCCCGGGCTGGGCGGGAGCTCAGGTGGGACGAGGCTCCGCTCCGCGCTCTGCACCTGCGCTCGGGGCCGCCTCCGGATCTCCGCACTTTCTCCTCCGCCCGAAGCCGCGCTCGGGGCTCCGAGTCGCGGTAGGGACTTGTGCGACGTGGAAATACCCCTGGAGGCTTCCACGCCCCTGGAGGCTTCCACGGCCTGCGGGAGCTGTAGTCGCGTGTGCTTGCTCTGCTTCCTCTTTCTGCCTCCATTACTGGAGACAATGGAGCGTTTTGAGAGAGTACTTTAAATTTTCCTGTATTCTTAATTACACATCTCAGAACTGTGTGTGTGTTTTTCTCGATGTTGAGCTCAATCTGTAATTGTGAAAAAAACCCAGGTTTCTATTACACAGATTTAGTAAAGTTCAGATTATCTCATTTCAATCTTAGTCCACCACTAACTTAGGTAAGGGAGAAATTTGAAGGGCTAACCCTCTAATAGTAGTAGTGATTTGTCAGTTATTCTTCATTACCATGGAGAGAGGATCCTGCGGTTTCAGAAGAAATTTTATTTTAGAAATGTGACAAAGGTTTGTAATAGTGGACGATGGTTTTTCCTGGTGAAGTTATACACCCGTACATGGCTGAAAATATGAATTGGGTTTAAGAGATTAACAAAAATTTTTGAGTAGTTGGGTAGAGAGTAAAAAAAATAGCCACAATGCAAAGTAGTTCTGATTCTTTTTACTTTTTGCCTGAAACAAGTGTTCTTTATTAATGATTTCTCTTTACTTTTTAAATTTTAACATGAAAGTAGGCCAAACAAAATTCTTGGTGTTCTGATAAGGAATTATTTTTTTCTTTTTTCTTAGAGAGGTTTTTGCTATAGGGCGCGGGCGCTTGCCAAACAGACAGAAAAAGACAGAAAGCGAGAAATCACCTCCCAGGGGGGATGACCACACCGCAATCCCTTCTCCTCCATTCTCCTCTTGGGATCCTGGGCACGCACGCATATGTGCCTGGCGTGAGTTTAGGCCACCGAGTCCGTGACTCGAACCGCAATCGACTATGTGGGAGTCCAGCGACATAGCCATTGCTAACTGCTGGTCCCCTGATAAGGAATTTAAAGAAGAACCATTGTTCAAATGTATTAACACATAAGTTAAAGGTACACATCGAGGTCATCAAAAATTTCATGGACAATGCTTATGAAGAAGGTACATGGATTTTGAATTTGCACAAAATATAGTACAATTTCATTTTTTAATGAACTTTTTGAAGTACTTGGTTTTTATATTTGCCAGCACTTGGTTTTTATATACTAAGTTGTAATAGTTTTAGATTGCATAGTTCATGAAAAAGGTGGAAGATTTTAAAGTAGATTCTTTTTGTGGGCCAGTAAAAAGTGATGAGGAACTCCGAAGAAATTCTGGTGTTCTATTTCAGAATTCACTATGACCACACTAACTTTCAGTTGTAGATGAAAATAAGAGTGTACATGTTTATAGTATCATAGGATCTCTAATTGTAAGACTATTTTAGTATATGAAAATGCTTAATTTAGTATAATTAAATATAAATTACAATGATATTACATTTTTCCATTAAAAGTTTTTTTTTTCTTTCTTTTGAGAGGTTTTTGCTATAGGGCGCGTGTGCTCTCCAGACGGACAGAAAGAGACAGAGACAGAAAGCGAGAAATCACCCCCCAGGGGGGATGGCCACGCCGCAATCCCTTCTCCATTCTCCTCTCGGGATCTTGGGCATGCACGCACACGCGCCTGGCGTGAGTTTTAAGCCACCGGGTCCGGGACGGGAACCGTGGTCGACTATGTGGGAGTCCAGCGACATAGCCATTACACTAACTGCTGGTCCCCCCATTGACATAAACTCTTGTTGTTGAAGCTTAATATAGCACAATAAGTATTACTCACATTTACAGCAGAGGAGTTGACTTGAACAATGCTTTCCTTCCTTCTGGGGATGCCATATGAGGTTTAAAATTGTATGGACCTTAGTTGCTTTTGAGGAAGTAATGATTATGACAGTAATAATTATCACCAGGATTTTTGAGTGAGCCAGGTGGTCCAGTTAAAACTCAACCCTTACCTAATTGACAACAGGCAAACCACTTCACCTCTTTGAATTTTATTTCCTCGTTTTAATTTGTAGATATAATACATCTCAGAGTTGTTATTGGGATCAAATAAATATATGTATATAAAGTGTTTAGTGCAGTATTAGAACATAACCATCTATCAAGTGGCTGTGTTTTAGTAGTAATGCAGTTTTTCCCCCTGCAAGGCTGGAGGCCAGATGGCCAACTGGGGTTGAGATCCCTGGGTTGGTTTGTAAACCTGCGCAGTGCGTGCGTGTTCACGTGTCCGGGATCCTGCAGTCCTGGAACACTGGGAAAATGGGATTTTTGTGTGATGAGACCCTGTTGAGGATAATTCTTCCCCTTTTGTCTTGTATGTGCACACACGCTTTGATCATGGCAAAAAAATGATCACTAAGTGCTGGCTGACACTATGTGTTCCTCATTTAAATGAAAGCTTTAGTATGATGAGATTGTAAAATGTGATGAGATTTTCTGAAGTTGGTAATTTTTACTAAAGAAATTGAATTTATTATAATTGTCAATTGTATGGTCTCTGAAATAAATGATGTTATTAATTTTGAAACACTAAGAATCCCAAACTTGCCTATATTGTTTTGTTGTTTGAGAACTTACTGAAATCTTGCATCATAAAGGAAGTAGAGGTATGGCATGGATTTGCGTGTTTATGTATGTGCGTGTGTAAGTGTGTATGTATTATGTTCATATACACACTTCCCCATGAAGATATTCTCTTTCATTAAAAATAGTTTTATTTAATAATCAAGAGAAATAGTTAAGTGAATAGTCAAAGATGATTGGAAACTTTAATAGTCACTTTTCTTAATTACATTGGACATAGTCATTAAAATTAATTTTTGAATCCTTACTCATGCTAAATGAATGGGAGGCTTTGGCTTCTTAGTAGCATATTATTTGCATACCTTGTGAGTTTTGGATTTGTTTTATTTTCACAGTTTTTCTTTTTTCATTAACACTTATCAGCTATTCAGCTTCATTTAGAATTCTTTTAATTTATAATGACCTCTTCTAATAATACAAAAAAGAGCTAAAATTCTGTAATGATTTCCAGTGTACATATTAACTTTGTTATCATCAAAAGCAGTTGTTAAAATAATTTATCTTATTTGCAAAGAACATGACTAGCTAATAGGCTGTGATATGTAGATAACGGTGAATATGCAAAATGAAAATTCGAGCAGCTCATAAATATTTTCCAAGGGAGAAGTAAATTGTTTTTCTAGATGAAACATTTCAGTTGCTTTTGACATAATTTTCAAATGTCATTAATATTTTTAAGCATATTTTATATTGAAATGTATTTATTTTTCAGTGGCACAGTGTGAAACAGAGACTTTATTATCATTGCAAATGATAACATGGAGAAGCTGGAGGGGAGCGATGGATGTTATATTTAAGCAAAAATTTAGTGGGAGAAGAAGTTTGAAAAGATAGCACTTCCCAGAAATGCATAGTAATAATACATTTAAAAATATTCTTTTTTAAAAAAAGAATTGTTTATTTAATTTTACTTATTTTAAAATTTTCTTATAGGGCACATGTGCTCACCAGAGAGAGAGAGAGAGAGAGAGAGGGAGGGAGGGAGGGAGGGAGGGGAAGGCGCCAGGTCCGAGACTTGAACTGTGATTGGCAATGTGGGAGCCCAGCACATTAACTACCATGCCACCTGCTTGCCCCATGATTGTTTTGCATTAACATGAATACATAGTACATGGGTAATGCTAATGTGAGTTAATCGTTCCATTTGGTTAGATTATGTGAATGATAACCCCTTAAAAAGTAATTGGAAATGGCAGATCATATCTAAAAAGCCAAAGTGGTCTGCCAAGAATCTCACTTTCAGGCCGGCATGTAGTGTGGTGGTTAGGGCAGCTGGATCCAACATGGCTGACCTGGCAGCATGAAAAGTATGTCAGACGCGTGCGTTTGTATGTGCTCAGAATTTAAAGGTGGGAGAGATGGAGAAGGGATTGCATATTGACTGCTTCCCCTGGGAGATGCTTTTTCACAGCTCCCCACCACCATTCTCTTCTGTTTCAGTCTCACCCACCCTCTAGCAAAATTTAAAAAAAAAAAAAAAAAGGAATGCCGTAGCTTCATGGATGAGGATAGAAAATAGGGGATTCTTGTGTGACAGGTGAAGGGTATTTGTTAACAGCAGTAGAGCTACCAGAGTATCAGCATTTGCGCTGTTTTTTTCTTCCTTTTATTTTTTTTTTCATTTCATTTTCTTCCATACATTCGATCACATTATTATTTGTCTTACAAAATGGATATGAACATATCTCCCTAATACTGTTGATAAAACTACGAAATATCTTCAACAGACAATACCACACCTCTTTGTGCCATTAATGCTTTGCCTCCTTGTCCCTCCCCCAAATGTCCTTCCTCAGACCCTCCTCTTTCACACACACTATATCTGTGCTGGTTTTTTGAGCTTCAGTTTACCTAGAGGAGTGTAAAGAGGGCCACTTGATGCCCATATATGTAGTTGGTTGCATTGCAGGAGAGGAACCTTGAGCTTAGAGACCTCGGGTCTTTAAAATCAGAGATAAGCTGGACCAACGGATGCATAATGGTTATGTCGCTAGACTCCCATATAGTCGACTGCAGTTCGAATCCCAACCTGGTGGCTTAAAACTCATAACGGGCGCATGTGCGTGCATCCCCAGAATCCCAGGAGGAGAAGGGATAGCGGCATGGCCTTCTCCCCCTGCCCCCAGAGTGATTTCTTGCTGTCTCTCTGTTTCTGTCCGTTTCTCTGGCAAGTGCACACGCCCTGTAGGAAAAATCTCTCTCTGAAAAAAAAAAAAAACCAAAAAAAATCAACAGTAAGCTTATTTGACCTTTGCCCTACAGGGAGACATTACCTTTATCAAATGTTCCAATAAATAGTCTTGCCAGTTTTGCTGGAAGAGGACTCTTTTTCCAGGGCCATGTGCTATATAAACATTCTGAACAGATGGTCATGTTCAGAAATTGGGTGGATACCCATGAAGATTTGTCTCCCTAAGAAAGATAAGAACTTTGTTGAAATTGTTAGGATATTTTCTTCTACATACATACACCACCATCATGTTTAGTCCCATGTATGTTCTGCTTTACATGTAAGGCACAGGAAAAGGGGAAGAGCCAAACGGTAACCTAGCCACTGTTAACTTTCCCACATTTACTTTTTATTCTCGCTCTCTTTAGTCCTAAATAGGCAGTGATTTTGGATGTGGATCTCTGTGCCTGTGACTGATGTCTTCCATGACCAGGTTTCATTTGGCAATCACTGTCTCTCATTGCTTATTT
Source organism: Tupaia tana (assembly GCA_026018925.1). Classification (NCBI taxonomy): domain Eukaryota; kingdom Metazoa; phylum Chordata; class Mammalia; order Scandentia; family Tupaiidae; genus Tupaia; species Tupaia tana. Next base: position 146,137,651 of record JAKSZU010000002.1, read on the forward strand.
CTGTAAGAATCTCTTCTGGAGCATCATGAAAATTCCACCAAGACAGAAATTTACCTTTTTCTAAATGTAGGAGTAATATGTTCCATTGCTAGAAAACAGGTATTAACTAATACTGCATTAGTTAGATAACCGTATGTGTACCTGTGTGCACCAGAAAATATTTCTGCTGGTCTCTATCCAGTTTTCATTTCTATGGGGCAAGATTCTGCAGCTTCTCAAACTGAACATATCTAAACGGGAACTTGTAATCTTTCCCTCTGTCCACCTGGGCCATCTATTTCCTCGTTGTTAATGGTGCTATTTTATGGGAAACAAATTCTGTTGTTCTGGAACTTCATTTCTTATTTAATCACTTGTCTGCATGTCTTATTAGTTCTCTATATTTTGTAGATTGTATATAAAGAGAGTGACTTCACGTAATTTCTTGGGAAGCTTGTGTGGATTTTTTCCCCCCAGTTTGTTTATTTATTTATTTATTTATTTTTATTTAAAAAAATTTTTTTTGCTTGCGTGGATTTAAGAAGTATCTCACGAAAATCTTATTTTTATAATACTCAGATGTATAAAACACTTTTAGATATTTAACTTATTAAAGCTTTTAAAGTGTTGCTCAAAAGAATAGTGTATTTTTTCATGGAAATCAGTATCTATCTATCTACTTGCATGCCTGTCCCTATTACTTTTTTTTTGGGGGGGGGGTATTTTTTGCTATAGGGCACGTGTTTTCGGAGAAAGACGAGAGAGACAGAGAGACAGAAAATGAGGAATTACCCCCCCAGGGGGGATGACCACACTGCAATCCCTTCTCCTCCATTCTCCTCTCGGGATCTTGGGCATGCACGCACACGCACCCAGTGTGAGTTTAAGCTGCCGGGTCTGGGACTCGAACCACGGTTGACTGCATGGGAGTCCAGCCACATTAGCCATCATGCTAATTGCTGGGCCTGTCCCTATTACTTTTTTTTTTTTGGAGAGGTTTTTGTCAAAGGGCGCGTGCGCTCGCCAGACAGACAGACAGACAGAAAGTGAGAAATCACCCTCCGGGGGGATAGCCACGCCTAAACCCTTCTCCTCCATTCTCCTGGGATCTTGGGCACGCACGCACATGCGTCTGGCGTGAGTTTTAAGCCACCGGGTCCAGGACGTGAACCGCAGTCGACTACGTGGGAGTCCAGCGACATAGCCATTATGCTAACTGCTGGTCCTGTCCCTATTACTTTTTATCTTTGGAAGGAGAAAAGTCCTCAGTGAGCTTATAGTGTATTCAAAATCTATGAAAAATGTCTTAGAATAAATTCTGAAGGTGTTAAAGAACTAAAAAAAGAATGGAAGGAAGTCTACTAGCATATTTATTGTTATTAAAGTTTTGGTTGGTCACATAACGATACCCACTCAATTTGACATTTCAAAGTGAAAAATAAATTTTCTTTCCCTTTCATGCTCCCATGAGAACGCAAACAACTTTAATGGAAAGGGGAAGGTTGGGACAGGTTAAATAAATTGTGGTATTGATTTTATTTAATGAAGCTGTTTGTTTATTTTAGAAGTATATTTTCTAGGGACTTAATATTGTTAATATGATTCAGTTAGACTTTTGGAAATACTTTGGTGCAGAGTCTTTTCTTGGAAACAGAAAACCATTGGCAAACTAGTTCATAGGAGTTCTGTAAAATTTCAGGTACAAAATTCTTTATAATTTGAGGATTTGTTTATTGTCCACATTAAATATTAAATTGATTGAAACAAACTCCCTAGTATAACTTACTAAATTTGGCAAACTTGGGAGCTGAAAATGAGGCTTAAATTATATCAGGAAAAGAAAAATAAAACAAGCAACAGGAGAGCAAACAGAATGCTAGACATTCCACTTATATTATTGAAACTAAGTAAGGGATCCTGTCCCCTCAAAACAGATTCAACTTCTAACCCCCCAGTGTGATAGTGTCAGGGGTGGAGTCTGAGAGACTGTAGCACTTTCTTGAATGTGATTGATTAGTTCTTTATAAAATATAATGGTACCCCTTTAAAAGGGATCCCACAGACCTTTTTCACTAGGTTTCGAGTATGTAGTGACAAGATGGCAATCCGCAGACTGGAAAAGAACCGCCCCATAATCTAGCCGTGCTGGTACCCTTACCGTGGGCTTCCTGCCTCCGGAACTGGGAGAAATAGGTTTGTTTTTAGCTCCCCTGTCCCTAGTGATTTGTTGTAGCCTCTCAGACAAAGGCAGTTACATATAATCTTTTCAGTGTGTGTGCTTGCTTATTAATGTAGCAGAGTTTTGTTCCTGTAAGGTTTTTGCTATAATAGAACTTGGGACCACTATAAGCCCTGCACAATAATTTTCTTTTTTTTTTGAGAGATTTTTGCTATAGGACGGGAGTACTCACCAGAGAGACAGAGAGTGAAACAAATCACCCCCTAGGGGGTATGGCTATGACGCAATCCCTTTTCCATTTTCCTCTTGGGATTTGAGCATGTACGCACATGCATCTGGTGTGACTTTTAAGTCTCCAGATCTGGGACTTGAACCATGGCCCACTACGTGGGAATCCAGCAATGTAACCATTAAGCCATCTGCGCAGTAATGCGCAATAATTTTTGTTAGTCAAAGATTACTATTATTATTACAGCATCTTGTGATTGTTTTAGGACTGAACATATGATACAGTTGTGTAGAAAGGAAGTTCTTTTTTTCTGTGTGGACATGTGATGGTTAAGATGCTGAGGCCATGAAAGTACAAGGCTGAGGGCAAAACCAGAGTAGAAAAATGGGAAGAACCTAGGTATTTGGGGACACGACTTAGTCTTGTGATTGGACTAAGTTGTGTCACTGGACTCTTTTTTATGTGAGTTAATTTTCTTTATTGTTTAGGATGTTTGGAATTGGATTTCTTATTTATTTATTTTTGAATTTACAACATTCTAACAAGTCAGGTCTTGTTGGATTAAGATTTTGCTCATGGTTGTACCACTTGTATGTCTTACTACAAATTCCTCCCTCTACTCAGTATTTTAATAACTTGATCCATACCCTATTTGTGAATTAAGTATTAAATATTAGTAGGGGTTATTTAAGTATACGTAAGGCTCTCCCTGATCTTTGAATCTCAGTGGGCAGTATTAGAAGTGATCTGTGTTTGTTCACGTATATTGGGAAGTGAATTTTCCATGTATTTTTTTTATGAAAATAACTTTGTTTTTGTTGTATGAGTTGGAAGTTCTCTCTTTAAGTATTTTGTGAACCAAAAGATTATAGGAGAAATACTAGAAATAGATTTTTAAAAAATAATTATTCAATTTTATTTATTATTATGATTTTTCAGTTTGATCAGAGACACACACAGAGAGAGGGAAAGTGAAAAAGCAAGCTGCCAGGTCTGGGACTTGAACCACATCAGCCATGTTGGGAGTACAGCTCCCCAACCGTCACACCACCTGTTGACCCTACTAGAAGCAGGTTTAATATATGCCTTAAAAGCTGTGAATCCAAGAAAAAAGTGGAAGAATAATTTATGCCTTAGGTATATTTATTTGCTGAATACAATGTGGTTTCTATGTGAATGCTTTAAAAAATACTTTTTTTGTGCATTTATGATAGATTGGTAGATGGTTTCATTTTAAAGATACCAAGTAAAATACAGAAGACTCTTCATTTTTATTTTTAAAAGGTCATATTTTAATAATGCTCTTTTAGTTTAAGTTAGGATCAAGCAGAAGAAAAATTGGGACCTCTCCCAAGGAGGAAGGAATGCTGATTGGTCCATGTGTTTAGAGTTGGAGTTTATAAGGGGAACGCAGGGAGTTTCTCATCCTCACGAAACTAGAATGACTGTGCTGTGTCTGGGTAGGAATCCTGCGCATTTTCCTCTGGAAGCCTTTATGGGGAAGAAGGGTGGCTGGCTCAAGGTCTGACATCTCCATAATGGTACACTAATTCAGTGTATCTTCCCATGGACAGCCTATGTCACATACTTTGATGTTGGAGGATAGTGCAAATCGTAACTGTAGAATATGTTTTTCCAAAATACTGTGTTATAGAATGTTAGAATAGAAAAAGTCAGGTTTCAGGCTAAGTAACAAAGCTAGGACTAGAAATAAGTTTTCCCCACACCAATTTATATTTTCATGCCCAATTATTGAGAATTTATGCTGCCAAAGTTTTTTTGCCCCCTCCCACTGCCCCACCACTTTCATACTATTTCAGTAGTGTCACTATTTTTTGATCTGTCTTTTCACAACTGACCCATTATGGAACTTTCTCTTCAAGGGTACTTGTTTTATAAACCTGAAAATAAGTAAAGATTCGGCAGCTGTAGAACAAGCCTATTTAATACTGCTTAGACTTGACAGCTTTGAGAATATAATTTATAAAATTAGGCCATCTATTTCTTTATGGAGCTGTTTAAATCAATATAATTAGGCTAAAGTAAGCTAGGTTACCAGTAGTATTCACATCATACAACCTCCATGGACTATGGGGGGAACGTTCTGTCCATCTCTCTGAGATTTTCCCTCTTATCTTCTCTATCACTAAGTAAAATATTCTAAAGATCTGTTTATCAAAGGCAAAGATCTGGGTGTATTTTACTCAGTTTCACATTTTTAACCCACTTGTAACATTTTTCATCATTTCTGCCACCTACCCCGGCCAAAACTAACCCCTGAGGGACTGAAGAATGCTTCTTCTTTGAGGAGTGCTGTTTAAAAGTCCTGTGCCTGTAAGGCAAGGGCCCAACTTTGCCCTCTCTTTAGTGCTGTATCCCAGTGAGCCTTTGCCTTTCCTGTGTTCTGCCTCACCATTCTTACACGTCTCCTCCAGTTCAGCAAGTTACTCCTCCTTCCTCATCTGATGAGTTGCTTTTCTTTGGAACTTGCATTGGCACATCTCTGTGTATTTCTTTGTAGCACTTTTGGCTTTCCTTTTATTCTGTGAGGGTAATAAAGGGCCAGAGTGACTCCATTTCTTTCCGGGCGACTCCATTTTGTTAAACCCACCTTGCTGAGAATCGGTGCCGTTTCGAAGAGGCGACCCGGTCATGTAGAAAAAAATCATAAGATCATCACCCCACCAGGACTGACCAAGGAGAGAAGCAAAGGAGATACCAGAAACCTAAAGTAACTTTTTTGCCCAATTTAACAGCTTAATAATCAACCAACCAGAGACAGCTACACTCCCTGTAATCTACAGCCATTGTGTAGCCACCTGAGTGCATTCCTCAGCACCCCTTGACCTCCTCAGCCAACAGCCAAATAAAAACCCAGCCCAATTAACATGGGGGGCTCTCAACTCTGATCCACTGTGTTGGTGGCAGTTAAGAGCCCTGGCTCAAGGCTGAATGAAAGCGACCCTTGTGCGTTTACATCGAAATCGGCTCCTTGGTGGTTTTCTGGGAATTTCATGACCGGGGTACAGCAGTTCTTCAAAAACTTCATTAAAAAATGAAATTAAAATGTAAGTTTATTGGCACCAGCAGTTAGCATAATGGGTATGTCGCTGGACTTCCATGTAGTAGACCGTGGTTCAATCCCAGATCCGGTGGCTTAAACTCACGCTGGGCATATGTGCGTGCGTGCCCAAGATCCCGAGAGGAGAAGGGATTGCAGCGTGGCCATCCCCCCTGGGGGGTGATTTCTCGCTTTCTGTCTCTCTGTCTCTCTCTGTCTGGCGACCTCATGCACCCTATAGCAAAAATCTCTCCAAAGAAAGAAAAAAAAAAGGTAAGTTTATTTTGGTGTGGAAAACTTTTGAAATACTAAAAACTTTTGAAGTAGTTTTAATTTTTTCCATAATGAACATTTCCGTGAGCCTTTTGAACACCCCTTGTATAAACCCTTCGAGGATAGTGTTTTTCTCCTTATGTATGTTTTCATATTTAAGTATAGTGCCCTGTATTTGGTAAACGATTCTTTGTGGTCAAGTTACTTAATCTCTCAAAGCCTCGATACCCTCGTCTGTAAGTTAGAGATGGTCGGCTGGTCCCCACTGGAGAATTGAGGTTCAGGGAGATCATTGTGTAATGTACTCAGCACGGTGCCTGGGACACGGAATGGCCGAGGCAGTGTTAGCTTTGGTGCTGGTACTGCTGAGCCACTTCTTGGCGGATTGTTAGTCTTGGTTTTTTTTTTTTTTTTTTTTTTTTTTTGGAGAGGTTTTTGCTATAGGGTGCGTGCGCTCGCCAGACAGACAGAGAGAGACAGAGAGATAGAAAGCAGGAAATCACCCCCCAGGGGGGATGGCCACGCCGCAATCCCTTCTCCTCCATTCTCCTCTCGGGATCTTGGGCACGCACGCACACGCGCCCGGCGTGAGTTTAAGCCGCCGGGTCCGGGACTCGAACCGCGGTCGACTACGTGGGAGTCCAGCGACACAGCCATTACGCTAACTGCTGGTCCCTTTTTTTTTTTTTTTTTAAGTGACTTTTTTAGTAGCACAAATTCATCTGGCATTACTAACGAAGATTAAAAAAATACTGCATAGGTTTGTATAATTTTTCATACTTAATTTTCCTGTTTGATCAGTTCTGGTGCTAAATTGAGTCCTGAGAATATCACCGTTGATTTCCTCATTGCCAGGTTGAATGGATCCTTTTCCTCATTGACTTCTCAACAAGCATTGGACATTGTTGGCTACTCTCTCCTTTTTGAAACCTCCCCACTTGTTTTATGAAATGACTCTTCCTTGGCTTTATATCAGAGCAGTAGATAACAGATTGATATAGAATACCACCATTTCCTCTTTTGTTTGCTATCAATTTAATTGTCACTTTTCTTTGGCCCCTAAGTGTGGCCTATGACATCCTTATAATTTGGGTTGTTCATTCTCCCTGTCTCTGTCATTTACTTTCTTATTCTCCTTTTAAAATTTTATGATGTGGTAGTGTTACAGAATGGAACTAGAAAAAAAGCAGATAATGTGAAGTCTAGCCCTATTGTTTTTCTTGGCAAATTATTAGTTTAGACTGCAGTTTCCCTCTTATACTAAAGATAATAATTCTTGCACATGGTTGAGGAGGAAATAAATGCTAAGTTATGAAGTGTTAGAAGTTTTATAAAAATTAGTTGTAGAAAGTGACATGTGGGTTTTAGTCTCATTGATATAAGTACTGTATTTTTGGGAAGTCATTTACTCTTTTGGAGCATCAGTTTTCCTCGAATGTAAAATGAGAGGGTTGAACAAGATCAGGGTTTCTGAACCTAAGGAAAACAGGGAAAGTTTATCATTGGTTCTCAGAAATTATATATTTATTTTTATTTATAGCAGAAATGCATTTTTCTATTATGAATATCTGTAGTCTTTTAATTGCCAAAGGGCACATATATTTGTCAGAGAAAGAAAGAAAAAGCATCCACCTATGTGTACTCATACAGTGGGACGTGGCCATGCCAAAATCTTTTTTTCCCATCAGGACTTTGGAAACACATGAACATGTGCCTGGTGTGTGTTTTACAAACCTTCTGGGCCAGGATTCAAGTTGTGGTTGACCATGTGGGACCTGGCTCCCTATGTACAAGACTTAACTTTCATACTGTGGGGTTGGCCTCATAATTCATTCTTTTCTTCTCCATTTTTTTTTTTTTTTTTTTTTTTTGCCATAGGATGTATGTGCTTGCCAGAGATACAGAGATTGAGAGAGGGAAAGTAGGAAATCACCCCCAGCTGGGGATAGCATGCCATAATCCCTTCTCTATTCTCATCTTGGGGTTATGGGCATACACATACTACACCTGCTGTGGTTTTCATGCCACTGGGTGTGTCTGGGGCTCAAACTGTGGAGTCGGCCATGTGGGATCTAGTGCCTTACTTAACCACCATGCCACCTGCTGGGCCTCTCCTGATTATTTGTTAGATTCTGAAAAGGTTCAGAAGTCCTTAGAAATTCCAGCCATAACGGTACAGTACAAAAGCATTGCTCTGTGGTGCCAAAGTCACATGTGAAGGTCCCAGTTGTGCATCCTGAGGTCTCCCTGTACATGTAGTGTGCACATATGTAACTGAGATCCTTCTGTCTGAAGCTGGGAGGAGACTGGTGTGAAGACCTATTGGGGATACCCAGCCCCCTTTGAAGAAATAGATTTTTTTTTTTTTAAAAAAAGAACAACTAAAGTAGACATTTGCTGAGATCCTTTCTAGATTTTAAGTTTATATGAAATGTGGGCGAGGTGATGATGCAGCAGTAACAAAACTGCGCCCACATACAATGGTCCTGGGTTCACCTCCTGGCCCCTCCTTGTGCATGCTGGGCATACACCTGTGTGCCCATGACCTGGGCCGCCTGAAGGGTAGGCTAGATTGTGGCGTGAAGACCCATTTGGGGTGCCTGATTCCTGTTTCTCTCTTTTTCTTACGGAAGGAATAAAGGAATAGACTTTTAGAAAAAGATAATATAAAATAGAATGTTAAATGGTAGTTAATATATCAAAGCTAATTTTGGGTCTTAGAAGTTGAGTCATATTAACAGATCTGCTCTGATTTGATTTTTAACTTCCTTATCTTAGAGAAACCTAAATAACATTAATTTTCAACAACTTAATCGAGTTATATGATCTGTAGGGAATAACTAGAACTAATTGTGGCTGAGCTATTTAAGTTCTTTTATTTGACTATCGAATAGCAATTAAATTTACACTCTCCTTATCTTTGCCTGCTTCAAATATCTAATCTACAAAGCTACAAATTAAAACAATGATCCATTTTCGTACATTGTTCTAGTTTTCACAGTACTTCACAGGTGTTATAATTGCAGTAACTCACATAGAAAAGAAAACTTAGAGAAGTTGTAGTTTGTCTAAGTGTCGTCATTACTACTAGTCTTTTGTGTTACAGAACATTTTATAACAGATTAGAAACAAGCTATTTCATAATCTGAAAAGCAACTGGGGAGGGATGATTGGTATATTTCCTTTTCTCTCTATCCCCTTTTCTTTTTTTTTTTTTTCTTTTGGAGAGGTTTTTCGCTATAGGGCACGTGTGCTCGCCAGACAGACAGAGAGAGACATAGAGACAGAAAGTGAGAAATCACCCCCCAGGGGAGATGGTCACGCCGCAATCCCTTCTCCTCTATTCTCCTCTCGGGATCTTGGGCACGCATGCACACGCGCCCGGCGTGAGTTGTAAGCCACCGGGTCCAGGACGCGAACCGCGGTCGACTACGTGGGAATCCAGCGACATAGCCATTACGCTAACTGCTGGTTCCCTATCCCCCCCCTTTTTTTTTTTTTTTTTTGGAGAGGTTTTTCGCTATAGGGCGCGTGCGCTCGCCAGACAGACAGAGAGAGACAGAGAGACAGAAAGCGAGAAATCACCCCCCAGGGGGGATGGTCACGCCGCAATCCCTTCTCCTCCATTCTCCTCTCGGGATCCTGGGCACGCACGCACACGCGCCCGGCGTGAGTTGTAAGCCACCGGGTCCGAGACGCGAACCGCAGTCGACTACGTGGGAGTCCAGCGACATAGCCATTACGCCAACTGCTGGTTCCCTCCCCTTTTCTTTTGAAGTTAGTGTTATGTAGCTGGGTTAGCCAGGTAGCCCTTTGATACACAGATGATTGTCTTTCTGTTCTTGCATTTTACAGGGTTCTATTGTGACATAGCAAGTAGATGATCCCAGGAATCATTATGTCCTGTGTTTAACTGGTTTGTTACTAAAATCTAAACTTTTTTTGTGTGTTTTGAAGAGAGAGGGAGGGTGATAGAGAGAAGTATTTTTATGGAGTCTCCCCATTCTGAGATTGCTTTTTTTCAATTAATGTTTATTGGTGAAGACTACGTAGTAGGCATTGTGCTGGACTTTGGAGGTAGGGTGGTAAGACAGCCACTGTATATCACATAGCTCTTGGCCCAGTGGGAGATGATGACGGAAAGGAGGCAGTTATAACACAGTATAAGAAATGCATAACCTGAGAACTGTTTTGTACTATGGTAGCATATTGAGGTTAGCTACAAACTGAAGCGATACCTGTAAGAAATAACCTGTGAAGGGGTAGCGCGCTCTAGGCAGAGGAGAACACTGACACAGCATATTGGGGTGATCAGGCCCAATGCCATGCAGGAAGAGCAGTGAACCTGATTTTTTTTTTTTTTTTTCTCATACTCATGAAGAATTAGGATGCTGATGGACAAAGGGGATAGCAAAGGGAAGTTTATTGAAAGAGACTAGAGCTCTTGGGCAGGGAGGGGTCCTGAACAATGGGTTACCGACTTGGGGCTGTCCTCAGGAGTTTTTATTGCAGCCAGGAGGAATGCTTGCTTGGTTTCCCTCACGGCGGGGGTCATCTGCTGGATGGGTCAGACTGTTCTCCTAATTTTTGGATGGGTACATAGGTCCTGAGCCTCTCTTTGTCTAAAAGCTTTGGGCCATCAAGACCACTATCTTGTACTTGGAATGTGGTGGGACCTGGAAAAAGCCATAGTTGCTATATTTGCTTTAAGGCCCTGCTGCCTAGGTTAGTCACTGAGCCACAGCTGCAAGCCATTTCTTGTGAGCAAGCAGTGCCTGGTGCAAGCCTGAGTCTCGTGCTTCCTTCTTTGGGCCTTATCTTCTGACTACCTGCTTTTTAGGGTTCTGTCTCCCGTCTCAATACCACAGGTGGATGTCCAGAAGTATAATAAAGCACAGAAAATTCAGAGAACTCAAAAAAGTTGAATATGACATAGCTTGAAATGCACAGGGTAGGGTACTACGAGATCGAGGCTGGAATGGAAGCCAGGGTCAGATCTTAAAAAAACCTTTTAAGCTGTGTTAAAGAGTCAACTGAATTCCGAAATTAGTGGGAAGAATTTTTGTTTGTTTGTTTGGAGGTGACAAGATAAGATTTATATTCAGAAGGATAGGTCTGGCTATATGTGGAAAGTGGGTTATTTGGGACTGCAAGAAAGGAAGGGCAACCATCTATTCAAGAGATTACTGCAGAAATTGGGGGTTGTAGGTAATGATGACCTGAAATTGGTTGTGGCAGTGAGAATGAAGAAAAATAGCTGGATTTCAGAGCTACTTAGGAGCCAGACTACACAGTACTTGGTAATTGATTGTGGGATGAAAGAAAGGGAGATAAAAATGAGAATACATTTTTTCTTGGTAAAAAGGAAATTCTATTTACTGAAATGAGAAATGGGAGAAGGAAGAGATTTTTGGAAGGAAGATAGCATGTTCATTTTTGAGAATGTGCGAGATGTCTGTGTGAAATGTAAATTGAGGTGTTTGAGAGGCAGTAGAATGTATGGATATGAAGCTTTGATCTGGGCTAAAGATAAAATGGATTTGGAAATCATTAACATAAACAGGAATTGAATTCATGGTCCTAGATTAAAAATCACCCAGCCAGAGTATATTCAGTGAAAAGAAAGGACCTAAATGCAAAACTTGAGGATACCAACATTTCTATGTTCTAAGGGAGGCAAGCTTGAAAAATGCCAAGACTGTGGGAATCAAACATATTTTGAATGTCACAAGAACAGGAAGTCTCAAGGGGAGGTCAGCAGTGATAAGCCGCTACTACTGAGAGGTCAAGTAAAAACTGCATAGTTCTTTGTATTTAGCAAGAACAGTTTCAGTAGATGTTAGGGTGGAAACTAGGATATAGTAAGACTAGGTTGTGAGGAAGTAGACACAGCAGCACTTTCTATCAAGCAGTTTAGCTGTGGATGGCAGGAGAGTTAAGCTGGTAGCTGGAGAAGAGGTTGAAATGTAAAAGAGAAAATGACTGACAGATCCAGATGGCAGACAAGGAAGAGGAAGGAATGGGGATTGCAGAACAGCTGGTGGAATTAGCCTTATATCGGACCCTGGTAGTGCTTCGAGACGTTCACAGGTAATTAATTTTCTTCCATGTATATGGTAGGATTTGAGTTATTCAGACTGCAGTAACAAAATATGTAAACTGAGTAGCCCATAAACAACAGAACTCTTATTTCTCACATTCTTGGAGCTGGGAAGTCTGTGATCAAGGTGCTATCAGATTCAGTGTCTGCTGAGGCCCATTTTCTCATAGATGTCACGTTCTCATCATGTGAGACGAATGAACGAGTGTGCAACTATCTTATAAGTGTGCTAATCGCATGAAAACTCGCTTCTCATGACTTCACCGCCTCTCCAAAGTCCCACTTGGTGATAACCATCACTTGGTGTTTACATTTCAGTATACGGATTTGGGGGAGGTATGCAGACATCCACACTATGGCAGGTAGGATTGTACCTTCCCATCCTTTTGAACTTGGCGTGGCCACGTGACTGGCCAGTGAAATGTGAGCAGATAGGTTGTGTGTCATTTTAGGTAGAAGCTTGAAGTGCCATTGCGTACCTTGCCATATTCTTATTTTCTCTGTCACATTGGGAATGTCTGACCTGGTGGGTGCTCTATCAGCCTGGGTCCTAGAGTGACGAGGGTGAGCAGAGTACACATGGTAGAAAAAGACACATTTATTTATTAATTCATTTTTAAATACAGAGGTTTGCAGCTGTTACTACACTGTAATCTAATCTATTTGAATAGTTTCAAGGATTACTGACCTCTGTTACATTTTATTGCACTTTTTTTTTGGGGGGGGGGAGAGGTTTTTGCTATAGGGCCCGTGCGGTCTCCAGAAAGACAGAGAAAGAGAGAAAGTGAGAAATCACCCCCCAGGGGACATGGCTACACCACAGTCCCTTCTCCTCCATTCTCCTCTTGGGATCATCTTGGGCACACAGGCACATGTACCCCGTGTGAGTTTAAGCCACTGGGTCCAGGACTCGAACCGCGGTCAACCACGTGGGAGTCCAGTGACATAGCCATTATGCCAATTGTGTTTTACACTTTTAATAAATCATTTACTTTTAAAAAATTTTTGCCCTAGGGAACATGTGCTTGCTGGAAAGCGAGTGAGCGAGAGAGAGAGAGAGAGAGAGAGAGAGAGAGAGAGAGGGAAATCACCTCCTGGGGAAATAGCTACACCATTATTCCTTCTCCATTCTCCTCTTGGGGTTTTGGACAGGCAAACACATGTGCCTAGTGTGTTTTTCAAGCGGCTGGTTCCTGGGACGCAATTTGAGCAGTGAGCCATGTGGGATAAAGCACCTTAACCATTGTTTCACCTGCTGGCCTATTATTATAATTTTAAATATCCACTGTGAGAATAGATAATTTAACTTTGAAACAATGATTCATTTAACATTGTTAATTTATGTGAAGGATCATTTAAGTTTTGCAATTTAGGAAAGAGATTAAGGGAACACATATTATAGATATGGACAATGTAAGGAATTAGTTGTGATTTTAAAAAATTCACATAAGATTTTCTCTTTATTAGGTGATAATATTTAGCAGTCTTGAAATGAGAAATTGTGAGGCAATTCACGGTGACCCTCAGTTCTCTCTTATCTTACTTCCAAGGTCTCAAACCAATTTTCCGATAGTACAACATTTTTATGAATCAGATAAACCTTTTCATGTTTGCAATATTTTATAGCCGTGTAGAATATTGCTTTTATTTAAATAATCTTGTAGAAATTTAGCAACATTTGATAATTTATTCTAAGCAAATTTCAACTATAGCTAAATTTCTTATAGACCTTTCAACTCTGGGACATTTTATGAGATACAAACCAATATGAGTTCATAATAATTTCTAGTTTTCTGATAAATATATGTCAGTAATGTATGATTTGGGATATAAATTACTAAAACCATTAACAAATAGTTTTTAAGTAAGCCTTCATACCTAAGAGGAATAGAAAAACTGTAGCAAAAACAACACTATATAGGAATCTCTGGTTTCAGAGATTTTGGACATTGAATGTTCTTCCTAGCATTTCTTATAAATGAAATATCACTAAAAAATACTGTATGAGGCTAATTATTATAGGGATTTAGTAAAGACTCTTGTCTTACAGCTTTCTTTAGAGACAAAACCGTTTGTGGATTTTATATAAATGCCCTATTCTGAAATAACTTGCTCTCTTAGAAAGTGTGATGTAGCTAATAAAACTGCTTTGTAATTTACCTTTCTATCTGTGTTCTCTCTTCTATAGATGAATAACCTACTATGAGCATTAAGAAATAGGATAAAAATACAGAATAGTTTGTTGGTATATTAGTTTTACATTGATGTGTAACAAATTGCCCCAATCTTACTGGCTTGAAGTAACACTTTTTCTTCTCTCATAGTTTTAATGTTGGAAGCCTGGACATGGTATAGCTAAATTCTGTTCTCTTCCCAGCTCCTTTAAGTTGTTGGCAGCGTTCAGTTCCTTGTGGTTGTAGGACTGAGTTCTTCTTCTTTTGTTTTTTTTTGGACTATGCTGCTCTAAGTTCTTAGAGCTACTCTCAGTTTTTAGTTTTAGGACACTTTCTGTAGGCCCTTTACAACATGGCTGCTTGTCTTGTATGACAGTAAGATAGCCTCTCTGACACTTCACTTTCTCTTAAAATGTTCACTTGAGTAGGCCGGTACCACCAAGATCATTTCCCTTTTGAATAACTCAAAGTTAAGTGATTGGGGACTTTACACCTGCAAATATTTGCCACATAAGATAATAAAATTACGGGCAGTACTTTTCTACTTTTCTATCATGTCACAGATGTTGTTCATATCTAATAGGGAATTTAATAAGATTATGAGTCATTGAGGATTATTTTAGAATTCTGTCTACTAGGGCTGTTGGTTAAGGCACTGGACTCCCACATTGCCGACCGTTTGAGTTCGGGGCTTAATGGCATGTTTTCTCTTTCTCTCTCTCTGGTCAAATTGAATAGTAATGAAAATTAATAAAATTAAATGAATGATTAAAAAAATTCTGTCTACCAAAGTAAGCAAGATTGCACTTTTATATTTGTATGTACTTTTAAGTTGTGGCTTATAAAATCAACGTAAATAGGTATAAGAGTATATAGGATAGTATTACTTAATACAAGATTGTTAGCAATGACTGCAAAATTAAAGTGGTAATAAATAACATGTATCAGGCATGGTTCACTTAGAGAAGCTGAAAATGAATGTTTATATTTCTGTCTGTCCATCTGGATTTGTTACAGGGGAATTTGACCTCATACCAAGGTGAGAACTAGGTAACTAATTTCTGAAAGGCTGCTGCTTGCATGTTGATGCTGGAGCTTATGGTCCAAGGGCAGGAAGTTGGGAAGGGAAGATGACTGGAAGGTGAGAACAAGAACAAGCCATCCTGGGACCAGCAGTTAGCGTAATGGCTATGTCGCTGGACTCCCACGGCTATGTCGCTGGACTCCCACGTAGTCGACCGCGGTTTGTGTCCTGGACCCAGCGGCTTAAAACTCACGCCGGGCGCGTGTGCGTGCATGCCCAAGATCCTGAGAGGAGAATGGAGGAGAAGGGATTGCGGCGTGGCCATCCCCCCTGGGGGGTGATTTCTCGCTTTCTCTCGCTCTGTCTGGTGAGCGCACGCGCCCTATAGCAAAAACCTCTCCAAAAAAAAAAAAAAAAGAACAAACCATCCTTAGAGTGGTTGTACAGCTCGTAGTTGGAATCACTTCGTATTGAGAACATTGTTATTCACAAAAATTAGTTGTAAATGATAAGAATTATTTTAAGAAGCTCAAAATACCCATTAAACTGGGACCAGCAGATGTCATAGCGGTTACATTGCTGGACTGCCACATGACTGCAGTTTGAGTCTTCAACCCGGTGGTGACTTGAAGATCAGGCTGGGCGCATGTGCATGCCCAGGATTCCCAGAGGAGAGTGGAGACGGGATTGCAGTGTGGCCACCCCCTGTGGGGAAGACTTCTCACTTTCCCGTTCACTGCTTCTTTGTTTCTCTCTTTCAAAAACATCCTAAACATAAAAGGTACCCAATAAACTGTTCCAGAAGGTTGGAAGACTAATTGACATTTTCTTTTTCACAGTGGAAATGAGCAATTAAAATTAGGAAGTTTTTAGTGTGTCTCAAACAATTGTTTGGTGGAACTCCCCCCCCGCCCCAGGTGTGTGTGCTCACTGGAGAGAGATAAAGAGAGAGAGTGGAAAAGTGAGAACTAACCCCTCTGGATAGCCCTGGCACAGTCCCTTCTCCTCCATTCTCCTCTCAGGATCTTGGGCACGCATGCACATGCGCCCAGTGTGAGTTTAAGCCACTGGTCCGAGACTTGAACCACGGTCGACTACATGGGATTCTAGCGACATAGCCATTATGCCAACTGTTGGTACCCTTTTTCTCATTTTTATGGCAGAGACTTTATATACCTTTAGAAGCCTTACAGCAATGTATGTTGCACTTGCAGATTGAGGTTATCGATACTGTTGAGAATATTGGAATGATGACTTAATTTGAGGTGACTATATTGTTTCCAATTTAACATTTCTCTTTCAGCTAAAATAAAAAGTAAAGACGACAATTGATTTTTTTGCCTCATTTGAAATATTCATACAGGCATCTTACCAATAGACTGGTATTATCAAAAATGAATCACAGGGCCAGCAGGTGGCGTGGGGGTAAGGTGTTGGACTCCCACATGGCCAACCATGGTTTGAATCCGAGACTCGGCGGCTGACTTACTCGATTTTCCTCTCTCTCTGTTGAGCACATGTGCCCTATAGCAATATAAATAGTAATCATAATAAAATCAAATACTTCTTTAAAAAGAAAAAAAAGTGATTTATGGGATCCATTTTTAAGTTTAAAAAAATTTATTTTATTTTATTTATTCATTCATTTATTTTAATTTGACCAGAAAGAGACACAAAGTGAGAGAGAGGAAAGTCAGAAAGCAAGCCACCAGGTCCGGGACTCGAACCATGGTCAGCCATATGGGAATGTCTAGCTCCTTTAGCACCACGCCACCTGTCGGCTATGATTGTTAGCATTTTTATTACCCATTCTGAATAATGTATAATTTAAAGATGATTTTTTAATAAAATTGGTAGTTTATATGGTATCATCCTCTACTGTTTTTAAAATACATATGTTTTCTGTGTTCTCATTTGTCATAGGGTACATGTGCTTGTTGTAGACAGAGAGAGAGTGAGAGAGAGAGAGAGAGAAAGGGAGAGGGACGGTGAGAAATCACCCCCCTGCCAAGGGGGATGGCCACATTGCAGTCTATTTTATTCCATTCTCCTCTTGGAATTTAGGGCAC
The DNA here is from genome assembly GCA_026018925.1 of Tupaia tana. Lineage (NCBI taxonomy): Eukaryota > Metazoa > Chordata > Mammalia > Scandentia > Tupaiidae > Tupaia > Tupaia tana. Next base: position 146,154,739 of record JAKSZU010000002.1, read on the forward strand.
CCACACACATGTGGCTGGCATGTTTGTCAAGCCACTGGGTCCAGTACTCCAACCATGCAGTCAGCCTCGTGGGATCGAGCTGTCTTGCTTACCTCCATACATCTTTTTAATAGCCACTTTGGTTTGTGCATGTACAGTGACTACTTGAACATGTTTGTGCATAGCTTTAGAGAGCTGCTTCTCATGTTGTTTTCCTGTAGTGGCTTTTATACTTCTATCAGATTTTATATTTTCCTAGATTCTTTGATGGTATGCCAGAGCTGTTTGCCATATCAGTTTTTACGTCTTCTTAGACACAGGCTGGTTGATGTTTCTTAGCGCTTCCCTGTTTAGACAGGTGGTGTGACAGAGTTCTAGGCATAGGAGTATGAACAGGAGTTACCTGTGTCATTGCCAGCCTGGCCCCTGAAGATTTCCATTTCTCAGGTGCTTGCATTAGATTGTCCAAAACCACCCTTCTCTGGGCACTTGCCTGCTTGGATCGTCTGGCTTTCTAGTAAGGTTTAGTGTTCCTGTGCCACCGAGACTCGCAAGGTAGAAGGGAAGGCAAGAGGCCACTGTTCTTCCCAAATGGTTGAAGCAGATTCATGGGCAGGTGCAAGGTTTGCTGAATTGTTCAAGAAATCCAGGACAATCGATCTGTTGGTTTCCTGTGACTGTAAACAGTCATCACAAATTTAGTGGCTTAAAACAATAATAATTTATTATTTTAGACTTCTGGAGGTGAGATGTCCAAAATACCTCAGTGAGCTAAAGTCAAGGTGTTTGGAAGTCCTGGTGCAAGAATCCATTTTAAAAATCCGTTTCAGCTTTTAGGGCTGCCTGTGTTCCTCTTGATTCCTTCCCTGGCACCTCAAACTCTGGTGTCTCTCCTCACATACATACGAGGTCTTTAAAAAGTTCATGGAAAATATATTGTGAAAAAACTATGCAGAGATTTCAAAAATCTTTTGCACCACAATAAACTTGTACTTTTATTTTTTCATGTATTTTTAAAGAGATTTTTGACATAAGGTGTGTGTGCTCACCGAGAGAGAGACAGAGATAGTGAGAGAAATCACCCCCCAGGGGGGATGGCTACCACCACAATCCTTTCTTCTCCATTCTCCTGGGATCTTGGGCATACATGCATGTGTACCCAGTGTGAGTTTTAAGTCAGTGGGTCTGGGACTTGAACTATGGTTGGCCATGTTGGAGTCAGCAGTGTAACCACTTATGCTATCTGCTGGTTCTCCATGGGCTTTAAAATTTTTTTTTTAAATTTTTATTCTTATTTCAATTTATTTAATCTATTCAATCACATTACTTAGCTTGCAAAGTGAAAATTCCCATATGTTCATTTTGCACCGGTCCAGGTGACAATACTATAAGGTTATTCCTCAAAAGATAATAACCCATTTCTTTGTCCCATAAATGCCTTTCCTCTCAATTTTTCTCTTTAATGTCCTTCCTCAGACTCTACTCCTTCACCCTCACTCTTCCCACACTGTATCTGGTATTCACAACTATTACTATGTTTCTATATCTTTTAGTCATTCAGTTTGGGCCATAGAGTGTGGGACAATGGGACAATTGGTATTTATTAAGTGGAGCCATACAATGTATCTCTTTCATAGCCTGGCTTGCTTCACTCAGCAGAAAATCTTTCTTATTCCTCCACTTTCTGTCAAAAGTCAGGGTCTTGTTTTTTTTTTTTTTTTTAATGGCTGAGTAGTATTCCATAGAGAGTATATGTGCCACAGTTTTGCAATCCATTCATCTGTTCATTGGCATTTGGGTTGGTTTCATGTCTTAGCAATTGTGAATAATGCCACAATAAACATCGATGTGCAAGCACTTTTCCAACTAAGGATTCTTCTGTCCTTTGGGTAGATACCAAGGAGTGGGATTGCTGGATCATATGGTAGTTCTATTTGTAGACCTTTGAGGAGTCTCCATATTCTCCACAGTGGCTGGACCCTTCCCCTTTCACTATACCCCCACCAGCACTTATCGTTTTTTTTTTTTTTTTTTTTTTTTTGTTTTTTTTTTTTTTTTTTTTTAATCTTAGTCATTCTGACTGGGGTTAGGTGGCATCTCATTGTTGTTTTGATCTGCATCTCCCTTACAGTGAGGGATGTTGAGCATTTTTTCATATCCCTTTTGGCTATTTGTATGTTATCCTTACAGAGTTTTTTTTAAAACTCATTCTCTCATCTTTTAATAGGGTTGATCACCTTTTTTTCGGGAAAACTGCTTGAGTTCCTTGTGTATTCCAGTTATTAGTTCCTTGTCTGATGCATAGTTTACAAAAATCCTTTTCTATTCTGAGGGCTGTGGATTCACACTAATTACTGAGTCTTTTGCCATGCAGAAACTTCTTAATCTGATGTAATCCCATTTGTCTGTTTTTGGGATTATTGACTGTGCTCTGGGGATCTTAAGAAGTCTTTGCCCACCCCAATGTCTCCCAGAGTTTTCCCAGTGTTTTCCAGCAGCAGTTTTATAGTTTGGGGTCTTAGGTTTAGATCTTGATCCACCTTGAGTTGATTTCTTTCAATGATGAGAGGTAGGGGTTCAGATTCATCTTTCTGCAGGTGGATATCCAGTTTTTCCAGCACGATTTGCTAAAGAGGTTTTTCTTTTCCCAGTGGATTGACTGGTACTTTTTGTCAAAAAACATTTGGCTGTATGTTTGGGATTTTATTTCTTGTGACTGTATTCTGTTCCATTGGCCCACCTGTCTGTTTCCGTGCCTATACCATGCTGTTTTGATTACCACAGTTTTGTAGTATATTTTTGGGCTAGGGAGTGAGATGCTGCCCACTCCACTCTTTTTGCGCAGGATAGCTTTGGCAATACGTCTTTTATGATTCCAGACAAATTGTATGATTGTTTTTTCTAGATCTGTGAAGAATTTGTCTGGTACTTTGATTGGGATTGCATTAAAAATGTAAATTAGTTTGGGTAAGATTGCCATTTTGATTATATATAAATTTTTTTTTGGAGAGGTTTCTGCTATAGGCCACGTGTGCTCACCAGACAGACAGAGACAGACAGAGAGACAGAAATCAAGAAATCACCCCCCGGGAGAATGGCCACACTGCAATCCCTTTTCCTCCATTCTCCTCTCGGGATCTTGGGCATGCACGTACACACACCCACATGAGTTTTAAGCCACTGGGTCCGGGACGCGAAATGCGGTCGACTACATGGGAGTCCAGCTACATAGCCATTACACTAACTGCTGGTCCCCATTTTGATTATATTAATTCTTCCAATGCAGGAACATGGGATGTCTTTCTACATTTTTATGTCATTATCAATTTTTTTTTTTTAAGCTTTTCATAGTTTTCCTTGTGGAGACCTTTAACTTCTTTGGTTAGATTTTATTTCTAGGTATCTTATACTTTTTGTGGCTATGGTAAATGAAATTACTGTTTTCAGTTCTAACTCAGTCTACCTGCTGTTCGTATATAGAAATGCTGTAGATTTCTGTATGTTGATTTTGTATCCTGCAGCTTTACTGTATTCATGTATTACTTTCAAGAATTTTTTAATGGATACCATTGGTTTTCTATGTATGCAATAATATCATCTGCAAATAGAGATAGTTTCACCTTGTCTTTTCTTATTCAATGTCTTTTATTTTATTCTCTTTTCTGATTGCGTTGGCGAGGACTTCCAGTACTATATTTACAAAAAGTGGGTAAAGTGGATGTCATTGTCTTCTACAAGGTTTAGTAGAAAAGCTTTCAGCTTTTCTCCATTCAGGACAATCTTAGCTATGGGTTTTTTATAGATGGCTTTTATTTTGTTGAGAAATGACCCTTCTATGCTGATTTTGCTGAGAGTCTTGATCATGAAGGGATGTTGTGTCTTATGAAATGGTTTTTTTGCATCAGTAGATACGATCATATGGTTTTTATCTTTCTTTCTGTTATTTATGGTTTTGCGTATATTGAACCAACTTTGCATCCCTGGAATAATGCCTACCTGGTTGTGATGTATAATCTTTTTTATATGTTGTTGGATATGATTTGCTAGTATCTTGTTGAGAATCTTTGCGTCTTTATTCATCAGAGATACTGGTCTGTAGTTTTCTTTCCTTGTCCTGTCCTTATCTGTTTTAAGTATAAAGGTGATGGAGGCTTCATAGAATGAATTAGGGAGATAGTCACCCTTTTGGATCTTTAGAAATAACTTGAGCAGAATGGGGTTAACTCTTCTTTGAAAGTTTTGTAGAATTCAGAGGTGAAGCCATCAGGACCAGGGCTTTTATTTGTTGGGCAGTTATTTATTACTGATTGAATCTCCTGCCTTGTTATGGGCCTATTCAGATTTTCTATATCCTCTGGCTCAATCTCGGTAGATTGTATGTGTCCAGAAATTTGTCCATCTCATCCAACTTTTCTTTTTTGTTGGCATATAGTTGTCCATAGTACCCTCTAATGATGTTTTGTATTTCTATTATGTCTATTGTTGTATTTCCAGCTTCATTGCTAATTTGATTTACCTTGTTTCCTTTCTTTTTCTTAGTAAGTCACTCTAGTGGTGTATCAATTTTATTTAGCTTTTCAAATAACCAGCTTTTACTTTCATTTATTTTCTGTATAGATTGTTCATTTTCTATTTAATTTATTTCTTCTCAGATCTTTATTATCTCCTTTCTCCTAGAGTTCTGTTTTTTTTTTGCTAGGCCAGCCCCAGGGGGGAGCTGAATCCCTGGTGGCCTTTGTGGGTTTTTTTTTTTTTTTTTTTTTGCTATAGGGCGCGTGCACCCGCCAGACAGACAGAGAGAGACATAGAGACAGAAAGCGAGAAATCACCCCCCAGGGGGGATGGTCACGCTGCAATCCCTTCTCCTCCATTCTCCTCTCGGGATCTTGGGCACGCATGCACACGTGCCCGGCGTGAGTTTTAAGCCACCGGGTCTGGGACGCGAACCGCGGTCGACTACGTGGGAGTCCAACGACATAGCCATTACGCTAACTGCTGGTTCCCTCTCCTAGAGCTTTATGATTTTTTTTTTGCCATTGCTTTTCCAATTCTCTGAAGCATAATGTTAGGTGATCCATCTACCTTCTTTCCATCTTCCTCTTATGTGCACTAATTACTATGAACTTCCCTCTTATGACTGCTTTTGCAGTGTTCCAAAGATTCCAGAGACACAAGTCTCTCATTGTCATTGGCGTCTATGAATCTTTTGATTTCAATCTTTATTTCTTCAGTAATTTTGAAGTCATTCGGGGGCAGGTTACTTAGTTTCCATGTATTTGTGTGTTTTTTAGGATTTCTCTTGAAATTAAAATCAAGTTTAATTCATCATGGTTGGAGAATTTGCTGGATATAGTTTCTATGCCTTTGAATCTGTAGAGGCTTGCCTTATGCCCTATCTTGTGGTCAGTCTTTGAAAAGGTTCCATGTAGGGGTGAGAAAAATGTGTATCTCATGTTTTATGGGTGGAAAGTTTTATAGATGTCTGTTAAGTCCATTTGTTTTATGGTTTTATTTAGATCCTTTATCTCTTACTTAGTTTTGTCTAGATGATCTGTCCTGAGTAGATAGTGGGGTCTTGAGGTTCTTAACAATTAGTGTGCTGCAGTCTCTTTCTCCTTTTAGATCTAGCAGTCTTTCCTTCGTGTATTTGGGTGCTCCTGGGTTAGGTGCATAGATATTTATAAGCGTTATATCTTCTTGATAGATTAACCCTTTTTCTACAATATAGTGCCCTTTTTTGTCTCTTCAGACAGTTTTGGTTTTAAAGTCTTATTTTGTCAAACATTAGTATGATGACTCCAGCTCTCTTTTGGTTTCCATTTGCATGGAATATCTTTTTCTGGCCCTTCACTTTTAGTCTATGTATGTTTTTATCCATGAGATACGTTTCTTGTAGGCAACAAATAGAAGGTTTCTGTTTTCTTATCCATCCAGCCAGTCTGTTTCTTTTGATTGGAGAACTTAATCCATTAACATTTAATGTTATAATCTATATTTCCAGACTTGGCCCTGCCTTTCAGTTGGCCATTGTCTTGGTTACTTATCCCTGGCTGTTCATTTTTAATTTTCCTGGAACAGCACTCTCTTCAACATTTCTTGAAGAGCTGGTCTGCTGTTGGCAAATTCTTTCAGATTTCTTTTGTCTGAGAAGATTTTTATCTTTTTATCTCATATGAAGGATAATCTTGCTGGATATAAAAATCTTGGTTGAAATTGTTTCTTTTATTATACTTTCAATATGTCTTCCAATTTTTTCCTTGCTTACATTGTTTCTGTTGAAAGATCCGGTGTTAGCCTGATGGGATGACCTTTGTAGGTCACTTGTCATTTCTCTCTTGCCAATTTTAGTATCATGTCTTTATCTGTGGTCTTGGCCAGTCTGGCTAAGATGTGTTTTGGGGAAGATCTTCTTGTATTGATTCTATTTTGGGTCCTTTGGGTTTCTTGGATCTGGATGTTTGAGTGATTCTCTAGACTTGAGAAATTTTCTTCCAGGATTTCATTGAATAGATTTCTCCTGATCTTATCAGTTTCTTCACCTTTAGAGATACCAATTATTTGGATGTTTGACATTTAATGGAATCTAGTATTTCTCGTCTATTATCCTAATTTTTTTTTCAATCTTTTGGTTTTTTTTTTTTCTAGGTCAGAGTTTTTATCATCTATGTTGTAAATTAGCTCTTCAGCATGATCTAGTCGATTTTTAATAGTGTCTAGAGAGTTTTTAATTTCCTGTATTACAGACTTCATCTCTAATAGTTCCATCTGATTCTTTTGTATAGTGTCCATTTCTTCTTTCATATCATGGAAAGACTTCCTAATCTCTTGTAGTTCCATGTCTCTTTTGTGTTCCAGCTCATAAAGTTTTGTCACCATGAATATTCTAAATTCTTTCTCTGATATTTTGGTAATTTCCTCTATTTTTTTGAGAGATGGAAGAGAGTTATTGTGTTCTTTTTTTTTTAGAGGTTTTTGCTATAGGGCGCATGCGCTCGCTAGACAGACAGAGAGAGAGACATAGAGACAGAAAGCGAGAAATCACCCCCCAGGGGGAATGGTCACGCCGCAATCCCTTCTCCTCCATTCTCCTCTCGGGATCTTGGGCACGCACACACACGCGCCCAGCGTGAGTTTTAAGCCACTGGGTCTGGGACACGAACCGCGGTCTACTACGTGGGAGTCCAGTGACATAGCCATTACGCTAACTGCTGGTTCCCTATTGTATTCTTTTGATGGACATATATTTTCTGGTTTATTCAGACCTGAGGCTTGTCTCCTACTTCTAGCAATTGGGAGATGTATATGTATTCACTTTTGGATATCTTTTTGGAGAATGTTTCTTCGACTTGGAACGAATGTGCTTCCTCTTTGCTGTGGTTGGCTATGTGCCTGTCTCTCTTCTGTGTGTTTGCCAATGTGCTCTCCACAGGAGGAGTTCTCTATTCAGAACTGTATCTCCTTTTTCACAGGTGGTTCAGTAAGAGGAGAATCCAAGGGAGCCTCACAGTACTAGGGTATTTTAAAAGTGTGATTCTAGACCTATCTAGTCCCTCTGGAAGGATAGAGGATGAAGATGAAATGACAATATAAGAGGGAAACAAAAAGAGTATAAAGGAGAATAAACAAGGGTGTTGGAGAGGGAACTGTGTTCTGTTGGAGAGGTAGAAGCTGCCTGTGGGCTAAGGAGGAGTAGGAGATTAACAAAAGAAAGAAGGAGAGAAGGAGAAAAAAATGACTACCTTACTGACAGGGGAAGCTGGGCTGTGGTCAGTGACTGGCCCTGCCTCAGGGTCCCTGATTTTGCCAGGGGGTTGGAGGTGGAACTGGGTTCTGTTGGAGAGCTGGTAGCTGCCTATCTCTCCATGCACTTTTTTTTTTTTTTTTTTTTTTTTTTTTTTTTTTTTTTTTTTTTTTTTTTTTTTGTGAGAGGCTTTTGCTGTAGGGCATGGGTGCTCACCAGAAAGACAGAGAAGGATAGAAAGCGAGAAATCATCTCCCAGGGAAGATGGCCATGCCGCAATCCCTTCTCCTTCATTCTCCTTTAGGATCTTGGGGATGCCTGCACACGCGCCTGGTGTGAGTTTAAGCCACCAGGTCCGGGACTCGAACCTCACTCGACTGCATGGGAGTCCAGTGATGTAGCTATTAGGCCTTCTGCTGGTCCCTCCATATGCTTTTTTTTTTTTTTTTTTTTTTTTTTTTTGGAGAGGTTTTTGCTATAGGGCGCGTGCGCTCGCCAGACAGACAGAGAGAGACAGAGAGATAGAAAGCAGGAAATCACCTCCCAGGGGGGATGGCCACGCCGTAATCCCTTCTCCTCCATTCTCCTCTCGGGATCTTGGGCACGCACGCACACGCGCCCAGCGTGAGTTTAAGCCGCCGGGTCCGGGACTCGAACCGCGGTCGACTACGTGGGAGTCCAGCGACATAGCCATTACGCTAACTGCTGGTCCCCATATGCTTTTTAAAATACCCTTGTGATACTGATTCTAATCTTCCTGCCTTCCCCGTGTAGAAGTCCTTTGGACTACATTGGGCCCATCTGGCTAATGTAGGATAATTTTCCCACGTGAAGCTTCTTTAAATAATCATTTACATCTGCAGTTTCCGTGATTGGGGACGTGGTCATCTTTGACTGTTATTTATTCTGCCCAACTTGGCTGTTAAAGACCAAGACAGTTAGAGGAAGCCTTCAAGGAGTTCCAGGTGGGCTCTTGAGAATCACCTTCTTTCTTGCTGTAGTCTGAGATTTTTGGTAATTACCCTTTTTGCCTCAGTTTCTCCTATCCTTCTGTACAGTACTCTTAAGTCACATTCAATTCCCTATATTAAATGCCTGGATATTTGGAACACATGGAATGGTTTGTGTTTATCTGAGTAAACTGACACAGAGTTCCTTCTGTATAATGGGGTTGGTGAGCTAAAGAGGGACGAGGAAAAGTGAGTTATAAATGACAGAGCAGCTACCATCAATGTGTCTAGAACATGTGGAGCAGTCTCTCTGCTGCCCGTAGTTCTTGTCTGGATAGTTGTGTCGTTGGTAGAGACTAAAATTTAGAGGCCTGTTAGTACTCTGTTACTTCCTTCAGCCAAGTTTCTTTTGAATAATTGAGATGGTTTATTAAAAACTAAATACTAAAACAAATCTCATCTCTTTCTGTATAGTTAAATACGCCTCATTAGAGCAGTTCATTTTCCTTGTATTTGTCTCTGAATATACTGTACAAGGAAATGGACTCTTAACATTTGCGTCAATCATTTTTTAATCGCCCTCCGCCTCGGAACTAACTTATTGGTGTGCATTCTCAGTGTCTGCACTGGATTACATTTTCTGAAATGATGGTAGTTTGCATGTTTAGAGCAGTTTGCTCATATAATAATATACTTTTCCCAATGTTTAAAAGAAAACAGAATTCAATAGCTTTTCTTTAATAGTATGCACCTTTCTCACATTGGATGCAATGCTTTTATTGCTGGTGCATTTTCATCATTAGATTTAAAATGTTTCTCAGAAGCAATTTTCAATGACTAGTGTTTTGAGGAATACAGCTTTAAAATAATTGCATCATAACATTTATTCCTAAAGATTATTTTGAACAGATTGGTATGTTTACCATTTTTAGATGAGGGAGCTTTAACTTAAGTTCAAAGATTTTTGTCCCAAATAACACAGCTGGTAAGGGAAAGAGCTGGCTTCAAACATTGATCAGCTGGCTCTAAGTTCCTTTCATTATATGTGCCTCAGACTAGGCGTATGTACTTGTTTACCTTGCTCCACAAGACACACTCTAGAAAGTTCTACCATGAATCATCTTTCTCCCTTCCTTCCATCTCTCCCCTCCTTCTCTCTCCCTTCTTTCCTCTCTCTCTCTTCCTTCCTTTCTTTTTTTTTTTTTTTTTTTTAATACTGTGCTCTGTATTGGTCTTTGTTTAGAAATGACCACCAGGAAAGGCTATAACTAAATGCGCTCTTGGCTAAGATAGTTCTGTGGCAAATGAGTGGGACTCTGTAAGAAAGGCACCTAGTTATAGTTCTTTTAGCTCTTTGTGATCCTGGTTAAACACCTTGTCCTTCTGGGGTTACAATACTTTTGTCAGTAAGCAATTAGAGAAAAAAAAAATTTTTTTTAAATTTCCATTAAAAAAAAAAATGTTCTCCCTAGGAGCAGCAGATGGTGAACTGGTTATGTCATTGGACTCCCATATAGTTGACCACAGTTTGAGTCCTGGACCTGTGGCTTAAAACTTATGCTAAGCATATGTGTGTGCGTGCCCAAGATCCGAAGAGGAGAATGAAGGAGAAGGGATCATGGAGTGGCCAACCCCCTTGGGGGTGATTTCTCGCTTTCTGTCTCTGTTTCTCTTTGTCTCTCCAGAGAACACACACACCCTATAGCAGTAATCTCTCTCTCTAAAAAAAAAAAAGTTCTTCCTAACTTGTTAATATTTTACTTATTTATTTTTTTGCTTGGCTACCATGTATTAATTACTCTCTTGGTGCTACTGTAGCAGTCTTTTTTTTTCTCTTCCTTCTGTCAGATATTAGCATAAGGTCCTTTATGTTATTAATCTTTAAATCTCCTATAGATCCTATCCTGTTATATTGTCCAGAGTATGTATTTACTTACTCATTTAATATTTAAAGTAGTAGCATACATTTCTCAAGTATACACGATTTCTCTTAAAAGTGTTTGAAAAGAGGTTAGTTTATAAACTTAGTTAAAATGATGAACTATATTTCATAGTACTGAAAACAACTTTGGAGTTGCTGCTATAAACTTTTCAAAAATTATAAAAATTTGTTTAATTGGTCTTTTTTTTTTTTTTTTTTTTTTGTCAGAGAGCTCATGTGCTCACCACAGAGAGGGAGAAAGCACCCTTGATGGGGTATGGGGTGGTCATAGTGTAATCCCTTGGCATTTGGGGTACACATACATGTCTGGCATGTTGATTTCAAGTTACTGGGGCTGGGATTCGAATCTCAGTCAGTCATATAGGATTGATTTCCTTTAACTACTGGGCTATTTGACCTGCCAGATCATATTCTTAACATAAAACTTTTAATTGCATGGAATCACGATTTGCTGAAACGAATGAAGAATTAATGAGTATTGATTTTTTTGGTGACTTTTCTCAATAAAATTGGCATGATGGTTTGACAGGCAATAGTTAATGTTTGGATTTTGTATCATAACTCTAGTGCTTATTTCTGCAAAAATATTTTTCGTTTTGCCAGTCTTCTCAGGGGCTTCTTTCAGTTCTTTGATATTTATATTATTCTTTTTTGAAGTGTCTAATGCCATCATCCTTTTAGATTTTTTCTTTTTATATGGTAATTGTTATAATTCTGACAGGTCCTCATTTGTTAATGGCTTTTGCATGCAATTCAAGCAATTCTCTTGTATCAGCTTTTAAAAATCAACTTGATGAAATCCTTTGCCATTTACAAAGTTGCAGGCAAGTATGAGAATGAAAAAAAAATGTCACTTGGTGGGCTGGGATACATGGTAGGAGGAAAAGCAAATGGATATCTTTTATAAGTGATTGGTTTGTTAGTCAATACAAGCTGAGGAACTTTCATCCAGAATGCTTGGTACCAATATTTTGAATTTTGGGATATTTTCATATACATAATGAGAAATCTTCTGGACAGGACCCAAGTCAGCCTAGACACCTCATATGCATAGCCTGAAGGTAACTTTATTTAGTATTTTTGTATTGCAGTATTTTAATTGTGACCCATCACATAAGAACAAGTGTAGACTTTTTCACTTGTGATGTCACAATAGCACTCAAAAAGTTTTGAATTCTGAAGCTTTTTTTTTTTTTTGGAGAGGTTTTTACTATAGGGCACGGGTGCTCACCAGAAAGACAGAGACAGACAGACAAAAAGCGAGAAATCACCCCCCTAGGGATTGGCGACGCCACAATCCCTTCTCCTCCATTCTCCTCTTGGGATCTTGGGCACACACGCACATGCACTTGGCGTGAGTTTTTTTTTTTTTTTTTTTTGGAGAGGTTTTTGCTATAGGGCGCTTGTGCTCGCCAGACAGACACAGAGAGACGGAACGCGAGAAATCACCCCCCGGGGGGATGGTCACGCCGCAGTCCCTTCTCCTCCATTCTCCTCTCGGGATCTTGGGCACACACGCACACGCCCCCGGCGTGAATTTTAAGCCACCGGGTCCGGGATGTGAACCGCGGTCGTCTATGTGGGAGTCCAGCGACATAGTCATTACACCAACTGCTAGTCCCCAGTTCTGAAGCTTTTTAAGTTTCAGATTTTTTGAGGTTGCATGACCTGTGTAACAGAAATAGCTTTTGCCTCTCTTTAGAATGTTCCTTAACTAATTAATAAACTCATTACAGGGTCTCGCTATGCCCTGGTCTTTGTGCTTCCCTCTCCTGATTAGCTGAGAACACAGATATAAGCAACCACCCAGTTCTTTTAGATGGGTCTGGCTGTGTTACATACACCTGTTTGAAACTGGAAGTTCTCCTGCCTCAGTCTCCCTCAGTTGTTGGACTTGCAGGCATACCTCTGTGCTACCTCTGGGGTCCAGCCAAAGGAGACCTCGGCTTTCCATGTTTCCTTCCACCCGTGTTAACAGCACCCACTACCATGGCTGGGCCAACTCTTGTGTTTTTTTGTGTGCACATACTGAAGGATAACCTTCTGTGGCATATGCAGGACCGAAAACTGCTAAGAAAGTGCTAAGGCGAATGACACGTTTCATTTAGGTTGTTAGTAATAAAAGGCACATGAAATACAGTGCAGTACCTATTATTTTTGTTCTTCATAGGCCTCTCCTACTTTGTTTTTTTTGGGAGAGATTTTCGCTATAGGGCTCGTGCGCTCGCCAGACAGACAGAGAGAGACATAGAGACAGAAAGCGAGAAATCAGCCCCCAGGGTGGATGGTCACGCCGCAATCCCTTCTCCTCCATTCTCCTCTCGGGATCTTGGGCATGCACGCACACATGCCCGGCATGAGTTTTAAGCCACCGGGTCCGGGACGCGAACCTCGGTCGACTACGTGGGAGTCCAGCGACATAGCCATTACGCTAACTGCTGGTTCCCTCCTACTTTGTTTTCATCTTAACAATCTGCTCCTTTATGGCCTCAGTGGTTATTAGCATGTTACCAGGCTAGGCTAGACACACTACTCCAGTGACTAGAACCACTCCCTGGGATTTTTCTGAATATAGCTAGCAGGAAGATTAGCGTGCTAACTGGTTTATGAAATTGAAAGTGTGTTCAGGTTGCCTGTCACTTGGCGTATAGAAACACTGGTATACAGAAGTAAGCAGGAACGCAGAGAGGAGATACTCGTTGAGTCAGTGAAAGTTTAAGTACTAGCTTGTGCCAGTCTCTGTGCCAGTGGTAACTCTGTGCCATCAGTACAGAAATAAACAACATGCAGATATTATTGCCCCCTCATAGCTTCTGTGGCCGAGGGCGTACAGACCGTACCAGTCAAGTTCTTAGACGTCAGCATTCCTGAAGCCAGATTTATCCCCATCCTTCACTGGCTTGTGAAATTTTAAGTCCGTTCTTGCCCAAAATAGATTGAATTAGGCTTATGCCATTTGTAATTTCAGGCATTTTAATAAATATGAAAGATATTTGTAATTTCTCTCAGCTTTCATAAAGAAGACAATTGAGAATTAAAACTATATACATGCTGATTGGTAAATTTGGATAAAGCCTTGTTATATGTCTTTACCCTTTTCCAGCTTTTGGTAAATGGAGATTATCTTATCCTTTGTTTTTTCCTGATATTCCATTCCAGGCATTAATGTTATAGCTTTCTGGTAGGTCAGCTTTGGTTAACTACTTCCTTTGGTCATTCAGGAAACTGTAACTAGCGTTTTAATAAATATTGCCATGTAGACCTGCTTTCGACTAGAGAGTTTGGTAAATCGTTATTGTGTAATTAGTTATATATTCAGTGAGCCAATTTTGAGAAGTTATAAAAATTCAGTGACTTAGTTTCTTTTATTCCTATTATGTATGATTAAGAATATGTGAAACAAGTTTATTTGCCCTCTGACAATTAAATTGTTCGTACAGCTTTGTTCCAGATACTTCTCTGTTAGCCATAGCAAGTACTGTAAGATAGAGAAGCAGCTCAATTCTTTTAGTCACTCATCTGTTGCACTGTTGTACTTCCACTTATATAGTTTTTCTGGTATCTGCTGGAAAGTATTTGAGCAATTTATTTTCATAGAAAATATATGCGTCTCAAATTTAGACTAATTCTGGTAAGAATCAGAAGATACTTTCCCATATGAATTGAGATAAAAATTTACAGCATAGTGATAATGAAACTACATTTTACATACACATAAAGTTACTTATCCTGCTTCAGCATATCTCTGTAATTATTCCTGACATCTGGATCAGGGCAAAGCTAGCAGCTTACGGTCAAAAGGAGTGAACTATTTGATTGTTGGAAAAGCTATGACATATGTATATATATATATATATATATATATATATACACACACACACACACACACACATACATACATACATATATATATATTTTTTTTCTATGTAAAAATGTGTCATGACTTTTCCAACAGCCTAGTATTTAGAAGTTGGGTGAACATATTATTTATTTATTTATTTATTTTTGGAGAGGTTTTTGCTATAGGGTGCTTGCGCTCGCCAGACAGACAGAGAGAGACAGAGAGACAGAAAAGAGAAATCACCCCCCAAAGGGGATGTCCACGCTGCAATCCCTTCTCCTCCATTCTCCTCTCGGAATCTTGGGCATGCACGCACACGCGCCCGGTGTGAGTTTAAGACACTGGGTCTGAGACTCGAACCACTCAACTACGTGGGAGTCCAGCGACATAGCCATTATGCTAACTGCTGGTCCCTGGGTGAACATATTATTTATTGTCCTATTTGTGAAAGAAGGTGCAATTAATAGTTGGAATAATTAATAACAGGAATAGAATGGGACTGTCACTAGGTTAACTGGGACATCTGCTTACCCTAAAGGTAGGGGAGAAGGGCTTTTAAATGGACACACAGTGTTTAGTACATTTTGGTTGATTGATTAGGATAATTTTATGGGAATATCAATTAAAATTTTCTCTATCTCCCTGTAGTCAAGCACTGTGTTACACTTTTGTGTGTGATTCATCATTCACTTAGCACTAAGGATTTAGTAGGTTGCTACAGTTGCTTTAGTGTTTATTTTTCTGTTTTTTAAACTAAGCTTTAAAATTATCATACTGTTTCATCAATTAAGAAGCAAGTCATGGGACCAGCAAATAGTGTAATGGTTACGTTGCTGGACTCCCACATAGTGGACTATGGTTCAAATCCCAGACCTAGCGGCTTAAATCTCACACCAGGTGTGTGTCCATGAGTGCCCAAGATCCCGCGAAGAGCATGGAAAAAAAAGGATTGCACCATGGCCATCTCTTCTGGGGGGATGGTGATGGTGGTGATTTTCCACTTTATGTCTCTTTGTCTCTCTCCAGTGAACATACCCACCCTAGAGAAAAAATCTTGGGGGGGGGACAAAAAAAAAGAAGCAAGTCATTTTCATTCAAAAGAGATTTATTTGTATCTAGGTACTTATGAATAATGAATTTTAGATTATATATTTGAAGATTGGTGGAAAAGTTTGCTAAAAGAAGCCTACGGATTCAAAACAGGTACTCACATTATCAGTATGCATATATAGTTTATATCTTGTCCATAACATTATGCGTTCTTGGTGATTTTCTCACTGTAATGAAACTGTATTTAGCACATCATGTGTCTTCTCTGAAATTTATTTCACAAAATGTCTTAGTACATATTTTAGTCTTTTTCTAGAATTAAAGTCTTACTATTTTGTAATATATAAAATACACACACACATATTCAGTGCTAAAACTCATATAATTGATTATTGACTGATCTTCCTAATGATCCTTGATGGAAATTGGTTGAAAGATTGTATTTTTGGTTTGAAATTGGCTGTAGCTGGATTTTTTATAGCATATGAAACTACATAAATTTGAATAGGGACTTTTTTTTTTTTTTTAACTAGCCTCCCCAGCCCTATGTTAATCTAAAGAGCATGGAAGAAGAGGTTTGGAATTGATTTTTAAAACATGTAATTGTTCATATTTAATTAAAGCAGGCATTGATACTTACATTTTGTTGATATGCTCCAACATAGTTGAATGAATGAAATAACATACCATTTATTAAATACCTGTTATGTACCATGCTCTTAAGTGTTTGATATGTATTACTATCTCATTTAAGCACCATAATAATCTTAGTATGATGTTCTTTTATAAATGAGGTTCATAAAATTAAGGTAGTTTGCCTCAAATTCTGTAGCTAGCAGTTGTGCTAAATGTTCAAAGAGAAAATTGACCACAAAGCTCTTCTTCAGAATTAACGTCTCTGTGTTTCCCATAGTGAAAGTAGAAGATAGTGAGTGACTTTCTCTGGGGATCTGGAGAAGATAATATGAAGTCACCTGATTGTTCAGAATATCTTTGTGATTTTATAGTTGATATTAAAATATTTGGCAAACTTTGCTTTTTAGTCCATTATCTATTTTATTTTTAAATGTAATTCTTTTTTGTTTTCTTAGTTGGATATATGTGGGAACCACGAAAAGTTAATGGAAAATGCATATTATAAAAATAATGGTAGTTAAGGTGCTGTACTCCCAGGCAGCATTGTTTCAAGTCCTGGACGCGGTGGGTTGACACTCACACTGAGTTCATCGTGTGCATACCCAAAATATTGAAAGAAGAATGGAGGAGGGGGATTGTGGGTGGCTATCTCCACTGGGAGGTGATATCTCACTTTCCTTTCCCTTTGTCTCTTTGGCAAGCTCACAAGCCCTTTGGCAGAAACCTCAAAACGAAACATGCATTTCACAAAATTTTTGTACCAAAGTAAAGTTTGTACTTTAATTTCATTTTTCCACAAAGATTTTGAAGTTATTTTTTTCTTAGCATCCTATGAAGTCTCCCCAGGGAGGCCTTGGATTATTCTGTTTGAGAAACAGAGTCAGTTATTGTGCCTGTCAGTAGAATGTACAAAATTATGAGCTTCAGCCAGCCAGGGCTTACAGGTGCCACACAGTTAACTGTTCCTAACCAGTCCTCACTGTAGTGGGGAGATTTTCGGTGGGCTTGCTACTCTTCGTAGATTCTGCTGCTCTGGAGACAAGGGGCCCAATGGACTTAGATAGTTTATTATTCAAGGCACAGCAGGCAGCAGGAACCCCCCACTGGGCCCTTCCCCTCACCTGCTCTCCCTGGATCTGTGTCATAACTGAGGAGCCCAGCCATTAGGAGCCCTCTGACTTTTGAAGGGGCTGCTAGCAACCTCTCTAACCTTCCTTTGCCCTGCAGGAGATACAGCTTTGTTATTCTGGTCAGGAAACAAATCTTTCTTCTGACCCAGAGGGAAAGCCTGCTTCTGAAGTTGTTATGAAAATGTTATCAAAAAGATGTTTTGGAAGAAAAGCTGTCACAAGACAAGTGGAAATAGGGAGAGCTGTTTCCCCAGAGCATGCCATCTTGCAGCTTTCCTGACAGTTCCAATAGGAGCCGGAAAAGCAGTGTCTGCACAGTATGGGGCAGGTGATGAAGAAGCTGGCTAAACCAAGTCTTGTCTTGGGTAATTTGACTTCCCTACTCTTTTTGGTGATATTTTGCTACTGGAAGTTTTTCCAGGCTTTTTTCTTTGGATTCTTTGTTTAGATAGACTTAGTAAGGGCAATTCAGCATTGTCCCTTAAGGGGTGCTCACTGGCATTTCATCCTTGTGAGTTTTTTGTACAGTGAGTGAGTGCCCAAACTAATTTGCACCAGCTCCCTTCTTCCCTCCCTCCTCTGCATGCACTCTCCTCCTCTATGAGATTTAGCCTGTTGCAGTCTTCTTTGCTGCTCCTAAGAGTATACAGTTGCAGATACAAATAAATATGGTGGGTTTGGGAAAATTGCATCAGGTTGTGGAATGCTGAGGCATTATTCTTTAGTGCTCAACTGCTTGCTTTCTGTGCTTTGTCATCTCACTCTCATTTATTACCTACAGTAGAGTTCATCAGAGTCTCTCTTGCTCAGGTCTTTTTCTATAACTGGAAAATTATTTTCTACAATTAGCTAGCAGGTTAAAGTGGATCTGGACAAGATGTAATTCAGTAAATCGTCAGTTGCATTTTAGCCCCGTGAGAGTCATTTGCAAGTTGGTAATTCCCCTGGTAGCTCCCTGGGTTACAGAGTTTAACAGAGTTTTACAGAGTTGTGACCCCTAGTTTCCAGGAGAGCTAGCTCCTATTTAGTAGCTAACATTGTCTCATTCTCAAATTTGAGAGTTTATACTACTTTAGAGAAACAGATCAATCAAACAGTATTTTAAGCTAGATGCTACACTTTGTGCCAAATGGGCTTTATCTAGTGTAAGTCACTTGGAAAACATTTAGAGGAATCAGCCAGTTAGAACCTAATAAACACGTTCAACTTTATGCTTTTAATTATAGGGACTATCTCCTGCTGTAAAACTAACTATTCTATTGTTATTATATTTTAAGGTTATTTTGAAGGAGAAGAAGTATTATAGTTCAACTTTGAGATGGTTCATTTATTTCAGAATACTTCATTTTTATTTAAAATTTTCTTGATTTTATTATTTAGAAAAATTTTGTATTTATTACAAGCTTACTCATCAAAACAATTAGTCATTTAAAAAACTACATAGTCATTTAAAATGAAAAACTAGTAATTTATAATGCTCATTTTATAAGGCATATTCAATCAATTGAATAAACTTTTGTATAAATACATACTTTTTTGCATATAAACATACTTTATATTTAGAATTAACAGGAATTTTGTAAAGAATATTTTGTATGTTTGAGTCTTAGCATTTTTTGAAAATTACCAAGGCTGCCTTGTAAAGTAGCTAGCATTGTATTAAAAGATTTCAAAATTAGGATTATTTGATTACTCGAGTGATTACTCCAGTGGTTATTTTTTTAAGTCAGATAGAATCTTTTCATGGCAAACAATTTAAATATTAAAGAAGTTAAATATCTAATGTATGTGTGTCTGTATATTATTTCATTAGAAAATGATACATTTAATTTTTTTGAGAGACTCCTTTTGCAGGTGTATAGTTTGTGTCACTTTTGGTGAAATTATATGTTTAGACTTTTTAAACATCTATTTATGCCTAAGATAAAAATGAATTTTAGGGACCACAGATGGTGGAATGGTTACATTGCTGGGACTCCATGTAGTCGACTGCATTTCAAGTCCTGGACCTGGTGGCTTAAAACTCACACAGGTTGCGTGTGCATAGGTGCCCAAAATCCTGAGAGGAGAGTGGAGGAGAAGGGATCGTGGTATGGCTGTCTCCCTTGGGAGTGGTGGTAATTTTTTGCTTTCTGTCTCTCCAGCAAGTACACACCCCCTATAGCAAAATTCTCTAAAAAAAAAAAAAGAACAAAAAACCAGAAAAGTGAATTCTAAATTGAGGAAAGGGCTATAAAAGTGAATCAGATATATATGATTTATATATTAAAATACATATTAGTTGAAAATTGATATAGCAGCAACTGAGTAAAATTATTGATTTAAGTTTTTGAGACTGATCTCTTTTTCAATGTTAAGAGTTGTGATTAAACTTGCTTATTTATTTAAGTCTGCTTATTATTAGTTGCATTTTAATTTTTCTTAATAAAGCTTTTCTATTAAGGTAGCAATCAAAATTTTTAAATATGTGCAGAACTTTCGTTTGCTTAGCTGTAGGAGACTGAATTAGGAGTTAACTAGTTACGGGCCAACATCATTTCGCTGGTACTTACGAATGCATTGCTTTTAGAAAGCATTTAATTTTTTATTTGTTTTGTTATTTTTTAATTCATCAGAGAGAGAGAGAGAGAGAGAGAGAGAGAGAGAGAGAGAGAGAGAAAGCAAGCCACCAGATTTAGGACTCAGACTGACATCAGCCATGTGGAAGTCTAACACCTTAATCACCATGCTACCTGCTGGCCCCTAAACTGACTGGTTTCTATAGTTTATTCACTTATGGTTCCCATACCTTTTAAACTTTTTCTTTTTTTAATTTGGGATAGACATATGTGCTCCCTGGAGGGAGAGAAAAAGTGAAAAAGCACCTCTTGGGGGGGATGGCCATGGAGCAATCTCTTCTCCATACTCCTCTTGGGATTTTAGGTATGAGCACACATGTACTTGGCCTGTTTTTCAAGCACTGCCCCTCTTCCCCGATTCATGCAGTCCACCTTGTGAGATCCTGTAGTCTTAACTACTATGCTACCGGCCGTCCCTTTTAATGCCTTTTTAAAAATTGTTATTTGAAAATGGGTTGAGGATACATGTCCTTTGTGCTATAATGAGGACATCTTAATCACTTTGAATATCAACAACTCTGTCTTAAGTTCCTATAAATTCTTCTGAACATTTTTAAGTGGCAGTTAAAACAGTATAAAAAAAATTTAAGATGTTGTAAATTACATGTAAAAGTATATATAGTTTAAGAGACCATGTAATGATCATTAGAATTGAAACATTGTGGAATAAAAGGAAATGTTAGTAATAATTACCTTGTAGCAAGAGAAATAAATTAAGACTGTTCCAAGAGAATCTCATGCAGGTAGGCTGAGGTATTATATTGTAAAGACAAAGGTAAATTGTTTATTTTGGTATAGGTATCTTATAAAAAGGATCCTAGAGTTAATAATCAGAATCATATTTTGTTTTATTTAATCATGTCAGCACAGTTTGCTCCTGCTTAGAAATGTTGAGGTAAAAAGCAAGGTTTTGTTTTGTTTTTCCCGTGAAGTATCTATTTTTATTATTCACATGGTGTAGTTAGAAAACATGCATTAACTCACTGAGGTTATCTTTCCCTAACCTTGCAAAGTTAAGAAGGGGCAAAAAGTATCACCTAGTTTTTTTTTTTTTTTCTTTTCCAATTAATATTGTTTATTATTCTGCTCAGAATCATAAGACATTATAGCTCTAATGATATCGATGGATTACAGAATGTGCTAAATTTGTTATTTTATTTACTTTTCTAAGTAGTTAAGGAGCGATGACTTTTATTAGTACTCTTTTGCTGTAATAGTGTAATAATAGGAAATATCTAAATGCACAGTCTTGTTTTTTAAATCCATTTGGTGCTTTTAATTAGAAATTTTTAAATTTTATGATTTCTTATTTATTGATACATCCAATTTTATATTTCTGTAGCACACAAAACGATTTCTCAATGTTTGCTTGCAGTATGTAACAATGAAATCAATGATATTACATATATATGTATATAAATTTCAACAGAGGACTTTACATACTTGTGTCTGTTAAGTGTTTCTTTCCAGAGCATCTCTCACCCACCCTCTATAATCCACTATCTTCTCACACAATCTCTGGTATTTATATTTTTCCTCCCTACTATTACATCTTTGGCTCTTTCGATATCAGCCATAGAATGCAAACAGTGATTATATCTTGAGAGGGGATATACACTGTCTTTCATTGTCTAACTTGTTTTGCTTAGCATTAAATCTTCTGCGTTCATCCACTTGGAATCAAATGACTGGATCTCATTGTTCCTTATGGCTGAGTATCATTCTGTAGTATTCTGTTCCTCATGGCTGTGTGTATGTGCCAACATTTTTCAATCCAGTCAGTCATCCATTTTTGGCCATTTATGTTGATCCATGTCTTAGCCATTGTGAATACTACTACAGTAAACATGAATGTGTATGTGTCTTTCCAGCTGAGTGTTTTTCTATCCTTTGGGTAAATATCAAGGAGTGGGATCATTGGGTCATATGGTAGTTCTATTTGTGGAATTTTTTTTTTTTTTTCTTTTTTTGGAGAGGTTTTTGCTATAGGGCGCGTGCGCTCGCCAGACAGACAGAGAGAGACAGAGAGATAGAAAGCAGGAAATCACCCCCCAGGGGGGATGGCCACGCCGCAATCCCTTCTCCTCCATTCTCCTCTCGGGATCTTGGGCACGCACGCACACGCGCCCGGCATGAGTTTAAGCCGCCGGGTCCGGGACTCGAACCGCGGTCGACTACGTGGGAGTCCAGCGACATAGCCATTACGCTAACTGCTGGTCCCTCTATTTGTGGAATTTTGAGGAACCTCCGTACTGTTTTCCACAGTGGCTGTACTAATTTACATTCCTTCTAGTAGTGTAAAAGTGTTTCTTTTGGGGCCAGCAGGGGTGGTGTAGTAGTTAAGGCATTGGACGCCCACATGGCCAACCATGGTTCAAGTCCCAGACTTGGTAGCTTGAAAGTCACACTGGGCGTATGTGCGCACGCTCCCAAAGCCCCAGGAGGAAAATGGACGAGAAGGGATTGCTGTGTCACCACCCATCCTGAGGGATAATTTCTTACTTTCCCTCTCACTGTCTCTCTCTGTTTCTCTCCAGGGAGCACATGTACCCTATGGCAAAAACCCTAGAAAAAAAAAAAGTGTTCTTTTCACACAGCCTTGTCAACTCTTGTCGTTCCTTATTTTTCTGATCTTACCCATTCTAACCGGGGGTTAAGTGGCATCTCTTCCTGGTTTTAATTTGCATTTACCTTATGATAAGAGATGTTGAACATTTTTTCATATGCATTTGAGAGTTTTCAAATGTGCATGAGTTTCATATGTATCAGAGAGTTATCTGTTCAGCTCTTTTATCCATTTAAAAAATTGGATTATTTACTTTTTTTGTGAGTGAGTTGCTTGAGTTCTCTATAAGGTCTGGCTATCTAGCCCTTATCTGAAGGGATTTTGCAAATATTTTCTCCCACTCTGAGTGTTGTATCTTCACTACAGTTGTTGTTTCCTTTGCTGTCCAGAAAATTTTCAGCTTGATTTAACCCTACTTGTCTATTTTTGGGATAATTTCCTATAGTTCAGGGGCCTTAGGAAATCTTTGCCTACTCCAATGTTTTCAAGAGTTTCCTGTGTTTTCCAACACTATTTTTATAATATGAAGTTTTAAATCTAAATCTTTGATCCATTTTAGTTGATTTTTTGTTAGTATTGTGAGATAGGGGTCTACTTTCATTTTTATGCAGGTAGATATGCAGTTTGAAAACCAATTTTAAAGTACATAATTTTCATTTGTTTATGTTTTTATCATTTGTTTTCTGTATTCTTTATGTGAGGAGTCATTGTCTTAATGCTTTTAAGAAATTCTTCAAGCATGGCTTTCTTTATTCTTTGCAAATATTTGTAATTACTACTTTGAAGTTTTGAATCTGATAAGTCAATATGTAGGCATACTCAAAGGCAGTTTTCTTTCCTTTTTTTTTGGGGAGAGTTTTTTGCTATAGGGCGCGTGCGCTTGCCAGACAGACAGACAGAACAGAAAGCGAGAAATCACCCCCCCCAGGGGAGATGGCCACGCTGCAATCCCTTCTCCTCCATTCTGAATCCTTTTTGGATCTTGGGCACACATGCCCGGTGTGAGTTTTAAGCCACCGGGTCCAGGACGCAAACCGCGGTCGACTACATGGGAGTCCAGCGACATAGCCATTACGCTAACTGCTGGTCCCAAGGCAGTTTTCTTTTTGTCTTCAGTTTTCTTTTTTTCCTATACGTGGTTCATAATTTCCTGTTTCTGTACATGCCTTTTTGTTATTTTTTAGTGCATGATTTTTTTGTTGTAAACTGGACATTTTAGATAAGATATTTTAGCAACTCTAGATCTCTGATTAAGCCCTCACTTGCTTATGTATTTTTTAAAATTTTTATGTTTATTTGGATTACATATAATTTTGGGTTACTTTTGTGGAGTCCATCTCTCCTGCAGTGGTGTTTAACCCCTGATTTAAATTCTTTTTCCACCTCATGCAAGCCCTCCCACTACACACACTCTTTGTCTTGATTTTTTTAGTGAGAGGTTTCTTAAAATAATTTTTAAAAATTTAACTTTATTTATTTTGTTTATTTAAATGTGGCCAGAGAGGGACAGAGTGAGAGAGAGAGAGGGAGGGAAAGTGAGAAAGCAAGGCACCAGGTCCAGGACTTGAACTGTGGTTGCCCATATAGGAGTCCAACATCCTTAATTACCCTGCCACCTGCTGGCCCCTAGAGAGAGATTTTTGCTATCCGGTGTGTGCACTTGCCAGGAAAAGGGACTGTAGAGACAGAAAGTGAGAAATCACCCCCCCCCCCCCCCCCCCCCCCCCAGGGATGGCCACGCCACAATCCCTTCTCCTCCATTATTCTCTTAGAATTTTGGACTTGCATGCCTGTGTACCCGTTGTGAGTTTTAAGCTCCTGTGTCCGGGACTTGAACTGTGGTTGACTACATGGGAGTCCAGCGATGTAACCATTTTGAAGCTTGGTTTTCTAGGAACTGCAAGTGACTGGACAAAGGTTGTGAAGCCCAGAGGCATAGTCAGTGATCTGTGTTTGGTTTGAGGAATGCTTTCAAAGTTCAGTTTGCCAGGACTTGGCAGCTGGCTAGTGTCTTGTCTAGTTCCTTGAGCAGGTGCAGCCTGACATCTGCAGCAGCCTTCCAGACTACTAGGGTTAAGTGCCACCTTAGGAGGGCTTTTTTGGTTTTGTCTTTCCCTAGATTTCTTTGTTAAATTTATGACTTGTATACTTTTCCCCCCCTCCTGCTAGGATTTAATTGTTCTGCTAATTGCTTGTCACTACTTTGTCTTCTGTAACACAATACCTTAGGCAGTACTGTGGAGTTGCCAGTTTTTCTGTCTTGCTTTTCATTATTAAGAGCCTCTTCCTGGAGCTGGGAATGGGCAGATGGTGGCCTGCTTCTCCCTGATTAACACCTCTACTCTACAAGCAGGAGTAGAAACCCCTGGTCTTCTCAGATTGTCCATCCTAGGGTGGCTCAGGATTGGGTCAGAGAAAGAGGTCTTCCTTCTCAGCTTCCTTTGGCCGGAACAGAATTTCTGCAAACAGAGCTCTGGAAGGATGCCATTAGCTAATTGGCGGTGAGTCTGACCTCCTCCCCGGCTCGCCCTCCTTCTTTAGGTCCATATCATTCCTAATTCTTGGGCTTTCAAACTGTTACTAACATAATTATTAAAATACAACCTTAGATATTGTGGCTTATTTCCAAATCAGACTAGCTAAGATACAGTTGATTTAGCTATGAAACTTGGTCTCCACCGAACACCAGGGTTTTTCTGAGAGTTTCTAGATCTCCGTGTCCCCACTTTCACTGTTCCTGTATGTCTTCAGGTCCCAGGTCAGTGTCTACCCTATAGGAGGGTCAGCTCTTTTAAGAATATAACCATACTGCTTTGCTAAAACAGCCCAGCCAGTTCTTGTAGTGCATATTCAAATTATTTTAATTTGAATATGGCCAATAAATAACATATAAACAGTATTTTCAAAATTTGACAGGATGGATACTGGTGCTGCTGTAAATTACGAGGCTCTGAGGTGCTGACCAATGTTTGGAGAACTGCTGAGAACAGCAGGCATGGGCGTGTGTACCTGTGATCTGGGGCTGCCGAGGCCAAGTGTGGATCACAGTGCTGGGACCCTGTGGGGGCTTCTGTCTCTCTTTCTGTCTCCCTCCCTCTCTTTTTTACTCATGACAATAAGTAAATAAGCTTAAAAACGTTTGAAAACAGAAAAAATAACATTTATACTGTATGCCTTCTCACAATTTTATCTTTGTACTTTATTTCTTGAGTTTAAGTCATGCATTGTTGACACAGTGGAGTAAATGATTTAGAATTCAGTACTATTTTGTATTCTCAGCTTTTTAAAAAATTGTTGTTTAAGTAAATTCATCGTTATCTTGCGATCAAATAGAATGCAGTCAAAACTCATTTTAGATTTGAAAGCTAGAGCCAGTGCAGAGATTGACAGTGATGGTAAAAAGTGAAAGCCACGTGGGAACCAGCAGTTAGCGTAATGGCTATGTCGCTGGACTCCCACGTAGTCGACCGCGGTTCGCGTCCCAGACCCGGTGGCTTAAAACTCACGCCAGGCGCGTGTGCGTGCGTGCCCAAGATCCCGAGAGGAGAATGGAGGAGAAGGGATTGCGGCGTGACCATCCCCCCTGGGGGGTGATTTCTCGCTTTATGTCTCTATGTCTCTCTCTGTCTATCTGCCTGGTGAGCGCACGCGCCCTATAGCGAAAACCTCTCCAAAAAAAACAAAAAACAAACAAACAAAAAAAAGTGAAAGCCACGTTTCATGGGGAATATTAGAAATAGTTCAATAAGCTCAGTTTGGAAAATGAAAGACATAGGCTGGTGGCTGTTCTCTTTGAACTCATAAAAATGTACCTGTAAATGAAGATATACTTTTGTAGTAAAGACGTACTCTTTTGTAGTTCGAAAGGGTAAAACCAGATTGGTGGATGGGTTTTAGATGGGCCAATATAGGCACTCAATGCAAGGAAGAATTTTGAAAGATTATCTTTGTTTTGAAATAGAAACAGCTGCCTAGTGAGATAGCAAGCTTTTTTTTTTTTTTTCTTTTATACTAGAAGTGTTCACCTTGGGTGATCAACTCTCAGGATGTTGTATATGCCATATTGTGTGGGAGGTTTAATTAAATTATTTCTATTCCAGCACTAATTATATCTTTTTATGGAGGGAAATGCCGATGGATTATTGAAAAGAGGATTTTTTGTCTCTGTTGACCAACTCTGGAAAGTATACATTATAGGAAGCATAAGGCATTTATAGATCCTAAATCAGAAAAAAAGCTTTTACTTGAGGAGATCCATCTCTTAAATGAGGATACAGTTTCAGGAGGGAAAAATCAGGAATGTGAAGAGGAAGGAGAATGTCACTGTAGTAAACAGCTGTGCTGCTGAATCAAATCTCATGCTAGATGGCTTCACTAATTTTGCCCTCTTTACTACTATAGGAAAAGTATTTTGCAAGAAATATGCTTATGTAAAACAGCTGTCTATGACAAGTCTAATCCAACACAGTGGCTTAACTGTTTTAATATTTTTGTAGGATTTAAAATATTTGGATGATTGACATTCAACTTATTTAATATAAGAGGTCTTTAAAAAGTTTATGAAAAATACTATCAAACAACTATGTATTTCAAATTATTTTTGTACCCAGATTAACTTGTACTTTAATTCCATTTTCCCAAAAACTTTTAAATATTTTTTAAATGCCGGGGGCACATGGGCTCAATGGAGAGAGAGAGAAGGTGGGGTGATAGTGAAAATATCCCTCATGAGGAATGATTATGCTGTAGTCCCCTCTCTTTCATCTCTGCTTTCTTTTGGGATTTGAGCACCCACACACGTGTCTAGAGCCCCCGTCATGTTTGGGGCTTGAAACACATTGGCTGTGTGAGATCCAGCTATGTAACCAATAAGCCATGGGCTGGCCTTCCCGTGAACTCTGAAATCCCTTTGTAGTTCTTTAACATTTTCAGTTGTGAATCTCATGAAAATATTGCTACAGTTAATTTGAGTAATTGGCTAGAGATCTGACATTGGTGTGTAGTTAATTATGGTATAAGAAAAATTCCAGTATTGAATAGGTTGACTATTCGTACATATGATTATACACAGAGGCATTTCAAATATTGTTCTCTATGTGTAATAAAATAAAGATAATGAACGACTGGATTCCTGGAACACAAGTATGGGGGCTTTGTTTCCTCAGTCCCATGCAGGACACAATCGTCTAGATCAGGAAGACTAGGGGTAATTACTGTGTTGCAGATAATTCAGAATGAGAAGCTGAGATTTATGCAACATCGTCTCACTTTAAGATGTAGGAGACAAGGCAGTTGGTTGCCATCCAAAGACTATGTGTCATTTGTGACCAATTATATTTATTGCTGTTGAGCCAGAGATGACATGGACCAGCAGCAGGGGGCAGGATCAGCAGTAATTAGCTAATACCGTATTACTTTACTGCACTGGTTTTAACTGTAGTCCTTAGACCAGCAGTTTGAGCATTATTGGGAATTTGTTAGAATTTAAATTCTTGGGCCCTCCTGACCCACAGATATGAAACTTTGAGTGTTTTTTTCTTGTTTTTTTTTTTTTTTTGTTTGTTTGTTTGTTTGCTTGCTTGTTTTGTTTTGTTTTAGATGTTGTAGACTTACTTCTGTCATGGAAGAGAGAGAGAAAAATCCCCCACAGAGTCTTGTCACTTCCATGGCCCCCCTGCTAGCCTTCCAGCCGACCGCGATCACAGGCGTGCCATGGGTGCACTCCGCATGTCCCGGTACCATGCCGTGGTGCTTCACTGCCGCAGCACTGCGGCTGGCCCTGAATCTCTTGTTTACTTTGTAAGGAATGAGCCCTCCTGGCGATTCCGACACATGCTGCAGAACTGCTGCTGCCTGGGGGACTACGCTCTGAAAACCTCTGCTCTTCATAGAGGTTATTGGCCAGTTTTCCCAACAGCCTTGGACAGGCCTAACTTTTCTTCTGTAAAAGGAGCTCTGTTTCATCTTGTCCTGATGATGGCAGAATGGGCAGGGATGCTCGAGCGTGTTTGAGGGCCCCAGTCAGATCCATCCTACCTGCCACAAAGAGGCGAGACTGGGATAAAGAAAATAATTTTTTCCTTTTTCTTTTTTATGGAGAGGTTTTTCCTATAGGGCGTGTGCACTCACCAGAAAGACAGAGAGAGAGACAGACAGAAAGCGAGAAATCACCCTTCAGGAGGGATGGCCATGCCACAATCCCTTCTCCTCCATTCTCCTCTCGGGATCTTGGGCGCACACACACACGTGCCTGGTGTGAGTTTAAGCCACTGGGTCCAGACTCAAACCACGGTCGACTACATGGGAGTCCAGCGACATAGCCATTATGCCAACTGCTGGTCCCAAGAAAATAATTTTTCCAGTGAGGCCAATACTGAGAGACAGCTGTCCAGAGTCCATAACCATCTTCACCATATGGGACAACATTCAACGCTTATATAGGGAACAAACACAGGGCAAGTTATTGAGGTGGCTCATCTTCCCTCAGGGTCACAAGAAGGTTATTGGCAGCCTCGGGGTGGCTGTCACACTGCTTGGGCTGCAGCTTGTCTGCCTGGTTGTATGGTTTCCATTCTCTGCAAGATGTGCAATAATTATCAAGGCAGCAGAAGCAAATGGAGGCACTCAAAAGATTATTCTTAGATCTTGGTTTAAAATCTAGATGTGCCTTTGTAATTCTTTTTTTTTTTTTTTTTTTTTTTTTTTTTTGGAGAGGTTTTTGCTATAGGGTGCGTGCACTCGCCAGACAGACAGAGAGAGACAGAGAGATAGAAAGCGAGAAATCACCCCCCAGAGGGGATGGCCACGCCGCAATCCCTTCTCCTCCATTCTCCTCTCGGGATCTTGGGCACGCACACACAAGCGCCCGGCGTGAGTTTTAAGCCACCGGGTCTGGGACGCGAACCGCGGTTGACTACACGGGAGTCCAGTGACATAGCCATTACGCTAACTGCTGGCCCCTGCCTTTATAATTCTTAAGCTGATAAAATCTTCTCGTTCCTGTGAAAGCCCCCCCCACCCAGCATCTTTCCCTTCCCTGTCTCCATAGCCCTGGAGACTCAGCAAAGTCATGTAAACTTCTGTTAGTTAACCATGAAGATCCATTTAGTGCGAGGGAGGTTTCTGTAAGACAAAAGTTAAAGGTAAGTTGTAATTTATTAAGATGGACTCTTGGAAGACTAAGTGTAATATAGTTACTTTGGTTCTCTTATTGCTCCATTACAGTAAAACAGTTACGTGACAAAAATTTCACAATCAACTGGCAGTATTCTTGGATTATAAGGCTATTATATTGGTTTACTTCTAAATATGGTGCAAGATTGAAGCCAGTAATACTGCCGTGTACTTTATTTTGTACACTGCCCTCTCTATAATTATCTTGATCTTGTGTTTATTTAATTTTTGTTTTTCTGGATATGTTACTATTCCATAAAAAATACTTCTTCCATGGACCAGCAGTTAGCGTAATGGCTATGTCCCTGGACTCCCATGTAGTCGACCGTGGTTCGAGTCCTGGACCCGGTAGCTTGAAACTCACGCTGGGCGCGTGTGTGTGCGTGCCCAAGATCCCGAGAGGAGAATGGAGGAGAAGGGATTGTGGCGTGGCCATCCCCCCTGGGGGGTGATTTCTCGCTTTCTGTCTCTCTCTGTCTCTGTCTGTCTGGTGAGCGCATGCCCCCTATAGCAAAAACCTCTCCAAAAAAAAAAATACTTCTTTCACTTAATGTGTCACTGTAGCATTCAGTTTTGTTATTATTTCTTTTTTTCTGTCTTTTTTATCATTATTTTTTATTTTAGATTTTTGCCATATGGTGTGTGTGCTTACCAGAGAGAGACAGAGGAAGTGAAAATTTACCCACCGGAAGGTTGGCCACGTCACTGTCCCTTCTCCTCCATTCTCCTGCTGTGATTTTGGGCACACACGCACACGTACCCAGCATGATTTTCAAGCCACCAGGTGTGGGACTCAGACTGTGACTGGCCGTGGGGGAATCCAGTGCCTTAATCACCACGTCACCTGCTGGCCTACTATTTCTTCTATATGAATAGTTTTTAAAAAATCCAGTCTTTTCACACCATTCATACTTAAATAACACCTTCATAACTTTAGAAAAGCCTTTATTGAAGGCAGACCCTATTTCTCTGTCCGCAGAAAATGCTGTAAGGAAGCTTTTTTAAAGCCATGTTTTCAGTACTTAAATAGATTAACCTAGTGAAGTTTTAGATGCCTTTTCGGTTCATGTCTTTTAAATCGAATTGGCACATAGATGATTTATACTTTAACTTGAACCGCATTAGCAAAGAGGTGTGAGATAATGTTTATATGTGGATAATTACTTTAACCATTATTGTAAAATATTCTAAATTCTAAGTTCATTAAGTGAGTTCTAAAAAAATTATAGACAATTACCTTCATTATTTTCAAATTAACACATTTTCTCCCACCCCCCTCCCCTTTTTATTGGCCTCAAAAGCATACCTTTTTCTTTCCCAGGTATTGTTTTCAAGATGCTAGTACTTAGACCCTTGTTATTCAAAGTATGGTTCATGGACTGTGACTTGGTCTTACCTAACAGCTTTTAACTTCAGTATTTTACACTGGATTTGATACAGAATGTGCATTTTTTTTTTTGGGGGGGGGAGAGGTTTTTGCTGTAGGGCGTGTGTGCTTGCCAAACAGAGACAGAGAGACAGAAAGCTAGAAATCACCCCCCAGGGGGGATGGCCACGCCACAATCCTTCTCCTCCATTTTCCTCTTGGGATCTTGGGCACACACGCACACGTACCCGGCATGAATTTAAGCCACCGGGTCTGGGACTCTAACCGCGGTCGAATACGTGGGAGTCCAGCGACATAGCCATTATGCTAACTGCTGGTCCCCAGAATGTGCTTTTTTTAAAAAAAAGATCCTGAAACAATTCTTATTCACATTAAAGTTGAGAAGCATTGCTTTAGAGAATAAAATAAGGCGAGGTTAGAATGTGGATTGATTTTGGTAAACTGATCAATTAGAAATCTAAGGATGACATTTAGAAAATTGTAGAATAGTATGAAGAAGTCTTTAACTAGGTTAATAGTGGGTAATTAAAAATTAAATTTTAAGTTAATATAAAATTTACCTTGAGATAGAACATTAGTCTGCTACCACGTTAGAATTCCTAAGTAGTGTGTTGGATCTCTAAGCTAATGCTATTATAACCTGTACTAATTAGGTCCCTTATTAAAATGCTATGTGTAATTCCAAGTTCCAGAGGGTTAGATGACTGGGACAATATTTATTATTTTAAATTGAAAGTTTCAAAATTGAAAATGAAATTCAAAAGGAGTAATAATAAATTGAAAAACAACTTTACAACTTACAAAAAGAAATTACGTGTTTGAGTATTGCCTCTTGGCAGGTTACTTATCATCATCATTGTTATAGTACAAATGAGCAAATAACATTAGAGAACTTGAGTAGTATTATTAGCATTCCACCAAAAGTGGGTTAATGGTTGAGCCAAGACATGTTCCAAATACTCTTAGACCTCTTGGAAAACATGGCAGAAAAACATTACTTCTGTGTACAAGCAAATGAGTATAAAATTTTACTGTCTCTAGTAAGGTTAGAACTAAAACTTCAGCTTATTTTAAGGTAACTTGAGTTTTTGATGGGATTGATTTTACTTCATAATGTTTCTCTCTAATTTCTTTTTAGATTTTTGTCAAAGGGTGCATGAATGTGCTGGAGAGGAGAGAAACAGAGATACAGAGAGTCAGAAAGAAAGTGAGAAATTTCTCCATGGGGGAATGGCCACACCACAGTCCCTTCTCCCCTTGGGATTTTGAGCATGTACACACACCCTGTGTGATCTTCAAGCCATGGGATCTGGGACTTGAACCATGCAGTCAGCTATGTGGGAGTTCAGTGCTTTAACCACTATGCCATTAGCTGGCTCCAGCTTCTCTGTAATTTCTTATTACCACTTAAATTTTGAGTGAAACCCAACTCTGTTAATGTCCTGTTAAAGTTATGTACCCTCTGGCTTTGACTTGGTTTTAAGAGACCAAAAATTGTATTGGAAAATAGATGATAGATGACATTTATGGTTTTAATCCAGGATGACCAATTTTAAAGCTCAAATATCAGTAATCAGGTTCTTGTTCTTTAAATTGTGTGTGTATTTCTCTAAATTTTAAGAATTGGTTATGCAGTAACTTACTTAGTATGTGTGTGCTAGATGGGATATAAAGAACTACCTTGGACCAGCCTGTGGCATGGTGATTGGGTCAGGTGGATCCCACATGGCTAGCTAGCTGTGCAGTTTGAGTCCTGGGCTCAGTGGCTCAAAGGGCATACTTGGTGTGTGTGCATGTGTGTCCAGAATCCCAAGAGAAGAGTGGAGGAGAAAGGGATTTTTGATGGTGTGACTATAACCCTTAGGGCACACTCTCTCACTTTCCCTCTTTGTGTCTTCTCTAGTGAGTGTACACATCCTATAGCAAATTTAAAATAAATAAATAAATAAATAAAGAGTTACCTTCCCAGTTTGTAGTTCTTATTTTTGTTAGTTTTTCTCTACTCTATCAGAGCTTTCTTTCTTATTTCTCATATCTTTGCTTTCTTTAGATTTTAATGTTTCCTTATCGTTATGAAGGTATGGACACTGGACCCTTTTCCACACTCACTGTACTGTGCGCCTCTGTTCAGTATGTCTTAACTGCAGTCAGTTAGCACTCAACTAATTATCTGGGGGCAGGGGATATCTCTAGTTCTTCAAACTCTGCTTTTAGCCGTCTTGGTTACCCAGACTTTCAGATCTGCCTCCGTCACTCGGGAGTCAGCTGATCTCTACCAGCCTGGCCTGCTCATGCCTCAGCCATAATTCTCTCTCAGGTCAAGATGGTGGAACAGTTGTAGTGTTCCCCTTGTTAATTTCCAGTCTCCTAGCCTTCACTGTCTTTTATTTCCCCATATCCTATATCCTGAAAATCGTTTCATGTGTTTGTTTGCTTTTACTTGTTTCAGGTTGGTGGGCAAATCCCCTTCTTGTTGCTCTATCTTGGCCAGATATGGGAGAATTATATTCATTGTTGCTTTCTGAAAGAAAGATTGATAAGAAAAATTCTAAAGATAGACGTCGTTTTTAAACTCAGTGCAATATAACATAGCTCTTTTTTCAGCTTTATATTTCAGTAAAATTGTCTCAAAAGTCAAATAAGTTAAGTTCTTTTTGAGTACATGTTTGGAAATCAAAATAGATTTAAAAATTTGTTTTAGCCTTACAAGTTGTACCTCAGCTACTTTTGCCATAGGAATTAAAATGGCTATCTGAATAAAATTCAAGTATGTTGTGTAGGGAGTTTGTGATTTTAACAAATGGTTGTAATTTGACCAATTGAATAAAAAAGGCCCCCAAACTGTAAATTTAACATATTTCTCCAGATATTTAAAACTTAGGTTACAAGTAAAATAACTCCAAGATGATGACCAGTATTCCCTAGACCTAGTTTGAAGGTTTTTCTAATCTTTTACCTAAAATAACATTTATTTTCTCAGGATGAATTTATAAGAGACTTTTAAAAACAAGTATTCCTTTTTTTTCCTTTTAAAAAATTTTTTTTTTCATTTCATTTTCTTCCATACATTCAATCACATTAGTTTTTTCTTACAAAATGGATATTTCAACAGGTGAACATTTCTCCCTAACACAGTTGATAAAACTACAAAATATCTTCAACAGATAATACCACACGTCTTTGTGCAATTAATGCTTTGCCTTCCTGTCCCTCCCCCAAATGTCCTTCCTCAGACCCTCCTCTTTCACACGTATTATATCTGATATTTACATCTATATACTGTGTTTCTATATCCTTTAGTCAATTAGTTTCAGTCATAGAGTGCAGACACTCGGTATATATTAAGTGGGGACATAGAATGCCTCTCCTTCATAGCCTGGCTTGCTTCACTCAGCAGTAAGTCTTCCATATTCATCCATTTCCTGTCAAAAGCCTGGGTTTTGTTGTTCTTTTTTTAATGGGTGAATAGTATATTGAGTATATGTACCACAGTTTTTCTAATCATTCATCACTTCGTGTGCATTTGGGTTGTTTCCATGACTTAGCAATTTTGAATAGTGCAGCAATAAACATCAATGTGCAAGCATTTTCCGATTAAGTATTCTTCTGTCCTTTGGGTAGATACCAAGGAGTGGGATTGCTGGATCATATGGTAGTTCTATTTGTAGATTTTTGAGGAATCTCCAAATTGTTCTCCACAGTGGTTGGACCAATTTACATTCCCACCAGCAGTGTAAGAGAGTTCCCTTTTCAACACACCCCCCACCAGCACTTAGCATTTTTTTGTTTTTTTAATCTTAGACATTCTGACTGGGGTTAGGTGATATCTCGTTGTTGTTTTGATCTGCATTTCTCTTACAATGAGAGATGTTGAGCATTTTTTCATATGCCTTTTAGCTATTTGTATATCATCTTTAGAGAGTGGTTTTTTCAACTCATTCTCCCATCTTTTAATAGGATTGATTGTTTTTTTCTGGAATAGCTGCTTGAGTTCCTTGTGAATTTTGGTTATCAGTCTCTTATCTGACGCATAGTTAACAAAAATATTTTCCCATTCTGAGGGCTGTCTATTCAGAGGAATCACTGTGTCTTTTGCCATGCAGAAACTTCTTAGTCTGATGGAAACAAAACAAAACAAAACAAAAACAAGTATTCTTTCCCATTTTATCAATTTATATGCTAATTGGAGCATTTATTTACCTGTAATAAGAAAAATGAAGTTTCTGAAAAAGGATGTCTTTTTTTTTTTTTTTTAAGTTGATTTTATTTGCATAGTTGTTCATAGAAGGAACAATATACCATGATTTTTAGGAGTGTTTTGATAAAAATTATTCAGAACTTCTGTTAATATGCCTTATAAAAGTAGTAATCATGAAGAAATTATGGGTGACCCTGTAACTCATAACCTTCATTTTCACAGTCTTACTATGCAGGTATGTTTCCTCTATAAAATCCTATATTTCATTGACAAAAAAGGTGTTGACAGTAGCCTGTGGGTGGGTTTTGGAAGAATTCACATTGCTTCAATGAGTGGTTTTAGACTTTTGGTTGGGATTGAATTTGGTTTTATTACTGATATCTCGTTTTCTCTCTTCTGTGAATGTTTTATAAAATAAAAGTAATTTAATTTTGCTCACTCATTATTTCAAAAAATAGAAGAACTTTCTTAATTTGACATAGTAGACTGGCCTCCAGCTTGTGATTGAGGCTGTGCAGTAGATAAAGGGTTGGCAGTTTGTAGCCCAGTTTAGAGCTCGGTCAGGTAGCGGCACTTGGGAGTAAATGACCAGTGGAAAGCTAGGAGAAAGCTCTGCAGAAGTAAGGTGTGTCGTTTGAGAATATCAGCTGGGGGGGGGCACAGGAGGAAGCGTCAGGGAGACAGTGATAAGCAGAATGTGGAGATGAGGTGGCATTTTGGACATGCTCAGGGTTGTGATAGTGGGAAGAGGGCTAAATAAACAATAGAGATTTGCTGACGATTTTAAAGGTGATTTAAATTTCTTAGTCTGATCCAGGAGTTGTCTGCTCTGATTTTTGAAGGTTCCTGATCCTTTAAGTTTAGGGCATCTGAAATAATATCATTTGGTGTATTTTAGCATAATCTGGGGAACAACTTTTTTTTTTTTTTTTTTTTTAAAGATAACCTGTATATTCTTGGGCAAATTGGGCACTAGGTTCCTGAAGTATTAATTTGTGGTTTCAGTTTGTCAGTTATACTTAGGTCATTTATTGAATACATTCGTATATTTCTCTTTTCCTTTCTTTTTTTTTTTTTTTTAATTACTCTTGAGGGGGCAGGGACAATGGTACAGCAAATGTTTTTTTTTAATTACTCTTGAGGGGGCAGGGACAATGGTACAGCAAATGTTACACTCTATGAGGTGACCCATATGTGAAGGTTCTTGGTTCTTGTCCAGAGACCCTCTTGAAGATCCCAGACATGTGGGATCTTCTGATCCAGGGCTGACTGAGGCTGGGGTAAACTGGGGCATCAGGACCCTGATGGGGGTTCTGCTTCTCTTTCTCTCACTCTGTGTCTTGCTCGTGAAATAAAAAAATTACTCTCTCTGGCACAGTGAGCTTTCTATTTGTGAATAAAATTGTTTTGAAATAATTTTTAAAAGTAACACATCAATAAAATACTAACAACCTAGTATCTAAAGTACTAGTTTCATAATCTTAGAACACTGAAGAAGTACAGTTAGCTAAGTATGTATCGAAGTAGGATTGACATACTAGTTAGGAAATCCCTCATGAATTTTCCTTGGAAAACGACCAGATATCTGACATTGGATTTAAGGACATGTACTGAAAGCATATGGCTCAGTCTTAACTTCCTGACCGCTGATGATTCTATACTTTATCATTTGTCAGACATAAGTATGGCCTGGACTCTTAAGGCAATTGGAATTCTAAATTGGTAATGGGGGAAACACTTGAGTTAATACCATGTATTTTTAAAGATATTAGTATATAGTAAATGCTTATTGCTCAACATTTACATATGTGTGTTTACACGCGTGCACGCGTGCGCACGCACGTACACACACACACACACACACACACCACTTTTTCTGTGGTCCAGCATTGATATTTTCAGTGTGCTCTTCACATAAGATTTTTTCTTGGTTCATTATAACTAATTGCTGTGAGCCTCAAGTTACTTCTAAGCATTGAGTTTCTGGATGAATAAAAATGATTGAAAGCAGGGATTGGAAAGCATAGTATAAATTGGCATTTTATGTGACCTCTGTCATTATTATCTAGAACATCATCTCTTTCCTGTGCCCCAACTCTATTAGAATCTTAATAGGTTAAAAGATTTCTTCTGGATTTCTATGTTCTCTATATACTTTAATTTCATGATGCTATTTTGTCATACTTTTAATAAAAATACTCATTTTTGGGGGGAGCAGATTTTGATGCACAGCAAAATTGAGAGAAAGACAGCAGTGATTTTTATCTCCTGCCTCTCTCTACTCGTGCATGTGTATAGACACCTTATCAGAGTGGTACATTTGTTACATTCTGTGCCTGCATTGACACATCGTTATTGCCCAAAGTCCACAGTTCACATTAGGGTTCCCTGTTGGTATTGTACATTCTGTGGGTTTGCATGAATGCATAATGAAATGTATCCATCATTATGATGTTACACAGAGTAATAGTTTTACTGCTCTAAAAATCCTCTGTGCTTCACCTGCCCACCTCTCCTTTACCCTAGTGCTTTGTAACCACTGCTCTTTTGTCTCCATAGTTTTGCCTTTTCCAGAATGTTACATAATTGCAGTCATCCAGTATGTAGCATTTTCAGATTAGCATCTTTCACATAGTAAATTTCTTCACTGTTTTTTCATGGTTTGATAACTTCTTTTTAGCTCTGAATACTACTACTTTTTTTGGATATACCACAGTTTACCTGGTCACCTATTTAATGACATCTTTGCTTATAAGTGTTGGTAGTTATGAATAAAGCTGTTTTAAACGTCTCTGTACAGATTTTTGTACGGACACACATTTTTCATCACCTTTGGGTAGATACTAAGAAGTGTGATTGCTGGGTCATGTGGTAAAAAGTTTATTAATTTTATAGAACATTGTTAAACGGCCTTCTAGAGTGGCTCTGCCATTTTGTATCCCCCCCCCCCCCCCCCCCCCCCCCCCCCCCCCCCCCCCCCCGGGAATGACTGAGAATCGTTGCTGCTCCGCACCCTCATCAGCAAGTGCTGTCAGTGTTCTAGGTTTTGGCCATTCTAAGTGGTGTGTTGTGTTTTCTCATTGATTTAATTTATGTTTCTCTGATAACATATGATCTGGAGCACTCTTTCATATGCTTGTCGTGTGTCTTCTTTGGTGAGTTAACTTGTAAAGCACTGTGGCCCACTTTTTTGGTTGTTTTGTAGAGAGATGTTTGCTATGGTGCATGTGTGCTCACCACAGACAGAAAGTGAGAAGTCACTCACCAGAAAGGGTGGCCGTACTGCAGTCCCTTCACCTCCATTCTCCTCTCAGGATTTTGGGCACGCACACACACATGCCTGTCCTGAATTTTAAACCACCAGGTCCAGGACTTGTACTGTGGTCAACAGCAACGTAACCATTACCCTATCTGCTGGTCCCCTGTGGCCCATTTTTAGTCATGTTGCTTGTGTTCTTATTGATGAGTTTTAAGGTAATAGCCCTTTATCAGATGTATCTTTTGCAAATAGTATCTCCTAGGTTGTAGTTTTATTTTCTCATTCCAGTGACACTGCACTTTGTAGAGCAGAAGTTTGAAATTTAATGAGGTTCAGCTTATCAAATATTCATTTCATGGGTCCTGTCATTGGTGTATCTAAAAAGTCATCACGATACCCAAGTTCATCCAGGTTTCCTCCTATGTATCTTCTAGGCGTTTTATAGTTTGCATCTTATGTTTAGGTCTGTGATCCATTTTGAGTTCTTGGAAGACTGTAAATTTCAGTGTTTTTGCATGTAAGTATTTGATTATTCTAGCATTTTTATTGAGAAGATTGTGCTCCATTGTATTGGCTTTTTGCTCCTTTGTGAAAGATGGATCAATTGCATTTATGCTCGTCTGTTTCTTTGTTCTCTGTTCTATAAATCTGTTTGTCCTTTATTTTTTTTATGAAATTTTTTGCTATTGGGTGCATGTGCTCACCAGAGAGACAGAGAGACAGAGAGAGAGAGAGAGAGAGAGAGAGAGAGAAAGTGGGAAATCATTCCCTGGGGGGATGGCCATGCCACAATCCCTTCTCCTCCACTTTTTCCTCTCTGGATTTTGGACACCGTGCCTGGCGTGAGTTTCAAGCTACCAGATCTGAGACTTGAACCACAGTCGGTCACCTGGTAGTCCAGCACCTTAACCACTATACCACCTGCTGGCCCCTGTTTTTCTGTTCTTGAGCTAATACTGCATTGTCTTGATTATTGTTACTTTACAATAAAATTTGAGATTGGAGACCAGGTAGTATCAGTCCTTAGACTTTCTTGTTGTTCTTAAATGTAGTGTTGGCTCTTCCAGATTTATTCCATTCCAAATGAACTTTATAATCAGTTTGTCTATATCCAAAAAATAATTTGTTGGGATTTTTATTGGGATGGCATTAAATCTCTAGATGAAGTTGAGAATAACTGCTCTCTTGACAATATTGTGTCTTATCATGAATATAGAATACCTTTCCATCATTTATTTAGTTCTTCTCTGATTTCTTTTATCAGAGTTTTGTAGTTTGCCTCTTAAATTTTGTGTGTATTTCATTAGATGTGTTCGTATTTCATGTTTTTGTAGTGCTAATATAAATTGTATTTTTAATTTCAAATTTCACTTTGTTTATTGCTGGTATACAGGATAATGATTCACATTTGTGTATTAACTTTGTATCCTACAATCTTACCATTGTATTATTACTTTCGAGCGTTTTTTTGTTGTTGATTCTTTTGGATTTTCTATATATGCAGTTGTATCATTTACAAAGAAGGACAGTTTTTTTTGTTTGATTTTTTTTCCCCTCTTCCAAATCAATATGCCTTTTATTTCCTTTTCTTATGTTATTGTATTAGCCAGGATTTCTGGTAAGATGCTGAAAATGAATGGTAAGAGGGAACCTCTTTGCCATTTTCCTAATTTTAGTGGAAAAGCTTTTCGTTTCTCACCACTAAGTATGATACTTGCTCTACACTTTTTATAGCTTTTTTTTTAAATCAAGTTGTGGAAGTTTCATTATGCTTGGAGTGGTTTTTTATTTTTTTTAAATCACAAATGAATGTTACATTTTTGTCAAGTACTTTTCTGTACCTATTGATCTGACCGTGCGGTTTTTCTCCTTTAGCCTGTTGAAGTGATGGATTACATGAATTATTTTCAGTATTGAATTAGCCTTGCATACTTGGGATATATCCCACTTGTTTGTGATGGTCATATATTCATATATAAATATATATATTCATATATAAATATATATATTCATATATATATAAATATATATATATTCATATATATGACATATATGATTAGGAAATAATCTGTTGAGGATATTTGCATATATGTTCATAAGAGATAATATTGGTCTGTAGATTTGTTTTCATAGAATGCCTTCATTTGGTTTTGGTACTAGGGTAAAGCTGATTTCATTGAACTAATCAGGATGCTTTCCTTCTGCTTCTGTCCTCTCAAAGAAATTGTAGAGAACTGATACAATTTTAAAATAAATATTGGTAGAATCTACCAATAAACACATCTTGGCCTGGTACTTTCTGTTCTGAAAATTTATTAATATTGATTCAATTTCTTTAATAGGTATATGCCTATTAAGATAGACTGTTTTTCCTTGTACGAGTTTTGGCTAATTGCATTATTCAAGAAATTTGTCCATTTTATGTAGGCTATCAAACTTATGGCCATAGGCTTGTTTATAGTCTTCTTTTTTAATCCTCTTTTTAAAGTTTGATTATTTCTTTTATGAATGAGAGAGAAAAAGAGAGAGACAGCACTCTCAACAGGGTCCTGACACCACAGTCGACTCTTAGACCTCAGCCCGCCCTGGATTGAGACAGCAAGTACTGATGAAGGTTTCTGGACTTGAACTGGTGACTTTCATTTTTTGTTTTGTTTTTTAGTTTGCTGTAGGGTACATGTGCTTGCCAGAGAGAGATAAGAGAGAAAAGAGTGAGAAATTGAGAATTCCCCCCGCCCCAGGGGGGGCATAGCTATGCACAATTCCTTCTTTTCTGTTCTCTTAAAATTTTGGGCACACATGCAAACATGCCCAGTGTTGGTTTTCAAGCTGGAAGGTCTGGGATGCAATCCATGCAGTTGGCCATGTGGGATCCATCAGCCTTCAACACTGGCTAGCCTGAACTGGTATTCTTTGTACGGGGGATTACCTCCCAGAGTGTTGTGCTTGATTTGCTGTGCTACTTTCTGGACCATCCTTTTTTTTTTTTTTTTTTTTTTTTTTCTTTTAATCTTTTTAATGTCTGTGTGGGATCTGTAGTAATATATATAGACCCTTCCTTTTTTTTCTGTAGGTTTTTGCTACTATAGGGTGTGTGCATTTTCCAGAGAGAGAGAGACGGAAAGGGAAAGTGAGAATTCACCCCCTAAGGGTTCTGGCCATGTCACTGACCCTTCTCCTTTCTCCTTTCTGAATTTTGGGGATACAAGCACATGTGACCAGTATGATTTTTCAAGCCACTGGGTCTAGAACTCCAGCTGTATTTGGTCATATGGGTATCCAGTGTCTTAACTATCACACTACCTGTTCGCCCTGCCCGCTTAGGTTTTAGCTTCACTTCCTCCTTCTTTGATGCTCTTTTTTTCTTTATAAATTCAGTTTCTGATCTCTGTTATTTTTCTTATCTCTAAAGAAGTTCTTTTAGCATTTCATGAATAGCGGGTCTACTAGTAACAATTTATCTCAATTTTTGGGGGGGTAGAGAAATTCTTTATTCTCCTTCCCTTTTGATGGATATGTTTGCAGGGTGCAGAATTTTCTGTTGACTTTTTCCCCCCCTCTCAACAACACTTTAAGTATTTCACTCCATGTCGTTTTACTTGCTTGGTTTCTGAGAAGAGGATACACCAATATAAGTTATGTAGTTTCTTTGTCTTCTTGATTCTTTCAGATTTT
Source organism: Tupaia tana (assembly GCA_026018925.1). Taxonomy (NCBI): domain Eukaryota; kingdom Metazoa; phylum Chordata; class Mammalia; order Scandentia; family Tupaiidae; genus Tupaia; species Tupaia tana. Next base: position 146,196,884 of record JAKSZU010000002.1, read on the forward strand.
TTGTTTTATTTTGTTTTGATTTTGTATAGTTTGAAAATGATATGCCTAGGTATATTTATTATTACTCTTATTATTATTATTGGTGTAGATTTTGCTTGGGCCTCCGAGCTTCTAGGATCTGTGGTTTGGTGTCTGACATTAATTTGGGGTAATCTTAGTCATTTAAAATGGTTAAGATATTATCTTTTTTCTTCTCACTGTGGTATTCCCATTATATAAGTTAAAAAATCATCCCACAATTCTTAGATATAATTTCTGTCCCCCTGCCCCCATCTTTGTTATCTTTGCTCTTTAGTTTTAGAAGTTATACCAGTATAGCCTCAAGTGCAGAGATTCTTTTCTCGGCCATGCTCAGTCTACTTAGAAACCCGTCAAAGCCAGTCATCATTTTTGTTTCAGTGTTTTTGATCTCTTCCATTTGTTTTGGTTCTGTTTTAGGATTTTCTTTTCTCTGCATATATTGTATTGTAAGCATCTTACATGATGCCTACTTTATCCATTGGAGCCCTTGGTATATTCATCATCGTTGTTTTAAATCCCCAGTCTGGTAATTTTACCAGCCCTGTCATGTCTGATTCTGATGTTTATTCTGTGTTTCAAATTATGCTTTTTCTCTTGCAATTATCTTATAATTTCTAATTTTTTGATAGTTAGACATGATGTATCAGGTAAAAGAAGCTGGTACAAGTAGTCTTTGATAGTGTGATGGCAGTGTTGGGAGAGGGCTAGCATTTATAGTTCTGTAGTTAGTTAGGTCTCAGTATTTCAGGAGGCTGTGACAGATTGTGCTTGTTGCTCAACTTTTTTCTTTCTTCCTTATTAGATGGGCCAGGATGGCAAGAGTTGGATGGAATTGGGTGTTTTCTTTCCCCAAGGCTAGTTAGTCTCTGATAAAACCGGGTAAGGAGGCTGTGTGTAACTAGTTTGTCCTGAAGGGAGGCCTAATTTAGAAGAACTGAGTGTTTATGCATATTTCAGAATGGCTCCTTTTCTCCTCTCATGGCTAGAAACATCAGGTTTTTCCTCTGATTTTTTTTTTTTTTTGAGAAACTGGTTGAACTTCTGGAGATAAAACTCACAAATCTGTGAGTGCACCCAATACCTAAGTCCTCTTGGGGTTTTTAGTTCTCAGAGTTGTCCACATTGAGCCTCCAGCTATTGGCAAGTTACAATTAATTTTTTTTTTTTTTTTTCTGTCCGGACGCTGGTTCCCACAGTTCCCACTTCTTAGAATATGCTGTGATTCCTGGAAGTCACCTTCCCGTCTCTCTCTCTCTAGTTTTATATTGCATCAGGTTTGCCCTGTGTTCTTTTCTAATGGATTCGAGAAGAGTTGTTTTTCAGCCTGTTTAGGACTTTGCTTGTTACGGCAGAGTAACTGCTGCTAGTCTCCTTATATTTGGAACCAAAAGCTAAAAGTATACTATCCTTTTTACTGAAATTTCGATTGAGGTAAATGACCAAGTTTATTTTAAATTAGTGTTTTTTTCTTTCTTTTTAAGTTGCCTAGAGGGCGTATGTGCTTGTCAGAGAGAGGGGTAAAGAGAAAGCACCCTTCTCAGGGAATAGCCATGCCTCAGTCCTCCATTTCTCTCTCCCTTTGGGATTGGGGGTTTGGGCATGCGTGCACATGCACCAGGTCATACAGTCAACCATGGGAAATCCACTGCCTTAACTACAGGGGCACTGCCTGGCCTGAGATGAGACATTTTAAGTTTTGTCCTATTTATAACTAATCGAAACATCAATAGAAATACTAAAGTAGATTTTCCACCCTGTTTTATTTCTATATATTAAAACATGTTTGTTGGAAGTTTTTCAAAATCAATGAATTTAAAATTGTTTTTTTACTGAAACGTAAATGTAATTCAAAATTTTACTGTATACTTTAATTTTTACTGTGAGATTTAGGACATCTATTTCTGTTGATGAAATAATCAGTTTTTCCTTTTCTATATTATAAATTTTATTTTAAACATGCATAATTTCAGTAGGGTAGAACAAAATTTCTTATAATTATATAGGATATGTGCATGTTACAAAGCTTTTGCTTTGAAATTATTTTGTAAGCATTTGATTAGCATAAAAATTAAATGAATTTTCTCTATATATTTTCTATTAGAAACTGCTTAACTGACATTAGGAAGAATAATCTTTGTAATGAAAATAAAAGGAAATAATATTGCCACAGTAATAATAATATATAAAAATGTTGAATGAAGGGAACCAGCAGTTACGTAATGGCTATGTTGCTGGACTCCCACGTAGTTGACCGCGGTTCACGTCCCGGACCCGGTGGCTTAAAACTCATGCCGGGCGCGTGTGCGTGTGTGCCCAAGATCCCGAGAGGAGAATGGGGGAGAAGGGATTGCGGTGTGACCATCCCCCCTGGGGAGTGATTTCTCGCTTTCTGTCCCTCTGTCTCTCTCTGTCTATCTGGCGAGCGCACGCGCCCTATAGCAAAAACCTCTCCAAAAAAAAAAATGTTGAATGAACTAGAAAAAAAATCAGAAGCACTTGTGTTTGAGGACAAATATGATTATAATGTTGTTAGACCTAGAGAACATGAAAAGAATGTCAGTAGTGATTCCTGTTTTGTATATACATTTATTGTTTTTAAACCTCACTATGTCTTTTATATGAGGTAAGGAGGGAGGTGTAGGCGGTGCCTTTACTTGGTCTCACTGGGCCGTTATCCACGGGTGCTCGGTGCTTCCCGTTCCCAGCGTCTTGTTGCCTGTGTCACCATGGCCGGGTCAGTGTATGTGTTTCTTCTCCTTGGTAAGATTTTCTCATTATTGTGACCATCGTGACCCTAAGGTTTGTTAGGCATTTGTAAGATAGTTTTATTCTTGTTTGCTTCGTCTTAATTGGTTATAAGTTAAAATGAATTGAATAGGAGATGGGATAAACATACACGAACATTTAAGGAGGTGACTAAGTAGTGGTTGTGTGATAGGAGGTCAGAGATACTTAAATTAATAACTAAAATTATTCTCTTCTTGAACCCTCTCAATGAATAATTCAGCACCTTGTGGATTATTAACTTTTTTGGTATTTACTTTCTTAGTATTATTGATCTTGCTCATAAAGAATTGTTCCTTTTGGTAGGTTGGTTAAATGGAATACCTGTGTAAAATTCTTTAATATCCAGATATTACAAGGGGTTGTTGGGAAGGGGCTCGGGACAAGATATTTAATAGACACAAGAATGCATGTAAACAAGGCAAATAAGTTATGGAATGGTGTACTACAATAGAGGAAAAAAATGGCGTTGCCAACATTTATTTATTTATTTATCTATCTATCTATATAAAGATAGAAAGAGGGAGAGAGAAAATATCTAAAATGCAACATACTGGGATGTTCTTCGTTGAAAATGATAAATACCTTTTTTTCTTTTCTTTTTTAGAGGTTTTAGCATTAGGACTTTGTGTGTGTGTGTGTGTGTGTGTGTGTGTGTGTGCACGTGCACTGGAGAGAGAGAGAGAGAGAGAGAGAGAGAGAAAGAGAGAGAGAGAGAATGTGAGAAACCACCCCGTAGAAGGACGGCCATTTCACAATCCCTTCTCCATTCTTTCTCTGGGATCTTGGGCCTGTGTGCCTAGCATGAGTTTCAAGTGACCAGGTCCAGGACTCGAACTGCAGTCAGCCATGTGGGAGTCCAGTGACATAACACTATGCCATCTGCTGGCCAAAAAATGATTAATACCTTAATATCCTTGATTTCAGTATCACACAACATATGCATACTTTGAAAAACCACCTTGTACCCCACAAGGATATGTAAAAATTAAACGTAAATAAGAAATTATATAAAGAAAAAACTGTTGAAAGAAAGGAAGGAAAATCTGGCAAGACCAATACATATGTTTTAATGAAATTAAAAAATTGGATAATATCAATAAAAATGATTAACTCGAATTATTTAATATTAGTAATTATACATATTGAGAGTTAATGTGTACAAGTTCTATGCTATTAAATACTTTGTGTTTAGTGGAAATCCTCTTTTTTCCCATTGCAGTAGGAAATACACAATTCTACTTAAATAAGAGACATAATTTAACTTTCAAGTCTATAACATACAGAAATAAGAATTAATTTTGTAAAAGGTCAGTAGATTTGTTTCCATAGCATCCAGGGTAGAAAGTCTAAAGTGGGCCCATTACTGAAAAGATTCTTAAGAGGATAAGGTTGTAACTTATTTCAGAAGGCTATTGTTTTGATAAGCAGTGTTTCCATTTACTTGTTTATTATCATGGCTGTGTGTATTTATATTTGGTATTGTATAAAGCGCATTCCCCTGTTCCCTGTATTCCCTTCCCCTTTCCCCTTCATGGCACAGACAAGCAAAATATTTCCGTGAGCTATCTATGGCCAGTGTGGACTGTTACCAGGGGCAGAGGGTCTAAAGTGTTTAATAGCGGGAGCCGGTTTATGGTTTGAATGGGTCTGGACAGAGCGGATCACTGAACAAGACCATAGGGGTAATACTCCCACCTAGTGGTGGAGCCTGGCAACCCAAAACATTAACAGCAAAACCAAGGTCCACCCTATTTTGTGGAGAAATTTTTACTTTCTGTTTTAAAGAAACAAAAAAACACAGACCACAGAGTTGATTGGAGTAGAACATGATGGGTACTTCCATCATGATTTAGATTTAAATTTCATACTTTAAGTTTATTGCAGTCATTTATCCACTCTATCATTGTGCAGCTTTGGGGGTGTTGCTTTAATATTAGGTTTCTAAATCTTAGGAGAGTTTGTGGAAGAAAAAAATAGTGTTATTTTAAAATTAGTGATAAGGGTTGGAATGTAAGGATTACTACTGATTAAGAGATTGCCTGAGTTTTCTGAAGAAATGGTGGATTTTGAGGTCTTGAGATACATTGTTTTAGATTTGAGAATATACATTGTACAGTTTATTTTTCTACTTCTGCTTTTATAGTTATACTAGTCATTGAATTAAGAATTTGTTATAATTTTTTTCTGAATTGTAATACATATTACAAGTAGAACATTTCCTCTTATTACATGTATGAACAAATGCTAGAATTCTTTAACTTACTATCATTGTTATATGCCTTGAGCCTATATTCCCTTTGAAATATTTGTTTTTCCATATGCATTCTGATTACCTGTAACCACTTTTAGTATGTTTTGTGGCTAACTTTTTAACAGTTTTTATGCATATATTAGCTTTGACTCCTGTATACTACATGAGAATTTATTAATATGATATTGTGACTATTTATATTATAGCTTGTTTTTTAGTTTCTGAAATTAACTGAAATGCAGAACTAGCGTTTACTTTTATATTATAATTTGCATTCTATGAGATTTTACTTACTAGTAAATGTATTGTGTTTTATTGCTTGCTGGTTCATATAGAATTGTTTATTTCTTGCGGATTCTAGTGTAGAATACATGATTAAAATTTGATTTATCCAGAAAAACCTACATTGAATTAATTTTAATACAGGTATTATGGAAAATATTTAATATGTTCTGTTTCCCCATAGTTTATCCAAATAAGGCAAAGGCCAAACCTAGCCAGTCAGAATGGTTCTGTGTGTTACTTCCTTGGTCTTGAATATCACTTCCTTTTATCTTACATCTTTTACATCTTACGTATAGGTGTGAAAAGTAGGGAATTTATTTAGAGGAGGCTTCTGGTGGGACAAGGAAGTAACGGAGTGGTCTGAGCTGAGTGGCATGGCCTTTGCAGTCAAACAAGTAGCCGTCTCTCTGATTTGGCTCAGATTGCCCAGTCTCTGTGACTGGGTTGTAGTTATTGCTCTCTTTTTGGGTTGTTGTGAGATTGTACCTTTTATATGTGTGTGAATGTACATATATGTGTGCATGTATATGCATTGTTAAAATCTGTGACCAGTTGAACTTAGCAGAGAACTGCATATATGGGTTACTCAAGTACATTCTTACAGACTTGTTATTTTGTAACGCAAGGTTTTATTTGCTGTTCTTCTGTCTACTATAGATTATAAAAGTAAGCCTTGGGAACCAGCGGTTAGCGTAATGGCTATGTCGCTGGACTCCCACGTAGTCGACTGTGGTTCGTGTCCCGGACCCGGTGGCTTAAAACTCATGCTGGGTGTGTGCGAGGAGAATGGAGGAGAAGGGACTGTGGCGTGACCATCCCCCCTGGGGGGTGATTTCTCGCTTTCTGTCTCTATGTCTCTCTCTGTCTGTCTGGAGAGCGCACGCACCCTATAGCAAAAACCTCTCCAAAAAAAAAAAAAAAAAAAAAAAAAAAAGTAAGCCTTTAAATAGTGATATTCATTTGTGGGAGCAAATTTAAACTTGTTTAATGTGGTTAGAACTGTGGTACCTCGCTTGACTTAGTAGCCCTCAATTTGCTCATTTTTGGCATCTTTATCACCAGGAAAGCTCAAAATTTTATCTGCCAGACCAAGGAAAATAGCTTAGAAAATAGTTTTGTTTGCTGGGGCCAGCAAGTGGCATGGTGGTTAAAGGGGCTGGACTCCCACATGGCCGACCATGGTTCAAGTCTCAGACCTGGTGGCATGCTTTCTCACTTCCTCTCTCTCTCTCTCTCACTCTGTGTGTGTGTGTGTGTGTGTGTGTGTGTGTGTGTGTCTCTGATCAAACTGGAAAATAATAATGATAATAATAATAAATAAAGTTAAAATAATTCTTAAAAAAATAGTTTTGTTTGTTGAACATGTGTTAGTTTCTTGTATCTCTTTTCTCTAATGGTTTCTTAAATTAGATTTGAAATATCTGAAATTGTTTTCTTCAATTTCTTAGAAGAAGATACATAAAACTGGTTATTAAGAAGAACTCTGATATGTACTCAAGATCATTTTTACTGAAATGAACTCTAAGGTGTTAGTCAATAAAGATAAATGTAGTGGTAACTGTGTAAGTTGGAATATAATAAAAAGTCTTCATTTTCTTTAGTAGCAACCTAACCCAAAAGTAAGGGTTAGTTTGAAGTGACGAGAACATAGCTTCAAAGAGCAGAATCAATCAATAGATGGGAAGATTAGTATAGGAATAGTACAGAGGCATAGAGTAACTGATGCCCATACTGACTTTGTTTCACATTTATCCCCAGGGGAATCAATATTTCTTGTCTTTCAGATACCCGTTTTTGGCTATCTCTTTCACTGTCTTTTTCAAATGGACAATAACTGTTGCTCTGCTTTTTCCTAAGTAATACAAGTAAAGAATTTCTAATAATACAGAACTTTATAAAGTAGAAGCATACTGCCGTAATCTTCTCTTCTGAAAATAAACCATTGTCAATTTGCTCTAAATCCTTTCACATGTTTAGAAATTAACAGGTGAATAGGCACACACATGTATTGGGTTGTCAGGAAAGTCATGATGCATTTTTGCATAGGAAAAAATATGTCATGACTTTCATGATGACCTAATATCTTTAAAATATGGAAATGGTACTTTACACAATTTTCTGATACAGTCTTAAGTTGCAGTACTTAAAGGTTGGGCCGGGGTGCTGTGGTGGTAAAGGCGCTGAATCCTACATGGCCAACTATGTGGGAGAGTCCCAGACGGGTGCATGTGTGTGTGTGTGCCCAGAATCCCCAAAGGAGAACGAAAAAGGCTTGCGGTGTGGCCATCCCCTCTGGCAGTGGGCAGAGGGTACGATTTCTCACATTCCCTTGCTCTCTGTGTCTCTCTCTCCAGCAAGTGCATATGCCTTACGGCAAAGAAAAAAAATAGTAAAAAGGTAAATTATTATAGATGCCTTTTTTTGGTAATTCTTTCTCATTTTGTGAAATAACTATCATAAGATTCTAAATATTTTCTAATGTGTATAGTATAACCAAGCTTTGCTGTGTAGGCACAGATACTATTTCCACATATTTGCAGTTATAAACAGCACTTCAGTGAGTATCTTTCTATATAAATACATATGATCTATCTGATTATTTCTTTAGCATAAATTCTTTTTTTAAAGAATTATTTTATTCATTGTCATTTATTATTACTATTATTATTATTATGTGAAGTTGCCAGAAAGAGACAGAAGGAAACTGAGAAATCAAGCTGTCATGTTCAAGACTCAAATGACAGTCAACCATGTGGGAGTCCAGTTGCCTTAACTACCCTGCCACCTGCTGGCCCCACTTTAGGATAAATTCTTAAAAATTTCTATACTAAGGAACACACACATTTAGATTTTTATATATGGCCTTATTACCATCCCTTGAAAGACTTTAACCAATATATATTCATATTCTGTCCTTTGATGTGGTTTTGATGTACATTTTCCAGTGGCATTTTTGATGCAGTGCATTTACACTTAATTGCCAGAGAGAGACAGAGGAGGAGGAGGAGAAAGCACATCCAAATGGGGAATAGTCACACCACAGTCACTTCTTCATTTCACCATTACGGCAAGATTTTGATCATGCATGCACGTGCACATGCACCTGCTGTGTTTTTCTGTTATTTATTTGAGAGGGTTTTTATTTTCCTTTTTATTTTTATTTTTTTCTGCTATAGGGCTGTGCGCTCGCCAAAAAGAGAGACAAAGAAAGCAAGAAATCATCCCCCAGAGGGGATGGCCATACCTCAATTCCTTCTCTTCTATTCTCCTCTTGGTATCTTAGGCATGCATGCACACGCACCCGGCATGAGTTTAAGCCACGGGGTCTGGAACTTGAATCGTGGTCGGCCACATGGGAGTCCAGCGACATAGCCATTACACCAACTGCTGGTCCCCCTGCAGTGTTTCTCAAGCTGCCAGGGCTCTGGTTGACCATGCGTGAGCCTACTTCCTTAACCAGTAGGCTACAGGACTGGTCCTAATTAACACATCAAGTATGAACAATGCCTATATATACACATTATTTACTTTTTAGAGATCTTTGCTTTCAGGCACTAGAGAGACAGAGAGAAACAGAGAGACAGAAAGTGAGAAATCATTCTTCCGGAAGGTGGCCATGCTGCAATTGCTTCTTCTCCATTTTCTTCTTGGGATTTTGGGCAGCATACACAGGCGCCTGGTGTGAGTTTTAAGCCACCAGGTCCAGGAAGTGAGCTGTGGTTGACTACGTGGGAGTCCAATGACATAACCATTATGCCATCTGGTGGTCCCGCTTTATATTTTTACCCAATGACTATTAGTACTAAACATCATAACTTATATATGAACGACTTTAAAGTTTTGTTTTGTTTAGCTTTTGTTCTAGGTTTGTTCATTTTGCTTTTCTGTGAGAGAGAGACAGAATGAGGAGGGAGAGGACCACACAAAAGGTCTCCTCATCACTGTTCCCCCGAGCCTTACCCAGTCTAGCTCATAGACATGTATGTGTCTGGTCTGTTGAGGGAGACCTAGGGTTGGGAACCCAGGCCTTCTCATGTGGATCTAGCATTCCCGAGTGTTGCGTTACTGCTGTGCCACTGCTGCTGACCAGTATAGCTGGCCCCTACTTCCAAGATTTTAATTTCACTGATTGCACTCAGAAACTACTAAGCATGGAGAAGCCTTAAATACACCCCTGAAAAACACGACCGACCAAAAACCAGAAATAGTGAAAAGCTGCTCCCCACCCCCTTATTTTGGCCCTCTCATAGTGTGACACACTTCCAGAGCACACAAAGCAGAGGCAAGAACTGAGGAGAAGTATCAGAGACAAACGGGACTTTCAGTCTTGACATCTCTAGAATCTTGGTCTTTGGGGTGGGAGGGAGGGAGGAGGGACGTGGAGCTGGGATGGAGAATGGGGTCTTTTTCTCTCAGAAAAATGACGACTTTGGTGGCAGCCTAGACCTCCAGGAAACGGCATCTTCCTTAAAGGTGAAAAATAAGTTGAGAAGCAGTGCTCGGGGGTTAAGCGTGGAGAGTACAGAATGGCAAAATACTAACCCTACTAGTAACTGTGCATCCGGCCAGTCCTGAGGGTCAGAGGAGGAGTCCAGGCTTGGGTGGCCTGCGGGACGGGACGGAATATTCATTCAGACAAATCAGAAAGGGCACTTGAAAATAAATTTTGATTCTGAGCCAGGAGAAAACCTTGAAATGTAGACTTAAGTCAGGGGTGGGGAGGGACCCGGAGAGAGAGAGACATGTTGCTATGAAAGACTTGAATTTTTTATTGTCTCTAAACTTTAATCCTATGAAATGCTCAATGTTTTGGTGAGAGGGATATGAAAAAACAAAACAAAAACAAAAACAAACTGTGGCTGAAAGAAATGCATTTAAGAATATTTATGTGCACCTTGTTACTTTCTTCTCTACAATGACGTATTAACAATTCATAATATTTATTTGATACTCTTCAATGATCCTTCCACATCAGCAGTACTTATCATGTGTTAAGGTCATGGGTCTTATGAGCAGATTTTTTTTTAATGCCTCTAAAATTCTGTTTTATGGATTAACTTACACTGTGTTCCAAGTGTTTAAAGGTTTATCTGCCAACAAGTATGAAGAGAAATACTGATGTATCTGAGCTGCTTAGGTTTATGAAAGGTCACCTGGATATTTTCAGTTGCATCATCCCTGTATTTAAATTGAGCTTTAATAAGTTGCTTCAGTCCAAAAATTAAAAACAAAACAAAACAAAACAAAACAAAACAAAAAAACAAAAAAAAAAACTAAAGAAAAAAGGAAGAAACTACCAGGCAGCAGATTGAGCACTTTGTTGTTTAGAAATGTCTTTTGCTAAAGAACTTAGATCTACATTCTTAAGTTAGGCCTTCTAAATTCTACAATTATCATCTTTCTGCACTTCTTTTATTGCATATCCATCTTATCTATCATCCATCAGTCCATACTTTTTAAATGCATTTAAATATTCTTCATACCTTCAACATGCATACATTATTGTTTTAAACAACACTGTGGTTTAATAAAGCCATTATTGATTTGTTATATACTATAAAAGACATGGGAATTTTGTACTTTTCTATTTTTTTCTTAATTCCCTTTCTTATATCTAAATTTTGAAAAAATACTTTATCTAATTGTAGAACATAATGTGTCATAAATATTGATTAAGCATGTAACTTATCCAAACCGGAATATTTCCTAGAAAGCAAGAAGGTGCAATTAATAATGATGTGATAGTTCCAAGTGCAACTTGGAACTTCCTAGGAAAACCAAGATGGTAAGACTATCTACAATTATAATTGCTAACTGGAGTTGTTTATTCTTGGTTTACAATCAAATGTATTTGCATTTAATAAACATAATACTCAACATGTATTCTTTTTTCCTTTATATCCTGAGTTCATTTTTTGTTTTAAGTTTTTGCTGTAGGGCATATGGTCTTATCAGCAAAAGAGACAGTGAGATGGAGAGTGAGAAATCACCCCTTGAGAGGAATACCCATGCCACAGTTCCTTCTCTTTCATTTTTGAGCACGCTTGCAAATATGCCCAGCATACTTTTTAAGTCACCAGGTCTGGGACTTGAACCATGATCAGCCACATGAGAGTCCAGTGCATTAACCACCACACCACCTGCTGGTCCCAATGTCCTGAGTTCTTTATTTCAGTCTACCTCTTGGGTGAACTTTACTTATATTTTCTCCATTCCTGATTATTTTTATTTATCTTCTGTTAGATTTTATCCTTCTTCTCCATGAAGGTCTAATGTACGCTGTATTTTTATTTTTGCTTGCTTAGTTATCTTACAGTAGTATTTTTGCACTTTTTGTAAATAATAAATTTCAATATGGAATGGTTTTAGGGATAAATGGAACAATGTAAGGCACATCTCAGTCTATCCTGGAGAAGGTATAAGGTTAGAACATTGTTTCTAATGTTACTCAAATGTCTTCTACATAAGTTCCCCCAAAGAAGTTACTTTGGAGATTTCAGTGCCTTTGCCAGTTATACAGAGTGTATCTAGTGGTAGCTGTGATCATTTTAATAATATACCTTTTACACCAAATAAAAGGAAATCTATTGTTATACACAAAAAACTTGACTTGCTCCTGCCATTTGGAAATAGTAGACAAAATCCTATTTAAGATGATGAAAAGAAGCATTGGGAAACTTTTTTTAAGTCTCAGGATGACCCAAGCACACCACATCCACCACGGAGCACCGCATTTCCTCCAGCACCACCACATTGTGGTGTGCAGTGAAACAATCACATAACAATAGGATTCAAGCTCCCTTGAGAATCCATAATCCCCACTGATCCAACAGGAAGCAGAGCCTAGGCAGCACTGTGAGAGATGAGGAATGACTGCGCACACAGACTGAACCTCCCCATTGGTTCACTTCCCACCCCTTGCTGCATAGCCCGGCAGATGCTGGGCCCTCAATAGGCCACGGACCAGCACTGGTCCATGACAGGGCTTGGGGACCCAAGGGGTAGAGGAACGTGATGTGAGACCCCACCGATGATGCTTCTCTCTCTCTCTCGCTCTCGTATGAAAGAAATACACACTTTGTGTTACATGATTTTATCTTACTGTAGGCTAATGTAAGTGTGCCGGGCACATTTAAGGTAGCCATGACTTTCTTTAGGTGTATTAAATGTGTTTTGACGTAGGATATTCCTAACTTATGTAGGTTTATCAGGATGCGTAGTCCCATTGTAAACTGAGGGACATCTGCAAAAGTGTTACCTTCTTTCTATTTAATACTGTGCTAGAATTACTTCACCAGTCACAGACCACATGTGACATTGTAGTCTCTAATATTTTATTTAGTTAATATGCTCGTTTCCTAGTTTTTGTTTTTGCTGTTGTTAATCACATAACTATGTTTAGAATTTTTCTTCTGAGTTATTTTACTAGAGTCTATTAAAAAAGTATGGTTAATAAATTATTATAATTAGTTTAATGTATTTTGTATTGTTCATTGTTTTTGTGTAGGGCCTACTATTTTAAGGCATGAAATTTATTTCATGGCATACCAGAATTTACGTAATGCCATACGTTCATTAGTCAAAGTTTATTACCATCAGTATCTAACAAGGTACTTCAGACTATGTGATACCTTCTGATGTGCTTTCTCTGATAACATGAGATAAGAAAACCTTTTAAAAAATTACATTTGAGGGACCAGCAGTTGGTGTAATGGCTATGTTGCTGGACTCCCATATAGTCGACCGCGGTTTGAGTCCCAGACCCGGTGGCTTAAACTCATGCCGGGCGCGTGTGCGTGCGTGCCCAAGGTCCCGAGAGGAGAATGGAGGAGAAGGGATTGTGGCGTGGCCATCCCCCCTGTGTGTGGGGGGGAGTGATTTCTCACTTTCTATCTTTCTGTCTCTCTCTGTTTTTCTGGTGAGTGCATACGCCTTATAGCAAAAACTTCTCCTCCCAAAATAAATTACATTCGAATGGGTTATTAAGTTACCTGTTTCTAATTATAGCTTAAAACTTTTACAAACTATACATTAATTTATGTGTAGGTATAGAGAGAGTGGAGGGCATGTCAGTGTTCAGACTATGTTCAGATGCTGTGAGGGAATACAGAAATAGCCAGAATATTGACCTATTCTCAGGGGAAATTTCTGAGGAAATTCCGGATTGATAAAGCCACAATTTATTAAAAGAATGGTACTGGAGATATTTTTACTGTGTCTCTAGAGAAAGTTCATTTACTTGTATATTGTAGTACTGTCACTTGAGAACTTCTCCTTCTCAAAAGGAGCATAAATATCCAAATAAACATTTTCTCAAAGACCTTAATTTATCCGTTTCTCATTCAGATCTGACTTAAAGTGAGATTCTATCTTTGACAAGTTGAGGTTGCAAACTTACATAAGACTGTACTCCTGTGTAAACGTGTGAATACTCCTACCAGAGATAGCCAGATTTCCTTTTACCTACTTACACAGACAAAAGATCTTTAGGGTCTTCCCTGAGGCTGAATTGGTCTGAATTTGTCAGTATTCCCCTGTTTATTTACAAAATGCTTGACATTGGGCTAGTCCTGAAGTCCAGTGATTAAGGGATCTGGATCCTACATGGCCGACCATGGTTCAAATCCTTGCCCCAGAGGCTTGGAAAAAAAAAAACAAAAAAAACATTGAGTACAAGTGTGCGTGTGCTCCAATCTTGACAGAATGGAGAAATGGAGGAGAAGGAATTACGGCATCACCATGCCCCATGGGGAAGGGCTTTCTCCCGTCTGTCTCTCTCTGATAAATGTACACTCCTTCTGGCAGTTAAAAAAACAAAATAAAACAGAAAAAAAAATCATTGATATTAAATACAATGAAGAACTTTCAGTATGACTTACTTAGTATATTTTGAATGATGTTCCTTTTCACCTTTTATGATATTGAAAGTTCAAGTTTTCTGATAGAGTGTTAGATTGCATTTTCTTTAGAGATCCCATGATTTGTTGAATTCTTCACTGATTAAATTTTTTTAAACCTTTGCCCTCTTTATATCATGTTTGCTATATGTATTTTATATTTTTGATAAAAATGGTCTATTTGTCTAATTTGTTTGTATAGCTGATTGTGGTCTTCTGAGCGCCATTTAGGCTGTGTGTGATCTTTAGAGAACAATCAGTTTGTAATGTTTTGCATTTTTCCTATGAGAAAATGCATCATGACTTTTTCAACAACCCAATAGATGAACAGTATTGTGCTTAATCTCTCTTGTCTTTGTTTCTAGAAGCATTAATTGTGTTTTGTATTTCATTCAAATCTGGGAAGAATGGTATAATTTAAATTAAGAAATATGAATAAAGATTTTAAAGATTAAATAATTTCAGAAATGAAGGTACCTTTTCTCCCAATGTAAAGTAATGTTTATCTGGCTGCTTCTGTTTGGTTTATCATTGGGCTTTATTGGACTCCTTAAATATTAAAGCATTGAAAAATAAAGGCTTCTTTTTCTCTTGGATGTTCCTGTAAAACACAGAGAAGAACAGATGGGGTCATGAAATTGTTTCTGTATGGCACCAAGATACCTTTGGAATGATTCTCATTCCAAATCTATATCCTGCTGGTTATTGAAAGCAAGTTATATCATGGCTATTTGATGATAGTGGTACCTGAATAAATAACCATGTAGGTGTGTGATAAACAGGCACACAAATAGCTCTCTCTGGCAGATGCATCTTTTTCAAGACATAAGACTACATAATTTTTTCTTTGGTGCAGCTAGTCATTTACGTGTACCTAGGGATAAAATGCTGGAAATAAAAAAAATGAGTGAAAAAGTGCTAGATTGGTTAGATCTTTTTCTATATAAGCATCACTTCAGAATGAACAATTTTATTAAGTGTTTTGTGTATTTTTGGAATGAATTGGTTATTAAAAAACATCAATTGAGAAAAAAATTGAATAATGTCATATACTGGGGACTTGGTATGTAGATTACACCAGTTGTAGTGAATTGTCTTGAAGTTCAGTTGTCATAAAAATATTAAGAGAAAAATATAAGAAAGAGGAGATAAAAATGGAAGAAAGAGGAGCGAGTCCGTGGTTAATAGACTGACCCTATTAACTTCATTAATATATGGGACCCACTAGCCTTGCACTTTACAGGGTAACAAGGACAGGGTTTCTTCTCTGAAACGTTTACGTTAGATTTAGATTTCTTTTTCCTTTTCTGATATGGCAGATTCGTGGTACCTATGTCCCTATTTCCAGCCTGTGCCAACAGCAGAAAGAGCCAGCTGCTCATTTCACATGCTCTTTAGTGATAGGACCAGTCTAGGTTTCAAAATCTTCTTCTGCACTGCTTTTTTAAAAAAAAAATTTATTTTTAATACATTCAATCAGTGTATGTCATTACAACTTGGAAAATGAATTTTCCCAGCATGAATACACTGCATACTAGTCATGTTAAAGATATTTTATCATACACATTATCATCAACAGATAATTCTCTATTTGCATGTCCCTTAAACGTTTTGCTTCTTTCTTGTTCCCTTTCTGCACTGATTTAAAGCAGCCACTACCATTCAGTTAGTATTCACAGAAATAAGATGTTCTATACTCCCCTCCTGAATTGGCAGTAAGCCATTTACTTACCAGCAAAGCCTTAGCCATCACTCAATATAGGTGATATTTAATTTATTAGTGCTAGTGCTTATTTGTCATAAGACCTTGAGAGTATGAGCGTATTTCTCATTTTCTAAAAATTTAGAACAGTGCTTCTTACCATGTGATGTTAATATTCCCCAATACTCATTTAAGTTTAGCACGGTGTCTGTCATATAATGACTATCTAGACAACATTGATAACTCTGAGATTTTAATGGTATTGATGAGATTTTTAAAAGTTAGCACTGTAAATATTCCTTTAGCAAGCTGATGGTGTTTGACCTGAAGAGGAGGGAATGAATTTGAGTGCCATATCATTTACAAGATGCTGTGTGGCATGTTCCATGTGCCATTAACTCATTTAATTTTACCGATATCTTTGTTTAGTTATTGTTTGAATTTTGTTGGTTAAAAAAAAATGAGATTAGAGAAATAATTTGGCCAAGTCACATAGAGTAAAAATGCACAGTTATTCACCGAATTTGAACCATTAAATCTTTCATTAATTTTATTTATTTATTTTTTCTATGAGCAGGAGAGACACAGAGAAATACAGTGACAGCATCTCAACAGAGTCTTGATGCCATGATCCACCCTAGCCTCAGCCAGCTTCAGATCATGGACATGTGTGTCTCTAGTGTACTCGAAGAGGTCTCTAAACACAAACCTGGAACCTTCCCATGTAGGTCAGTCTCTCAGACAGTCATGTTTTACCCCTGTGCCACCGTCTGACCCCCTTATTTCAAAGATGAATATATATGACAAATGTAGGCCTAGGTGGCACAGTCCATAGCCTACTGGCCTGCAGTGCTGCAAACCACATGGCAGACCTGTGTTCAGGTCTCTGAGCTGGATGGGTGCCCAAGGAGCGGCTAGAGGGCTGGTGGAGGGGATAGCAGTGTGATGAAACCCTGCCAAGAGCGTTTTCTCTCTTTTGCTCTCATGCGCATGGTCTAGATCATTAAACAAACAAACAAAAAACAAAACAAAACAAAAAAACAAAAAAAGGGGAAAGAGAAAAGAAACCAGAGAAAACGCATAGCATTATCTCAGGAATCTTTTTTTTTTAATTGCCAGTGAGCATGAGAGAGAGCGTGTGCATGTTCCTCCAGTGGGACCAGTCACACTTCTGTCCTTTATCCTCCAGTTCTCCAGACTGTAAAGGTTCTTGGGCACATGTGCCCATTGTATGTCCGTTGTGTTTTTTAAGCCATAGGGGCCAGGACTAAAATTCCAATTTGCCATGTGATCCAGCATTGCAGTATCAGTTTTTTAAGGTTATATTTCATTTTATGGATGTTTCTGCATGACATTTCTCTATACAGATTCCTGTTAGACAAACTGTTTTTCACCTACAGCTCATTCTGTAGTAGGAATAGGGAGTTTTAGTTCATAAGCATCATTCTCTTCAAGAGACCAAAAGGGACACCCAAATATATGTCTGTATGGGAACGCTTCTGGAGGAGATTTACTCTTAGTCACCTCCTTTGTATATGGAAAATATACATGCTGTTAAACTTCTGTTCCATTTTATGTTGTTAATTCGTCTATTCTTACTAGGAGTCTCAGTTAAAAACTGTGAAGTGTTAAGCCCATTTGTGGTAGTTAGGGCAGCTGGATCCTGTTTAATGCATGGCTTTGCTGTTCAAGTCCTAGACCTGGTGGCTTGAAAACATGCCAGGTGGTTATACATCTATAGCCCACATCCCAACAAAAGGGAGAAATGAAGGGATTGCAGCGTTCAATGGGGGATGCTTTCTTACTTTTCCTGTCTCTCTCTCTCTGGCAAGCACATGTGCCCTCTGGCAAAAAAAAAATTAAACAAACAAAAATACTCTGAAGGGTATGGGTCAGTCTTGTAGGGCAGTGATTAAACTCTGCAGGGAGCTGGATCCCACATGGCTGACTGCACTTTGAGTTCAGGCCTCTGCTGCTTGAGAAACACACTAAGCTTCCATGTGCCCAGGATCCTGATGGGAAGGAGGAATAGAAGAAAAGCAATTGGGGCATGGCTAAGCCCTGTTGGTGGTGTTTTTTCTCTGTCTCTCTTCTGATGGATGCAGGTGCCCCTGGCATTAAAAATAATAATAATAAACCAAAGCCACCAAAACCTGTGTAGGGTAGAGGTAAATCTATTTTTTTCCTATCAAATAAGGTCTTTGAGGATTCTCAGATTACGTAGTTTCACAATTAAGTCTTTCAGGAGAACTAAGTATTTTTGTCCTCATAACACATACTATTTTCATTACGTATTATTTGTATCAGCTCCTAGAAGCACTGAGCACGTGAACGTAAGTGGAGCACAACAGATCTAGGTTGAGGCAGGGATGTTTAGTTGGCACTGGACTCACTTGTGTGCACTAGCCTCCTTGCTCCATGGCATTTCCCATTGTGTAGGTGTTTTACAAATCAGAAAATCGACCCATTCAAGTGCCAAATGCTTTTTAGTAGTTTCAGTGAATGGTACAGCCTTCAGCAGAAGCCATTGTTAGAAATGCAGACCCTCCAGTAAGAGAGACTGTCCTGCCCACTTAGAGTTGGGCCCGTTCCTCCACCCGGGCACAAGCAGCAGCTGGTCTACTCTTAGTCTCTATATTTGCCTTTCTAGACATTTTATATAAATGGAATCATACAATGTGGGGTCTTGTGACTGGCTTCTTCTAGAAAGCACAATGTTATTTAGCGTTTATGAGAATTTTGTTTCTTTGTATTTCCCAACAGTATTGCATTGTGTGAATTTACTATTTACATTATGCTTACTCATTCAGCAGTTGAGAGACATTTAGGTTTCCATGATACTTGAACTTAAAACCATACTTCTACAGATTTGTGTATTGCTCTGGACAGGACATAGTAATTCATGAATTGCCAGATTCTCTTGCCAAGACTTATGTAGTACATAACAGTTTATGCAGGGAACAGGTTCCTTGGGTTAGAATTGCAATCTCCAGTGGAGTCTTCATGTGCATTGAAAGTATAGAAGTGCAGCCAACTGGTTTGATCACATCTGACATTACTTGCTAAGTAAAGAATTGTTCCTTGACTCTCCCTAACCTGGTGTTCTGAATTCATTTTTAATAGTCAATATCTTGGCTATTATGTGCTTCAAGTGTGTTTTTCATATATTGGCACTTTTAAAACACATTTTTCAATATTAACTTAAAACCTTTAAGCAACTGAGAACTACATGTTAACTCGTTTATCTCAGCTCCTTTTTCTACACATGATGAATGCTTACAAATAACTACTTCCTAGGCCAACTCAAGGAATTAGATTAGAGGAGCCTCTATAATGAACTGCCTCATTGAATAGAAAAGTCTACTTTTGTTTAAATGTTCTTCCAGTTTTTTTTTTTAAATGCATTTCTTTGTATGTGATATCATAATAAATATGTGCACATGTATATCTAAAATCTCTATTAAGGAGAGAAAATGGCAGAGAAGTAAGTAATAGGAAAACTGTGTTTGGTTTCATATTTAATTGGTTATTTAATCTTTAGTAAGTAGTTTAGTTTTCCAGAACTTGAATTTTTTTCCCTATAGAATTGGGATTAGTGGTAAATGGTTGAAAAATGGTATGCTCATTATGGTACCTGACATACTGGGGATATTGGGTAAATATTTCTTTATGTTGATTGTAAGCTTTATATTATGGTGTGGATGGTTTACACTTTTAACTTAATTGTTAAGATTTCTGTTATGAATGTGATTGTCATTGTCTTATTCTTCATCAGCGATATGTTGACATTAGTGAGGTGGAAAGGAAAGAGTTTAATATGTCTTAGGTAGGCTCTATTTTGTTTCTTTGTTCATAAAGGTTACTTACATTCTTAGCATCCTTACTTATAAACCTCTTAATGTTCCCTTGTGTTTTTCTAGTGTACACAGATGACGTATTGAGAAAATGGTGAGTCAAAGGTGTTTATCTTAAAGTAATTTCAGGTATCTGGCCGGTGGACTGCTGTCTAAAACAGAAAATGTATTTGAGGCAAGAGCTGTAGAAACTGATTATTATGCTCATTATTGGTGGAAAGTGGAATGAGAGCAGATAGGAATAAGTTCAGAAATGAATACTTCAAAAAAAAGTAGAGGACTTATTTCTTTACTAGTGACTAATTTCTATTTCATTATTTTTATTTTATTCTAATTTTAATTGTCCGAGAGCACATGCTCTTGCCAGGGAATGCCAGAGAGAGGGAGAGGCAGAAAGCACCCCCTGGGGGTCGTAGCACTCTACAATCCCTCTCTTCCATGTCTCCA
The DNA here is from genome assembly GCA_026018925.1 of Tupaia tana. Classification (NCBI taxonomy): domain Eukaryota; kingdom Metazoa; phylum Chordata; class Mammalia; order Scandentia; family Tupaiidae; genus Tupaia; species Tupaia tana. The sequence continues at coordinate 146,217,128 of JAKSZU010000002.1, forward strand.
TCCTGTCAGGATTTTAAGCATGCATGCACACGTGCCTGGTGTATTTTTTAAGCCACTGGGGCTGAGTTTTGAATCATGGTCAGCTATGTGGGCTCTGATTCTCTGAGCAACTATTTTTTTATTTTTTTAAAATTCATTTTGTTTATTTTGAGAGAGCTAGCGAGAGGTGTGTGCACTACCCTTGCCTTGGTCTCCATGTGCCCCTGTCCTCTCCCAGCCTCCCATGCAGGATCACAGACACACCTGGTGCTTCCAGGCCGACACAGCATCTGAACTGAGGCCTCCCTTGTGGCTCCAACCTCATGCAACCGTACGACATCTGGGCCTAATTTATGTTTAACAAGTTTATCAGTAGTGATACGTATTTTTCTATGTAATTTTCTCTTAGACATTCGCATAACATTTGTTTTTATTTAGACTTTCAATATATTTTAATGACTTGAAAATAAACTGAAAAATGTTAGCTACCAAGCATGGCCCCGTGGCGGTGCAGGCTGTAGAGGCCTACCTGTGGGCAGGCTCCGGGTGTGTATCTCAGGCCCACCGGACCCTCCTCACACACCCTGGATGTGGCGGCTGCAGGGCTAGGGGAGGAGCACAGCCCAAAGACCCTGTTGTGGTTAGCGGTCTCTTTGTCTTTCTTTCTCAATAAATAAATCAATGTAAAACAAACAAGCAAAAACCTACCAACATATCTCTCTTTAAAAAAATTTACTGATCTGCTTTATGGGTATTCATGTATTTTATTTTATAATCTGCAGTTAACATGGGTGCTTCTAACTGCTGTCCAGTAGCACATTATTCACTCTAGCCTTCCCTTTTTCTTTCCCTCTCTTTCCGTTTTTGCCTTAGGATAAATGTGCTTGTTAGAGAGAGAGAGAGAAATCACCCCCCAGGGAGGATGGGCCATACTGCAGTTCTTTCTCCGTTCTCCTGGGATTTGAGTCATGCATGCACATGAGCCTGGCATGATTTTCAGGCCACCATGTTTGATAACCATGGACTTCATATAGGAGTCCAGTGCCTTAACCACCATGCCATCTGCTGGCCTTCCTTTCCCCTTTCTTATTTGCTAATTTCTGAGAGTAGTAAATCTGACTTCTTATCAATAATACTTTTACTTATTTGTCTAACTCTAGTATCCTCATTAGGTAGCAGAAGTGCTAATCCATGAAGACAAAATAGCTAGAAAGTGGTATTTGTGTACAGTATGTTTTCTCTTTAGCTTTAAGAGTATCTACTTAAATACTGTATTTCAATTTAAGTTTATGTTATTTACTTGTATTACAGTCAGTTTTTTATTTGTTAACATTTGTATTTCATTTTGGACTCCTTCCTACCATTTTAAGTCCTGGCTGATCTTTTTTAAAAATTACGTAAGTTAAAATTTACTTTTTTGTTGAACTGGTTTTAACAAATGTGTAGTTGCTGTACCACCAGTCATGAGAGCACTTCTAGCACGTCCATCACCCTGCGTGCAGTGTTTGAGAAGAAAATGTTAAAAGTTGTTTGATACTTAAAATTCATAGGAAAAGTTCTGTGTGGATTTTATTGATGCTCTAGTGTGGTTTGCACAATCAGATTAAAAGAGAACCTTGTTGGAATAATCAAGCAGTTGAGATACGAAGAGAAAATAGGAGGAAGATTTCACTTCTTAATGTCATCATCTGATCTCCTGTGTTGCCAAAACTTAATTTTTTTCCCCAGGTTTGAAATCATTGGATTTTTCATATAGTAAATTGAGACTTCTTAAACAAAAACAGTTCAGAAAATACAGTCACATGTGTACTTTAAAAATATTACTGATTACTCCCTGATCCTCCTACTTTGCTCTTTAAGCAAAAAAGAGACAGTTTCAAAGTGACAGAATCTGAGACCAGTAGATGGCATAGCGGATATGTCGCTATACTCCCACACGACTGACCACAGTTTGAGTCCGAGACCCCGGGCCTTGAAAATCACACTGGACATGTGTATGTGCCCAAGATCCCATGAGGAGAATGGAGGAGGAGGAGTTGCAGCGTGCCTGTCTTCCCTGGGAGAAGGGGTGATTTCTCACTCTCTCTCTCCCGTGTATGCCTGTCTTTGGCAAACGCACGTGCTCTAAGACAAAAACCTCTTTAAAAAAAGTGATAGAATCTTATCCTGGTACTGTTTTAATGTTGTTAAGTGTGGAGAGAGTTTTGTTGCAAACAGTTTTATCTCTTCTATGGAACAAATTATATTTGTCAATGGGTCAAGAATAAAGGACATAAGATAACTAGTAAAAGAGAGAGATAAAGTAGCATACTGAATCGTGAAGAATTGTTCAAATTTGCCAGAAAGTAACCACAAATTAAAGTATACATACACATTCATAAGAGAGAGAAAATGAATGAGTATGCAAATCTGATAAGGCTATATGTGAACTTCTCTTAATACATTACTACGTTGAAGATAACATTACAATTTTACACTAACACAGATAACACTGATAAGGGCTCTCTGGGGGCCAGCAGATGGAGTAGCAGTTATGTCACTGGACTTGCATATGACCAACCGTGGTTCGAGTCCTGGACCTAGTGGCTTGAAAATCATGCTGGACGCATGTGCTCGACCTGGAGGAGAACTGATGGGGAGGGATTGCGGCATAGCCATTTCTCCAGGGGGGGATTTCTCAGTTTCTTTCTCACTGTCAGCACATGGGCCCTAAGGCAAAATCCTCTTAAAAAGGGGGCAGAGGGCTATTAGGCTGTACAGATCAAATAGAGCAAAATGGGAAACCTATACATAGGGAAACCTAATTCCTACTTGGAATTGTGCCTTTTTCCAGACATGATTGTGTGAAAGTTGTATTTTTACATTGATTCTGATATTAACATGCAGTGTACCCTAAAATTTGAAGCATAGTAGTTATCAAAGTGCTGGATCTCAATTCAGTCTTACTCTGAAGGGATAAACAAGAGTAACTACATGGTAACTAAAAGTGTACTACAGAGAGGAGTTCCACTACCATTAAGCCAAGTTGTGCCTGTGTATTGTGTTTATGTTATAAAAGTAACTTACCTAGTCTGTTGTCACTTAGAAAAATACTCCTTTTCCTGCAGAATTGTTGCTGGTGATCAGGCCAGTCAGTGAGTTTAATATTACTTCAGGGGTGGAAAGCACGTGGGAAAGAAGAAAACCAATCTTGTGTACCTTTTACCTAGTACAGAATTGGGTGGAATGAAGGCATATGTGGAGACAGCATATGTTAAGGCATATGTTAAGATAGGTGGATCTTTTTGTGGAAAATAGTTTCTGGATCTGAAGTCTGGAAGCCTTGAGAAACAATTTGAAGATAATATTCTGCCGAAGATATTTTAGAGGAGATGGATAAGCTTTTCTTAGCCAAGAGCTTTGTTGTCTCCGAATCAAATCATGAGAGAGTCAGGGTCAGCTTCTCACATCTAACTTGGAGTTCGTTATTGTTGACAGTTTGATGTGAATTTCCATGCTGTTTTTCAAGCATATATATTAGAACTAGGTTTTAGGTTCCTAAAATATCAATAAATAACTTACATTTAGTGTTTGATTTGGTCTTTGTTTTTTAGATTGTCTTCAAATTATTTATGTTAAGGAATGTACTGATTAATATCATTGGGAAACACTTCTCCATGGGTCTCTTACATTTCTGCCCATTTTATGAACACAGGCATTAACTATTTTGTGTTTTCCAGTATACTGTTACACAAAAGTCTTGGGAGACAGAGCTAAGGTCTCTCCTCAGGTCAGAGGTTACATTTGCTTTTTGTCCAGGATAATAGAGATAATTTCTTCCTCTGTACTCCTACATTGAGTAGGTTTTCTACAATATCTGGTGACATGGTAGTTAGGATGGCTGGATCCTACCTGGCTGACTGAGCAGTTCAAATCCCAGACCCATCAGCTTGGAAAAATATTCTGGCCACGTACATGTGCATGCCCAAAATCCCAAGAGGAGAATGGAGAAGGGATTGCTGTGTGGCCATCCCCCATAAGGAGTGATTTTTCAGTTTGTCTTTTTCTAGTGAGCACATGCACCCTATAACAAAATAAATAAATAAGATAAAATAAAGTATTGGTGCTTCCTGAGCTTTAAGTTCTCCAGCTGTGACTGAAGCCCAGTGCGTGTCATCATCCACCTGTGCTGCTACCCACCGCCCCCGGGGTTCATGATGACAGTGTGAGGCTCGTGCTGACACCTGTGATAAGAAACTTCTCTCCGAATTCTCATTTTTTCCAGCATCCATGAAACTATGGCTGGCTTCTTTGACAGCTTGCAAGTAGAATAAAATCTTGGACCCTTCATGGTTATCTAAGGTTTCATAGATACGTGTTGGAGTAATTATGTGATTTACCTTTAAATAAAAAGTAGAGTAAGATTACTGTAGAAATTTAAAGGACAATAAGAGTGTGTGTTTGTGTGTGTATTAGTGATATAAGTATTCTGAAAGACCCTATGACCCATCACAGCTGAGTAATTTCTTAGAGCAATTCCTTCCCCCTCATTAGTGGATTACTGTACTTGATGTCTACACTAGAGGTTCTGTCTGCACATGGAGGGTCACGGGTTCTTAAGTATTTAAAACACAAATATTTTATTTACATAGCGTATGTCTTGCTGCTTAAAAGTTCTTTCAAGGCTCAAAAGAATTGATACATAATAAACTGACTCACTGAGTGAGTGTTACATTAAATGGTAGAAGACTATTAAATAAATCCTATTAAATATATGGCAACTTTCTGTAAGATAGTAATAAACTATGCTTGATATAGAAAATAACCTCACTTTGCTTCTCAGAATTAAAACTAAGAACAATTAGTAAAAGTCCTTCTATGTAATTTTTTAACTGTTTGAGGGTATATTGATGGGACAAAACAGTATCTTCTAAAGAACAATATAACTTTCAGTTCAATAAGATTATTTTATTTTGTATGGAAATATATTCGTGACATTTGCAGTCAGAATTAAAGCCTATTTAGTTAAATGTAACTAAATCTAAATAATTAGTTTGTTTGGAGGTTAGGATCAATTTCAGTTAATGCCTGTTTGTTATGGCAAAACTACATCATTTTTTAAAACTAACACTTATCCCAGTAGTTAGCCATAATTTTTTCCTCTTCATACAGTTAGCATACTGTTGTCTCATATCTGAATGTTCTCTCTCCAAGCATTTTGCTCCTTGGCCTGGATATTCCCGTCCCTCCCTCTCTCTTCCATTTCTTTCCATTTGCTTCTCCTTGCTCTGGGGGATGCAGGGCCCTGCCAGTCTCCTGCCTCGTCAGGTGCTCGCCTGCCCTTCTCTGGTATACATCACAGTCCCTGGGCATTCGTGGGGGGACGCTGCCACTTCTTCCACTTGAGAGGGGAGAGGGGAAAATTTCTCAGTAAACTCTAGAGTAGAGCTTATTTAAATGGCAAAATTTAAGCCTCTTTCCTGACCACTGATATTTTCTTGCTTTTGAAAGACCAGATCATTTCTTTTTCTTGTCGGAATACATCCCTGTGGAGTTCTTATTTCTCAGACCTTTTCAGGTGAAATGGATGATCTAAAGATAAGAATCTTCTGTAGAGAAGCTAGAGTGCTCCCCACACACACTGCCAGGCTATTACTAGGACCCCCAGCTCGACTGATGTCAGTTATTTTGTCTCCCCACCATTCACCTGCTTCAGGTCAGCCACCGTCCTGACGTTCAGCACAGTCTGTTCACTTTTCCGATTTTCCACCATTACGTGGTTAGAATCTCGTGGCGCTGTCTTGTGCGTAGTTTCAGCTTTGTATTTCTGAGATCCCACTGTGTGGCTGCAGATGGATACTGAGGGGGAAGCTTGGGGTTAACTTAATGCTCCCCATTCAGCCTTTGCTTGTGCAGGTAGTCCTGAGACTGTGGCTGTTTTGCTTTTTCCCTCCTTTGACTGGAGTAGTTATTTATTTTATTTATTTATTTTTTAACTAGGTGCCCCTTTGCTTGCCATCTGGGTGGAGAAAACATTTTTCTTGAGCCATTTTGGTCTGTACTCATTGGCATTCTTAGATGGCACACTTCATCAACCCGCCTGGGAGACGTGAGGCGAAGGCAGATCTGGTGGCCTCATCATCACCATGGCATTCCTCAGGTCCCGGGGGACTTAGGGCTGCTCTCCACCTTCCAAAATGGGCACCTCTTTTTTTTTAAAGTTAACACTTCTATAAACGAATCTCCACCTGAAGTTTAGAATGTTTTTTTCTGAAAAGATAACCTGATTTTAAATATATTTGGTCAGACTTTAAAATACAATACTTTTTTTTTTAGATGATAATCTTTCTTTTTTTTTTTGCAGTAGGACATGTGCTTGCTAGAGGGAGAAAATAGAGAAAGCACTCCTCAAGGGAGATGGCAGCATCACAATCCCCTCTCTTTTTCTTCTTTCAGGAATTTGGGTATGTCTGCACATGCGCCTCACTTGTATTTCTTTTTTCTTTTCTTTTTTATTTTTGAGAGGTTTTTGCTATAGGGCGCATATGCTCACCAGAAAGACAGAGAGAGACAGAGAGACAGAAAGCGAGAAATCACCCCCCAGGGGGGATAGCCACGCCACAATTTCTTCTCCTCCATTCTCCTCTCAGGATCTTGGGCACACACACACACATACCCGGCGTGAATTTAAGCCACCAGGTACGGGATGCGAACCGCGCTCGACTACGTGGGAGTCCAGCGAGATAGCTATTACTCCAACTGCTGGTCCCATGTTTTTCAAGTCCCTGGGTCCGGGATTCACACAGTTCTGCTGGCTATGTGGCCGCCTTAGCCTCCATGCCGTCTGTGGCCTGTCATTCTTTAAACAAGTCCTCGACAACCTCCAAGTTAACACTTGGTGACTATGATACAGAGTCTTCTTGTGCTTGGTGTTTTTTTTGTTGTTGTTAGAATCATCAGTTTGCTTTTTCTTGTTTTGTTTTTAGTGTAATGACAGTGATTTTAGCTGAATTTAGTGGGAAGATCAGGAAAATGTATGTCTGTTCCATTTTTCTGAAAACAGAAATCTACTGATAGTGGTTTTACTCTAATTTTTTTTATAAACTTTTTAAATCATTAGGGAAAGTGGAATATTCTTATGCGTGTGTACTCAGTTATCAATGAATATCTTCACCAAAATAAAGACGTTAAACAGGAACTTGGGGTAAAATACAGTCTTACGTAATTCTATGTATTTGAAATCTAAACTAAAGGATTTTATTAACTCGGTATAAACTTATATTCTTGTGTTTAATTGCAGAATCTTTTAGCTGAAAAAGTAGAACAGCTAATGGAATGGAGTTCAAGGCGCTCAATCTTCCGCATGAATGGTGATAAATTCCGAAAATTTATAAAGGCACCACCTCGAAACTATTCTATGATTGTTATGTTCACTGCTCTTCAGCCTCAGCGGCAGTGTTCCGTATGCAGGTAAGTAACTTGTGTGTTTTTAAACTATCATCCTAGACTTTTATATTTATTTTATTGTATTAAGATGAGTATTGTAGGGATGAAGGCATTTTCCATTCACCTTTGAAAGTGTCTGGAAATCATTGATAGTAGGCAGATTAATAGATGACAAAAAGCATGCAAATTTTATTTACTGTATAAATATGTACATAGGAGCCATAGAGAATATGAATGCAAGGAGTAGCCAGCTGGCTCAGGCTGTTATTTGTAAGAGAATAGAAAATGGGGTGGAGGGAGTGATGTGTAGGCAGTTGTAGAGTAAACGATTTTTAGGAGGAAAGAATGAAGCCTATGCTCAGGCAGTGGTCAGTCAGTGCTTCTCCTCGGGAGCGGGATGGGCTTGAGAGACAGAAGGTGCCCGTGACAACCTGTCCAGGTCTGTTGCATTCTTCAGCCTCTCCTCCTGCAATATAGGCTTAGTTAATGACGTTTCAGGGAGGGGACTGAAGGCAGTTTTTTCCTTCCCTCTCTGATGGGTCCCGTTCTTAGGCAGATGATGGAGTATCAGAGGAAAGACCTCTTTGCACTTTGGGCAGAAGAGAGGGAGGCGTGGAGAAGGTGGGCAAGAGATAGGGAGGCGTGGAGAAGATCAGATAGAGAGCTTGGTTCTGAGCTGACCCTTTAACTCAGCATGTCAGAGTATGTACATGTCTTTGGACTATCATTTTTCTGAGCCCCAGCAATATATTTAAGAGAAATAAACAGTTCAGTGTGGTAAACAAATATAACTGTGTATTTAAAAGTAAGTCAAAGTCAGTGTATTCTAGGAAAAAAATGACTTTGATAGACACAATTTTTTTTTATTATTTTGAACATATAAAGTGCTTACTGGCCAATTTTCTATACTATCATAAAAACGGTTTGTCATCTTTATGCCCTGCATATTGCTTTGTAGATTACATAATTTTGTAGGGTCAATGGAGTGGCCTCCTTTAATGTATCCTATTTAAACAGTATAATAGAAAGGATTCAATTGTATTAGGGAAGTTAATTTACTTTCTTTTCTTTTTTCTTTTTTTTCTCTTAGAGATTTTTGCTATGGGGACGTGTGAGCTCACCAGAGAGACAGAGACTCAGAAAGCAAGAAATCACCCCCCCACGGGGATGACCTCTCCGCAATCCCTTCTCCTCTATTTGCTCTTGAGATTTTGGGCATGCATGCACACACTCAGTGTGAGTTCCAAGCCAGCAGGTCCGGGTCATGAACCCTGCTTGGCCACATAGGAGTCTAGCACCTTAACCACTAAACTACCTGATGGCCTCTCATTTACTTTTTTGATACCTCCAGTGATAAATTTATTATGCTATAGAAGTAATCAATTTGAAATGAATAAAATAGGAATGAATTAAAATAGGAACAAATTAAAGAAAATTTGGGGGCAAGTACAAATATAATACATATGCAGCAAATTCTTTTTTAATTAGACTTTTTATTTAGAGTTAATTGTAGGTTCACATTATAGTTGTAAGAAATAAATACAGAGAGCCCATATACCTTTTACTTAATACTTCCAGTGATACCATCTCACAAAACTATAGTGTAATATCCCAGGCAGGATTTTGGCATTGCTACCATCAAAATACAGAACAACCCTATCACATAATAATACTTACTCTTGCCCTTTATAGCCACATACCTTTCCTACTGCAGTTCTTCCTACCCCTTGAATTTGACTTCTGGCATCACTAATCTGTTTTTCATTTCTATAATTTTGTCATTTTTTAATAAATGAACTTAGATAGTTTGTGACCTTTTGGGTATACCTTTCTTTGTTTATAATAGTTCCCTCAAAATCCATCCAAATTGTATTTATCAACAATTCATTCTTATCATTAGTAAGTAATATTCCATGGTATGAAAGGACATCTTGGTTTTCTCTAGTGTTTCGCTATTCCCAGTAAAACCACTATGAGAGTCTTCTGCAGATTTTTGGGTAAGCTGACATGGTTATTGGGTGAACTTACATTTTTATTTTTCCTGGCCAAAGAGTATGATGGCTGGGTTGTCTTGTAGCTTAATATTTAGTTTTAGAAAAAACTACCAAATGTTTCCAAGTATGTCTGCAACATTTACATTCCCAACAGCAGTATATATGTGATCGAGTTTCTCCTTATTCTAATCATGTTGAATATGCTTTCTTTTTGATGAAATGTTATGACTTTTGCCCATTTCTATTAATTGTATTTTTTTTGAGACATTTTTGCTATAGGGCACATTCGCTTGCCAGAAAGACAGAGGCAGAGAGACAGAAAGCAAGAAATCACCCCCCAGGGGAGATGGCCACGCCACAATCCCTTCTCCTCCATTCTCCTCTTGGGATCTTGGGCATGCACGCATGCACGCCCGGCATGAGTTTAAGCCACCGGGTTCGGGACTCAAACCACAGTCGGCTACATGGGAGTCCAGCAACATAGCCATTATGCTATATACTGATCCCTATTAATTGGATTTTTTAAAAGGTGTTTGCCATAAAGCACATGCATTAGTCAGAGAGAGAGAGAGAAAAGGAGAGAGAAAGTGAGAAATTATCTCTTGGGTGGATGGCCATGCTGCAATCCCTTCCTCCTCCATTCTCCTCTTGGGATGTTGGTCATGCACTCACATGTGCCCAGTGTGAGTTTCAAGCCACTGATCCTGGACTCAGATTGCTGTCGGCCACATGGGAGTCCAGTGCCATAACCACTGCACCATTTGCTGGCCCCTCTAATTGGATTCGCTTAATTTAATTTACTAAACTTTAAGAATTCTTTATATATTTAGGTACTAGTCCTTTGTCAGATTTGTGATTTTCAAATACTTTTTTTTTCCCTGTGATTTGTGTTTTTGTTCTCATTACAGGGTGTCTGGCAGCTTTTAATCTTGATAAGTTTAATTAATCATTTTCCTTTTATAGCTCTTACCTTTGTTGTCAAATTGAAGAACTCTTTGTGTCATCTTAGATCTCAAAGTTTTTCTCCTGTATTTTTTCCTAAAAGTTTATCGTTTCATATTTTATGTTTTGATCTGCTCTTTAAAAGAAAGCATTCAGTCTTTCCTCAGTAAATATATTAGTTGTAGTTTTAGTTTTGTTTTTATAGATAGTCTGAATCCGTTCCTCTTCATTTCCAGTTTGCAGGATGTTTTTATCATGAAAGAGTGTTGAATTTTGTCAGTTTTTTTTCATGTCAATTGATATGTTTTTTTATTTAGCCTGTTGATATAATGGATTAATTTTCAATATTGCACCATAAATTTCAGTTGATTGTGGTGTATCAGTCTTTTATGTATTGCTGAGTTCTATTTGCCAATATTTTGTTGAAGAATTTTGCATGTAAGTTTATGAGAGATATTGGTCTGTAGTTTTCATATTTTACAGTGTCTTTCCCCAGTTTTAGTATCAAGGTAATACTGGTGTCATAAAATCAGTTGGAAAATTTTCTCTCCTTTTATTTTTTGGAACAGATTGTAAAATTAATGTTAATTTTTCTTTAAATGGCCTGTAAAATTATCTTATGAAATCATTTGGGTCTGGAGATTTTCTTTTCTTTCAAATTACACATTTCAGTTTCTCATAATTAAGAGGAGAAGCAGGGTGTCTGTTTCTTCTTGGCTGAATACTTTGCAAGAACGACACACTTGATGTGTGTGTCCACGTGTATATTCCATGTAGCCTTAATTTGGGCTTTTAAATAATTTTACACTCTAGTTAAAACAAGTTGTTAGTAACTTAGGTCAATGAAAAAATTCGTTTGATTCAGACTAGCTTTCAGAAAGGAGATTTCAGTGTTTTGAAAATTTTAAAAAGTATTTTGTTATAACCAAATAATGAGTATATGTTGGGGCAAGACTTGAAATGGATGAAAACATGGTGGACAAAATATTTTAAACAAAAGCACTTCAGATGAGTCCAAGTTCCATTTCTATCAAATTGGAAGACCCTTACTCCAGTAGGTGTTAACACTGTGGTCAGAATTGGGCTACCACATGTGGATGGGGTATGTGTACCTTAAGAGATGCCAGTAAAGCTCTACTCAGAAAGAAATAACACCTTTATTGACATTTTGCTATAGCAGTTTACCTTCCAGTGAAAATAAAAAATGTCTCTGGCATTCTATAATACCATATGTATTTTAGGAAAATCGTTTGCTCCTAAAAATTAAATATATTCTTTTTTATAATTATCAATATTATGAAGAGATGTATTTAATTAGTCATTGATTTTTGCAATCGTAATCTAGAAAAAAATTATCTTTCAAATATTTATTACATAGTTCCATGTAATTAGGTGTATTTTGGTATATACACTAAAATGTCAAGTGGTGTATCCTTAGGGTAGTATTTCACTTAGCTCCTGTGTTGTTCAATCCTTAAATGTATACCCTTAATATTTTAATGGCACCTGGTTTACAACAGCCTTAATTTGTTTTCTATTTGTTTATTACAGCATATTTTGTAATGAACTTTTAAAATTTAGAAGATATTTAGATTTATAAGATACAAAAAGTAATTAGAAAAATTGCATGAATGGATCAAAGCGAGGGTGGAGGTATTGGAGAAGACTGAAAAACAGGTGTAGGTTTAGAGACAAATGGAAGATGTAGAGCAGATTTATGAGCCTTATAATCAGACTTTTTTTTTCCTTTTTTTTCAAGAGAATTTTTTGCTATAGGGTGTGTGTGCTTGTTGAGAGACAGAGAGAGACAGAGACAGAAAGTGAGAAATCACTCCCCAGGGGAGTGGCCACATTGCAGTCCCTTCTCTTCAGTTCTCCTCTCGGGATCTTGGGCACACATGCACGCACACACACCCAGTGTGAGTTTAAACGGCTGGGTCCAGAGACTCTAATCGAGGTCGACTACATGGGAATCCAGCGACATAATAACCATTACACCATCTGTTGGTTCCTACCCAGACATTTTGATATAATTATTTGGGAGTGGGGCCAAGGAATTGACTTTTTTTTTTTTTTTTTTTTAGAGATGATCTTGGTAATTCTAATGTGCAGACCAGTAACAGAAAAGGAAAGCGTGAAGCAGGGTCATGACTCAGCCTTTTTTTTTCTGTTGAGGAACTGTTGGAATGTAAAGGCTTAACTAATCAGATGACCATGTAGTCACTGAGGGTCCTTTTTGAAACTAGAATATACCTGACTTCTTAGTGAAGATCTGTGGCATTAGATGATTTTCTTTCTCAATACATAGGAGTTTATGAGCTAGAACCACTGTCCTTTGGGAAAATCATGTTTTACTTTATGGTGTGAAATATTGGGTCATCGGGAAATTCATTACTTTTTTTGGTGTGTTTTTCTATGCAAAAGTGCGTCATGACTTTTCTGATGACTCAATAGTTTAGTCATACGATCTCAGAGTAACTATAGGACTGTATTTGAAATGTGTAACTGTGGTTTTAAAAGTTGGGTGGGGCTCAAAGGAAGTTAGAGAACCTGACAACTAGATATGATGTGTTTAAGTTAGAGTTTCACAAGGTTCAAGAGCAGGACTTGTGTAGAAGTAGGATTGAGTTGGCATTAGGACGTTGTTTTCCAGTGTTTATTAATAAATGAGAGATTGCGGAAGTGTGATGTGTATCAATGGTCTCCATCCAAAGGCACCAGGGCCAGTTTTGTGCCAGACAGTTTTTCCATGGATGGGAGAAGAGAGATGGTTTGGGGATGACTCAAGCACATTCTGTTTACTGTGCACTTTTTGGTCTATTATTATTACATTGCAATGTATAATGGAGAAATTATGTAACTCATCACAATGCAGAATCAGGGGCAGCCCTGGGCTCTTTTCCTGCAACTAGACGGCCCCATCTGGGGCTCCTGTGAGAATCTAACACCACCGCTGGTCTGCCAGGACACAGAGCTAAGGCCGATGGGAATGATGAGTGACTGTATACCCAGATGACGCTTTGCCCACTCATCTGCTCACCTCCTGCTGTGGGGCCCGGTTCCTGACAGGCCATGAACTGGTACAGTTGGTGGCCTAGTGGTGGGGACCCCTGATGTAGAAAATCTTCAATGGTATGAAGCAGCTTGTGGAACTATGAAACTCTGGTAATGTTTAGCTTTTAAATGTACATGTTGAAATTGCTCAGCATGGGTGCCAGCAGATGGCATGGTGATTAAGACACTAGGCTCCCACGTGGCAGAGCACTGTTCGAGTCCTGAACCCAGCGGCTTTAAAATCACACTAGGTGCATGATTTTGGGTTTGCGGGTGCCCTTAGTTCTAGGAGGAGACTGGAGGAGAAGGGACTGTGGCATGGCCATTCTCCCGAGGGGGTGATTTTTCAGTTTCTCTGTCACTGTCACTCTGTCTTTCCTGCGAGCGCGCATGCCCTATGGCCCTTTGTTTTTTAAAGTTACTCACAATGTTATTGGAACTGGAGAGGAGAAAAAAAAAATGAGCTAATATAGGGATGCCTTGGAGTTTCTTAGATAAAGGCCATAGATTTATACTTTAGAAAGATAAAGATTTCAAAGGAGGATTTGTTAAATAATTGGGGTTTGTTTATAATTGGGGTTAAATAATTGTGATTGGCTTTACTAAGCCGCGGAAGTGCAACACTAACTGGTTCCCTGTGAGAGGGAGGGAGTGGATCAAAGAGATCTTATAGTAAAAGCTAAGATGAACAGGTAAAGATGACTTTCAAGAAAAAATTTCAAGAAATTATTCAAATTATATTCGTGAATTATAATTTAAGCCTTAGAGAACTGTAGATATTTTGAGAAAGACACTTTATCAGCTGCAGCCATATTTTTTTCCCTCATATAAATGAATTTTCTGGGTCCCTCTGTGTCATCGTAATTTTGGACCACTTCTGTAATACTATTGTAATCTTTTATAGTTCTATAGAATCTTTGAAAATTTTATAGCTATAATTTAAAAATAATAATGCTTTCCTTTGTGAGACTTTTCTGAAAAGTGCACATTTCTTTCAGAGTTAACTCACGATTAGATTTTCCAATTGCTTTCCTTGGTTGAAAAGCTGCTGAATGAGCTTTTGGCTTCCTCATAAAACCTTTTAGCAAATCATTCTGCTCTTCTTTCACACAGTCAGTTTATTCACAAATTTCAGAATTCAATTCTCACTTCCCTCAGTGCTAACATCAGACTCCTTGGCCAAACAAAGTTGTTAATAAAGACTACTCAATACAATTCTCACCTCCCTTAAGTGTTAACTCCAAACTTCCTTTATCAAATTATACTGTTGGGAATATTCCCCATAATTGCTAAATCTTTTGGATATATTCTCCCACAAAATTACTTATAATCTTCCAAAATTCACTAAAAATTCTAAGAACAAAATATCCTCATGTAAGTTTATTACTGTGGATCAATAAATAGGGGAAAAAAGCGTCCATCAAAGGAAAAGCACAAACTGTGTAAAATCAAGCCAGGTGCCTGTATAGCCAAAATATCAGTGATATATTGGAGATTGGATTCCAAATAAAATTTTAAAAGTTACAAAAGTATTTTGAAAGGGATGGTAAATAATTTATATTGAAATATTTGAATTGACTAATAATCCTTCTCCCAAATAGTTATTGTTTACCTTGTGTAAACTTTTGAGGGCCCTGTTCTAAGTCATTAGATATGACAAATTGTATTTTATAGATGAGAACGTAAAGTCGAGAGGTTATGTAACCTACCTGAAGTCACAGAGAAGGCCCCAGTCAGGGTGGGGTTTGTGACTCCAGAGCTGTTAGTTTAATGCTGGTCTTTGGTACACCTGTTTATCCTTACCTTGTGAACTGCAGTTTGTATTTGGTGTGTTCCCAACCAAGATTGTTTGTCTCTTAGGGCAGGATCCTTCAGACAGCATTTCCTAAACTCACAAACTCATGAAAAATCTTTTATTCAGAGGAGTGTTTTATAACCAGGACTAGTAACTGAGTACAACTGACCAAAGCCATGTGCTCAAGAACTCATCAGCCTTCTGGTTCATTATAGTGAAATCACTTCTCTTAAGATTAAGTTGTCAAGTTAGCAGGTAAGATAAAAACTGTGTAGATAAGATTATCCTAATACATCACTCAGAATAGCTGCTCATTACTTTATGAGTGGTTTTGGGACTACACCCCCATGTCAAGAGGCACATAAGACAGGTTTGTTTAGATACCAGTGCACTTAATTCATGGTCACCAGATCCGTCCATCGTACGTATACTCCTTGCCCTTGTGTGGTATGTATTGATATTTATGGGAGGCAGTGTGTTGGGAGAGAGGAAACTAGGCAATCACACGAATATCCTGTTACTCATTAATTTTTATTTGTTTATTTATTTTTGGGTTTTGTTGTAGGGCACGTTTCACTCTATGGAGAGGGACAGACAAAGGCAGTGAGAGGGAAAATGAGAAATCACCCCCTGGAGGAATAATGGTCATGCTATAATCTCTTCTGCATTCTCCTACTGGAATTTTGGGCACACATACATACGTACCTGGCGGGTTTTGATTTTCAAGCCGCCAGGTCTGGGACTCAAACCGTGGTCAGCCATGCGGAAGTCCAGTGTCTTAACCACCATACCACCTGCTGTCCTAACTCAGTAATTTTTTCATCTAACCCTTGTCTGAATTTCATATTACATGGACATTTGTGAAATGATATGTTTAAAAATTCTGTCATTCTTTCTACATTAATTCATTAATTTGCTGACATTCTTTTGTAAGAAAAAACTTTTCTGACATCATTTCTCTTTTGAGTATCTCAATAGAAGGATTCTTTTTTTACTAATTCATCAATGTGATTGTTCTACTTCAGGTTCACATTGTCTCACATTTGGCCAGTGAGAACGAGCCCCGTGTCATGCCAGTTCCAATTCGTCTGCTTTCTGGATGAGACACTGTGAAGTTTCTTTGTATTTCTCTGCTGCACATCTGCATTCAGCACTGTTTTAGGAATCTCTGGTTCCTCTCTGTAGGAAACCAACATTTAGAAAACAAGATCTCAGGTGGAACATATAGGGATAGTGTCATTGCTTTCAGGCCATTTTAGTGCACAGAGCTAGGAGATAATGGAATATGTGTCTATGTGTGTGTACACATGTATATAGATATTTACAAATTCTGACTTCAATTAGCAATCTACTGATTTTTTAAAAGAATTACTTTTTAATTAAATTTAATTTTTTAATTAAATTACTTTCTGTATGTATTTATTTATTTATTCATTTTAATTTGACCAGAGAGGGACAGAGAGTGAGAGAGAAAGACAGAAATTGAGAAAGCAAGCCACCAGGTCCAGGACTCGAACCATGGTTGGCCACATGGGAGTCCAGTGCCCTTAACCACCATGCCACCTGCAGATCCCGCAATCTACTATTCCAAATAAACACTACACAGTTCTTTTTTCCCTCTCATTCCATATTTTTAATCTCCTTTTCCCCAAAATAAAAACTTGAGTTTGGGGACCAGCAGTTAGCGTAATGGCTATGTCGCTGGATTCCCATGTAGTTGACCGCGGTTTGAGTCCCGGACCCGGTGGCTTAAACTCACACCGGATGCATGTGCCTGTGTGCCCAAGATCCCAAGAGGAGAATGGAGCAGAAGGGATTGCGGTGTGGCCATACCCCCGGGGGGTGATTTCTCACTTTCTGTCTCTCTGGCAAGCGCATGCACCCTATAGCAAAAACCTCTCCAAAAAAACTTGTTTCTCAGCAACATTGATGCATTTGTTCATTTACTCTATCTTATATATATAAAATAGCTTGAGAGTTACAAGGGCAGTGTGACCTTTGACAACATGGTAAGCTTATTTTCTATGCAGTCATTTTTTTTTTTGTAACCTTAAGAAAGAATGTGTTTGTGTTTATAACTTATTTGAATAAATTCTTTTACCTGTTGGCTGTGTGTTTGTTTTGCTATATAGTTAGGTTGACTTATTTTTGTCTGTATTCAGCATGTTTTTCAAGCTGCCAGGTCCAAGACTTGAACCATGCTTTCAGCCATGTGGGATCCAGCCACCTTAACCATCACGCCAGCAGCTAGCACTGAATTTTACCATTTTAATATGTAAAAACTTACATGATATGTGTGTCTATGCATTTAGATACATGTGTATATGTATATATAAATATATGTGTATGTATGAAATCTCAGAGAAGTATAGACATGAATATTTTGAGAAATGTCATTCTTATTCCTGTCCCTTCTACCTCATTTCTATCTGCTGCCTGTTGCTAATCATTTGCGAGCATCTGGTTTATCCGTTCTGCATACGCTGTAGTTTCATCGTTTCCTATAGATGGCCACTTAAGTTGTTCTGATATTTTGCCTTTACAAAAATACCACAGAAAATAATGTTGTGTGTATGTTTTGTATTTGTGGACATGTAAAGTTCCAGAAGTGAGGTTGCCGGGGTCACCGGGTAAGTACAAATGCAGTTTAATAGATAATTTCAGCTTCCCATCTAAAAAGATTGTGCCATTTTCACTCCCACTAGCAGTGTATGAAAAAGTTTCCCACAGCATTGAAATTTTAGGTCATTGGGAAAGTCAGTTATTTTTCTATGAAAAAAATGCATCAGAACTTTCCTGATGACCCAATGGTTGTGGTTATGATTTTGAATTGTTTGCTAATGAGATAGATGAGAAATGGTACTTGAAGCTCTTTTGAACTTGAGCATCTTTCATATGCTTAAATGACTTGTTTATGTTTTTATTTTGTGAACTGTTAATATCTTTTGTTAATTTTTAATATTTTCCCTTTATTTAATCACGGATTTATTTGTGGTGTAAGTTGCAAATGTTTTCTTCTAGTCTGTTACGTCTTTTGAATTTGCTCGTGGTATTTTGTTGCTTCTGGATACTGAGTTGGAATTGGCAAATCTAGGTTTAGATTATTTTGAACTTAATATGAAAAACTCCACAAAGTATTACATTGATAATTTTATCTGGATACACATTAAAATAATATTTAGTTATATTTAATAATACCTTTAGTTAAAATCATTTGCTTCTTTTTACTTTTTGCCATGTGCCGGCTAGAAAATTTAAAAATGCTATATGTGGCTTACATTATGTTTTTGTTGGGCAGTGCTTTTATGGTGGATGTATCCAGGTTTTTTTTTTTTTTTTTTCTATTTGTTTTGGTTTGTTTTTGGATTGTGTTAATGTATCAGTTTCTTGTTGCTGCTATTACAAATTTCTTCAAATTTAATGGCTTAACAGATTGAGCCAGCAGGTGCATGGTGGTTAAGGTACTGTACTACCCACATGGCCTACTTCGGTCTGAGTCCTTGACCTGATGGCTTGCTTGCTTCCCCCCCCCCCCCCCATCTCTATCTGGTAAGCACATATGCCCTAAAGCAAATTTAAGAAAAATATAATAAATAAAATTAATAAAAAACTCTAAAACACAAATTTGTTGTATAATTTCAGAGATAAGAAGTTTTTTTTGTTTTGTTTTTAATTGTTTAAATTATCTTTCTCTTATCCATTTTTTGTTAAGTTTATACTTTCTATTTTTTAAATTGAAGTTTACTCTTCTGCTATGTGATGGAACTTCAAGAAATCTATGAAAGATATGAAATTAAAATATATGTTTATTGGGTCATTAGGTAGTGAGGTGGTTAAGTTACTAGATTTCCACATGGTCCACCAAGTTCAAGTTCCAGACTTGGTAGCTTGAAAATCATGCCGAGAGTGTGTGGAAGCATGACCTAAAGTGGAGAAAGGACTGGCATGGCTACCCATCAGGGAGTAATTTCTGACTTTCCCTCTCTCTGGCAAGTGCACATGCCCTATCACAGAAAAGAAAAAAAAAATGTTTGGCACAAAAAATTCTCTAATCTGCATAATTTTTTATGATACACATTTTCCACGAACATTTCGAAGATCTAACTTGTGTATTTCTTAATCTTTTTTGTGTACATGAAGGCTACTATTTCTTGTATGCTACATTACTGCACTCTCCTTTGTATTTATTGCTGCTTCTGAGTTTTCCATGATAATCATCTATAAGTAGAGCATTAACTCCTTTTTTCTTTTTAAAATTTCCTTTGTCTCCTTTATTATTTCTTTGTCTCATGATATTGACTAATACCTCAATGCAGTCCCCCCCCAAAAGAGGTTTTTGCTGTAGGGCATGTACACTCACCAGGAAAACAGAGACAGACAGACAGACAGAGTGAGAAATCACCCCCCATGGGGCATGGCCACGCCGCAATCCCTTCTCCACCACTCTCCTCTCTGAATCTTGGGACACGCATACACACGTGCCTGGCGTGAGTTTAAGCCACCAGGTTTGGTATTCGAACTGTGGTAGAATACGTGGGAGTCCAGAGGCATATCCATTATGCCAGCTTCTGGTTCCAATGCAGTGTTAATCAGTAGTATCCATAGTGGCTATTCTTGAATTACTCTTCTAATTAATGGGAATGCCCCTGCTAAACCGTGACTAGGAGTAAGATAATAGTTTTTTTCATCAAAAATCTGTGTGTGTGGATATTTTAGACATATATATTAATTCACACTAAGGAAGTATCTGTTAAAGTCTTTTTAGTTCCTGTGACTTTATTTTAAAGTTTAATTAGAAATGGTAATTGATTTTGATAAAGCTGTTTGTTTAAATATCTTTTAACATAATCATATATTTTTTTCTCTCTTAATACTTTCAGTATAGTAATTTTTTCTTTTTTTTTTTTTTTAAAGAATGTATTTTTTAGTTATTTATTTTTATTTATTCATTCATTTATTTTAATTTGATCAGAGACAGACACAGACAGAGAGAGGAAGAGAGAGAGGGAAAGTGAGAAAGCAAGCCACCAGGTCCAGGACTTGAACCGTGGTCGGCCACATGGGAGTGTCCAGCGCCTTAACCATCACGCCACCTGCTGGTCCCAATACTTTCAGTATAGTAATTTATACTAATATATTTCCAATCAGTAAACTTTCTTACATTTCTGAATTAAATCCCATTTTGTCATGTTAGATACTTTTTAAAAAAAAATTAGATATATTTGATTTGTTAAGTTTTTTAGACGGATGTTTATATGTGTATTACATAAGCGAGCTTAGTTTGTAATTTTTGTGCATGTACAGTCTTTACTCCTTACTAGGTCTATATATAAATACTTCTGTTAAGTAAAAATAAATTTTGTTCTGAAACTAAGTAACATTGAGATTATGTGGATTTTAGAAGTTGGTTAAATTACTTGTGAAATCATCTGTAATTTTTTTTTTCTTTTTTTGGAGAGGTTTTTGCTATAGGGTGCGTGTGTTCACCAGACAGAGAGAGAGAGACAGAAAGCGAGAAATCACCCCCCGGGGGGATGGCCACGCTGCAGTCCCTTCTCCTCCATTCTCCTCTCGGGATCGTGGGCATGGATGCATACGCGCCCGGCGTGAGTTTAAGCCACTGGGTCCGGGACTCGAACCGCGGTCGACTACATGGGAGTCCAGCGACATAGCCCTTACGCTAACTGCTGGTCCCTGTAATTGGTTCTTTATGTTAGGTAACCTCGTTGGAATTTTTATGTTTCTTCTTTAGAAATTTGTACTTTAGCTTTTTATCTCTTCTGGGTAATTTTGACAAATTTTATTTTCTGAGAAAGTTATCCTTTTTACTAAGATTCTTCATTGTTTTATGAATGTGACATAGTGACGATTGTCTTTGATGTTTGTTTCTTTGCCCTTTTCCCCCCATGTGTTTATTTAAAAATATTTTGTATGGGTTTCTTGCCTGGACTCGCTCAGCAGAACACATTTTTCTGAGTGGGGAGGGACTGTGAATTGGAAATAAACATAAAAATATACACACAAAGACATACACGTATAGAAAAGTGAGAATTGGGTGGGTCCAACCTCTCTTACGGAGAGAGCTACTACCCTAAATCACTCCCAGGTTATTCTTTTAAAGGGAGGAAAATGAGAGAAGACACCTTCATGTCTCCTAAGAACTAGTGATTTCAGAGAAAAAAGAGAAATGAAGATTTTTCTGCTGATAATTCAGCTTCCAGCCCACAAACTCAAGTGGGATCAAAACGAAATGGTAAAGAGATTCCAGATCACCTCTTTCTGCACACTCCTGAATGCTCAAATTGAATTTCAAGTTTAGGAAGAAATATATCATCCATCAGATGACTAGAAATCACCGCAGGGCCACAAGAAATATGGGAAAGCAAGAAAATACCTCTCCTCCAAGGGAAAAGAATAGCTCCTCTTAATCTACAGACAGTTCAATGGAAATCATGGAAATAAAGAATTTAGAATATCCATAATGGTGAAGCTAACTGAGAAGGAAGAGAATAGACAGTGATCTGCAGAAGAGAAAGGAGATGATGAGCTCCAGAAGGTGAGGAAATTCTTGCAAGATCTAAAAGAGGAATTGCACACTTTAAAAAGGAATCAAACAGACCTGTTGGAGATGAAGTCTATAATGCAGGAAGTCAGAATCTCCCTTGAAAGTACTAAAAGTAGACGAGATCATACAGAAAATAGAATCTCAGACGTAGAAAAATTCACCATGAAGACTGAGAAAATTACCCCCCAAAATGAGAATAATATAATATACGAGAAATACTAGATATGATACCATCAAAACGTCCAAACATCCAGATAATTGGTTTCCCAGAAGGTGAAGAGACTCATAAGAACATTGATAATCTATTCTATGAAATCCTGCTAGAAAACTTTCCAAGCCTAGAGAGGCAGTCAAAGATCCAGTCCCAAGAAATACAAAGGACCCCAAATATAATCAACCCAAGAAGATCTTCTCCAAGACACATTATAGCAGATTGACCAAAATCACAGATAAAGGCAAGATACTAAGATTGGCAAGAGAAAAACGGCAAGTTACCTACAAAGCATAACCCATCAGGCTAATAGCAGACCTCTCATCAGAAACAATTCAAGCGAGGGAAGAATGGGGAAATATATTCAAAGTGTTAAGGGAAAAGCAGTTTCAACCAAGAATACTGTACCCGGCAAGTACTGTACCCTTCATATCATTTTCAGATAAACAAAACCTGAAAGAATTTACCAGCACCAGACAAGATCTTCAAGAAGTTCTCAAGGGAATGCTGTATCAGGAAAATGAAATTCAGACACACAGAAATAATAGTTCAAAAACCAAGAAAATGGCCAACTTTACCATAGGAACAAGTCTGGAGTTGAATATTATATCCCAGAATTCAATCAGGAAGATCAAACCATGACAGAAGATAGATTAAGTACATGAGACTGAACTGGTAAAATAGCATTTTATGACTTTTGACTAAAACATTGTTGATTTTCTTCTAGGCTTTGTTGTCTGGTTTTAAAGATTTTTGTCCTGTCTTGAGCTGTCGATAGGTTCATGTACCTACTATTTGAACAGAATCCTAACCTGTTTCCTGGCTTTAAGTTTTAAGCAAAGTTCCTTAGCATTTCTTTGATTTATTAAAGTTAAAACTGCTTTTCTTGAAATTACCAGCTGAAGTTGGTATGGAAAGTAGTTAGATTATTTAAGAAATTGTGTGATTAATAAAATGTGAGGGGGGGAAGGAATGGAAGACAACTGTAGACACCAGATATAGTGTGACAAGAGGGTGGGAAAGGTCAGAGGGTCAGTAATAGGGGTAAATATATATATATGTTTGTGTGTGTGTGTATACATATTTACACACACAAATATACATGTATGTGTGTTTGTGTGTGTATATGTGTGTGTGTGTGTGTGTGTGTATGTGAAACTAGAAATGGAAAATTATTGATGATAACATGCGTGATTAAACCCCTGTGCAGTATATTCTGGATGGGAAATCGCATTTTGTATGCTGTGACAATGCTTAGAAAATGAATGTAAAAATTAATTAATTAAATAATGTTTCAGGTAAAAACACACACACACACACACACACACAAGAACTGTTTTCCTTGAAATAAAAAAAAAATGCATTAAAAATACCTATTTGATGACTGCAGTAAGCTATATAGCCCCAACTAGGTTCTACTTTATAGTATTTCCATTCTACTCACTGAAGTTTATGCCTGAAGTCAGACTTGTATTCATGGGTATGTATGTCAGCTGTGCTTGCTATTGAAAATATTTAGATTAGGGACCAGCAGTTAGCGTAATGGCTATGTCGCTAGACTCCCACATAGTCGACCACGGTTTGCGTCCTGGACCCGGTGGCGTACGTGCCCAAGATCCCGAGAGGAGAATGGAGGAGAAGGGATTGTGGTGTGGCCATCCCTCCGGGGAGTGATTTCTCACTTTCTGTCTGTCTGTCTGTGTCTGTCTGGTGAGCGCACGCGCCCTATAGCAAAAAAACCTCTCCAAAAAGAAAAAAAATATATTTAGATTAATTAAGGTATTTAGTGGATCAATAAAATGTGGGTAGAAAAAGGCATAGGAAGCAACCGTGGATACCAGAGACAGTGTGGGAGGAGAGTGGGAAATGGCAGAGGGTGACAGATAGGGTATCAAGGATGGGGAAAAAAGCAAAATATACAGGAAACAAGAAATGCAAAATTATTTGTTGACAATAACACATATGTTGATGTGCTTGATTGAGCCAATATACAGTGTATTCTAGATAGAAAATATCATTTTGTATGCTATAATGATGTATAGTAAATGAATGTAAATAAATAAATTTAAATTTAAAAAAAAAGTAAACAAAAAGGGCAGAAAATGAGGGAAGAGGAAATGGAATGCAAAGCCAGTTGTTTTTGGATGTTAACTGGCTGAAGACATGAAAATGACTAGTGCCATGTAGTTTTTCTGATCTTTCTGATCTTTTGGGGTGAATTCTGATAATTACATGTGGCTTCCTTTGGTAGATACTGCCATGCAGTTTTGCATGTAGCATATTTACATGCAGATTGCTTTCATCAGCATGCAATTGACAGCTCATGTAATTGTATTTCTGCATGTGTGCAAAGGTCACCGTGTTTGCTCAGATTGGACACTTTCCATAGTTTCTGTCTCTCTCTCTCTCTTCTTTTCTTTTAGTTTGCTATAGGATACATGTGCTTGTCAGAGGGAGAGAGAGGGGGAGAGAGAGAGGAAAAGGGGAGAGTGAGAAATCATCCCTCTGTGAGAATAGCCACTTCACAGTCCCTTCCCTTTTACTTTCCTCTCAAGATTTTGGGGACATACTTACACATGCTCGGTATGATTTTCAAGGTGCCAGTTCAGGGATTCAAACTTGCATAGTCGACCATGTAGGATTGCAGCTGCCTTAACCCTGTGCCATCTGCTAGCCCCTCCATTTTTTATTTTAATTGCTCTGTTTCATAGATATTGTTTTCTAAAGAAGCAACATTTTGATTTATTAAACTGTTTTCCCACTACTTATTCATTGATTTCTATTGTTATCTTAAATTTACTTTCCTTTTCATTTGCTTTATTTGGTTCTTTTCTTAGTTTTTTTGAATTGTAAAATTTTCATTTTTTTCATTTGCTTGAATTGAAGTATTTTAGGTTATACATAATTCAGATATCATTGCTTAGTTGATGTCCATAGATTTTGATATGTAATATTTTATTTATTATTAATATTTTTTAGAAATTCTCTAAGTTTTCTTTTTTTTTTTTTCTTTTTTTGGAGAGGTTTTTGCTATAGGGCGCATGCACTCGCTAGAAAGACAGAGAGACAGAAAGCAAGAAATCACCCCCCAGGGGGGATGGCCACACCGCAATCCCTTCTCCTCCATTCTCCTCTCGGGATCTTGGGCATGCATGCACATGCGCCTGGCATGAGTTTAAGCCACCGGGTCCAGGACTTGAACTATGATCGACTACATGGGAGTCCAGCGACATAGCCATTACACTAACTAGCTGGTCCCTAGAAATTCTCAAAGTTTTGTTGATGTTCTTTTTTTAACCAAAAATTTTTTTAAAAGAGAGTGTTCACATTTCCTGATTACTTTGGGCAACATTTTAAGTTAATAATACTATTTTATTACAGAGTTATTAGAGATCATTATTTATATTATCCCTGTATAATAAAAATTTACACTTCTTTTCAGTTCCAGTTTGTTAATATACAAGATACACAATTATGAAGTAATAGTCCTTACTTCATTGGGTGAAATTTGATATATACATATGCCCATTAAACCTACTTTAGGCCTTTTCCTATTATACAAGATGGTGTAAATACTGAGAAACCGAATACTAAGGAGGAGAAACATGAAGCCAAGAAGCGTGGTGCCAGTGGCAAGGTTAGAAAGGATGATTCCAAGGCTAAAAATCCCAGGAAGAGGAAGCCCCATGGCATCCAAAACCTGGTCCTAGTCCATGGCTTTGGCAGATACCCTCAAGCTGCCATGTACTCCAGGAAGGCCATGTACAAAAGGAAGTACTCAGACACTAAATCCAGGACTGAAAATAAAGATGAGAATGTTTTGCCACTGTCACAAAACCAGTTGGTGGGTTCAAGAATAGTGGTTCCTGGGTGGTTAAACTTCACAAAATAACTGGATATTATCCTTCTGAAGATGTGTCACGAAAGCTGTTGAGCCATGGCAAAAATCCTTCAGTCAGCATGTGAGAAAGCTGCAAGCCAGCGCCACTCCAGGGACCATTCTTATCATCCTCACTGGACCCACAGAAACTAGAGAGTAGTTTTCTTGAAGCAGCTGAGCAGTCCTTGCTACTTGTGACTTGACCTCTGATCCTCAGATGAATTCTACTGTCTAGAACACACCAGAAATGTATCATTACCACCTCCTGAAAATTGATATCAGCAAAATAAAAATCCTAAAACACCTCACAATGCTTGCTTCAAGAAGAAGAAACTTTGGAAGTCCAGACAGTAGGAAGGTGAGATCTTTAACACAGAAAAGGAGAAATACATTATTCCAGAGCAGGGCAAGGTTGATCAGAAAGCTGTGGGCTACACATTTTACCAAAAATCAAAGATATTCCTAAGTTCTGGGGCTTCCTGCAATCCATGTTTGACCTAATAGATGGAGTTTATCCTGACAAATTGGTGGTCTATTAAAAAATTTCTTGCCAAGAACCTATTTAAATAACTGATAATAAAAAAAGGAAGATGTACTGTATTGATTATATTGCTTTTTAAAAATTTTCTCACTTTTCTTTGGCCATTGAGATTTCTTATTAGTGTCTTTTTCCTTCATGTAGTGTGGTTTCTACTTAATGAACATAGTAGCTGTGGTATTTGGCATTTCATAATTACTACAACTTTATTATGATATAGGCATATATATAAGATATAAAACATCCATTCTCATATGTCTCATTGACGACTTTTGGGTGTGATTCCTATCTCGTCTGATACCAGGTTACAATCTATTTTTTCTTATTTGCATTTACCTGCATATCTTCGTCATGTGTTTTTTTAACAGTCCTCTTGATTTGTCTTGTGTATGATTCTGTCTTTTTTTTTTTTTTTTGGTCAGAGAGTGTGTGTGATTGCCAGAGAGAGACAGAAAGCAAGAGAGAAAGCATCCGCATTGGACTAATAGTCATGCTGCAACCTCTCGTCCTCCTTTTCTCCATCCTTTCAAGATTTTGGGCACACAGGTACATGTGCCTGGTGTGTTTTCCATGGCACCTCGGCAGGGATTCAGACCATTCATTTGGCCATGTGGGACCTGGCTCCCTTAACCTTCAGGCCATGAGGTCAGCCCTGTCATTCAATCTTTATGCAGCATAAAGTTGAGTTGTGCTTTATGAACCAATTTGAATTTCTCTTAATAGCTGAGTGAATGGGTTTTATTCTGTAGAGGACAGTCATAAGTGAAAGTTTAGCTTCCTTAGTTTATAGATGTTACTAAAGAATATGAAACTCTTGGGTCAGAGAAAAGTCCTTTTTAATAACAAAAAGAGCAGGAGTATCTTTGCAGACTCTCTCTGGCCCTTGAGACTGAAGTACAGTTGGGCAGAAAGCCAGGTGGAATCTGAACATGCAGTCGGAAGTGGGACAGAAGGAGAACCTTTAGCTTGAGGTCACTTTGGTAGGAAGTGGAAATCCAGCTGGCTCCTTGTCTGGAGTCAGAGTAGGTGCATCACAGGACCGTGTGATTTTTTTTTTCTTCTCCCTATTTTCTTTCTTTTCAGAAGTTCTAACTGCATTAACAATCCTGTTAAGGGACCCAAGAGGAAGAACAGTCAGGACCCTATGATTTGGGTATAGTCTTCAAGGCACTTAAGAGTTGAAAGGGGCCAGCGTTAGATGGTCTTGCAGCTTAATCCACCCTTTAACTCTACACCTACTTGTCATCAAGCAATTTTTTTTTTTCTCACAAATAGGTCACTTTGTCAACCAGGGATTAATATGAATGACTGAGGTTAGGACCTAATTTCAGCTTTTCTTAAACAGCATTTAATTAAGGCTAACATCAAGACCACTTGGAACAAAATGGGGCTAATTTACATAGTAACCCAACCAAGCTCCCAACAATTTTTATGTTTTCATGAAGTTTCTGTGTACTGACCGTTCCAGTAGGTCTAAGGCATTAATGGAGGACCTACACTGTTCTGCAGGCGGGGAAATCTAGGGCACTCTCTTATCTCTAACAACTCAGTGAATTGAGGCTCATGTGAATGCCTGCTGGGGCTAAAGAGATATTAATTGATAACTTTAATTAGTGACATATTTCTTTTTTTTTTTCTTTTCTTTTTTTGGTTTTGTTTTATTTTGCTTTTTTGTTTTTGTTTTTGCAAGCAGAAGTCAGGTTTATTAGAGATCAAGTGAGAGTGTCAATAAGAGACTGGGTGATAATGCCTGGGGCAAGATTTGATTAGGTTCACCCATATTGATACAGGAAGTTGGGTGCATGGGCCCAACACCCAGTGTAGGAACAGCAGTGAACCCATTCTTTGTCTCACATTCACAGAGAATTAGAGATGTGGACACAGAGAAGAAATAGTGAAGTGGAGGATTTATTAAGGGAGGGAAGAAAGATCAGAGCTCCCAGACATGGCATGTGTTCCCGAAAATGAGTTGCCAATGAAAAACGTAGGCAAGGGGCTTTATCTGTATCTGTGAGGCTTTGTTTGGGCTTCTTGTTTTGCAGAAGGCCTAGCTGTCATATTGCAGGCTTAGTGCTGCTCCAAAGGAGCTTGCAGGGAGATGCCTTGTAGGGAGTGAGTTGCCTTGCAGGGCTTGCTGCTAACAGGATGGGGGAGTTGAGATGCAGTGTATAAAATCCTAGGTTCTTTAGATCCACCCCTCTAAGAGACCAAACCCGAGAGGCAGAATGAAAAACCCACAAATACATGTAAAATAGGAAAAGAGAAGTTTTTATAGAAAAGTAAAGATTTCTAATAGGAAGGAAATACACCTCCATACCTGAAAGGCATGTGGATAGGCAGGTTCCAGAGAAGGACAACTGCCCTGGCCTGAGGTTGTTACTTTTATCCTGGGGGTCTGTAATGAATATTTAGCAGGGGAAGTTCTCTCATAGTATCTGGCTTCTTTGTTTGGCTCCCCTGGCTTTTTGCTGCACTTGCCTATCTTTTTCAGGAGAGAAATTTAATTATCTAATCACACATGCCCAGGGTGGTCTTTGAAGAAATGAGCATACATATCTGGATGCACTCTCAGGATGCCTACTTAGTGTCCCACCCCAGTGGTGGATTTGTATGAATATATGGGACAGCAGAAGGAAGATAACAACCTGCCTGGCTCCAAGAGCCAGGTAGGAAGGGAGAGAAAGGAATATGATAAGAGGCTTTTGTTGCATTTCCTGATAGACCATGATTGATCAAGCAAGTAAAACAGTTCTGATTGTAAGAAACCCTCTGTGTGAGCAAGCAGTCAGAGCTAGTACTTGATTTCTTGTGAGAGCATTGAAAGAGCCTTCCCAAAAGCTTGATCAGACTGACTCCATTTTATAAGTTGGCTCTATCTTAATATATGTGCATGTCCATTTCCTATAATAGTGGCTCGTCCTTAGGGATCTCCTGTCCTATTTACCTACTCACTGGGTCTAATTCCTGTCTCAATATTTCTTGCCATCTGTTATGGGTATAATTTTTTCTTCCCCCAAATATATTGATGTCTTAACTCCTGGTATCTCAGAATGTAACCCTGTTTGGAAATAGGATAGTTGCAGCTATAATTCGTTAAGATGAAGTCATACTGGGACAGGGTGAGCCCTTAATCCGATATTAAAAAATTTTCATAGCCACGACTTACTGTTCTTGTATGAATTTCTTTTTTTTTTTTTTTTTTTTTTTTTTTTTTTTTTTTTTTTTTTTTTTTTTTTTTTGCCACTTCATTTATTTTTTTATTTGCAGGAGGAGTTGAAACAAATTTTAGAGTGTTTTTCATTTTTTTCCCCTAAACATGAATCATTCAAGTAAAACCAACTGAACTATAGAAATGCAGCAAAGTAAGGGGAGAGTAGCTCAACCCAGGAGGCAGGGGTGCGAGGGGAGAGGGGCAGTCTGCATATAACATATGCATAAGTGCCGCATATCCACCTGCTCAGGACCGCCTCCCCAGAAGGCAAGCGCAAGGACCCATTTTAAGAGGATGTTTCCCCCCAAACATCTGAGAATGTATCAACTTAAAGCTTAAAGAAAGAAAAAAGAAAAGAACGAAAAAGTAAACCCACAAAATAAACAAAACCCAAAAAAACCCCATGAGCCACCCAGCCATAACCACCTTCCTTAATCAATCATAGGAGTTACTTTTCATTTTATAAAAAGACTAATAAAAAATATTGAAAAAATTTTCTCATCTTATATTTGTAAAGATAATAGAATTCATAAGTTTCTTAGAAAACAGACCAGAAACTGCCCTCCAGTTTCGACCCCCGTTGCTGAGGGTCAGGTCAGGAAGCTGGGTTACTGGGGCTGCTGGTGGAGGATGTGGAGCCCAGCCCAGAACTCAGGGAACACGGGAGCGGGTGTGGACCAGAGCAACTCCACGCGCCACACGGCTACGCAGAACAGGGGAACACAGGTGGTCAGAAAAGCCTTGAACTCCTCCTTGACGTACAAAACCGGTTTTTACAAAGATCCAAGCAGTTTGGTCCCAAACTGAGGTGAACACTTCAATGTTTATTCACATGCTTTGTTTTCTCTTTTAAGAATCAAAGTTTCCCAAATTAAATCCTTCTGCTAATATTACTACATATGTCTAAAGAAAAGGGGAAAAAAAGAAGTTTTTTTTTTTTTTTTTTTTTTTTTTTAAATCAGGACAGGAAGAAGATATTGGAAAATCATCAAATTAGTCCTCTTAGCTCCAAATGAAATTAAGAACAAAACTGTTGGTTTCTAAGTTTACAGGTAGTTTCCTTACTTTCATGTGCTTTTACATTTTGTAGGATTCTCTTTATCCTTGTTGTCAGCTCAAGTAGTTTTGATTGCTCTTGTAGAACTAGGTGGTTTTTATAAGTTGCTTGTTGGTTGTCTTTATCCTCTAGGAATCCAGATATTTTTTAAATCTTAGTAATGTGGACAGAAGTCTGACTGCTTTTTCCTGTTTTTTTTTTTTTTTTTTTTTTTCCAAAGTCCTTTCCAGAGGGCCTAGGGGGGAGTCACACCCACAAACATTAAAAAAAAAAAAAACAAACAAAAAAAAACAAAAAAAAAACACATTTTTTCCATTTCACCGGACTCTTCCTACATCCTGTCTCTGGCATAATATCTTTCTACATCCTGTCCCTGGCATAGTATCTTTTGAGATGTATATTCAGTTGATTATGGTATATTCTTTTGCTAACCTCTTCCCAAGAAACAGAATTTCCCTTTCCTGGAGATGTAGATTAAGCATTTCTTTTACAGTCTCTTCCCAGGACACAGATCTTCCCTTCTAATCACCAACCTAGAAATCATGGAATCCACCTATAAGCTACTAGATCTCCCCCCCCCCCCCCCCTTCAGGGCCTAGGTTGCTCATATTCTGCTTGGAAATAAACCACATTATTAATTTTTTAGAGTTGGTTATTTTCTGTTGACAGTAAGAATATTTGGAATTGAGCCACAAATAAAGTTCTTTCAGAACCAACTATTATGTTATTAAAACTATAGTGATGATCATGTATGTATGTTAGATCACATGAAGTGAAAAACTTGGAACATTCTGTGAGCTTAGTAGGATTTTACTGAGTGAAATGAATGAAAATGATTTCATCTTGGTGAAATCATTGAAAAGTTTCTTGTTGTACAGTTACAGAAGTAAGCAGACTTTTAAATAAGGTAGCATTTTATTTCTCTTAAAATGCTTTATTTATGCAGATTATAGCTGAAATGGTGAAGTTACTTTTTGTTTTGTTTTAAATTTTGCCCGAGGCTTCATGTGCTTGCCTGAGAGCTAAGGAGAGAGAGAGGGAGAGAAAAAAGGAAAAGGAAAGGGAGAAAGCACTCCCCGTAGGAAACAGCAATGTCACAGTATCTTCTCTTCCACTTCTCTCTCCTTTGAGGATTTTGGGCACACATACACATGTGTCTCATGTGTTTATTAAGATGCCAATTCCAGAAATTGAATCACATATTTAGCCATGTGGGATCTAGCACTTTAATCACCCTGCCATAGGCTGACCTGATATTATTACTTTCAAAAGTACAGACTGGATAGCTACTTTCAGACTGGCAAAATAAATATCACTTTCTTTATTTTAAAGCTAGAATTATTTATATATAAAATTCATGTTGGGACCAGCAGTTAGCATAATGGCTATGTCGCTGGACTCCCACATAGTCAACCGCAGTTTGCGTCCCGAACCCGGTGGCTTAAACTCACACCGGGTGCATGTGCATGCGTGCCCAAGATCCCGAGAGGAAAATGGAGGAGAAGGGATTGCGGTGTGGCCATCCCCCCTGGGGGGTGGTTTCTTTCTTTCTGTCTCTGTCTGGTGAGCGCATGTGCCCTATAGCAAAAACCTCTAAAAAAAAAAAAAAATGCATGTTAATAAATTTTGAATAATACTATGTTGTTTTTAAGCATTTATCCTTGGTTTTAATTATTTTAGTAAGTTTAGTGTATTACATAAGATTTATTATTTGTTTATTTAATTTAATTTATTTATTTATATTCATTCACTATACATCATTACAGCAAGCAAAATGAGATTTTCCCATCCAGAATACACTGTAAATTTGCTCAATCAAGCACATCAACATACGTGTTATCGTCAACAAAGAATTTTTCATTTGTTTCCTGTATATTTTGTTAGTTTTGCCATCCTTGATTCCCTCTCTTGCACCCTCTGCCATGTGTTACCCTCCTCCCACATTGTCTCTGGTATCCATGGTTGCTTTCTATGCCTTTTCCCCCCATTTTATTTATTCACTAATGAACTTAATTAATTGAAATACTTCCAGTAGCAAGCACAGCTGATAATACATATCTGTGAACACAAGTCTGACTTTAGGCATAAACCTCAGTGAGTGGAATGAACATGCTGTAAAATAGCACCTAGATGGGACTATATAGCTTACTGCAGTCATCAAATAAGCATTTTTTTTAATTTCAAGAAAAAAATAGTTTTCGTGTTTTTTTTTTCTCCTGAAACTTCTTTTAAAAATTAATTAATTTACATTCATCCTCTAATCATCGTCCCAGCATACAAAAAGTGGTTTCCCATCTAGAATATACTGGATATACTGCATAGTGGCTTAATCATGTATGTTATCATCAATAATTTACCATTTTTAGTTTCTCATATATATATATATGTGTGTGTGTGTGTGTGTATATATATATATATATATATATATATATATATATATTTATTTATTTATGTATTTACCCCTCTGTCTGACCCTCTGCCCTTTCCCACCCTCTTCTCACACTATTTCTGGTGTCTACAATTGTCTTCCATTCCTTCCCCCCCCCCATATTTTATTGATCCCACAATTTCTTAAATAATCTACTTTCCATAGCAAGTTCAGCTGGTAATTTCAAGAAAACCAATTTTGAATTGGTAAAGAAATTTGCTTAAAACTTAAAGCCTGGAACGGGTTAGTATTCTGTTCAAATAGTAGGTACATGAACCTATCGACAGCTCAAGACAGGACAAAAACTCTTAAAACTAGACAACAAAGCCTGGAAGAAAAGCAACAATATTTTAGTCAAAAGTCACAGAATGCTATTTCACCAGTTCAGTCTCATGTACTTTATCTATCTTCTGTCGTGGTTTGATCTTCCAGATTGAATTCTGGGGTATAATATTCAACTCCAGACTTGTCCGTATGATTAAGTTGGCCATTTTCCTAGTTTTTGAACTCTTACTTCTGTGTGACTATATTTAATTTTCCTGACATAGCACTCCCTTGAGAACTTCTTGGAGATCTGGTCTGGTGCTGGTAAATTCTTTCAGGTTTTGTTTATCTGAGAATGTTCTTGTCTTTTCTTCCCATATGAAGGATAATCTTGCTGGGTACAGTATTCTCAGTTGAAATTGCTTTTACCTTAACAGTTTGAATATATTTTCCCATTCTTTCCTTGGTCGCATTGTTTCCGATGAAAGATCTGCTGTTAGTCTGATGGGATATCCTTTGTAGGTAACTTGACATTTCTCTCTTGCCAATTTTAGTATCTTGTCTTTGTCTACGGTTTTGATCAGTCTGGCTATAATGTTTCTTGAAGATCTTTTTGGGTTGTTAGTATTTGGGGACTTTTGTATTTCTTTGGACTGAATCTTTGAATGCCTCTCTAAGTTTGGAAAGTTTTCTTGCAGGATTTCCTGAAATAGATTATCAATACCCTTATTAGTCTCTTTGCCTTCTGGGATGCCAATTATCTGGATGTTTGGATGTCTGATGGTATCTAGTATTTCTCATATATTATCCTCAAATTTTTGGGTCATTTTCTTAGTCTTCATGGTGGATTTTTCTAGGCCAGCAATTTTTTCTTCTTCATCTGTGATTCTATTTTCTGTATCATTTAGTCTGCTTTTAATACTTTTAAGAGAGATTTTGACTTCCTGTATTGTAGTCTTCATCTCTAACAGTTCCATTTGATTCTTTTGTAAAGTGTGAAACTCCTCTTTTAGATCTTGCAAGAATTTCCTCACCTCCTGGAACTCGTCAGCTCCTTTCTCCTTATTCTTCTGCAGTTCATTGTCTCTCTTCTCTTCCATCTCTGATAGCTCTGTCATTATGAATGTTCTAAATTCTTCATCAGACATTTCCATGATTTCGTTTGAACTGTCTGTGGATGAAGAGGAGTTATTCTTTTCCCTTGGAGTAGAGGTATTTTCTTGCTTTCCTATATTTCTTGTGGTACTGCATTGATTTCTAGTCATCTGATGGAAAGTGTGTTTCTTCCCAAACTTGAAGTTCCATCTGAGCATCCAGGAGCGTGCAGAAAAGGAAATAGAGAGAGACAACAGCAACAAAAACAACCAAGAAACAGAGAAAAAGAGAAGAAAAAAATTTAAAAACCTAAAAAAAAATTTCTTTTTCTTTTTTTTTTTAAAAAGCAAAACTTACAGAACCGCGTGACACAGTCTCAGGAGCCATGAAGGTGTGTTCTGAGGCCTGCTCCTTTGCCTCTCCTGGGTTGGGAGGAGAGGGGATTATTAACAAGATAAAGGGAGAGGAGGGGCCAAAAGCTCAGAAAATGCTTTACCTTAAAAAAAAAATTTTTTTTTTGGAGAGTTTTATGCTATAGGGCCCGTGCGCTAGCCAGAAAGACAGAGAGAGACCTCTAGACAGAATGCGAGAAATCACCCTCCCAGGGAGGATGACCATGCCCCAATCTCTTCTCCATTCTC
This sequence comes from Tupaia tana, assembly GCA_026018925.1. Lineage (NCBI taxonomy): Eukaryota > Metazoa > Chordata > Mammalia > Scandentia > Tupaiidae > Tupaia > Tupaia tana. Next base: position 146,252,207 of record JAKSZU010000002.1, read on the forward strand.
CTCTCGGGATCTTGGGCACGCACGCACACACGCCCAGTGTGAGTTTAAGCTACTGGGTCCAGGACTTGAACCTAGTTGACTACATGGGAGTTCAGTGACATAACCATTACGCTAACTGCTGGTCCCCCTTAAAAAATTTTAAAAAGGAAAAATTACAAAAAAAAATATGAGAAGACAGAGACAGAGGTAGAGAGAGACAGAGGCAGAGAGAAGGCTTGAGGGAACTCCTACCACTGTATTTGTCTGCTGGAGGTTGAATTATCAGTAGAAAATCTTCATTTCTTTTTTCCCTGAAATCACTAGTTCTCAGGAGCCATGAAGCTGTCTTCTGAGGCCTGCTCCCTTGCCTCTCCATCGGATTTGTGGGCTGGAGGCTGAATTATCAGTAGAAAATCTTCATTTCTTTATCCCCTGGAATTACTAGTTCTCAGGAGCATGAAGCTGTCTTCTGAGGCCTCGATTTACTATTTTTCATGGTCTCAGAACTTAGTCCTAAATAATTTCTCTTTGATGCATGAGAATCTTGGTCCTCTAGCTAGAACTTAATATGATCTAATACTTGTTCATGTAAAGTGACTTTAGGTATATTTCTCTCTTATGCAGGTGCTGTCTTTTCAGTAGAGCACAATAAGATGACAGCATGCTCCCTTTTATTTCTCAGCAGATAGTGATTGTAACAGACCTGAGATTGCTGTCCTTCGAAAGGCCTCTTAGGTTGGCTCAGGGCTGATGTATGGGAGCTTGCATCTAGATCCTTTCAGACTGCTGCGGGCACATTTTCTTTTTTTCTAATTTTGGTTTGAATCCTTTTGCTGTAATAAATCTTAATTGAATGCTGATTCCTGTGGGTCTTTTTAGTGAATCACCAAATGTGTGAGTGCTATTTGTAACTCCCAACACAGAACTTTGTAATAATTTTGAATCTTTCTCAGAGCCCTTGGCTAGACGTTTTATACCTTATTTTAGTTTGTATTTAAATCCTAATTTTTCAGATCTGTAGAATAGGTGAGTTTTGGGACCAGCAGTTAGCGTAATGGCTGTGTCGCTGGACTCCCACGTAGTCGACCGCGGTTCACGTCCCAGACCCGGTGGCTTAAAACTCACGCTGGGCGCATGTGCGTGTGTGCCCAAGATCCAGAGAGGGGAATAGAGGAGAAGGGATCGTGGTGTGGCCATCCCCCCTGGGGGGTGATTTCTCGCTTTCTGTCTCTCTGTTTCTCTCTATCTGTCTGGCGAGCGCACGTGCCCTATAGCAAAAAAAAACCTCTCCAAAAAATAAAGGTGAGTTTTCAAACCCCCTTAAAAATCTTAAGTAGTACAACTGGAGCCAAAAGAAACTATTTTATATACTAGTGGCTTTTTACTATGGAATTAAATTCACTATAATTAAAGACTATCATATTGGTGCTGACATTTATGGAATGTCTCTCTCTTTAGGTATTATGAGGCATACTGTGGAGATAATGGTGCACAAACTGACTGGGCTACATACAGCTCTCATTGATCTCAGAGAATAACTGAAGTGCTGTACACTGTTCACATTATGTAGTTAGGTTTATAACTTCATAAATGCCATGGAGGAAAAGCACAGAAACTTATGAGAAAAACTCTGGTTTTTATGTGGTAACTTGGACAGTGATAATTAAAGTCTTAGGATCTTCAGGATGGGACTGGCCGCATAGTGCAGTGCTTAGACACTGTACAGAGGAAATGGGATACCATGTGGCCAACCTCAGTTTGAGTCCTTGCCCTGTTGGATTGGGAAAAAACAGTAACAACAACAAAAAACACCTGGAGCATGTTTCCAGAATCTTTATCTGGATGAGATAGAGAACTGCAGACAAAAAGATTGCAGTATGACCAGGCCCTATCCGAGGGGGAGGAATGTATTGCATGTGCAAGCGTGTGTGCTTGACCGTGCACTCTCCTTATCCTTCCTAGCGCATGGACTCTCTAGTGCTAAAAAAGGATATCTATGGTGACTCAGAATTTATGAGACATGCTGATTTGTTTTCGTGCCCTGGAGTATTTATGTCACCGATGCTCTGTAACTATAGAAAGTTGGAGCAAGAAAAAGAAAGTATGCACACACACAAAAACCTTCTAAAGGGGTTTTTGAGGGAAATTACAGGAGACTTTTTGATCTGGTGTAGAGAGTGAGGGGGTCATATCTGGAGATACGATTTGAAAATGCAACTTGTCTTTCTTGCTGTGAGGCACTTAACAGGAGAGAGAGAGAGAGAAATCACCTCCATAAGGATGGCTATACTGCAGTTCATGCTCTTCCTTTCTCCCCTTGGGATTTCGGGCACACATACAGCTTGGGGTATTTTTCAAATCACCAGGTCTCGTCCCTAAACCATATAGTCAGCCATGTGGGATCCAGCCGTCTTAACCACTTGCCACTACCTGGCCCTGAAAATGCAGATTTCCAATGGATATTAAAGCTGCTGACACTGGACACACCAAGATATGCTAATTCTTTGTCATTTACTAAAGACTTCAATAGGCCTAATTCCTTGAGAGAGGAATTATTAATAATTATCAATATGTTAATATTATATTTATAATTATTAATAATTATTAAGAATTCATCAAGATAGGAATTATTAATGTTATTCTAAAATGGGGGAAATAAGCAACAATATATGTGATTTTTTTTTTCCAAGTTTATATGTTATGAAGCACAAATCTGGTACAGTCTAGCTTTTCAGAAATCTAATGTCATCTAGGTTCTTTCTGTTTGGGTAAAAAGTTAATAATAAGAACATTATTAACATTGCTTGGAAGCTTGGACTTTTGACCTAAGAAAACCGAGTTTGTAGTTTATCTAAGGCCCTAGGTGTAGTTGGAAACTAACTGTTACTATCTGAGTTTGGATCCTGATGGCTCCTCGAATTACTTGCTTTGGACCCTAGGCAAGAAACTTAACTTGCATGCTTCAGATTTCACATAAGAAATAAAGATAAAACTAGTGCCCATCATTGTCCTTGCCAAAAAAACAAACAAAAGCGAAAAAGAACAAAGGAACTCGGGGAAACTTTTGGAAGTGATGGAAATGTTCATTACCTTGGTTGAGGTAATGGTAACATGAGTGTTTACGTTTGTCTAAACTCACCACATTGTACATATTTTATGTATTAATATTGTACTGTTTTAATGCCAGTAATACCTCAATAAAAAAAGAAGGAAGACTTCAAGAATATTCCTTCATCTGGCATAAGATACTCTTACTGTGGTTGAGTAGTCCCTTAATAAAATTAGAGATGTGTAGAACAATACCAAATAAAGAAGTTTCTTGTAGTCAAATTTTATGGCATCCCAAGATCTATTAATTCATTCATTCATTCACTCACTCACACACATATAATCAAATGGTTACTGCTTAATTAGTAATATAAGGATTATTTAGAAATAATATATAACTCTCTGCACCTTCCACTCGATTTTGCTATGAACTTAACTGCTCTAACAAAATTAAATCTGTTAAAAAATAAAATACGTTTACTGAGAAAAGCCTAAACAACGAAGATTAAATGAAATGTGTTTTGAATACATAAAAAGTGTCCTGGCACACAGTGAAGTTCATTAAATATGGTCAATGATAATACTTTTAAGTTGAGTAGAAAACACATACTCTCCATCTCTTGGGACACAGTTTCTGTAGCCTGTGTCTCCCTTTTCGATTCATTACAACAAAGTTCTTTAAAGTCTGCATATACTCTGTTCTTTACCACGAGCAGCCAAAGCATTAGATCCTGCAGGATTTAAGGTGTGAGTTAATACTTTTTTTTAGTTAATGCTAATTTTGACTTGTCAGATTTATTCTTTTATTTATTTATTTTTACATTTTCCCACATTTACATATAAAAAATTTTAGCTTATACCCCATAGTTATGACAGTTAATAAGCAACTTTCAAAATTTCAAAATACTGGGACCAGCAGTTAGCGTAATGGCTATGTCGCTGAACTCCCATGTAGTCGACTGCGGTTCGAGTCCTGGACCCGGTGGCTTAAACTCACGCCGGGCGCATGTGCGTGCGTACCCAAGATCCCGAGAGGAGAATGGAGGAGAAGGAATTGCGGCGTGGCCATCCCCCCTGGGGGGTGATTTCTTGCTTTCTGTCTCTCTGTCTCTCTCTGTCTGTCTGGCAAGTGCACGCACCCTATAGCAAAAACCTCTCAAAAAAAAAAAATTTCAAAATACTAAATTTTAAAGATAATGATTAAAATATTTCTTAAAATTTTGTATAATTTTGTGATTCTTTAAACAACAGAAACAGTATGGTTTTAAATATTTTTGAGAAAATATTTACATGTCAGCTACTCAAATTGTTGAAAAGCAAATGCCCAGCACACTAGTCACACATAAACCTTCTCAATTCACCCCTGCCCAGGTATTCTATGATGTACCATCTGGAAGCAAAGATCAGTCTCTTTTTCTTCCTTCAATTTCTTTCTCAAAATAATCCTCTGGTGTGGTTGCTCTTTCGCAATCTCTACTGATTACAGTGCTAGGCTGGAAAAGTCCAGGTTATTTTATGTTATAAATTCTTTAATATATCTTCTCTAATCCTCTCTGCCAGGCAGACCTATTTATGGGGCCAGGCCATCTTTCTAAGAGCTTCTGTTAAATTACTTGAGATCCACCTTAGTTCCATAGTTTTCTGATTAATCTTCAGATATGACATTCCAGTCTAAGCCCTGTCTAATAATGAGTATTTCCAATTTCTGAATCAATTCAACAAGCATTATTGAACTTATGCAAAGAAACCTTTGCCACAGAAATAAGAATATTCCGGGACCAGCAGTTAGCGTAATGGCTATGTCACTGGACTCCCATGTAGTCGACTGCATTTTGAGTCCCGGACCCGGCGGCTTAAACTCATGCCGGGCGCGTGTGTGCGTGCTCAAGATCCTTAGAGGAGAATGGAGGAGAAGGGATTGCGGCATGGCCATCCCCCCAGGGGGTGATTTCTCGCTTTCTGTCTCTCTGTCTGTCTCTGTCTTTCTGGTGAGCGCACATGCCCTATAGCACAAACTTTTCCAAAAAAATAAATAAATAAGAATATTCCCAAATATTTTCCAGTTCCAGAGGGGTCAGGAAGGAAGAAAAGATTGTTTCCATTTAAAGAAACAAACAAAAATATTTTAACATATTGCTGAACCTATCAACAACTCAAAAGAAAGTAAAATGTTTAAATTGGGAAAACAAAGCATAGGAAAAAAAATCAGTAATGTTTTACTCAAAAGTCATGAAATTCTATTTCACCAGTTAAGTCTTAAGTTCAAACTCTCTTCTGTTGAATATGCAGTGTTGCTGTGGTTCACTCTTTTCCCTTTAAATCCTGGAAGTTAGCATTCAACGTGGTTATTGATATTTCTTGTCCGTAGCATTAAATTGGTTATTTTCTTGGTTGCCTTTTGTTATTTCTCTGTGTGTCTTTAGTTTTCCTGGTAGAGCACTCCTTTCAGAACTTCTTGAAGAGTGGGTCTGCTATTGGCAAATTCTTTCAAGTCTTATTTATCTGAGAATGTTTTTAATCCTTTCTTTCCCTATGAATGATAATCTTGCCTGGTATAGTATTCTTGGTTGAAACTGTTTTTCACTTAACACTTTGAATATATTTTCCCATTCTTTCCTTGCTCGTGTTGTTTCTGAAGAGAGGTCTGAGGTTAGCCTGATAGGATAACCTTTGTAAGTAACCTGACGTTTTTCTCTTGCCAATTTTAGTATCTTGTCTTTGTCTGTAGATTTGGCCAGTCTGGCTATGATGTACCTTGGAGAAGATCTTGGGTTGATTCTATTAGGGGTCCTTTGAATTTCTTGGGTCTGGATATTTGAATGTCTCTCTAGATTTGGAAACTTCTTCCAAGATTTTATGGAATAGGTTATCAATGCCATTATTAGTTTCCTCACCTTCTGGGATACCGATTATCAGGATATTTGGGCGCTTAATGATGTCTAGTATTTCTCGTATAGCATTCTCATTTTTTTTGGTTATTTTCTCAGTTTTTTTGGTGGTTTTTCCTAGAAGTTTTCCCTTTAGTATCCAAGATTTGATTTTCTGCATGGACTAATCTGTTTTTAATACTTTTGAGGGAAGTTTTGATTTCCTTAATGGCAACCTTCATCTCCAGTAGCTACATTTGATTATTTTTTACGGTGTGTATTTCCTCTTTCAGATCATGAAAAAACTTCAACACCTGGAACTCCTCTATTTTCTCCTTCATCTTCTGGAGTTCATTATCTTTCAGCTCTTGCATCTCTTTTAGTTTTGTCACTATGAATACTCTGAAGTCTCTTTCAGACAATTGCATTAATTCTACTGTACTGTTTGTGGATGATGAGGGATTATTCTTTTCCCTTAGGGGAGAGGTATTTTCTTGGTTTCTCATGTTTCTTGTGCCTGTGCGGTTGTTTCTGGTCATTCTGTGACAGAAGTCTCTCCTCTACAACGCTTAGCAATGTGGTATCAACACTAAGATAAGGAGTTCAGATTTATAAAAAGAAATTTCTTCATCAAAGCAGGAGGTCCAGTAAGATGCTTGGCTACTGTGCACCTAGGCCTATCTAGACATTAAGTGTGTGGAGAGTGAAGCTTAGAGTAAGAAAGTAAGGTTACAAAATATAAGCAAAAAGGAAAAAAACAAGCATAATATTACCAAAAAAGAGTGAAAAATGAAACACCAGGACAGACTTCAGCTTTAAAATGGCTTCTGAAATTAACAAGTGAAAGAAAAGGCCCAAGCTGAGGAGAAGAGCTTGTAAAATTAAAAAAGAAAAAAACAAAAAACACAACTTTTTAAATTTAAAGAAAGAGAGAGACAGCCAGCCAGAGACAGAGAGAAGACAGAGTCGTCCTACCTTGTCTGAATATTTTGGGAGTCTAGGAGATGGGTTTAGAGCATAGCTTTCCTGATGACGCCAGGGCACACCTCAGCTTTAAAAATCTTGGGTTATCACAAACAGAATAAACTATTAGGCCTTGTGTTTTACTAAACTACTGAATGACTTTGTTCTCTTATTTGTTTTGTTTAGCCGTTTTTTAGGGTCTTAATTATTTGGAGACGTGGTTGGTTTTGTTCTTGAGTTGGGGTTTAACTTCCGTTGTAGTAAGTTGAGGGCCTTGGGCAGAGTGTTTGTGGTGTTTGATAAAAAACCCGCACCCGCACATGTAGTAGTGATTTTAAATGCACAAATCACAAATAATTGTTAAAAATTCTTTTAAAGAAGCATGTTTCTTTTGGCTCTTTGATACAGGAGGTTAGTGTGGGGTAGATGGGTAGTATAGATATATTTTGTTGAAATAAAAACGCTTAAAAAATCTTGGCTTATCAGATTTTTAATAAATGTATTCATTTATTCAACAGATTTCTTGAATATCATTATAGGTTCTAGGCATGTTATCATTAAACAAGATTTACATTGTTTTAGACTTGTTCCTTTTTAAAAAAAATTATTTAAGATTATAGGTTTTGGGGCTAGAAGGTGGAGTGGTAGTTGGGGCGCTGGACTCCCAGAAGGCTGACCATGGTTCCAGTCCAGGACCAGGTGGCTTACTTTCTCACTTTCCTTCCTTCCCTCTCTCTCTCTCTTTCTCTCTCTCTCTCTAAGTATCTGTCTGGTGAGCACATGTTGCCCTTTAGCAAATTTTTAAAAAAGTATATTAAATAAAATTGAGTAAGTAATTCTTTAAAAAGAAAAGATTGTATTTGATTCTGTAATGGACTGAGGTTTATTGAGGCAAGAGCCTATGTCTTAACCCTCCCAAACATTGAATTAATTCATTCGTTTATTCATTTTTTAATTCTTTATCATGAATTATACAAATATTTGTCAAATACACATGATAATCCCCATACATATGGTATATGCATATAATAGGTAAGAAAACTTGTTAACTGAACAATGGGTTAATCAGTCTGTTCCTTTACTATATTTATTGTATGTCATTCATTTTGGCATGCCATATTTGAGCATTTTTATGTTGCTGTTATTCGGCTTTTTAATTTCTTTTAGCAGGAACTAGAACTCTTTAGACTATCATCACCTGCATGCTAAGCATGGGCAGGTATACAGTTTGTATGTTTTAGGTTCATATAAATTTTTAGTTTAAGATGTGTATTTGAATCAATTATTTTAATAAAGAATTATTTAGTTTTATTCATTATCATTCTTTTTTTTTTCTTTTTTGGAGAGATTTTTGCTATAGGGCACGTGCACTTGCCAGAGAGATAAAAAGTGAGAAATCACCCCCTTAGGGGATGACCATGATGCAAACCCTTATCCACCTGGGATCTTGAGCATGCATTCACACATGCCTGGCATGAGTTTAAAGCCACTGGGTCTGGGATTCGAACCGTGGTCAGCCATGTGGGAGTCCAGTGACATAACCCCTATGCCATCTGCTGGTTATTATTATTTATTTTTTAAATTTGACCAAAGAGAGGTGTGGGTGGCAGGGGTATTGAGAAAGCAAGGTCCAGGACTTGAACTATGGTCAGCCATTTGGGAGTCCTGCTCCTTAACTACCATGCCACATGCTGGTATTTTATGTAATAGTTACGCCCCCCCCCCCCCAAAAAAAAAAAATCTCCTTAGGTCTGATAGAGGGGAAAAAAACCCAACAGACACACAAAAAGTATAGAGCTCTAATTGACACAACCTCTTTCATCTTACCAACTAGTGAGTTATTATCATCTTACTAACTAGTAACCACCAGTCAGTTACAGTAAGGTAGAGAACTGTGGATTCCACAGCTCCCCTGAGGCACAGAGTCAGTTTCCTGTGTCAGTGTGTGAACCAGGGTCCTGGGGACTTAACAGCACAACCAGAGGAGCAGCTGTGCTGAACTCTTGGTTCAGGGTCCTGTTCTCTGTTCTCTGGCCCTTTCCCCACTCAGGTGCCGGAACATTAAGTAATAGGGAGGTCTGCTCATCTCAGGTCTGTGTATGTTGCTATCTAGAGAAATTCATTATTTCGGGTACTTATGAAGGCATATTTTGGAATAACTGCATAATACATATTTGTGTATGTATGTGTACTTCATCATCATAAATATGAGGGGGCTTCAGAAAGTTTGTGTAAAAATGGAAATAAAGGATGAGTTTATTAAGATACAAAAGCAGTTTGAAATATGCATAGTTTTTTCATAATAGCATCTTCCACAAACTTTTTGACCCCATGTATATGCTTTATAAAATGCACATATTCGGACTTTGGTATGGATCCATTACCTTAAAGAAGTTTGATTATCATTAAGAGAAACCATACTGTTTAAAACATCTCTTCTCAAGAGCACTGAAGATAAAAATTATGTTCATATGGAAAATATATTGAATATATGGGACTATAGATGAGTTAATAATCCTTTTTAGTTTTACATAACCTTTTAAAAAGGATTATAATATAAAAAATTATAGCATTTAGATTGAGTGGTTTTTTTTATTCTTGTTCTGGTAATAAAAAGTGGAGAAGATTTAATACAACAGTTTTAACAGAACAGTGCCCTGCAGATATTGCTTCAGCCTCCCGGACTTGCCAATGTAGCTTGACTGCCCTCTTCAGGCTGCATGTGAATATGTTAGAGCATTTTACAGCGTTCTCCAAATTGATAAAGCTATGCTTCTATTAATCTTATTCCTATGAACTACAAAAACAAAATATTTTTTAGTTAACAGTATTGAAAATACAGTTTTTGAGTAAGTACTTAAGCATTTATAGGTTTCATTTTCCAATTTCAAATGGCAGTGAAGTCTGAAGTGGGCCACTGAACACCAGTGTCTTACTTTGCTCTTTGCTCCATGCTACTATCTTACTATGCTCTTCACTCCAAGCTGACATGAACATATGTAAGAATCCGCAGAGTTTTCTTTATCTGTCATTAACATCCTCTACAAATAAACATCATGAAGTTGGAATGTGGGGGTGCGTAAGGAGGAAGAGGGTAAGGATAGAGAATGGATCTTTGTCATTGGTACTCATTTTTTCTAATGAGTTTTTTTTTTTTTTTTTTTTTTTTTTGAGAGGTTTTTGCTATAGGGCGCGTGCGCTCGCCAGACAGACAGAGAGAGACAGAGAGATAGAAAGCAGGAAATCACCCCCCAGGGGGGATGGCCACGCCGCAATCCCTTCTCCTCCATTCTCCTCTCGGGATCTTGGGCACGCACGCACACGCGCCCGGCGTGAGTTTAAGCCGCCGGGTCTGGGACTCGAACCGCGGCCGACTACGTGGGAGTCCAGCGACATAGCCATTACGCTAACTGCTGGTCCCATGAGTTTTGTATTCTGAATACATGTCATTAACATTAAAGTGCATATTTCTCAGGCTCATTGAATTATTATTTTTTCTTTATTCATGATAGACTGCATGTTTGTAGGGAGGGAGGGAGGAAGGGAGAGAGAGAGAGAGAGAGAGAGGAGCAGCTTCCATGTGCTCTATCATGCCACAGTCACATTCCTCCAGTCCTCTAGCCTGTCAGTCATAGGAATTTACACATGTGTCTTTTAAGAATTATTATTGGGACCAGCAGATGGTGTAATGATTGTGTCACTAGACTCCCATGTATTATGGTTTAAGTCTCGGACCTGGCGGCTTAAAACTCTTTGCCGGGCATGTGTGCATTTGTGTCCAAAATCCAGAGAGAAGAATGGAGGAAAAGGGAATAAAGTTTGGTCATCCCCCCAAGGGGTAATTTCGTACTTTCTCTGTCTCTCTTGTGAGCATATGCGCCCTAGAGGAAAACTCTAAGAAAAAAAATTAAAAAAGAATCATTATTACTTAATTTACTATAAGGCACAGGCTCATGCTGAGGGGAGAGAGAGAGAGAGAGACAGAGAAGCACTCCTGGTGCTTGCCGTACTGCACTCCCTCCTCCATGTTCCTCTCAGGATTTTAGGAATGTACGCACATGCGCCTGGCATGGTCCTCAAGCCATGGGGTCTGGAACTCTAATTGTGCAGTCAGCCATGTGGAATCCAACCACCATGCCACAGGCTGGCCTTCATTGAACTATTTCTAATGACACGCAGATGCGTTTAGCAGGATTAGTCCTGCTACCAAAGTACACCCCTCAGAAGAAAGCCCCCATTTACCTGTCAGTATTAAATTTTTCCTAAATTTTGTATTTGAATAGAGAAAATCTAACTTGCCTTGGCTCCTGTGGAAATTTTTTTTATTATGCAGCCAGAGATATTTCTAAGTAGATTGTCTAGGAAAGTCTGCTGGGTGCTTTGGGCATCTAGATTCTAGAGACATATATATGAAACAGGTCACATTCTCACTTATATAATATTTTAATATCTTCATAGGTTTTCCCAACTAGGTCATTATAGTAACATTCTAAGTGGATTGCAAACATTTATTTTCTCCTGCTCCAATATATTATACTTTGTTGTCAAATTCAGTTTTCTTAAACAGTATTTTACATAATCCACTTCTTTAAAAAAACAGATACAGTTGTTCAGTTTGCAGAATAAAGTCAAAGTCCTATTTATCTTTCTATTGCATTAGGCTTTTCCCTCTCTATTTTCTAACATGGAGCTTATATTCTATTACTTGAACAGATTATATAGATTTCATGCCAAGTAGTCTGTGTTGACACTGTTCTGTTACTCTAACCATTCCTTCTCTGTCTTTTTTACTTTTTATGATTTTAGTCATTTCAGACATACCTCCATTATTTTCCAGATATTTTCACATTCATACTTTTTCACATTATTCCTGTTCAGTGATCTTATCCTTCTCTTTATATTGCATAGCAGCTACAATCTGTGTTCCTTTTTAAAAAATAATATAACTTATGTGTGTTTTAGAGTACATGTTGAGACCTTCTCTATCAAGACTCTTAAATATAGAGTTTATCAGGTATATGTCTTTCTTATTATAGCACATATTAGAATGCCGAGTATAAATATCATTGATGATTAAGATCTAGATATTTAGATTCTACTTTTACATGTGAAATTGGTGTTACTAACATGATGTATGATTTAATCATTACAACCTTTTGAGTCCTGAACACAGTTTCTTTGACAAATAGTAGACAGATGTCAAATGTTTCTTTTTCATTTTTTCCTCCTAAGACTGTAAGTAGCGTAAAGCAAAGTCATCGTAAAAGAGCCATTAACTAGTGACGCACATCTAGGAGGGCTCTTAGGCTATCTGGAATTCCAAATCTCTAATTTTGGCAAATTTAGTTTTAGAGTATTTATAATGTATTGGCTGGTTAGGAAAGTGCACTATTCTTTATCAGTGTCAACAGACCTTTATTAAATGCCTAACTTTAAACTAGTCCTAGCCATTGGAAATTAGAGTGTATAAACAACAGATGCATGCATAAAATGAATAGTGTGACACAAACCTGATCATTTTGTTTCAGGGGGTTGCTTCAACAGACATAGGAGGTGTAGAGATTAGAATTGACTTCTGAAGGAGAGGCAGTATTTGAGCAATGATTTCAAAGAAGGTAGAACATTCTAAGTGAAGTACTTAACATGTGTGGTAAGAATGGGCATGGTATATTCATGAAAGAGAGACTCTTCGGATGTACCATGTTCATAGAGACCTAGGTTATGTGAGTTATGGCCAGGGTGTAGAGGGTCTTAACTTTTACTCTGCCCTTTGTTGTGATTATGTAGGTAGTGGAAACTTTTCAGAATTTCAGAAATATAGGATAGAATCTACAAATTGGTTATTAAGAAGTTAAATCTGGAGAAGTAGAATGATATGGAGTACAGCATTTGAAGTCAAAGTGAATTCATCCTCTGTGAATCCTGGGCGTGGGTGGCGCCCACCCTATGACATCTTCTGTGAATCCTCATTAGTCTTCATTAATTTTCTTCAATGTGCTTATGAGTATCTGAAATTTCCGGGTGTTTGTATGAGGCCTCTGTCACTAAGCTCCTAGAGATCAGGGATCTTACATTTGTTATTCACTACTGCATTACCAGGCTTCTTGTTGGCACACGCATGGATTTGTAGATTGAATGGATTGCTGAATGCGTACCTAACACAGCTCTGATAGGTCTGGGCTAGATTGTAACAGTGTGGAAAAGGAAATTCAGCCTTGCTCTTAAGTTATTCCATAAGATGTGATGCATGGATATCGAATATTAAAATATAATTATTCTCTCCTTGTTCGTTTTTTAAAATGAAACATTTTCATTTTTAGAATATGTATCATAATCACAAAAACACTAGTTTTACTGATTTATTATATTTCTCTAAGTTTCATTTTGGAAGTTAAAATACCCCTACACTGGAATTTTGTTTAATACACTCTTAATTGTACCATTCTTTTAATGATTAACAAGCAATATTGGTCTCTTAGGGTTCACTAGTATGCAGAGATGTTCAGACCTGCTTAACTGTCAGTGCCAAATCACTGTTTCCATTTGAAAATCTGTGATGAATACTTATTGGTAATATTATATTCCATATGACTCGACAGTAGTCAAAGTCTATTTTATGGTTCATGTTAGTAGAACTCTATTTTAATTTAAGATTGGAAGAGAAATAGAGAGGCAGTTTTACCTAGGTGAGGCAGGGCATAAACGGTCTTCCTCAGGCGTTTCTCTGACAAACAGCATGTTCTTGTGGTAGCCAGCTTCCTACTGCCAGCATCCTCTGCTCTTCCCCGCTGCCTGCACCCTTCGTAGGCCTTGTGCTCGTTGTTCTCACCACCTGCAGTGCTCTCTCCCTCGCTGTTTTCACTGAGGATTGAGCTTCAGTGCCGCTTTCCCTGGCATACCGTCCAAGTAAATCCTCCATGATTTTCTATAAAACCATCCTGTGTGATTTTCTTTTTCCTCTCAGCATGTATCTTAGCTTTTATTTTTATTTATTTAGTTGCTTACTATATGTCTCCCTGCTAAAAACTAATACCATGAGAACAGACCTTGGAGATTAGTTTACTTCTTGTTACTAGGTACTCAGTAAATAGTTTCTGAGTGAAATACAGTAAATTATATTAGAACCTAAAATGCGCATAACCATCTTCATTGAAAAGTTTTTTGAAAATAGACTATACTTTTCTGCCTACTAAGCACAATGCAGTATTACACTAATGGTTACAATTGTAGTATTTTATACTATACTGTGATAAAATTATGCCATTAAGATCTTTTATATGACCTCAGGTTATAGCACAGTTGATTTAAAGTATGTGTTTTAATCACAATAACATTATGTGCTCCTTGTTAATTAAAAAGAAGAATTTAGTGTGAAATGAAGAATTGTAGCCTCTCCCCCTCGCACTTACCTGTTTGCAGATTTGTGGGCGGGGGCAATGATTGTTATTTTTTTAATGTTCTCCTGCTGCTTATTTCCTGTCTCTGAATGTTGTTCTTACAACATTCCATTACATGAACTTGATCTTTATCTGAAGTTTTGCTATGATAGGTAAACATTTCGCTCTTCTCCCCCTACGTGATTTATGTTGCTTTCATTCTTTTGTTTGTCATTCTGACAGTAAATAGTGGCCTGGTATTTCTTTTACCTTAACTATAGATTTTTCTTCTTGATTCTCTAGTTTGTGACATGAAGATTAGCAAGCACACTCTTCCCTATTACCTCTTCTCCTTCCATGTAGCTGTGCATCCATCGTGGTAGTAGGTAGCACTTACGTTCTGAATGTCATGTAGTTGGTAGCACTTTTGTTCTATAGATTGTTGTAGCAGATAGCACTTACATTATGTACGTGAATTGTAATTGTATTACTGTTCTCTGTGTATTGGTTGATGTAGACAATTGAAAAGTAGTTAACAGCATTTACACCATCATTTCTGCATTTGTGCCATCCATTGCAAAATAGCGCACTATAATCATGGTTCTTTTTCTCCGGAGCCATTGTCTATGACCCCTTCCCCACGTAGTGTAGAAGGTGATTAACCTTAAGACCAATTCATCAAAATTATGATACGTTTTCATTTATTACCTATTTGGACCTTGCCTCTTTCATTCATTGTGTTGTTTTTCCTGTTGTGGCAGCACATGTATCTCATTTAACTATGTTTTTGATGCCTTTCAGCTCTTTCTGATTTTTTTTTTTTTTGGAAAGTTTTTTTGCTATAGGGCACGTTTGCTCCCCAGGAAGACAGAGACAGAGAGATAGAAAGCGAGAAATCACCTCCCAGGGGGGATGGCCACGCCGCAATCCCTTCTCCTCCATTCTCCTTTCGGGACCTTGGGCACGCACGCACACGCGCCCAGCGTGAGTTTAAGCCACCGGGTCCAGTACTCAAACCGCGGTCGACTACGTGGGAGTCCAGCGACACAGCCATTACGCCAACTGCTGGTCCCAGAATCTCGTCTTCATCCTGAAGTCCGGTTTAGTAACTTCTCCTCCAAACCGCCTGCGCCCCGCCTTCATCAGGCCACAGTGCCTGCGCCCCACCTTCACAGTCAGGCTGCAGCTTGCTTTCTCGCGTCATCCACGCTTTGTCCTGTGCTGCACTTTCGCCGTTTCTCTCCCTGATCGCGATTCTACCGTGGTCTCAGGTTTTCTCACTTTTCAGACTACCTTTTTCATCATTTATATCCTCATTTCCTAAAATGCACGAGAATTAGAGTTCAGATTCCTTACATTTCTGAAAGCATGTTTATTTCCAACTCAGCTGATTTTGGCTCAACATAGAATGGGAAACGAAAATAACATCCCCTCAAAACTCGTGAAGAAATTGTCCTGTCTGAAATTTTCCAGTCTGCCAGAATCTGGTGTTGCTAATGACCAGTCGGTCCCAGTCTCATCGTTGCCCTTGTTACAGACTTCCTATTTTATGAAAATGTTTAGGATCATCTTTTTGTATATCGTGTTCTGAGATACCACAGTAATTCTCAGTGTTGTTGTTTTCTTTCATTCAAAACCTGAGAAATAATTTTAATTTGAAGGCATTGTCTCCTTTAATTGTATTGTTGCCAGAAATACAATTTTCTCACTTTTATCCCTTTTCTTTCTGGGTCTTCTGTTTGAAAGTTGGACTGTATCTCTAGGTTTCTCAGCTTTCTTCCCCACAACTTCCCCCCATGTCCACCAACGTGGGTTTTTTGGTGGATTTTATTTTACACTATCTCTAGTATTGGTGTTTTATTTGATCAATCATATATTAAATTTATGATTGTTCTCTCTTGTACTTTCTTTGTTCCCTTTTTATATGATACACCCGTGTGTGTGTGTGTGTGTGTGTGTGTGTGTGTGTGAGAGAGAGAGAGAGAGAGAGAGAGAGAGAGAGAGAGAGAATGCTGTTGACTGAAGCAGTCTGTCATGGACCCTGAGTAGTTTTCTTGCCTGTTCTTACAGGATATGCCAAGACTAAAGGCCTGATTGCTCTTGACCTAGGCAGTTTCTCAGGGCTGTGTGTACAGTAAAAGCCTTAGGAAGTAAGATGTCTTGTACCAAACAAAGCAAAGGCTTGTTACTGCTTGCTGTGAAAACCAGCCCCCTCTCCTGCAGCAGTCAGCTATGTTGCGAGCATCCACTAAAGGGTCTTTGTGTGACCCTGTAAGGCGTTAGGGCACGAGGGACTAATGCAAATGAAAATAAAATAAAAATGTCCTTTGGCCCAGGAGTCTCCTGTCTTCCACCAGCATTCATGAGACAGTAACCTGCTAATTTGTGAACTTGAGACAGGATCACATAAGTATATTAATGAATTTTTCTTTTTAGAGTTTTTGACCCCTCATGTTTGTTTTTGGGGGGGAGCATTTAAAATCATGTCAAGTCTTTCCTTTTTTTTGAGTAGACTGCTTATTAAGCAATGGAAAGGCTGATATTGGGACTGGCTGGGGAGACAGACATGAGGGTCTGCTGTTTTGTACGGAGTTGAAGTAGTAGCCTTAACCGTAGCTCCGTTTCTTATCTCCGGACTCTGCTGCTTCTGAATTCAGTGTTTTCCTAGCTCCCGACTGCGCTGCAGTCTCCTTTGAGAGTGTAGCTTCCTTAATCAAAACTTTTACCTGCTGTCCATTTTCCAGATAGTTCCTGAGATCTCTTATCTGCTGCTAACTCTATTATAGGTCTTTTTTGTCATTGTAGAATACTCCCTTTTTATTTCTTCCATGTTTGGAGGAGAAGGGATATAAATCTGAGAATAGTCAACTATCAGTGTATGCAAGAAGCAACTCCTTTATTGCTCTCAGTGTTTCCACAGTCACTTGTTGCTTCTTGTTTCTGTTACTGTGCTTACATCCTTTGGGCAATGCCATTTCCCTGTTTCTGTTTCTCTCTGCATCTAAAAATAAAGCTTTATCATCTGAAAATTTAGCAAAATGTCCAATAAAAATGGATTCAAATTAGGAGCGAAAACGGTCTTAGAGGAAGGTTGGTTTATAGCATCTCTTTTAGCAACTCAGAGAAATTTTTGCTTACTTATAGGTTTGAGTGTAAATGCACTTTTAAATAAATGGAATACATAAAGGTACAGTATAACTATTTATAATTTAAAAACATTTTCTCATGATTTTTGTTTTTCTGCTAAACTGAATTGCAAATATTTTTAAAAAGATCCTTTATGTCTCTTGTTAAGAATTTGTGAAGATTTATATATAGGAGATGCCAGAAAATGTTTTTATCCCTTACATCAAAAGTTGGCAGATTTTTTAGTTAAAGGACCAAACCCAGCTTGTGGCCCATATGTTTGCTGTTAGTTAGTTATAACCACTCAGCTTTGCTTTTCTACGCATAGCAATATGTAAATGAATCAGTGTAGCTCTGTTACAATAAAACTATATATGAATATAGGCACCAAAATTTGAATTTTGAATAATTTTCACATTGTGGAACATTTCTTTCTCTTTTACTTTTTTTTAACAATCATTTTAAATATTAAAGAAAAAAACACAACTAGCCTTGTCTTACAGTTTATACAAAAAACTGACAAATACTTGCCCTAGAATTACCTAATTTATTAATGGCTTTGTTAATGCTTCATTATTGATATGTTTCTATTCTCCCCCATTATCCTTATCAGGCAAGCAAATGAAGAGTATCAAATACTGGCTAACTCCTGGCGCTATTCTTCTGCTTTTTGTAACAAACTCTTCTTCAGCATGGTGGACTATGATGAAGGGACAGATGTTTTTCAACAGGTAAAGGAGTTGTATGTTATTTTGGTAATGTGTTTAACAGAGTTTGTTATGGTTGACACATTTTTGTTTGTCAGGTAAAAAATACAGTTGATTCAATAAGTTAATAGTAGCTATAGTAGGTTCTGTGATAGGACGGAAATTGTACAGCTTTTGTGATTAGAGACTACCATAAACACATACTGATTTGTGCTATAGAGGTATGATTTTTCAGCATGTAATTTGTATGTATTAGTCTTATTTTGGTATTTAATTACATGTGATTTATTTCGCAGAGATCTGTGACATTATATTAAGTCATTGAGAAAGTCATGACATGTTTTTCTACATTTTTCTGTGGAAAAATGTGTCATGACTTTCCTGATGGCCCAGTACTAAAATTTATTGTAAGTTTGTAACCTTTATTTCTTCCAGTGTAGCAGATATTTCATATGCAGAATATTAAATACTTATTTTAAAATGTTTCCTATTATTGGTTGAATTGTCCCCCCCCCCCCAAATTCACACATCAAAGGTGTAACATCCAATGTGACTATATGCGGAAGTATGACCCTTGAGGTGATTAAGGGTGAATGAGGTCATAGTGTTAGGCTCTAATCCCATTAGGATTGATGTCCTTATAAGAAGAAGCAGAGACACCAGGATTACATGTGTACAGAAAAAAGGTCATGTGGGGATATAGCTTAGAAGATGGCCATGTGAAAGAAAGGGAGAGAACCAACCAGCAGTCAGGGGAGCTGACCTCACATGGCCGACCACAGTTTGAATCCTGTCTTTGACAGCTTGAAAAACATGCCAGGTATGTATGCATGCCCTGAATCCTGATGAGAGGAGGAATGGAGGAAAAGGATTGTGGCATGACCATGCCTCACTTCATTGTGAGTGTTTTCTCTTGCTCTGTTGTCTTTCTCTCTCTTTGGTGAGTCTACTTATCCTTTGGCATATATTAAAAACAACTCAGTGAGAAGCCTCTCCAGAAACTAACTCTCATCTTAGATTTTGGATTTTCAATGTCTAAAATTGTAAGAAAATAAACTTCTGTGGCTTAAGCTGCCTACTCTGGAATTTCCTATTCTACCAACCTGAGCAGATCAGTAGACTCTCATTCGCACAGTCCTTTTAGTCTGTCATTGAGTCCTTCCATTCCAGGCAGTTTTAAGTGCCTTATATGTGTTCATCCATTTAGCTTCACAGTGATACAATGAGAGAGACACTGCTGTTTTCTCCATTATAAGGAAGAGGACATTAAGGTATAGAGAAGACCAAGATTACAAAGTTAGTGTATTGTGTGGCTACAATTTGAACTTAACTGTTTGACTTATAGAGCTTTAGCTCTTAATCATGCTGTTATCTAGTACCTATTAATTTTTTTATATTTTCACTACTTGATCAGTCCCTTTCAAATACAAATCTTACTGTAGTGCCCAGCACTGATTAGTATGGGTATCTTGGCTGAACTCACTCATTTTTTTTTTTTTTTTTACATATTTGCTACATTTTGGCATAAGGCTCTACCAGGATGTGGAAAAGCATTTAGGTTCTGTAAGGAATTTAGCCTACTTACTGTAAATAGGCCACTAGTGAGTATTTTCATTTAATTTCTTCTAGATTGATTATTTATTATTTATTTGCTGGGTTCTGATTGAGTAAGATAAAGTTTTTCATTTTGCTTCCATTACCCTTTTTCTGTTAGTATCCTTTGCTTTTCTTTCTCCCCACCCACTCCCCCCCCAAATTATTCTGCCCCCTTAAGCTATTTACAAATGCTTCTGTGTATTCAGCCATTTAGCAAATCTTGAGTATTTACTTTATAGGAGTAGTAAATGGGTGAGAAAAATATACATAGTTCTTCCCTATAAGCAGCTTACAGATTAGGGAGCTAGCAATAATAGTAATAATCATCATAATAAAGAAAACACATAAGTAAACAATTCTAAAACTCATAAAGCAAAATTACATTACTATAAGAACCAACTATTATTTCATGTAATTTATAGGTCTCTATGGAATCCCAAGAAAATTGGCCTTAGAGATCGTTGGATTGAAATGCTATTTATTATGTACTTGAACTGTCTCTGTCATGGTGTTCTAAGTCCAACTTGATTGCTAGATCTGAGGCCTTAAAGCTCATCTGCTCTGGCAAGGGCTCTAAACAAGTGAAAGGAACAGGTGGGTTAGTTGAGTTTCATTATGATATCTTTGTTTATGCACGTATGTAGAAAATGAAACGTTCTTTCTTCACTTTTGCAAAGCAATAGATTTTTCTTGTTCCTATTAAAACAAAGTCTTTTTTTGTCTGTCTTTTTATAAATAAACCTTAAATAGAAACACTCGTATTTCACTTTACTCCTTACTACTATAAGAAATAAAACTGGTAACCCCCCACATCTGACCATTGGTGCTATTGCTAGGGCAGTGGCATGGTGGGTAGGGACTGCAGCAAACTGGAGAGGATGTTCTTGCCCGAAGAGGGAGAGCGCTAGCTCAGTTGTCTACCTTTAAAATGCTGGCAGTTAACTTGAATTAGGAAAAAACAACTAGGGGACAAACTAATCCTACCATTGTGTTGCACAGTAACTGTAATTTGCTAGTATATAGATTATATAGATACAGAATTAGACATACTATTGAAATTTTTTTTACGCTTTAAACATAATTTTACAAAAACATTTGGCATTGATATGAGAGTTGAAGCCAAGATTGTTTTTAATTAAAAAATTTCCTCAGGTTAATTTGGATTCAGCAGAATTCCTAATGTGAGTTTGCTTTGTATTTTCTAAAACCTAGCCGCTGGCTTAGCAATAAGGGTTTTTATTTTAAAATGCAAAAAATGTATAAAAGTTATTGCAGTTAATGATTTTTACAAGGAATTGTAATTTACAAAAATGGAAAAAAATTTTGCTTCAGTGGAGAACTACTAAAATTTTTTAGTGCTTGTGTTTTCCACTAAATACTGAATCACATTTTTTTAAAGAACTCTTTCTAAATTGATGTGTTAGAACACTGTCAGCAGTCGTATGGTGTCTGAGAGTAATATTCATAACAAATGCAGAAAGTTGGTACTATCTAGCTTGTTGAGAACTTGTTAGGAAAGTATCTTGAATTATAGAGTCCCTTAGGAATGGCCAAGACCTAATGGGTTAAAGATTGTGGCATGTTGGAATATGGTGCTCTGGACTAGAAAATTGGTCAGTGCTGTATCTTGCTTTGTGTAGCCTTGGAGAGTTTGTACATTTTAATTAAAGGAAAGACTTTGAATTACATAAATAAAAGAAAGTCTAAAATTTAGAACTTTAAGTCTTTGATAGATTTTTTTTTAAATAGTTGTTCTAATGCAAGGAGTGAGGATTAGGGGCCTTCCTTCCTTGTAGCCTTATATTTACGTGTGGACTGTAGCCGACTGTGTCATATGCATCAGTGAGGGAAACAAAAGGCATGGAAGGAGCCCAAGGAAAAACGGAACTGGTAACTGCTTTTGTTCAGTTTAGCCAGCATTATCAAATGTCTGTTACATGCTACTCTGGAATGCCGGCTGCAGTGACTCCAGGTGACACTGAGCAACAAACCCTACAGTCCTGTGAGTGCCCCAGGTTTATTTCTAGATTTCTGAAGTGCCTTCAGAGGGCTTTTCTTGCTTGTTTGATGAATAGCATTTGGCTTCCTTCTAGCCATACTAATCTTATCAAATGGTCCCTTGGCAACCTCTCCTAACCACGCTTTTGGATTTCTTTACATGGCTAAGCTGTGAGTTTCCCAAATCTTTGGGTCAGCAGTGGTGTATTGCACAGCATTTAGCCATTATCCAAAGTGCTGGACCAACGCGAGATCGTCCCCAGTTTGTGTCTTAGGTCTCTCTCTACATGGCGGGCACATGTAGGTGCCTCTGATTTAGGCTGATTGAAGTCAGGTGGTGTGAAGACCTTGTTGTGGTTGCCTGTTTCTTTCTTTCATGGAAGAAGTAAGTAACTGAGTTAAAAAAAAAAAAAAGTAAAGAGAGTTTTCTAATTCTTTTCTTTTTTTTGAGAGGGAGATTTTTGCTATAGGTGAAAGACAGAAAGACAGAAGTGAGAAATCACCTCCCAGGATAGCCATGCCACAATCCCTTCTTCTCCATTCTCCTCTTGAAATTTTGGGCATGCATGCACATGTGCCTGGCATGAGTTTAAACTGCTGGGTCCAAGACTTGATCTGTGGTCGATTATGTGGGAGTTGAGTGATGTAACTATTATGCCGTTTGTTGATCCTGGGAGTTTTCCAATTCTTTATGTTTTAGTTCTCTTTTAATTATAAATTCTGTCTTATATCCTGAATGCTTTGCTCATTGTACATTTTTTTCTTTTAAATATCATCTCATAAAATTTCTGCTAGTTTGCATTGCTTTTAAGTTCTGTGTTCCATAAAGGCCTAGGACAAAGACATGATTCAGCCAAACTCTTCGCCACTTGTAACAAGGATGGCTTTTCCTTGAGTTTTTAATATTTTCTCTTGTCTCCATTAGAATGGAGATGCTCATCAGAATGGCCTTTATTAGTCTGTATTCCTGATCATGACCATGTAAGCCCTAAGTAGTTTCATACAAAATCCCTACATATCTTCTCTTCGTCTGAGCCCTCACTACAATCACCACTAATGATTATTTATGACAGTCTAGACATTTTTTAGCTTGTTCCTCCAAACTTTTTTAGCCTCTACCCTATTGTACAGTTCCAAAGCCACTTCCGTGTTTTCAGGTATTTCTTAAAACATCATCCCATTTTGCTGGGATTATATATGTAATATATATATATGTATATATATATATATATATTCAGGTCTTTCAGGCTAAGCTATATGAAGCTCTATAAATGATTTGTGGCCATCTTATAAATATGACAGCTATGTCAGGATTCATTTATAGGCAGGATTTCTTTTGGTTTTGACTGTAAACTTGTAATTATGGGTAACTAAGATTTTTCTGTTGTATGCTTACTTTGATGTCAGCAATATTCTAATATGGATGTAATTTGATTTTATTTTGACTTTCATTCTTGTTATTAGGAAATATTGAACTATATAGCAAGTCAGGGGCCCAAAATCTCTAGGCCTTTCATTTTAAGATATTTTTCATAATCCTTGAGCAACAGAAATTTAATCTGTATATACTTTTATAATTTGTCCCATGACAGTTAACTTAATAAATGCTTTTAGTTATTACATTGTTAATAAACACCTTTTATGCTGAGATAGTATTCTGTTGGTATACCTTTCTAAAGGAAATTAACTGTAGAAAGTATTTATGAAATATAATCATTTTAAGACTGTTGAATTAATGGATAAGTTCACCTAAAAAAGACTGTTATTGAAGATTTCACTTGCAGTCTGTTAAATTCAGTTTGCTTATAGAAAAAATGTAAAGTCTTTACATTTTTAATAAGCAATTTAGTCTACTTATAATTTGTTTGAAATTAATTCCATAATTTATTATTTTTTTCCTCAAATCCCAGTACTTTTTCTTTAGTAACTGCTTGTGAATGAAATAATCTACACACTGCCAAATCACTACATTTCTATTTTGCACTTTCAATCACTTAGTCCGTTATTGCATTCTTACAAAAATGAGACTAGATGAATTTCTAATGAAATAAACATATATTCAGCTCTTGGTTTGAAGGTCCAGAGGACAAATTCTGGTGATGCTATAGCATGGCAGAAGGTAGGATCTTGTGCAGAGTAGCTGTCCATAAGCTTCTTGCTCTGATCCAT
This sequence comes from Tupaia tana, assembly GCA_026018925.1. Lineage (NCBI taxonomy): Eukaryota > Metazoa > Chordata > Mammalia > Scandentia > Tupaiidae > Tupaia > Tupaia tana. The sequence goes on from JAKSZU010000002.1 coordinate 146,276,036, forward strand.
GGACCTCTGTCTGCCTCTTTTCCTCTTCTTGTACATACAGCAGAACTTACTCACAGCGGTCTTGCTCTCATCATTTTTTCACACCCTGAGGCCCCACTCTGGGATACTATAAAGGGATTAAGTTTTCACTTAGTACAACCAAGTCCCAATATATAAACTTTTGGGGGACTTCTAATTACTGTCCACTAAGACCAAATTTGAAAACATGAACTTTTGTGGGACAAACCATTATCCAAACCATAAGAGTTACTTATGTGTTTACCCTAGTTGTAGAATTCTAGAAAGAAAAAGAATGAGATGGTTGATTAAAACACTGAAGAGAGTACAGCTGTGAATATGTGCCATGTATTTTAAATATGAGGGCTTTGAGGCTGCCTGTGGTGGCATAAGCAATAGGGAACGGCAGCTCAGTGCTGAAACTACATGGGAGGCCAATTTCGGATCCCAGACTGACCTGAACATGCTAGACGTAGCATGCTTTTATGATCTGACTGGGAGGCTGGGGCAGAAATATTGTGGGATTCCTTGTTAGGAGCCCTCCATGTCCTCAAAGGAATAAATAAGCTTTAAAACTGTGTAAAATGTTAGTGTTCCAAGAGCATACTTGAATTCATGAATTCCTTTCCATTTAAGATCACATTAAGATGAATGAAAACAAAACCTCAGCTCTAGAAAACTATTTTAATTGTCATAATAAATGGAATTTTTTCTGAAATTTGTGTGTAAAAAGTGTAAAATGTTATGTAAAAAATGTTGGGATGATACTATATTTAATGTTCTTTTAAACTCATGTTTTACAGCTCAACATGAACTCTGCTCCTACATTTATGCATTTTCCTCCAAAAAGCAGACCCAAGAGAGCTGATACTTTTGATCTTCAAAGAATTGGGTTTGCAGCTGAACAACTAGCGAAGTGGATTGCTGACAGAACAGATGTTCATGTATGTGTTTGATCCCTGTGGTTTCAATAACAGGCTGATTAGCTTGGTTTGTTAGAGCATTGTAATGAGGCCACTGGAATACTTTCCTATTTCTTTAGGGATATTTCTGCTCGTCTAGAGAAAACAGTGTGATGGCTTCTGTGTGAAAAGCCTAACTTTGACTACTAGGTGAATTCAGAAGGTTTTTAGAATTCTGGTTCATTGATATTTTTACAACCAATAAGAAGTAGATAAATAACAAAGTAATTTCAGAGGCCCTAAATGTTTCAGTGCTGCTGGTGATTAAAGAAATTCTAATTGAAAAACAAGATATAAAATTTTTATTTTGGGGTGACATGAAAAAGGCTAATGCTGAGACCAGCAGATGGCATAGTGGTTACGTTGCTGGACTCCCACATGACAGATCGTAGTTCAAGACCTGGACTCTGTGGCTTGAAACTCATGTAGGATGTATGTGCGTGTGTGTCCAAGATCCCAGGAGGAGAATGGTGGAGAAGGGATTGCAACATTGCCTTCCTTACTGGGGGTTGATTTCTCACTTTCCCTCCCACTGTCTCTTTCTTCAGCGAATACATGTGCCCTAAGGCGAAACCCTTTAAAAGAAATACTAATTCCTACTTTAGAGCATGTGAAAAATAACTACTCATATTTAGTTCTTTGGAAACTGTAAATTGGAATAACCATTCTAACCATAGGCGCCATGTCTGTGGTATAGCAAAAATATGATTTGCAAGAATGTTTCACATAGAATGAAGTATAAAATATAACAAATGAAAAAATTAGAAAAATAATATTTATGATATGATCTAGTAGTTTGTTGCAAAGCATAAAAATGAGTATAAGTAAGTAGATATAGACAGTTTATTCTGGAAGAAAATGAACCAAAACATTGATGGTGGTTAATGTCCACATGGAGGGCTTATGGCTTTTTACTCCCTAATCTTGCCATTATTATTTTTTTTATTTTTTGGAGAGGTTTTTGCTATAGGGCGTGTGCGCTCGCCAGACAGACAGAGAGAGACAGAGAGATAGAAAGTGAGAAATCACCCCCCAGGGAGGATGGCCACGCTGCAATCCCTTCTCCTCCATTCTCCTCTCGGGATCTTAAGCATGCACGCACACACGCCTGTCGTGAGTTTAAGCCACCGGGTCCGGGACTCGAACCAGGGTCGACTACGTGGGAGTCCAGCGACATAGCCATTACGCTAACTGCTGGTCCCAACCATTATTTTTGACAATGAACAATTATAGCCAATTATTTTTAAAGTACATTCATGGTGGAAGTAATACAGAAGCATTAATATTAATCATAAAGCATAAACATATTTATTCTGAATCAAGGTAGTTATCTTTCATATGGTACCAATAGTACTATATAATGATACAATGGATTTTAATATTTTGGTGACTAAACTTATTTCATGGTTCAGTTTTATTTTTTATATGCTTTGGCAAATAATTTTGCTATGAAATGTATCACTTGATTCAAGACATAAAGCTAATATTGAAAGAGAGTATAGTATTAATTCTTTATAAGAAGTACTTGTTTTTTGAGTTTATTTATTCCATGAATGATTGAGACAGAGAGAGATGCCATCACAAGATGACAGAGTCTTGATGTGAACCAGCAACCTTCCCAGAGCAGCGTGTTTTACCACTGTGCCAACCTTCCAATGGAACATTAACCACTAAATTTGAATCAGAAATGGTTCTAACCTGTCTACATATCACTCTTATGCATTTATATGATAGATATATGTCTGTAAAAAAATTATTTCTCAAATGTTTTTATTTGGAAATAATTTTGAACTTTAAAAATAATTTTAAAAGTGGAAATAGTACAAATAGTGCCAATGTATACCCTTTATTTAGAATCACCTATTGTTAACATTTTACCCCATTTACTTTGTAATTCTCGTTCTCTCCCCCACCCCTATGTCTCTATATACAAGCATACACACACACACACACACACACACACACACACACACAGAGTCTCCTTTACCCCCTAAAAAAGAAATTGGGGTGAATTGTATTTCTTAAAAAAATACATAAGTACAGTGTAGTTATTGACATCACTGGTTTATATTAATATAATACTTCTATTTGAGCTACTACTACCCATGTTATATTTTTGTCAATTGACCTAACAGTTGTCCTCTGTAACATTTGCCTACCTTCAGTACAAGATCCATTCTAAATTTAGGCATTTCATTTAGTTGTCAACTCTTTTAAGTCTCTTTGAATCAGGAACATTTCTATCGTCTAATCCTTTAAAGATGCTGACATTTTCAAGTGTATAGTTCCCTCCCACTTTTTAAATAGAATTATCTGCCTGCCGTGTGCTCACGACTGGATTCTGCTTTTGTATTTGACCACAGTGCTACATGGGACAGGTTTGTTTTGGTCACCTGTGCAGGCACATAGTGTCCTTCGGTCCGTCATTGGTGACATTCATTTTGGACATCTGGTGTTTCTCATTTTTTCGCTGTAAATTACTGTTCTTTTTTTTTTTTTTTTTTTTTCCCCTCTGCAACAAATAAGCTGACTGTGTGGAGAAACCCAAAGATCATGTAAATATCCTGTTCCTCCTCAAAAGTTTCTGTTAGATTTATCATAGGTGGATGGGTTTGCCTGATCAGTTTTTACCATGATGGCTGCAGAATGATCATTTCTGTTGGAATTCTCCTTCCATATTTCTACCTGGCCCTCAGTGTTCTACTGTAAGCAAGAGTCCTTCTCCCCTATCTGGCAGTCATCATATATGTGGACACGTGAAATGCATTTTGTATTATTTTACATTTTTTGTAAATGTGATGTTTTGATATCTGAACAAAATTTCCTGGCCAGGGAGAGACGGTTCCTCCTGGGACTAGCCCAGTCTTGAGGATGGCAAAGGGTCCAGCCGACAGCATGCCTTAGATAGACAAGGTCCAGAGCCATGCCTTCTCTGTGGCCCCTGCACACCAGCAGACAGTGCTCTTCTGCCTTCATCACCCCAGAGCCTCGCAGCAGGCAACTAGGGATTACCTCCCAATAGCGCAGAGCCTCTGGTGTTATTCAGACTAGTCAGTCCAAACGGATCACCCTGCCCTGCCTTGTCTTCCTCTCAGAACCGCCAGCAAAGTCGGGGCTAACTCCCCATTGCCCTTTCAGCCTGCTGTCTGTAGGGCCTGGGGATGCTTTTCCTGAGCCTCTTCTGTGGTTGTACCTGACTGTCTTTCTATAAAAGAATACAAGATATGAATTTGTCCTAGTAGTTCATAGCTTACTGCTGTTCTTAATCATGTTGGTGCTAAATCGTTCCACATTTGTAGTTCCTGTGTTCTCCTGACGTACTTCCATCACTTTCCTAAGTACTTCTTTATGTTTTGAGAAAACAGTTTATTCCAGGCTCGCCTTATACTATTCTACCTAGCATTCATTTAGCCAAATCTTTTAGTAGGAAAAGTTATAAGATCTAAGATTTTTGTATGCTGTAGAAATCATGAATTCATACCATTATATCTTATTAATCCACAGAATGGTGGAAAATATTTCAAATAATTTTTCTGAGAACTTACATCTAGTGTATATACTAGAAGTCTTTTAAAAGTTTATGGAAAACATGTCATTAAAAAACTTATGCATGGATTTCATTTTTTTTTTGGCACCTAAACGTATTTAATTCTGTTTTTTCATATACTTTGTAAAGTTGTCTTATATGGAGCTCTTGCAATTCAACAAATAATTAATTAATTAATTAATTAAAATGGACAAAGGACCTAAATAGACAAGGAAAATACACAAATGACCTATACACACAAAGATGCTTAGCATTTCCAGTTATCAGGGAGATACAGACTAAAGCCACAGTGAGGTACTGTTTTACACCCCCTAGGAAGGCTAGAATCAAGTCAGGTAAAAAGTGTCAATGAAGAAGTGGAAACCACAAACCTTTCATATGCTGTGATGGGATGAGAAGTGGTGCAGCCACTCTGGGGATTCCTGGCTGTTAAACAAAGCCTTACCATTTGACCCATCATTACTCTCCTGGGTGTCTATACAAGAGAAATGAAAATGCATGTTCTCGTGAACATTTGTATGTGAATGTTTATAACAGCATTATTCATCTATGCCCAGAGGTGGAAACAACTCAGATATTCATCAGTCGATGAATGGATAAATAAAATATGGTATATTCATACAATGGAGTATTATTTGGCTCTAAAAAAGGAATAAAATGCTGGTACATGCTACAACATAGAACCTTGAAAACATTATACCGAATGAAAGAAGCCAGTTACAAAAGACCATACATTATGTAAAAATCCAACACAGGAACATCTACAGAGACAGTAGTTACTAAGAGTGGGCTATTGGGAAGGATAAATGGGTGATTAAAATGTTCTATAATGACAGTCCTACATATCTGTGAATAAAGTGAAAACTGTTGAATCGTACACACTGAGTGAGTGATTATGCAGTATGTGGAGATAATTTCATAAAGCGGTTAAAATAGCCCTTTAAATGGCCTCTCTTTGAAATAATACAAATAATACACTGCCATTGTACCTCTTACCAGTTATTAGATGATCCCATATTTCATGGGTGTACCAGAGCAGTTCTGCATAGTTATCAAAATAGGGATTGCATACACTTGAGTGTATTCTCTGAACACAAAGATCATGTTTTTAATAGGATCATGATGTTTTCATTTTGTGTTTTTTTAAATTTATTTTACATTTTTTTTTAGATTCAGTCACTGTGTATCATTATAACATACCAAATAAAATTTCCCCTCATGAATACACTGTATATTGGTTCACTCAAAGATCTTACCATACACATCAATGGATAAGTTTTCCATTTTTGTGTCTCTCAAATGTTTTGCTTCTTTCTTTTTCCGCTTAAATCCCTTCCTCTCACCCTCTGCCATTTCTCACTCTCCTCTCTCATTGTCTTTATATCACCATTGCTCTCCATGCTTTTCTACCTCCTCGTCGTTCAGATTCTGCCATAGAGTGCCGCGATGTTTAAGGTTTATTATTTTTGACTTGTAAAGAGAGTATAAGTAATAGTACCAGATATAAAAAGTAGGCTGGCATGTTTCTTTTCCTTTTTTAAAAAAATTTTTTTAAATAATTATTTATTTTATTTATTTATGTATTAAGACATTTATTTCTTAATTTGACCAGAGAGAGACAGAAGGTGAGAATGAGAGAGAAAGGAAGTGAGAAAGCAAGCCACCAGATTCAGGACTCAAACCCTGGTCAGCCATGTGGGAGCGTCCAGCGCCTTAACCACCACGCCACCTGCTGGTCCCAAGGCTGACATGTTTCTTAATTATTTGTGTTGAACATTAAAAAGACTAGAATATGGTCAAGAGAAAAGTTTCATATTTTTCTTTCAGTTTTAAATTTTTCATTGCATTTTTGCAGATTCGGGTTTTCAGACCACCCAACTACTCTGGCACCATTGCCTTGGCCTTACTAGTGTCGCTGGTTGGCGGTCTGCTCTATTTAAGAAGAAACAACTTGGAGTTCATCTACAACAAGACCGGTTGGGCCATGGTGTCTCTGGTATGTCATCACTTCATCCCTTTCTTCCCCTATTTCTTAGACAATACTCTAAGTTGTGTAGAGCCAGATCATTTCTCTAGTGGAAATTAGGTCTGAGTGAGACAAATTCAGTTTTTTGGACTTGGGTGATATAGTTAAGTTCACTATCAATCAAAACTCTGATACCTTCCTACTACTTTTCACTATTAAAATGTAATGTCCTCTGTACTTGGCGCATTGCAAGTGAGAAATAAATGCATGTTGAATACATTTAGATTTATGGTAAGAATGAATAAGAACTAGTCATTTGGAGTGATTCAGAAACTGAAGTGATTTGGAAATGTACTCATTCAGTTATCTCCCTGCCCCAACTGTTTTTGTATCTCTGTCGCATGCCTAATATTTGGTAGGTACAATAGGATGCAAAGATAAGGCATAGACTTCACCTGGGAGGCATTCATTGTGGGGATACAAACTAACTGCCAGACAAACACCGGATAAGATTGTCTTGCTGTGATGGAGGTAAGCATAAAGACACCTAGCCTAGAGTGAAGGGAATCAGGACAGGCTTCACAGAGTATGGCATGGGCTGAAGTTTGAAGAAGAAATGAAGTTCTGAAGTTGGTGAAGCCAAGTACTCAAGATAGGTGCAGTACTCAAGATCTCTGGCATAGTCAGAGATCCACAGTCAGTGTGACTAGAACAGTGATGGCGAGACAGGCAGGGGCCGGAGTTGATGCTGGAGAGGACAGAATATAGCTGCCCTGTCTACAGTGCTAGGTTCGATCCCCGGACAATGGCAAGCCTTTGAAAGAATCTAGAGATGAATATCATGGTTACTTTTGTGCTTTGTAATGGTCGTTCTGGGAACAGTGCACAGTAATGGGGTAAATTTGGCACCTGGAAGACTGGTTAAGAGACTATTAAAACAGTGCAGGTGAAAGTGATCCTTTTGTACAGAAGTGTTTCTCTTCTCTTGTGATTGTGATCATGCTAAATTGCTTTGCAAGTATTATCTAATGAAATGAAAGTGTCTGAACATTATGAATTAAATACATGCAGTCAATGATATTATGTCTTCTGTTCAATAGTTATGTTAATTAACAGATCGGTGTTAAGATAGATACTATAAATACTACCATAAAATCTACTAATACCCAAATAGACTTAAAAATCCTTACTAGAAAATGAGTTTTCCTGATGCTTAAAAGATTAATATTTTTCTTTTTGCTTTTCTTAATTACTTTGAAAAACATGACTCTGTCAAGCAAAAATTGTAGCACTCCAGTGGATTGAAGGATTTATAATGTGGTATATATTAACACCTCTAGCAAACATCTCACTTAGTAGTGAAAATTTAGAGTAATGCCTGCAGCCACCTACTCCTCATCTTGTTACTACTTAACTTAGTCAAGGCATAAGAAAGAAAGGAAATACAGACAAAATTACAAAGGAAGGGACATATCATTGTTAACCTGGGATATCATTTGCCCACGATGTGAATGTCTACATGCAACATTCAAGACACTCTGTAAAGAACTAGTAATAACATTAGTACTAGAGTATAGCATTTTTCTGAATTTAAGATCGATATCCAAAATAATGAGGATTTTTAAACACCAAACAAGTTAGACAAATAATTGAAAATAAAATTTTTCACAATAGGAAGATAAAACAGATTACTCAAAAATGCATCTAATGAAACATGTATGAAGTAAATACTGAAATTGAAACATATGTATTATAATGAATTTATATATATATATATATATATATATATATATATATATATTATATAGTGTATTTTTTTACAGCTAATTGCCAGTTTGTTTCTTTTGTCTTCTCACAGTTTTGTTTTTTATTTCCACTAATTATTTTGTTAATTATTTTCACAATTTTGTTTTTAAATTAGGGTCTTTATGACTGAGTTGCAACTGATAGGACAGACCGGGCAACAGCCCAGACCAGTCACCTAAACCATTTCTATTTTCTCATCTTCTGCAGTAATGGCTAGAGCTTAGAAATTCAGATAGAACCTCTGGTACTTTGTAGCACATAAACAAAATAAAATTTGAAGTTTGAGTTTTTTTTAAAAACAAGGAAGATGAGATATTTTAAGAAAAGATTTTAACATTATTTTTTCACATGCATTAAAATAGATTTTGCCCTTTGAGATCAGGATTCAAACCACAGGTGGCAATGTGGGATCCAGCTTCCTTCACTACTAGGGCTGTGAGGCTGGCCCTAGTACTTCTTTCAAAAAGGTTTTTGAAAAGTAAAATCCCCTTAGTATTTAAATATTAATATCATACCAAATCTCGTCACTCTTTTAGTCCACCAACAGATTGATATTATGTTCCCTTGGAATTAGACTCAAATGACATTAACATACCTACTTAATTCTTACTCCTTACTATTTATTGAATCTGCTGCTTCTTTGGGGTGTGTTTATATTTGTATTACATACAATAACTGTGCAAAGAAATTTATACAATTCTTATTTTTAAAAAATGTTACCAAAGGGCACATGTGCTCACTGAAGAGACACAGAGAGAGAGAAAGTGAAAAAGCATCACCCCTCCCCCCATGGGGCATGGTTATGCTGCAACACCTACTCTTCCATTTCTCTATCCTGTTGGGATTTGGGGCATTCACGCATGAACGCATACTTGTACACACACCCGACGTGTTCCTCAAGCTGCTGTGTCTGACACTCAAACTGCAGGTCAGCCAGATGGGATCTAGCTGTCCTAACCACCACACCAGTGGCTGGCCCTATGGTATTCTCATTTTAAAAACGAGGAAACAAAGACAAATAAGCTGAAGTGGGCGAAACTCACACAACTGAAAAGTGATTGAAGAGGGATTTGATTGTATGTGTTCAGGTGTAGATTCTGGGCTCTTCTCACACAGCTGGGCTTCTCATAACCTGGGCGCATGTTTTATATGTTAGATGTTTAATCTAGTAGATACAGTAGACCATTATGGCTGTAAATACATGCATAGGAAACGTTCATGTGATGCATAAATGTTAAATACCTCAACACATCAGTTTTCTTGTCTTAAGCTACATCATGTCGTTTTTTGGTTTGTTTTAACTTGAATCCTTGAAAGCTTATTAACTCACCATGGCAGAAGATATTCTAACACTCACAAACATTTTTGAGAAGTGGATCTTGGCTGTTAAGCCTGCTCCCAAATGGCAGCCTTTTAAACATCAACAATAGGTTACAGAGAATAGATACTTTTTAAAAGGAATTATTCTATTTCACTTTATATATTTATTTTTTAAATTTGACCAGAGAGTGAGTGAGAGAGAGAAAGAAAAGGAAAGTGAGAAAGCAAGCTGCCAGGTCCGGGACTTGAACCACGGTCAGCCACGTGAGTGTCCAGCGTCCTTCACCATCATGCCACCTGCCAGCCCAGAATAGACATGTTTTTAAACATTGTCTTTTAAAAGTCTACACTAATGATAAAATGTTGAATTGAAACAACCAGTCCTGTAATACTTTTTAGCTCTCTCCCTGATTTTGTCATTAACCTGGAGACACACAGACTCGTGGCATCTTCTAGTTTTTCCTCCAGCATGTGTGCTGCCAGCCAGCGCCACGTGGCATCGCTCACATGTGTGTTGCTGTCCTCTGGAAAACTGTTTACATCATTTAAGCAATGCAAGCACAATAGGATTTGAATCTTCTTTACTGTTTTCTGCCTGATTCTGCCAGCATTACCACCCTCACTGTCACTACTGAGGTTGATTCTTTATCAAGTGAAAGCTGGATTTGTTCATTTCTAGTCTTCCTTATCTAGTTTTTGAGATTACTTTCGCAGTTAAACTCTACAAAATGCTAACCTGTTAATTCAGTTCTCTATCATTTATCTATTTAAGGTAATCAACATTTCATTTTTCTTTGGAAGTGAAAATATATTGTTAACTTTGGCAAAATTAGTGTCTGAGTAGTAGAAACTCTGATTAAGGCCTTTGCACAGTAAAAGGAAAACTCCTGAAATAGAATTAATGATCTATATAAGAGTTGGTTACTTCAGTAATGCAAAAAAGAAAAAAGTATCCAAACACATATAAAACATGTTAACCTGAAAAGGTAAACTGAGGCAAAAAGGATTTCATTTGGGCGTAAGTTTGAGGACTGCACTAGGGTACAGCTCTGAAGAACTTAAGTCTTAAACATGTTCACTGAGATCTTAAAATCCTTGGGTTGTTTTTAAAGGCAAAATCACAAATAGATGGGGAGGGAATACCAGTTGTTTGGGGACAAATATCCTTTACCAGCAGGATTGATAAACAAGGGTAGTCAGTCCAAGGCTGGACAGAGTCTCTGGGCACATGTCTTTGTGGAATTCAGATTGCAGTGGTCTCCATGCAAGGTGATGGTTCTGGCAGAATTCTCCAAACAGTGATATCAGGCCTGATCGCGTGACAAAACTCCTCCTCCTTCGGCTTCTGGGCTCAGTTTAGTCAGAGTTGACAATGACTCCATTTTTATTCTGAAAAACTTCCACAAATGTCGACAAAGTGGAAAATAACCAATGAGAAGACTATGGTGCAGAATCTCTGTTCTCAGGCTGACTTCTTTTTTTTTTGGAGAGGTTTTCGCTATAAGGCGCGTGTGCTCGCCAGACAGAGAGAGCCATAGAGACAGAAAGCCAGAAATCACCCCCTAGGGGGGATGGTCACGCCGCAATCCCTTCTCCTCCATTCTCCTCTCGGGATCTTGGGCATGCATGCACACACGCCCGGCATGAGTTTTAAGCCACTGGGTCCGGGATGCGAACCGTGGTCGACTACGTGGGAGTCCAGTGACATAGCCATTACGCTAACTGCTGGTTCCCTCAGACTGACTTCTTAATAGAGAGTAAGTCAAGATACAGTTCGCAGTGTGTTTCTTCACCATCAAATTCATGCCAGAGTTCCTCCTGGGGGAATTACGCGGTGTTATGAGCCCTTAGGTCTGGGTAGACTATATTATAAGGCTTGTATTATTTTCCATTTTTATTATTATATTCATTTTCTTGTTTATGACTTTTAGGTGGGATAAGAATGATGTGTATGTATGCTGGGGACAGTAAGTTACTTGTGATGCTTTATGGTATAGAGACAAAGAGCTTGTAACTTTCCAACATGGAGTATATATTTATAAAATATGTTATATGTATAGTGTATACATATATATATATACACACATATACATATATATATATATACACACACGCACACATATATTTATAAAATATGTTATATGTGTAGTGTATACATATTTATATATATACACATACACATATATATTTATAAAATATGTTATATGTACAGTGTATACTTCTGGTGCTGAATTTAAAAAAAGGGAAAAGAGTGCTCATAAGTCTTCCTCAGGGAAATATGCTTGTTAGCTGCTATTTATAGATGCTGCCGATTGTTCTTGGAGGAATGTTTATGACTGATTGGTTCTGGTTACACTCCCTTCTACCTTCCCTCACTCTCAGTACTTGAAGAATGATGGAAAGTGAATACGCACATTGCCTGCTTCCCCATGAGTTTAAAGTAGTGGTTAAGGGGATCCTGTGTGGCTGATCGTGGTGTTTCCAGTGGCTTGAAAAACACTGGCCTGTGTTGTGGATGCCTGCTGCAAGCCCTGGCAGGATGGCGAAATTGAAGAAAGGAGATTGTAGCATGACCATACCCCATGGGGGAGGACTTACTCTCTTTCTCCTAAACAGTGCAACCAACTCCCCTCCCACCGGCTTTTTTTTTTTTTTTTTTTGGCTTTGACATAGGGCCTGGTAGAGATACAAAGAGAGACAGTGAGAGGGAAAGTGAAATATCACCCTCCCAGTGGGGATGGCAACGCTATAATCCTTTTCACCCATTTTCCTCTTGGGATTTTGGGCACGCATGCACACGCACCCGGCATAAGTTTCAAGCCACTGGCCAAGGACTCGGCCAAGAAGGAGTCCAGCACCTTAATCACTATACCACCTGCTGGCCCCCAACTGACAACTTTTTTTAAAAAGTAAAGAGCAAGAGACCTGCAGGTGACATAATGGTTATGTCGCTAGACTCCCGTGTAGTTCAAGTCCCGGACCCAGGGCCTTAAAACCCGTGCTGAGTGTATGTGTGTGTGTGCATACTGAAGACCCCTAGAGGAGAATGGAGAAGAAGGGATTATGGCCTGGCCTTCTTCCCGGGGGGGGAGGGGGGGATGTGTGTGTGATTTCTTGCTTTCTGTCTTTCTCTGTCTGTCTGGCAAGTGTACACACCTTATAGCAAAAATCTTTCTTAAAAAAAAAAAAAAAAAAGTCAGGGACCAGCAGTTAGTGTAATGGCTATGTCGCTGGACTCCCATGTAGTTGATCGCAGTTCGAGTCCTGGACTCGGCGGCTTAAAACTCGCGCCGGGTGCATATGCGTGCGTGGCCAAGATCCCGAGAAAAGAACAGAGGAGAAGGGATTGTGGCATGGCCATCCCCCCTGGGGGGTGATTTCTCGCTTTCTCTCTCTGTCTCTTTCTGGCAAGCACATGCACCCTATAGAAAACAACTCTCAAAAAAATAATAAAAAGTAAGAATAAAATAATTGCTGATAATATTTTCTCCAGTCAAGTAATTTGCTTGTAGATAATCCTGAACAGTTTTGTGGATAGGCAACTGTGTCATTTGACCATCTGAAGATACGTATGGCTATTTGCAGTAGGTAATTTCTGTATGTAACCAAATATATTTTCATGTGAAGAGTTGAAATAAAAGCATAATGAAATGAACTCAGTACACTTTTTGTAATAAATCAGCTCTTAATTTTCTGTGGTGAGGGGAAAGTGGCCTAACAAACCCGAAGAACATTTTAAGGTTACTGTTTGGTTGGACCTGGTTGGCGTTTTTCTTTTTCTCTCCTTCCTCCCTCCCTCTTTTCCTTCCTTTACCTCTCTTTCTTCCTTTTGCGTGTGAATGTGGTTGCCCAAGTCTTTGGCTTGTTATAATAGGACAACTGAACAAGCTTTAGAGGGAAAACCCGGGATGTGGACCTCCTTATGCTCTGGGCCAGCGCTCATGTGTTTCTGCACCTCGACACTGTGTGTCAATAGCACGTGTCGAAGCAGTTATCCTCAGTGTGTAGTTCTTTCCTATGAAATTAAGTATTTTAGTCTTAAGCTTTCCTTGGTAGCTAAAAGGGCCTTAAAGATACTTCTCACTTTTTCTTAAACAAATGAAGTACAGGGATTGAGTGTAAGTAAAATAAGGATAGTGATTCTCTTGAGTATAATATTGAAACCAAGCTTTACAAATTTTGCTACAAATAATTAACTCAGAAATGCTAGAAAAAAACAGAGTTTGAATTCTCTGACATTGTCCATTGTTACTGTGGTCATTTATACTACCTGTTATCAAGTAAAGAAATGTACTTAAATTATTTATAATTCAATGATATTGCATTTAAAAGGTATGGAATATACAAAGGGTTGTGGAAATGTATTTAGAATATTAAATCTTTTTCTGTACAGTTAGTTACGCTTTTTCACTTTCACTAACAGCGTATTTAGTAATCAGCTATTAATACATTAAAAATAATTTGCAGTCTTATATTTTGTAGAAGAAAACTAAAATTTTTGGTTTCTAAAACTATTAACTGCTGAGTGAAAAATCTATGGAACAAATATTAACTCAAAAGTGTTCAAAGCATGCAGTTGTTTTTTAAAAAAAAAAAAATAGAAGCATTCCCCTCACTAAATCTCTCCTGAAAGTCCATTGTGTATAATAGTTAAAAGTACAGTTGCTGTAATTGAAGTGGGAGTGAAACACATTGACCTTCTGGGGAGCTATAGGATCTGAGGAGCTGATTTTCAGAAGCAAAGAAAATGGGGAAGGCACCGTTAGGACCTATGGTGTTCTTCATTTGCTGCAAGGCTATGAAAACCTCTAGGAGTTGGGAAGATTCCCTGTGGTTGTGTTCACTTCGATGTTTATGGAATGCTTTCCTGATAGATAAGTGCTGACAGTGAGTATTCCTTCACCTGCAGTGGGGCGGCGGGTTTGCATCTGTTTCATATGTGCATCCCTGGTGTTCAGAATTGGGACTGACATGTAGAAAGTGCTTTAGAAACAGTTATTGAATGAGTGAAAGTTAAATGGATAAGAATAATTGAGTTTAAGGATGATTTGAAAACATGGATATTGGGGCCAGCAGGTGGTGTGGTGGTTAAGGGCAGTGGACTCTCACATGGCCGACCATGGTTTGAGTCCCGGACCTGTTGGCTTCCCCCTTCCCCACTCTGTCCCTCTCTGGTCAAATTAAAATAAATAAATAAAATGAATAAATAAATAAATAAAGTTAAATAAAATAAGTCCTTAAAAAAACCCACAAAAATGCTTATTATTTTTATTGGTATTTGTACAATACATTATAGGCCAAGAACTAGTGCTTTTTTTTTTTTCTGAAAATCTTAAGTTATTTACATTTTAAATTAGTTTTAGAATAACAATTCTGTATTTGGGTAGATTTAGCTTTCTATATTATTCATGTCTGTCTATTTTTTGACCCTGCAAAAAGAGTTTGATCACTTACTATGGACCAGGAACTACACTGAGCCATGTGGATGTGGTAAAAAGACAGGGCAAGGTAGAAAGCCGAGCACAGGAGCCTACCCTCAGGGACCTTGCTTATATAGTGTGAAGGTAAATCAGACTTCGTACGTCGACAGTATACACATGCTTGGATTAATGTATGTCTAAAAATCTTATTTTCCAAGATGGTGCTATTTTTATGATTCTTAAGAAAAATGCAAAGATAAAAGGCAAATATTTTTCAAAGATATTTTTGACAGGGTTGTGTGAATTAACTGTAGCAACTACCTGATTAGCTTTTTAATTATTGCTGTTTTTAGCATTACTGCTTAGTTTTGCTTTTAGCCTGAAACCAGTCCTGAAAAAGAATAGTATTCTATGAAACTTTACATGCCTGCATGGCTGAATCATGGAAAAACAGAAAAAGAAGCCAAGTTTTTGGCAGAAACTTTACAAGTCTCTAGTCTTAGGATGTTTGCTGAGGGGTAATGGTTAAAACCCCTAAGCAGCAAGTTTCTGAAAAGCAGAGTTTTAAAATCTTGGGACCAGCAGTTAGCGTAATGGCTATGTCACTGGACTCCCACGTAGTCGACCGCGGTTCGAGTCCCGGACCCGGCGGCTTAAACTCACGCCGGGCGCGTGTGCGTGCGTGCCCAAGATCCCGAGAGGAGAATGGAGGAGAAGGGATTGCGGTGTGGCCATCCCCCCTGGGGGGTGATTTCCTGCTTTCTATCTCTCTGTCTCTCTCTGTCTGTCTGGCGAGCGCACGCGCCCTATAGCAAAAACCTCTCAAAAAAAAAAAAAAATCTTGTGAATTAAAAATTTACATTTGACACCCCTCGCCCCCCCAGGCTCTCATATGAAAACACTAAAAGGCTCAAAGGCTGAGTCAGTCAGAAGTAGACTGCGCTTTGTCTGGACCATAACCCGTCCATTACTCCGACAATCCCCAACCAGATCATACATGCCTAATAAAGTTTACTATTCAAGGTAAACTTTAAACCAGCAGACTGACCCAAGAAGAAAGGGCGACACTGTGCCATCCGGTCAAATTCAGCCTCCGTTTCTGCTGAAGTGGGAGCTGTAGGGTGGCCTCCGTGGCAGGCTCCAGTTCATGTCCGGCTTCCTGTCCGGGAACCAGGGGCAAGTTTGGCTGTGGACATGATGGGAAAAGAAGGGGGGGAAGAAAGAGGAAAGAGAAAGTCTGCGTACTTCACTATTGATTAAAGTAATAGAACCCATTGTAAAGCCTTCGTACAAAGAAAGTGGCAACTCTTCCAAACAGTTAAAAAGAAAGAAATACTAATCTCAGATAGACTCATTTATGAACAGAAAAGAAGTATTTCTCACCTTGTTTTCTGAAGGAAGGGCCACACTGCAATCCCTTCTCCTCCCTCCCCCTTCTGGGATTTTGGGCATGCACGCATGTGCCCAGCGTGAATTTTAAGTTTCTGGGTCTGGGACTCGAACTGTGGTTGACTACATGGGAGTACAGCATTGTAATTATGTCGGCATCTTCTGGTCCCAGTATGCCATTTCTTGAGTAATGTTCTGGGGACCCTGGGAAATGCATTAGACAACTTCCCTTCCTCTACCCTATACCCCAGAAAAAAATAACACTGTCCTTGTAGGCAGGTGACTGGGTTGTATAGATAAGTTAAATTAGGCAAGGTGAGTGAATACCCAGTCAGTATCACATGAATCAATTGTACTTATGTATACCATCAAGGGGCAAAAAAAGAAACTTAAAAGAATTACTGACTGCCATAGCATAAAAAATTACAAATTAATCTAGTAAAATATATGCAAAAGTCTCTACATTAAAAACTGCCAAATGTTATTAAAAAAGATTTTTTAAAAGGCATAAACAGATGTTGGTGTAACATATTTATGGGTTGGAAAACTCCACATGTAAAGATGTCTGTTTTGACCTTGACCAAACTCTCAGCAGATTTTTTATTTAAGAAAATCTTAGAATTTCAAATGTTTGGAGACAGCAGGTGCCATAGTAGTTAAGGTGCTGGACTTCCACATGGCCAACAGCTGTTTGAGTTCTGGACCCAGTGACGTGAAACTCCCACCTAGCACGTGTGCATGTGTGCCCAAAATCGCCAGAGGAGAATGGGGAAGGGATTGTGGTGTGGCCATTCTCTCTGGGGGGGTGATTTTTTGCTTTCTCTCTCTCTCTCTCTCTCTCTCTCTCTCTCTCTCTCTCTCTCGCAACCACACGTGCCCTAAAAGCAAAAACTCTCTCTCAAATAAACAAAAACAATTTCAAACGTTTTATGGAAATGCAATGGGTAAAGAATAGAATAGTGAAGACAGAATCAAAAATGAAGAGCAACACTGGAAATTTTACTTTTACAAGTATCAACATTTATTATAGATTTTTTTCTTTTAATTTGCCGTAGGGAGTATGTGCTAATCAGAGAAAGACAGAGAGAAAGAGTGAAAATGAGAAAGCACCTCCTACGGGGATTGGTCGTGCTGCAGTCCCTTCTCCTCCATTCTCCTATTGAGATTCTGGGTGTGCATGCACATGCACTTTGTATGGGATCCAGCCGCCTCAATCTCCATGCCACCAGCTAGCCCCTATATTTTTAATAATTAAGGCTTCCTTGTATTAATTTCACAAAAAGGTATAGTCTTTTAGTGACTATCTTTTTAGACTATCGAACAAAATCAATAGTCTTAGAGACTCACTCATGCTTCTACAGTCATTTGATTTATGACAAAAGTGGCCTTAGTGCTGTCGTGAGGTAAGTATGGTATTTTTAGTAAATGAGTGTTGATTTAACTGGATTTTCATATGAGAAGAAATGAATTTCAACATCTACTTCCCATCACATATAAAAAATTAATTCAAGATGAATCATTCATGTAAATTTGGACCATAAACATTAAATATTTTAGAAAAAAGGGGAACCAGCAGTTAGCATAATGGCTATGTCGCTGGACTCCCACGTAGTTGACCGTGGTTCACGTCCCAGACCCGGTGGCTTAAAACTCACGCTGGGCGCGTGTGCATGCATGCCCAAGATCCCGAGAGGAGAATAGAGGAGAAGGGATTGCGGCGTGACCATCCCCCCTCGGGGGTGATTTCTTGCTTTCTGTCTCTATGTCTCTTTCTGTCTGGCGAGCGCACGTGCCCTATAGCGAAAACCTCTCAAAAAAAAGATTTTAGAAAAAAGCATAGCTGCATGTCTTTGTGATTGTTAGCTAGGCAAGGATTTCTTAGAATATAAAAAAGTGGTAGTCATAATAGAAATAATTGATAAATTGAACTATGTTAAAATTAAGAACCTCTTGGGTCAGTGAGTGGCATGGCGGTTAAGGTGGGTCCCAAATGACTCACCTTGGGGTTCAGGTACCAGACGGGCTTGAGAAACACATCAGGTGCATGTGTGCTAAAATCGAAAAAGGGGGGAAAATGAAGAAGGGGTTGTGGCATGGCCATCCCCCAAAGGGGGTGTGTTCTCACTTTCCTTTTGTCTCTGTCTCTCCTGCAAGTGCATGTGCTCTGTGAAAATTAAAAGAAAAAAATTAAGATACTTCATTTGCCGAAAAGATACCTCTAATCAAATGGAAAGAAAGATAAACCCAGGTTTGGCAAAGATAGGTTGCCATGCAATCTATCTTAAATATATATTTAAAAAGGATTCGTATCCAGAAATATGAAGAACTTTGTCAAACAGTATGTAAAAGGCAGATAACAAAATAAAAAATTAAGGTTTATTTATTTATTTTTTCATGTAACAGGGGGGAAAAAAAGAAGTGCACCTTCCACAGGATCTGGTCGTGCCACAACTTCTTTCCTCCGATCCTCCAGTCCAGATCACGGGCTGTCCTGTGGAGGCCCGTGCATTACAGACAGAGTGGGCTGAGATTTGAATCGTGATCACCATGTGGGATCCAGCTTTTCTTGAAAAGCAGTGCTCTGCTGCTGCACTACAGAACCAGTTTCAGATCACTGAATTTTGAAGGATACAAAAACTGTCTGAGCACTTTATAAAAAATGTCTAATTTTACTGAACATATAGAAAAGCATTCAGCTCCGTTAATCACCAAGGGAATGCTGAACAAAACTATAATATGACACCACCACACCTCCCCAGGAGTGGCTAAAATGAACAAGTAGGCACACAGCCAGTGCCGTTGGTGAAGATGTCTGTCCGCTGCGACTCTCGTGTACTGCTCTTTGGAGTCTAAATTTGATTCAGCCTCCCGTGAAATGCGCTTGGTTGTATCCCCTTGATCTAGTCTACGTATGCACAGTGACCCAGCATTTTGAGGGAAATGCCCTTACTCTGGAAGGATTATGTAGGTAATGATGAGGAAGAGGCATGAGAGGGCTCCTGTCTTTCTGATAATGTTCCACTTATTGATTTCTTTTTTTTTTTTTTTTTTTTGAGAGGTTTTTGCTATAGGGTGCGTGCGCTCGCCAGACAGACAGAAAGAGACAGAGAGACAGAAAGCAGGAAATCACCCCCCAGGGGGGGATGGCCACACCACAATCCCTTCTCCTCCATTCTCCTCTCAGGATCTTGGGCACGCACGCACACATGCCCGGTGTGAATTTAAGCCACCGGGTCCGGGACTCGAACCGCGGTCGACTACGTGGGAGTCCAGCGACATAGCCATTACACCAACTGCTGGTCCCTAAACAATTCTTTCTTTTTTTTTTTTTTTGAGTCACTTATTGATTTCAATGCTGGTTACAAGGATGTGTTCACTTATGAAAATTCACCAAGCTTAGGAATCATGCCCTTTTTTATATGATTTCTTTTTTTTTTTTTTAAGAGAGATTTTTGCTATAGGGTGTGTGTGCTCGCCAGACAGAGAGACAGAAACTGAGAACTCATCTTGCGTGGGGGATGGCCACACCACAGTCCCTTCTGTTCTTCTTTTGGGATTTTGGGCACACATGCACACGCATCTGGCATAAGTTTCAAGCCAGAAATGCAGTTCCAGAACTCGAACTGCGGTAGGCAGTGCGGTAGTCCAACAATGTAAGCATTACACTATCTGCTCGTCCCCTTTTGTGTGAACATTTCAGTTAAAGAAAAACTGAAATATTGTAGTTAACTGCAAAAAGTAAAATTTCCAGATAAATGAAAGTAATGAAATGGTGACTTTCCATTGTTAAAACCAAAAAACAGGAAACATGAGTCACAATTGTTGAGAGAAAGAGTTTTTGTAAAACTGGGTTCTTGAGCAAGTTAGAAGTTCAGTGTATTTAGTGTTCTGTTGCCTCTTCCTACAAGAGCCACAGCTGTTGAGTAGTAGTAAGTCCTATACATACACCTGTCAGTATGACTTAGCAAAGTACTCCGTAGTTTAGCCTTTTTTGTCTTATTAAACCATTTTCTGATATTTTTAATAAATCTCATATTAAGAGGAACTTAAAACAACATATGTAACCTATTATAAATAATATCACATCCAAATTAGTTTTTTGAGAACTTGAGCATTTTCTCTTATTTACTGGTAAAATTTGTGATATAATGACAGATGTGTTTCTTTTAGTTAATGCATCAGATCACAAGCTCTAGTTATAACTGCCATAATTTTGAAGTTGCTATGAGTATAAATAATAATTTGAGATAGAAACTAACCATTAATATGAAAGTTGCATAAGAAAATATCTGTGTTTTCTTATTGATAAAATTACAGGTACTACCAAAACCATTGTGATCTATTATCTGCTTTCATAGTTGGAGAAAACCAAGTATTTCAGTTGTAAGATAGTGAAAATGAAGATCGTTTTAATCTGACATAGGTGCGCTGAAACTCTCCTCCATCACTGTTTCCTATATGAGAATGCTTTGGGGACTGTACTGCTGTGTTATTTATATTTACACTCTTCCTGCTCTTATCTTAGACTTAACACCCCCACGTGTGTCCTCAATCTTGCCCCTCCTCCCTTACTCAGTACCAGTGCTCCAGTAATTCTCCCCTTTCCCAATATCATCATCTTTTTTCCCTGTCTACTGAATCATTCTCACGAGCAATGCAAACATCCCCTCACCCATCCTGACGGGATGATAGCACTATTTCCTTTCTAGATACTGTCCTATTTACCTAATCCTCTTTATATTTGGTCTCCAGAAAAGTCATGACGTATTTTTTGTTTTTCTATGTAAAAATGTGTAATGACTTTTCTTTTTTAAAAAAAATTATTTTATTTAACTGTATTTATTTATTTATTTTAATTTGACCAGAGAGGGACAGAGAGAGAGAAAGAGAGAGAGAAAATGAGAAAGCAAGCCGCCAGGTCCAGGACTTGAACCATCGTCAGCTATGTGGTAATTCAGCACCCTTAACCACCACGCCACCTGCCAACCCCATTTGTAATGACTTTTCAATAGCAGTTCCAATAGCGGAACTCCTTGAAGCAGTTGTCTGTATTGTTCTGGTCTTTTCTCATAAGGCCATTATTGTCCTTTAATCGAAAATACTCTAACCAGGACCAGCAGATGGTGCAGTGGTTATGTCGCTGGACACCCATGTAGTTCACCACCCTTTGAGTCTCTGACCTCCGGTATGAAATTGGCACTGGATATGTGTGCATGTGTGACCAAAATCCCAGGAGGAAAATGGAGGAGAAGGCATTGAGGCCAACCCGCTAGGGGGGTGATTTCTTGCTCTCTTTTTCTCTGTCTCTCTGTCAAGCACACGTGCCCTATGACAAAAATCTATCTCCAAAAAATAAAATAAAATAAAATACTCTTACCAAGAGCATCTACCAGAAAACTAAATTCACTCATTAGTTCTAGATCTTCATATGATCGCTCGCTCATCAGTATTGACGCAACCGATCCCTCCTTCTGAATCGCGTCTGCACCTGTCTCCCACTGTGTCACACCCGTGCTTTTCTCCTCTGGTGCTGCGTCTCGGTCTCCTTTACTTTTCCTTTTTTATCTACTACACCTTTTATTTTGGAGTGACCAGACTATTTAGTTCTCGGTCAGCTTCTCTGTGTGCATTTACTTACTTGGGGTGTCATCCAGTTTTGAGACTTTAATTATTGTCAGGCCATTATTCACTCCAAATTTTAAATTGGAACTGGATTCTCTCTAAACTCCAGACCAATAAATTTAAATGCTGGTGCTGTCTCTCTGCCTGGAAATCTATCAGGCTATATTAGAATGAACAGGTACAAAACAGACACTGACCTCATTTCCAGAATCAAACCCTTTTTATAGTTTTTAGTGTCTCAGTTAAGGACAACATTTTTTTTTTAAGTTCTTCAGATCAAAAACCTCGTAACTTCTTAACCACTTCTTTTATCTCCTACAATACGTCTAATCCTTGGCAATCCTGCTGGTCTTTCCTTCGAAATATCTCCATATTTCGACTGGTGTCTCACCATACCTACTCCCTTTGTTTCAGTTCTAATTATTTCTCAGTTTCCTTATTGCAGTAGGTTTTTTGGGGGGGCAGTATCTCACCATGTCATGATCCTCCTGCTCAGCCTCCTAAGTGACCGAGATTACAGGCACAAACTGCCGTACTGGGCCTTTAGGCTGGACTGGAATCCAACCTGGGCCTCCCATGTGCCCCCAGCCATGGAGCAGAGTGTCTTAGTGCATACATGACAACAGTTGGGCCAGGAGCCTTTTAGTAGCGTTATTCCAGCCTTATCTCTGCCCACCTTGCAGTCAGTTTCCGTAATTGTCATCCGTGTGGTTCTGGATCTGGCCCCGTGCTGCTCTGCCTGTCTTTCTTGCTTCCCCTCCTTCACCCACTGCCTTTGGGTACACGGGCTTTTCTTTCTTTCTTAGACATGCCACATGTTACCCTTCATTAGGGCCATTGCACTGGCTGATTCCTCTGTTTAGGATACTCTTTCCCCAGGTATTTCTGTGGCTCATTTCCACCTTCAGATCGCTTCTGAAATGCCACTCTCTTGACCACTTGTTAGCCTTGCAACCTTCTCTCCTAAAACTTACTTTCCACTTGCCCTGTTTTACTTTTCTTCAGAACATTCGTCATTGTCTAGCATAGAATGTTTTTTAAGAGGTTTTTGCCTTAGGGTGCATGCGTTTGCCAGAGAGAGAATAAGAGACAGAGATAGTGAGAAGAAAAGTGAGAAATCATCCCCTCGGGGGATGGCAGTTCCCCAATCCTTTTTCTGCCATTCCTCTCCCAGGATCGTGGGTTATACACACCTGGCACGATTTTCAAGCCACTGGTTCTGGGACTCGAACCATGGTCAGCCATGTGAGAGTCCAGCAACGTAACTGGTACACCAGCTGCTTCCCCCTAGCACATAATTTAATTTTACTTGATTTTGTTGTCTTCCCCCCCACCCCCTGTAGAATACAAACTCTATATGGACACTTTTTCTTCTCATAGTTTTGTTCTTTGCTTTATCAGTAGCATCTAAAACTGTCCTTTAGCATATGGTAGTTGGCTCTTAGTAAATAAATCTTTTTTTTCTTTTTAAAGAATTATTTTATTTAACTTTTTTATTATTTATTTTATTTCTTTATTTCAATTTGACCAGAGAGGGACAGAGTGAGAGAGAGAAAGCCGACAAGTCCGGAACTCGAACCGTGGTTGGCCATGTGGGAGTATAGCACCCTTAACTACCATGTCACCTGCTGACCCCCATAAATGAATCTTAAATAAATAAATAAGAGATACATAATCGTTTTTCATGATTTAGGACATGTCACTTATTCAGGATTTCCACCTGGGGACAGGCCCCATTTTTGTCTTATTCAGTGTTATATCCCTAGTATCCAGAAAAATACCTAGTGTATGCAGTAGCCGCTTAGTATATAATTGTCATATGAATAAATAAACGGGAAGAATGTCATGGAGAACCACACATAGGCCAGGAATCAGGGCTTTGGTAGTATCGAGGGCGCGACTAGATTGGCACAACATCGACAAGGCCCAAATGTAGGCGTTACCATCATGGCTGTAAGAGAGGAAAGAAGGGTGGTCTGAATAGAGCAAGCAGCATCAGTTAGGAAATGGTGATGGGGACCGCAGGTGGCATGGTGGGGAAGGTGCTGAACTACCACACGGCCTGCCAGTCGAGTCCCAAACCCATTGGCTTTGTCAGGCATGTGTGTGGGTATGCCCAAAATCGCACGAGGAGAACAAAGAAGAAGGAACTATGGATGGCCATTCCCCCGGGGGGGGGGGGGTGTAGATTTCTCACTTTCTCTCTCTCTCTCTCTTTCTCTTTCTTTCTCAGTCTCTCTCCAGTGAGTGTCCACACCCTATGGCAAAACCCTAAAACAAACAAACAAAACGAAACGAAAGAAAGAAAAGTGGAGGGGAAAAGGAAATGATGATGGGGCTAGCAGGAGGCACAGAGGTTAAGGTGGCTGGATCCCACATGAACCATAGTATTATTGGGTGTCTATTAAAAGCGAAAAGGTTGGGGCCAGAAAATGGCATGGCAGATAAGGTGCTAGATTCCCACGTGGCTCACTGTACTTTGAGTCCCACAGCCAGCAGCTTGGAAAGTCACACCGGGCACCTGTGCGTGCATGCCCAAAATCCCGAGAGGAGAATGGAGGGCAAGGAATTGCAGTGCAGCCATCCCTCCTTAGGGATTATTTCTCAGTTTTCCTCTCTGTCTCTCTCTGGTGAGCGCATGTGGCCTATGCCAGAAACCTAAGAAACAAAGCAAAAAGGCACTTGGTTTATACTGTACAAGTGCTTGTTCACTGGATTAATTTGTCCTGTGTAAATGGTGCGGGGTGAGAGTGACGGGATCAAGAGGAAAAAACAGAAGTAACACATTGAAAAAATACAAAATGGAAAATTATCTATTGAAGGCAATATATAGTAATATTTTGGATTAAGTCAATATACAGTGTATTCTGAATGGGAAAATTCATTTTCTATGCTGTAATGATATACAGTGGATAAATTTAAAATAAATAAAACATATTTTCTGATGGAAACACTATTATATATCTCTAGCAAAATCAACATTTTTATAATCTCTAAATTCACTGAAACGATACTTCTGTGAGTTACAGAATTCATTTTTCCCTCATAACAATTATAAATATCAAAAAAATTTTAAGATGGTGAATCATTCTCTGTGTATTTCTAAGGTTAGGTGCACTTTCAGAAAATACCTTAACCTAGGCTATGTCTACAGAAGCCAAATCTAGCTGTAAGACGTCTGAGTTAAAGTCAGAGAAGTTATCCGAATGTTGAGAAGAATGATTATAGCATCTCTAAATCTCTTATAGTAATATCATTTTCTGTTGGAACACCTAGGCTCTCAAATAATTGTAGAACAGAATCCAAATGCTCAGAGTTTAAATATCTGCCATAATTTGTCCCATCATGCTTTTCTCCTCTTGTGTCCTCGATCTCCTTTGAGGTGTTCTAGGTCATGAATTTAAAAGTACTGTGATTTGAACAAATCTTACTTACCTGTAAGCTGTAGTGATTGAGCCGTAACTTCTGGTTCATACCCGCCTATCCTCCCTCTAATGCCTTAGATCTTCACGATTAGTTTTCTCTGCATATGAATAATCTCTGTGAGTTATTCCTGGCTATATCTTTTTGTGATTTCTTCTATCTCTCAGCATCTTCTGAGTTAACTATGTCATATACTTTGCTGAGAGAATGTAAGCACTTACGAGGTCTAAGCACCATAACCACGAATGGGGAGGCTTTTGATGATCTAAACTAATAGAGGGATGCAGTTTAGAGGATCAGAAGATGATTATCATATTTAAGCTGTCATGAAAACATCAAATGTCTCCTCTATGCTTTTGATGGCTCAGGTTAGCACGTCATATCAGATTGTCTGTCATCCTGCCAGATGCTTCACATGTTAGCCAGCTTAATCATTAATATATATCTTCAGCAGATGCATTTGGTATCCTAATTTTATAGATATGAACTCTGTGATGCAGGGAGAATAACTATAAATAATTTACCCAGGGTCCCATAGTGTGTAAGTGGAAAAAAAAATATGGGTGAGTTGATACATGATTTTTTTTAAAGTATTTGCATAATGACTATTATTTCTTGAAAATGTGACATTCTGGTCTTCTCTGGTTTGCATATTGAAGCTGGTGCCCTGTTTTTCAGTGCATAGTCTTTGCTATGACCTCTGGCCAGATGTGGAATCATATCCGTGGACCGCCATATGCTCATAAGAACCCACACAATGGCCAAGTGGTAAGTGTATTTTCTAAGCCTCAATATTCTGAACTTCTTTGCTGCTATTATAGCAATCAGAACAATATCCAGTATGTAGTAATAAAGGCTTCTGTTAGTAAATCAACACGGTGTTCTTTTTCCTCTCATTTCCTGCCTCTGTCACGTGCATACATACGCACACATTCTCACAGCACTGCTTTTGTTGATCTATCAAGACTGCTTTAGTGTTGGTTTTTAAAATCTGTATAATGTATCTGCCACATCAAATATAAATGCATAAACTATTTTTTGATCTTTATATATGGCTGTGATAATAATATGTAATGCCACAGGGAGAAGTAGGAGCAGTTTGTAGCCAGTGTCCCATCAGTAGTAGATTAATTTATTTTAAAAGAGATTAATTGGGGACCAGCAGTTAGCGTAATGGCTATGTCGCTGAACTTCCATGTAGTCGACTGCGGTTCAAGTCCCGGACCCGGTGGCTTAAACTCAACACCGGGCGTGTGTGCGTGTGTGCCCAAGATCCCGAGAGGAGAATGGAGGAGAAGGGATTGCCATCCCTCCTGGGGTGTAATTTCTCGCTTTCTATCTCTCTATCTCTCTCTGTCTTTCTGGCAAGTGCATGCGCCCTATAGCAAAAACCTCTAAGAAAAAAAAAGAGAGAGAGAGAGATTAATTGAAATATCCTACGTGTCCTGACTGTCATTGTATTAGACGGTTTGTAAGTCTTTGCCACAGAGTTTCAAAGTGAGGTTGGAGTTTTGTTAAGTTAGTAGCAGAGTTCACAGTAACTACCACTGAATTCACAGAACTCAGTTCCCTTCCTTTCCGTTTGGTGGGTAGGAAATACTGGATAGGTCAACATAGCAAAATGCTCTTTGAGGCTTGGTATTATATGTCGGTAAAGATTAATAATGGTTTCAAAGTGTGCTTTTTTTTCCTCTAACCTTTTCTATATTTTGTATGGGAAATATACATATTTTGAGAGACTAATGTAATATTACTCACCCATCACTAAACTTTATCAGTTACTCGTAAACCAAATCTTGTTTCATCTGTTCTCCCGTCTTATTCTTTTTACTTGCTTTTGGGTTCTTTTGAAATAAGCACTTAACATTATTTTATTTCATATGTTAATATTTTAGTAGTTATCTCTATTGAGGTTCCCTGACTGGCTAGTCAGGTTTTAGAGATTAATTGCAGATTATTAGAGTTACAGTTATTAATGCTGGATAATAACCTCATTGGTCTCATTTTTGGGAACATTTTCAGTTTTCTCCTATAGATGACAAAAATAGAGAGTCAAAGTTAGACTGTTTGGATAAATCAGTTTTAGTAAATTAGGCATGGTTTTGGCTCTCTGTGTTATTGAAATCCTTTATTATTTAGAGAGAAGAGTAATTTCAGAATGTCTTCGGTATTTAAAATTAAATTACAAAGGGAAATAATTGGAAATAACTGTAGAGCAGTAAATTATTCTCATACTTTTAAGTCTTAACAAGGTACAGTCTTCTCAGTGACACCTTTCCTGGCACACCCTGTTAAAAAGCAGCCCTTGGGCCCTCCTCTCTAATCCTGATAGTCTCTTTCCCAGATTCCTGTTTTTTATTTTTTCCTCTGTAGCATTTGTCACCTTAGACCATGCTGTATGATTTACTTACGTTGTATTATTTATGTTAACTTGCTTTAACTTGCCTTCTGCCGTGACCCCAATAACACACAAGCTTCTGACGCCTGTTTTGTTCTGTTTTTATGGTTGATGTGTTTCTGCTACATAGAGAAGCGTCCAGTGCAAGGATTTAATCACTGTTCTGTTAATGATACTTAAAGGGTTTAAGAAATGTGATAAATTTTTCATTACTACTGTTTAATCTTTTAAAAAAGTATTCCTTAGCTATATAGCATACTAAAGCAATACTTCTTATTATTGCTTGTGGTTACATTATATGAAAACTTGAGCAACACTTACGAACTGTTTAGCATGTCATCGTAATCTCTGTCTTCTTGCCGTTTTACCGTTTTGTTAAGTTGTGAGGCTTTAGCCCTCTCATGTGGATCACTGGCTTAAGCACTAGAGACGTTGGTGCTGATGCCAGTAAGGACAACAGTGGGTGCGACCCATTGATGATGGACATAGAAGCCGGGCACTGGCTACGTAATGAATATTTTAGGCTACTAGACGAACTTTCTTAAAGCATACCCTCATTATAGTTGTAAGATTAGTACGTGAGTGCGGAGTTACTGAGTATGTTGGAAATCCTGAACAGCTTCGCATTTCGCGCCCATTATAGTTATCCTCTCCAAACTAACCCTCTACTGCTATGCAAGACACCCTCGGTGTTAGTCTACGTGAACTGTTCCTTGTTCCCTAACAATAGGCCTTTTTTCTGAGACAGGGTCTTGCCGTGTTGCACTCCTTCAGCCCTAGCCTCACAGGCGGGACTGTGGTGCACGCAGGGCCTCACCTGCAGCTCTCTAGCCTCTTGGCTCAGCGTCCCTGGGCGTGGCGACCACTGAGGTTGAGGTGCACCCTGTGCCTGGCCTGTGAAACACACGCCCCGCTGTGCGGCTTCCATTCCTGGCGTCTGCTCTGTGTTCGTCAGATCCCATCATCCTTCACGTCTCTCCTGCTCTGCTTTGCCCACGAGGCAGGCGCATTCCTAACTGCGTTAGACGTTTTCCCATTTCTTACGTACCCTTACTTCATTTAGGCATCATATTCTCTCAGTATCATTTTGTACTGTGTCTTACAGCCCATATTAGTCAAGTCCTTAAACATAATGAATGCCTCTGAAGCTGTGTTTTTTTTTTTTTTTAATCTGTGCAACTCTCATATAGCTGTTTCCACAATAAATATGTTATTAAATAAGTATAATGGACTCATACTAGGAGATTTTGTTTTTAAATTGGATTATCTTAGTTTTTAAAAAAAATTTTCTGACTAGTTTGAAGAATAATAGGATCAACATGTCCCTGTTAATTCAGCCTCAGTCAGTGAGTAGCCTTACTGTGACAGGAACATTTATTTTTAAGGTACAGATTAGATTAGAGAGAAGTGTTCTTCAATGGCATGGAAAGTATTTTTATCATCTACATTCTTACATTTGTGTTTTGCAGGAAGACATTGGCATATCTCTTGAGAACAGGTACTCTGATGGCACAGATGTACCTTATGAGAACTTTCTGTATTTTTAAAGGAAAAAATCTTTGTCTTACTAATTTTCAAATGTATTTATTTTAGTTTATCAACACCTTAATCAAAAAGTTTCAGGGACAAAGACCGAGCCACTGTGGTACGGTGGTAATGCAGGTGCCCTGCGAGGCCAGATGTCCTGTGGCCAGTCTCAGGTTCAGACCCCTGGATCAGCCTGAAAACATGCTAGTGTGCACATGGGTACCCCAAATCCTGAGAAGCTGGAGGGCTGAGGAAAGTGATTAGAGTATAACGAGACCCTGTCAAGGGTGACTACCCTTGTATGTACACATGCGGTAAGTTTGATATCAATGATCAAATTTAAGCCTATAATCAAGATATTTTAACAATATCAATTCTTGGGACCAGCAGTTAGTGTAATGGCTATGTCGCTGGACTTCCATGTAGTCGACTGCGGTTTGATTCCTGGACCCGGTGGCTTAAACTCACACTGGGCGCACGTGCATGCATGCCCAAGATCCCCAGAGGAGAATGGAGTAAAAGGGATTGCGGCGTGGCCATCCCCCCTGGAGGGTGATTTCTCTCTTTCTGGTGAGCACATGCGCCCTATAGCAAAAACCTCTACAAAAAAAAAAAAAAAATATGTGTGTGTGTGTGTATATATATATATGTGTGTGTGTGTGTGTGTGTGTGTGTGTGTGTATACACACATATATATAAATTCTCTGCAAACTATTTCCTTATATATTATAAAAACATAAATATTTCTTATATTTAAAAATTACTAGTATTAAAATAATATTATCAAGGTCTTGAAAATACAGGATCTTCCTCTTACAAAGACAGTTACATGAGAGGTATTCTTGGCCAACGAGACGTAGGTGTGATTTTAGGTTTATGTGAGGTGTTGATTATCAAGCTCTAGAGATGAGATCTTCAGTTTCTACAGCACTGTGGAAAGGGTGAGGAGAACTATACACAGTAATTAGTGTATAGCTCTCTTCTTGGTTTGCATTTTTACTCTATTTTAGGAAAACTTCCCTTCTTACTTTTTATATATATAATATCAATACACTGAAAAAGGAAACTGTGGTGTATGTTCCATTTTAATGAATTAATTTGCACAGTACTATGTTTTTATACTTTGGGAACAAACAGAAGATTAACTTTGCTTTCTAAGATGAAATAGATATTGTTACAGAATTTTTACTTGAAACAGTGATTGTCCATTAGCATGTGGGTATTAAGTGTATCTTCTTTATCATAGATGTGTTTAAATTTTAAAATATAAAAATTAGCACTACCCTTTTGTGACTTCTTCAGATATAAACGTGTATGTGTTTGTGTGTACTCAGTTCTTTTTTTTTAAGAGAACCACATAGGGTTTGTGGGTCTTTTTGTTTTGTTTTTTTTTTGTGTGTTTTTGGAGAAGTTTTTGCTATAGGGCACGTGCGCTCACCAGAAAGACAGAGAGAGACCCAGAGAGATAGAAAGCGAGAAATCACCCCCCAGGGGGGATGGTCACGCCGCAATCCCTTCTCCTCCATTCTCCTCTCGGGATCTTGGGCACGCACGCACACGTGCCCGGCATGAGTTTAAACCACCAGGTCCAGGACTTGAACCGCGGTCAACTACATGGGAGTCCAGCGACATAGCCATTATGCTAACTGCTGGTCCCAGGATTTGTGTTTTGAAAACAACTATGATGAGATTATTTGCCTTCTTCAGTTGTCTGGTATAAAATGACAAAGGAAAGGAGCTTTATAATTTGGCATTAACACTTGACCTGTGTTTGTTTAGTGAAGTAAGGTATGAGGTATAAGTATAAAACATATTTCATGTTTTACTCATATTTATAATGTCATTGAATAGCCGTCTGTCTCTGTTCATTTTTTACTGCTGCGAGCGTGTACCAGTGACTGGGTGGTTCATGAGAAGAGACGTTTCCTCGTCCCAGTTCTGGAGGATGGGCAGTGCAGTATCAGCGTGCCAGTGTGTGACAGTATGAGGAGCCGTCTCTCACTACGCAACCTGCTCCTGTGATAATGGCAGTAATCCTTCTGTGAGGATAGAGCCCTCGTGGCTTAATCGTCTCTTAAATGTCCCACTGCTTTTTTTAAAGAGATTTTTGCTCTAGGGCATGTGTGCTCACTGTAGCAGAGATAGAAGTGAGAAATCAACCCCTAGGGCAGATGGCTACCCGGCAGTCCCTTCTCCTCTATTCTCCACTTGAGACGTTGGCCACGCGTGCACATGGACCCAGTGTGAGTTTCAAATCACTGGGCCTGGGACTTGAGCTGTGGTCAGCCATATGAGAGTCCAGAGTCCAGCAATGTAACCATTACACCATGTGCTGGTCCTTCTTTGTTGGTTTTTTTTTTTTTTTTTTTTTTTTTACATAGTAGCCAGACTAACAGGTATTGTACATTTCCTTGGTGATTAATGATGCTGAACATTTTTTTTTATGTATCTGTTGGCCATTTATATGGCTTTGTTTTGGGGAAAATATCTAGGTCCTTTGCTCATTTTATTTTTTTACTGCAATTAAGTTGTAGAAATTCCTCATGTCTTTTGAATAATAACCCATTATCAGATGTACATGTGGTTTACAGATATTTTCGCTCACTCCATAGGTACACAGAGTTGCTGTGCACACATTTTTTAGTTTGATTTAGTACTCCCCGTATATTTATGCTTTTGTCATCATATCCAAAAATTATTTCCAAGACCAAGGTGGTAAAGCTTTTTTTTCTAGATTTTTCTCTAGTACTTTTACAATTTCAGGTTTGACATTTAAATGTTTGATTCATTCTGAGGTGATTTTAGTGTATGGTCTGAAATAAGGATCCAGTTTTAATTTTTTTTTAATTTTAATTTTCTTAGTTTTACTACAGGGCACATGCACTCACCACAGAAAGACAGAGGCAGGTAGGACAGCAGTGCTTACAGTCCCTTGTCCTCCAGACTTTTCCTGGGACTTCGGACACACATGCACATGTGCCCAGGATGATTTCCAAGACACTAGTTCTGGAACCTGGACCAGGATGGCCACGTGGGATCCATCTGTCTTAGCCTCCATGTCCACCTGCTAACCCAGTTCTAGTCTTTAGCTTGTGAATATCCAGTTTTCTCAGCATCATTTGTTAAAAAGGCTTTTCTTTTCTCACTGTCTATTCTTGGCACCGCTGATGAAGGTCAGTTTACCTCACCTGTATGGATAAAGGGCTCTTCTGTTCTATTGCTTGATATACCAGTACCATGTTGTTTAATGACTACAGCTTTGTAATATATTTTTAAATCATGTAGTGTGATGCCTCCTGCTTTGTTTTTCAGTAACTGTGAGTTTTTAACGAGACTTGCCATTATCACATCTGATACCTTTAAGAGATGTGTTGAAATGAAAATGTCCAGTGATCAAAACTTATTTTAAAGCTATACTAACTAAGGTAGTGTTTTATTAATATGAAGGTAAATAGACCACTATAACGAATATCGTTTTCAGAAACAGATGCAGCCACTTGATTTATAGCAGTAGTCGTGCTGAAATGCCAGGAAGCAGGGTGTTGTTAGCAAATAGTGCCAGAGTAAGTATCTCTGTAAAGGAGAGTTAATTTTGACGGTTATTGTTTATAATGATTCTAAAATCCATATGGATAGTGGAGGTAAATGTGAGTGGGGAAATGGTACTTTGGACTGTGTTAGCGTTAGGAACTTCTTGGCCATCAGGAGAGTGAAAAGGAAGGTCATATGTTGTGAAGATGTTTCTTATTCATACAAGGCCTGGGATCCAGATATGAAAGAAGTCTCACAAATCAGAGAGAAAGTCACCCAGTGGAGGAAAAAATGAGATGGGCACCTTCTCAAAGGAGGCTTTCCAAATGGCCACTAAACATCTGAAAAGAGCTTCATTCTTAGTTATCGTCACGTTTTTAAAAGTCAGAACTAGTGATCATCAAGTGAATAAAAGTTAAAACCACAGTCAGATGCCATAACCTAGTCACCAAAACGATTAAAATCAGTAACACTGATTACGTGCAGAGTTTGGGTAACTGGAACGCATACTGGTTTAGCAATTTTAAAACAGACAGCCTGAGGCCAGCAGGTGGCATGGTATTTAAAGCTCTGGATTTTGTGGATAGTCCTAGACCCAGCTGCTGGAAAAACACTCTGTGTGTGTGTGTGTGTGTGTGTGTGTTTGTGTGTGTGTTTGCACCCAGAATCCTGAGAAGAGAATGAGAAAGGGATTACAGCGTGGCCATCCCTCCTTGTCTTGATTTCTCACGTTCCCTCTCTGTCTATCTCAGGTAAGCTCACACACCCTATGTCAAAAACCTAAAAAATAAAAAATAACTTTTTAAACATAAAATTAATCAAGCACTCACTATGTAAATTTAGAAAATTATTAAAAATTCACACTAATAGGGAACCAGCAATTAGCGTAATGGCTATGTCGCTGGACTCCCACGTAGTCGACCGCGGTTTGCATTCCGGACCCGGTGACTTAAAAAAACTCACGCCGGGCGCGTGTGCGTGCGTGCCCAAGATCCTGAGAGGAGAAAGGAGGAGAAGGGATTGCGGCGTGACCATACCCCCTGGGGGATGATTTCTCACTTTCTGTCTCTATGTCTCTCTCTGTCTGTCTGGCGAGCGCACGCGCCCTATAGCAAAAATCTCTCTCAAAAAAAATTCACACTAATAAATGCCACTGTTTTATGGTTTCTCATCAAGGAAAATCTGTATTACGTAGTTTTATAGACTTCCTATTTCTAGATAGTAGGTTAAAGACAGTGTTGTTGCAGTAAGCACTAAGCAATGAGAAATATGAAATGTAGAACTTAAAAACCAGGGTAGTTAGTTATAATAACAGGGTTTAAAAGGCATCTGAGAATTGAATTACCTTTTTTGGACGGAGCAGTGTCTACACACACACACACACACACACACACCCCTTCTAAATAAACAGTTGAACAACAGGAATGAGACTATATAAATCCCCAAGATGATGCTGTGAAAGATTGAAGCCAAACTGAAGTGAACAGAGGTTTTGAGGGTTAAGATGGTGGCAGACCTTTGCCTATTATTGAAGCACTCTCAGGAACTTACGAGAATATACAGTTGACAACAAAATTATAAAGTAAAGCTAAGCCCAAATGTAGACATGCAGAAGAATTTCCAGTAACATCCAGATCTGTCGAACTGGACATGGTGCAGTTTCTTTTTGCCTATGGACGTCCTCAGAATTCGCTGTAAGATTTCACCAACACGCTTCCATCTCCTTGGCTTGTTCCCCAGAAATATCGCTGCACTTCCTGTGCTGTGTCTCTTCTGCCTTACCAGAGTGTTTTGTTATACCTCATGCCGTCATGGGCTGTGTATTAGTGAGGGAGCAATAAACTTCATTCAGACTGGGAGTAGATCCTACTTTTGAGCCAAAACTTAAAGGGCCATGTGTTTTTTTGTTTGTTTGTTTGTTTGTTTGTTTTGTTTTTTGTTTTTCTTTTAAATAGGGTAAGTGTGCTCACTAGAAAGAAATAGACAGAGAGGGAAAGGGACATATCACCACCACCACCCTTAGGGAGGATGGTTATGCCACAATCCCTTCTCTATTCTTCTCTTGGGGTTTTGGGCATGCATACTCAGGTACCCGGTGTGTTTTTCAGGCCGTTGGATCTGAGACTCGAACCAGAGTCAGCCAGGTGGGATCCAGTGCCTTAGCTACCATGCCACCTGCTGTCCTGCATTGGTGTGGGTTTTTTTTTTTTTTTTTTTTTTTTTTTTGGAGAGGATTTTGCTATAGGGCATGTGTGCTTGCCAGAAAGACAGAGACAGAAAGACCCCCCAGGGAGGATGGCCACACCACAATCCCTTCTCCATTCTCAGGATCTTGGGCGCACACGCACACACACCCGGCGTGAGTTTAAGCCACTGGGTCTGGGACTCAAACCACAGTCAGTGACATGGGAGTCCAGCAACATAGCCATTATGCCATCTGCTGGTCCTGATGTTAGTTTTTGTTTTTGCCTTTTTTTTTTTTTTTTAACATAACACCATTAAGTTATATTTCAGGATTTTAGAACTCTGAAACATTAAATTAAAACTTCAGCTTTTCCTTATTTATGAAATGTCACACACTGCATGCATGCTTTGAAAAACCTTATGTATGTCTTAAAGTTTTATGACAATTAAATGTAAATTAGAAAATATAAGATAAAACAAAAGTTTTGAGGTAGGCAGTGATGGTTTGCGCTTGAGCGCCACGTTAATCTGCACTGCCTGCGCCGTCTCATGAGGTCCTGAAAGGATGCCTCGGCTGCAAAGCTCATGTCGTCATCCAGGAATGGTTTTGCCCCCAAGGGGACCTTTGGAAATATCTGGAAATGTTTGGGGTTCTCACACCTGTGGGGGCAGCTCCCCGTTGCTGGCTGTGTGGTAAAGTCAAGGGATACTGCTCAATGCCCTGCCTGGTGAAGGACAGCTCCTCACACAGGGAGCACACCACCCCGCCCCGGATGTCTGAGTGTTGAAGAGAGAAGCCCTCAGGAACCAGCAGTTAGCGTAATGGCTGTTACTGGACTCTGACGTAGTCGACCGCGGTTCGCGTCCCGGACCCGGAGGCTTAAAACTCACGCTGGGCGCGTGTGCGTGCGTGCCCAAGATCCCGAGAGAAGAATGGAGGAGAAGGGATTGCGGCGTGACCATCCACCCTGGGGGGTGATTTCTTGCTTTCTGTCTCTCTGTCTCTCTCTGTCTGGTGAGCGCATGCGCCCTATAGCTGAAACCTCTCCAAAACAAAAAAAAAGAAAAGAAAAGAAAAGAAAAGAAAAGAAAAGAAAAGGAAAGAAAGGAAAAGAAAAGAGAAGCCCTCTTTTAGAGCTACAGAGAAGCTTGGATTAAGTTCGACTATCTCAAGTATTTTGCAGCCAAAAAAAGCCGTCCCATGTAGCATATATACCCATCAAGCGTATGATGGGCTTTCTCTTTGTGAGGGGGTGGGGTGGGGGGTTGGGCACATGCACTAGCTGGAGAGAGAGAGAGGAAATGTGAGAAAGCACCCCCAGGGTGGACGGCCACGCTGCAGTCCCCTCTCCTCCAGTCTTCTGCAGTTTGGGGCACACACACACACACACGTGCCCAGCATGATTTCAAGGCACTGTGTCTGGCACTCTAACCAGGGTCGGCCATGTGGGAGTCCAGCGTTTTAACCCCTACACCACCGGCTGGCCCCTGGCTTTCTTTTTAAAAACAACAGTAACAACAAAACAGCATTTTAGAAATTGAAATACCCAGTCCATTTGATGTTTAGGATGTTGTATTTATTGAATGTCATCAGTAAATATGATTGATTTGTAAATAAGTTGGTATAATAACTTTCCTTAATATGCCTTAGTAATCATCATTCAATCTATTTTTTTTTGAGAGAGAGAGAACTTTTTTGCTATAGGGTGCGTGCGCTCTCCAGAAAGACAGAGAGAGACAGAAAGCGAGAAATCACCCCCCAGGGGGGATGGCCACACCGCAATCCCTTCTCCTCCATTCTCCTCTTGGGATCTTGGGCACGCACGCACACATGCCCGGTGTGAGTTTAAGCCACCGGGTCCGGGACTCGAACCGCGATCAACTACATGGGAGTTCAGCAACATAGCCATTATGCTAACTGCTGGTCCCATTCAATCTACATTTGATATGCTTATAAAGGGATGTTGATAAGAGAAAGTCAACAGTGACTCCGATAATTTTATGAGCCTCGGGTCCTGGCAATTAAATATAAAGGCAAGGAGAAACAGAAAACTGGACTGAATTCTTTCCCAAACTGCTTGTTACCAGGTATGTCATTTTGGAAGTTACTTAATTTTTCTGTTCGTTCTTCTTCTTTTTTAAAAGATAATTATTTAATTGTATTTATTATTATTTTTTTTTTAATTTTTTGGAGTGGTTTTTGCTATAGGGCGCGTGCACTCGCCAAAAAGACAGAGACAGAGAGACAGAAAGTGAGAAATCACCCCCCAGGGGGGTGGCCATGCCACGATCCCTTCTCCTCCATTCTCCTCTCAGGATCTTGGGCACGCACGCACACGCGCCCGGCTTGAGTTTAAGTCCCCGGGTCTGGGACTCAACCGCGGTTGTCTACATGGGAGTCCAGCGACACAGCCATTTCGCTAACTGCTCTTCCCTCTGTTCTTTTTAAAATGAGACTAGTTCTAGTTTTCTTATCTTTTGGTTCTTATGAGCTAAAATTTGATAATAGGTGGATAAATTTCTCTCAGGGTTGACGATGTTATTTTCCATTTCCAAGCCAGCATAGGCCTGGCAGACAACAATGCGGCAGGGTAAGGAGTGTGTGGGGAGGGCGAGGGGGCGGGCAACGCTAGAAGAAGCCACGCGCTGTGGCAGGTGGGCTTCCAGGCCAGGCCTGCGGGAGTGTCTCAGTCTAGGCTCGGGAGAGAGGAAACTGGAGGTACCGAGGAAGGGTGTCCTGGGCAGCAGGAACACAGAGAGACAGACAGAAATGTCTGAGAAAAAGACAAAGAAATGTCAGCCAGCCAGAAAGGTCCAGACTGTGTGAACACTTTCAATCATTGGAAACAGTCCTGCCTTAGTGTGGGTTCCTTCCAAAACAGACCCAAAACAGCAGTTCCGGCAGAAGCAGTTCACGTTACAGTAGCTCACGGAGGACTATGGCCGCAGAGTCCAGGAAGGGGAGGCGTCCCAGAAGGTGCTGCCCAGTCAGCGAAGCTCAGGTCCATTGGGGAATCCCTGGAAGCCGGTGCCAAACACGTCTGTCAGCTCTTCCACCAGGGGGTGAGGGAGCTAAGGCATCACCTTCCAACCTCGCTCTTCCACCAGGGGGTGAGGGAGCTAAGGCATCACCTTCCAACCTCGCTCTTCCACCATTGGGTGAGGGAGCTAAGGCATCACCTTCCAACCTCGCTCTTCAACCCAGGGGGTGAGGGAGCTAAGGCATCACCTTCCAACCTCGCTCTTCCACCAGGGGGTGAGGGAGCTAAGGCATCACCTTCCAACCTCGCTCTTCAACCCAGGGGGTGAGGGAGCTAAGGCATCACCTTCCAACCTCGCTCTTCCACCAGGGGGTGAGGGAGCTAAGGCATCACCTTCCAACCTCGCTCTTCAACCCAGGGGGTGAGGGAGCTAAGGCATCACCTTCCAACCTCGCTCTTCCACCAGGGGGTGAGGGAGCTAAGGCATCACCTTCCAACCTCGCTCTTCCACCAGGGGGTGAGGGAGCTAAGGCATCACCTTCCAACCTCGGTCTTCAACCCAGGGGGTGAGGGAGCTAAGGCATTACCTTCCAACCTGTCTTCCACCAGGGGGTGAGGGAGCTAAGGCATCACCTTCCAACCTCGGTCTTCCACCAGGGGGTGAGGGAGCTAAGGCATCACCTTCCAACCTCGGTCTTCCACCAGGGGGTGAGGGAGCTAAGGCATCACCTTCCAACCTCGCTCTTCAACCCAGGGGGTGAGGGAGCTAAGGCATCACCTTCCAACCTCGCTCTTCCACCAGGGGGTGAGGGAGCTAAGGCATTACCTTCCAACCTCGGTCTTCCACCAGGGGGTGAGGGAGCTAAGGCATCACCTTCCAACCTTGGTCTTCAACCCAGGGGGTGAGGGAGCTAAGGCATCACCTTCCAACCTCGGTCTTCCACCA
The DNA here is from genome assembly GCA_026018925.1 of Tupaia tana. NCBI lineage: Eukaryota > Metazoa > Chordata > Mammalia > Scandentia > Tupaiidae > Tupaia > Tupaia tana. The sequence goes on from JAKSZU010000002.1 coordinate 146,315,055, forward strand.
GGGGGTGAGGGAGCTAAGGCATCACCTTCCAACCTCGGTCTTCCACCATTGGGTGAGGGAGCTAAGGCATCACCTTCCAACCTCAGTCTTCCACCGGGGGTGAGGGAGCTAAGGCATCACCTTCCAACCTCGCTCTTCCACCAGGGGGTGAGGGAGCTAAGGCATCACCTTCCAACCTCGGTCTTCCACCAGGGGGTGAGGGAGCTAAGGCATCACCTTCCAACCTCGCTCTTCCACCATTGGGTGAGGGAGCTAAGGCATCACCTTCCAACCTCGGTCTTCCACCATTGGGTGAGGGAGCTAAGGCATCACCTTCCAACCTCGGTCTTCCACCAGGGGGTGAGGGAGCTAAGGCATCACCTTCCAACCTCGGTCTTCCACCAGGGGGTGAGGGAGCTAAGGCATCACCTTCCAACCTCGGTCTTCCACCAGGGGGTGAGGGAGCTAAGGCATCACCTTCCAACCTCGCTCTTCAACCCAGGGGGTGAGGGAGCTAAGGCATCACCTTCCAACCTGTCTTCCACCAGGGGGTGAGGGAGCTAAGGCATCACCTTCCAACCTCGGTCACTTGGAGAATACTCGTCCTTTGCCAGAGGCGAGACTTCTCCCTGAGTGGTGGACTTCAGCTGTCCCAGCCAGCCAGCTGAGGAAGTCAGGCCAGAGTGCACTGAGGTACGAGGACAAGAAAATACAGGCAGACGATGTAGACACTGTCTACTGAAACTTGTAAAAATGTAGTAGTTTTATTCTTCTTTGGGGCCATTGGAAAAGTCGTCACGCATTTTTGCATAGAAAAAAAATTGAAAATTTTGTCTTTATGATTTTTCCAGTGAATCAATAGATCCAAAAGCAGAGAAAATATATTTATGAAACACACTTTATTGGTGTTTTTAAGATATGCTCTGAAAAAATATGAACAAGTAATATTTAAAATGTCTTGCTAACTGTGGGTAGTCTTCTATTTTAAGCCAATATATGTCTTATAAAAAATTGTGCAAAAAACATGTAAAAATACATATTTAAGAACACACATCTCTATCAACAACAATTTTATCTTTATTCCATATTTTAACAATTCCTCGATAATTTGTTCCCTTATAGAGGATTTTTTTTTTTAAGAGGTTTTTGAGTTAGGGCATGTGCACTTGCCAGAGAGAGAGACAGACACAGGGAAGGTCAGAAATCATCCTTGGGGGGAAGAGCCACGCCGCAATCCCTTCTCCTCCATTTTCCTCCCGGATCTTAGACATGTACATGTATGCACATGCGCCCAGCTCGAGTTTTAAGCCACTGGGTCTGGGACTCAAACTGCCATCGGCCAAGTGGGAGTCCAGTGACGTAACCACTACACCATATGCTGGCCCTGAAGATTGGTTATTGATGCTGTCAGCAGGCCCTGTTTTTTGAATTGTGTTTTCCGAAGAATCCGTTATTGCCCTCTGAGCCAGTCATCTTTCTGCCCATGTCCCTTCTAACCAGCAGTGCACTTCGGGGAACGCTGACGAGAGTGGCAGGCCGAGTGCGGCTGTGCAGAGTCAGTAAATTACAGGCCGGGTCTGCTCTGAACTTCTGATTCTGTCTTTAATAGCGTAATTCTCTAACTGGACTGAACCAACTTGGACCACACAAGCTTACTAAGACTGGAGTCGGGAGTTGGACCTTCATTTAGTTCTTGTTTTTAAGTACAGTCTGTAAGGTTGTGATTGTTCGTGCTTTCACGTGTTAATTATGAAACATGTCTAGAAAAACCTGAAAATACTAACATAGTTTCCCTGTATTGAATTTAAGTATAAATGAATGCAGAGCGTAAAGAAAATTATTAGTGCAAGAAGCAGGAGTCGTCTGCTGATTTGCAAGTTTGTTTGTCACTGTTAGATGCTACGTAATGGCACAAGTTAAGTGCTAATGGTCCACTTCACAGCGCGAAAGCCATCACAGAAGCAGTCATCGCCGTGTAGCTAAAGGGAAATTGTACAACTGTCTGGTTACATGGGACATAAAAACATTTTCTGTTCTTAAAACAATCATCTCTAAGAAAACACATTCAGTGAAATAAAAGTTAGGTTATAACTCCCACCATACATAAACACACCGTTCCTTTTTTTTCCTCCAAGAGTTGGATATTAGTTGTTGCCTAGGGATTGCTATGGGTTTGCCATTTATAATTCAAACATTTTCACTGCAGTATTGTTTAGCTGTGAATAAAGCTAAGTGTTGGGTTCACATGGAACACATTTTGCATCTGCAAAATCATTTTCTTGCAAAACAACATGCCGCTTATTTCATTTAGGATTTATCAGTAATGAGACACTTCCTGTGGCAGCTGGAATAGTCTCTTATTTTCTCCAACGTGCTGTACTTTCATAGTGATATTACACACGCTAGATATTGAAGGATATTTCTGAGGGTACTGTCATTCCAATCTTAGACCTTAAAAATGGAGTAGTCTTGGGGCCATATTAATTAGGGTGCTAGACTCCATGTAGCCAACTGCGCTTTGAGTCCTGGACCTGGCAGCTGGCAACATACATACCAGGCACATGTGTGTGCATGCCCAAAATTCTGAGAGGAGAACGGAGAAGGAGTTATGGCGTATCCATTCCCCCTGGGGGTTGATTTCTCGCTCTCTGTGTCTCTCTGATGAGGACACACACCCTATAGCAAAAATCTCTTTAAAAAAATGAGGTAGTTTTTTTAAATTTTATTTTATTATTTTTTTGAGAGGTTTTTGGTATAGGGTGCGTGAGCTCGCCAGAAAGAGACAGAGAGATAGAAAGTGAGAAATCACCGTCCGGGGGTATGGCCACACCACAATCCCTTCTCCTCCATTCTCCTCTCGGGATCTTGGGCACGCACGCACATGTGCCCAGCATGAGTTTAAGCCACCAGGTCCGGGACTCGAACTGCGGTCGGCTACATGGGAGTCCAGCGACATAGCCATTACGCTAACTGCTGGTCCTAGTTAGTTTTATTTCAATGCAGTATAATTATTATATATTTACTAAGGCTGTTCAGTCATTTTATCATAATCTCTCTTCCACCAGCAAAGAGGGTGTTGACATTTTCCTGAATTTTTTTAAACCAAAACATCAGCAAGGTATGAGTAACAACTAAAAAAATACGAAGAAAATATGCAGTAAATTTGTAGTTGGGATTCTGCCCTCTCACATGTTCATTCTTTAACCCTCCAGTAAACATTACGCGTAGGCCCCCTAAATGTCAGATGATACATTTGCCCTGGTGGTATGGGAGAGGAACATGATGTATTGTTGGCCCAAGACATGAGAACTTTACTTCTGTTGCACGCATGGTATTAGAAACCTCAGTTGTTATAGCATTTTTCTTCAGTGTTATAGTTGCTTTATTTCCGTCACCCTGCATCCAATTCTTTGCAAGCTTTGCCCTATCTTTATTCTCCTTTTTTAAAAAAATTGGTATAATAAATATTTATGTGATAAAATGTGATGTCTAGATACATGTATACATTGCATAATGATTAGATCACGGTTGTTAGTGTATTTCTCACTCAGGGATTGATGTTTCTGTGGGGAAGTAATTGCTGGAAACCCCACCTGCCATCTCCCTTCACCCCGCTCTTTGTTCCTTTTTACTTCCATATTCCTGTCTGTCGGTTGGCGTTGGTAGAAGTTCTTCTTTACTTTGAGCCCCTGCTACTGCTCAGGGCTTTATCCCCACCCGAGCGTCTTTCCCGTCACACTAACTGCACCCCTGACACTAACGCAGCCCTCGTCACCGCCAGCTCCTGGAGCTACCCCAGCTGATTGTACGCCCCTCGGCGTTGCAGCCTAGGATCCTGGAAGTGCATTAAGAAGGGCTGTGTGGTTTGTACTTTACCAAGTCCCTTCACACATGATCACAACGAACGGTGGCTGAAGAGAATAAACTCTGTCTTTGCAGATGGAAACTCAGGCTGTATTTTCATCCTTTCAAAAATGTTAAGTACATCTGAAATAAAGGTTTCCTCTCACAATGTTTGTTGTTCATTTATAATTAAAACCTTTAAAGTATATATACAGAGGGGTTTACAGAGCTACAAAATGAGAAAATGTTTTAATGTACAAAATATAAAATACAGTTAAATATTATTTAAGAATTCAGAATATATGTAATTTCAGAGAAGATAAGAGAACAAAAAAGAGGAACAGCCCTCCCACAGAGAGAAGGAAGAAGTCCTTGTTTACTTGTTTATATTAGTTATTTTTTTCTGGTTATGCGAGATTATTTAGAACATTGGACAAAGTAATAAACTAATTAGAACTCCGTGGTCCTTCAAAATCAAGGAACTTATTCTATCAATAAACTTGAGTAAAATTATATTAAAGGTAATTTACAATAAGCATAGAATTCAGGTTTGAAAAAGTATTAAGTTAAATCTTTACAGCTTCAAATAAGACCATATACATTTCAAAAACTCGGGGCCAGCAGCTGCCGGTAACGGCTGTGTTGCTGGACTCCCATGTAGCCGATCACAGTTCTAGTCTCAGACCTGGTGGCTTAAACTCACGCTGGGCGTGTGTGGGTGCATGCTCAAGATCCTGAGAGGAGAATGCAGGAGAAGGGATTGTGGTGTGACCATCCCCCCAGGGGGTGATTTCTCTCGCTCTCTGTCTCTCTGTCCCTCTGTGTCTTTGTGGTGAGCGCACGTGCCTTATAGCAAAAACCTCTCCGAAAGAAAGAAAGAAAGAAATTTCAAAAACACAACAATATTTTTTATTCCAAACATGCTTATTAACATCACTACATTTTGATTTTATATAATGATTTTATATAATATATTTATTATAATACAAAGAAATTTTTATAAACTTGGATAAAATAAATAGCCCCCAAATTATTACTTCTGTATTCATATTATCTATACCACTTCTATCTAGGTAAGAAGAGAAATATGTATTACTTTTAAATACTAGGGGACCAGCAGTTAGCATAATGGCTATGTCACTGGACTCCTACGTAGTCGACTGCAGTTCAAGTCCTGTACCTGGTGGCTTAAACTCACACCGGGCGCGTGAGTGTGCATGCCCAAGATCCCGAGAGGAGAATGGAGGAGAAGGGATTGCGGCGTGGCCATTCCCCCTGGGGGGTGATTTCTTGCTCTCTGTCTCTCTCTTTCTGGCGAGCGCACGTGCCCTATAGCAAAAACCTCTCAAAAAAAAAAAAAAACAAAAAACCTCACACCAGGTGCATGTGCGTGTGTGCCCAAGATCCTGAGATGATAATGGAGGAGAAGGGATTGCGGTGTGGCCATCCCCCCTGGGGGGTGATTTCTGGCTTTCTGCCTCTCTGTCTTTCTCTGTCTGTCTGCTGAGCGCACGCGCCCTATAGCAAAAACCTCTCCAAAAAAAGAAAAAATAAATACTAGTTCATATAAAATATATACTTTTAGTGTTTTTGTATGTTCAAGGCTGCCTTTGATTTTCTCTTCCCCATAATGTCTCAAGAAACATGTTGTCATATATGCCACGTAGATTATCAAGGCAGAGAACCAAAATATGTTTGTCCCTCTTCTATGCAAGGAAAAAAGTGCCACAGTATGATTTGACTATGATGTTAATCAAGTTATGTTCTAGTTTATAACATGATCTCTGAAATTTTAGAATGATTAATAATCCTGAAGAGAGGGAACAATAGCTATGCATTGGGAAAATTTCTCATTCTTTTTTTTATGAGTCATGCCGAATATTTAAACATATCTTTGGAACTCTTCTCCCCTTTATTTCCATTTCTCTCTTACCCATTTCCTCCCTCCCCTTCAGTATCATTAAACTGTTAGTAACTTTTTTAGTTAACAAAATAGATTAAAGTTTATTAGAATAGGATTCAGGTAGACAACTGAGTCACAGGTGTGTGTGTGTGTGTGTGTGTGTTTAAATCTTAATTACAATGAACAACACATTTTCTTCTGTTACAAATATTTTATTATTGACTATCATTCCTCCTTTCTTTTCTTTTTTTTAATGAAAAGTAAGTAACCTTATGTCTCTCCTGAGTGAATGAGAAAGATGGATAGCAACCTTCAACAGGATCTTGACTAGAATTCACCTCTAGCCTCAGCCAGCCCCAAACACGGGCACACACATGCCAGGGAAACTCAGGGAGGTCTCTGGCCGTGGTCCTGGAACTTTCCCAGGTGCGTCAGCCTCCCACAGCATAGTGCTTTACCACTGCACCACGCTGTCTGGCTCCCCCTCTTTTCCTTTATACTGTTTTTCTTCTCTTCTCTTCTCTTCTCTTCTCTTCTCTTCTCTTCTCTTCTCTTCTCTTCTAACTGTCCTCTCCTCAACTCTCCTCAACACTCCTCTCTTCTCTTCTCTTCTCTTCTCTTCTCTTCTCTTCTCTTCTCTTCTCTCCTCAACTCTCCTCAACGCAACTCTCCTCAGCGCAACTCTCCTCAATGCAACTCTCCTCTCTTCTCCTCTCTATTCAGTATATAAATGCAAAGATTATTATTTATGAAGTTATTTTAAACAGCATAACAATAACTGTATTTAGCCTACTTAATAATTTAACTTCATACAGATTGCAATTGTATATTCCATACATTTGCTAAAAGCTTAATCTCTTTGAAAAGCTTTGGATCTATCCATATGATCCATTTAATTTGTATTTACCACAAGCTGTGTCTTCAAAGGTTAGAATGAATATATAGCATAGAATATTGCTTAATCGTAACTTATAATCTGTTATTGTATCCTTGATGTTGTAACTTAAACAAGACTCTTTAAATTTATAATATTCAAAGTAAGCCTTGTTGCTAAAATGAATTTTATAGTAGCTGTACTAGCAGAGCTGCTGTACTAATAATGCAAAAATGCTTTAATTCTCTCCCAAAGAAGCAATTACTATGAAAAGTAACATTTTATTTCTGCTAAGAAATAAAATTGTGCCCTACATCAAATTTTGCAAGAAACTGTCAAAAGCTCTCAAAGTTAGGTAACTTTATAGTTTTCTTTCACTAAAAGAATGAAAACAATCATTTTTACAATAAAAGAAACATTATGAAATAAGTAGTAACTATATATTGTGTCTGAGATTTGATTTATACTTTATATACTTATTAAAGCTTTAAGGTTCTTAAATTCAAGGTGTAAACTAAATTTCAGGAATGCGTTTTGTATTATATGAGATTATATTACACCGGTGTGTTTTCTCTTTGAGGTACATACATCTGTCAGATTCCATTTAGTTGGATATACAAACTAATACCTAAAAGTGATACATGTATAAAAAAATGAATTTTTGTTTCTTTTCTTTGCTTCTCCCACCCACCCTCAACCACCCACCCTCTTCCCTTATAGTCTCTGGCATTCACACTTAACCTCTCTACGATCATATTCTTCACATCTTTCCATCTCTGCCATATAGTGCAGACATTTGGTCCATATGAAGTGGGGATATGCAGTGTGTCTCTTTCAAAGCCTAACTCAATTCACTTAACATTAAGTCTATATTGACAGACTTTGAATAAAAAAATAGTGTCTCATTTTTTTAATGGCTGAGTAATATTCCCTAGTATGTGTCTAACAATGTGTAAGGTAGCATATGGAGTGGAGTACCACTTCCTCTTTAGAAATCCTGTAACTTGTTAGTTCAGACCAAGTATTTCAAGTCTCATGATGAAGTGCCTACCTTATTATCAAGGTAATCTCTGTGGCACCTAAATTGTTTGAAAGTATTACTCCACAGAATAATATTTGCTCCTAGAAAATTACAGTATCTAGCACTATATTTTGATATTTAAGATATTTCTCCTATACCATTCCCTTATTATGTAAAACCAAGATGCTGTTTATACATTTCACTCTAGTAAATCTTCACTTTGCTTTTATATTGCTTATATTTTTAGTTTTAAAGTTTTTCTTAAAGAATTATTTTATTAACTTTATGTATTTATTAATTCGCTAATTAATTAATTCATATATATATATATATATATATATATACACACACACACACACACACACACACACACACCAGAGAAGGACAGAGAGAGACAGAGAGAGAAAGGAAAAGTGAGAAACCAAGCTGCCAGGTCCTGGACTCAAACTGTGGTCGGCCATGTGGAAGTCCAGCACCCTTAACCACCATGCCACCTGCTGGCCCCAAGATTTTTTTATTTAAATTTCCAGAGGGTATCTGCACATGCGAGACAGAGAGAGAGAGAGAGAAAGAGAACTCTCCAGTGAGGTGTGGTCACACTGCAATCCATTTCCTCCCTCCCTCCATGCCGTCATGACTTTGGGCGTGCCATGCACACACACTTGCCTGGAGTCTGTTTTTCAGCCAGGAGGGCTGGGATTTGAACTGTAGTTGGCCATGGATATCCAGCTCCCTACACACAGGACTTAACCGCTGTACTATGAGATTGGTCCTCTATTTTAAGTTTTGATAGTTACAGACCATTCTTTTTCTTTAGTTTGCTCATTGCTTAATATATTAGGTTCTGAAAACAAGGATTATCTTTAACATGTTTTAAGCAACTAATAAGTTCATTAAAATACACCGTAAATATAACTAGCAATAATTTAACTGTAATGACTTCAGTGAATTATAATTTACACTTCACCGTTGATTATTAAATCATCATTAAAGGGATTCTCATCTTAAAGAAAGATTTTTTCTCACTTTTTTCCTAGCACCTCAATTATAGTTCAAGAAACTTTCAAACCTTCATACGCTTTCACTTTCTCCTTCTCTCTCCTATTTCATCGATGCTAGTAAAACTCCAGACTACCTGATTTTCTCAAAGCTGACGGTAATAAAAACCTGCCATTAACAGTGGTAATATGGTCTAAAATAATTTGATGTCACTTCTGAAAGTTCTCCAGGAAGAAGCTTAAATGCAGAGTGGAACTCACTTCCTTATGAAGTAATGGTATGATTTTTCTGTTCAACTTTAGATGCTCACAGCTATGACATTTTTCCTCTCCTGAAGAGTCTGGTGATGAGGAATTGTTTAACGAGAGTGAAAAGCCTTCGGTATACTTGCGACATAGTAAAATTAGTGAAGCACAAAAAGCATAGACTTTCTACTAGACCAGAACTAATACACTAAAAAATTGAGGTTGTCATTTTATAAAGCACTTAGAGGTAAACTAGAACTTTAAAAATGGGCTCTGCTGCAGTGGCTCGGACTGCTCCAGTGCCGTGTGGCGGCCCAGGTTTGCTGCCCGACCGTAGCAGCGCAGGCATGGCGGCAGAGCTTCAGTCCGAGCCAGCTGGGAGGTGGAGCAGGAGGTACCTGCATGGTGGGACCCTGCCAAAAAGCAATCTCTTCTTCTCATTTTCTTAATCAGATCATCTTTAAGGAAAAAAAAAAGGTTTTTTTAACCAAGTGGTTGTCCTTTTCAACAAATACTGTAGAAGAAAGAATTACACGAAGTACAACAATGAAACCCTATGTATAATGTTTTGCTAGCTCATTTTTTATAAGCAGGATTTGAGTTAGCATAAAGGGCATTCTAAGATTGTAACCTGTTAATAGGACATGCTTGAATAGACTGTATTACTAGTTACAGAAATTAAAGACCTGTCCTTTGCATGCTCCTAGAAACATGGACGAGATGGCAGTGACAGCAGACGCTTAGGTGATGACATGATGAGATTCCAGATCCACTCAAATCCAGAACATCTCTGAGTCCAGGAAACAAAGGCCCTAACTCAGAAAGAGTGAAGCTCAGCATGCCTGAGGCCCACAGGACCTGCCTCTCCTCACTCCCTGCAGTTCAGTCAGTGAGAATCTGAGTGCCCTTCACGTTTTGTTGCTCTAGGGGATGTAACCATATTCTGAGCTCAATTCCTGCATTCTGGAAGTTCCCTTTAGTCAGGAATACAGATGGGGACTCAGTTCTTTGCCGGTAGGGTGTGGTCCCCCCGCCCCATGCCTGTGTCCCCTGCAAGACAGAGGACTGTGCTGGGTAGGCCTGGCTTGTACTCACAATTCCTGATAGAAAGGGTAATAACCCCCCTCCAGACAAAGGCCCTGTCTCTTCCAAGGCCAGAATCCAAACTCTTGCCTGCCTCACCTTAAGGATGAGCCCCGCCCCACCCTAAGGCGAAACTTGAGCTCTGGACTGGTAGTCTGCCCTGAAGCTACCTGTGCTCACTTAGCTTATGGTAGCATTGCCATGTGCCACCACCACCGCCACCACCACCCGCTCCCTGGGCTTTCCTGCGGCATTCCGGAAATGCATGTGCAGAAGCCTGCGAGTCATGTAAGCCCTTGGCTGTCAATCAACATTGACCACTTGATGAAAGCAGGGTCAGATGGAAGGGACCAGGAAATGGAACCAGGCCATCGGGAAAGAAACTTGCATCCAAATGACCCTAGGGCTGGCTGGCTAATCTGACTTCAGTTAGGTGTTTTGTTTTGTTTTTGCCATAGGGCACATGCGCTCTTCAGAAAAAGACAGAAAGTGAGAAATCATCCTGGGGGCAAGGCTGTGCCACATTCTTTCTCTATTCTCCCCTCAACGTTTTTGGGCACTTACGCACATGCTCCCAGAATGATGAAATTATGCCTCCGGGTTCAGGAATCAAACCGTGACCAACCATAGGGAAGTCTAGCACCTTTACCAACAAGCCACTTGCTGGCCGCATCCAGCAATCCCTTCTTGAGAGCATACTTTGCTTTGCTTAGCCAAATAAAGTTTACTATCTGCTTATCTGCTGACCTCTGTCTTCAGTCCTTTGTTGGTGGACCTCAAGAACTGGGGACCACACCACCCTGTAACGTAACTGCGATATAAGCAAAATGCTATCTGAAGACTCCTATTAAGCTCCTGGTTAGGAGTGTCATACTCTTTCCCTTGGGCTGGACAGTGTAGAAAAATAACTTTTTTCAGTTAACAGACAAGTAGAAAGCATATTTGAGATAGAGAGTTCAAGACAAGACACAATGAGCAAAGGCCACAGACCTTGCTCAGGAAAGAGTGATCGTTATCAGTGCCTGTGAGTGTTAAGAAATGAGCCTTGCGAGAGCACTTGATGCTCCACTAAGAAGGACCTTGAATCCTTCATGGCAGTTCACTCAGGTCTGTCAGTAGTAGGAGATGATGGAGTGATTGGAAGAAAACGCGGGGCAGGATGGGGTTACATAAGAAAATGTTTGTCTAAAAGAGACAAAGGTCTCTTCTAGTGTGTATCTAAAGCAAAGCTCATCTAAAAGTTTTGCAAGAATTCCTGCTTCCTAGTCTTTTGGTCACCCTCTCTAAGGACGGGTTTACATTACCACTTTTTTTGCCTGTGCCATTGGGGTTTGGATTGCCAGCTTCTCCAATATCGTCAGACTATATGAGGGAAAAGAAAACCCAGAGAACTCATGGTTGTGTTTTACCTGGGTCTGAGGTTCCTAGCCTGTATGCTTTCTTCTGTCTACCTTTCAGAATTTTCTATCATCCATCTATCTATCTATCTATCCATCTATCTATCTATCTATCTATCTATTTATTTTTGAGAGGGAGATTTTTGTGAGAGGGCACGTGCGCTCACCAGAGAGACAGGAAGCAAGAATTCCCCTCCCCCCCAGGAGGGATGGCCACACCGCAATCTCTTCTCCTCCACTCTCCTCTTGGGATCTTAGGCACGCACGCACATGCACCCGGCATGAGTTTTAAGTCTCCGGGTCTGGGAATCAAACTACAGTCAACTACATGGGAGTCCAACGATGTAACCATTCCGCCATCTGCTGATCTTCCTTTCAGAATTTTCTTAAATTTGTTTTGTATGTGATATCCAGGATTAGGGGAAATATGTAATCATGGAACAAGTTGGTTTCACTTCCATCTTGTGTGGAACTAAAAATAATAAATAGACTTTTAAAAGTTTTTGTGGATGTAAAATAACCTATAAAATACATATCTTAAATGTACATTTAAAAAATTTTTACAGAGAGGATGTATGCTCACCAGAGAGAGAGAGAAATGATCACACAATTATCCCTTCTTCATTCTCCCTCCTTTCAGGATTTTGGGCATGCACACGCCTGTGCCTGGTGTATTTCAAGTCACTATGTCCAGGACGTGAGTGCATGTTGACTGTGGGATCCAGCCGCTTTAGCCACCCTGACACCAGCTGACCCGAAAGTGTACATTTTGATTAATGCATACATCTCTGTAATAACTGAGGTATACGCTATTTTATTCCCCATGGTGTCTTCAGCCCCTCTTCGATTTACACCTACTTCCTGATAGGAAGCCATCAGTATTTTGATTCCTATCGTGATTGATTAATTTGACCGTGCTTGAACTTTTCTTAGAATCACACAGTGTGTATCTGGATACTCTTAGTTAATGTTTTTTTTTTTTTTTTTTTTTTTTTTTGAGAGGTTTTTCGCTATAGGGCGCGTGCGCTCGCCAGACAGACAGAGAGAGACAGAGAGATAGAAAGCGAGAAATCACCCCCCAGGGGGGATGGTCACGCCGCAATCCCTTCTCCTCCATTCTCCTCTCGGGATCTTGGGCACGCACGCACACGCGCCCGGCGTGAGTTGTAAGCCACCGGGTCCGAGACACGAACCGCGGTCGACTACGTGGGAGTCCAGCGACATAGCCATTACGCTAACTGCTGGTTCCCTGTTAATGTTTTTGAGATTGAAAATAGTTTGGGAACCAGCCGATGGTGTAATGGTTACGCTGCTGGGCTCCCACATAGTCAGCTGCCATTCGAGTCCTGGATCCAGCGGCTTAAAACTCAGGCCTGGGGACCAGCAGTTAGCGTAATGGCTGTGTCGCTGGACTCCCACATAGGCAACCACGGTTCGAGTCCCGGACCCAGTGGCTTAAACTCACGCCGGGCGCGTGTGCGTGCGTGCCCAAGAGCCCGAGAGGAGAATGGAAGAGAAGGGATTGCGGCGTTGCCATCCCCCCTGGGGGGTGATTTCTTGTTTTCTGTCTCTCTGTCTCTGTCTGTCTGTCTGGCGAGTGCATGCACCCTATAGCAATAAACCTCTCCTCCCCCCCCCCCCCCCCCAAAAAAAAAGAAAACTCAGGCCCGGTATGTGTGTTTCCATGCCCTCAGGGGGGGTGATTTCTTGCTTTCTGTCTCTGTCTCATCAGTGAGCACATGTGCCCTGTACTAAAAATTTCTCGTAAAAAAAAAAAAAAAAAGTGTCGGGATCAGCAGTTAACGTAATGGCTATGTTGCTGCACTCCCACGTAGTCGACCACGGTTCAAGTCCCAGACCCAGTGGCTTAAACTCACACGGGGCGCGTGTGCGTGCGTGCCCAGGATCCTGAGAAGAGAATGGAGAAGGGATTGCGGTGTGGCCATCCCCCCTGGGGGGTGATTTCTCCCTTTCTGTCTCTCTCTGTCTGGTGAGTGCATGCGCCCTATAGCAAAAACCTCTCCAAAAAAAAAGAAAAAAAGTGTGTAAAATGCCATGTGATTGTATATTTTTTCTATTACAATTTCTTAGCCGTAGAATAATACATTAAAAGTAGTGTTTCAGGAAGGAAGTTCATTTTGAAGTTGGGGTGGCTGGCATTTGGGGTGAGGGTCGCAGCTGGTTCCGTGTAGAAGCAGGAGAGTGACACGGGGTTAATAAAGTACATGTCCTTCCACTCACTGCAGGAAGAGAGGCGGAGGTGTTTCAGGAGTAATAAGCAGAAGAGGAATCTTTATAGGGCTTTGTGATCTGGGCTCAGAGAGCTTAGGTGGGCTTTCAGGACAGACAACTGATTGGATTAGGTCAAAATTGTGACAGAATAGTTTCTGGTTTGCTGCACCCTGCACAGTGAGGATCGTAAGCCATTCATCCAGGGGTTTGGACTGTGGTCTCTGATAAGTTGATCTGTAACAGCATCCTGAGAGGAAGCATGAGACTGTTTTGTTTTATATAAAGATCTTATCTTTCCCAGAGAAAGATTTCCTTGAATCAGTTGCTAAGTCAGGTTGAAATCGATGGTCTCAGTTCTCAGTTAAACTAAGAGGTTGATGTATTTTGTGTTATTAAGGCTGCTACTAAGTTAGTGGCAACTTGGTGGGAATGGAGGAGTCATTACATAAGGAACAACGGGGTATATGAGGAGCAAAAGGATGTTTATTTTATTTTTAGTTCCGCATTTACTCTTGAAAGACTTTACATAGGGAATCTAAAAGTTACCAAATCCAGGGCCAACCCCACGTCCTGGTGGTTAGGGGACCAGATCTGATGGCCGATTGAGGTTCGAGGCCAGCCCAGACAGAGGCTTCAGGAACACTGCAGGCCCTGCGTGCATGTCAGCCCGTGTCCGGAAGGGCAGAGAGATGGAGAGGGGAATGTGGCATGGCCACGCCCCACTGAGGGGTGCTTTCTCCCTCCCTCCCTCCCTCCCTCTCTGTCCAGTGTACTCAACCTCTGGCAATTAAAGAAATAGAATAAAAAGTTACCAAATGCAGAAGCTTCTACTTGTATAGGAAAGGGGTTTCTTATATATCTATATTAAATAATCATTGAGCCTCTTAAACAATGTGAAGAACTTGCTTTCTCACTAGATAGGCCATTTAGCTTTAGAAAGTTGGTTAGGAAGATGTTTCTTATATTGAGCTGAAAACTGTCCTTTCAAGATGTCGAATAGTCTTCCTCCCTCTGGAATCTCCTGGAATCAATACCTTACAAGTAGTTCCTGCATCCGCTGAACAGATGTTTGGCATGGTCATCATACTGGGCTCCTCGAGGCCGCCTTTTCCCAGTGGTCATGTCACTCGCTGTCCCCGTGGCTGCTCGCTGTCGTGGCCTGTCAGTGCCACTCTGATTGACTGCAGGATTCACCTTAGCAAGCTGTCCAGATGTGTTCTCAACAGGGGGACGTGAGCTACCTTTCTGGATGCAGTCATGTGTTACTTAAAGACAGGAAGCAACAACATTAAATCGCTCTTTCTCTTAGCTTTACCAACAGCTTGGTCAGGCTGTTGACTCCATGCCCTTAATCCTGGCTGATTTGGTTTCAGCATTACTAGGTCTGGGCGTCCTGAGATGTGTTGAAGCTCTGTGCTGCTGCTGCTGCTGCCACTGTGTGTGGCCCTGGTTACTAACTCAGAAAGCAGCAGTGTTGCTCAGTCTCTCCTGAATAAAACGAATGGAATCAGAACCTGGCAGTTGAAGGCACATTGTTGGATGATAAAGGA
The DNA here is from genome assembly GCA_026018925.1 of Tupaia tana. Classification (NCBI taxonomy): domain Eukaryota; kingdom Metazoa; phylum Chordata; class Mammalia; order Scandentia; family Tupaiidae; genus Tupaia; species Tupaia tana. The sequence continues at coordinate 146,330,181 of JAKSZU010000002.1, forward strand.
AAACCAGCTATATTCCTGAAGTCGTCCGTCCTCAAAGACTTAATGGTTTCAAAAAGAATAAGAGATTAGGAAATGCTGTCCGAGGAGATGAATAGATGGTCTGGCTCCAATTCACTTGAACAGTCCTCCGTCCTTCGGTAATTAAGTCTGGACAGGGAGAGGTGCAACACCTTTGACTCCAGGAATCTTTCTGGTCTTGAAACTGAAACAGCCGTGGGAGGGAGCACCACTGAGGCTGTCTTACCGACGTTTAATTTAGACCTGGGTATAGGAGGACCCGCAAAGACTGTGCTCATCCATGCCTCCAGTAATGCAAAGTCGCACTTTAGTCGTATGCCTTGCTGTTATTAGGGAAGAAGGTGTCCTTCTGAACGGAATAAATTCAAGGGCAATGTAGAAAAAATAGTGGCAACACTACTATAGCTATAAACTTCAAAGAGATCATGACTTGAGCATAATTAACTATAGATTATAATATTATGGAATTAAAAGTAGAAAAGAAATAATATATTACAGCAATCCTATACACTTAATATCATTTTCTGGACTGGTCTTATCAGTTATTTATTTATTTTAGAGATTTTTGCTATAGGGAGTGTACACTCGCCAGAGAGACAGAAAGGGAGAAATCACCCCCCAGGGGCAATGGCCACACCACAGTCCCTTCTCCATTTTCCTCTCGGGATTTTGGGCCCCTGTGCACATGTCCTCGGTGTATGTTTCAGGCTGCTGAGTGCTGGACTCGAACCTAGTTATACATGGGAGTTCAGCACCATAACCGCTACACCACCTGCTGCCCCTTGAACTGTTCTTTTAAAACTTTTATTTTTTTTTTTATTTCCAAGGGGTTCGTGCACTCAACAGAGAGAAAGAGCGTAAGTACCCTCGTGGAGCATGGCCCTGTTACAATCCCGTCCTCTCCCTCACTCCATACTGCTGGGATTTGCCCCCCCCCCCCCCCCACACACACACATGCCTGGGGTGATTTTCAGGCCACCAGGGCCAGGATTCATAGCGCTGTTGGCCATGTGAAATACAGCACCTTAATTATTGGGTTGTCGGAAAAGCCATGACATGTTTTCTGTGCAAAGATGCATCATGACCTTTCCAACAACTCAATTTTAGGATGGGGGGCCCTTCCAAACTGTTCTAAGTGGAACTTCCTTCAAATGTAGTGTGCTTTGGGTTGCAGTCGAGTTGGAGAATTTAAAGTTCCGGTCTTGCTTTTAACATAATACGTATTTCATTATTTATTACTGAAGCTAAAAGTAACAGTTGGGGCAGCCTTCTTTTCACACATGCAGTCAGCAGAAGCGGACAGAGTGTGAAGAGTGGCTACAGGCGATGGTGCTAGTCGGGCTGCCATGCCATCTGGGCTAGGCCCTGCAAGGTTAGTGGTGACTAAAACAGAACTCCTAACTCCTGAGAGCTTTCATCGTAGCCCGAGTACACACACAATTAAAACAAACAAACAAAGCAAATATTATGATGGCTCTTTGAAAGTTGGTAGATATGTAACACGAGAAACTATGCCGAGGTTTCAGTTATTTTCTTATACCTGAATACACGTACACTTTTAATTCCATGAGTGTTATGGAGTCTCTTGCACCTGGAGGTAGTAAATATTTTAAGAAAAATAAAGCAGAGTGGTAGGAGAGTGAGAGAATTTTTCGTTCTGTTTGTTTTTTAATGCAGTATCTGAGAAAAGCTATGTGAGAACGGATACCTGGAGGAAATTAGAGAGTGACCTGTATTGTAATCTGGAAGCGGGTGCAGGTGCAAAGCCCTTTGGTGGAAATGCATTTAGCGTTTTCTGAAATACCCAGGCAGCCAGTGTGATTGAAGTCGGGAGGGCAAGAGAGAGAGTGACATCGTGACGTCGGAGTGCGGCAGGACTGTGGGAGTATGGGCTGACATGCACACCGTGTAGGGCCTTGCGAACTCTGGGAAGAGCTTCGGATTTTACTCCTGAGTGAAGTGGAAGCCATTGGAGGATATTAAGTAGACAATGGAGATGATCTGACATTTTTTAAAAATCACTTTTTAAAAGTAAACAGGCAGCCACTTAGTTTTACTTAAATTTTATTCAGCTTATGACAATTAATAAAATAGATTCAAACAAAGGTTCTCCACAGGGCACATAATTGCCAGTTAGAGGAAATTTCCTTTCTTCCCCTTTTCCTAGGTTTTTCCACGTGACATCTCATATTTTATGGCTTTATTTCATTAGTGTATTATTATTTACATCTTTGTAATTTCATGGCTCATATCTTCAAAGATAATAGCATACTGCCCTAGATGTTCAATATTCTTCTCAGAACTTCCTTCTTTCCAATTTAAGTTTTTATTTATTTCTTTGATGAGCAAGAGACAGAGAGAGAGAGAGACACTAGAAAGAGAGAGAGACACCAGAGAGAGAGAGACCCTCCCCAAAGCGCCCTCATGCGTGATCCCTGCCAGCGTCAGCCAGCTTGGATCTGGGCACACGTGTGCTCAGGAACTTCAGGGAGGCCTCTGGAGTTGAACCTGAAACCCTCCCTGGTGGGTCAGTCTCGCTCAGCGTTGCATTCCTGCTGTGCTACTTCCCAGCACTTCTCAGAACTTCTTAGACGTTAAAGTACAGCTACCAAAGTAGTGGTGATTACTCCCGAGATGGAGCACAGAGACTGCATTTCGTGAAAGGCAGTATTGCTAGAATATTGTCTTAGCCTTTAATGAGAGTGAAACTTCATGGTGACATAATCGTTTAAAAGATTGGTTTTGAACAAACCGTATTTCCAGTTATTGTAAATATAAATATTTAGGCCAGAAGACTAGTGAAATTATTGTTATGGAAAACTAATCTGGAGTCTACTCATGTTTGTGAAACCATTTGCAGAAATCAGGACGAATATATCCCACAAAATTTACATAAGCCATGAATAAAGTCTTTTAGTTTTATGTAACCAGTTTTCTAATAATTCCATTCAGTTGCCAAACTACTTTTTTTTGGAGAGATTTTTGCTATAGGGCATGTGCGCTCGCCAGACAGACAGACAGAGAGAGAGAGACAGAAAGCAAGAAATCACCCCCCAGGGGGGATGGCCACACTACAACCCCTTCTACATTCTCCTCTTGGGATCTTGGGCACGCACGACATAGCCATTACGCTAACCGCTGGTCCCAGCTGCCAAACTACTTTTAAAAGTAGATTTTAAAAGATTCTTGCTGAAGTTTTAATGAGAAAGTTTCTCAGAGGTCTCAATTCTAGCAGTCTTAAGCATGACTGTATGAAAGGTCTTCAGAAAACTTCATGGGAAACATGTCTTATTAAAAAAACAACAACATGAAGTTAAAAACTTTTGCACCCAAACCAACTCATACTTTTATTTTCCCATCAACTTTTCGAAACACCCCCCCCCCCCCCCCCCCCCCCCCCCCCCCCCCCCCCCCCCCCGCCGATATGTGACAGATTAGGAAGTGGCGAAGTCTGGCCATCGCTGCGGTGTGGCGCCCCTTGCGTCTGTCTCCTGGGTAGTGCTGCTCCATCCAGGGGTGCTGGCTGCTGGTCCTGACCAGGTCATATATCTTAGATATTCCCGAAATAGCCGCTTGTTTGCCTGTCCTCCCCACCTCCATGCTCCACGTCTCCCGTGTAGTCAGGTATAATGGTATTCCCCTCCCGCTTGTACAGTCCGCACCCCTGTACTGCGACACGGCAGCAGTTCTGCATCCCAGCTAATGGTGCACATTGTAGAGAGACATTCACGCTGTGCATGGGACTCTCTCCCGTCTCAGTAAGGAGACCACCGTAAATAGTCACCTTGGTACCTGACTGAGGCATACTGCGATCCGGACGGGGCATGGCCTCCTCGTGTGCTCCTGTGTGTCGTTTAGTGTTACATAAACCCTCTGCATTTTCAGCAAGTAATAACTGTGAAGGCATGCATATGCGGTGTACTTTGATGTATATATTTGGGTATCCATTGTTAATCTTAATTTTAGAACTTAGTAGTAGTGTTCTTTTCTTTATTTTGTCAATAAGTCAGCAAAGAATGGAAGGAAAAGAAGAAAATATTACTTTTTATAAATGGCATTCTATTTTCTGTTGTTTTTCCCAAGAAATGAAACAGAGATCTCTCATAATAATAAGCTAAGAAGTGAATTCAATTATGTATTAAAACATTGATTCTAGGGGCTGACAGGTGGCATGGCTTACTGTGGTTCAAGTCCTGGACCTGGTGGCTGACTTTCTTACTTTGTCTCCCCCAGCACCCCCCTTCAAATCAAAATAAATAAATAAACAAAGTTAAATGAAATTATTCGTTTTTCAAAATTGATTGTAAATAAGCTAATTAAAGTACCCTTTCAGCTTTTTTTATGGCTTGTTATCTTTTAAAGAGATGCTGGAGTCATAATGCTAATACTTAAAAGGTTGTAAAATGTCAGTGGGAGAAGCTTCCATTCTGAAATTATGTTTTAGGAGTAGAAAAACGATAACAGTATTATCGGTGTCTTTAGAATGTATCAATTTTTTGGCTCATATTGAAATATGGGTTGTAATGTATGAGGTTAATAAAATGATAAGTATTTCAAAACTTGAAAATATAATAATTATGCCTTCCATATGGGTGAAAAACGAAACACACTGAAGTCTTGATATGATCATGAATATTGGAATAGCCTTCTTCTATATGACAATTTCAGTATTTTAGAAATCTAAAATACTTCTAGAGCAGCATATATTGAGCTGTTGGTTTCATTCTTTTCTCTGCTTTTCTGTGCTTTTATATTTTAGAAGTTAAGTTGTAGGGGAAGTCATGGAATTGACTCAGACATCCACAGCTATATAAAATGGTAACTAAAAAAACTCCATTTTTCATCACAGAATCATATGAATTATAAATCATCATTTGTTTTCTGTAAGAGGAGTATATACTTCATGGGTTTTCAACTCCATATTTTTTTCTAAATACAGAATTTGTTTTTATTTATTTATTTATTTATTTATTTATTTATTTTGGAGAGGTTTTTGCTATAGGGCATGTGCGCTCTCCAGACAGACAGACAGAGACATAGAGACAGAAAGCGAGAAATCCCCCCCCAGGGGGGATGGCCACACCGCAATCCCTTCTCCTCCTTTCTCCTCTCAGGATCTTGGGCACGTACTCACACGCACCCGGCATGAGTTTTAAGCCACCAGGTCCGGGACGCGAACCATGGTCGACTACGTGGGAGTCCAGCGACAGCCATTACGCTAACTGCTGGTTCCCATAGAATTTGTTTTCTTTTTGAATTACTGCATCTTTCAAAGTTTTAGCACTATTGTTTAACAGATGTTAAAGTCGACTGAATTTTATATCAAATGGTATCTCTTTTTTTTTTAGGGTCAGCCATTTTCATAATGCCTGCATAAAGTTATTAAGCTAGAGAGTAGGTTGTATATACAGCTGAAAAGTGCTATGCCAAGCTCTTTTCAGCAAGCTTTCAAATTTACATTTAAATAATTTGAAATGAGGTTGAAGTTGTTGGGCTCTTATTTTCTATATTGAACTTCTGTGCTAAGCATTGTGATGATAGTCCCATCATGTCTTTTCACGAGTGAATATAGGAATTTATAAGTTTTATGGCTTATGTTATTTTTTCAAACCTTTACTTTCTGTATTTCAACAAGGAACTTGTGATCATCTGTTATGCCAAGCACCTCTAGATACTGGAAATTAAAAACAAATCATTTTTTTCTTCTGACACACTCCTGTGCCTGTAGTGGAAATGGTATGTAAATAGACAACAGCCCGCCAGCTCGGTGAGTTAACTACAAGGCTGAAGGTCTTTCTGTGGAGGCAGAGATGGAGCAACAGCTTACTGCCTGAGTGACTCCACAGATCGAGGAAAGAGCAGAGAAGGAGCTGCATCTTTATGTTAAGTAGGAATCTGATGAGTGGATAACGTGGCGCTCATTTTCCAGGGTTGTCAGAGTACCACAGGCTGGTTGGCCTGAAATAGTAGAAATGTGCGCTCTTGCAGTTCAGGAGGCTAGAAGTCTGAAATGAAGGTATTAGCAGGGTTGGCTTCTTATGGAGGTTCTGGGGGAGAAGCAATCTCATACCTCTCGCCCAACTTCTGTTAGTCGGTGGCCGTTCTCGATGTTCATGGCTTGCTAGGTGCAGCCTTCCAGTCTCTGCCTCCATCTTCGTATCACACCTTCTCTGTGTCCCTCTGGTTATCCCTTCCTTTCTCTTATAAGATACTCTTGTTGATTTAAAGCCTACCCTAGTCCAGTGAACTTAACCCCTAATTAATTATATCCATCTCCAGGTCACAGTCTTGAATGTCTGTGTAGACATGAATTGGGGGAGACATTATTTGACCCAGTGTACCGGACAGGTAGCATAGTAAGTTGAAGAAACTTCATGAAGGCATAAACATTATTGGGAGGTTCAGGGTAATACGTTTCAGGTAGGGACCGGCAGATGGCATAATTGCTGTCTCTGGACTCCCATGTGGTTAAAATCCCAGATCGGGCTGCTTAAAACTGACAGCATGTGCCTATGTGTCCAAGATCCTATGAAGAGAATGGAGGAGAAGTGATTGTGGCGTGGCCATCCCTTCAGGGGGTGATTCATTGCTTTCTGTTTCTCCCTGTCTCTCTCTGTCTCTCTAGCAAGCATATGCACCCTATAGCAAAAATCTCTCTCAAAAAATCTTTTTTATTTTTCCCCAAATAAATGGAGTAAATTTAACACTTTTGGAATGATACTGATCAAGTTGATGGGGGCAGATTTGGAAAAGCCTTGTGTGTCATGCTCAGATGTTTGAGACTTTCTCTGATAGGTGCTTGGCTGCCAGAAGCCTGTATGCCTTTGAGTTGCATGAGCAGATTTATATTTGGGAAAGGGATACACAAGACCATGATCAAAAAGCTGTGATAGGTACTTGATCAGAGAGTGCAGTAGTGATTCTCCGATGATGATTATATGCTAGAACTTCTTACATAGTTACAGGAACAGTGTTATGTAAAAAGGACTGAAATTATTTTGAGATGGCTTTAGGAAGCGAGTTGATAATACGTGCCCAAACTTAGAATTTTGGTGGGGAGAAAAATTTAACATTGAGAAGTTAGAGAATTTGGCTTGAATTGTCAAACGATACCTACTTAGTAATGCCTTCTTTTTTTATTTAATTAAGAATTTGATGGTGGGGAGAGAGAGAGAAAGAGAGCGCGAGCAAGCAAGCTGCCAGGTCTGGTACTCGAACCACAATCGGCCCTCTGGGAATCTAGCACCCGTAACCACCACGTCACCTACCAGACCCCTTAAAAATGCTTTCTGTTAAGAATAATCTTAGGTACTTTGGAGATCTATAATCATGACCCCTGTGTCAAGGACCTTCATAGACTTTTGGAGTAATGAGACTAATAAAAGTGAAGTAAAAAATGTCCAAATCTACATGTATGTAAATAAGTATAAGTTTAGTCATTCTGATTTACAGAGACATCGCAGTTTCAGGTGGAAAAAGAATTATGTGGAGTTATAATAAATACTATAGAAATTTAATTGCCAAAGTGGTACTTAATTTAGACTTGATAATTCATATTTGAATTGGTTTACAAAAGGATAGAAAGAGCAACTCATACATGATTGTATATAAAGACTGGATAGGAGAAATAAAAAAAACCACTATTTTATTATACTGGAAAGAAAGCATGTCTAGAAAAGAGATCGACCAAATGTTAGCTTCTATTCAATTTGGGAAGGTGCATCACAGTCCACATAATGTCTCTTGGAAGGTCAGGCAGGCAAATTTGTACTCAGTGCACCACTGTTCGGTTACCACTGGGAAAACGAAGTTCTAGTAATGTTGTCAGCTCACAGGAAGATACGGTTCTGTTATTTACTCGAAAGTGTTAAAATGGGAGGAAAGCCAGTCTGGAAGCCTTTGCATCGACCCAGCTAGGCGGTGCTGAGTGCTGGTACTGTCAGAGGAGTGGGACTGTGTGGATTTGGGCCGTTTCACATGTCCTAGTTTTCCTTTGGTTTGTTGAACCACGCCTGGTTCATCCATTTTCATGTATATGTTTTTATCTTGTTTCTTCTGCCTTACGTTTTACTTTCCTCGTGAGAAGTTAGTCCAGGCAGAAGTGTGCGGTGAGCTGCCTGAGTACGCTGAGTGTGAGACACAGGCGAGCGGGAGCCCTGTGAGTGTGAGTGAGGATGACCCTGGTAGGCCACCTCCAGTGCGCTGAGAGCTCGCGTGTCACCCCTCAGTGTCCGTGGCGTCGCCACTGCTCTTCACAATTACAGCTAGGAAACTGGGAGGGGAAGTGGCTTCCCCGGGACCTCGTCTGTCTAACCGGCTGTCCGGATCCCGGTCTCTACCACAGCACAGCGGGCCCTCCCTCACCTTGCTTTTCCTGCAGCCCCTTCAGGTGTGGCTGTCAGAGTCCGCTTCCTGAGGTGTCCTGTAATCACACCTCCATTCTCTGTCCGTCTTTCGTGACTTCTCTGTGCCTACAAAATGAGTTATTACTGCCTCCTTCAAGGAGTCTTCCGAATGTAGTGACACTGCCTTCCCAGCCATCTCTGCGCCCCCCTCCTGGCCAGGCCAGCCTGGGTTTCTCCGCGTAGTGGCCTCGTCCACCGCTCCAGAGCGCTGCCTCCCCGTCCTAATGGCCGTTGAAATCTCACCTCAGGGGTCATGTAGAGGCGAGCATCATCTCATGGTGATACCGTCCAAGAAACTTGGTTTGTTTCTTCAGTCTTAATTTTACAGGGCTTTGTTTGCTATCAGTTGCCACTTTTCTGTTTGTATTTTAGGTAATAGATACTTAATTAAATGAAAATATAAACTTCTTGAAGACAGAAATTATGATTTTTCTCACTTTACTGTTAACTTCAGTAGTATAGGGCTTATTACTTTTTCAACCTAGGTAAAGTGAAGAGTAAGAATGAAAATTAGTTTGGACTTACCCTTACTTCATGATGATTTATCAGTCTGCTTGCTGGCCAGAAAAAGTAGAAAGATTTGAAATAAGCAGATTCACTGAGTGGCCAGGAATACCTGTGGGAGGAAAAAGCATAGCTGAAGTGAGAGCTGCTTTCCAACCACTCGGTCGACATTTTTCCAGTTGTTTTTTTGGAGATGACCTAGGCAGACCTACCAGGATTCCCGTTAAAACTCCAGAGTCCAGGGCTAGCATTTGGCATAGTGGTTACGGCCTTGGACTCTCATGTGGCCAACCACGGTTTGAGTCCTGGACACTCCAACTGGCTTGAAAATTACCCTGGGTGCGTGTGTATATGCCCAAATCCCAGGAGGAGGATGGAGGAGATGAGATTGTGGTGTAGCCATCCTCCCAGGGGTGGTTTCTCGCTTTCCCTCTTACTGTTTCTCTCTGGCTGTCTCTGGTGAGCTCACACAACCTATAGCAAAAAAAAGCCTTAAAAATACAAAAATGCAGATTCCAGAAATGTGCCTTTAACAAAATAATATCAAGATTCCTAGCTTAATGCCTTTTCTCTCTTTATTGGGTAAAATTTCTACAGAGATGAAAAATGTACAAATTATAAATGTGTACTGTAGTCGGTTTGCATGAACTGACCCAGCTTCAGAAATGGAATGTTCCCGGTACTCCAGAGAAGCCCTTTCACTCGCCTTGTCTTCAGTTAACTAGTTCATTACCCAAGCCATCCCTTAAGGGTTTCCCGAGTCTTATCTCTAGTAAACTTTAAGCTTCTGCTCTAAATTCAGGCTTACTTCTGAAAACGCACATAATTGGTATTATTCTCCAAACTGTGGCTTCATTTTTCTTTTCTCTCCTCTTATTATATCTTCCTATAATACCTGCATTCTCCTTAGCAATAGAAAGTTAGGGAAAATTTCTTCTGAAGAACTGTTAAGTTCCTCTTTCATGCTGAACTCAAGCTGAGATTATATTTTAGGAGTTTTCTTCCTTCTCTTATAGGATCCCCAGAATGGCTCCATTAGGCCTGGAAGATTCAGAGTTTTATTAAACAAACATCGTTAAAAGATCACACTATCTATGCTATTGATAATTTAATTACTTTCCTAAACCAAAAGCTTAGCTCAGGAAAGTGATTACTAGGCTTCAGAGAGAAAGTGAAAAGTATATAGATATATTTTAAAATTGTATTTAAGTGTTAAAACTCTTAAGTTAGGAATTAACATCATCTTTAGATGAATGTTTACCATTCAACTGTGAAGAAATGGTTTACCAAGAAAATTAAATGTATAAACAATTTTGTCTGAGTATTGCTTAGTTTGCTAAAGAAAATATCTTTGAGTGAACATTAGTACCTTGATTGTTTATATTCAAGAATCATGCTAAGTATACATATACCTATATACTGAAGCAGACTTTCCACTTGAGAATTTTATTTTATTTATTTATTTATTTATTTTTTTGAGAGGTTTTTGCTATAGGGCGCGTGCGCTCGCCAGACAGACAGAGAGAGACAGAGAGACAGAAAGTGAAAAATCATCCCCCAGGGGGAATGGCCAAGCCACAATCCCTTCTCCTCCATTCTCCTCTTGGGATCTTGGGCACGCAAGCACATGCGCCCGGCATGAATTTAAGCCACCGGGTCCAGGACTCAAACTGCGGTCAACTACATGGGAGTCCAGCGACACAGCCATTATGCTAACTGCTGGCCCCAACATTTGAGAATTTTAAATTGGTAATTAGAGTTTTTTAACTAGTTGAGAATTGTTTTAAAATGTGTATCCTTCTTTTTCCCACTTTGATATAATCAGGTTTTTACTATATTTTTAGGAACTGAAAGGAGATCATAAAGAAAGTAAACTTTGTGAGTAGATATAGGCATGATTTGTTAAAGACACAAACAGCAAGCAAATGATGTATTAGTTCCACTTATGTAGAATAAATTATAATTGTTCATCCTTTTATTTTTAAATCTTATCTCTTTCAAGAGAAAAATATTGTTGACTAGCATTTTTTTACATTATATTTTTTATTAGCTAGAATGAATCATATAATTTATATTCTTTTTAGAAAGTGTGACCTATTATTTTAGAATGTTGAAGACAATCATGTAATAGCTTATTTGCAAAAATAAGATTAGAAGGTCATAAGGAACTTTTAAAAGTTACATCATTTATTCTTCTGACTTCAGACATGAAAAGGTCTTTTCTGTATTTTTTTCTATTTCCTTTGTGCAGAGCACTCATGCTGTTGATTATTTTAACACGCTGGCTTCATATTACCACTTTTCTCCCTTAAGTTTTGTCACTTACCTATCCATCCCACTTACGGCGCTTACTTGGAAACTACTTGAGACTTCATCAAACTTGAAGAATTCGAAAACCGAGATCTCACACTTGAAATTCATGTTCTTGAGTTCAACTTCAGTTCCTTCTATTCTCTAGCTCTTGCTTATTCTGCTCATCATTACTTACCCGTTTTTTTCAGACCGCGCTCATTTTCATACTCTATCACATCTTTTAAAGGATTGGCACCCCTCTAAAGGACACTGATCTTCTCCAGGATCTCTGCCCTCTTCCTTTTTAACTGTGTCTTCCTTGCCAATCCCCAGTTTTATGGAGTTATAATTTTTCTTTGTACTACTTGTAAAATACTGTAGAAAATCAGAAATAAGGTTTTTTTTAACAGGATTTTTTATTTATTATCATCATTTTTAAGTTTTGGTCAGAGAGAGACAGAGAAAGCAAGAGCAAGCCGCTAGGTCCAGGACTCAAACTGCAGTCTTCCATGTGGGTGTCAGTACCTTTAACTACCTGCTGGCCTCCAAAATAAGGTTTTGATTTAGTACGTCCTATAGTGTTTGTTCTTGAAGTTTCACGGAGCACACCCCTACTGTAGTGTTTACACTTCATGAAAGTTAACTTTAGATGATCTTACTTCCTGTGTGAGCTACTAAAAATGCTGTCTGTGTCCATTGGATATTTTTATTTCCTGTTCACTCTTGAGGAGTTAGCAGGAAAAATATACTTCAGTTTCTATACCCATCAATCCATTGAAAAATAGCATTAATGTTACCGTACATTTCCACTTAAGTCAATTTAAAATTTGATTTGTCCAGTGTATTAGCAAGCAGTCCTTATTTTTCTAGAACATAAACTAGATGGCAACAGTAAATATTTTTGCTTTTCTTTAAATGGACATATTGATCTCCAAATAATTCACAAATACCCCTTTAAATATTTCCTCAGGTGACATAGAAAGTATTATGTATTTGTATTTATATTTGTCTCATTTTTTCCTCTATCCTTCCCTCCACACATACATCCTTGCAGATATGTAAGCTGCTCTTTTACTTTTGGTTGGAGTTACAGCCCAATAAACCTATCATAAATGAAAATATTGTTAAGTCAAAATGTTTTCTTTTTTTTTTTTTTTTTTTGGAGAGGTTTTTTGCTATAGGGCGCGTGCGCTCGCCAGACAGACAGAGAGACACATAGAGACAGAAAGCGAGAAATCACCCCCCAGGGGGGATGGTCACGCCGCAATCCCTTCTCCTCCATTCTCCTCTCGGGATCTTGGGCACGCACGCACATGCGCCCGGCGTGAGTTGTAAGCCACCGGGTCCGAGACGCGAACCGCGGTCGACTACGTGGGAGTCCAGCGACATAGCCATTACGCTAACTGCTGGTTCCCAAAGTCAACATGTATTTAATTGCCCAGTAAGTGAATCATAAAATTGAAAAATCCTAAGTTGAATCACTGTAAGTCGGGGACCATGTGTAATATGTGTGTATATTTACAGGTTTGTAAGCATTTAATATTAATAATACAGTTTTTAAAAGTAAAATCTAAACATAATGTTGTTTTTATTATTCAAAAGAAGACTGACAAAAACATTAATCATTTTCATCAATTAAAAGATTTTAAGAAAACTAACAGTAATTTCTTTCAGTTGGAGCGCGTGTTAGTTTGCTAGATCTGCCTTGATAGAGTCATGTTAGATTAGGGCCTACCGTCATCATTTCATTTTAACTTAATTACCTCTTTAAAGACCCTATCTTCAAATACAATCATATTTTGAGGTGCTGGAGTTTAAGATGTCAACATATGAATTTATTGAGAACACAATTCAGCCTAAAACAGAACACTAATAATGAATTGAAACATTCGTTAAAACTAGTTATCACAGAAATTATTGGTTATTTCATGTTCTTGGTCTGATTTAAAATGTATGTAATTGAATACATGATTACATATATAGAAAACCCAAAAGAATCCACCCAAAAAACCTAGAAGTGATAAATGAGTACAGTAAAGTGGCAGGATACAAAATCAGCATACAAAAGTCTGTGGCATATCGATACACCCAAACTGAACAGGCCGAGGTAGAATTAAAGAAAGCAATTTCATTTACAATAGCCACACAAAAAAAGATACCTAGGAATAAACCTAACCAAACAAATCAAAGGCCTCTGTAAAGAAAACTATGAAAAACTAAAGAAAAAGACATTGAAAATGACACAAAGAGCGGAAAGATACCCTGTGTTCCTGGAGTGGAAGAATTAATATAATCAAAATGTCGATCCTATCTAAAGTAATCTACAAATTTAATACAGTCCCAATCAAATTCTTCACAGACTTAGAAATAAAAAATTACAGCATTCATCTGGAATCATGAAAGACTCTGTATTGCCAAAGCAATCTTGTGCAAGAAGAGCAGAGTAGGATGCATCTCACACCCTGACCCCAAAATGTATTACAAAGCTGTGATAATCAAAACACCATGGTATTGGCACAAAACCAGGCATGTGGACCAGTGGAACAGAATAGAGACCCCAGAAATAAACCCCAAAACAAACAGCCAACTTATTTTTGACAAAAGGGCACCAGTCAATCCAATGGGGAAAAGAAAATCTCTTTAGCAAATGGTGCTGGGAAAACTGTATAGTCATCTGCAGAAAGATTAAACTAGACCCTTATCTCTCACCATTAACAAAATAAACTGAAAATGGACCAACTATGAAATAATAATGGAGGGGAAACTCTGGGAGATATCAGAGCAGGCAAAGACTTCTTAAATTTGACCCCTAAAGCACAGGCAGTAATCCCAAAAGTAACAAGTGGGAATACGTCAAGTTAAAAAGCTTCTGCTAAGTGAAAGAAATAAGTAAGAGTGAATTGGCAACCCTTGGAATGGTAGAATATATTTGCAAACTATGCCTCAGATAAGAGACTGATAATTAGAATATACAAGGAACTCAGTAGACTTACAGGCTTACAGGGGGTGGAGGGAGGTCAACACAATTAAAAGATGGGCAACAAATAGAACTACCACATGGTTGGGACCAGCAGTTGGCATAATGGCTATGCCACTGGACTCCCATGTAGTTGATCGCAGTTTGAGTCCCAGACCTGGTGGCTTAAACTCACGCCAGGTGCGTGTGCATGTGTGCCCGAGATCCCAAGAGGAGAATGGAGGAGAAGGGATTGCGGCGTGGCCATCCTCCCTGTGCTGGGGGGTGATTTCTTGCTTTCTGTCTCTCTGTCTGTCTCTGTCTTTCTAGTGAGTGCATGTGCTCTATAGCCAAACAAACAAACAAACAAACAAAAAAACTCTCCAAAACAAACAAGTTTCACTTCTGTTTATCTACCAAAGGACAGGAAAATGCTCAGAAAAACAATTGCACACCCATGTTTATCGCAACATTATTCACAATTGCTAAGACATGGAACCAACCAAAAAGTCCACATACAGATAAATGGATTCAAAAAGTGTGGCACAGGGACCAGTAGGTTGTGTAATGGTTACATCGCTTGACCTCCCATATATTCAACTGCAGTTCGAGTCCCAGACCCAGTGGCTTAAAATTTATGCTGGGCACATGTGTGTGCATGCATGTGTGCCTAAAATTGCAAGAAGAGAATGGGAAAAAAGGGATTATGGTATGCCTTTTCTCCTTCAGGTGTGAGATTTCACACCTTCTATCTCTCTGTCTCTGGCAAGTGTACACGTCCTATCGCAAATCTCTCTCAAAAAAAAAAAAAGGAAAGAAAAAAGTGTGGTACATATACACTATGTAATACTATTCATTCATTAAAAAAACAAACAAATAACAACAAAAAACAAGATCCTGGCATTTGATAGAAAGTGGACAAATATGGAAGATTTAATGCTAAGTGAAGCAAGCCAACCTATGAAAGAGAGGCATTGTATGTCCCCACTCAATATCAAATGTTGGCACTCTGGCAGAAACTGAAAGATTGGAAGGTATAAAAACTAGGAGAGCAATGGTTAAATCTGTTCATTATAATGTTTATGGTAATATCTTTGATTGGACCAGTGTGCAGTGTATTCATGATGGGAAAATTTGTTATGCCATAATGATACACAGCGATTGAATGTAAAATAATAATAGTAATAATATAATAAAGATAGGCAAATTAGGTAAACACACAATTCTCTAAAGGAGACATATAAACAGCCAAAAAGTATATGAAAATATCCTCAACATCCCTTCTCATAAGGAAAATGCAAATCAAAGCCACAGTGAGATACCATCTTTTTTTTTTAAGAATTATTTATTTAATTTTATTTATGTATTCATTTAATTTGACCAGAGAGAGAGAAAAAGAGAGAGAAAGTGAGAAAGCAATCCATCACGTCTGGGGCTCGAACCATGGTCGGCTATGAGGGAGTGTCCAGCACCTTAACCACCACACCATCTGCTGGTCCCCATGAGATACTGTCTTACTCCAGTCAGAATGGCTAAAATTAGTAAAGGGAAAAAAGATAAGTGCTGGTGAGGCTGTGATGAAAAGGGAAATCTTGTACACTGTTGGTGGGAATGTAAATTAGTACAGCCACTGTGCAGAACAATATGGAAGTTCCTCAGAGACCTACAAATCATACTACCATATGATCCAGCAGTTCCACTCCTCGGTATCTACCCAAAGGATAGGAGTTGATTCACTTGGAAAAACACTTGCTCATCCATGTTTATGGTATTATACTTTAGTTTAGAGTGTAAAGGGGGAAAATAAAATGGAAGTAGCCTTAAAAATCTGCAAAAATATTAAAATGGGGATTGGTCAAATGGAGACATGAAGAGATCATTTTTACTGAGCCATAGTTTTGTTGATAGAAATAGTAGGAGAAAAAATTGCTCAGTCAGGCATACTAATCTGGGTAGCTCCCAACAACTTTCCAAAAAGATCTGCTAAAGTTTTACTTTCTGTCTTCTCTTCCCTTTCACATTCTGCCTGTTTGAAATCATCTCCAAAATCTCTTTCTTATCTTGATATAATCTACATTGAATTACCCTGTTCACAGTTAAACATATCTGGAGTCTTTTCTTTTTATTCCAGCCTACAGTAATTTCAGTCTCTGTATTTCTGTAGAACTCATTTAAACATACAGCTAAATTGGTTACCAAAATTATAGTCTTTATTAAATACCATGCAGCATAATAACTAATTTTGTTAACTTGTCATCTATTTAGTCTAACAGCAGCTCTCAGTAAGAAAAATATTGTTATTATTTTCATTTGCAAAGGAGGCAACACAAACACAGATTCAGATCTCGAATTCTAGAGTGTTAAGTGCAGTGATTAATATAGAATGAGAAATCTGTTTGGACCTAAAGATATGTCACATATATTTACATATACATAAATGTGTGTGTGTGTGTGTGTGTGTGTGTGTGTGTGTAATATATATGCAGTGTTTCCTTTTGAACAAAGACTCCCATGTTTTATATTTACTCTTTTTTTATTTTCTGAAGCACAGAATCTTTCAAGTACTGAATAGATATTTGTGGATTGATTGAATAATTCCAACTTGTTTGACTCACATAGGCTTTGAGTAACCTCTAAGCAATGTTCAATTTTCCAATGTTTGTGAACAATGACAGATGAAAGAACCAATTTTGGAAGATTTAGCTAGAATTCAGAGATTAAGAAGTAAAGATTGGAGAGCCCATAATCCCAGCGTCATATGATAAGCATTCACATAGAATGAGTCGTTTCACATAATAGAAAAGTGGAGATAGACAATAGGAAATACTCACTGGCTTTGATCGGTAGGGAGCGGAGATGTCAGAGTGGAAACTTAGTCATTAGAAGAATGGTTGTGTTATTGACAGAAACATGGAAGTCTGGCAAAGATAAATTACTTTGTGTGTAGAATAATCAAACTTACTTGTAAAGCTTTGATCTTAAAGTGTTAGAACATTCAAGTGGGATATTCAAGTAGAAATATCCACTCAATAGTTAATCTATAACATATAAAGACATTTATAGACCAGACGAAGAGATTTGTTTTCTTTTTTTAATATAAGAGAGCTGTTGAAATTAAGAGTTATGTCTCTCAAAAATGAAAAAAAAGAAAATAGAATTTCATAAGCAAGTATTAAATCTCTTTTATAATTAACTTAAAAAATTACAAGTATAACTTGTCATTTTTAGTGGCTTTAATTTTAATAAACCTATATATAACTGAATATGTAAATTTTATTTAAAATTTATGTACTCCCAACTGAATTCAGATGTTGTACATTTGTATTATTATAAATAAAGCACTATATATTTACTAAGAATTTGGACTTGAAATTTTTACTGCGCATTTTATCATTCGTAAAGGTGTTTCCTTTTGTGTAAAAACACACAGAAAACCAGAGATCTTGGGACCAGCAGTTAGCGTAATGACTGTGTTTCTGGACTCCCATGTAGTCAACTGCAGTTTGAGTCCCAGACCCTGTGGCTTAAACTCAGGCCAGGTGTGTGTGCGTGCGTGCCCAAGATCCCAAGAGGAGAATGGAGGAGAAGGGATTGCCGTGTGGCCATCCCCCACCCCCCGTGTGTGGGGGGTGATTTCTCGCTTTCTGTCTCTCCGTCTCTCTCCGTATTTCTGGCAAGCGCACGCACCCTATAGCAAAAACTCCTAAAAAAGAAAAAAGAAAACAAGAAATTTTGTTGTTCTTCAAATATATATATTTATTCTTCAAAATATACTCAGATCATTACTTCTTACCATCTGCCAAGTATCTGCCGTAAAGCACCTGTATCTTTTTGTCTGGATTATGGAACCTTTCTCTGGCCCCTTCTGTCCTAGAGTAGTATATTCTTAACAGGTCATTCCTCTGCTCAGAACCCTCCTATCTGGGTCCTCATGTGACTCAGAATGAACTCTTAGGTCCTCACACACAATGACCCTATTTTATTGGGGGGGGGGGGGGTATTTGATATAGGGCACGTGCACTCTCCAGAAAGACAGAGACAGAAAGCGAGAAATCACCCTCCTGGGAGGGGGGGGGGGGGGGATGACCACACTGGAATCCATTCTCCATTCTCCTCAGGATCTTGGGCATGC
Organism: Tupaia tana; assembly: GCA_026018925.1. Lineage (NCBI taxonomy): Eukaryota > Metazoa > Chordata > Mammalia > Scandentia > Tupaiidae > Tupaia > Tupaia tana. Next base: position 146,348,488 of record JAKSZU010000002.1, read on the forward strand.
ACACACACGCACCTGGTGTGATTTTAAGCCGTAGGGTCTGGGACTCGAATCGTGGTTGACTACATGGGAGTCCAGCAACATAGCCATTACGCTAATTGCTGGTCCCTACACTGACCCTCTTGCTGTTCCCTGAACACATTTCTGTCTTAGAGCCTTTGCACTGGCCATTACACCCACACTTCCCCCATAATAGGTATGGCTGGCTACCTTCCTTTGTTCATGTCTGTGCTCATCACATGCCCACGACTCCCTGTGGTACTAATCCTGACCTTCCTTTCACTTAAATTGCAACCTGTCCCCCATCTCAACACTTCTGATCCCCTTATTTGGCTCAACTTTCTGATAGCACTTTCTATTAATCCAGCATACGATTCATTTTACATTGTACATACTCACACCTATGTATCCATACATATACATTAAGATTAGTCTCACAAAACCAGGGATATTTGTTTTGTTTGCTATTTTATTTGAAGTACCTAGGAATACACCTGTCTGGTGTTAGACAATAAATATCTGTGGAATAAATAAATATAACAGTAATAGCTAATAGTTACTGAAAGCCTCACCTTTTTTTTTTTTTTGAGAGATCTCACTTTTCTAAAAACTTTAAGGTGTTATAACAGACTTAAGAAGTAGATACTCTTTTTATCCCTATTGTACAGTTCAGAAAACTGAAGTATAGGTTGGTAAAGTAACAATCCCAATTTCTCATAGCTAGAATTCAAACCCAGCAGACTGGTTTGGAACCATAGCTTTTAACCATTATGGTATATGACTTCTATCAAAGACAATTGTTGTGAAGTTTTTATCCTAGAAGCAGAAGTTGTGTATCACTTGCCTATATATGATACCTGTGGAATACTGCTCATATAACTGGATTCACGTCGGTGGTATACTGACACTGAGTAGCTATATGATGAATGTTCTCAATCTATCGTCTTCAGATAACAAGCTTCAGAAATAGAAAAACGCACCAAACATTTAAGGTCTCATTTGGTGGGTTAGGAGCCCCCTCCGGTTAAGCCGTTATTACTTTAAGCAGTGTGAGGGCCTGCCAAAGAATACCTATGAGACATGGATCTAATACCTGAATCCTTATCGGTGCCGTTTTCATTTCTTACACAGGTTTCATTTACCACACCGTTGCACTACATTTCACATCAAACGTCAAGATGTCTCTGATGTTCAAGATTTAGAGGTAGTGACTTCCCATGTGGCTCATCAGAATGCAGTGGCCCTGGACACACAGAGAAAATGGATGACACTGGACTTGCAAAGCAATAGGCATTAGGTGAAGTTTAGCGACAGACCATTCTCGAAACATATAAGTTTCAAGAATATAACCTAAAGCTGTCTGAAAGAGCAGAAATAGGAACACTTTCAGAGCAATAGTTTAGCACAATATATTGGGATTCACACTCATTAATATTTTGCTTATCATTGCAATCAGTGAAGCAGTGGCCACAAATAAATATAAGTTCCAATAGTAATCAAAGGGCATTCTGACATATGTGTCCCAAATTTCGTTTTTAAAGAATAATTACCTGGCTGCCAATGGTACTTGTTATCTGCACAAATACTCATATACAGGTATTTTCAATACATTACCATGTGAGTATCAAGGGTATTGTGGACATCCATAATCCAAGCTACATTAACAAAGATAAGAGATACACTGTGCTTCAAAGACACTGATTTCTTTATATTTGGTTTAAACACATTTTTTAGACTTTGCTTGATAATAACATCTTTTTTATACTCTAATGGTCTCATAAATAACAAAAAATTATCTGTGCCAGGAAGATGAATTACAGAGAGGCTAAATAACTTTCCTGGGGAATATCACTCAATTTATTGGCAAATCTAAATTATAACATGGCTAAATTGTTCCTAATGCATTTCCTAGACTAATTACAAGTACAAAATATTTGGTGATATGAAATGAGTAACTTTATTTTTAACACAGAATGACAAAAATTTTAAGCTTTATTCATTGGTTTTTGTTCTTGCATTTTGGATTTGTACTAATTATGATATATTAACCTTCTGTGATTCTCCCCCAGTAAAAAACAAAAACACACACCCACACACATGCTTTGATTTTATTGTACTTTTCTTCTATTTATGTATCTTATGTGACAGAGCTGCAAAAGCATTTATGGTGCTGATTTATGTATTCACTTTATCACACATTGCAAGATAATCAGATTTTAAAATGACGAAGACTGTAACTAAATTTTTCATTTTGAACTTTTCGTTTCATTGGCTACAAGAGAAAATTTAATGAAGGTACTTATATTATGCATTTCAAATTTTCTTTTGTTACTTTATAAAATGAAATCTGTAAGACTAGAAATGTGTATGTTATCAACAAAAAGTTAATAACTAAAGTTACTTTGAGGTAAGTCATAAGACAATCTTTTAAACTTTTATACTTCAAAGAAATTTACATAGTGTTATTGTCATAATTTTGTCTTTCAACTTTGTGCTTCTTTTTAAAGTAAGATAATGAGAAGCTCTCTACCTCATTGGTTGTATTATCAGTCTTTTTCAAGAATTGTTTCTCCAAATAAGGTTTATTCCCAGTTGTTGTGTCATTAGTGTCTGAGACTTAGGGGTTTTTTTGCTTTGTTTTGTTTTTAAATTTGCCATGTGGCATGTGTGCACTCACCATAGAGAGAGCACCAGAGAGAGAAAGAAAGAGAGTGAGAAATTGCATCCCCTAGACGGATGACCACAACACAATTCTCTCTCCTCCATTCTTTTCTCGGGACCTTGGGCAAGCACAAACACACATCCAGCGTTTTTTAAGCCTCTGGGTACAGGGCTCGAACCGTAGAGTTGGCCATGTAGAATCCAGCCATCTAACCACTACACCACCTGGTTGGCTCTAAGATTGTATAATACATTATCCTAGGAGTTTTGCAGGCCTGTATGCTCTGTTCTTCCTGGCTGACCTCCTAGCAGGGTGGTCATGAACAATTACAGCATATTCTTCTTAGAGTTTCCTTAATATTGATTGGATTTTTTGTTTGTTTTGTTCTTTTTTTCCCCCTCCTTTTACTTACAATTGTGGAATATACTCATTGACAGTGTAATTCAGGTAAAGCTCATAAGGAAAGACTTGTCTCCACCTTACTGTCAGGACTAACAACTTTTTATGGAGAAAGTTCTGAATAAGACCAAGCATTTCCTTCCCAGGCTGAGGCCAAACTTACCTAAAAACTGGTCCTGCTGAGGCCCTGCTTAGTGGTTAGTAGCCCAGCATTTGTTTTTCCCATCAGCAGCAGGCTCAGTGTCTGCCTCCCTGTAGTATTTACCGTGGCGCTCACAGTATTCTAGAGAATCTCTCAGGTTACCACCCAGAGTGATAGAGATCCAGCTTCTTAGATACGCTGTGCTGTCACCTGTCAATACCTGTCTGGCTAATGCCAGGCCATTTCTCTGGTGCTTTGGGCTCAGTTTGCTCCCAAGACTCCATTACCCTACTACTAGTTACAATAGTCATTCTTTTATCATCTTAAAAAAAATTTTTTTCACAAAAAACATCTCATAATAGTAAGATGTTTTCTGTGAATCTGTAGTAATTTCTCTATGGTTTTTAAGAACAAAAACTGTCCAGGCCGTATCGTAGTGGTTAAGGCAGCTGAATCGCAATCACACATGGTCGACTGTGCAGTTCATTTCCCAGACCCTATGACTTGAAAAACGTGCTGGGCACGTGTGTGTGTGTGCCCAAAATCCCAAAGGGAGAAATGCAGAAAGGATTGCAGCATGACCTTGGGAGGGGGGTGCTTTCTCACTTTCCCTCTTTCCCTGATGAACAAACACACTCTCCAGCAGAAAAGCAAAACCAAATCAAAACAACCTTTTACTTAGTAAGACATTTTCTTGGAATATATAGCCTTTCTGAGGGTTTTTGCAAGATTATACATTGCCTCTTCTCATATAACCACCTGGAAAATGTGGACAAGGCTTGTACCTCATCAACAGTGAAGACTTTTGGTCCTTCCATAGACCTATTGCTCTGTAATCTCCATGTATAGAATGTGAGAAACTGTTGTTTTTTTTGTTTTGTTTTGTTTTGTTTTGTTTTTTTAAGAATTATTTTATTTGAATTTATTTATTTATTTATTTTTAAATTTGACCAGAGAGGGACACAGCAAGAGCGAGAGAGGGAAAGTGAGAAAGCAAGGTTCGGGACTTGAACCATGGTTGACCATGTGGGAGTCCACTGCCCTTAACCACCATGCCACCTGCTGGCCCCAAAGAATTTTTTATTTAACTTTATCTATCATTATTATTATTATTGTTATTGTTTTCCAGTTTGATCAGACAGAGAGAGAAATAGGGAAAATGAGAAAGCAAGCCACCAGGTTCAGGATTTTAACCATGGTTGGCTGTGTAGGAGTCCAGTGCCTTTAACCAGCACACCGTCTGCTGACAAGTAAAGAAACTTTTTTCTTTTTTTCCACAATTTCTTGATTCACAAAATACCTTAAACTAAAAATATGGACAAGGCTAGAATCTAGTGACAAGTGCACTGTAATTGTCTTCTGAAACATTTTTTTAAAAATTAATCAATTTACATTCATTCCCTGTGCATCATCACAACATGCAAAATGTGATTTGCCATCCACAATACACTGCATAGTGGTTTAATCATGCATGTTATCAATACCTTTCCATTTCTAGTTCTGTGTGTGTGTGTGTGTGTGTGTGTGTGTATACTGTATATTTTTTACCCTTATTTCTCACCCTCTACCATTTCCCACCCTCTTCCCACACTGTCTCAGGTGTCTACAGCTGTTTTCCATTCCCTTTTTCCCACATTTTATTGATTCGCAAAATTTCTTAAATAATCTAATTACTTTCAATAGCAAGTTCAGCTGGTATATACCTATCTGTGAATACATGTCTGACTTTAGGCATGAAACTCTTGAGTAGAATGAATATACTATAAGGTATCACCTAGTTGATGCTGTATAGCTTACTATGGTCACTAAATAGGTACTTTTTATATATATTTAATATATTTTTTAATGTCAAGAAAAGCAGTTTTAGCTTTAATAAATGAAAGAAATGCTAAGGAACTTTGCTTAAAACTTAAAGCCAGGAAGCAGGTTAGGATTCTGTTCAAGTAGTAGGTACATGAACCTATTGGAACCTTACGACAGAACAAAAATCCTTAAAACCAGAAAACAAGGCCTAGAAGGAAATCAGCAGTGTTTTAGTCAAAAGTCATAAAATTCTATTTCACCAGTTCAGTCTCATGTACTTGTCTGTTGTGATTCAATCTACCCGATTAAATTCTGGGATATAGTATTCAACTCTAGACTTGTCCCTACAATTAAGTTAGCCATTTTCTTAGTTATCGAATCCTCATTTCTGTGTGTCTGCATTTAATTTTCCTGGTATAACACTCCTTTGAGAACTTCTTGGCGATCTGGTCTGATGTTGGTAAATTCTTTTAGGTCTTGTGTATCCGAGAATGTTCTTGTCTCTTCTTCTCGTATGAAAGATAATCTTGCCAGATACAGTATTCTTGGCTGAAATTGCTTTTCCCTTAACACGTTGAATATTTTTTCCCATTCTTTCCTCACTTGCATTGTTTTTGATGAGAGGTCTGCTGTTAGCCTGATGGGATGTCCCTTGTAGGTAACTTGATGTTTCTCTCTTGCCAATCTTAGTATTTTGTCTTTGTCAGTGGTTTTGGTCAATCTGGCTGTGTGTCTTGGAGAAGATCTTCTTGGGTTGATTCTATTTGGGGTCCTTTGTATTTCTTGGGACTAGATCTTTGAATGCCTCTCTAGGTTTGGAAAATTTTCTTGCAGAATTTCATAGAATAGATTATCAATGCCCTTATGGGTCTCTTTGCCTTCTGGGATACCAGTTATCCGGATGTTTGGACATCTGATGATATCTAGTATTTCTCGTATATTATTCTCATTTTTGGGGTTATTTTCTCAGTTTTCATGGTGGATTTTTCTAGGCCAGTGATTCTATCTTCTACATTTGAGATTCAATTTTCTGTATGATATATCCTACTTTTAATACTTTCAAGGGAGATTTTGACTTCATGTATTGTAGCCTTCATTTCTAACTGGCCATTTGATTTTTTTTATGGTGTGTATATCCTCTTTTAGATCTTGCAAGAATTTCCTCACCTCCTGGAACTCGTCAGCTCCTTAGCCCTGCCTCTTCTGCAGTTCATTTTCTCTCTTTACTTTCATCTCTGTTAGCTTTGTCATTATGAATATTCTAAATTCGTTATCAGACATTTCCATGAGTTTCATTGTACTGTCTGAGGTTGAAGAGGTGTTATTCTTTTCCCTTGGAGGAGAGGTATTTTCTTGTGACCCTGCAGTGATTTCCAGTCATCTGATGGATGGTACATTTCTTCCCAATTCTTGAAGTTCAGTCTGAGCATCCAGAGGCGGGCAGAAGGAGGTGATCTGCAATCTCTCTTCCATTCCTTTTTAACCCTTTGTGCATCAGATTCAGTGGAAATAGAGGAATATTCTGACCCTAATCGTATTTAGATGTTTGGAAGTTGTTCACTTGGACCTGTCTAGATTTACTGCCTAGAGCCCACTAGAAATGTGAATTTTATACCACATGATTTTAAGAGTTCTTTTGAGAACCACTGATACAGGTCAAGTGATCAAAGTTTTTTATTCTGAAATTGTACAATATTTACAGAAGGCTTTGTGGGGTATAACTGGGCCAATCACATTCCACAAAAAGAGTCATGCAATTTGTTTAGCCAGAACAGGGCTAAAAGATGTCTTAAATTTTTCAGGTGGCAGTATGCATTGTGTACATGTATTAGCTCATTGGTAACCACTGGCAGAGACAAAATAATGTTGAATTGCAAGTAATTGATATTTAGTAATTGATATTTACCACAGTTTTCATGCAGAACAGTTTCATTTTATATCTCTATTATAATCATTTAGTTTAATCCACCTGGTTAATGAAATGCTTAGGCATTTCAAGTACACGATATGTGCAGCCTCCGGGGAAATCAAACATAGCGGCATTCTTTCTCACCTGGATGTAGACAGCCTGTTCACACCTCTTCCTCGGGCACATCCTGAAGGACGTGTACAGCTATTCTGTCACATCTGCCACTTGGTGCAGCAGCCCAGCGAGAACTAATAGTGCCTCAGTCAAGTTTTTGAGACTTGATGAATAAGAAAGCCCCAAGGAGAGGACTAGAAACATGTAGCTCTCAAGAAGTAGAGGAGTCTTTTATTAAAAGGCCAGAGTTGGGAACCAGCAGTTAGCGTAATGGCTATGTCGCTGGACTCCCACGTAGTCAACCGCAGTTCACGCCCCGGACCTGGTGGCTTAAAACCCATGCTGGACGTGTGTGCGTGCGTGCCCAAGATCCCTAGAGGAGACTGGAGGAGGAGGGATTGCGGCGTGATCATTCACCCTGGAGGGTGATTTCTCGCTTTCTGTCTCTATGTCTCTGTCTGTCTGGCGAGCGCACACGCCCTATAGCAAAAACCTCTAAAATAAAATAAAATAAAATAAAAGGCCAGAGTGGAGTGTCAGTGTGTTTCGGGCCTGGACAGTGGTGACCCTGGATGCTCCCGTTTATGGGCTCAACAGAAACCTTCCTGCTTCTCTCTTCCTTTCTTTCGTTTTTTCTTTCCTTTCCTTCCTCCTTTATTCCTTTTCTCATGCTCTTGTTTGTGTGTTCTTACTAAAGACTCAATTGGTTCCACTCCAAGTAGAATTCAGTATGACATGGGAGGTTCAGAGGATCCTTCTATATGTTTCCATTGATGTTGGTAACTGTTCAGCGATATCTTGTCCTGGACATTAGAATTCTAAGAAAGAAGCTGGAAGACAATGACAGAGAGTTTCATTTTAGTATTCTGGATATCTTAGCACACAAAGGAGATTTGGAACTAGAGTGTCATTATTCTATTCTTGCTAGCTAATAATTTTGAAGTGCTGTCCTATTTGCTTAGACTTGCATGGTGATATGGATGGAATTGTGTACCCTCTCTCCACAAATTTCCTCTTTGATGCCTTGATCTTCAGAGTAACTGAGTTTGGAGATAGGATCTGTAGGGGGTAAGTAAGGTTAAATGAAGTTATAAAGGAAAGGCTCTAATCTAATAATATTTCAGAACTTATAAACAGGAAGAGAGGGAGCAAGATATCCCTTTCTCTGATGCTCGCTCTCTCCCTTCTTTTCTCTCTCTCTCTCTCCCCCCCACTTACAAAGAGGAGCTCACGTGAGCACACACCAAGAAGGTCTGATCAGAAGAGGTGTCACTCTTCTCCCAGAAGGTCTTTTTTTTTTTTTTTTGAGAGGTTTTTGCTACAGGGCACATGTACTCACCAGAGAGACAGAGAGACAGAAAGCGAGAAATCACCCCCAAGGGGGGATGGCCACGCCACAATCCCTTCTCCTCCATTCTCCTCTCGGGATCTTGGGCATGCACGTACACACGCCCGGCGTGAGTATAACCCACCAGGTCTGGGACTTGAACTGTGGTTGACGACATGGGAGTTCAGCGACATAGCCATTACACCAACTGCTGGTCCCTCTACCAAACTCTTAAATGGCCAAGATGACCTTTACGGTTAAGTTTATTTACAGACAACCCTTTTGTCTTCTCTAAAATGTTGTCAGAGGAAATAATAAGATTTCATCCTGTGTTCTGTTTTTATGTTGACAGTAATTTATCATCTTTCCTTTTTTATTATTGCAATAATTTCTGTATTCACAAAGAATACAGAATCATATGCTAGACGCTAGAGAGTTATCACTTATAAGGTTTTCTTAGATTTTGAATGTCTACTGTTTTTGCACTGGAAGGTAGTAAGTAAGGGGGTGAAATGGATAGAAAGGCTCTATACCAGTACTTTTTTTTTTTTTTTTAAGATTTTTGCCATAGGGCACATGCACTCTTCAGAGAAAGAGAGGAGAAATGAGAACTCAACCCCTCCAGGGCTGGCCATGCCACAATCCCTTGTCTCTGTTCTTGGGCTTTTGGGCATGTATGCACATTCACCTGTGAAAAGCACATGCTTTTCAACTGCCAGGTCCGAAACTTGAACCACAGAGTTGGCCATGTGGGATCGAGCTGCCAGATAGTGAAATCTGGCAATCTCTTCTCCTCCATTCCCCTTTCCGGATCTTGGGCATGCACGCACATGCACCTGGCATGAGTTTAAGCCATCGGATCCAGGACTCAAACCACAGTTGGCTACATGGGAGTCCAGCGACATAGCCATTACACCACTGCTGGTCCCAATAATTCATTTGAACCTTGTATTTTGTTATCTTCAGAAGAGCTATATTCTGGCTTATGTATATTACAAAACAACTGTCTTGTATTCTGCTTATTTGGTTTTATTCTAAAGCTTATTTGACCAAAGCAGTCTTTGTTGGGGCTCATCAAACAGCTAGTTGTTTATATCTTTTGCTCTCAAGGGTGATCATTTTAATATCCGCTTATTATATAAGGAACTTGAAAAAATTTAGAAAAACAGAATATCCAGTGGCAGAGAAGTAACCCAGTCATCTGCTGTTACCGGACAGCCGGCACAAAGCAATGGACGTCAGTTCTGCCCTGTCTGAGTCACAGGGTGACGAGGGAAAATGTTAAAAACGCGTTCGAATCTTAGATCATTCGCTGTAATAGGGATAGGTTACATTTGTTGACTGTTTACTGGGCTTTTGTCCTGATGCTAGGCATTTTGCACATGTTATCCATTCATGGATTACATTTTATTATTTCTAGCCAACAGGATAGTAATTCGAGGATGAATTTATTCAAGGTCTCACCTGAGGCAAATCTAGGATAGGGCTATCACTAAGCATGTTAACTAAAATCCACTTTATGTATGATTATACTTTAAATAATTTTCTTCATTCAGTCCATTTCAGTGTCTGTTTTGCAGATTAGGAAACTGAGGCCCAAATTATTGAACTGACCATGTAACTAATTTCTGTATCAGTTCTAGAAACCAAGACTCCTGAGTTCAGTTTTTTTTTTTTTTTTTTTTCTTTTTTTGGAGAGGTTTTTGCTATAGGGCGCGTGCGCTCGCCAGACAGACAGAGAGAGACAGAGAGACAGAAAGCAGGAAATCACCCCCCAGGGGGGATGGCCACGCCGCAATCCCTTCTCCTCCATTCTCCTCTCGGGATCTTGGGCACGCACGCACACGCGCCCGGCGTGAGTTTAAGCCGCCGGGTCCGGGACTCGAACCACGGTCGACTACGTGGGAGTCCAGCGACATAGCCATTACACTAACTGCTGGTCCCTGCTGAGTTCAGTTTTAACAGAAAACAACCTACTGGCACACACAAGGCATTATTTTGGGGGGGATAGTTAAGTGTTTAAAGGATTCCATAATGAGTACTCACTACAAACACAATTTTAAAATAACACTGACAAATTAAAATTACTGACTGGCATTATCTTCCTAAGAATTCAGGTATATGTTATGTTGAGTCAAATTTCTTTCATCTACTAATACATGTTTAGCTTAATTTCCATTTCATTTCCTACTAGTAATTCTTGATCTTGTTCTGTAAGGTACAGTACAGTCATCATATTAACCAGAATATACTATATTTAATTTTCGAGTGTATTACTTCAAATTAATAGAGCTGTATTATTCTTGTATTCATGCTGTGCTGTGTCTGTTGCCGTGTTACTAACGGTCACCTGAGCCCAAAGCCCTGGCCGTGCACCTGACTGACAGGCGCGGAGGACGGCAGGCATGCGCATGCGCAGCGAGAAGACTCTAGCAGATCACTCTTTTGTAACTTCCAGCTCTTGTGAATACTAACCTTCCTCAGAAGAGCTGGAACTCATTGCCCATTCATGACACTGTTACCACCATGAGCCAGCCACCACCCACCAGGGCTCCCCCGGGACGCCATAAGGAATTAAGTTTTCACTGCGTACCTTCACAATGTGTCCGGACAGTCTAGTCCCGGCCTGTGAACTCCTGCGGGCCATGCTGAAACCACAGCATTCTGCAAACTTCAAACCATCTGATTCTTCTTTTAAATAAAATTGAGCTTTAGGACATGGTGATCGATTTTCTTTTGAATTGATTTTTATGAACAGTTCTTTTCATTTTATTTTAACATACATGCTCTGAAATATTCTGTAGACTATATAAGTAAATACCATGTATGTTAATGTCTGTCAAAACAACTCAGTCAAAAACTGATATGTGTACAATATCAGAGGCGGAGCCTGTTTTCTTCTTGACTGTTCCTCTGGTCTGCGAGTGCACTGACCTTGCAAATACAAGGTAAATGCATGTTTAGCAGTAAATTACCATTAGGTACTGCAGTTAGGGAGACTCAGAAAGAAAATATAAATGAATAAACATCATGTTTTAGCTGTAAAGGAATTTATCATTTAATGTTTCTTCTTACAAGGGATTTTAAAAGTGCATTCATCATTCACATACAAATTTTAGAGTCAGCTTAAAATTGTGTACCTTAGTTTATCCTAGACTAAACTAAGCCATTGCTTTAGGTTGTCTCATAAAAAAATAAATAAATAAAATAAATTAAAAAAATAAAAACAAAGGTCAGTGATTAAGACTTCATACCTGGGACTAACAGATGACTTAATGGTTTTATCACTGGACTCTTATATGGCCGACTGCAATTCAAGTCCCAGATCCAGCAGCTTGAAATTCATGCTGGGCACATGTGCGTGCATGCCCCAAATCCCGAGAGAGGAGAAGAAGGGATTGCAGGGGAGCCATCCCCCCCGGGGGGTGACTTCTCACTTTATGTCCCTCTCTGTCTCTCTGGTGAGCGCACAGGCCCTATCCCAGAAATCTCTGGGGAGGCATGGGGAAGTGGGGGGAGACGAAATGCTCGTTTGTCCTATTGCCCTTAATGTTCATGCTTGTGGCTTTTAGGGCATGCCAGAGGTCTCTTCTTCATGTTAGTACACAAAATGTATCCTTCTAGTTGGAATTTTCCTGTTGTTCTGGAACATTATTGCCTAAATCAGTACCAGATACACGTTAATTGCTCAGTAAAGCGCTGTCAGGTAAATTCTGGTTTATTAAATCCTAATGCTTCTTGGATATCAGGTCTTGATGTGATTTTGAAGACCAAAAAAATGGACTGAAGTCAAATGTTGGTACAGGTTCCTGAGAATCACTGATACGTTTCTAATTGCAAGAAAACACGTGTCCTGACCAGGGAGAGGGAGGGGAGGGAGAAGGCCCTCCGGTGCGTGCGGTCATGCTGGGACGCCCTCTCCACTGCCCTCTCCTGCCAGGGCTTGGAGCACACATGCCTGGCACGTACTTCAGGCGGCGGGCACAGTCAGGGCTCCTAACCACGCTGTCCACCAAATGAGATCCGGTTTCCTTAACTACTGGGCCTTGGGCTAACTCCTGAATGGCAGTGTTTTGAAATACCCTTTCAATATACTAAATTCACCTGTGAAAATATAATGAATTTCTGAATGACAGTTAAATATATTTATCCAATATTTAGAAGATAAAAAACAAGTTATTCAGAATGGAGGCTATGGGGACCAGCAGTTAGCATAATGGCTATGTCGACCTCGGTTTGAGTCCTCGACCTGGTGGCTTAAACTCACACTGGGCATGTGTGCGTGTGTGCCCAAGATCCCAAGAAAAGAATGGAGGAGAAGGGATTGCAGCGTGGCCGTCCTCCTGGGGGGTGATTTCTCGCTTTCTGTCTCTCTGTCTCTGTCTTTCTGGCGAGCGCACTCGCCTTATAGCAAAAACCTCTCAGAAAAAAAAAAAAGAATGGAGACTATGTAACGATTTGTTCTTGATTTAATACAGAGAGGTCTAGGTTCTATGCTAGTTACTTAAGTGGCATTACCTTATTAGATTTTTAAAACAATATTAAGGAATATCTTTCTACTCTCTCTTAAGGTAATTGAGGTTAAGTCATTTGTTTAGGATGACACACCTAGTAAGTGGCAGATTCAGGACTAACTCCAAGACCTTTCTTCTTTACTGCCTAATACAAGAAAATTAGATACAAGTCTTACAGATCTGTCCTGGAGAAATGCCACTTCTCTAGGGAAATGCTATTTCCCTAAAAACAAGTTATTTATTTTTTTTAACCTACCTCTTATAGTTTCAAATGAGAGAAAACCATGTAGGTTCTTTGGTATTGTGCCTGGGAACAGGTAATATTTTGTGTAATATTTTTCTCACATAGTTGAAAAAAGATGGAAGGATTCTGAACAAGGTGATGATAGGATCTGATTAGTTTTAGTGGCATTAACATGACTGACACACTGCAGGGTAGAGAAATAAAGAATAAAGGAAGCTATCCCTGTGATTTCGGCAAGAGATGGTGGCATCTTAGACCTGACGATCAATCTTGGGCCTCATCCCTGAGGACTCTTGCCAGTTCTTCCTGGAAGTGGTTGTAAGTGGTTGAATTTGGAATTGATTTTTAAAGTAAAGCCAATAAAAATTTTTATTAATTGGATATATGTATTACAGAATTAGGGAGGGGGAGGGAGTAAAGGAAGGGTAGAGAGACAAGGATGATTCCAAGAGTTTGGCTTCAACAACTGAAATAAAATTAACTTTTTCTCGAGATAAGGCAGATGGGAGAGAAGCAGATTCTGGGATGGAAAGGCACACCACAAGTTTGGTTTTGGCGATTTTACGTTTTAAACTTCAAAAGGCAGTCTGTTCATGAAGACAGACTTACGTAGGTGGATGTACAGGGACTGGGTATAAACGTGACCCTTGTCAGAACAGGCACAGTAAGGCCATAAGATGGATGGGAACACTAAGCAGGGTGGGTCTGAAGAGGTTTGAGTCTGGAAGGAGCTCTGAGACACGAGAGTTTCATATTTAAAGGGAATAGGCAAGGGGCCTGAGGAAGGTGCCCGTGAACGCAGACTCTAGAGTGGTCTCCCGGGGGCAGCCAGTGTCGCAGTGGTAACACAGCACGCCGTGATACCACACCACACGGGGTGGGGGTCCTGGGTTTTCACCCCTGCACCCCACGGCCTCCCTGTGTTCATGAGACCCATTCCTGTGATCTAGGTAGCTGAGGCTGGGTGTGAATCACAGCCTGGATACGCTCTTAGGAGTGCCTGACCCTCTGTGTCTGGCTCACTCTTTCTCTTGTAGCGGAAATAAATAAATGAGATTTAAGTAAAAGTAGAATCCTGGGCCAGCAGGTGGTGCCGTGGTTAAGGTGCTGGACTCTCACATGGCTGACTGTATTTCAAGGTCTTGCCCCGGAAGCTTGAAAATCACTCCAAGCATGTCCGCGTGTGTGCCTAAAATCCCAAGAGGAGACTGGAGAAGAGACTGGCATGGCCATCCCACCCCAGGGGTGTGATTTCTCCTTCTTCTTTATTTCTTAATCTCTCTCTCTCCAGTGAGTGCACACACCATATGGAGAAAAAACAATAATCTAAAAGTCAAGCAAAGAAAATTTTACAAAAAGAGGGACCAGTCAGATGCAGCAGGTTTTTGAGATAGGTTAAGTCAAATAAGTTTGAGATATAACCCAGAATGCGGCGGTGGGGAAGTCCATTGCCAACCTTGACAGAAGCTTGATGGAAGATTCTGTTACTTAAAAAAAAATTGAAACTGCCTTATGTGCTTCTATAAACTCGTGATTCTGATATAGGAAAAGTACGTTGCAGTTGGTGTAGAAATTTGAGCAAGTTTCCTGTGGTGTTACATTCAGATATTTTAGTCAAGTGTATAAATGATTATTTTAATTAACTTTCAAAATTAGTTATCTGATTCTTAAGTAAAGCTTTCAAAAAAACTTTCACTTGATGTTCTTCCATTCTTTTGGTAAGTTGTATGGTAGAAAGGTCGTGACCTGTATGGCTAGACCTAATTGTAATCCGAACATAACCAATGGCTAACTGTACAGTCTTAAGCAAGTTAGTGAAATTTCTCTGCGTCTCAGCTTCCTCGTTTGGAAGATGATAGGTCATAGCTATGTTAGGTAGTTGTTAAGTACAGTAGAGTAACACACGTGAAACCCTAGTCAGATGTCCAGCAAATAAAGTGATAGACTGAAGAAGAACCCAGTGTCTGAAATCAGGTAGACTGAAGTTCAAATACATATACTACATGTGAAAATTGAGGCAAGTTTCTTCACCTCCCTTACACCTCAATTGCCTTATCTATAAAGTGGCTATAAAGAAAATAACCACTTTGTAGGGTTATCCGCATTAAATGAGATATTGCATTAAAGCTGCTAAGTGCCCTACACGGAATGAGTGCTCAGTCCATAGTAGTTATTTTTGTTTGTACTTGTTACGATTGTCTATTTGTATTCACTATTAACAGTTATTTGGAGAATAAAACCTTAGTCTTTGTTAGTTCTTAGTCTTCATTTCTAATCAAACTTCATATCCAGTATATTATATGTGTTGGTATTTGTTTTGCTGCATGTTTGGTTTTTGTCCAGATTTCACTGTTGTCATCCATTAGTAATGTTAAAAATCTTACATGGTTTGTAAGCAGTTGGCTTACTTTTTTCAGAGTCATACTTGTCCCCGTAAAAGAGACACCTAAATAGACAGTCAGAAGGAAAGACATGCAATACAGAATTCTTGAGAAATTGTGACGTGAGCGAAGCAGAAAAGGCTCTCTTTTAGCTAGTCTACCTGAAGCCATGCTTAAAGATTCTGTCTGTGTACACCTTCCGGTGAGGCAGCTGTGCCTCAGGTCCTGAGAGATGAGAAGTGGGAGCCAGGAAGGCTTTAGATCTGGAGTTTAAGAATGGCCTTTCCATGAAAATACCGAGACAGGACTGATGACAAAACCCAAAAGATTCTTACTTCAAGGAAGACCTCAGGAGTCATCTAATACAGTCCTGATTTTATAGGACAAAGAGTACTGAATTCAGAGATTTGGTGATGGTCCACTGTGAAGGCTCCAGACAGGTAATTCTCTGGGGCCTAGTACAAGGACTGTTTCCATCAAAACACACGGAGGTGCATCCGTACATATTGCCAGAATTAAAGGCAGTGGGAAATGACGACAGGACTACTTGGCCTCTCAAATGATAAAACTGCACAAATAATACAAATGTATAGTATAAGTGATATACAAGTTGAGGACGTTGATTTATATTGTAAGATACTACATATTTTCTCTAGTACGTTTTTTCTTAAAGATGAAACTTAGCCAGGGATTTTATTTAAAACACCTGCATAGTGACTACTTGTCATTAGAGAGAGATTAACATCAGAAATATTGTGGGAATCAATTTAGCAGTGGTATCAGTGGGTTTAAACTATGTGTGATCCTTCCATGGATAGAAAAATTACACATTTCTCAATAGGGTTAAAAGCAATTTTAATCATTACATTTTGAAAATGTAAACATGCTAATGAATAGTACATTTATAAAGTTAACACCTTATTGTAAAAACCAGAATAATATGAAAAAATTGTCATTTGTGTTTTAAAGGATGAAAAATCAAAAATTATTTTCTGTAATTTGTACCTTATGTTGTCAGATACACTTTAGCTGGATCTCTAAAATAATCGTTACTCAGTTGTACACATGCATGTGTGTGTGTGTGTGTGTGTGAAATCCTTTATCAAATTCTATTAAGTTCATTTTTCTTTTTCAAGATAGGATTTCTCTGTGCCGAGTCCTGCCTCAGCTTCCTAGCTAGGATCACAGGCACACACTACTGCGTCTGGCCCTTAAGTTTACTTTTTATATTAAGTTGCTGTCTAATATTTATAGTAATTGTAACATCAACCAATATTTTTTATCTATTTCTAGTTAACTAGTAACTATTTTATTTAAAATAATCATAAATAGGAACGTAGTATATATTTTCCACTATTTATCATCACGACATAAAACCACAGAATAATTACGTCATTTTCCCAGATTGTAACCTTTGCCTTTTTGCCTTCCTTTTCAGAGCTACATTCATGGGAGCAGCCAGGCTCAGTTCGTGGCAGAGTCACACATTATTCTGGTACTAAGTATCCTTTAAAAATCCCAGTAAGTGCTTAAGGACAGACCAAGGCTGCATGCTAGCAAATTGATCTTTATTCTGGCAGTAAATATCAAGACTTTTAAAAGGTAATAAAATTTAAACTGTAGTATATGTAAATGTAGTATATGACTAACTTTCTAATTACTATCTAAGTATGTCTTACTACTGTTTAATTTTGTTATTATTCTCAATCACTATAATGGGTTGTAATTTTCTTTTTTGCTGACTATTGAAATTCAAAGTATTACTGTATTTTGCATTGATTATTGCTGGTTAGATTTTTTGTGAAATTTATATGGTGTCCTTATATATAACCTTAGTGGGGAGGAAAAAAGTATCCAGTGATCTAAATAGCAGCATAAAAATGGAATTATCTTAGTGCTGTTTCTCTTCCATACATGGTAAATCGGAAGAGAGAGCTTTAGAATACTTAGACATCTCTTTTTGAAATGTACCAGGATGAGTGTTGTGGATCAGATCATACAGTGCAGTTTACGATTTGTCATTAGAAGGGTAAGGAGGAAGGTTGCAGGATCAGAATGTATCTAAATCTGAATATTCGTACAGTGACATAAAGTTATCATTTGGGAAAACAGCTCTGTTTGGGGGAAAATTAATGTTTGTGGGAGTCTTGTGAAAAGTGTGTGCAGGTTTAATTTACAGCATTGCTTGAACACGTTCAAATCTTCATCAGAACTTAATGTGTGCCTGTTAAATTTGATTACTATCCTAGTTTCTGAGATCATCTATTCAAGTGATCAAGACCAGAATTCACCATAACTAGAAACCTTTAAGTGTCTTCAGACTTATCTATTCCAAAATTCCTCTTCTAGGTAGTAAAACTAGAGTCCACAAAGGGTCATTAACTTGCCTTTGGTTAGGGGAGAACCAGGATTAGAATTTAATTTTCTTTTCCATAGTTTGTTGGTTGTGCAAGTACTGAAGTTTTATATACAACATTTTGTTATGATCCATGACATAACTTCATGAATCAGTGTCAGCCATAACATCTTGAAGTTATTTAAGAATTATTTATTTAAATTTGTCATTACTATTATTGTTTTAATTTGTTACAGGGAGTGTATGCTTACCAGAGAGAGAGAGAGAAAGGGAGAGGGAGAGAGGAGGGAGTGAAAGTGAGAAAGCAAGCCATCACGTCTGAGACTCACACCATGGCTGGCCATGTGGGAGTCCAGCACCTCAACCACCACACCACCTGCTGGCTCCTGAAGTTGTTATTATTATTATTTTTTTGGGAGAGTTTTTTTTTTGTTTTTTGCCATAGGGCGTGTGCACTCGCCAGACAGGGAGAGACAGAGAGACAGAAAGCGAGAAATCACCCCCCCGCAGGGGGTATGGCCACGCCGCAGTCCCTTCTCCTCCATTCTCCTCTTGGGATCTTGGGCACGCACGCACATGCGCCCGGCGTGAGTTTTAAGCCACCGGGTCCGGGACGCGAACCGCAGTTGACTACGTGGGAGTCCAGCGACATAGCCATTACGCTAACTGCTGGTCCCCTGAAGTTGTTATTTTTAATTAAACGGAAAGACTATCTTTTTAACAGCAATTGAAAATTCATATTTTATTACTTTGTTGTCTCATAAAAATGCATTTTTTAAACCATCAAAAGGTTTTCAGGGGAACCAGCAGTTAGCATAATGTCTATATCGCTGGACTCCCACGTAGTCAACCGCGGTTCGTGTCCTGGACCCGGTGGCTTAAAGTTCACGCCAGGCGCGTGTGCGTGCGTGCCCAAGATCCCGAGAGGAGAATGGAGGAGAAGGGATTGCGGCGTGACCATCCCCCCTGGGGGGTGATTTCTCGCTTTCTGTCTCTAATGTCTCTCTCTGTGTGTCTGGCGAGCGCACGCGCCCTATAGTGAAAAAATCTCTCTAAAAGAAAAAAAAAGGTTTTCGGTGCCTGGACCAGCCAATGGTGTGGTGGTCCAGGCACTGAATCTACATAGCAGACTTGAAAGTTTGAGTTCCTAGATCCTGTGGCTTGAACACCAGGTGGGATACGTGTGCGTGCATGCCCAAGGTCTCAAGAGGAGAATGGAGGAGAAGGGTTGCAGCATAACCATCCCCCCAGGGGAGGATTTCTCACTTTCTCTCCCTCTCGCTTTGTTTCTCTCTCTACCCGGTAAGCACACTTTCCCTATAACTAAAAATAAATAAATAAATAAAAAGTGCCACCTTTAGTTTATTCATGCAGTCTGTTTTGTTTGCCTACTATGGGCTGGGTACCACATCAGGTGCTGTTATATGAAGGGTCTTCTAAAAGTTCTTGGAAGATGGAATTAAAGTACAGGATTATTGTAGTACAACAAATTTTTGAAGTCCACGGATTTTTTTTTATAATGATTTTCCAAAATTTTCTGAAGAACCTTCATATACTGAACTCTGTATTAATTATTGTAGGAAAAAAGACTGAAAGTTTTAATAGCACCTCTAATTCTCAAGAATCTCACAGACTTCCGTGTTTGTAATGTCAAGATTTGCAGTATTAACCACATCTCATTTCTGTGTGGAGTAGCTGGAATGGCATACTTTAAACATCCAGTGCTCACTAAACGCTACTTGGTTTATTGTCCCCTGTCTTTTCCCGTCTTAGTCACCCATAACTTCAGTAGTCATTGATAGCTTGCATAAATACATATTTATTGGTTGATTCTTTGGCATTTGACAAAGGTGTAGATCACACACACACACACACACGCACACACACAAATTCCCATAGTTTATCAGAATTCTAAAACTTGCAGTGGGGACATATTGATATGACTTCATTTTTCTAGAGTAAAATTTGTCAAACCTATCCAATCTATAAGCTAATAAAAAGATATCATCCAATAGTTTGACCTTGAACATGAAGTTTGAGAAGACAGAACTTATTAGTGACCAGTTTATACTACAGAGAAGCCAAAGATTGCCCTTACAAAATTCATTGAGCAGCACTGACCATCTTCTTCCTTTGTATCACTTTTGAACATTTTTATTTGGTCTACCCTCGATTATATTTATGTGGGTATGTGTGTGAATCGTTTGTATCTGCATCCCATTCCTTGCTTACATTCACACAGGTACCTGTGTGCTCTTTGGTTTCAGAACTAAGAACTACTATGAGTATTTTTTCTTCTAGTTTGTCTCATAGCCTAGAATTGCAAGTCCCTACATTTAAGTAAACGGTCTCAAAATGTGTGATCTTATTCAATAACTGTTGGGTTTCTGTACTTCAGTTTCACCTGATAAGACATTAATACTTTGTACACTTCACAGGGGCCTTTGGTGAGAAGGAATGAAATATATGTGAATGTGTTTATAGCAACAGCTCCTCTTCCTCATTCCAACATAAGGGCAGGGCCATGCGTACACTTATGAAGTGTGTTTGTGAAGAAAAATGCATTTATGTTAAAGTAAATGATAAGAAACACAAAGTACAGTATTTGTTGCAATAACTTCTTAGCTCTGATTTGCATATTATGGCTTCCTTTAAAACAGTATTTTAATCCATGGGTACAGCATTTCAGCAGTAGACTTTACTCAGAGCAACTGATCTGTTTAAACACGTCAGTAATTCTTAGCATGGGAACAAAAGCTGTGTTGCGCCCACCATTCTATGGCACGGCAGGAATTCTCAAGGTTCCAGCTCAGGGGTTATTGACATCTAGCTAAGATTTAGGATGCATCGAGATTTCACTCGCAGTATGAAGTCTTCCATACAGATTTTTAACAGAGATACAGAAAAGAATTAAAAGTTTCTGTTGTCTTTATGCTAACAGTGATTATTTGTTGCTTCATTCATCCCTTCTGTGTTATTTTATACCTTGGAATTATCTATTACAGCTAGAGAACAATTCTACCACCAGGCTGGACTTGTGAATATTATGAGGAAAAGAAGCATTTTATAATAATTTCTGATTTTACTTTTACTTGACAGAATGTACTTTTTTTAACTTACTGGTTTTTTGTAATTTGCATGTGTATTTTTTCTCTTTATGCAAAGAAATAAATAAAAAATAAATGCCAGATAGTTACATTTTTGTCTGTCTATAGAGAACATTTCTGCCTTTAGGTTTTCTTTTCCTCATTTAGTAAGTCAGGTAATTAGAGAGTGTTGCTGTATTCAAAGTTTTATTAAAAAAAAATACTACGAGAAAACAGAATATTTGGTGTCATAGGTTGTAGATTCACATTTATTAAAAGTAGGATTTTTCTTCATAATGATAGTGTTTTTTCTCAGTACTTTATTTTAGGAAAAAAAAGTGCAGTCATCAGTAGTTTGTGAGAGAAAACTATGTGAAAATGAAATAGATGCCATTTTAATAAGGAATATATATGAACTTATGTAATATTTAAGTCTTTTCCCAGTAAACGTTCATTTTTATTTATGTCAATTCAGTTATGTTTTCAACACCTGATGCGAGTGTGAATAACATATTTGCTATTGCAAAGAAGGTGGAATGACAGAAAAATACCTACAATCCAGCGTCACAAACGATCTAACTGATGAATTCAAAGAAAGTAGCCAGAGAGGAGCAACCTGATGCTTAGAGAAGGGGAACCTACTTCCCAGCTGGGTTTTGAAACATACGAAGAAGTTTCACAGACAATGATAGAGGGAGGGTATTTCAGTAGAAAGTTCAACGGAAACAGTAAAATGAGAGAGAACATCCTGTACTGGAGGAAGATAAGAAATTGACCGACATTGGAATACGAATTATAAAGAGGAGATTGCTGAAAGTTGGTTTTGCTAGATAATGAAAACCTTGTTTAAGTTTGGAACTTTATCTGGGACAATAAATGTATTGTAGTCAGTATTCCAGTATTTGCAATTGGCTGTCCCTTTTCTTTTCCTCTTTAATATTTTAATGAAAGCGAAAGCGCAGACAAGTGCTGGAAGAGTTGAAGGAGGAGAGAGACACACAGGTACTTTGCGACAGGGTTCACCATCGTGTTCTCTGCCCCAGTTAGCTAGGTGAGCACTACCGCACCCTGCCTGCCCAGATTACCTGGACCTGACCCTGACTCTTCCTGCTGTTCTCCACCTTGCACAGGGGCACCTCCCCTTGTATAGCGGTGGCTAGCCCACACTCTGAATTCTTTATAGGTTGAACCCTAGTGTCTTATTGAATGTGGCTGTGGAAAGAGAAGTAGTGACTTGTATCTCATCCTGTTCAAGCAACAGAAGATCTCTGGAGGTTTGCTCTAGTAGCACTATTAAGGATAAAAGATGAAGGGAGAGCAGAGAAAGTGAGAGGCATTGGCAGTTCTTCCGGCTATAGAGGATGATCCTAAACTAGGGAACCGGGTGAGTGACTCCTTGCTGTTTGAGGAAGAATTACCAAAACTTGGTCCTAGATGGCAACAAGCCAAGTTCCAGGAGAGGGATCAGAGATGATGAGGTCAGTCACATGCCAGAGCACAGCTTTGTATGAACAAAACCGAGAACTACGGAGGAAGTAAGTTGTGAGGAGCTACCCTAACGAAGTGACACACATCGATAGGCCTTATATGTGATTGATGAGAAAGAATCCAATCTGTTTAAACTGCTAGAGGTCATAAGGCTCATCAGCTGGAAGTCAAGAACTGAAAACTTCCGGGGCCAAACTGGTGGGCGATAAAGCACAGTTCTCTACGAACCTTCCTTCACATGGAAAGGTTCTGGATTGGCACTCAGAGACCTCCCTGAGTATGTTGGACACTCACATGTCCATAGTCCAGGGCTGGCTGGAGCTAGGGGTGGGTTGCAGTGTCAAGACCCTGGTGGGGGTTTGTCTCTTTCTCTCTCTCTTTGTCTCTCTTATGCTCTGGTGAGTGAATGCACCCTATAATAAAAGCTTAAAAAAGAAAAAGTTCCAAAATATGAACCTCAAACTGAAAAGTCGTCTTTAATAGAAAGACACGTTCATGGCACGTTGTCTCCTTATAAGCGACTCTAGGGGGAGTAAAAGAAGCACACCCCCACAGACATACTTCTGAAGAGTGACAGTTCCCTTAGGAATATTCCAGAAGGCATTATTAGCATAGGGCATGCCAGCTCCATGCGTGCTACTGCCTTTGATGACCTTGTCGATCACAGAGTAAGATGTGGAGGTGGAAGACGGTGACACTGACGCCCCTGACATGGTGAGCCTGGGCTCCTGTGTATGTTTGTGTCCTTATGTTTAACACAAACACTCAAGGGTATAAATAAATAAATAAATAAATAAATAAATAAATAGTAAGGTAGGAAGAACTGTATAGACTAAAGATAAGAAAAGACTTGTATAGCTAAGTGTGTTTTAAGCTAAGTGCTATTCCAGAACAGTTTAAAACTTAAAAACTTGGAAGTTTCTAAAGTAAAGAGTTACAGTAAGCTGAGATTAATGTATTAATGAAGATTTAGTACCTTAAATTTAGTATGGCTTGAGCATACAGGATTCGTGAAGTCTCGTGTAATGTGTGGTAAGTCCTTAGGCTGGTACAGTGAGTTCCCACCACTGACTCCCCCAGAGCAACTTCCAGGCCTGGGAGGTCCATTTGGGGTAGATGTCCTCTGTATGTATACCTGTTTTTGGGAGGAGTTTTGGATTTTTTTCCCCAAGTTTCACAGGGCTTATGCACTTGCTGGAGATAGACAGAGAGTAAGAAAGTGAGAAATTACCCCTAGGGGGCACGACTGCAATCCCTTCTCCATTTCTTCTTGCAATTTCGGGCATGCATGCGCATGCATTTGGTGTGACTTTTCAAGCCATCAAGTCTGGGTATGGAATTGTGGTCGGCCATGTGGAAGTCCAGCCCCTTAACCACTGTGCCACCTCCTGGCCGCGGCATACCTATGGTTTTTGTTTGTTTGTTTATTCTATGAATGAGAGACTTGAAGGGTACAGCCCCCAGCCAGGGTCCGACACAGGTCACCCCCGGCTTGCCTGGATTACAGGATGTGTGCCTGGTGTAATCTGGGAGATCTCCAGGAACCTTCCTGTGGGGGTCAGCTTAGCAGAGTGTCACACTTACCACTGCGCCACCATTTGACCCCTACTTTTGATCTTCTCTACCATATTTTTATTGTCCCTTCTCTGTGTTTAGGTATGTGTTAGAGTTGTCTCCAGTAGTCAGTACAGTGACACGCTGTACAGTTTGCAGCCTAGAGCAATATGCTATGCTATGCAGTCTAGGGGTGCAGTAGGTATACCATCTAGGTGTGTGTAAATATACCACGTAGGTATGTGTAAGTACACTCTATAATGTGTGCACAACAACAGAATTGTTTAATTACGCATTTTCCAGAACATATATCCCTGTTATTAAGCAGAAAAAAGGCTAAAAAGAGTGTTGAAAGTGGCCATCCTTTTCTTACTCCAGTTCTTAGTGGAAGACTTTCCTCTCTTCCCCATTCAGTATGACGTTAGCTGTGGGTTCATCATGTGTGACCTTTACTGTGTTTAGGTGCATTCTATCCATAATTTGTCAAGCACTTTTATCATAATGGGATGTTGTACTATGTTGAATGCTTTTCTGTATCTGGTGAAATTATCATATGGTTTTTGCCCTTCATTTTGCTGATATGGCATATCACATTTTTGGGTTTGTATGTGATGAACCATCCTTTCATCTCTGGAATAAACTCATCTGATCATAGTGAATACCTGTTTTGCTGTGGTGTTGGAGTAGAAAACTGTAGACCAGTATCCCTAATGAACATAAATGCAGAAATCATAAATAAAATACTGTCAATTATGTTTTTAATGAAGCTTTCACTTGTCTGAAATTTGGTAATACTCAGGCTTAATGCATAGATCTTAACTAAAATATTATTAAAGAACAAATACACAGGTTTTTTGAAACTATAGTTGCTTAAGTTAATATGACATGAAAGGGGCCATCAAGTGGCACGGTGGCTAAGGCACTGGACTCCCGCATGGACTGTGGTTCAGGCCGCGGACCTGGCAGCCTGCTTTCTCACTTCCCTTCTCTCTCACTCTGCCTCTCTCTGGTGTGTGCACCTGCCCTGTAGCGATTTTTTTAAAAATGATAAATAAATAAATCCTTTAAAAAATGACATGAAAGATATGAATATAGGAAATCATGTATTAAACGTTATGTAATTTCTCAGAGTAGAAAATTAGAACAGTAGTGATCAAAGAAGATAAAGATAGGATATACTTTTGGTTACAGAACTCCTTAACACTCAAAGCCTCTCATATGCCGTTGAATAAAGTAACTTAAAAATCTACCTTTTTTGCTAAATACACATATAAATATGGCATGGTAAAATAGATAATAATTGTAAGCAGTGATTTGTTTTCATCAGAAAACATCATTTCACATTTACAGAAAATTTACAGAAATGTGTTCTTTTATTATCTAAACTAATTTTCCATTGTTTCTACCAGTAGTTAAACTTCACGTAAGATTTTAACCTCCTTTGATCGTAGAGTGTTCCATTGAATGCACTGAGACGGTTTATGTGTGGCAGTGGGTACAGGGCACATGAGTGCTAGGACCAGCCCTACTGTCAATATAGAAGCCTTGACCTCCCACTCTTCCTTAATTCTGCACATTCTTTAAGTCCTAAGATCCCAGAAAGATGATATAAAATAAATACCAATTGGAAGTAAAAGTGTAGTTGTAAAAACAAAGGTCCTACTACCAATAATATATTTTTTTTAATTGCCAGAGGTCTTCTATTGTCAGAGAGACCACAATACCCAACCTTTACCAATGACATGTGATCACACTGCAATCCCCTCTTCTCCACTTCTCCATCCTGTCAGGATTTGGGGCACATGTGCACACGTGTTTATAAAGCTGCCAAGGCTGGGAGTTCAACCATGGTTGGCCATGTGAATCAGGTTCCTTTAACCACTGGGTTATGTGACTGGCCCCTATCAAAAATAACTTTAAAATAATTTTAATTCTTAATAAAGTACATTGCTTTTACCATAAGAAAAATATTAATTTCCCCTTTATAATGAAAGAAGATTATTTTACTCTGCAAATGTTACCAATCTGTGATAAGGAGTAAATGCTTCTCTTATTTTAATGTGTTATATTCAAGAAGAAACATACTATAGAAGAAATTAATGATGGATGCAAATTGAAGATAATTTTAGATTCAGATTCCTTTAGGTCTCGAATATGCTCACATTCTTTTTCAACATCTGTTCTCATTTATCTTTAAGTTGACAAAATCCTGATTGACTTCCTAGAAGCAACAGTAAACTTTATCATTACATGCAGTTGAGGATGGATTATGATATAATGTAAATGCATTTTGTTACTAGTTCTGTAGGATGCTTAGTGCCTTGGGGTATCCTCTATAATTTACCAATTAGAAGCTTCTATTTTATGTGGGATCATGGCAGTATTTTGACTTTTTCTAAGCAGTTGGAAAACGATTGACAGGATCTGTAGAGACTAGAGCAGTGATAGGAATTGATTCAGCTGTTCAGAGCAATACATAAATAAGACCAGGAGAGTGTGTATGAGTGGGGAGAGGGGGAAAGTTAAATCAAAGGAAAATTAAGATTATTTTGTTACAAATGTAATTTCCCCCAAAATAGTTAAGTATTATATAGGATTTTCTTTTCTTTCTAGCCAAAAATATTTTACTTGATATAAAGGAATTTAAGATAAATGATTTTCAATTTTAAAACTATCTTAAGTTGGGCTGGGCTATGACATGGGGGTTAAGGCAGCTGGATCTCACATGGCCCACCAAGTGGTTCAAATCTGGACCCAGCATCTTGAAAAACATGCCGGACATATGAGTGTGTGCCCAAAATCCCAATTGAGAGTGGAGGAGAAGGGATTGCAGTATGGATGTTTCTCCTAGGGGTGATTTCTCACTCTGTGTGTGTGTGTGTGTCTGTCTGTCTGTCTCTATCTCTCTCTCTGGCAAGCACATGTGCCCTGTAGTAATAAGTACCAAAACAAAAAAGATACCTTAAATTAAAAAGATACCTTTAAATAAAAGAGAGGGAGGGTTGATGAATTTAAAGCCATTTTAGTTTAATTCATGTCTTACTTATAGTCATCAAGTTTTAAGTGGAATTTCTGCTCTTTTCTTGTTAAAGCCTAGAAAAATCACTTTACAAGATACTTCTAAGAAAGAGGACACACGTGTTTACTAATCCTACTGCTTCTAACAGCATATTTCACCGTGCAGTTAAACATAGCCTCTGTCCATCAATAGTAATCCCTTTGCTATAAAATTCCTACTTTGGAGTTATGTATAAAGAGTTTACTAAATTCATTGTCTTTCTCTATTTTCAAATGACAAAGCAAATTTTTGTCCGATATGACAATATGAACTTTCTTTGGCCCTCACCTTCAATTTTCTCCCCTCACCCTCAGTTTTTTCTAATGGATTGGCAAACTAGGACCAGTGCAGGCCAAACCCAGCCTGCCTTTAGGAAAGTGTCTTTGGAGCACAGCCACAGCCACAGCCACTCCTATGCACACCTCGACTGCCCCCCCTCAGTAGCGTACACACAGCTTGTGCAGCTGAGAATACTGACTTCTGGACCTTTGCAGAAACTGTTTGCCAGCTTCTTCTCTGTAGGATGTGGTCCATAAAGAACACAAAAATCTCCCAGTTTATTACTCCAAGAACAGTTGCTGTTAACTTTTTATCACCTTTCTTTCCCTTCAGTTATTTCTCTGCATATTTTTCTTTTTTATTATTTCTTCTGAGAGTGAGAGGGTGCCAAGCACGTGTTCCCCCAGCGGGACCTCGACTTGCTGTCCCCCTGAGCTCCGCAGTCCCAGGTCATGGGCACACACATGTCCGATTACTCGAGAGGCTGCGGATGTGAACCAGGACCCTTTCCGCGTGGATCAGCCTCACAGAGCGTTGTCTTACTATTACGCCTCATCTAGCCCTTCTCCGCCTTTTTAAAGAAAGAGATGCGGGGAACCAGCAGTTAGCGTAATGGCTTTGTCGCTGGACTCCCACGTAGTCGACCGCGGTTCGCGTCTCGGACCCGGTGGCTTACAACTCACGCCGGGCGCGTGTGCGTGCGTGCCCAAGATCCCGAGAGGAGAATGGAGGAGAAGGGATTGCGGCGTGACCATCCCCCCTGGGGGGTGATTTCTCGCTTTCTGTCTCTATGTCTCTCTCTGTCTGTCTGGCGAGCGCACGCGCCCTATAGCGAAAAAACCTCTCAAAAAAAAAAAGAAAAGAAAGAGATGCGGTTAGAGCCAGATAGTGGCACACTGGTAGCACAGCTTGACCCACAAGGGAAAGGTCCTGGGTTCACTTCCTGGCTTCAGATCCCAAGTCCTCCCCGAGTATCTGGGCACAGAGACATGTACCGTGATCGGACCAGCCGAGATTCCCCATGAAGGCCCTGTTGTAGAGTGCCTCTCTCTCTCACAGAAGACATAAGTGAATTTTTAATGAGAGAGGTTAAGTTATGTATCTTGAATTTACCGACTTTCATTGGGCATGATGACAAAAATTGTCTTGTATTGTATGAAGAACTTTTTCATTTGTTTCATTTTATTATGGCTACTTAATCTATCATGTATATGTTCTATACATTATAGTTACACATTGACATTTTAAAAATGCACTAATAAATTATTCTAAAACAAACATTTTGTATGTATATTAAGACTGGCAGTATTTACATTTGTCCTTATCTATTAAAAAAATCTTGCAAGAGAAAAGTTTGTGGGTACTTAACATCTACTCTGGCACACATAAGTCCTTGATAATTGTATATCTGCTGGGATTTTAGTTGTCGAAACCTCTAAATTTTACTCGTCAGACTTGAGAATCGTATTCCGTTCTGCCTTCTTCACCTAATACAATAGGAATTTTGCATGTTATATGAGCTAGTCCGTAATTTGAAAAATGCCATATTGTTACTGGATTTCCTCCCAACAAAACAGTTATAAGCATGTTGGGAAGAAAATGTGTTGTAGTCTGTAAAGATGTATAGTGATTAAATGTAAATTAAAATAAAGTTTAATGTCTTAACAAATTTATAAGAATTTGATTTAAAGAAACATGAAATGTAAAGTTATGTAAAGGTAAAATAATAATTTTGATAAACATTTGAAACATAGCTTTTGGGAATAATTACATTTTTTAATTATATAATTTGTTTTTGTAGTAAGAAAATTTAATGTTACAGATATTTCATACAAAAATAGAGCCAGGTGCTTTGTTTTTTTTACCCCATTCATTATTATTTTTATCTAACCCTGATACCATCCTGCTTCGTGTCTTTTCTGCTTTGTTTGATTTGCGCCTTTTACTCACTAGCTTTGTGACTCAGTGAGTAGTTCATACCTCTGTGAATTTCAGTGTTTTTATTTATAAGTGGAAGGTAATACCGACATCAAAGAGTTGTCAGTACTGAGTAAGACAGTAAATAATATGAAGTTTATGTCCTTTTGGGATAACAGGAAGTGACAGGAGAAAGATAGTAAGTAAATAGAAAGATAACCAATGTGAAAGATCTTTCAAAAGCAGTGTTATATGAAAAGTTAAGATAAAGGAGACAGAGCAGTCTGTAGAGGCTTCTCTGATGTCTCTGAGCAGAGACGTTGTAGAAGAATGTGCCGAGTCACATGGACACACAGGAAGCACGTGGGCAGTGGGAATGACAGGTCCGAGACCCTGAGGCAGAGGCCTGAGTGGCTGCAAGAGTAGCTAGGCCAAGAGCAAAGCGTGGAGAGGACAGTGTCAGGGTGCAGATACGTGTGGTCACGGGGTGCAGATACGTGTGGTCACGGGGTGCAGATACGTGTGGTCACGGGGCCGTTTTGAGGTCTTGACATTTTACCTGAGTGAGACGAGAGACTATATGTTCTGAGATGTTACCAGGCTCACTGTAAAGCTGTAGAAGAGGGGCCAGCAGGTGGCATGGTGCTTCAGATGCTGAGCTCCCACATGGTCCGCCACATTTCAAGTCCTGGACCTGGCAGCTTGCTTCCTCACTTTCCTTTTCCTGTCTCTCTCTCGTAAACACATCTGCCTTATAAAAAATTTAAATCATAATAATTTTTTAAAAAAATCTGTACTAAGAAAAGCTAGGGAATATTTTAATGCCTAGGAGTAAGAATTAATTTCATAAATAAGCACTTACAAAGGAAAATATTAATAAATGTGGCCACATTCATATTAAGGCCTTCTGTATCACAAAACATTTTAAAAGACAAGACATATGGCCAACAGGTGGCATGGTGGTAAAGGTGCTGGACACATGACCAAGCATGGTTTGAGTCCCAGACCTGGTGACTTGCTTTCTCACTTTCCCTCCCTCTTTCTTTCTCTGTCTAGTGAGTGCATGAGTCCTATAGCAACTTTTTAAAAAAATTATAAAAATAATTCTTTTTAACATATAAAGTAGGAAAATTTATATGCAACACTTCTTTCAATTCATATCCAGATAAAAATGAAGATTACCTACAATTCAATAGAAGTGTGAGTGCTTTTGGGAAAATGAGCAAAAGAAAATAAGCAGAATACCAAAGAGTAAACAAAAAAGCAGAATTGTACATATCAAAAGATGCTTAGAGGGACCAGCAGTTAGCGTAATGGCTATGTCACTGGACTCCCATGTAGTCGACCACAGTTCAAGTCCTGGACCCGGTGGCTTAAACTCACACCAGGCACATGTGCTTGCATGCCCAAAATCCCGAGGGAAGAATGGAGGAGAAGGGATGGCAGCGTGGCCATCTGCCCTCAGCACAGTGCCTTCTCCATTCTCCTCCTGGAATCTTGGGCATGTACACACGTGGGCCAACAGGTGGCATGGTGCCTAAGATGCTGACCCACCACATGGCGGTCTGCCAGGTGTGGAACTCAAACCTTTGTCAGCCATGTGGGAGTCTAGCCCCTTAAGCACCACGCCACCTGCTGGTCCCAAGATGTGGAAAAATCTTATACCTAAGTTTCTGTCCTGACATTGTTTGAATTTGTATGAAATTCAAAAGTGATATAGACAAGAAGCATGTTACATAGATTTCAAGATCAATTCAGAAGGGAGAGCAGCTAAATAGTATGAAGACACACTGATAGATGCATGCTACATGTGAGTAGCCATGATTAATGTCCAGTAAAATACTCATTTGCTCTAGATCCCTAGAGTATGTCTCAGTGTCTGTGTTTATAAACATATAGACATATTCCTTATGTGTGTATAAAGTTTGACCATGAAAATATTTTAATACATAGTTTTGCTCTCATTAAAATTGTCAAGTGCTTAATTGTATAAATACTATTTTCTCTAGGATTGGAAAGAAAAGGAATGGTGCTATTTCCCCCAGGATTTTATTAGTGAAAGCAAGGAAGCTACTTAGCAAATGAGATCATTTTGAATATTTACAAAAGTGCATTTTGTCAATTAAAATAATTATAATTCTGTATGAATGATCAGGAAATAAGATATGTATATTCCAATGTGTAGGTTAAAATTTATGCATGAATTTTAAAGGATGCGGCACAGAGTCTGGGCCGCAGGAAGAGATTACGGAAGAATCCTCCTTGCTCAGGATCCGCGTCACTCACATTGTCTGCTCCAAAAACCGAGTTAAGCATAGAAACCCGTTATTACAGTGATACCAGGTTTTAGTTCTTTTTAAAATTTTTATCATTTTATTATGAGTTGATGTCCTGGCTATAGACTCAGGGAAATTTAGGAGTTGATAATAATGCATCCTTAAAACCCATAGGCTAGGGAACCAGCAGTTAGCGTAATGGCTACGTCGCTGGACTCCCACGTAGTCAACCGCGGTTCGCGTCCTGGACCCGGTGGCTTAAACTCACGCCGGGCGCGTGTGCGCGCGTGCCCAAGATCCCGAGAGGAGAATGGAGGAGAAGGGATTGCGGCGTGACCATCCCCCCTGGGAGGTGATTTCTTGCTTTCTGTCTCTATGTCTCTGTCTGTCTGGCGAGCGCACGCACCCTATAGCAAAAAAATCTCTCTCTCAAAAAAAAAAAAAAAAAAAAACCCATAGGCTATTACACTGGTGCTAACAAACAGTTGTCCTAAAATCTCCTGTGTAGGCAATTCCTGCATGTTTGAAACTGGTGAGATATTCATAGAGACACTGGACTCTTCTTCTCTTCCATAGATTTGGTTCCCAACCAAGGTTATTGGTTGGCTGCTTGTTGAATATTTTTGCTTTTTTCTTTTCCTCAGAAGTGTTCTAAAACCTTAACAGTAGACAACATTGAAATGTTTAATAACAAGACAGAATATTCTTAAAAAGGCAAAAAGCTCCCATCATTTTCTTAATCCCTGGCATCTTTCAGCATGGCATGAATATATCCGTCCTGCTGCAAGCAGATGTTAAATACAGAAGTAGTTTTGCATTCTTATATTTAAAAATGTCAGCTAACTGACTAGCTCAAGATCCTGCTGAATTCATTAAACTGTTTCAATAGAATGTACTCGTTTGATTTTGTAAGGCATGTAGTTGGATACCTCAAGATTTCCAAGAGACATGGTATCTGACCATGATAAAGATTCTATTAACTAAACAAAATAACCTACAAAAGACATTTAGAAGTCAAGAAAAAGAAAGCTCTGCACACACACCGCACACACGTATACACTAATGATAGAAAAGAAATTGTGTATAATGAAACGTGTCATTATAACTGCAAGTGGGCCATATCTTTACATATAGTGAGAAATGTTCTGAGTGGTTTTGAGATTCTGCATATTTCATAGAATTTGTGAAAATCCTGGAGTTAAGGAGCTTTTCCAATTAGTCCCCAAATCTCATAAAATGAAGGTTCAGATTATATACTTTAAAAATTAAAGCTTACATACACAGAGAATGGTAATTTGTTGTTAAATAAAGAGAATGGATTGTATTTACCTCTGTTTGCATTTGTAACCTAACCTTTCTGGAACATTGTGTTCAGATCCAGAAAAATTAATGGATCTTATTCACATCTGTTTCGACCGTTTCCTTGACGACTGCTGTAGATGCTGCTATCACCATGGGAATGGTCCTTTTGAACGAAGCAGCAACCTCCAAAGGAGATGTTGGGAAAAGACGGAGTAAGTCTCTTGGTATTTTGGTAATTTTGTTTGTCTTAAGAATCCTTTGACTAAAATCAGAATTATATAGAGTCCCTTTATAAATGTAAATTCCCAAAGAAGGTTCCGGTTTGAAGAAGGTTGAGGTTTCGTTGTTTTGGGATCCCCCCACACACTTCTTTCTGTCCCTTGGATATGTGCGTGTGTGCATGTACTTGGAAATCTGTCTCTGCCATAATGAGATGGAGTGACGTTGGTGGAACTGTACATGAAGGAGGGCTGTCTTCCACCCTGGTCAAGGTGCACCAGTCCATCTCTGTGACACCCTTGTCTCCTTTGCAATACCTGCTCTGTAGAAAGAAATGGAACATCTTGTGGGCAGACTCCTCCGAGATTTGATTGGCATTTAGGACTGTCCCTGTGCCAGGAGAACCGGGTGTCCAGTCAGAGCCTGCCGTGGAGAAGCTGCTGTTAGGGCATACATGGAAGAACTGAGTTATCTTCCAGTTACCCCAGATCTTTTATCAAGATTAAAACGAGGGAACCAGCAGTTAGCATAATGGCTATGTCGCTGGACTCCCACGTAGTCGACCACGGTTCGCGTCCCGGACCCGGTGGCTTAAACTCACGCCGGGCGCGTGTGCATGCGTGCCCAAGATCCTGAGAGGAGAATGGAGGAGAAGGGATTGCTGTGTGACCATCCCCCCTGGGGGGTGATTTCTCGCTTTCTGTCTCTATGTCTCTCTCTGTCTGTCTGGCGAGCGCACACGCCCTATAGCAAAAACCTCTCCAAAAAAAAAAAAAAAAAAAAAAAGATTAAAAACGAAAAATTCCAGAGTACACATGAGCTCACCCGAGAAAACAGAGAGAGAGCGAAAAAGCAAAAGAGCCCGCCGTGGGCCATAGTTACGCCACTGTACCTTTTCCTGCATTTCTACCTCCGTTCAGGATTTGGGGCATACACACACGCGTCCAAAGTGTTCTTCAAGCCCCCAGGCCCAGGATGTGAACCACGTGGCTGACTTAGGTACCGTCCATCCCTCTCGACCACCGCACCAGCGTTTTAAAAGGTGCATTTCGTGGTAGTGTCTTTTCTAGGGGCATTGCCTTTTCATTGAAATAGCGAGGTGGCAGCCGCATCCTGCCCCACTGTTGTGTTTTATCCTTTGATTGGTTAGAGAAACAAAGCATTTGTATTTTTCCCCTAAAGTTATATATTTTCATAGCAAAAAGAACACGTGGGAAAAATTTTCTTCCTTTCTCTCAATAGCATAGGTAAGGAAAGGTCAGAGAGCCTTAGAGTCATTGATTCCTGCCAGAGACGTTTTTATAAGTAATGTCAAATTCTTAAATGATTTTATGATTATACCTCCACAAACCTATAATTAAAGGTTTTCTCTGTACCCTTTGCATTTCTGAACTTTTTTTTAAGACCCAGAATTTATGTATGAGGAGCATAGGTGTCTGGAAAAGATTAATAATTTATTAAGATATTTAAAATAAAAATCCAGACCTTTTCTTTATGGGATTTTTAACTAGCATGGGACACATGTAAATGAGTCAGAGTGATTTTGGAATATTTAGAAGTCTTTAAGTGTTGAACTGGGCTGGATGTAATACGCAGTTTCTCTATGATGCTCATATTCTTTGTTGTAAAGAAAGAAAAGGGGGACAGCAGATGGCATGGAGGTTAAGGCGGCTGGATCTCACATGGCCAGCTACACGGTTTGAGTCTCAGACCCAGCTGCTTGAAAACCGTGCTGGGCACGAGTGCCTGCCTGGCCAAAATCCCGAGAGGAGACTGGAGAATGTATCGTGTTACGGCCATCCACCCTGGGGGGTGATTTCTTACTTCCCTTTTCTCTGTCTTTCTCTCTCTTGATCTCTGCTTTGCTCTGTCAAGTACAAGTACCTTATAGCAAAAACTAAGAAAAAAAAGGAAAAGAAACAATAGAAGGCATGAACCCTTAAGTTTGTAAAGCAATATTGAATATCATTTTATGACATATCTTTTGAATAAACAATATTATGATCTTGGGATTTGACAAACTGTTTATAAGAACATATTTTTAATGTGATAATATGTTTATCATGTTAAGGTAAGTAATAGTATGGAATATGTAGTAATTCTTTTCATCTCACCTCATCTGTGATAGTACGTTTATAAAATCACTACTTCCAACTTCCCCTTTCGTAGGTACTTCAGTAATAACTCCAACGCCCAAGTTCTTTACTCAAATGCACACGTGCCTATGTGGGGGAGGGAAGGAGACACACACATGTGCATACACACACTTAGGAAATATGTTTTTAAATTATTCCTTCCTTACTGTGATGCGGTTTCTGTTTTTGACATGGTACAATTTGATATGACTGTGAATACTGCCCATGCCCTAATGCTATGGTCTCTTTGTGGCTCATAATGGCACCATGATTCACTTAGCAGTGACTAACTCCTCACCGCCCTCAGTCCACCTCCCTTCCCCAGGCACTCAGCATTCGAGCAACCTTCTTTGGTTCCATTGCATAGAATCAAGTGTACGTATCTTCATCACTTGATCACGAACCTTGGGCTTCATTTCCCATTGAGCACAGCCTTGCAAGGCCAGTTAAAGCAACAAAGGGTGTGAAAGAACGCTTTGTTCCTCTTCTAAAAAAAGGGGGGGGGGTAGATATCCAGGAAATTAAGAAGTGTTTGATAAAATAAGACTTAAGAAGGTATAAAGTAAAACCTTGTATAATTAATTCTGGATTTAATAAAATTATTGTAGACAAAGTTGTTAATAAGCTACATTAGGGCCTACTGTCTGTCATACTAATATTCTACAATTTCATTAAAAAGTGTTTCTCATTTTGTGATATTTAGAAATCCATTTGTGGCTTTATTTTCTGTCAGTATTCATTTAAAGTTCAACTGTGTGTCTGAAATAAGATGTCACAGAAGCTGCAATTGGATGTTATTAAATGTTTCACAGTTTGTACTCAAAACTCAAAGGATGATAATGAATGAAAACTGATAGATCTGTAGACCATATTTTGACAGTGTCTTAATTTATCTAATCTTAGGGTACCAGGAAACCTGGTTTCATTTATATGCTAGAAAATAATTTTTGAATTATTTTATTATTATAAGTATTTTTCATTTTCTTTGTTTCCTTCTGCCTTAATGTCTTAATCTCTTTTGTTTTCTTTCTTTTAAAAAAATTAGTATAATTCCTAAGGTATTTTGTAGAGTTCTCAGAAACTAGTTACAGAATATAAGTATTATACAAATAGGGGCCAGCAGATGGTGTGGTGGTTATGTGCTAGGCCACCACAAGGCCACTGTGGTTCGTGTCATGGACCCTGTGGCTTGAAAAATCATGCTGGGCGAGTCTGTGTGCGCGCCCCCAAATCTGAGGAGGAGGATGGAGAATGGATTGTGGGTGACTGTCCCCCTTGGAGAATGGATGTATGGTCTGTGGCAAAAAAATGTAAAAAAAAGTTTTTAAGTATTGTTCAGTATTGTTAAGTATTCTTAAAAGATGCTTATGTATCTGTATTAAGAGATGACACTAATTTCTACTTACATAGGCTAGATTTAAATAAAATTTAATGTATGTAAATATCCTTCTTTTCTTCTGTCCTAAATACCTGCATTTCACTGGCTCAGAGTTTTAAGAATTTAAATTTTATAATTTTATAATAAAATTTTCATAATAGTAACATTGATCTTTTACAATTAAACATATCAAATATATACACAAAAGAAACTAATGTATTTTATTACTTACCATCTTTAGATTCTTGCCAACCATAATAGAAAGGAAATGAAAAACCAATTGCTCTTTTGTCTACGTGGCTAGAGCAGAGTAATATTAAGACCTAGACCACAGCACATTGTGCCAGAACACATGCCCGCTGTCCCTTTGTGAAACAAACAACAGCAACACTGACCTACTGTTGGAACTGTTTGCTCCCCTTTGACTCTCAAAGCTTTTAGCCCTAACCTTCCATATAGTAGCATGAAAAATTTCTAAATAGCATGCTTTTTTACTGAGCCAACAATCTAGCCAATAACCTAAAATTATATTTATTTGTAAATGCTGCATGGTATCTGAAAAGAATAAAATGATATTTAGCATTCTAATAATGTAAAAGTCCTTGCCAATGCAGCTAATGCTTCATAATGCAAGGACCAGTGATCTTGTCTATGGTTTATCACCTATGTTGTTTTGTTTTGCTCCCTCTGGAGCATTTTAGTACTTATCGGAACTCTGTAAGAGGAGAAAACTACCAGAAGACTTAGATCAGTCGAGTTTGTTGTTTTCATACCCAATTAGTACATTTCATTGAGAAGAATATGGAAAATAATGAGTACACTGTGTGGTGGATTATCTGGTTTGTTGTGCCTGTATGTACCATGAACTATTAAATGTAAGTATATTGCA
Organism: Tupaia tana; assembly: GCA_026018925.1. Taxonomy (NCBI): domain Eukaryota; kingdom Metazoa; phylum Chordata; class Mammalia; order Scandentia; family Tupaiidae; genus Tupaia; species Tupaia tana. The sequence goes on from JAKSZU010000002.1 coordinate 146,385,917, forward strand.
ATTGAAGGCATTTTAAAAATATAAACATTTGTGTTGTCATTTGCATGTTTTTAGACGCTAATGATACTTTCTGTCTCTTTCTAGTAATTTGCCTAGTGGGATTAGGCCTGGTGGTCTTCTTCTTCAGTTTTCTACTTTCAATATTTCGTTCCAAGTACCACGGCTATCCTTATAGGTAATATATTTATCCTGATGTGAATGCTTTAATTTTTTTATCAATAGAACAAATAGAAGTTCAACAATTAATATATAGTTAAGGATTGTTATAAAGTAGCTAACTTATTTGCCTTGTGATTTTTAAATTCAGTTAAGCAAGTTTTTGAGCACCTGCCATGTGATCAGCATAGTCAACTGTACCAAGGAGATATAGTTCCTGCTCCTGAGCAGGGGGTGGTTTCCTTTTAGAGTACACATAAATACACATTATTATATGTATGTTGTGTGTGTGTGGGTGTGTTTTAAACTTAAAATGAGTTTTAGGCTTTATGTACGTCATCAAAATTTGTTTTCCCTTTGTTTGTCTATTCACAATAATAATTTCATCTCCAAGACTGTTTGTTGACATGTAATCTACTATGCAGTATTTGATAAACTATATTATCATTTGCATGCTGCAGAACTTTAACTTTTCAAATAACAAAAACAAACATAAAAAAGTTAAATGATAAAATAACCTGTGGTCATGGAAAGGTGTTGAAGATCTTTTCTAAGACTACATTATGATGTCTAAACTACACTTTGACTAAAGCACACCTCAGTGGAGGTGCCAGAGGATAATGTTCAGTTTACAAATTAGGCGTATGTTCACTTCTTCATCATGTTCCATGCTCAGCTTTTCTTGAAGAAACTGCAATTTCATTTTCTCTTTCTGTAGGCTGTCCTTCGTATAGTTTAACCTATCTCTCTTTAATTGATAAAGAAGTCAAGTCCTATATTTCCTTTCTCAGAGATGATGGACTCTTTTTGCTTAGACAGTAAAGCCAGTGATATGTTGCTAGATAGTGAAAGTTCATCATATCTTAGATACATACCGTTGACATGTGAACAGTAGGCATTTGAGTAGACATTCTTCATAGATTGTGGCAACAATATGTAGCTTTATCTGGGGAACAAAACTAATCTCTGAAAAGGGAGATCTGATTATGCGATTACCATGTAAAAATTACACTCTCAACTCCCACCTCTTTATTTTCTCATGTGGCAGAATGACGTTTCCAGTTCTATTCTCACTTCCATTAAAAGTAAAGGCACTGGGGCCAGCAGGTGGCGTGGTCGTCAAGGGCGTTGGATTCCCACATGACTGATCATGGTTTGAGTCCCAGACCTGACAGCTTGCTTTCTCACTTTCCCTCCCTCCCTCCCTCCCTGGTCGAATTAAAAAATAAATAAATAAAGTTAAAAAAAAAAAAAAAAGCAAAGGCACTAAGGGAATGGAAAAAATGTGGATGAGACCCAAGTTGTGGAACCATCTACCTTAAATCCTTCCTGCAGTGGAAATAAATTTTTGAAACTTTGGTTTTGAAGGAACCAGGAGTAATAAGACAGGCAAACAGTCTTTGGTTTCTTCATGTTATTCTTGACAGTAGATAGCCAGCCAATTTAATTGCGAAATTGTGAAATGATCAAACTAATAAAACTCAAGACTAACTAATACCCAAGAAAAATGAAGGGGTATTTCTGGACTTTGTTTTGTTTTTCTTTCTTTCTGCCCTAGGTATGAAAATCGTGGTTCTGTACAATTTATCTCAGTTTGAGGTACATGTGTTCTATAATGGAATCTATCATTGAAGAGAATGCTCCTGAAGTCCTCTATCTAGGACACTGAAAACACTTAAACATTAATTAATTCACTTCAGTCTGTAGTACCTAAAATAGGTCAAAGAAAAGGCTCTCTCTCTCTTTATTTTTTAAAAATAAACTATAGGAATAGATGATCATGAAGTTCTTAAGCTCTGTTTAGTTGACAGTCAGGAAGAAGGGAAAGAAAGGGCAAGTTCCAGATCTCCTTATACCTCAGAGCACATAATCACACTAGGATATTTTTCCCTGAATTTTCTTTGACATAACAATATACTGATTAGGAAAAGTAGAGGAAAATGAGGTTTTACTAGGTTCTATAATAATGTTTACATTTGTTGGCACTCTCAATTTGTGCTTTTTTCTGAGGGATTGTTGTCATTTAGTACAGTAATTCTCAATTTTTTTTTTCTTTTTTCTTTCTTTTTTTTTTTTTTTTTTAACCAGAACTGTGTATATAAACTGCTTGGAAGCTATTCAAGACCATATCCTAGATATATATTAATAAGTGTATCGGAACTGAAGCATCTGTATACTTTATTTCTTTGTGAATGTGGCATTTAAGCATTCTTGTTCTATATCCAGTCCCACTCCTTTTGTAACATCCTGCCTGCCTGACAAGTGACGAAGGATGGACTTGCCTTTAGCTGGCCTCCTGAGGCCAGAAATGTAACTGAAATCTCTTCGAAAAGTCAGAGATGCAAATCACACCCCAGAGTGCTTTGCAAATATGAAAACTGACATAATTTAAACAAAAACCCGTAAGAAGAAGAAACAGAAGAAAGCCTCGCAAAGAAGCATGGGCAGGCAGGTGTGAACAGTGTGTTGTGCAGGGCCAGGGACGTGGGAGGCAGGCTTTCAGCTGCAGCCTCTCTTCACAGTCCTCGGTCACTTTGCTGTTGTGGCTTCATAGACGGCTTAAACAAGCTAAGTAGAGTTCACCTGTTCTGTTAGGCAGTTTCAGATTGAAGTAGCTAAGGGGCAATAATCAGGCTATTTTAGATAATGGGAGGTTTATTATCAAGATATACAGAGAAGCAAGGAAGACACCAAAAACCTAGTTCCCATACAACTACATTTCACAGATGTTGGAAAGGGTTCAGAAAACAGGTCATTCAACAACATAAATCCATTACTCCCCTCCCATGCTCCAGTGATAACTCAGTTACTTACCTCTTGCCTCTAATTCGTCTCCCAGGCATACTACTGAAATACTGCTTTTTAACTCTCCTCTCTCCTCTTCAGCTAATTGGAGCTTTCTCTGTACCTTTGGCTCCTACCCATACATCCATTTTGGCTCTCCAAGTGTAGTTAGTGAACTCTATTTTCTAAGGGGGAGAGCCCGGTTGGTTAAGTTTGTTATTGTTCCTAACAAATAGAATTTCATTCCAGTCTGTGTCATCTTCCATGGTGGTCCACCCTATAGATTCCCTAAGGGTATTTCCACCACAGTTCCTTTCCCTGTTTATCAGTGTTAGCAATTTATGTCAAGTGCCTGTTTGTTGGTGCCATTCGAAGAGCCTACCGAATGTATATTAGGCATCATTTTTTTAGGTGCTTCCAAGGAAAGCTAAATGTAATAGAAACCTATAAAAGATAAAATAGCTGGCTCTGTAGTGCAGCAGTTAAGCACTGTGCAGAAAGAGCTGGCTCCCACGTGGCTGATCACAGTTCACATCCCAGCCCTGGTGCTGGCGGGATGCAGGTGTATGCCCAGGATCCTGATGGGATGGAGAAATGGAGGAAAGAGTACTGCAGCACAACCAGGCCCAGCTGAGGAGCACTTCTCTCTGCCTCTATCTCTCTGAGTCTCTAGTGCACACACACTCAGGTGTTTAAAGGAAAAAAAAAGATAAAAGCACTAAATAAGTAAACAGAGTAGTATTTAATTCATCTCATCTCTGTTTGAAAAGGGGTGTGCACAATAGATCTTTGATGTCCAAGAGGCAGTTCTCAAAACTTGATGGCTTTCCAAATATCTGTAGTAGCCCTCATAAAGTGTTGTCAAGAATAATTGAATATTTTAAATGACCCTCTTAGATTTTAATAGGTTAGCATCCATATGAAGTCTAATTAGAGGACGATTAATCTGCCTTGAAATGTTTGCCACAGTATGCCAACCAGCATCCTCTGCAGTTCAAATTTTAAACTGTAAGAAACAAATATAAATGTGTGGCAAAATTTATAAATTTAACAAATTTTGATCAAGCAGCTACTATGTGCCAGGTTTAAGGGACATGACCATTAATAGAACAGGTGGAACTCTCTCCCCTTAGACCTTACATTCAAGTTGGGAAGGGGAGAGGGGAGGGTATAAGGAGTCAGAAAACAAACAAGTAAAATGTGGAGTACATTTACATGATGGTATGTAGTGAGGACAAAGGCACTGGGGAGGGAGTGAACCCTAGGTTGTGTTTCCAAGGAGGTCCATGCCAAGAAGGGGGCATCTTAGTAAAGAACAGAAGGAAATGATTGGTGTGAGCCATGGAAGTATTTGGAGAAATGAGGTCGCTGACCCCAGAGCAGCATGTTTAGGCACCATGAAAGAGTAGAGGATGAGAAACAGTGAGGCAGTTCTCCTCAGAGAAGTGAGAATGAGGGAGAGAAGAGTCAGTGAGGCCACTGAAGTCAGGGGTGAAGTGAAAATCAGATGAGACCCCACAGGACATGGGGAACTTAGATCTGAATGATGTAGGGAGTCACACAATGATCAAGAGAGACATAAATCATTCTTCCATATATTAGGGAACTTTGGGATCCTTCATAAACAGCTTGTGTTACCTGTCTTAAATCAGCATCTACCAAGAGACTAATCCTTTTTTTTAAGTATTTTATTTTATTGCTATTATTTTTAGTTGACAAATACTACTTGCCCATATTTATGAAATACGGTGTGTTTTTTTTATATATGTGTACACAATGTGTAATGAGCAAATCAGGGTAGTTAGCATCTAATCACCTCAAACGTTCAATGTTTCTTTGTGTTGGGAACATTCAAAATCTTCTCTTCTAGCTATTTTGAGATATACAATAAATTGTCTCACAGGTAGTCACCCTACAATATTATTGAACACTAGAGCTTATTCCTCAGTCTAGCTATAATTTTGTATCTATCGGCCATTCTCTTCCAGATCCCTTCTTCCCACAGCTCTTCCCAGTCTCTCATAACAACTGTTCTACCTCTGCTTCTCTGAGATCAACCTTGTAAGTTTCCACATGTAAAAGAGAATATGTGGTACACATCCTTCTGTGCCTGGCATATTTCATTTGAAATTATGTGATGCAGACTCATCTAATTGTACAAATGATGAGATTTCATTTGTTTTTATGAACAAATAGTATTCCATTGTGTGTATATACCACATTTGTCATAGGGTGCAGGCACTCACCAGACAGAGAGAGAGAATGAAAAAGCACCTCCAAGGGGGATGGCCACACCACAATCTCTTCTCCATTATCCTCTCAGGATTGTGGGCATGCACATACATGTACCAAGCATGTTTTTTAAGACTCCAGATCCAGGACTTGAACTGCACAGCCAGCCATGTGGGATCCAGCCACCTGAACCACCTGCTGCCAGCTGACCCTATATCACATTTTCTTTATGGATTTATCTGTTGATGGACATTTAGGTTAATACTCTGTCTTGACATGTTGAATAGTGTGGCTGTAAACATGACAGTGCAGACACTTCTTTTGACATACTGATTTTCTTTGTTTTGGATATATGCCTAGTAATAGGATTGCTGGATTATATAGTAGTTCTGTTTTTAGTTTTTTTCTAAGGAACCTTTATACCCCATAGTGGTTGTACTAATTTAAGATCATGGTGAGAATATATAAATTCCTTGTCATCTTTTGTTAATTTTTGTCCTGATAATAGCCGTTCTAACTAAAGTGAGATATCTCTTTGCTGTTTTTATATGCACTTCTGTGATGATTAGTGAAGTTGAGCATTTTTTGATATATTAGTTGGTCATTTGTATGTCTTTTGAGATATATGTGTATATGTTAAGACAAACTGCCTACTTGGTAAACGTTTATTTCTTTTATGAGAGAGAAATAGATGCAGACAGACAGACAGACCTTCAACAAGGTCTCACTGTGATCTTCCCCCAACCTAATTAGCATCACAGGCATGTGTGTGTTTATCATGTGTACAGGTTGACCTGGGAATCAAACCCAATCTTCTCTATGGCTTCCATCATTGCAGAAGTTTGCATCTCTTCTGTACCACCACCAATTAGTGGGCCAATTGTCCATTGGTTACTCAGATTATTTATCATTTTTGCTATTGAATTTTCTTGTGAATCATGGGTATTTATCTTTTGTCAGATGAATTGTTTTCAAGTATTTTTCCCTTTGTATAGGTTGTCTCTTTTATTTATTTCCTTGTATACTCTGAGTATTTATCTTTTGTCAGATGAATTGTTTTCATATATTTTTCCTTTATATAAGTTGTCTCTTTTAATTATTTCCTTTGCTGTGCAGAAACTTATTTTTCATATAGTCCCATTTATCTATTGTTCTTTTGTTATTTGTGTTTTTGTAGTTATATTGTGAGATTTTTGCCTAGACCAATATCCTGAAGCATTTCCTTTTTGACTTTAGTTGTTTCATCTTTCCAAGTCTTGCATTTAAGTCTTTAATATATTTTTATTTGAATTTTGTGCATGATGAGGATATAGGTCGAGCATTTTCCCACATATAGTTAGACAATTTTTTCAGCACCATTTATTGAAGGGATTGTTTTTCACCCCTTCTGCTTTTGTCAAAACTCAGTTGGCTGTCTACAGATAGGCTCTCTGTTTTGTTTCATTGCTCTGTGTGTCTGTCTCTTTGTCAATGCCATGCGGTTTTGTTACCATAACCCTTTAGTGTATTTTGAAATCAGGTAGTGTGATGCCTACAGCTTTGTTCTTTTTGCTAATGCTTGTTTTGGCAATTCAGGGCCTTTTGTTGTTCCATATGAACTTTAATGTTATTTTTTCTGTTTCTATGAAAAATCCCATTGATGTTTTGATAAAGATCACATCAAATCTATAGATTTCTTGGAATAATACGGCTATTTTAACAATGTTAATTCTTCCAATCCATGAGCATGGAATATAGTTACATCTTTTTATGTCCTTCTTAATTTCCTTTTTTAATATCTTAAAGTTTGCAATGTAGAGGTCTTTTCCTCTTTGCTTAAATTTATTCCTAGGGTTTTTGTTTTGTTTATTTGGTAGCTATTGTAAATGGGATTGCTTTGTTGATTTCTTACTCAGGTAGTTCATTACTGGTGTATAAAATGCTATTTATTTTTGTATTCTTTTTTTTTTTTTTTTTTTTTGGAGAGGTTTTCGCTATAGGGCGCGTGCGCTCGCCAGACAGACAGAGAGAGACATAGAGACAGAAAGCGAGAAATCACCCCCCAGGGGGGATGGTCACACCGCAATCCCTTCTCCTCCATTCTCCTCTCAGGATCTTGGGCACGCACGCACACGTGCCCGGTGTGAGTTGTAAGCCACTGGGTCCGAGACGTGAACCGCAGTCGACTACGTGGGAGTCCAGCGACATAGCCATTACGCTAACTGCTGGTTCCCTATTTTTGTATTCTTAAGCGTTACTGAATTTATCACTTCTAAAAAACTTTTAGTAAACTCTTTAGGTTTTTCTATATATAATGTCTTCTGCAGACAGGAGCAACATGACTTCTGCTTTTACAATTTAGACACTATTATTTCTTTCTCATAATTCCTCTGACTAGAATGTCCAGTCCTATGTTAAAAAAGAGTTGAGAGAGTGGGCATCTTTGGCTTGTTCTGGTTCTTAAAGGAGAAGCTTTCAACTTTTCCCTTTAGTATTATGTTAGCTGTAGGTTTAAGGCCTTTATTGTGTTGATATATGTTCCTTCTATTCCTAATTTGTTCAGAAATTTTTTGGCAAGAAGTGATGCTTAATTTTAATACATCTGTGGAGATGATCATATGGTTTTTGTCCCTCTTCCTGTTGAAGTGATGGATCATGTTTATTGACTTGCATATCCCATCATTGTATCTCTGGTATGAGTCTTATTTAACCATGGTATATAATCTTTTTGATGTGCTGTTAGATTCATTTTGCAAGTATTTTGTTGAGGATTTTTGTATATATATCCATCCAGAGATATTGGACTGTGGTTTTCTTTTTGTTGTTGTTGTCTCCTTGTATGATTTTGATATGAGGCTAATGCTGGCCCCATAGAAAGCGTTTGGGAGAACTCTCTCCCTTTCATTTTTTCTGAAAAAGTTGAAAAAGAATTGGTGCCAGTTCTTATTTAAAAGTTTGGTTGAAATCAGTGGTGAAACCATCCAGTCCTGGGCTTCTCTTTATTGGAAGGCTTTTTATTACTGATTCATTATTGTTCCTTATTAATCATTCAAGTTTTCTATTGAATCATCAGAAAAGTCATGATGTATTTTTGCATAAAAAAATATATCATACTTCTTATGGCAACCCAGTAGTTCTTCCTGCTTCTTTCCTGATAAGTTGTCTTTATAGAGGAATTTATCCATCTTTTCTAGGTTTTCAAATTAGTTGTCATTATCATTGGTTATTATAGTCTGTAATTATCCTCTATATTTCTCTGGTATCAGTTATATTATCCTTTTTTTGTTTCTGATTTTATTCATTTGATCCTTTCCCTGTTTTCCTAAATTAGCCAATAGCTTGTCGATTTAATTTTTTAATTAATTTTCACTTTACTGACTTTTTTTTAGTTTCAATTTTGTTTATATCTGCCCTGATTTTTATTATATCTTTAATGTCACTAATTTGGGGTTTTATTTGTTCTTGCTTTTCTGTTGGGTTGTTAGAAAAGTCATAACATGTTTTCTATGCAAAAATGCATCATGACTTTTCCAATGACCCAGTTATCTCCTTAACATATATTATCAGGTTATGTGGAATGTGAAATCTTTCTACTTTTTTGGTGTAGACATGTATTGCTCCAAACTTTTCTCTTCATACTGCTTTTGCTGTATCCCATTGGTTTTGGCATGTTGTGTTTCCATAATCATTTGTTTCTAGAAATGTTTAATTTCTTTATTAGTACATTGGTCACTCAGGAACAACTTGTTTGATTCCCTTTTCTTTGTAAAGTTTTCAAGATGCCCTTGTTGATTTCTGGTTTAATTCCATTATGGTCAGAAAAGATAATAGTGATGATCTTGTGATTTAAATTTTTTTTTAAACTTGTCTTAATATATGGTCTGTCCTGGAGAATGTCCCTTATGCTGATAAGAAAAAATTGCATTTTGCAGCTGTTGTCTGAAAGAGTTTGTAAATGTCTGGTCAGTTTGGTATACAATACTGTTTAAAGCCAGTGTTTCTTTGCTGATTTTTCTTTCTAGATGAACTGCACATTATTAAAAGTGAGTTGAAGTCTCCAACAATTATACTAAAATCTGTTTCTCTCATTATAGCTAATAATATTTGGTTTATATGTTTGGATGCTCTGGTGTTAGGAACGCATGTAGTTATGACTGTTATATTCTCTTGTTGAAATGATTCTTCTATCATTATATAATGACTTTATCTCTTTTTATAGTTGGGCTTAAAGTCGATTTTATTTGATGTAAATATAGCTGTTTTGCTCACTTTGGTTCCATTTGGATGGAATATCCTTTTCCATTCCTTCTTTTTTTTTAAGACAGATTTTTGCTATAGACCTTTCATCTGTTTTCATAATAGTAGTAACTGTCCTTTTGCTGCAAGATGTAAAATTCCCTTAAGCATATCTCATCCGGCTGGTTTGGTGGTGATGAGTTCCCTTAGCTTTTGCTTGTCTATCAAAGACATTTCTTCTTCAGTTCTGAAGGACAGTTTTGCTGGGGTTAGTATTATTTTTATAAATATAAATATGTATATAATATAAATATATATAAATATAAATATTGGAAGGCTCTCATTTAAGAATGGATAAACTTATATGTATATATAAGTTTGAATGGGAGAGAGAGACAAGAACTCCAAGGGGTTCCCACAGTGTGATCCCCCCCATCCCAGTCATCCAGCAGGACCATGTGTGCAGCATATACAGCTTGACGAGGAACCGAATTCACAGCCCTCTGCACGGATTCGCATCACATAACATCTGTTATCACTGAGCCACCAAAACATCTCTGGGTATAGTATTCTTCCCTCACAGGTTATTTATTTATTTATTTATTTAGGACCTTGATTCTCTCCTGGTTGCAGTTTCTGCTGAAAACTTTGCTATTAGATTAATGGGAATTCCCCTATAATTCTTTGATGCTTTTTTCTCACTGATTTAAAATTCTCTCTTTGCCATTGACTTCTGAGAGTCTAATTGCCTCCTCAAGAAGGCATTCTCTAACTCCAGTAGGACAGTAGTCACTACACACCTCATGCCCCAATGCCTTGATGTTATCTTTCTGTTCTATAACCTCTAACAGTAATACTGCTTACTATCGTTAATTTATCAGTTTCCAGTATTGCCTACACCAGATTAAGTTCTTCTGGGTCTTACCATCTCTTGAACTTTTAGGAACTTAGCAATTTACCTTACACAGAATAACCGTGATAAAAGTTTGGCTGTAAGATTCAGAAGAGTAAAGGATAAAAAAGGAATTGTCTCAGTCCTAGCCATGATAATTAGGTAAGGGCATTTACTACCCAAGAGGATTTTAAACTCTGTCTTCAAAAGTAGAATATTGAAAGTTGGATACCAGATCATTCAAATTCCGCAATAGATTTATAAAGATCATTTTCATTTACCATTTCCTGATCCTGAGCTAGATCACTGAAATCTTTTTCAGTCTTGGGCCAGCTGCTGGTGTGGTGTTTAAGGTGCTGGATTCCACATGACCATATACAGTTTCAGTCTCAAACCTGGTGGCTTGCCTTCTCTCCTCTGTCCCTCTTCCTAGGTCTGATGAGTGCATGTGTCCTATTGCAGATTGAAAAATAATAATGATAATAAATTTTAAAAGAATTATTTTAACTTTATTTATTTATTTTTAATTTGACCAGAGAGGGACAGAGTGAGGAGAGAGAGAGAAAGTGAGAAGGAAAGCCACCAGGTCCGGACTCAAACCACAGTCGGCCATGTGGAGTCCAGTCCCTTTAACCACCATGTCACCTGCTGGCCCCCAAAATTAAATAATTCTTAAAAGAAATTTTTTTTTGAGAGGTTTTTGCCATAGGGCACATACACTCACAGAAAGACAAAGACAGAGAGACAATGAGAAATCTCCCCCCTGGGGGGATGGCCATGCCACAGTCCCTTCTCCTCTATTCTCCTCTCGGGATCTTGGGCACGCACGCACATGCGCCCAGTGTGAGTTTAAGTCACCGGGTCTGGGATTCAAACCGCAATTCACTACATGGGAGATCAGCAACATAGCCATTATGCTAACTGCTGGTCCCAAAGAAATTTTTCTTACAGTCTTCAACAAGAGCAACTGTAGAAAAATCTGTACATTTTGTAAAGAAGTGTTTGTTATCCAATTGTAGAGGTCGTGCCTACCTCTTTTATGATACACTGGTAATATTGTTAGTATTTTGGACCTACCTGTCCCCAAAATGATAAACAAGCAGCATTAACAGTTGAATGGATCATGTGCTGTCATAGTTGCGTTAGTAATTGGGAACGAAGTTCAAGACACCTGCATTCTCATCCTGTCTGTCTCCTACTTAACTAGCTAAATGCTTTAGAAGTCACTACTCTGGGGGATCCATTTCCATATATAATAAATTAATAAGTAAACGAAATCAGCTTTCTTGGTTCACCAAGGTCACTTTTAAAACATAAGATTTTTTATACCATATCTAACTGAATCAGTCTCCACGTGTGGGCCTTAAAAGGCAATATTTCCACCTATTCTGGAAGGTTTGAGGACTGTGTGCTTCAGGGAAAAGGCCATCTGAAAGCAGAGGGTACCAAGGTGTAACTAACACTTCAGTGTTTTAGAAATCCCTCGGTCTAGCCACCAATCTAAACCAGTCACCCAGAGTCCAGCCAGTGTGGCGGCTGGCCTCCTATCTCTACCACAATAATTCTAATATAACCATTTTTTGAATCAGACATAGATATTTAATTGCTAGATGCTTTTATAGTTGCCTTTAGTTTCAAAACTTTTGTTACTAAACAAAGTTGACATACCATGATGCTTTTATAAGGTTCTTTTAATGTGTTTGGAGAAGATAATTATGTTCATGAAGCAATATTTCTATGAAGCAGGGAATGATATTTTTAAAACTAAATGTTAAAGTTTTTGTATAGAGGAGTGGAACCAGCCTGTGACATTAGTTAAGGCAGCTGGATCCCACATGGTTTAACTACACAGATTCAGTCCCAGACCTGGAGGTTTGCCGGTTGCCTGGGCATGAGAGCCCCAAATTTCCAAAGGAGGGAGAAGGGGTTATAACATGGCCATTGCCCCAGGGGGTGCTTTTTTCCTTTTTTTCACAATTGAACTAGCATATCCATCTTCTGGAAATTAAAATATAAAATTAAATCTTTTGTATGGAAATCATTTACAGGTGGGAAAGACCATTGTAGGTTTGAGTGAAAGAGGAAGCCTTTAGAAATGTCTAAAATTGGGCTAAAATTTAAGGTAGCATTTGGGTAAAGTAGAGAAGAGAGGCCAGGGATATCTTATGGACAGAAAAATGTACGTGTATAGACAAGTAGAAATATGGGCCTGGTTTCTCTTGGGGATTGTGAGTGTTAGCTATAGCTTGATAGTTAGTACTTCTCGATATGTGGTTCTGGCTTAAAATGCACTCATGAGACAAAAATATGGAAAATGCAGAGAATGTCTACATACAAAAAGGAAACATTCTGACCATTTCGGGTGAATTTTAGAATACTTTAATTCAAGCTCTAGATATTTTCAAAACGAATCAGTGTTTTTGCATATGAGTTTGGGAGTCTTGTTTTTGTTTTGAAAGCATCGTCTTGTTCTGGAATTTTAGCACTGGAAGGGACCAGAAAGATCCTTTTGGATGAGACGAAGAGAGCATCTCTAGTTAGAGGTAGAAGTAGAACTTGAGAATCTCTACTCACTTCTCTCTCTTGCCCTATTTTGAGTTGACCGTCTAATTCTCATATTCCTTTAAGTAGAAAATTGTCCCAGAATCTAAGTTGAAAAGAAAAATAAGAAGTCAAATATAAGATGACCTCAATTATGTGATAACCAAAGCATCTAAGAAAATTACTGACAGTTTTAGCCAATTATCAAGGTAATACTTCCTCTTCTGTTCTCTTGGGCGCCTTCATAAGCTCGATTAAAGGAGAAAGGAGATAATGTTACAGGAGCTATAAGAATTTATCTTATTTTCCCTTTTACATGATAAGCAGATTTCACAAGCACAGATACATGGAGCATTCCCAATCTGAAAATCCAAACTCCAAAACTTTTTGAGTGCCTACGTGACACTACCAGTGGAAAATTCTACACTTGACCTCATGTGATGGGTCCAGTCAAAAAATTGTAATACAAAAACTTGCATAAACTTACCTTCAGGCTTTGTGTATAAGGTATATATGAAACATAAATGAATTTCATGTTTAGACGTGGGGCCTATCCCCAATATATTTTATTACATATATATATGCTATATATATATATATATATATATCCAAAACATTTCTGGTCCCAGGCATTTCAGATGAAGGATAGTCCAACAGTATATGAGGCAAAAGAACTATACAGAAGAATGGAGACACTGACGATATTAGTTTGTTAGTAAAGTAAATAGCTTTTTATTTTCCTTCTAGTTCTTTATTCTCTCTCTGTAAATCTATTAGGATATTTATTGAAATTTCTGTTACTTCTTTCTAGCTTATTTGAAGTGATGACTTAGTTATCTAGCTATTCCAGTGTCCAATTTAAATAATTCCTCTTCTTAAAATTTTTTATTGTTACTTGTGATTTATCTCTAATCATTTTTCATCTTCCTCAGGTAGAGTTTTTTTTGTTTTGTTTTGTAGAGTTTGTTTTTTTGTTTGTTTGTTTGGCCTTAGTTGTGTCTGCTTGCTGGAGAGAAGGAGAGAGACAGTGAAAGAGAAAGTGAGAAATCATCCCCCAGGGGGGATGGCCACGCTGCAATCCCTTCTCTCCATGGTCATCTTGAGATCTTGGGCATGCACATCCACGCGCCTGGTATGAATTTCAAGCCACCGAGTTCAGGAATTAACTGTGTTCGGCCCCGTGGGAGTCCAACAATGTAACCATTATGCCATGTATTGGCCCCTGAGTATGGGTTTTTAAAAATTCATACAGCACATAATATTGGGTTGTCAGAAAAGTCATGACTTATTTTTTTCTATGTTTTTCTATGCAAAAATGTGTCATGACTTTTCCAATCACCCAATAGTCAAGTCAGGGATAGAGATCTATTCACCACGTCCGGCATTTAACGTTGCAATGTATTGTACATAGTCATGGTCGTTATACTTGCTCCTTTGGAAGTGTATAGGATAGTCAACCACACTCTGATCTGCGGCGGCACTCTGTTCTGTAGCCTCTTCCACCTGTTCGCACGCACTCATGTATCTCAGTAAGTTCCTCTCAACCTCGTCTACGCATCTCCCTTCGCAGCTCCTAGTACCTGCTCTCTCTACTTCTGAGCTGTTGAGTCTTCTAGCTCCTTCTAATGAGTGAGAACACTCAAGTGTTTGTTAAGCAGGGACATGTTATTTGTCTCATAGCATGGCTTATTTCATCTGTTATAGCATTGTGTCTTCCAGGCTTAGCCGCTTCGTCTCAGATGGCAGGAACTCAGTGTTCCTTGAGGCTGAATAATATTCCATTGTGCATAGGTGCCACATTTTCGTTATTCGTTGGTGGCTGAGCACTTAGGTGAATTCCATGTTTCAGCTAATGTGAATAGTGCTGCAGTAACCGTGGATGTGTAAATGGCTCTCTGACATAGTGTGGTGGCCGAGTCAAAAGTGTGTTCTCGTTTTAGATCTCTGAGGAACCTTCCCGCTGGGTTCCACAGTGGCCGTACTGTTTACATTTCCACCAGCAGCACACGGGGACCTTCCTTTCTCCACGGCCTTACCAGCTAATAGCCATTCTGACTGGGGCTGGGTGTCATTGTGGTATTGATTTGTGTTTCTCTTATGCTAAGAGATGTCAAACATTTTTTCATGTGTTTTTTAACCATTTGTCTTCATGTAGTTTTATTCTCCCCATGTTACATTAGAGCCTTTTAGTATTTCTCTTCAGCTCGTGTGAGGACTTTGTATCTCTTATTCTGCATTCTGTCTTTTCTATGAATATACTGGTGAATCATTTACCATGTTTCTGTCAATCCATATAGCTTTCATAGCTATCCCTCTTCATTTTTCATTCATACATAAATTCTTTTGCTTTATCTGGTTTATAGAGGATATACGTTTCCCTCATTATAGTTACAGCTTCTTTTTGAACCAACACAATGCAGTATAAGAGAATGTTATGAACAAGAAAAATGCTAACTTTCTACTTAAAAAGTGTTATTCCCTTTTCTAGTCTCATATATGTACATGTGCTAAAGTGACCTTAGTAATGACACGTATTGCTTTGGGTCTTGTTTTTATTCCATTGCATCATTTTTCTCCTGAATAAGCTTTGTTTGTTTTTTGTTTATTTGTTTCTTCAGAAACTTTATTAACTCTCATGTGAGAGGTTATGATAATCAATAGATGATAAACATGAAGAGCAAGTGTTACTAAAAGGACTACAGAGAGTTTATACCAGAGATTTGGACAAATCCTAAGCTAAATTCTAGAAACCTGACAGTACAGGGAAAAATATTTATCTCTGTAATTAGCTCACTGGAGAAAGAGCAGCGGTGATAACCCAAGCAAGAGTGAAGTGGGGTAAATACGAGGAAGAGAGAGGGAGAATTCTGGGGCTAGTTGAAAGGCGAACTGATAAGAAAGGACCCTCATCATTGAACTTCCCCGTGGGAGAACTCGGTCATTTGTGAACGTGGCATGTTGTGAAAGAGCCCTTTGTGTTTCCACAAGCATCTGTCTGTGACACCAGCATTTTGTGTTAACTGATTCTTTTCATTGCTCACACTGGATAAAGGCAGATCATAGGGAATGAGACAATAAAATGCATTTCAGGGAGAAGAAAACATATAAGACTTACTCCAGAATGGCCTTTAGGAGCTTTGGAAAAACAAATAGATGTCCGTTTTCAAAGAGCATTCATGGGACCAGCAAACGGCGTAACGGTTACATCGCTGGACTCCCATGTAGTCAGCCTTGGTTCGAATCACGGACCTGTCGGCTCAAGACTCACACTGGGCGTGTGTGTGCACGCCCAAAATCCTGAGAGGACAGTGGAGGAGAAGGGATTGCAGCATGGCTACCTCCCGTGTGTGGGGGGTGGAGATTTCTCACTTTCTGTCTCTCCAGCGAGCACACACACCCTATGGCAAAAATTTTTTTCTCAAAAGAAAAAAAGAGGCATTAGGCTCTACAATATTGAATCATAAACTCTAGGAACCAAGAGCTGAATTTGTTTAACCACTCATGACAACAAATGCATTGCAGTGGGCTTATGAATGAAAAGATAGCTTCTCAACCAAGACGGTACCTCGACTTTCCAAATGTAAGCATGAGTAAGTGCGAGACAGGAAATGAACTTCAAGGACAAGTGTACGTTCTTCTTCACCAGAGCTCTTGGGACCTTCTACTTCAACCTTCCAGGATGAGGCTCTTGAGCTAACTTGGTGAAAAAGCACATTTGAACTTAACGCCACCTCCTGCTTTAAAAATCGCGGTTAGCTGGGCCTTTATGCCTCAGTGCAGCGGGCTTTCTCATGGTACGCCGCTGCCTTTGTAGCCCCCAGAGTCTTAGTTCTGAATTTCTACAGATGATAACTTTGTATCACTGATACTTACAACTGCATCCCTAATCAGCTTTATACACAGAACTACAATTGTCTTTCGTTTTTTTCCTTTCCTCACAATTTTGAATTCTGCTTAATCTGTAAGCCTTAATTTCTTCTATATAGAGTGATCCTTTTTTGCATTTTCGTTTTTATTTTAATCTTAAACCTCATAAAACCTTACACATTTATTTCCTTCAAATTTTCTTAGTACATTACACTTCAAAATTACTATTTTATGTCTTGATATATGTACTTGCTAAAAGGATAAAAGTCTTCTTCAAATGTTTATCCCGTATCCCTAAACCTTCCCCATGTTTCAGCTTTTGTTTTGCTTTGTTTTTGTTATAGAGCGCATACACTCCCTGGCGGGGCTGAGTTGGGGCACAGGGAGACAAGAAAGCACCCCCGAGGGCAGCCGTGCTGAAGTTTCTTCTCCTTCCTCGTCCTCTCAGTAGTTCGGACACGCGTGCACATGTGCTCAGCGTGTTTTCCAGTCCTTCAAGTCCAGGACTCAAAGCACACAGTTGGCCATGTCGGTTCCAGCTACCCTAAGCCACCATTCCACTGCCCAAATTTCAGTCTTAATGGTGGATGCTATAGCATCATTCTTCGTGATATCATTATTTTCTTTTTAGTTTGAATAACTGAACTTCCCTGATTTGAATCCCCAGTCTACTTGTTACTAGCCATGTGACCTTGGGCAAATTATGTAACTTTTCTAAACCTATAAATGGAGATAAATTTACATATCTCCCTCTCTGTATATGTGAGAGGATACATGTAAAGAACCTAGCCCAGGGTCCAGCAGTTAGCGTAATGGCTATGTCGCTGGTCTCCCACGCAGTCGACCGTGGTTCAAGTCCCAGACCTGGTGGCTTAAACTCACGCCAGGCATGTGTGTGTGCATGTCCAAGATCCCGAGAGCAGAATGGAGGAGAAGGGATTGCGGCGTGGCCATGACCCCGGGGGGTGATTTCTCACTTTCTGTCTCTCTGTCTCTCTCTGTCTTGCGCACGCGCCCTATGGCAAAAACCTCTCAAAAAAAAAAAAAAGAAAAAAAAAAGGACCTAGCACATGCCTGACACACAGTACCGATTACTCAATAAATGGTTTGATGCTAACTATTATTATAATCATTAATTCTGTTATAAATATTTTAAATTCATTTATATTTAATCTCCTTTTTCTAAACAGAATTTTTCTTTACACTGAATATTAAGTGACTCTTTTAAATATATGCATAACGCTGTGGAGTGAAGAATAGATTTTCTCTAGACCTTTCGATTAACTTAATTGGGCACCAGTGAAATAGAATTATTATGAATTTGACCCAATTATGATCTGAGTTATAATTCAAAAGGAGAAGAAATTTTGTTACAGTGGTAGCATTGAGTTCATGTTATATAGTAAATAAAAAATTAACTTTAGTGTCCACCCACTTTCTAAGAACAAAGTGCTGAGAGGGGTCCCTGCTGGTCTTCAGTTACGGGTGTTATTTCCTTAACACTTGCCACTGGCGTTCTGTGGTTCAGGAATAGTCTTCAGAGGACATCTGAAGAGCAGCTGTGGCACACCGAGCGTCTGCTTTAGTCAGAGAATAGCATGAAACACGCTGTTAATTTTATCACTTTGGTTCCTAAATGTTCATAAGACTCTAACTCTGTAATAGCTGTAGTGTGGTATAATGGGAAAATAACAGTAATTAGAAGCAGAAGACCTGAGTTCCCATTTGGAATTTAATTTTATATATTAGCCAAGAGCTTTGGTTCTGAGTTTAGACCAGCCTAAACTTGAATCTTAGATGCTTTCTGTACTAACTTGGAGTTTAGAATTAAAGTTACTTAACTTCTGAGTCCCAGTTTCTTCAGCCCTGAAATAGTGTTTTTACAGGGTTGAAGACAGGCTCAATTCTTAGTTATTATTCTCCTATCATTTGCCCATATATTTAATGTTGTCAGTCTGGTTTTCTTTACCTATAAATTCAGTATGATAGTGGGTTGTCAGAGAAGACATGACTGTTTTTCTATGCAAAAATGCATCATGACTTTCCCGGCAAACCAGCACTACTTACATTACAACTTTATGGGGATACAATAAATAGTCAGTCTGTAATTTCTGAACTGCAGTAACATTCTCAATAAAAATTAATTCACGTGGGGTCAGCAGGTGGCGTATTGGTTAAGGTGCTGGTCTCCCACATGGTCAACCACGGTTCAAGTCCCAGACTCAGTGACTTAAAACTCAGCGCAGGGCATGTGTATATGCATGCCCAAATTCCTGAGAGGAGAATGGACAAGGGATTGTGGTATGGGCATGACACCTGGGAGGTGATTTCTCGCTTTCTGTTTCTCTGTCTGTCTCTGGCAGGAGACATGCCGTATAGCAAAAATCTCTTAAAAAATTGGGAGCCAGCAGTTAGCGTAATGGCTATGTTGCTGGACTACCACGTAGTCGACCGCAGTTCACGTCCCGGACCCGGTGGCTTAAAACTCACGCCGGGCGCGTGTGTGTGCGTGCCCAAGATCCCGAGAGGAGAATGGAGGAGAAGGGATTGCGGCGTGACCCTCCCCCCTGGGGGGTGATTTCTCGCTTTCTGTCTCTATGTCTCTGTCTGTCTCGTGAGCGCACGCGCCCTATAGCGAAAATCTCTCCAAAAAAAAAACAAAAACTCTTAAAAAATTACTTCACATACATCTCTTCAGACATGCTAGCCATTTTAGCTAATAATTACCTCAGAATTTTAGAAGGATAAACTATATAGTCAATTTTTGTTTGTTTGTTTGTTTTGTTTTGTTTGTTTTGAAGAGAGATTTTTGCTATAGGGCACAGGCACTCACCAGAGAGATAGACAGAAAGTGAGAAATAACCCCTCAGGGAGTATGACCATGCCCCATCCCTTCTTCATTCTCCTTTTGGGATTTAGGACGGGTGGGGACAGACACACACACACACACACACACACACACACACACCTGGCGTGAGTTTCAAATCCACAAATCTGGGACTCGAATCACAGTCAGCCATGTGGGAGTCCAATGATGTAACCATTACGCCATCTGCTGATCCCAAAATATAGTGCATTCTCAATAAAAATTACTTCACTGGGGACCAGCAGGTGGTATAATGGTTACGTTGCTGGACTCCCGTGTAGTTGACCGCGGTTCGAGTCTCAGACCCGGTGGCTTAAACTCACACCGGCCACGTGTCCATGCACACCTAAGATCCCAAGAGGAGAATGGAGGAGAAGGGATAGCAGCATGGCCATCCCCCCTGGGGGGTGATTTCTCACTTTCTGTCTCTGTCTCTCTTTTTCTGGCGAGCACACGTGCCCTATAGCAAAAACCTCTCCCCCCCAAAAAAAAGAAAATTGCTTCACCTACCTCTCTTCACCTGTTCTAGCTATTTTAGTGTTTGTTTATTCCATAGGAGGTTAGTGCATTACATTTTTCATTAAGTATGTATATGCTACTGTTTCATGTGTTTAAGTCCTTTTCTTTTTAGAAGACTATTTGTTGAAGAGTCCTTGATATCATATTACCTTTTTTGTATCTCCAAAGTGCTATGCACATAGTAGGTGCTCATTATATACTTGTTAATTGAATCTGCTCCTCACAACCTTGAATCCCTATCTTCCTCCAGTAAATGCAAGAGGAAATATTGTGATGAGTACTGTCTTATCACATTGTATAACTCCAGAAGATGCAGTTTATATGGAAAAACATCCCTGGTGTTGTCAAGTTGTTCCACACAATTAAAGGCATGTCTGGAAATATCACCATTCTAGGCCTGAGCTCCTGAGCTCTGCAGAGAGCTGTTGCAACCCCAAGTTAACTCCAAGTGGGCTGCATCAGATTTAAATACATATATATATATATATATATATATATATATATATATATGAGCTTAAATGGATATAGAAAGTATCTCCCATTGTCTTAAAAAGATACTTGGAATTCATAATATCCTTGGTTATTCTGAGAGAGAATGAATGACTACCAAAAACTGCAGTGATATTCAATAAGGGAAACTACAGACTAGTAGGTAAAACTGAAAAGGATGCCTATGGATTTGGAGATAAGAATGATGGTAAACAAGCACAAGGCAAAAAAAAAAAAAAAAAAAAAAATTCCCAGGGTGTACAGTAGAGCAATATCGCCTTCATTTGTGCCTCTTAGACGTGTATCTCTCATCTGTAGGGAAAATAAAAATATTTTCTGAAGCAGTACAAATAGAAAAATAATTTAGAAATGCTGTAGTGATGGGCCACAGTACATATCCATGAGAGAATTTTCACTGTTGCCTTTCTCATGTTGAGTCCCAGCTTTGAAGACAGACATAGAGGTCCAGAGATTTAGTGATGATTCAGAGAAAAGTCGGAGTGCTATAAAGGCACCATTGTCTATCCCATGACTTACTTAAAAAATACAGTGCTAAATTTTGTGATACTATTGTAAAAATGGAAATTGAATCTTAAGGATTATTTCTTCCATATTGTATTTCATTGTGGTGTATTGGAAAGTGATCTGGACTTTGAGTGAGAAGATGTGATTTGGAGGATGGCACTTAAAAACTATAACCTCAGGCAAGTCTTTTCATCTTCTCTGAACCTCAGTTTCCCTCATCTTTCAAATAAAGACCATAATATTTATTTAATAAGACAAGTTTTAGTGAAATACTGTTTTACAAATGTAAGAAAATTCAACTGTGAGATCCCATATTTCCAGTCGTTTGCTATTTACTTAGTTCCTAAAGGGAAAAGTCCTCAGACATAAATTTTTTACCAACTTTATCTCTGGAATTAACTATTTGATAAAGACAGTATTTTTTTTTAACTAATAATACTCATATACATACATATCTGTCTATCCCAAACAAAATATAATTCCATTTTTTTCTTCTTTTTGTTTTCACTTTAGGGAAGAAAAGCAAAATAAAACAATCAACAGAAATATATTTAATTCTGCCTAGGAAAACTAGTCAAATGCCTTTTCCATTGACAAACAATGTAAACCTTCTATTCAAGATGAATACAGTAAAAATTAAATCTTCCAGTTAAATTACTGAAAACATTTTTTTAAAAAATCATTAGTTGATCATTTTAAAAATAGATAACTAGGAACCTTTACATCAAGCCAAAGTAACTTTTTGTGGAATATTCGAAATCTAGTTTTTTAATTCTGCACTACATATCCCTCCAACCCACATCAGAACACTACAAGGCCTGTGTTACATATACACCAAGGTAATTCTAGAGGCTTTTAGAAAATTACTATTATTCCAATTTGCTATAGGGCACGTGCACTTGCCATAGACAGAGTGGGGGGCAGGGGTGTTGGTGGCCACACCACAAACCCTTTTCCTCCAAAATCCTCTTGGGATTTTGGACCTGCACACACGTGTCTGGAGCGTTTCTTAGACTTACAGGTCTGGGACTCGAACCACATAGTCAGCCCTGTGGGATCCGGCTGCCTTAACCACCTCATCACTGGCTGGCCCATCCTCAGGCTTATTTTCATTATGGAAGTAAAACTTTCTTATTCTGGCAGGCACTCGACACCACTCGGCAACCCTCTGAAAGCAGGGACAGAGTGGGAACTCCGTGGTTTAAAAGAGTTCATGTCCTTTATTTGTCCCTTACCCCACATAATAGCTTTGTGATTATTCTCCTCTGATCATTTCCTGTGTCTCTGACCATTTCTAATTCTCACTAGCCGTGTCATCAGAACTTACTCCGTATGCCTTTCTGCACAGGCTCCGTCGAGGACTGCACTTAGTAGTTAGACTTGACAGCTCTTACCCTGTTCCCATTCCCAAAAGTCTCTTTCCCTACTTCTCATAATGGCCTACATTTCTTTTCTGTGTCCACTAATCTTCTGTTACAAAGAAGAGAGGACCAAGACTTTTGGTGAAAGCCGTAATGTACCTCTGCCTGCCTTTCCCATAGAACATGTATGAATGTGAGGTAAAAGTTATAAAAAGCATAAAAAGAGTGATCAGTAAGCTGCAGTAACCACACGGCCAATGGAATAGGAGTGAGGATTCAGCCAGTGCCCTGTGTGCTTAGTGAAGAAAAGAGGACATCTTTCACTCCCGTACTTTTTTGGATACCAAAACAAAATGAGAGCAGCTGCCCGTTAACCCCGTCGGTGACTTCATCAGACAGAATGCCTTGTACAAGTAACCGTGAGGTCTCCTTGACGACTTCCGGGTCTGACAACAGGAAGTAAGAACTGTAAACAAGAAAATTCTTTCCAGCTAAAGATCTCAGTAGAGGATTAACCAGCTCCTAATTGGACACGATGCATTCGTTCACAGCACTGTGCTCATTCTGTTTTCTCAGAACAGCGAGAACAGATGGAATAAGTAATCCAGTACAAGTAAATACTGAGAACAAACAGAATAGCAGCCACTATTTGGTTCCTGTTCCGATACTACACAGAAAGGGAAAAGAGATTGCTTTTGATATATCCTGAGTTTCCAGCAACCAAATGCCCATAAGCTTTCTAAAATCTTTCTATTGCCCAGTCCTTTGAGACTTTGTGGGTTGGATTTCCTAAGAGGCATGCTCAAACCTTCCTTTTTTTCTTTCAAATTACTCCTCAGTCCTAAATGTGCGTATCCAATCCTGGCCTTGGTCCTGAGATCCAGAATCCTGAATACCACACTCAGAGCTCTCCTTCAGCATTTCCAAAATCAGTGTCTTTCCTGCCTCCAAACCTGTTTCCTGTTCGCCCCACTCTCCCTTAGACACTGTTGTTCTTACAATCATAAAAGACATTTCTGGAGTCATTTCGTCTAGTCCCACCATTCTCTTTGGATGTTATTTGACTTGGTCTCTATCACTGTTTTATTCCCATTGCTGCTATCTTAGTTTATGCATTAGGTTTTCGGAAAAGTCAAGATGTATTTTTCTATTTCACTCTATAAAAATGCATCAAGACTTTTCTTACAACCCAGCATATTGTATCTTCCACAGAATCACCTAACCACCTAGCTTAACTCTCAATATATAGTTATCATCCTTCATAATCTATTATTTATTCTAGGGTAATGACAAATATTATTTGAACATATGCATTGATTATGTTGCTTCTTCATCAGAATTCATGAGTAGCTAACAAGCAAGAGCAAGCTTGTTGCTCATAGTTCATTCTAGAAAATATAGATGACAAAATGAAGAAATAAAATTCACACATAATCCCAGAACCCAAGTTATCAAATGTTAACAGTTTAGCTTTTATATATTTTGAATCTAGTGAGGAGTTACATGCTGCCTATTTTTCTTCTATACATCCTGAGCATATTTCAGTATCTGTAACTATTCTTCCACTACATAGGAATTGACAAACTATGATATAATACCATTGTGTGAATCGCCATTAAAACATTACTTAAATTTGGCCCCATTTCACTCTTCTTAGGGTTCAGTGTGCCCCATAAAGAATGGTGCACCTTATAAACTAAGAATGCTTTTTATAGTTTTAAATCATTGCAAACAACAAAGATTAGTATCTTGAGCAGATAAAATTGTTCAAAATTTATATTTCCGTGTTCATGAATAAAATTTTATTGACGCATCACCAGGGTCATTTGCGCGGGCACTGTCTGTGGCTGTTCTTAAACACAGCAGTGCAGCGAGCTGCTTCAGCAGAACCTCATGGCCTACGTCGTGCAAATGCTCACCTCTGTACAGGAGGTGCACTGACTCCTGCTTTAGCGATACTGGAAGTAAGACGACGTGTTTTCACACTCTGGTGCCTTTCTTCATTCAGCTCTTTCAGTCTAGGCTGCAATTCCTTTATTTAACTTGTTCTCAAAGTCAGTTTGGCTTTGTCTGTTTTCGAGGCCCTGTAACACTTTGACTCTCCATCATATGAAGTGTGTCACTGTTTTATACTTAATCGTACCCAGATCTTTTTCTTCTTCAAATAAAAGAAACATAAGGGTCATGAATTCACTCTGCGTCCCGTGACACCTTCTGTATGTGGTGTTTCTGTAGGCAACTAGATGGCCCGTACATCTCTTTGAATGCTAATTGAACCTGACTTTTTTGACCCAAATTTGAGACAATAGCTACTATTTTCAGTCTTTTTTTTTAGAAAAACATATTTTGAATTCAAATAATAAACTTGATAACAAACTTTATAATATCACTCTTCAGCAAGTTAAACACAGTGTTTTTATCCAAAAAAATGTTACAGACTAGAGGGAGTAGTTGTACCCCTTTATACTAGGGGATGAGGGAGTGTCGGAGGCCTATTTGTGCGGGGTCTGCCTTCTCTAACACCATTCACTACCCTCACCAGCAAGCTTGCACATTTCATCTTTCATGCTCCTTGAGTTAATGTGGACCCTTCCTATTTGCACTTGAGAATAAGCAGGTGGTGGGGACCAGCGTTAGGCATATGCCAACTACCGCTACTTACTGTGATACTCGTTCACGGCGAGAGCCGAGTTCTGACCAAAGTAAATGGTGGTACCAAGGCAGCTGCTCACACTCCCAGGAAGCAGACTGCCGCACTGAACAACACAAATAAGACACACACATTCAGATTTCAGTATCCTTGACAGCTGCTTTACGAATGATACAACAGCATTTACACATTTTTGTGATAAGCATTATTAGGAAAAGTAACATCCAGGCACTTTCGGGAGCATCAGTCTGTAAGAACTGTTAGTTATACTGTTAGACTATATATCAAAGTTATTGGACAGGTAAATATGAAAAGAAAAAACACATGTCAGACCCTGAGAAATAGAAATGAGAAACTAACCCCTTGAGTGATAATATTAATATAAAACATTCGTATTGGAACACACCTTGCAAATTTAATATTTACATAATGAAAATAAAAATCAGACTTGAAATTCTGAAAGATTACCTAGAGAATAACAGTTCATACTTCTCCAAAAAGCATTTTAACTAACAAAACATTTTAAAATTTTCATCCAGCAAGTCTTTTTGTTGTCTTGAACAAATACTTGGAAGGTTCCATAACTTATTTTTTTATGAAAAGGATTAGCTTAAATATAAAAGAATAGAAAGTATTCTACTTGCTAGATGTACCTCTTATTGTAGGACAATTAATAGAATAATCAGTTGAAAGTTGATCGTATACTTGTCCCTCTATAATGAGATAAAAACAAGTGACTGTGATAACAAATTTTTTCAATAATTACTAAGTATTTAAGTATGGAAAAACCTAAAGAGTGAACAAAAGCATAGTAACTAAGGATTCTTGGTTTCTTTTTGTATTAAGAAATTACACAAGAAGGGACCAGCAGTTAACGTAATGGCTATGTCGCTGGACTCCCACGTAGTCTACCGCGGTTCGCGTCCTGGACCTGGTGGCTTAAAACTCAAGCCGGGCGTGTGTGCGTGCGTGCCCAAGATCCCGAGAGGAGAATGGAGGAGAAGGGATTGCGGCGTGACCATCCCCCCTGGGGGGTGATTTCTCGCTTTCTGTCTCTATGTCTCTCTCTGTCTGTCTGGCAAGCGCACGTGCCCTATAGCGAAAATGTCTCCAAAAAAAAAAAAAAGAAATTACACAAGAAGATCTTTTAACAGCACCTCAATATCAGAATCTTCCTATCTATAAAAAAAGTTAGAAGGCATGAACGTTACTGTTTTTTGTTTTTATGGTGGTTATCTTTAGCGTTTTATAAATTGAAATTTTGTGATCAGTCTAAAAACAAAAACAAAACAAAAAACCCTACAAATCCTCAGTTTCAATTTTTCCAACTCTAGTTTTAAAATACTTTCTGATCAAGGTTTCTTTTTTCATTAACCCTTAGTCACCAGTTACCTTCACCTTCAGGGCATGCATATAACCGCAGACAGGAAAGGCCCGAGACCACATCTCGCAGCCGCACACCCACCTGGGTTGTCACTGGTGCTGTTGAGGGTGGTGTGGACTGAACAGGAGCCGCAGGGTCACGCTATGACGAGGTTCACTGCCCCATTTGCCCCCCACCCCCGCCAACATGGCTGCTCCTGTGGTTCCTCCGCCACAGCTGGCTTTCTTGAAAAGTAAAAGCAACGTCTGATCGCCTCCTGAGAGTAATGCAGTTTCTGTGTTTTTGTCTAACAGTTCCTCAGAAACAGATACATGACCCTTTTGGTTTATATTGTATAACTACTTATCTCCTATTTTAATTTATACTATATAATACTGAGTCATTGGAAAAGTCATGACACATTTTTGATAGAGAAACATAGAAAAATAGATCATGACTTTTCCAAAAACCTGATATGTAGCATTCATACATTTCTTTTTTTTTAATTAATTTATTTTTTGGAGAGGTTTTGCTACAGGGTGCGTGTGCTAGCCAGAAAAACAGAGAGACGGGAAGCAAGAAATCACCCCCCAGGGGGGATGGCCACGCTGCAATCCCTTCTCCTCCATTCTCCTCTCTGGATCCTGGGCACGCATGCACACGCGCCTGGCATGAGTTTAAGCCACCGGATCTGGGCCTTGAACTGTGGTCAACTACATGGGAGTCCAGCGACATAGCCATTACACTAACTGCTGGTCCCAACATTTATATATTTCAAATGTATATTATATTTGCACACACACACACACATATATATATATATATATGTGTGTGTGTGTGTATATATATATATATATATATATATATACACACACACACACACACACACATAGGTACGTAGTTAACACATATAACAAATATTGAATATGATACGTGTCATATAATGTTTTAGTATAAAAATTTTATGTAATTTAAAAGACATATTTCCTTTTAGCACATAGTATCTCCAGAATCATAAAATATTGGCACTGGAAGGAACTTTGGAAACTATCCAAAACAAGCGTTCTTTTCACTAATGAGGAAACCGAGGTTCAGAAAGAAAGCAATGTATGCCTAGGATATTCTAATCTAAACATCCAAATATTAACCTTGCTAGTTTGAACAGTGTTCCAGCTACATGGTTTTTCAATTACATGAACCAAGTATTTTTCCGGTTTGCTTTAATACTTACATTAAAATTGTTTTGTCTCTGGTTATCTTGCAATTTGTCCATGTTGTCGAGAACCAAAAAGAACATGCCACATGTTAGCGGAAAGATAGAAATGGCAAGCGAAAGCACAGTAAATGTTATTTAAATTGAATATTTCACAAAGTTAAATATATTTCTGTTTATCAATTAAAGCTTTGCTTAGGGAAATTCTGAAAGCAAAATCATTACCTTTTATTTCCGTTTTATTTCTATATGTACATGTATCTCTATACGCTAATGCTCCATCAGAACCTGATGGCCAATTTGTTATGATTCATGTGTACATTCTTGTTTTTGGCTGTCCAGTGGAACAAAATCGTAAATTACATTAACAGAAAACGGAGCACTGAAGTAACTCTTTTTATGTATGTAAATGAATATAGATTCAATGATAAGAAAAACATTTTCTCGGATATCCTGATGGATGGATTTCCAATACTTGTTTCAGTCTGTTTCCTGTATCTCTTTTACATTAGCATTTTGTTTGGTAATTTAACCATTGCTCTAGCCACAAAGAGAGGTGTGAATGTAAATGTAAATACCAGAAATTCACATGCTCAGATCTTGTCTCAGCCCTGACCCTGTCCTCAGCATAAACAGACCCCATTATCGGGACAAGTTAGAAGCATTGCCCTGTACAGAAATCACAGTTAGGTGAATGAATAGTTATTACATTTCTATATTTAAATGTACTAATTTGGAATAGAATAAAACAGATACTGTGTATTCTTTATGTTCAGCACATAATAATTTTCTTTCTTTTTCAGCTTTTTAATTAAATGAAGCCAAGTGGGATTTGCATAAAGTGAATGTTTACCATGAAGATAAACTGTTCCTGATATTACACTATTTTAAATTCTTACGTTGATATTTTTTTTTTTTTTGTCAATTGTGATAAGCTAGTTAAGTCTTGTATACTTTTTTTAAACTGTGGGTTTTCCTAGTAAATTTAATTTATAGAAATGGATGGTAACATTTAATAGTCTACAAAAGAAACATCAAAGTGTTTTCAAGCATATTATATTCAGTGTATGCCACGAGATTGAAATAAATGACAATGTGATTATAAATGTATGTTTTAGAACTGTTTACTCATTAGTAAAGGAAAACGCAATGTTAGTAAAGGAAACCTATAAAATGTATGTTAAAGAATGCTCAGTATTGTACAGGGATAAAGCATATGCATGAAAATGTCGTGTACTGAAAATTATACGTATTGCAGTTACAGTTATAAAGGACGTGCACTGTTACAAATAGTGTTTTGTTCTTATTAATCATCACTCGCTAATGGTATTTAGGACAGAGAGGTGGAAGAATAGTGTGTATAAAGTGGATGCCTAATCTAGGAAGAAGAGTTTCTTCAGAGAGCTAAATCTGAAGCAGACATGCACTAAGTCTGCCTTCCCCTAAGGCGTCAAGCAATGGAAGAATACACTGCAGCTAGGAAGTACTGTTTATCTAACTTTAGAACTGTGGTTCAGAAATGTAGATTTCTAAGATCCAGCCAGACTCACTCTCTTGCTCAATTTTATGGAAGCTGCTTGCTAGCACAACCCCCATCCCTGAGTCTGAGTAGGTTAGTTACCCTGGGAGGAGTGAGTCACTCCGTGAAGCTTCCTTGGAAACTGAGCGGAGGTGTAATCACAACATCTTTGTATCCTGTTGTGGTTTATAAAGCACTTTCACACAGGTTACGGTATCCGTTCTCATACCAACCTTGTAAAGTAGGTGGGAAATGTTGATTTTATGTGACTTGTAGATGTTATAGAAGCCGAAGGCCAAAAACAATTAAACATAGTGATCATCATGGGCCCCCAACTTTCAAACCTGCATCTTTGTATTCTGTGTTGCTACTCAAAGATGGATTTGGACAAACAGTCCTTCAGTCAATTCAGTAAGATTTTTCTTTTTCTCTTTGGTTAAGACTTAACTATTCTAACTTTCCTTTAGATCTGAACTGTAGGCCATGGTATATTTTGTGCATTGAGATGTCCTCCCGTCATAGTCTCAAGCAGGAAAGAGATGCATATCCGCTGAGTTTACCTGTTCTGTACCTATGAATTTCAGTAGGGAATTTGAGGCCAAATTTTCAAGTAATAAACATGTTAATTATAATTATTTTGCCCGTTTAACTCTTAAAATTAGTATCTTTCGGTTAAAATGCAATTGATTTAAACGATACTGACAAAACATATCCAATCTTTCTGTAAGTAAAGCTTAGTAGTTTAATCACATCCAAAGTCAAGCCATTCTCGGACACTACAACTGAGGGAAGGAGTACTTTCTGTCCCATATCATTAAACATTTTCATGTGTGTGTGTGTAAGCATTTTTAATTTTTTTTTTTAAATTTTGCCATAGGGCTTATGTGCTTACTAGAGACAGACACACAAAGAAAGGGAAAGTAAGGAGTTAACCCCTCAGAGAGGATGGCCATGCCACTGTCCCTTTTCCTCCATTCTCCTCTTGGGATTTTGGGCATGCACACGCACACACCCCACATAATTTCAAACCTCCAGGTCTGAAACTTAAATCTGCAGCAGGCCATGCAGGGTTCCAGTGCCTTAGCCACCGTGCCACATCCTGGCCCTCTAGCCTATATTTTGCAATTTCTTCTCAACATTAAAAATCATTGCAATGATAAAAACTTAACTTTTTTTCAGAATTTAACAGTTTGTAAAGCTTTGGCTTCTCTGTAGATGGTTGTCGCCTTAGGGATGTGACTCTAGAGTGGAAAAAACTGCTTCAGCCTAAGTCGTTACTAGAATGTATCAAGAGTTGCTCAAATATCATTTGCATACAGAACATAGCATGCAGAAAATCGCATACCTAATATGTCTTTACTTTTGCTAAACAATTAGAATTGAGTAATTTTTATCTGGTAAGTTATATCCTTCAATGTCACCTTTAGCCAAATTCACTGTATTAAAACCTCTAAAAAATTGATTATATGTTTAACAATCTCCAGTTACAATTTTAAAATATGACTTTTCTATTCAGATGGAGAGAATTCTAATATAAAATCCCACCTAAAAGACTTACTTTATAACAATAGGTGGTGATTAACTTGTTCTGTTTGCTCCGTATACTGTTCCTTGCATTACATATTCACGTGAGTAAGCCCAGTAGTATTGTGTGCTTACGGTAATTTTCCTTTACACATAAAGCGATCTCCCTCGTCAATCACAGTTCATCAGGCAAGGTGATTGCGGGAGATGAGCTCTTGCTATAACCATAAGGATGGACAAGTGTTCCCTCTCTTCTTGTTGTAAGAACCTCTCTCAGGGTACATGGGAGGAGTGGCTGTTCCAAATAAGGCATGCCATGTCATCATCATTTTACGATCAGTGACATTAAACATTGTGTTTTAATGACTGGCGACAGGTAAACACATCAACTAGAGCATCTAGGGACAAAATACTTGATCGGACTCTTGGAGGTTAATGGTTTTCAGAGTCCACAGGACTCACTAAGTTTGAAATACTAAAGCAAGGTCCCTTTCATACTCCAGCTGGAAAATATGTTGGGTCAAACCAGTAAATACCTAATAGCACTTCCTCACAGCGGGGAAAGGCGAGCACCGCAGCTAGTCAACTCAAAGGGGACAGATCCATCCGCCCCCAGACTCCTCTATATTTCCCGAGTGTCTGTCACAGCGATTTCTCCACACTACTTTTATCTATATATGTCTGAAATACTGTATATTCATGCCACATAAAGAGTTTCATTTTGATACCAGTTCTAATAAAGCATCTCATTCCAGACTATAAGAGGGAAATGATGCCACATTCACCCAGATGTGGGTGCGTCTGCATTAATTACGCACATATGTCATCAAAAAGGAAAGCAGGAACTCCAGGGACACACCCTTTTAAAGAATCACTGAGGAAACTGGCAAAAACTATCAGGATTAATTTTTTTTTTTTTTGGGGGGGAGAGGTTTTTGCTATAGGGTGCGTGTGCTCGCCAGAAGGACAGAGAGAGACAGAGAGACAGAAAGCGAGAAATCACCCCCCAGGGGGGATGGCCACACTGCAGTCCCTTCTCCTCCATTCTCCTCTTGGGATCTTGGGCACGCACGCACACGCACCCGGCATGAATTTAAGCCACCGGGTTCGGGACTCAAACCGCGGTCGACTACATGGGAGTCCAGCGACATAGCCATTACGCTAACTGCTGATCCCCCAGGATTAATTTTCTTGAGAGTCTGGAAAATAGTCAAAAGCTTACCACAGTTGCCTAAATCAAGAACAACTGAAACCCAGTAGGATAATGTTATGGCATTTTGCTCTTTGCTGTCCTCGCCAGTCAGGAGTGCCCGTGAAGACAGCAGCCTGTGGCCTGGTTCTGGCAGGCGCAGAGTAGACCTCACCCCAATAAATAATGTGTACTTTGACCAGGCTAGGGGTAACTGAAGTTGTCCAAGGTGGGAAATACCTATGCAGGGAGTGATTTCTTCGAAACATGGAGGTAAATGAGCAAGCCTCTGGGGCAGGCACAGTTGAGACAGGCAGTAGACTGCACTGAAAGCCAGGGAGGGAGAGCTGAGGGGAGGCGAAGGACAAGGTTTTGTAGAAGTCCCATGTGTAACAAACTCCGGAAGAATGTGCACGTGCTCAGGGCACGGTCGCGCTCAGAAAGCGTCAGTGAAGCGTCTAAGCGCTCATCTCTTGATTATCTTTACACCCAGCCCCAGGAGTGTAGACTACAGTGGCCTAAATGGCCAGCACAGTTCTTGAAGGAGTGCCCCAAGGTGGAGCCAGTTTGCCCAGGTGGGGGAGTATATTTTTGTTTTTTTCCTCCCAACATTTAAAACAAGCCTGCCAAACTACTGGAATAGCTGACCTCCAAGCTGTTGGAATAGAAAGGTTACAGGCCACGTGTGACAGAGAAGACAGTTTTTACAAAGCTAGTTTAGGTAAGTCACTAGACAACTTGAATCAACCGCAGTCTGCAACCAGCAGGGACGACAGAACGGTGCAGAATCCAGTTCCCAGAGTTGCCATGTTAACTGTTCAGAGCATCCCGTTTAATAGTACAGACAGAAAAGGTACTGGCATAAGGGTAGGCACACACATTAATTGAGAATCTAAAAACAAGCCCATCATCTCTTACTCATTGATTTTCAACAAGAGTGCCGAGACCATTCACTGGAGAAAGAATATTTTTTCAACAAAGGATGCTCACACAGCAGTGCTTCCACATGCAGAGAAGGAAGTTGGAGCCTTACCTCACATCACATAGAAAAAGTAACTTGAAAATGGATCACAGACCTAAGGGGCGAAATTTAAAACTTGTAGGAGACGTGGGTGTAAAGCTCTGTGACCTTGGGTTGGCAGTGGTTTCTTAGAACTTAACACTCATTAAAAGAATGTACTGAGTGCTACACAAGACACAAACATCAGCATCAAAAACAAGTAAATTAGACTTAATCAAATTAACTTGCGTGCACCAAAAGACTAGCAAGAGAATGAAAAGAAAGCCCAAAGAAAGATAATGAAAATTTTCAAATCTTATACCTATAAGGATTTAATGTTCAGAATATATTTAAAAATCTTACAAATCAACAACAAAATGATAAATGTCCCTATTAAAAAGTGAGTGTCCTAACTCCAGTACTTCAGAACGTGATGTTACTTGGAAATAGAGACATGGTAGATATAAATTATTATACACTAGGGGCCAGGAGGTGGCATGGTGGTTGGGGTGGTAGATTCCCACATAGCCCACCACAGTTCAGGTCATGGACCCATAGATAGATAGATACATAGATCGATCGATAGGTAGATAGATAGATGGTAGATATAGATAAACGTTAACAACAACAACAACAAAAAGATGAAACCATACTCTAATAGGCAGAGCTCCAAGTCCAATGTGACTGGTGTTCTTGGAGGAAGACAGCCACGTGAGGACAGAACAGGAACCTCCCGAAGGCAGACGGTAGGCATGGTGCATCTATAAGCCTAGAAATGACATGGCCAACCAGCCACCGAAAGCCGGGGGGATATGAGGAAGGATTCTCATGAAGGTTTCAGAGAGCACGTGGCCTTGCCAACCTCTTAATTTATTTACTCCTAGCCTCTAGAACATTATGACCATAAGTTTCTCCTACTTTAAGCCATCCAGATGGTGGTACTTCACTGGAGCAGGCCTGTGAAGCTCGCAGATGGACAGAGGCTTACTTAGACATGAGTGTAGAATACAAGGAGGACAGCAGTCACATGAAAAGATGCCTACTGTCAGGGAAACACTCATCAAACTCACAAGGAAACACCATTTCACATCCACCAAAATGTCCATAATAAAAAAGAGGGAAGGGGTAAGCACTAGTGACGATGTGGAGAAAATGGATCCCTCGCAGGTGCATTGCTTGTGGGAATGTACGTTTCCACACTTCTACAGTGAATTGGCAACTTCAGAACCCACATGGAGGTGGCTCAGTGCATAAATAGATTTACCACGTGACTCAGCAGTTTCACTCCGATGCAGTATATTCCCAGAAGAACTGAGAAAGGGCACTCAGACCAGAATGTGTGTAGTAGTGGCCATCGCGACAATGTGTGTAGTAGTGGCCATCGCGACAATGTGTGTAGTAGTGGCCATCGCGACACTGTTCATAGCTGCCCAGAAGCAGCCTGACTGTCCATCAGCTGATGAATGGCTGACAAAAAGGTGATGTCCGGTAGGAGAAGACTATCCAGCCATAAAAAGGGAAGAAGTGGGCCCATACCCTACAGCATGGATGAACCTTGCAACATCAGACTAAGTGAAAAGCCTGACACAAGCCAGTAGTATCTTACTGCTGGTACGTGCACCGCTCAGAGTAGGAAAATCTATACACTGTGTCGCCAGGAGGGGGCAGATGGGAGCAATTGTTCACTGGTTTAAGGATTTATTTTTAGGGGTGATAAATATTTTTTGGAACTAGATAGTGGTGATTGTTCATGCCATTCAGTTGTACTCATTACGATGGTCCACTTCCTTATGTGTAGTTTACCACGACCCCTAAACTATGCATGTAGCTCCATAGCCAGTGCTGTTTAAGAAGACGGTTCTCATGTCTAGATTTTAGGTTCATTATGACTGAAAATGTAGATTTACATGGTGTGTGTGTGCATTGTATGTGTGCATGCTTGAGTGAAGTCCGTCCCTCATGGTGAAAAGGCAATATCTAATTACTCTGAGGGAAGGAGGCATTGCTCCCGAACATGCCCTCGCTCCTGCTGAATTGTGCTCTGTGCGGCTTTCTCAGTGGCGAGTGAGAGAAGACAGAAAGCGTAATCAAACCACTGCAGAAAAAGGAGATGAAATGAAATGAGGGCGATGAATTCATGGTTTTTTTCAATTCTTAAATATTAGTGTTTTAGGGTATGAAAAGATGTGTTTTTCTAATTACTGCTTTTAAAATGTAAAACAGTTTCTTGGGGGTTGTCAGAAAAGTCATGATGCCTTTTTGCATAGAAAAACAAAGAAAAATACGCCATGACTTTTTCGACATTCCAATATATGATAAAGCACTTGTAGCTTCTCTGAAAAGCCAAACTGATGATTGGTTTTATGTCAGCAGCATTGATCTGGTTACGAGCTGGATTTAACCTGATTTTAAAGCTTTTTTCTTTCTTTCTTTTTTTTTTTTTTAATTCCTAGTGGCTTATTTTCACCTATGATCACGTAATTATTGTTTTCTGATTCCTTAGGAAAGAGGGCATTACTTTTTCTTTTTTTTTTTTCCTCTAAGGTTTTCTTTTTTTCCATAGGATGCACGCACTTGCTGGAGAGACAGAGACAGTGAGAGAGAAAGTGAGAAATCACCCTCCCCCCACCCCAGGGGAGATGGCCATGCTGCAATCCCTTCTCCTCCATTCTCCTCCTGGGATTTAGGCATGTGTTTACATGCACCCGGTGTGAATTTCAAACCCTGGATCAGGGACTCGACTGCAGTTGGCCATGTGGGAGTCCGGCACCTTAACCACTACACCCCCCGCTGGCCCAGCGTTTCTATTTTTAACATAAATTTTGCATTTTTTTAATGAAGGGGAAAAAAGTGAGACACGTCTTCTGTCTCTGGCGAGAGGGCGGTTCTGGATCCAAGGGAATGCTGTGTGAAGCATCCTCGCAGGACTTCGTGTGTCATTGTACCGATTTCAGCGTCCCGCGCTCTGCTATCTCAGAACGCATGATGGGGGTTTCTCATTTCTTGTTTATAGTTACTCACATTTACAAGTTTCAACACAGACAGCTTTTCGGACTTCCATTTTATTACCTTTATTTAGTTTCTAGGAAGTACTAAAGTCTAGCATCACTATGCTGGGAATTTGAGTCAATGCTCACATTCTTTGGGGATTTACAGTAATATTTTTGCCTCCTCTGTGGTCTGCAATTGCCAGTGAGCTATTTTCATCACTTAAATACTTTGAGCATCATCCGCCCTCCATTCTGACGTTGCATCCAACATACATATTTTCTAAAAACCATCTTTGAATACTGTCATTTTTAAAATGGGGTGTTCCAAAAGTATTCTGTAAGTCTCTAAGATTAAATCTCTGACTGTCATGTATGGCGGGGTAACTTGGTGGGAGGGGTTTGAGACTAAAAGTTCAATTAAGTGTCACTATCTGTTACATGTTCATGGAAATAATTACCTAATGACTGTGTTGCTGTTTCCGCCTTTAAAATAGCATAGTAGCACTGTACCTGCTGGAGGCAGGTTGCAAAATCTAAAAAGTATTTTACGTGTTTCTTTGTTTTTTTAAGTATCACCAAGTTTTTTCCCAGCTAGAGTCTTCCTGTGAAGAACAGAAAACACCGAAGACTTTTTCTGACTCCATCATAGACTCTGAGGATAAATCATCTGCTGCTTAAAATCTCCCACTCCAGTCACATCGAGAGTAACATTTCAGAGAAAATACACCAGTGCCCCGTGATAGTCAAGGTATCCTACCAGCCTTCACCCCCTTTCTGGTGGGGTGGGAAGTGTTACCGAGCCTTTCCCAAAGAGGAAGGAAGAGAAGGTGTAGTTTGCTGCACGGATATTCCTCTCCCACACGCATCCTAATTCTCAGTGTTGTTAGTCACCCCGGGAGACTGACTCGATACCCTGTCTTGGTGTTGGTGCACAATGGCTGGGTAGCAGTATTACTGGGTAAGATATCTACGTCTGTATGTGCTGCTTAAATAAAAACCAGAAGACATAGTTCAGGTTTGCACTGTGCTAGATGTTAGTGGCTCAAACAAGAAGACATTCCCCGACCTCAGGCAGATATGGAGTCTCTAGGTAATAGTACTTCTGTTTTGTATGACACCTCTACTCTTCAGAATCTTTGCACCTAAGCCTTCTCATCTGACCTTACAACTGGTCAGACAAGTGTAGCTTTATGTATTCTACATGTCTAAGGCACAGAGAGAGAAATGCTCATAGGTGCCTGGACTGCGATGCCAGTTAGCTAACTTCCCGAATCAACATCCATTTCTTTGAAACTCCCTTTCACAATGTCACATACACACACAAACGCATACCAAAAGTATAGATTCATAGAAGTTGTTAAAAATTAAGACTGTAAGTAAACAGCTTGCAGTCTGTTACAGGAATTAGTGTAAGTTCAGTGCAGGTGGACCGATGTGAAGTCATCAGGAAAACATTTATGCCTAGATCTTTGAATAAAGAAAGTTGAAGGACATCTTCATTTTTTATTCTTTCCCCCCACCAATTCCACGTTCCCTCACTTGAGAGACTCAGAGCCCGCACTGTCAGGCAGAAAAACAGCCCAACCCTGTCCTTTCTCCCAACTAATTCATAAGTACTTCTCAGATACCAAAGCCCCCTCTTCCACCTGAGTTACAGGAGGGCCTATGTACTGCATTCATTCTGAAAACTGTAATTCATACGAAGGTAACTTGGCCTCAAGTGAGAGTGTCAACTAATACCCAAAAACATTTTTTTTTTTCCAATAACGGTATCCTTTCTTTGGGTTCTGAGAAGAACAGAGAAACAAGGCAGAAATCCTTGGGCTCCAGTGTTAGACACACTCACTAAGAGTGTCTGTTGTGCCGGTAGACTAAGTGCAGGCCTGACTCGAGTAAGAGAGCTGCTCTTGACTTCGCAAATCGAGCATCTCTCCTCTTATCTCAGGCCAGACATTCTCATCACAGGCTGAGCTCGGTGTGGGAGGAGCCGTAAGTAATGTTACGTAAGCCAGTAAGTTGTCCCAGACCTTCCCTTCCAGGAGGCCCGGCCACGGTTCCAGAGCCTTATGCCATTATTTAGAATCCTTACCTGCCTTACCCACCTTTGTAAGAAATAGGGAATGTGTACATTTCCAAATGTATGCTTCCCAAAATGTACTTCTTCCCTACAGAAAGGAGCCTGTGGGCCCACAGGTGGCCTGGTGGTTTAAGAGTGCTGGGCTCCCACATAGCCAAAGGTGGTTCGAGTCCCAGACCTGGCAGCTTGCTTTCCCACTGTCTCTCTCTCTCTCTTTCTCTCTCACTATGTTCCTCTCTGGTCAAATTAAAAATAAAGAAAGAAAGAAGTAAAGTTAAATAAAATAATTTTTAAAAAATTTTAAAGAAAGAGAAGTGCCTGTAACTGGGCATCGGAGTCACACTGTCAGGCAGATCTTGGAATGACAGTGCCAGCAAGCGGCTCCTGATGTATGTCATTGTGGTGCAAGTTGTGAGATGCAGAGTGAGGAGTACAGAGGAGGCATTCGAAGCTTTCTGTCAGCATTCACGTTCCTTTCATTCGGTTACTAAACCCAAAACTCTCTAGTTCACTGTGACATCACCTCTATGGAAGCGTCACAGCACAAGGGCTGGAGCTGGGGTAGGCCATTTTGGTTATATTCACGTGCATCCTGGGGCAGTACTGGGATTAGTCCACCCTTTAGCATCATCCTTTTTATATTTATATTTTTTAAGAATTGTTTTATTTAACTTCATTTATTTATTGTAGGTTGACCAGAGAGGGACCCAGAGAGAGAGGGGGTGGAGGGAGTGAGAAAGCAAGCTGCCACGTCTGGGATTTGATCCATGGTCAGTCATGTGGGAGTCCAGCGCCCTTAACCACCACGCCACCTGCTGGCCCCAACATTATCCTTTTTCAGAGCACTAGAAAAAGAGTAATTATATATCGCTTTAGAGCGTCTAGAAAGAAATAGTGTGATCAGGAGGATTGGGCAGCCCATGTAGCCTCCAGCGAGAGAAACCCAGACCTTGGGCAGAGGCTACGTGAGTGGGTGTGAAGAGGGGGAAGAGCCTCGCTGCTTCTGAAAAAAAGTAAACCAGACTATGTATCCTGTCGGGAAATAACCCTGACTTCTATTATTAGTGATTTAATAATATTTGTTAAGGACAAAACTGACATGGAGGTTACAAATAGCTTTTGCTATGCCCAAGAAAAGAAATGTTACACCAGCTGTGCCAAGAAAAACAGCTGTTAAGTGAGGTGTTGACTACCCACAAAGCGGAAAATTCCAAGGGTCAGTTTACATAAGGTGTTACTATTAACCTTCACATAGGCAGTGTCAAATAAGTAAAACTGTTAGTATCTATTTTTAAAGACATTCAAAGGGCAGCCACTTGGATATTTAAAAGTTGTAACAAAATCCACATCAAAAAAATGTATCATAATGGATAAATAAATGTCTCTTTTTCTACTCTGTTCTCAGTGGCAAAGGAAATTACACCATTTCTTTCTAATTATTAAATTTCCTTCCTTCACCTTTTCTTATCCAGGTGAAATCTTAATTTTCCTTAATAAAATTTGTTTTCCAGCTTTTTAAAATTTGTCTCCTAGCCCTGTGTATACCTGAACTGAGCCCAAGTATCTAGTGAACACCTGCGGTGTTTTGCACTGGGTAATCTCTGCTGGGCTAAGATTCTAACACTGATGTGGGCTGGGAACCTTTCTCAGGAAGTTTCAGACAATGAAGAAGTTTCTTAAGCTTCCACATGTTTTTGTCACCCTTGGTGTTCTCTAACACCAACAGGTAAAAGCCACTCTCCATCTGGAATCCCAGCT
Source organism: Tupaia tana (assembly GCA_026018925.1). Taxonomy (NCBI): domain Eukaryota; kingdom Metazoa; phylum Chordata; class Mammalia; order Scandentia; family Tupaiidae; genus Tupaia; species Tupaia tana. The sequence goes on from JAKSZU010000002.1 coordinate 146,425,647, forward strand.
TCCCCTGGAGCACTGTGGGACAGAGACCAAGGATGTTAAGAATGGAAATAGTGGGACCAGCAGTTAGCGTAATGGCTATGCCACTGGACTCCCATGTGGTCAGCTGCGGTTCCAGTCCCAGACCTGGCGGCTTAAATTCAAGCCAAGGATGTTTGCATGCGTGCCCAAGATCCCAGAGAAGAATGGAGGAGAAGGGATTGTGGCATGGCCATCCCCCCTGGGGGGACTGATTTCTCACTTTCTGTCTGTCTTTCTGGCGAGTGCACACGCCCTATAGCAAAAACCTCTCCAAAAAAAAAATGGAAGTAGTGATGTGGGTTTTGGAACAGGGGCTCCGTTATTTCTGTAAAATATAAGGGTCTTGTAGATTTAAAAGATTGGTAATAAAAGTCCGTAATGTTAGAGGTCGGTCTGTGCCACTGTTGAGATCCGTGATATCTTCAGGGCATTTGTGCAGAGATCTCAAGATTCGTCATTACGTTCATTGAATGGTGACACTGTACTATTCCAGAGGCTCACTAGTTAAGAGAAGAGTACATTTGGAAATTTAAGGTGTTTTGTGTTTTTAATAAAATGTAGGCAGCCAAAAAATGCAAGAAGCAGTGCAAATTAACATGAAAAGAGGCTTGATTAAGACAGAAGATAGAATTAAAGGGAGGTCACAGCGATGAGGCAATACAGAAAGAAGACAGAGGAATTTTAAACTGAATTAAAGGGATTAATGAATAGAAGGAAATCTGTAGGAAATTAAGTCACTGCAATAAAGAAAAATTTAAGAATGTCTAAGAATTCCTAGGACAAAAACACATGGAAAAAGCAACACAATAAAAAGCCACACTCAACCAAAAAATAAAAATAGACATTGTTAAGACTATCAAAACAATAATCAAATAATGTAACATAAGCTTTCTCCTATACTAAACAAACGTTCTGAGTATGTGGGATAAAATGGATCAACATGTTTTACTGTTTAAATCAACTTAATAAACTACTCCCGAGATAGATCTTCAAGACTAAAAGGAAAAAGAAAATTCTTTAGCACAAAAAGAAAATAACTAATTTAGTCAAAAGCGAAGAGAAGGAGCTAGCAGGTGGCATAGTGCTTGAGGCACTGAACTCCCACGTGACTGACCACAGGTGAAGTCTCAGACCTGGTTACTTAAAAAAAAAATCACACCAGGCACGTGTGAGTGAGTGCCCAAAATCCCCACAGAAGAACTGAGGAGAAGGGATTGCTGTGTGGCCATCACCCCTGGGAGGTAGTTTCTCACTGTTTCTCTCTGTCTTGCTCTGGCGAGTACACAAGCCCTATGACAAAAACCCTAAAAAAATTTAAAAAAAAAATTACAAAGTGGGGCCAGTAGGTAGCATGGTGGTTAAGTCTCTGGACTACATACAGTTCAAGCCCTGAGCCTAGCAGCTTGGTTTCTTACTTTCTCTCTCTGTTTCTCTCTGATGAGTGCATTAAAATTAATAATAATGAATAAAATTAAATAATTCAAAAAATTATAAAGAGAAAACAGGTTTGTTTAAAAGCCTCTGCCACTAACTATAAGTAATTGAAGGAATTGAAATGTCACTCTTGGGACCAGCAGTTAGCGTAATGGCTATGTTGTTGGACTCCCATGTAGTCAACTGTGGTTGGACCCGGTGGCTTAAACTCACACCGGGCGTGTGTGCGTGCGTGCCCAGGATCCCAAGAGGAGAATGGAGAAGAAGGGATTGTGGCGTGGCCATCCTCCCTGGGGGGTGATTTCTCGCTTTCTGTCTCTCTGCCTCTCTATCTCTTTCTGGCGAGTGCATGCGCCCTATAGCAAAAACCTCTCCAAAAAAAAAAAAGTTGTCACTCTAGAGTGTTGAGGAAAATGTAGTGATCTTAAAAGTCAATAACTATCTAAAATGTGTGGTTGCTTATTTTCTCCAGACACTCAAAATGTACCCCCATACAATTTTTATGAATTAGAATATGACTAATCAAATATAAAAACTCAGGAAGCAAAAAGTTAGGCACAAGAAAAGCTCAGTCCTGTTGATACTGTTGCATTACGGAAGTGATTTAAAGATGTTATGAATGACGTAATTTGTTTAATCTTTAAAATGTATTCTAAAGTTTCTGTAATCACTTTAAAATCTTCAGTAATCACAATGTTAATTCATCCCTACACTTAAATTGGCAATGAATGAAAAGAGGAGGAAAAACATGCCATATTCCTAGGATTGTGTAAAATGATTTCAGAATTAATATATTTTTAATTCTACGTATTGAAACAGATAATTTAAGTATTTTTTTAAAAATCCTAAGAGTCATTATATTTTTAACATGCTCTGTAAATTTCAAATTACTGGAGAAAAATCAGCTTGTGATTAAAATTCTCATCAAACTAGGCAAAAGGAAACTTCCTCTGCGTAAGAGAGGAAAGCTGAAGAAGCCATACAGCCAATGTAAGGCGGAAGCCTTAACGCTTTCCTGCTCAGATCAGAAACAAGACCAGAATGGCTTTTCTCAACACACATATTTCCTGTACTAGGGGTGCTAGCCTGAGCAGTTAAGAAAAAGAAATAGGGACCAGCAAATAGCACAATGGCCACATCACTGGACTCCTATAGAGTCGACTGTAGTTCAGCTGGACCCGGTGGCTTGAAATTCACACCAGACACGTGTGTGTGTGTGTGCCCCGAGGATCCCGAGGAGAATGGAGGAAAAGGGATTGTAGTGTGGCCATGCCTCCAGATGGTGGTTTCTCTCTGTCTATCTCTTTCTCTCTAGCAAGCATATGCGCCTTATAGCAAGAATCTCTCAACAAAGAAAAAGAAAAGAAAGATAATTCAGTTGGAATGTACAAAGTAAAACTCTCTTTATTAACAGATAACATAATTGTCTATATAGAAACTCCAATAGAATCTATAAAAAGAAAAATTATTAGAAATACAGTGAGTTTAGCAAGGTTTCAGGATACAAGATCAATATACAAAAATCAGTTCCATTTCTGTGTATTGACAATGAAAGCTCAGAAGTTGAGGTTAAAAGGTCATTTACTGTAGTGTCATTACTAGTGAAATACACAGGAATACATCTGATGAAAGATCTGTATACTGAAAACTGTAAAACATTACAGAGAAGGGGACCAGCAGTTAGCGTAATGACTGTGTCCTTGGACTCCCACATAGTAGACCATGGTTCGTGTCCCGGACCCGGTGGCTTAAACTCACGCCGGGCGCATGTGCGTGCATGCCCAAGATCCCGAGAGGAGAATGGAGGAGAAGGGATTGCGGCGTGGCCATCCCCCCTGGGGGGTGATTTCTCGCTTTCTGTCTCTCTGTCTCTCTCTGTCTGTCTGGCGAGTGCACGCGCCCTGTAGCAAAAACCTCTCCAAAAAAAAAAAAAAAACTTTACAGAGAGAAATAATACCTAAATATGAAGAGTAATGTGTTCATGGATTGGAATATTTCATTTTGTTAAGTCATTTTTCTTCAGATACATCTGTGGAGTCAAGGCAGACTCAAAATCCCAGCAGGTTTTGTGTGCTAGCTTTAGGGGGAAGGAAGAATTTGAAATTAACAAGTTATTTCTAAAAGTGATAAACGCAAAGGCTCTAAAACACCCAAAATAATTTTTAAAAGGAAAACAAGAGGAAGGGTTAAAATGATTTCACAATTTAATATAAACCTACAGTAATCAAAATAGTATGACATTTGTATAAGGTGGACATACACATCCAGAGAACAGCGTAGGAAGCCCATCATTAGATCCACTTAAATGGACAACTGACAGAAAGGCAATGCAGTGAAGAAAGAATGGTTGTGGTGAAGCGCTGCTGGGGTGAGTAGATAGTCATATGCATGAAAGTTACTTAGAGTCAAACCTCCACTGGGGTGAGTAGATAGTCATATGCATAAAAGTTACTTAGAGTCAGACCTCCACTGGGGTGAGTAGATAGTCATGTGCATGAAAGTTACTTAGAGTCAGACCTCCACTGGGGTGAGTAGATAGTCATATGCATAAAAGTTACTTAGAGTCAGACCTCGCATGTTTTAGGTTTGTGGTTTTCCATTATTGGTTGCCTTTTGGCATCAGATAATTTTTAAATAAATGTGGTTATATTATGCATCAATCACATGCACATTTCTCGCTTTATTTTTTTATTAATGACTTATTACGTGCTGTGTATTTTGATATATATTGTAGTCTGTGGAAATGATGTTAAAAAGCAAATTCGAGCAGTTTTCTTATTTGAGTTCAAAATGGGTCGTGAAGGAGCAGAGACAGCTCACAGCCTCAGCAGCGCACGGGCCCAGGAACTGCTAATGAATGTACAGTGCAGCCGGGTTCAAGCATTTTCACAAAGGACACCAGAGGATTGAAGGTGAGGAACATAGTGGCCAGCCATCAGAAGCTGACGGCGACCAACTGAGAGCAATCGTCAAAGCTGGTCCTCTTACAATTACACGAGAAATTACCAAAGAACTCCGTGTCACCATTCTGTGGTCATTCGACATTTGAAGCAAATTGTAAAGGTGAAAAAGCTTTTCACCTTTTGTGGGTGCCTCACAAGATGACTGAAAATCAAAAAAATTTTCATTTTGAAATGTCATCTTCTGTGCAGCAACAATGAGCCATCTCTTGTTCAAATTGTGATGCGCAATGAAAAGTGGATTTTATACAACCACCTGTGTCGACCAGCACAGTGGCCGGACTGAGAAGAAGCTCCAAAGCACTTCCCAAAACCAAACTTGCACCAAAAACAAGATCTGGGTCACTGTTTGGGTAAGGTCTGATCCCCTACAGCTTTCTGAATCCTTGTAAAACGATTACATGCTCAAAATCAATGAAATGCATCGAAAATTGCAATGCCTGCAGTTGGCCTTGGTCAACAGAAAGAGCCCGGTTCTTCTCCACAACAACCCCCAGCTGCACATTGCACAACTTGTGCTTCAGACGTTGAACACACTGGGCCACGGAGTTTTGCCCCATCTGCCATATTCACCTGACTGCTGGCCAACCACCACTTCTTCAAGCATCTCAACAATTGTTTTACAGGGAAAATGCTTCTATAACCGGCAAGATGCCGAAGATGCTTTCCAAGAGTTTGTTGAACCCAAAGCCCAAATTTTTATGCTGCAGGAATGAACAAACTTATTTTTCTTAGCAAAAATGTATTGATTGTAATAGTTCCTATTTCGATGAATAAATAGGTATTTGAGCCTGGTTACTTGATTTATAATTCATGGTCCAAAACCACACTTGCTTATGCACCAGCATATATATAAATTCACTCAAAACGGATCACAGACCCTAAATGTGAAGCCTAAAATATGAAGTTCTCTGAGGGAAACAGACAAATCAGGCCAGTCCCTTGGCCTGATGTTTAAAGGAGCAGGATCGTGGGGTCAGCAGCTGGCATGGTGGATAAGGTGCCGGGCTCCCACATGGTGAAGCCCCAGACCCAGCAGCTTGGAAACCACACAGGGCACGTATGCATACATGTCTAAAATCCCGAGAGAAGAATGGAGGAGAAGGAACTGCAGCGTGGCTGTCCACCCGGAGGGGGGGAGGGTGGTGATTTCTCACTTTCTGTCTCTCTGTCTCTCTCTGTCTCTCCAGTGAGCACACACACCCAATGGCAAAAACCTAAAAAATAAGTAAGTAAAAAATAGGAACCAGTAGATGGCATAACGGTTACATACTGGACCGTGGTTTGAGTTCCAAACCCTTCAGCCTCAAACTCGTACCGGACACATGAGCATACGGGCCCAAAATCCTGAGAGTAGAACAGAGAAGGGATTGCGGCGTGGCCATCCCCCTTGGGGAGTGATTTCTCACTTTCTGTCTCTCTCTCTCTGTGTCTCCAGCAAGTGCACATGCCCTATAGCAAAAAATTATAAAATAATAAAAAAAAAAATGTATTGCTTACAAAACACTATGCCCTGGAGGGTGTCACAGGAACTAGAATGAAGTCACAGCTCTTGTGTTTGTTTTGAAGGTCAGAAAGCCTGGGTGCAGTTAGTGTAACAACCCAGCCTCGGCTGCATAGGTGTTGAAGTACAGAGTTGAAGTACTGAAAACCATGCAGCTGACTGTGGGTTCAAATCCCAGAAACACCCTGGGTGCAAAAAAAAACAAGATCCTGACAAGCTAAAAGGCCTGAGAAGGGGAATCGTATGTGGTAAGACACTGTCAGGGGTGCCTGTCTCTCTTGTGTGCCCTTTCTCATGAAATAAAATAATTTAAAAATAAATAAATATGGGAAGAAATTACCAAAAAAATAATTTAGCATGTTTTCAACCCTTCAGTCTAATTTTGATAGACTAGATAGATAATCGTTATATTTCTATAATAAAAAACATTTCTCAAAAATAGACGATACTTGGGAACCAGCAGTTAGCGTAATGGCTATGTCGCTGGACTCCCACGTAGTCGACCACGGTTCACGTCCTGGACCTGGTGGCTTAACACTCATGCCGGGCGCATATGCATGAGTACCCAAGATCCCGAGAAGAGAGTGGAGGAGAAGGGATTGCAGTGTGACCATCCCCTCTGGGGGGTGATTTCTCTCTTTCTGTCTCTCTGTCTCTCTCTGTCTGTCTGGCGAGCGCACGCGCCCTATAGCGAAAACCTTTCCAAAAAAAATAGATGATACTTTTAAACTAGCTATAAAACCAAATATATTCTATATCATCAAATAAAAACTTCAAAATATTCTAATGTAAAAGAAGCATAAAAAATTTAGAAATTAATAGGGTTTTAAATTCTCACAACTCAGACCACTTTATAACTGTTTAAAAAAAATAACTTATTGGAGCCAGCATGTGGCATAGGGATTAAAGTACTGGACTCCCACACGTGGACCACAGTTCAATTTCCGGATCCAGTGGCTTGAAAAATCACACCAGGCGTGTGTGCATGTATACCCAAAATCTGGAAAGGAGAATAGAGAAGAAAGAACTGAAGGTATGGCCAAACCCACTGGGGGGTGATTTCTCACTTTCCCTCTCTCTGTCTCTGTCTCTACTCTCTGTGAGCACATGTGTCCTATTGCAAAAACCTAAAATAAATTTTTTTTAATTATGAAAGGCAAGTTGCCATTATGGATTTATATAATAACATTTTAAGAATTGTGAGCATTCAGTTGAAGAAATTGAAATTGAAATAAAAGATGCATAAAGAAAAGAGGAAGAATACAATTAAGCATAAATTAGAGACCGAAGATAACTGAGCATATAAACTGAAGATACTGGGGTTGGGGTAAAAACAATAGCCACACTGTGCCAGGCATCCTGAAAATACCAGACTGTGAATGATTAAAAAAAAGATTTATTCGTTTCATCAACACTGTAAATGATAAATAATAATAGAACTGCAAAAGACATAAATGCAAAATAATTGAGAAGAGTTTTTTCTTATAATTCCAGGGAATTTACTATCAGTGCACAAATCACATCAACGTGACAAGAAAATAAAGTCTTTTTTTCTAGTTGTAGAAAAGGTGTGTTCAAACATAATCACTAACATTCTCCTGAAAGCATCTTTTCTTAATTACTGGACGGTATACGTCTAAGCAGAAATATTACATGTCTAAAATACCTAAAATCAACTGAAGAACTTAGAATAATTCAATGAACTAACTTTTGCGGTATTTGCTATATTACATTTGCAAAAGTCTTCGCTATTCTCAGCATATAAAACTTTTTGCTACATATTGACTATAGTCAAGATGAAATAAAAAGATATTTCACTTATAAAAATAACAAAAAAGTAACAGGGTTGAACCTTAGCAGAATTACAAGAGTCCTGTTTAAGAAAAAACTATAGATGAATAATTTAAGATATACTCTGTTTCTATATCAGAAGATTGTAGGGACCAGCAGTTAGCGTAATGGCTATGTCGCTGGACTCCCACGTAGTCGACCGCGGTTCGAGTCCCGGACCCGGCGGCTTAAACTCACGCCGGGCGCGTGTGCGTGCGTGCCCAAGATCCCGAGAGGAGAATGGAGGAGAAGGGATTGCGGCGTGGCCATCCCCCCTGGGGGGTGATTTCCTGCTTTCTATCTCTCTGTCTCTCTCTGTCTGTCTGGCGAGCGCACGTGCCCTATAGCAAAAACCTCTCCAAAAAAAAGAAAAAAAAAAAAGATTGTACAGTTTAGTCAGGTATTTCCAAATTAATTCTAGTTAAAATTAACTGGTGCATTTTTCAGTGTAACCCAATCATGTTAGAACATTGGCCTCAATGATTTAATAAAGGAAAATTTAAACGTCATGTCACAGGGCTGGCCCCATAATGCAGTGGCTAAGCCCTGGGCACAGGGAGCCAGATCCCACACTATTGCCAACCACAGTTTGAATCCTGGTCCTTGAGGCTTCTTAAATATCCTCAGAGCGTGCCCAGTTGTGCTTCACATCCTAATGGAGTGGAGAAATCCGGGAAAAAGGACTAGGCCTGAACATGCCTATTGGGAAAGGTTCTCTCTCTGGCAAGTGCATGTGCCCTCTGTCAGATAAAAAATTATTTTACAATTTTTGGTGTTTCATATATAAACTCATTTGCAAATATAAAAGAAGGACATCGAGGGAAATGTTAAATAATTGTCACAGAATGGTGGAATTAGAATGAGTCTTGTTTTCTTTCATGATGATCTGTGATCATTTTTCTTAGTGTTTTTTTTTTAATGCTCAAGGTCACAGTGCGAGCTAATGATAAAATTAAAGATTATCTTAATCATATGACAGATAGCTTTTAGAAAGCAACTTCTAGGGCCATTGTTTTTCAAAATTAGTCATTATTTTTGATTGGACGTATCTGGGACTGAGAAGACAAATGTCAGAAGACAGTGATGCAGAGAGCCACGAGAGCAGTAATAAAGCTTAGTGGCTCCGAGTCTGCTAGAGGAAGGGGCTGTGTCCATGCACACGGGGACCTGCACACTGCTTTCCATTGCAGTCTGAACAGGGCTAGCTCTCATATGCACGTCAAGAATCTCGCAGGCAAATGGAACGGAGTAGGGGCACAGTCACGGTAGAGGTCACACGTTTGAGAAGAACACAATGGCCGAAGACTAGGAAAAGACACAGTGACCTTGAGGATCCTCGGGTTTTGGTTATAACTGAATAAACCATGGAAACGATGGACTTAGTGGTCTTGTAATTTTTGATCTATAGAGTAGTAATTTCTCTTTTATTTAAAGTGATCCTAGAGACTTAAAAAATGTAAACTCAAAGATGATAATCTTGGGATTAAAAAAAATTAAATGTCCTCACACAGTTTAATGATACTCTTCTAAACATGAGGATGTAAGTATTATAGATTGACAGAACATGTATCATTCATATCTTTATTAAATCTTGTATATATTCTGTGTAGTACATACTGAAATACTTAAGATAAACACATGTAAATCCATGCGCCCTTGTGTTTCTGGCTCACCAAGTATCACTTATTTTCTGACGTATTAGCAGAGATAGCTACAGTCAGTTCATCAACTAGTTTCTTATAAATGACTCTAATCTGTATCTTAGTGTCTATCACTGTTGCCTTACCATCAGCCCTTAGCGTGGCTTGGTATAACAATTTCAAGAGGTTCCTAAAAATCCTTCACTTTTTCCCATGTCTTTTTGGTACAAACTATCCTGTTTACATTACTGTTAAAAGATACAATTTTATTCATATTGTATTCCCTTGCTTCAAAACATTTTGTGGTTTAATTATTGTTTCTAAGATAAAATCCATATATGTTTTAGTCTGGCCTCAACTTACCCTCCCAGTTTTACCTTCCACTCGCTGTCACCACCCTAAATTCCAACCAGCTGAACTGCTCATTGTTTCTTGAATAGACCATGCGTTTACACTCTTTTTAGTTTTATTTCTAATTGAAAGGCCACTTCTTGCTGGTACCTCTACTGTTCTCAAATGTTACTGCAAGAAATAGGTCAGAATTTATCTTCTCTAAAAAACTTTCCCGTCCTCTGGGCATTCAGTCTTTGTGTGTTGCCGCCAGCATCAAGTAGAACCAACATTTTATAGTCTCAGATATAGTAGCTGCTCAATGAACATTTGTGGAATATAATTGGAGCCAATGAGTACCTTTCTGGTCTGTCCAAAAGCCCACAGCAGGTCATAGTCTTCTGTCACCTGGCTTTCTGCAGGATCTTCCCATTATAACAGCTTACAACCCCGTTTCCACTCTGAAATCTCACATCAATCCATTCTCAATACAGCAAAATTAATCTTAATTAGATTATGTCCCTCCTTGCTTAAATTTTTCAGTGGCTTCCACTGCATTTCAGTTCTTGACTCCTTCCCATGGTCTATACTTGCCTTTTTCTCTCCAAAGTTTTTATCTTACTATTATATTCTATGCTCAATAGATCTCACTGTGTCTGGCATTTAGTAAGTATTTAATGAATATTTATTAATGACTAAACTAGTTAACAGTCCTAGAATTCAGATTGCTAGTTTTTATTATACATCATCTTTTTGGTTTTCTAACATTAAAGAAGCAAAGGGGAAAAAAATGACACTAAAATGTAATTATGTAAATTTTTGCTAGGAAGTGTTTTTTTTTTAATCAAATGTAAAATTTTGCATATGATTTGCTTAATTAAAATTCTGATAATCATCTTTACTATAAACATCCATTTCTCTACCACAAATAATATTATTCCAAAGGAGAGCTTAATTTTTAAAATGTCATCCTTACAGAACTTCCCTTTAATGGTACTAAGTTGTATCCTGCCAAAAAAATGGATTCTCAAAAACAAGCAAAACAAAAGCAGAATATTGATCAGTAGAGCTATCTAATGGCCTTTCCATATAAATTACAAAATATAATATTTACAATTTAAGGTTTTCTTCTGATGAACATTATAAGGAATTCAGCTTCTCCCTTTTAAGGAAACAGTATGAACATCTAGGGAACATTAGAGTTTATATCTGGATTTACTAAAGAATAAAATTTAAACAGTACCTGACTTGTATTTTCTTCATGTTCCTTCCTGACACCAAGTTAACGATATTTTGTGTGTTTGAAAAATGGATAATGTGGTAATGTCAACAGCATGCTAGAGTAAGAGGCCCTCAACTCTCCCTTCACTCAGAGGTGCACTGAATAAGCATCCATTCCTGGTTCGTTCCCTCTGAGAGGAAGCTGGAAATGAGAGAGTCCTATGTATTGGGAAACGCAGACACTCTCCACACCAGATGGATGGGAAGCTGAGGCCCACGTGGGCACAGACCTTGCCCCAGGCACTCCTGCAGTTAGGGAAGGGATCCCTAACTCCTGGCTTCTCCCTGAGGAGAGCCAAGTTTGGACCACACATACCATGCCCTGAGACTTCCTGGGCAGGCACTTCTTTTCTTCCCCCCAAATTATTTAACTTTATTTATGTATTTGCTCATTTATTTTAATTTGACCAGAGAGAGAGAGAGAGGGAAAGTGAGAAAGCAAGCTGCCAAGTCTGAGATTTGAACCACAGTCTTCCATGTGGGAGTCCAGCACCCTTAATCACCACACCTTAATTCATCAAGTTTGGGAGCCAAGAGAGCCAAGCATGTGCAAGTCCCTCTAGACTATAGAAGAAAAAGTGGCCATTTTATATTCACACACAGGTACTTCTGGAGGCTTCATCCCCAGAAATCAGGGCAGAGAAAAGGCTAAAAGGAGAAGGTCCCAGCTTTCTGGAGGAGACTCAACTGCTGCTGCTGCCAGTCGAGCCTCGAACTTGCCCACATCCGGAAGTTAAAAATGGCCAACTAGCAATTGACCCCTGGCCACCTGAGGCCGACCTCGGCTCTCCCTGTGGCCACTTTCCTAGCTCCCCAGCTTTTACAGCTCACACCCAAGGACCTGCATGCTAAACCTCCTAGCTGTGAGAACAGAGGATACTGGGCATGTGTGTGTGTGTGTGTGTGTGTGTGTGTGTGTGTATGTGTATATATATATGTAAATTATATATATATGTGTGTATATATGTATGTATGTGTACACACATACATACATATATACACACAAGTCTCCCTAGATCAAAGAATAGGCAGGTGGTTTTTTGGTCTTATTCTGTTTTTAGAGAGATTATGGCTATAGGAGTTTGCACTCACCAGAGGGACACAGACAGAAAGCGAGAAATCATCCTCCAGGTGGAGTGGTCATGTAGCAATCTCGTCTCCATTCTCTTCTCAGGATCTTGGGCATGCACACAGACACACACCCGGTGTGAGTTTTAAGATGTTAGGTCCGAGACTCGAACCATGGTTGACTATGTGGGAGTCTAGTGACTACCATTTCGCCATCTGCTGGTCCCGAGGGAGGTGGTTTTAAAAAAGGTGTGCTAGTACATCCAGAGGCTATGTCCCCTGGAAACAATGCAGAGAAAAGACTAAAAAGCACAGCTCTGTATTTCTCCCTGGGAGGAGTTCACAGCACACTCTTCCTGGGACTACCTGATGGCTGGCTTCTAACTAATTTGCACTGATGAGTTAAAGGATCAGACAGATTTATCAATGGGGCAAACCAGCGGAGAAGGCTCAGGACGTGCTGAGACCCTACTCAGGCTGCTGTAGGTTAATTCTCTAAGTTAACTCATTCTTCCTCGAAGACCCGTGATTATGTACTAGTGCCACAGCTTTCATAGCTCACACGCAGGGCCCTGACTTCTACCTGCCAGCCCCTGGAGCTGGTGCAGTTCTGCGTGTCTGTGTCCCCAGGTCAGAGAAAGCAAAGACATGACCACATCCCGTGGCTCTCTCCCCAGGATCAGAGGGTGCACATCAGATAGGAGTACGGACATTTGTCACATCCTCCTAGTACAGAGTGGAAGATAAATACCCACACTCAGTGTTTCCATGAGGACAGAAGGGTCTGAAGTATGTATTTAATCCCACTACGTTTTCAGTGACATCTAGATCTGGATTCTACATTCCTGTTTTCTGGTACTGACAAGATGTGACACATGTAATGGGTCACCCAAAACAAAGAGAGCAGTTTGGACAAACATAAAAGATTTGATATATACCACTAACCAGGTGGCATGATGGTTAAGGAGGCCGGATCCCACATGGCTGACTATATATTTCGAGTCCCAGACCTGGCAGCTTGAAAAATACTGACACATGTATGTGCACAGCCAAAATCCCGAGAGGAGAGTGCAAGAAAAAGGATGCAGCTCGGCCATCTTCCCTGGGAGATGATTTCTCACTTTCTCTCTCCCTCTCTGTCTCTCTCTAGTGAGCACCCATATCCTATAGCAAACTAAAATAAATAAAGATTTTAGAGGTACCTTGGAAGCTCTGGCTGAATGGATTGGTGAGATCCTTCTACATGAGGCCAGCCTGTCACGGAGGGAAGAAGCAGTTGCTTTTATCTAATATGCAAAAAAACATCACAGAAAGTGAAGGAAAATGGAGAAATAGGGAAATGTGTTCCTAATGAAAAAAAGAACACAACCCCCAGAAATCAAACCCAGTGAAATGGAGACATGTAGTTTATTCAACAGAGAATCTAAGCCAATGGCCATAAAGATGCTGAGGTCAAAAGAGCAATGCAAAAATACACAGAGAATCTCAACAATGAGATATAAAGTGTAAGAAAATACCAAACAGGAATCATAGAGCTGAAGAATAGTATAACTGAATGAAAAAAAAAATGTAATAGAGGGGTTCAACAGCAGGCTAGCTCAAGTGGAAGATTCAGTGGATGTGAAGACAGATCATCCAATCCGAGAACCAAAGTGAAAAAAAAGTGAAGAGACTTATGGGAAACTATCAAGGAGAACAATGCATTATTGGCATAACAATAAGAGAGATTGAAGGAAACAGAAAATATAGTTAAAGAATTACTGGCAGGGGCCCAGCAGGCGGTGTGGTGGTGGGGGCACTAGACTCCCACATAGCAGGCTGTGGTTCAAGTCCTAAACCTGGAAGGTGGCTTTCACTCTCTCTCTCTCCTCTCTCTCTCTCTTTTCCTCTCTCTCTGTCTGTTTAGTGTATGTGGTCTATAGTAAAATTTAAAATAAAAATAGATAAAATTTAAATATCTTTAAAAAAAAAGAATTAATGGCAGAAAATTCCTCAAGTCTGGGAAAGGAAATAGAAATCCAGCTGCAAGTGGCCCAAAGGAAACCAAGTAAAATTAATCCAGAGACACCCACACCAAGACACATCATAATAAAATGATCAAAAGTTAAAGACAAGGGGGAACCAGCAGTTAGTGTAATGGCTATGTCGCTGGACTCCCACGTAGTCAACCGTGGTTCGTGTCCTGGACCCGGTGGCTTAAAACTCACGCCAGGCGTGTGCGTGTGTGCCCAAGATCCCGAGAGGAGAATGGAGGAGAAGGGATTGCGGCGTGGCCATCCCCCCTGGGGGGGGGGGGGTGATTTCTCACTCTCTGTCTCTCTGTCTCTCTCTGTCTGTCTGGCGAGCGCACACGCCCTATAGCAAAAACCTCTCCAAAAACAAGGAACAAAAGAACATATTTTTTAAAGCAACAGGAAAAAGTAGTTATAGTCAAAAGACCCCCATTAAGACTATGAGTAGATTTTATCATGCAAACCAGAAGGGAGTGAGATGATGTATTCAAAAATCCTGAAAGGAAAACAAAACAAAAGGAAAACCTATTATTTATCTATCTATGAACCAAGAATAATAAACCCAGCAGTCCCAATGCTCATTAGTAAAGGTATAAAGTAAAAAGCATAAGGAATTTTTTTTATCTTTCTTACTTTTATTTTATTTGACCAGAGAGAGAGTGAGAGAGAGAAAGTGATAAAAGAAGCCTCCAGGCCCGGGACTTGAACTTTGGTCAGCTATGTGGGAGCCCAGAGCCCTTAACCACCACGCCACCTGCCGACCCCTATAAGTAAAATTTTAACATTGTTAAAATTCAAAATACTAATACTATAATGGAGATAGGTAAATCAATTGTATCTCTACTATAATGGTTAAGACAAGAAAAAACAATAGCTACAGTAATTTGTTGAAGGATATAAGTTGTAAACTGTGACATCAAAAAGCATAAAACATGGGGTAAGGGGAATTAAAGTGTAGAGTTTGTATATGCAACTCAAGTTTTTATCATGCTTAAATAGTCTAAGATGTTTTGGTAACCATAAAACAAAAGCCTATAATAAATATATAAAAGATAAATAAATAAAAAGATTCAAAGCATATCTCTGCAGCAAACCATCAAATCACAAATAAGAAAGCAACAGAGGAAGAAAGGAACAAAGAATGTACAATATGACCGGAAAACAATGAAATATCACTGTGAAGTCTTTACCTGTCAACAATTACTTGGAATGTAAGTGAATAAGTTCTCTAGGTCACGAGACATAGAGTAGCTAAAAAGATAAAAAGGCAAGACACAACTATATGCAGCCTACAAGAGACTCACTTCACCTTAAAAAAAAATATTTAGAATGAAAGTGAAGGAATCAAAAAGATTATACAAATGAAAAGCAAAAAAGAACAAGAATAACTGTAGGTATTTTATATCAGACAAAATAGACTTTAAGTCAAAAACTATAAAAGGAGATAAGGAGGTTCATTATAAAGTGGCAAAGGGGTCAGTTCATCAAGAAGATATAACAATGATAAATGTGTATGCTACCAATATCAGGGCACCTAAATATATAAAGCAAACGTTAAGAGATCTGCAAGGAGCAGTGAACTGTAACACAATAGCAGTAGAGGATTTTTTTTTTTTTTTTTTTTTTTGAGAGGTTTTTTGCTATAGAGCACATACGCTCACCAGAAAGACAGAAAGGAAGAAATCACCCCCCGAGGGGATGGCCACTCCACAATCCCTTCTCCTCCATTCTCCTCTCGGGATCTTGGGCACGCACACACACGCGCCCGGTGTGAGTTTCAGCAACCGAGTCTGGTACTTGAATCGCTGTCGACTACATGGGAGTCCAGCGACATAGCCATTACGCTAACTGCTGGTCCCAGCAGTAAAGGATTTTAATACCCTTCTTTTAATCCTGGAAAGAATGTACAGAACATCGATAAGGAAATACTGAATTTAAACTATACATTTTAAACCACATGAACCTAACAGATTTATACACAACATTTCATCCAATAGCATCAAAATAAACATTGTTCTTAAGGGTCCATAGAGTGTTCTGTAGGATAAATAATATGTTGAGCCACAAAATTACTCTTAAAATATCTAAGAATATTGAAATGATGTTAAGTATGTTTCTAGCCATAGTGTATGAAACTAGAAATCAATAAAAAAAAGTCATGGGAAATTCACAAAAATGTAGAAATTAAACAATATGCTCTTGAACAACTATTGAGTCAAAGAAGAAATTAAAAGGGAAATTTATGGACCAGCCCCACAGCACAGTGGAACTGCATCTTACATGGCCAACTGTTGTTAGAATCCCAGGCCTGGTGGCCTGAAAAACACACAGGCATGTGTGCATGTGTACTCCAAATTTCAACAGGACAAAGAGGAGAAATATGAATTGTGGTGTGACCACTCCCCATTGGAGGGTGCTTTATCCCTCTCCCTCTAGTGCTATCTCTCTCTCTGTCTCTAGCAGGTGTGCATGCCCTATGGCAATGAAAAGAGTGGGGGAGGAATTTAAAAATACCTTGAGACAAATGAAAATGGAAACACAATTTACCAAAATGTGGGGGCAGAGCAAAAGTGGTTCCAAGAGAGAAGCTTATAGCATTGAATTCTTACATCAAAAAAGATCTTGGATGAACAAGTTAATGTTGTACCTCACAGAACCAGAAAAATAAGAATAAACTAAGCCCAAAGTTCACATAAAGAAGGAAATAAAAATAAATGAAATAGCAACTAGAAAAAATAGAAAAGATCAACAAAAATAGATTTAAAAAAGTAAATAAACAAAATTGACAAGCTCTTAGGTAGACTAAGAAAAAAGATTCAAATAAATTTAAAGAATGAAAGAGGAGAGATAACTGAATACACAGAATTATAGTCATTAGAGACTGCTATAAACAATTATATGCCACCAAATTGGATCATGTATAAAAAAAGTATACTTTCTTCAAAATCTAGAAGACTGAATCATTAAGAAATCAGAAATCTGAACAGACCAAAGCAAGTAAAAAGATTGAAATAGTGGGGGGGGCGGGGGGGAAGTCTCCCATAACCACATGACTTCAATGCTCAACTCTATCAAACATTCAGAAAAAAAATAATTTCACTTTTCAAATTTTTCCAAAAAATTGAACAGGAGGACCTACCTTCAAACTCATCCTACATGGCCAACATCATCTTAATACTAAAGACACTGTATGAAAAGGAAACTATACACCAATATTTTTAATAGACATAATATAAAAATCCTTAACAAAATCTCATAAACTCATTTGTCAGTAGATTATATCTATTTTTCATCATTATCAAGTAGGATTTATTTTGGGGATGCAAGGTGATTAAAATGTTTAAAAATGTGATATGCCATATTAATAGAATGAAGACAAAAACCATGTGATCATGTCAATGGACACAGGAAAGGCATCTGACAAAACTTGTCGTCCTTTCATATAAATTACATATGCAAGCAATGTTCAATACAGTAAAGACCAAATAAAAAAAAGAGTAAAATGATCATTTTGTTGATAATGTGCCCATACTTACATATAAAAAACCAAAAGACTCCACCAAAAATTTTTAGAACTGATCAATGAATTCAGTGAAGTATGTCAGTAAACTTAGTTTCCACACAAATTTCAGAATTTTTTTTTATTTCTGTGAAGAATTACTTAGGAATTTTGAAAAGTCTCCCAGAGACTATATGGGAGTTGGGTAGAGAGAAGAGAGTGGGAGGGAGGGGCTCAGAGAAGAAATACGTAACAGATATCAGAATGTGAAGTTCTCCATTGAAAATGATTAATATGGTAATATCCTTGATTTGATTGTCAAAAAGAAAGGATAGAGATGTCCACTGTTGTTACTTTTATTCAGCATTGCACAGGAAGTCATAGACAATGAAATGAGACAAGAAACAAAATAATTAAAAAGGAAGCAATAAAATCATCATTATTAACAGATGATATGGTTGTATACATTTGAAAATGGAAAATACATTACAGATACACATAAGAAAAACATTTGTATGGAAACAAAACTAGACAGCCAAAGAAATCTTGAGCAATAAGAACAAAACTGGAGGTATCACACTACCTGATTCTACAAATACATTACAGATACATTTCTTTTGATAAAAGTACCAAGCACACATAATGTAAAAAAAAAAAAAAAAAAAAAAGTCTCTTTGATAATTGGTGGTGGGAAAACTGGCTAACCACTTGCAGAAAAATGAAATTGGGTCTTTATTACATTCCTTATAGAAGAATCAACTCAAACCAGATAAAAGACTTAAGACTAGAAACTATAAAACTACTAGAAGAAAACATAGTGGGGAAAGTTCTATGACAGTGATCTTGGTGATTGGATATGACTTGGATATGACTATAAAAGCAAGGCAGCAAAAGCAAAAACAGACATGAGGAATTGCATCACATTAAAAACCTGTGTAAAAAAAGAGAAACAATTAGCAGAGTAAAGAGGAAAGGCAAGAATGGGGAGAAAACTCAAATCATATTGCATAAAGGACAAATAGCCAAAGTATATAAGTAATTCAAACTACTCATACCAAAATAAATAACCCTATTAAAAATTGGCAAAGGATCTCAATACACAGTTCTAAATAGACAACATACAAATGATCAACAGACAGATGGAAAAACTGCTCCCATTACTAATTGTCAGGGAAATACTTAAAAATTCAAGTGAGAGTGAGATACCACCTCACACCCAGTAGAATTACTGTTAGCCTAGAAACAAAAGGTAAGTGTTGGTGAGAATCTGAAGGAAAAGGAACTCTTGTGTACTCTGGTGGAAATGTAAACCACTACAGCCATTTTAGAAAACAGTATGAAGGTTCATCCAAAAAAACTAAAAATAGCACTACCTTAGAATCCAGCAGTTCTATTTCTAATTCAATCTAATTCGGTAGAATTAAAATCAGTATGTTGAAACGCTATCTCTGCTTCCACGTTCATGGCAGCGTTATCAATAATAACCACGATTTGTAAACAGCAGACATGTCCGTCAGTGAATTAGTGGGTAAGATATGTGTTCTATATATGGAATGGAGTGCTATTCAACCTATAAAGAAGGAAATTTTGTCATTCACAGCATGGATGGATCTATAGGACATCATGCTAAATGAAATAAGTCAGGCATAGTAAGAAAAATAACACACTCACTTACATGGGGAACTAAAAAAACTGAAGTCACTAAAGAGAGTAGATGTTGATTACCAGAGGCTAAAGGATGGCAACATGGTGGACAGGGAAAGACAATTGATGGTCAAAGGACGCAAAGTTCCACTTAGAAGGAACAAGTCATTATCTGTTTTATAGTTCAGTAACTATAATAATAATATTCTATATTTTTAAAAATTGCTAAAAGAATGGGTTTTAAATGCTTTAAAACAAATACTATATGAGATGATAGCTATGTTAATTATCCTGATTTCATCATTCCACAGTGCATACATATATAGAAATATCATATTTTACCCCATAAATTTATATAATTTTACTTATCAAAAATGAAATTTTTAAATGGAGAAATGACAATTAATCCATTAAAGAATAAGCTTATGGCAATATTAGATAAACTATTTTAATTTACTATCTGAAAAACTTAATTCAATGGAAATTGATTCTTAATTCTTTACACACTCTTGCAATATTTTAAAAATTAATTTTATGTATTAAAATTACCAACACATTGTGTCTCAAGGTCTAGAACATTAGCATTCTCCACGTAGTCTAATTATTCATGTAACTATATTTTTAATACATCTTTCTGTGATTTAGTTTATAATTTTTCAATGGGTAATATGAAGCTACTAATCATATCTTTTTCAGAAAAATAATTAGAAATTAATACAGCCATATTTTTATAGTGTTAAGTTCTGAGAGTTTTTTTTCCAACATGGTTTCAAAAGAAATACTTAAAAGTAAACAGCTTCATATATACTGGTTATAGTGAAAATATCCATGTACTGGTTCATGATAAATTAGAACCTTTATAATGAATCAAGGCATGCAATCTGAAATGCAATGAAAATCCAAGGTAGATACTGATCTTGTCTGTGTGAAATTCTTTCAGCAGATTATATATTTATCATCGATTACATTTCCTGGAGTGGGTGAGTCAGTCTTGTAAAAGTTGGTCAAGAAAATCCACTGTTTGAAGGATTTTCTGATGCCAGTGATGCTGTAAGTGTTCTCACTATGACCGCTCACTCACTACCTTGTGGTATGTACTTTCAAGATTAGATGCGACGCTTTCACCTCCTGAGAGCTATTTCCTATGTGGGCGCTTCCTACATCACAAAATCAGTTGGACCGCAAGGTGCCTATTGCTAGAGTACTTTTTTTCTTTACCCTAGAGAGAGGGCGTCACTGAAAATAGAATCTGTTTTTCAGAGTTAATATTAAAAACATAGCTTGTGTAATTCCTTCTCATTCTTTTTATTTTTTTTTGCAGAGGTGTTTTTGTTTTTGTTTTTTTGCTATAGGGCACTGTGCACTTGTCAGAAAGACAGAAACAGAAAGCGAGAAATCATCCCCCAGGGGTTATGGCCACACCGCAATCCCTTCTCCTCTAGGGATCTTGAGCAGGCACACACACACGCCTGGTGTGAGTTTAAGCCACTGAGTCCGGGACTCGAACCACGGTTGACTATGTGGGAGTTCAGTGACATAGCCATTACACTAACTGCTGGTCCCTTCTCATTCTTCAAAGGCAATGTGTGCTAGGTTGAACTTAGGTCAGAAGGCCTAATGCTTCCCCAGGAATGCTATTTACCATTTGGAGAGGTGGAGTTACTTAGTCATGGCAGTAAATGATTCCTGGAATGTCGCTGTTCTTGTGTTTATGAAGACTAATGATAAGGTTACCTGACTTTTGGGAGTGTCCAAACTCCCTGAGCTCTGTGGCCTTCCCCCTCTGCCCTCTGCATTGCCTACCGTCATGGTAGGACCAGGCCTTTCACGGACCGTGGCTTTGAGAACTTCGGAAGGCCGCCAAGATCATTCGAGAGAAAATTCTGAATTGAAAGACGCATCTAGACCTTAGTCACTAACTGAACTAAGGACACAGGCATTGCTGTGACAGAGGGGGAGTGCTTTTAGCTAAATGTTAAAGCTGGTTAAAAGAAAGCAGAAAGCTGGGGACCAGCAGTTAGCGTAATGGCTATGTCGCTGGACTCCCACATAGTCGACCGTGGTTCGAGTCCTGGACCCGGTGGCTTAAACTCATGCCGGGCGTGTGTGCGTTTGTGCCCAAGATCCCGAGAGGAGAATGGAGGAGAAGGGATTGCGGCGTGACCATCCCCCCTGGGGGATGATTTCTCGCTTTCTATCTCTCTGTCTCTCTCTGTCTGGCGAGTGCACGCGCCCTATAGCAAAAACCTCTCCTAAAAAAAAAAAAAAAAGAAAGCAGAAAGCTAAAGGAACTCAGATCTTCATGCAGACTGCCTGTGTCGGAACTGATGGAAACGTCAACAAAGAGGCCCCGCGGGTGAAAAGGCTCTTTCTCTCCGAGGCCTGTTATTTAATCAGTCTCATTTTAGACAGAGGGGGTCATGACTACTGTAGGCTCTCAGAAAACGGGGCTTAACGGCAGAGACATTGCTGAGACAGTCACCTCCTCGTCATGTCGGAGCAGGAAGGTAAGTTGGAAAGCCACTCTTATGCTGAGAGTGAGGTGCCAGAAAGAAGAAATCGTCATTTCTACGACTCTCAGCCATTCTGGGAGACGCGAGGAGTCTCACTGGCAGGTGCTAGATTATTAGGAAAATTAAGCAGATGGCGTTGGCAAGCTCTGCCTCCCATTTCCTCAGCTGCCAGGATCCCTGCCCTCAGGCTTAGCTCCACATATGCTTGTGGAAAAGCTTCTGCATTTCAGGGGATCAGAACCCGTGTCACTGTTCGAGCATGCCCAGAACTGTGAGCCCACAGCACCATCCACATTTCCCAGGGTTAGGCGAAGCCTTTCTGTCGTCCGTGCCACTCATCGCGGCCACGGCAGGCTCCACTTGGGGCAGCTCACGCGTGGGCTCGCAGAGGAAAGCCAGTGTGCCTCAGTGGCTGTTCGCAGTGTCCAACATGCTATCCAATGGGTCTGCTGTCCTTTGTCACCCATGACCAAGAGCAGTCACCCCCAGTCTTCACACAGTGACCTAACTGGAAACGGCATTTCCGAGAACAGCGTGTGGCGTCCTCGAACCCCATTCACTGTGGTAACGTTATGTTTGTCTTTCCATTCTAGGTCTCTGATTTATCAGCCAGTCTTCAGAGACAGCTTGCAAGTTTGACAGAGGATCTCATACAGATGCCTAATTAAGGCCATTAATGTAATGAAGCCATGAAACTTTATGAATTTAAAAACATTCCAATCAGCCTAACAAAAATAAAATTAAAAAATGCTGCAACTGTATGTGTCAATTATATATTTGTATGTGTAATTAAAGTATAATTCATTCTAAATCTATTACATGCTATTACTAATTTTAATGTAGTGAGTGTATTGAGCCAACAAAGCTACCTTGAGTACTTGCTCTGAGTCTCGTGCTATGACACGGGGACTGCAGTAAGGAGCAAGACAGAGCCAACTGCTGCTTCCCATGAGCTGAAACGTGGCGAGGGGAGGAGCGCTGATAAAGGGAACCGTCGTCCAGTGGCTCTGAGCGCACAGAGGACGCCCAGCCTCCAGGAGCCAGGTCCAGGTGACGTAATTGGGTTACGTAAAGGGTGGAAGGAGGTGGCCGGCATGGAACACAAAGGTCAGAAATCCTGGAGGAGACCCCACTGACGATGGCCAAGAGAGGTGCCTGGAGACAGACAGGTTCAAACTACCAGGCGCCTGGAAGCTTCTGAGGCGGAGTATGGAGCCCTGCCACAGGCCACTGGAGTTTTCATGCAAGGGAGTGGCTTGGTTGAATTTGCATTTTAAAGCTAGCACTTGTCAGCTGAAGGACAGATTGGAGGAACTGCCATCCTCAAAGCCAGAAAGGGATGATGAACTAAAACCGGGATAATAGGAGTGGGGATGGAGAGCACAGGTTTTCCCTGAACAAATTCACAACCTTCCCCTAACCAAGTGAGAATTAACAGCTGAATCACCTCTGCCAGTCGGTCTGCCCTATTCTTTGCCTATTTGCCAGCATAGATGCTAAGGTAATGATTAAAAATACAAGCAGGCTGGCTCTGTGGCCTGATCGTTAAGGTAGCCGGAACCACAAGGCTGAAGGTGCAGTTCGAGTCCCAGACCTGGTAGCTTGACACTGCTGAGCGTGTGTCCATGTGTGCCCAAAACCTCAAAGGGAGAGGAAGGTGGAGAAGGGAGTGCGTCGTGACCATGCCCCGTGGGGGGGTGCTTTCTCCTTTCTCTCTCTGTCTTGCTCTGGGGGGCACACGTGCCATCTAGCAAAGAAGAACAAATGAGCAAAAGGCAAACAGGACGTGCACGCTGGATAACACTCCCTTCTCTGCCTATCGAGTATGATTACACGCATATGCCCCACTGTTTACCTCGAGACGGATGTAATGGTAATAGTAGTCTTAGATTCAGGTACAAAACTAATAGAAAGTACCCTTTGAATTGGTTTTGCAACATATTTTTTTATTTTTTATAGATTTTTGCTTATAGGGCATGTGTGCTCACCAGAGAGATACAGCGAGAGATAAAGCAAGAAATCATCACCCCCCAGAGGGGATGGCCACACTACAACGGTCTCCTCCATTCTCCTCAGAATTTTGGGCACAAGCGCCCAGCGTGTTCTTCAAGCCACCGGGCCTGGGACTTGAACTGCGTCGAGCAGTGGGAGTCCAGCGCCTTAACCACTATGCAACCTGCTGGTCTGCAACATATTAATTTAAATGCATATGTCTGCCTATCTGAATGCTTGGCGTAGATTTAATTGCAGCTGAATTAGAAGTCACCTAATCTGGTTCTTATTTTAATGACAGGACCAGAAATCCACTATTTTGAGATATATTATGCTAAAATTCAGTCTTTTGTATTTTTTCTCTTATATTAGGCCTGATTTTCTCCCTATCAATTTGACACCATTGCTAATGCATAAATATAAAACTGTTTCTTTCTTATCTTACATATAGGAAAATATAATTAAAGGTGAAGATTTAAGAAAGCTCACTTAGGTCCAACAGAGGGTATAGATGGCTGTACCCCACAGGGCCAGCTACATGGTTTGAGTCCTGGAGCTGGAAACTTTAAAAGATGCACTGGGCATATGTGCACGCATGCGCAAAATCCCGAGAGGAGAAGGAAGGAGAAGGGCCTGTGCTGTGGCCCTCTCTCCTGGGCGATGCTTCCTCATTTTCCTCTTTCTGTCTCTCTGTCTCTGTGTCTGTCTCTCTGGTGACTGCATGCACCCTGTAACAGAAAAGAAAAAGAAAGAAGAAAGAAAAAGAAAGGAAGGAAGGAAGGAAGGAAGGAAGGAAAGGAAAGGAAAGGAAAGGAAAGGAAAGGAAAGGAAAGGAAAGGAAAGGAAAGGAAAGGAAAGGAAAGGAAAGGAAAGGAAAGGAAAGGAAAGGAAAGGAAAGGAAAGGGAGAAAGAAAGGGAGAAAGAAAGGGAGAAAGAAAGGGAGAAAGAAAGGGAGAAAGGGAGAAAGGGAGAAAGGGAGAAAGGGAGAAGGAAGGAAAGAAAGAAAGAAAGAAAGAAAGAAAGAAAGAAAGAAAGAAAGAGAAAAAGATCTTAAACTCTACCTTTCACACTTACAAAACATTACTACCCACCTATTAAGAGGAAGACATGAAATCTGAACTGTGTCTTCCAGATAATTTTCTTTTCTAGAATATACGCAGTTCTGGATGAGCAGGAGCATGTCTTGTTCCTGGGCTGGATAGCTATTTGTCCCTTGGATTTATGAATTGGAAAACAAGCGAATTTCCTATAAGCCAATCCTCCCCACCCACACACCTACCATTAAAAGGAGGACCATCTATTCAACGTTTATTGAACACCTTTCTTACACCATGCCAATACTTTGTAACGCAGCCATGAATGAGGTAGAAAAGTGTCTGCTTTCACATTTCCGGAGGAGAACCAGGTAATCTCGAGAAAACTGAGCCAAGAAGAAAAACACTCAGTGTTTTTCTTTTCCTATGCAGAGGATTGGGATATGCTGATGTTACTGAGTGGCCATGTTAAAGCGGGGAAGAGAGATTTCTCTGAAGAGAATGTTTATGATAAGATAGGAACAAGGCCTGGCTCACTTCACCATGCTGACAACTGAATTTAGCCTGGAGAAAAATGCAGCCATGAAGAGGAGTCTTGTCTGAAATTCATGATCCTGGACTCCCAGAGGGCCCTTGAGCTGCTGGCAGGCAACTACATTTTCCAGTCCATTTCTTTACGGCTCTGATACCTCCTGTTCTCAAGCTCTGCTGAGGCCTTGACTTCCTATTTCACTGAAAAAATTAATAAATAAAAAAAGAATCAATGAGGAAAAAAATTAAAATATTTCTTAGGTGTCCGTTACCAAATCTGCCTACGCCTCTGTCTTTCTCCTGCTGCTCTGTGGAAGGAATTTTCTGTGCTTCTCTAGAAGGCCTTTCCGTCCACTTCTGCACTGGACTATGCCCTAAGATTTACCCTAAGACATGACTTCAGTGCTGCTCCCTGTCACTCGTAGGTCTCCCATATCTCTTCCTCTCTTTGATCAGTCCATTCGCCCATCATTCCAACTCGCCTGAGTATGGAAACTGCTGCTCATTGCGTGAGAAAACAGCCAGCGCCTCTGCAGTGCGTACAGGGCTCGCTGGATTCAGGCTCTGCACTTGCGTGATGTCAGCTCCTCCTGCCGCTCTGTCCCTCGTTCACCCCTCTCCACCCGCAGTCATGGCTTTGCTAGTCCTTGAACCTGGCACACTTCCAGACTTCCATCTCAGCGTCTCTGCACTTCTAACTTCCTCTGCCATGAGCCATCGTCGTCGTCCAGAGAGCCTCATGGCTTACCCCCCGCTTCTCAGGTTCTTCGTTCAAATGTTACTTGTGCGATGCCCCCTATAGCCTGTGTGAAACTGCACGGACACCCTGCCACTCACCGCCCCCCTGATCACATGCTTTCCTCTAGTGCATTTGCCACCCTTTGAAACACCACTTGTTCACGTATTTATAAAACGTGTCATCTGTGCCCCTACACTTCATTAAGACACTAGTTTTCATTAACACATCATCTATTTTTATGTTGGTTGGTTTTATTATTTTGTTTTTGTATTTTATTATGTTGTTGTATGATTGCTTTATCCTTAGAATAAAACCTGGCACATGTAGGGTCTCATTAAATGTTTGTTGGGTGATTGAACACATAGGAGACATAGCTAGCCTTGCAAAGACCATGGGATGAAGCATTTCAGATAGGAATAGCTCTTAGGAGGCCCCTGTGAGGAGGAAAGCTTGTGTGTTCAAGGAAACCAAGATGGCCGCCGTGGCTAGTGCAAGTGGGCGAGGACTAGACTGGGCCCAGATACTTCTACTAAGGAAGAAAATAGCAGCAAACTTTCCTAGCTTTCCAGTGTTGCCTGCCAGTGCTGAGCCTCTTCTCGCTCTGCATTGCTGACTATGGCATGAACTCAACCTTTCTACATTTCAATGGTGGAATGTTGGAAACTATATCCTACTGTAGAATGGCCCATGGCCCTTCTGGAACCTGCTCAGCAACTCATTAGCTCAGGTCTGGAGAACCACTCGCTCTTTTGGTCCTAGTTTTCTCTCCTTACCCACCCCATGTTTCTGAGGATCCAGCCTTAAAGGTAAATCTTTCCAGAATAACACAGCCTCTCTTACTTTTCTGATAACGCTGTCATGGGAGGACCATTGGGTCTTCCATCTTTCTCTTTCATTGGAAAGGTCATTGCATTGTTATATACAAAGTCTTGATTCTTCCCAAGTAGGGGATAAGTCTAACAATAATTTGAATTCACTGGAACTTATTATCTAGAACTATAGAGGGTTTTATATTTCATACTGCTTACAAGCAAACAATTTAGGCTACCATGTTATGGATGTAGGTAGAAGCCATCAGATCTGTGTCAGAGATAAAGAACGGGTTATCATGGAAAGCAACAGACAGCCAGAACAACTGCCTTCCTCCTGCTTTTCCTGAGGGCCTTCCAGGGAGCACGCCAAGAGTGCCCGACGGCACCTGCCCATGAGGGGTTGCATTATAGGAGGGGGACCCTAAGCTTCAGGAATCCACATTTTTTAAAACGGACAATAAGCATCTGTGCCCTTGGCTTCACAGGGGAAAAATGTCTATTATCCTGGATGGTAAACACGCCTGCCCTTTCTTCCAGAGGGACAAACCATCTTTGTCTTCATAGCTGCTTTCCAGACAAACATCTTATGTCATTTCATTCTAGAATAAACAGAAGTCAGTGCCCTGCTCACAAGATATGCAGAAATGTGAGCGTCCTGTGAAGAATTATCTTCCAACCCTCTCTATCCCTCATTTCTATAGCGCCCCGGCTTCTGTCAAACTTCCCAGAGCCCGCCATTCCTGTAGCCGCTCTGCCACTGAAAAGCACAGTTCCTTTCTGCTCACGGACAGGGGAAGGGTCACATCCTTTTCGTTTATCTTGTGTAGACTTTAATTGACTTTCGTCAACAGAAGCCCCAGTAACAGCAATGGTCTCAGGAAATGACTCTGGGGGCCCAGTCCTAACCAACCTAGCAAGTTAAACCGCCAGTTTCTGTGTTGACCTTTTCCTACCCGTTTACAAATCCCATCGGGTACCACGCTGGTCTCATTTGGCCCAAAGCGATAATCCAAGTACAGCAGGATGTAGTCGCATTCCCTCGAACTGCCTCGGCCTGCGAGCAGGTGACAGCACGGTTCTGTCATCTGTGACAACATGGCCACTGAGCTGAAACCGATCTGACGCCTTCCAGGGACCAGTTGGCATCACTGATCACTTCAGCTAAAGCTGGGGGCAGATTCTGTGCCACCAATTTAGAGCTGGGGGACTTTCGTTGTACAGTTCACTTCCCATAGGTGGCACGTAAATAATTCGGTCACTGTTCCAGGAAGCTCTTTAGATAAACAAGGGCAGCCTCAGCTTGGAGAGATCTCTGAGGTCATCAGAGAGCTCTTTTGTGTCCAGGTTATCAGGAGGGAGTTTAAGAAATGCTTGGCTATGCACAAGACACACAGTTCCTGAGGGCATACAGTGTCCCCGAAAGAAAGCGTTGTTTGCATTGTGAGTGCCCCGAGCAGTTACCTGCACCAGGTTCAATGCAAAGGTTCCTAGGGCCTCCCATGTGGCCTCCCCACTAGCTTTCCCACTCGGTTTGAATGAGTTATCGGTCCTGGTTTTGGGGGGTCAGCCCATCGAACCTGTCCCTTATGTTCATACCAACCATTCATCTTCTGGCAGCAGCCACAGACCTGGCCTGTCGTGGTGGCTCCTGCGTCAGAACAGAATCCTCACCTCTGTTCCCAGCCTAGGCTGGTGGATGTGTCACCATGCCCAGGGCAATGCTGGATTTCGGCCGCACAAGACAATCCGAGCAGTACGGGCTCAACCAGCTGCTTAATTCCGGCTGGTCTCGTCAGAGAACAGGCTTTCACGGTCTATGTGAGTGACCCAGGTGTTTTGACTAACAGCTGAGAGTTATTTCCCCAGTTCTTGGTCTAGAAGGCTACCCTGGGTCTGCCAGCCTAGCGTTCTCAGAGCAATATACCACCCCGCTCGGTCATCGGAACAGCCTAAAGGTAACACGTGGTGTAAGGGTCCAGAGATCGGTCCAACCGATGGAGACACGGAAAGACAACGACAATGCAACTGCAAAAGAGGCTTTTATTCTTCCAGCTAGCTGGGGTCCAAGTTCCTGCCCATCGCAGCGGGCCTTCACAAGGACCCCGAGCCTAAGATAAAGGAATCTTTTATAATTCAGGATTTTTCATAGAATGTAACACACACAAAGGAGGGGGTATGAGAAGCGAGGGTCCAGCTATCACCACCTGCTCAGGTCTAGATAAGGGCTCTCAGCTAAGGGTCCGGATGACCTTGCCTCGGAGGTGCTGGGCCCTCCCGTTTTCCACTTATCTGAGAGTTCCCAGACTCCTGGTTCCCGTCCTTGAGGCCCTAACAAAGTGGGCTCCGTCCTTGAAGACTTAACAGGGTAGCAATCAAGCTAACTTGCCCCAGCATTCCCTAACATGGCGGTGATTATGCTAACTTGGCCTAACAGTAGGAGCTCACCAAGGACGGTGCCGCCTGGAGCCAGGCACACGGCTCTGGGTCGTGGCCACTGACAGGAGCGACTGCCTCACTCTGCTCAGCCACCCCGACATACAGCCCCGCCGTCCAGTTGGTCTCTGTGTTCAATTAGCCAAACCATTAGAGGACCAGGCCTCGACATGTAGGGAGCCCTGTAAGTGGAGGGCTCCAGGGAAGTAGCGGCTGATCTGCAGACGCAGGAGGGGAGATAAGGCTGCACCACAAAGAGGGCTAGCCCGTTTCCTGCCGCTGTGGCCGGGTCTGAGGGCTACCCCGTTTCCTGCTGCTGTGGCCGGGTCTGTGGGCTACCCCGTTTCCTGCCGCTGTGGCCGGGTCTGAGGGCTACCCCGTTTCCTGCCGCTGTGGCTGGGTCTGACTGCTGGCTGCAGGCCAGGCTGCTGCAGTCTGTGACTCTGTTCTAGTGACAGCAAGGCTGGTCGGGCCCTTTCACCTTGTCAGTCTTTGCTTCTGACCTCCGACCCCAACGTGGGCCTATCAGACCAGAAACACACCAGGCCTTCACGTGTCATGCTTCTCATTTGACAAGAGCCCGGCCGGTAGCTGCTTTTTAAAGGGGGTGTACCCAATAGCCTTGTCAGGAAGATGACAAGTTCAGAACCCTGAGGGGAACCTCTGAGCTGAGGCAGTCTCTCTTCACCAGAGGCTCAGTCATTGGTCACTCCAAGCAGATGTAGGGCTAAGGGTCCTGAAGAATCTCTCTCAGTTTGCTGGACAGCTTCTCGTTGGCTTGAGCCTTAGTTAAGGAAGCCAGCCTGTGAGTGCACTGGTATTTTTATTTTATAAGTATATTTTTTATATATATTCACATATATATTTATATATATATATATATATATATATACACACATTTCACATATTTTAAAAATTATATAGAGTATATATAAAATAATCTATATGATTATATTTAAATATTATATAGATATATGTGTGTATGCATGTGTATATATATATATACACACACATATATGTATATATGTATATGTATTCTTCTTCAGGACCAAACACATGTCTGAGAGAAGTGTGTTCTATCTCCAACTCCTCAAGTCCAGTAGTGTTAGGCCTTCTTTCAGCGTTGGATTCTAAAGAGACAGCAGTGTCTTTGTGACTACCAGAGGGACTGAACATGGGAAATGAATCCATGTAGTTCCAAAACACTTTACTTGGCAAGCAGTCTCCTGCATTTTCTCAAGGTTTGAGTCACTCCTGCCTCAGGGTGTGTGACAAGGCCACAGGCAGGGCTGCCGAGGACAAGAGCCCTGCCTCAGCAGTACGCACCTCGTGGGAACTTCAGAAAGGAGAGGGTAAGAGCACAGTGCCACATCCTGACCTTACCCGTTACAAACGGCAGGGAAGTTCTGGACAGCTGGCCGAGTGTGAGGACCACGGTGACTTACTAGACATGCTGACCACGTGAGTGAGAACTGATCCGGGTCCTCCATAGAGCAGACCAGGTGCAGGCAATGTGGAAGGCCGCACACCAAGTGTGGTCATCCGGTGTAGTGGGTTTGACCACGTTTCAGATGTCTCAGCGGCTGAAGCTACGGGAGCAAAACCTGGATTCAGATAGTGACGATCCACTCTGACCCTCCGGCTCCGCCGGCTTTTTCTGCAGGCGCTATTAAAGATTGCGCCTGCAGAAAAAGACAACTGCGGTTGTCTTTTCTCTTTCTAAAATGCTGTACTATCATACTATCAGGTTGTCAAAAAAGCCATGCATATTTTCTACATTTTCTATGCAAAAATGCATTGTGACTTTTCTGACAACCCATTTCTCTTCAATAACTGCAGAGAAGACAGCGATATAGACGGGGAGCAGTTTCCACATCCACTAGCAGTCCTTTACAAGTAGTTCATCTTGCGACCGGCAGATAGTGTAATGGTTACATTGTTGGACTCCCACAGGGCCGACCACAGTTTGAGTCCTGTACCCGGTGGCTTGAAACTCAGGCTGGACAGTTGTGCATGCGTGCCCAAAATCCTGAGAGGAGAATGAAGGAGAAAGGATTGCAGCATGGCCATGCCCCCTGGGGGGTGATTTCTTGCCTTCAGTCTGTGTCTGGCAAGCACATGCACCTAATAGCCAAAATCTCCCTAAAAAAAACAAGTAGCTCTTCTCAGACAACATGGTGTTTTCCTAGCACTGTGAAACCGGGAAGTACAACCCTGTGACACATCAATGCGTATTCAAATGTAGGCACATCAACAACAAAACAGCAAACAGACCCTCAGGGTTACATTCCCTTCCCTCCCTGAGGGAAACCTTTGCAAACCGCATATGCTAAATTTAAACATGTTTTCCTTCAGGGTCTGCCTAAGGATCATGCTTTAGTGCCTGTCCCCAGAAAGCCATAAAGCCCTTTCAAAATTCTCAGACATACTCTGCTGAGTGGACATTGCCTTGATTACATCCTGGGGGCAAGGAGACTTCTCCTCCTTTGTTCTTTCTCCCTGATGTAGGTCAGGGTGGAGGAAGATGCCATTAAATGCTGCTTCACATTACTTTTCCTTGTGAGCAGTGTGGCAGCAGCTTTGGTTCAACCAAGCGAAATCCAGTGTCTCCACTCCCCCCGGTAGTCTGCATGGGGTGGCGAGGTCCCCTGGGAGCCCAGGGAGCCCTTCGCTCAGCAGCACCTTCACGTTGCTTTCCTGGTTCCTGACTTTGCGTCCTCTGGCGCCTCAGGCTTGGCTTGCCCAGGAGCGACTTTTTAAACTCACTTTAACGTGGGACACCTGCGACCCTATTGCCACAAAAGCAGCTCTTGAGCTCTTTTTCCACCCAAGGGGGAGGGAACGTTTCCACTGTGGTGGAGTGACCGTGAGAATTATGCAGATCTCATAGGGCCACTTTCTCACTCTGCGGTGGGCCCCTTCACCAGCACTGTGGAACCAGCCGGGCAGTAGGAGGCAGGAAGCTTGGCCATGTATCGTCGATGGTTTCCCCAGGAATTTCAGTATCTCAAAAAAATGTCCTTGGGAGGTCAATGATCCCTTCTTTTTTTTTTTTTTTTTTTTTGGAGAGATTTTTGCTAGAGGGTGCGTGCACTCGCCAGACAGAGAGACAGAAAGCGAGAAATCACCCCCCAGGGCGGATGGCCACACCGCAATCCCTTCTCCTCCATTCTCCTCTCGGGATCTTGGGCACACACGCACACGCGCCTGGCGTGAGTTTAAGTCACCGGGTCCAGGACACGAACCGCGGTCGACCACGTGGGAGTCCAGCAACATAACCATTACGCTAACTGCTGGTCCCCAATGATCCCTTCTAACAAAAGAATAACCCCCACAAAAGCAAAAATAACCACCTCCGGATCCTCGTACTGCTGTCTTCAAATGGACCTGGTAGGATAGGCTGCAGGAGGAATTGAGCCGTAGACGACCTCGCTGTCTCCATTCTTCCTGAGCGTGCTCCAACCCTCACGCTCCCCACAACCAGCCCCAGCTCTAACAATGCATCTAATTCTGTCAGTAGTGGCTCCACTTTCTCCTCCTTTTACATCTCATATAGAAACATACCTCCGTGACTGTTGTCTGAAAGGGTGGGGGATTTTTACTCGAGTAGGACGAATCTAGTACGAGTTGCTACAATGCAGTAGACACGAGCTGACCGCCAGGCTCTCGAGGAATGTCCTCCATCTACCTGGAGGACGACCGACAACAATTCCTCTTCAGAGGTCTCCGCTGCTCAAACCATGGGAGCAATCACTGGATTCAGACACGATGCTCCACCCTGGCCCTCCAGCTCCGACAGCTTTCCCTGCGGGCTCCGTAAGGCTGTTGTGCTCAGCTGCTGCTTCTCTCACTATCCTTCCTTCCAAGCAGTCTTACTTCCTGCTTTCCTCTGCCTGCAACCACCTCCCAATGCACAATGACGAAGGACCGTTTATTGTCCAATTTATCATGAGGTTTAATTAATATAGACCTTATCAATTCCCCTGGACTCCCCTCAAGTCTTGTTAACCAGCTCACAGGGGCCTCATTGTTTATCTTCTAGAAAGCGTGTCTTTGTCGTCTGTCCCAGAACATGAAGGCCTGAGAAGGGTCTGCCCTACTGGCAAGCTGACAAAGTAGCATACCCCAGTGTCACGAATGTTGGTAAGTGACACGATATTGAAGTCTCAGCTAAAAGACAACTTTCTAGTAAGAGTAGCCCGTGTGCCTGCATTTCTGTGCCAATCTCCCGAGCTCTGGGTCCCACAAGATACTGCAGAGAATCAGGTCAACCCTTGTACATGCGATAGTTTGTACAACAGAGGGGGACCCTGGAGCTTCAGGAAACCCAATTTATCTTCTCTAAAGCTTATTCATTTCTTTCATGAAACAGACAGGCAGGCACCCCCAACAGAGTCTCCCCACACCACGGTCCTGCCCTCCCAGCCTGCGGGGACCATGGGCAGGTTCAGGTCAGCCTGGGATCTGAACCTGGAGCCTCCCAGATGGCTCCAGCATTGTGCAGCAGCACCCCACTGTCTGTGCCACCACAACTGGGCCAGCGAGCCCCGATTTTAAAAAAAGTGCATAGTAAGCATGCCTGCCGGGCCAGTCCTCTACCTTTCAAGACTGTGAGCAAGCGTGCCCTTTCCTCCGGAGGTAGACACTACGTCTGAGTCCAAGGACACTCCCCGCAGGTGGTCCGGAACAAGGAGCAACCGTGCCCTGCAAACGAGACTTCACGAAGCCCTAGAGACTCCTGGCAAGTTCACTCTTCGCAGTGCCCCCTGAAAACGCTGTTGGAAACTGCGTGGACAGGGCTTCCTGTCTGAGCCCGCATCAGAGCAGTGTAGGTTTTTAATCTTTTTTTTTTTTGGAGAGCTTTCTGCTATAGGGCGCGTGCGCTCGCCAGACAGACAGAGAGAGATAGAGAGATAGAAAGCGAGAAATCATCCCCCCAGGGGGGATGGCCACGCCGCAATCCCTTCTCCTCCATTCTCCTCTCGGGATCTTGGGCATGCACGCACACGCGCCTGGCGTGAGTTTAAGCCACCGGGTCCGGGGCGCGAACCGCGGTTGACTACGTGGGAGTCCAGCGACATAGCCATTGCGCTAACTGCTGGTCCCACAGAATAGTGTAGGTTTTATGATGCCTCATCCTCAGCCCAGCTGCTGCTAGCTTACTAACCTGCTCTACAGAACGTAGACATTTGGCAGGTGCCTTCTCAATAGTTGATGCATCCTCAGGTATTCAGGGCACAACAACAATAATAATATCACTCTTTTCTAAACACAAGAGCCACGTAAAATGTTCTTTTTTTAATTTATTTTTTATTTGTTTGTTTGTTTTGGAGAGGTTTTGGCTATAGAGCGTGTGTGCTTGCCAGAAAGACAGAGATAGAAAGCGAGAAATCACCCCCCAGGGGGGATGGTCACACCACAATCCCTTCTCCTCCTGTCTTCTCTCGGGATCTTGGGCATGCACGCACATGTGCCCAGCATGAGTTCAAGCCACCAGGTCCAGGACTCAAACCCTGATTGACTATATGAGAGTCCAGTGACATAGCCATTATACCAACTGCTGGTCCCCATAAAAAGTTTTTAATTTGATGTTTCTCTTGGTTTCTATTTGCCTCCATCCACACACCAAGATCCCAGCATGCGTGGTCTAGAAAGGCCCAACTTGGCTAGAAACTGCTTGAGATTGGTCATTCACAGCGGATACTTACGGAGCTCTTACTACATGCCTGAGGTGGTTCTAATTCCTCAGGAAAACACTGTGAAAATGGGTAAACATCTGACCCTCACGGAGTATCCACTTTATGGGGGGGAGACTAAACAAGCAATATAGGTCTAAGTATGAAGGCGATAAACACAAGGGAAGGAAGCAGGAGGTACTGAGTTGGGCTCATGGTGCAGTCTTACACAGTGGCCCAGAAGTCATCGAGGACAGCAGGAATGAGAATGAGCCTCGTCATTGGTGACGGCTGGGCAGAGAGAACAGCAGGTGAAAAGGCCCTGGGCCTGAGCTACTTGGTGTTTTGAGCCACATGGAGTGGTTCTGCGGCTGGAGCACAGTGCGGACTGGGAGGGACAGATTATGATGGTCCCTATAAGCCATTGTAAAGACTTACGGGTTTTGTTCTGAATGAAAGTCAAGAAAGAATTTAGAACATAGAAATGACTGGGTTGGGCTAGTATTTTAAAAGGGTTAACCTGACTCTGGTAGGGCGATAGACAAGGCACTGGGAGCAGGGGGAAGACAGGAGAGAAAATACAGAGGCAGGTGGTGTAGTGGTTACGTCGCTGGACTCTCACATGGCCCACCGCAGTTCGAGTCCTAGACCCAGTGGTTTGAAGATCACACAGAGTACGTGCGTGCATGCCCAAGATCCTGGGAAGAGAATGAAAGAGAAGGGATTGCAGTGTGACCTTCGCCCCGAGGAGTGATTTCTCACTTTCTCTCTCACTGTCTCTGTCTCTCTCCAGAGAGCATACACACTCTAAGGCAAAAACCAAACCAACCAAACAAACAAACAAAAAAATGAAGCCGAGAATCCAGGCAGGTTTCACCAGCTGAGAGATGAGAGATGGCAGACTGACCAGGAAGGAAGTGGTGGAGACACAGCAGGTTTGAATATGCGTGAACAAGAGGGATGACAATGGCCTCCAGGCTGTTGTGTGCTGAGCTGGGGAGGGGAGTGAGCCAGGAATCAGGAGCCTGGTTTGGGATGTGCTGATCCTGTCTCGATTTTCAGGGGGGTCCCTGTGGTCAGTGGGCACGTGAACCCGGAGAGCGCAGGAGACAGGAACCCAGGAGCTGTCAGTACGGCTGTACAGAAAGGCCTGAAAGTGGGAGCGGTCACCCAGGGAAGCTGTGTAGACGCGGGTATTCTCAGACAGAATGCCAAGCCTGGGCTGTCGGGGAATGCGAGGCACCACCAGGGCCCCGGAGAGTGGGGGTGGCCAGGACGTGGGGAGCCAGACGACCAGGCGCTGCGCTCTGAGGTCTGAGTGAGAGCAGGGGTCCCAGAGAAGGTGCGTGTCCTGATCTACGGCAGCGGCAGTGATCCCGACTGGCAGCAGGCCAGGACTCAGACTGCTCACCGGGCTCAGCCCAGCACAGCTTCTTGGCACCTGGTCACGGGCAGATGCAGTGGGAGGCTTGGGCAACACCTCGACTCAAGCAAGTTCGAAAGACGAAGCAAGAGTATTTGGAAAGAGTGAATTCAGACAACATTTTGAAACCTTTGCTATTAAAGATGCAAAGAAAAGGGCTAGTAACTATTAGGTTGTCGGAAAAGTCCTGATGTGTTTTTCTATGGTTTTCTATGCGAGAATGCGTCACACCTTTTCTGGTGATTCTACAGTAGATAACATGTAGTCAGGGGAAAAATTTTTTTATACCACTGGGGGTGTGTGTGGGGGGAGCACACTCAGTGGGGCCTGGTCATGCCACAATCCTCGTTCCTTCCATACTCTGTCCTGTCAGGATCCTGGGCACACCACACATGCCCAGTGTGTTTTTCAAGCCACTAAGTGGCCATGTGGATCCGCCTCCCTCTGCACAGTGCCTAACCGCTGACCTACAGGACCAGCCCAGGAAAGTTTTGAATTACACAATATATTAAAGCATATTCTTGCTGTTAGAAATGATGCAAGGGACCAGCAGTTGGCGTAATGACTGTGTCACTGGACTCCCATGTAGTCGACTGTGGTTTGAGTCCCAGACCTGGTGGCTTAAACTCATACTGGGCGCGTGTGCCTGCGTGCCCAAGATCCCGAGAGGAGAATGGAGGAGAAGGGATTGCAGCGTGGCCATGCCCCAGGGGGGTGATTTTTCACTTTCTGTCTCTCTGTCTCTCTCTGTCTCTCTGGTGAGCGCATGTGCCCTATAACAAAAGATGAAAAAAAAAATGTTGCAAGAACCGTGTCATGTAACAATGTAGGGAGAAAGAAATTTTCTGGAGCTGTGTCCTGAGCAGGCAGGAGAGTAGACGCAGGCCTCAGGTGGGGCTGATCTGGAGTGGGGCGGGGAGGGCAGCTGTCCCAGAAGGAAGGCAGTGAGAATGGCATGTCAGTGGCAGGAGCTTGTGGATTTAACAGTATTTCTCTGTGATGGGAGCAAGTTTCTTCAGACATAATGAGAAGGGGCAACAGGTATTGGAGGTTCGAAGCACAAAGAAAAGATGTGAAATAGTCACTCAGGGAGACGGGAGGAACCGGGCCACGGGTGCACACAGCCATCCTTCGGAGTTCACAGGGAGCGGTTCTGGGGCCTTGGCAGCGCAGGTCCTTTACGTCACGTGGCACACGCACACTTCCGTGGTGGGTCGTATCTGTAGATGGGGAGCCCGAGGGTACAGAGGCCTGACTGTACGTGCTTGCCGGGAACCGCGGGGGGACATCTGAGTGTGCAGGTTAGGTGAGGCCAGTCAGGTGGCGTGGTGTAGGAGTCCTCAGCCACCTTCAGCATCCTGGGTGCAGGCACAGAGTAGGCACAGGACGCCTCGCCTATAGTTCTGCCTGATCCTTTTCAAAGAGGCATGGAAGCTGGACCGCTGGGGGGATAGGAGGGGCTGAGGGTATCCAGAGGGTCAGGGGCTGAGGTTAGAGAGCGCGTCCTACACTGCAGGCTTAGTTGGTTTCGCCTTTCTCAGCTAGGGCATATGCACTTCTGTGATGCTAGTGAGCCTTCCGGGCCATTCAGCTTCTCCCCACGTGAGCGCTCCCCCGATGCCTTCGGCTGGGCCAGTGAGAACACGCTGCATCGTGTCCTGCAGACCACTCTCACTCTGCATCTCTGGCTCCTACACCAGCCGTAAGAGCCGAATATGCTCCCTGCCATTTTCATTTCACTGGAAAACACCAAGACAAATGAGAGCCAGGAAGGGTGTCGTCCAGGTTGCAGCACTGAGGTCTAGATTTAGGTGGCTGACTCAGAATCAGTGGACATAACCACGACCCCGCCACTGCGTCCAAACACTAAAGCAACTGAGTCCCACTTAGCCCAGGCCTACTTCAAGGAACATTTGACTCTCTGCCTCTCTCTTCTCTCAGCCCCCGCCTGACGAGACTGGGTGAGCGTGCTACCGGAGCCAGCTTGCTCCTGCACCACCGGGAAGCCCGGCCCCTGACGTCACTTCCATGTGTCATTGGCTATCTTTCTAAAAACCCAGCACTTGAGATATGTGTGAGGTATATCATTCATGTGTTCAGATTCTAACCTGGAGGGTTCTTGAATGAAGGAGAAAACTCACAGATGAGAAAAGAGATAAGAAGTCAGGTCACAAGTGTGAAATTCACAGTTCTGCAAGAGTTCCTTGTGTGTGTGTGTTTAGGTTTTTGCCATAAGGGGCATGCACTCGCCAGAGAGAGACAGAAAGAGACCGATAGACAGAAAGAGAGAAATCACCATCCAGGGAGAGTGCCATACCAGTCTTTTTTCTTTCATCCTCCTCTTGGTTTCTTGGGCATGCACACACATGCACCCAGCATGATTTTTAAGCCACCAGGTCTGGGACTCAAACCATGGTTGGCCATGTGGGAGTTAACGCCTTAACCACCATGCCATCTGCTGGCCCTGGAAGGGTTCCTTTTGAGTAAGTGTTTCTGTTTTGTCAAGTATGTCCCCATAGGCTAGCATAAAAACCTTCAAATAAATATAAATATTCACACGGAAGTGTGTGAATGAAAAAGTGTGTGAGGTCTAGCTGGTGAGATTCTGGAAGCAGAAAATAAGACCCCATGCATATCTTGTTAAGTGATGTCTAGCAGACCGGGGAGTTCTCATCAGTGCATGGTGGCTGAAGGACACTTCCTCTGAGTTCATTTCCTGCAGGAAAGTCTGCAGCAACGTTGCCTGATGATGACGATGGGAGAAACGATAATTATATCCCCCAGCAACTAATAAATTCTAGCTGCAGTTGTTGCTGGTGGTTCACAAGGCAGTCGTCAACTCCCGGATTACCACATTTAGAGAGGATATTGTATCTGTTGTCATCTCTTAAACTCTTTAGTGAATCTAATGTGTGTCATGTTTCTGAACTTTCCAAGGGTACATTTTACTATTTTATTTAGCCCTCTAAGTCCTGAGAGCATTTGGGGAGATTGATGGTGTGGAGTTGAGAACAGTTTAGAGAATGCAATAATGCATGTGCTCGCCAAGAGTTTGTTCATTGAAGAAGTCACACTAGAAGAATCCAAACAGTTCATGGGAAAAATACAATTAAACATGACTTTACTGGGGTGAAAAAAAATCAAAATTCATGCACAGTTTTCTCATAGTACACATTTTCCACAAACTCCTTGAAGATTCCGCATATGTTTCCAATGAAACATTCTGAAATTATCTTGTAGAAAGTGTTGCCTTCTAGGGGCCAGCCCCATGTCCTGATGGTTAACGGAGCCAGATCTCACATGGCTGACCATGCAACTTGAACCCCAGCCGTCGTGGCTTTGAAGAGCACACGAACTGTGCATGTGTGCATGACCATTATCCTGACAAGATGAACAAATGCAGGAGAAAGGATTGTGGTGTGGCCACGCCCCAGTGGGAATTACTTTCTCCCTCTCCTTTCTTCTGGTAAGAACATATGCCCTCTGACAAATTAACAAAAAAATAAAAAGGAAAGAAAGAAATGTTTGTGTTCTGCTGTTTTTGTTTTGTTTTGTTTTTATTTTCTAGAGGGTGCATGTGTTTGCCAAAGACTGACAGAGTGAGAGAAGGAAAGTGAGAAAGCACCCCACAATGGGGGCTGGTCACACAGCAATCCACTCTCCTCTATTCCTCCTTTAGTGATTTGGAGCATAGGTACTTGCATGTCCGGTGTGTTTCTCAAACTACCAGGTCTGGGACTTGAAATGCAGAGTCAGCTTTGTGGGATCCAGTCTTCTCAACCACCATGCCACTGGCTGGCCCCTTGATGCTGTTTATTATTAAATAATTTTTCTTAGTATCCACAAGAAAACAAACTAAAATGATTGATCCATATTGACATCTTGCATTTTTCAGTAACTGAGAAATCCCAGAGTCTGTAGACAGCTGGGTGAATTGGATGAAACAGGAAACTCAGATTTTGGTACCTGGAAGCAGAGTATTTTCTTCATGAATGCCTGAAAATGTGAACAGAGGCTGGAAGAATTTGAAGAAGCGTGTTAGAAGAAAGTGCAGAGCTTCATAGCAGGCTGATAACAACAGCCCAAGCAAAGCCGGGGAATTCTAAGTGTGCTGTCACGTGTAGAGGAGTGGGCAAAGTCTGCAGAGCAGAAGCAGTAACCAAACCCGTGGGAGGTCAAGAGACTAAGGAGGTAGAAACACGCTGGCTTGGTGCAGTCATGGAGATGCAGCATGTGTGGCACCCAGGGTGAGAAGAGTGATAGGAAGGACATTCCTGTGAATGGGTTTCCTCTGCGTGCAGACCTAGGTGGAAAGCAATTTTTTCTCATGTAAGGCATGACTATAATTGCATCTACTAAATAAACAGGGTTAATCACTTTGTTGTTGTTCAGACATATGTTCAATTTTCATGTAATCCATCTATGGTCAGTCTAATAACTTTAATCAGAATTCCTAGGTATGGACCAGCAGATGGCATAATGGTTACATTGCTGAACTTACACGTAGTCAACCATGGTTTGAGTCCCAGACCTGGCAGCTTAAAACTCACACTGGTGTGTGTATGTACATGCCCAAAATCCTGAGAGGAGAATGGAGGAGAGGGGATTGCAGCGTGGCTATCTCCCCTGGGGGGATGATTTCTCGCTTTCTGTATCTCTGTCTCTCTCTGTCTCTCCAGTGAGTGCAGATACCCTAGAGCAAAAAAATCTCTCTCTAAAAAAACAAATAAATAAATAATAGAATTCCTAGGTAATTTAAATGAAACATATCTTTTTCAAAGAAAAGTGATTTGTGTACCAAGTACCCAGGATTTGGCTAAATGTGACAGAAAACTGCTAATTGTGGTTATGTGCAATGCTCATTCCAGCACTTAAATCTTTAAACACTAACACGCATACATAATTATTTTGTGTGTACTGTGTCACCTACAAATAATTGCTGAATAAAAAGAATATACATTCTAAGTAAATGTGTGAGACCCTTCTGAAAAACTTGTAAAAATTATTGACTGGGAGGAGACAGAAAAATTAAATACAAGAACAAAGTCAATATTAATGGTTACTCCACTCTATGGAAAGTTTACCCTTATTAGTCATTATAATCAACACAGCAGATGAACAGTGGGGGGGGTCACCATTTTCATATTGCTTAAAAAGTGCTTTGTTTTTGAAAATAGAATTGCCCTGGGACCAGCAGGTGGCATGGTGATTAAGGCGCTGGACACTCCCACATGGCCAACCATGGTTTGAGTCCTGAACCTGGTGGCTGGCTTTCTCACTTTCCCTCTTTCTCTCTCTCTGTCTCTCTGTGTGTCTCTCTCTGGTCAAATTCAAATTTAAAAATGAATGAATAAATAAAATTAAAAAAAAAAAAGAAAATAGAATTGCCCTTTCAAGTAGTACATTTGTGGCTAGTTTCGATCATTCTCTCACAGGAAGGAAAAGTGGAGCCTAATGGCTGTTGCATAGAAAATGCTTATATGTCTTAGGAAATTTAGTATTCCATCCCAGCTAGGCACACACAAGAGAGTTTGAACCACTATAAAATCTGTTAGTAATGCTAGGATGTAAAATTACCTTGTAAGTCTACATACAACTGTAAAAATCTATATTTCTTTCAAGGTGCACTATGATGGCTAAAATCAAAATATCTCCTATTAAAGATAAGAAAGGTCACATTAGGCCATGAGAACTTGTCCCGGCCCGCGGGACAATCGAGCAGGGTGCCTGAGTGAGAGAGTGGAGGTCTGGAACCGGCGCAGCGTCACAGCACGGGAGCGACACAATGTCACAGCTCAAGATAGTATGCAGTCGCTCGTTTACTGAGGGCCAGAGAACATTCTTATATACACAGGGTAGGAAGCTGATTGGTCATATAATGAGGGATGCAATTCTACAACCACCGATTGGTTGTTGCGTTAAGGGGTAAAGCCAGGAGGCGAGGTAAAAAGGGGTGGGAATTGTCGCAGACCTGACTGAGGACCTGCCTGAATGAGGAAGTCTCAGGGTGAATTGTCTACTCCTGGAACAAGGATACTCGAAGGTCTTTGTATGAAGGTCATGTCAGCCATTTTGGTGCATGTGGCTTCCTACAGAACTGAAGAATGTAATATGACAGAAAAATACATTTTTCTTATACCAGGTTGAAATAAAATCAATCAAAACATTTCTGTAGCAGGGCCAGCAGGGGGCATGGAGGTAAATTCATCGGATCCCACTCGGCCAACTCCGTGGGTGGCGTCCTGGACTTAGCAGATTGAAAATCATGTCAGACGCATGTGTGTGTGTGTGCCCAAAGTCCTGAGGGGAGACTGGAGGAGAAGGGATCGTGGTGTGGCCAGCCCCTCTAGGGGGTGATTTTTCACTTTCTCTCTCTCACCTTGTCACTCTCTGGCAAAGACGTGCCATATAGCAAAATAATAATAATGACAATAATAATAATTTCAATAACATGAAACAGTAAATCAAAATATTCTTAAAATGTTTATACTAGTATAATATTAAAGTCATCTGCATATTCTTGCTTTTAAATATGTGATTAAATATTACCCCATATAATTTTATTATAGAAATTGAGGATGTTTTATTTTCTGACCTATATATATATATATTTTTTTTTTTTTGGAGAAGTTTTTGCTATAGGGCGTGTGCGCTCGCCAGACAGAGAGAGACAGAGAGACAGAAAGTGAGAAATCACCCCCCCAGGGGGGATGGCCACGCCGCAATCCCTTCTCCTCCATTCTCCTCTCGGGATCTTGGGCATGCATGCACACGCGCCCGACGTGAGTTTAAACCACTGGGTCCGGAACTCGAACTGCGGTCAACTACGTAGGAGTCTCCAGTGACATAGCCATTACACTAACTGCTGGTCCCATTTTCTGACCTATATTTAAAAAGATATGATTGCGGGCCGGCAGGTGGCATGGTGGTTAAGGGTGCTGGACTCCCACATGGCCAACTGTGGTTTGAGCTTCAGGACCTGGCAGCTTACTTTCTCACTTTCTTTCTCTCTCTCTCCCTCTCTGGTCAAATTGAAATAAATAAATTAGTTAAATTAAATAAAAATAATTCTTTAAAAAAAAAGATTTGTTTGCATAATAATTACCTGCCATCTTCTGTGCAACTTCCTCTGAATGGTAAAACACGTTCTGTAGGGAGCTTAATAATACTACACATACTTTTTCTAGTTTACTAGAGAGTGCATGCTCACAAATGCGAGTGTGAGAGAGAGACAGAGACAGAGAGAAAAGCACCCCAATGAGGTCTGGTCATGCCACGATTCCTTCCCCCTGACTCCAGCTCATCAGGATCTTGTAAATGTGGGTGAGGCCAGGCCGGGGATTCGAACCTTGGCTGGCCATGTGGCTTCTAGCACTGTAGTCAGCACACTACTGATCGTGCTGCAGAGGCTGGGCCTACACAGAGTTCTTGTCACCACATTGTTCCATTTTATTATTATCTAATATTCTTATCTTTTTTTTTTTTTTGCAGAAGTTTTCACTATAGGGTGCGTGCGCTCGCCATAAAGACAGGGAGACATAGAGACAGAAAGCGAGAAATCACCCCCCAGGGGGGATGGCCACGCCACAATCCCTTCTCCTCCATTCTCCTCTCGGGATCTTGGGCACGCACGCACACGCGCCCGGCGTGAGTTTAAGTCGCCGGGTCCAGGACTTGAACCACTGTCGACTACATGGGAGTCTAGTGACATAGCTATTACGCTAATTGCTGGTCCCAATATTCTTCCCTTTTTTAATGCCGGAGGGTAGTATGTGCTCATGACTGAGAGAGACAGAGCAAGAGCTAGAGAAAGCACCTCCCCATGGGGCCTGGTCAACTGCAATCCTTCTCCATTTCTCCATCCGATCAGGAGCCCGGGCACACATGAACACAACTCAGTGAGTTTTCAAGCCCCTGGAGCCAGGATGGGGCTTTCTTTGTACAGCATGTAACCACTGGGCTGTGGGACCAGCCCCACCATTTTTTCAATTAAACTTTTATTTTAAAATGTCAAATATGAAAAACATAATTATTTTGAAAAAATGTATATCATGATTAGTAGGCGATAAAAGGGATATATTTGCTTAGGTACTTAAGCCTTTCTTGACATTCCTTTGCATTTCATTACTACTGTTAAAAGGAAAACTTTAGACAAAGTTAAGTTACTAGAGTTTGTTTAAGCAAAGAACAACTGGCAAATTGGGCCGTCCCTAGAGCTGATCCTGAGGAACCCTGGGGCTTCTCTTGACCCACGGAAAGTTCTCAACAGGTAAAGGAAAGTGGCAGAGGGGAGACAGAAGCGAGGCACAGAAGCAGCTGGAGGGATCCCGCGTTTGCCTTATTTGCACAGGTGTGCACAGCAGGTGCGGCTGACCGGCCGCTGCGAGTGGCTGACTCTCAGCCCCTTGCTGCCAGGGTAGCCGGGTGTGCTCAGAGTCAGCCTGCAGCTCGCCTTCACGCCGGAGCAACTCTTAGGCCTGCCTCAACCTATGCTCAGGAGCAGCTGTAGAACAAACTTAATTAACACCATATCTTTCTGATATCGGACCAAGGAAAATTTGGACAATAGAAAATTT
This sequence comes from Tupaia tana, assembly GCA_026018925.1. NCBI lineage: Eukaryota > Metazoa > Chordata > Mammalia > Scandentia > Tupaiidae > Tupaia > Tupaia tana. The sequence goes on from JAKSZU010000002.1 coordinate 146,470,595, forward strand.
GGGGCCAGGGTCCAGAAGTTAGCATAATGGCTATGTCGCTGGACTCCCACGTAGTCGACCGCGGTTCGAGTCCCGGACCCGGTGGCTTGGACTCACGCCAGGCACGTGTGCGTGCGTGCCCAAGATCCCGAGAGGAGAATGGAGGAGAAGGGATTGCGGCGTGGCCATCCCCCCTGGGAGGTGATTTCTCGCTCTCTATCTCTCTGTCTGTCTCTGTCTGTCTGGCGAGCGCACGCGCCCTATAGCAAAAACCTCTCCAAAAAAAGAAAAGAAAAGAAAAGAAAGAAAATTTGGGGCCATTAGGTAGTCGATTAGGTAGTCTGCAATTATTATTTGGCGTATTCTTTAGACTTTCCTAGTCTCAGATCTGCCATCGTTGTTGCTTCTTGCATGAAGCCGAGAGAATAGAAAACAGAAGCAGTCTATGTGTGGTTTTTTTCCTCTAAGGGTTTTGCCACAGGGTGTGTGTGTTGGCTGGAGAGAGACAGTGAGACGGCATGTGAGAAATCACTCCCCAGGGGGGTGGCCACACCGCAATCCCTTCTTCTCCATTCTCTTCTTGGGATTTTGGGCACGCACGCACATACGCATGGCATGAGTTTCAGACCACCGGGTCTGAGACTTGAAATGCGTTCAGCCATGTGGGAATCCAGCGCCTTAACCACTCTGCCACCCGCTGGCCCCACATGTGTAAGTTTTATCATTCTCGAGATGTGGCTGGAAATTCTCCAAACAGCGTCTCACTTTGAGGTCTCTGGTCTCCCGGGGACTTCTGTGTCTGCCTCAGCCTCTGCTGTGAGAAGCCCTGACTCCTGTCACCTGAGTGGCCGGTGTGGTGGCAGCGATTCTCCACAGCCTGGAACAAAGTGTTTCTTAAAGATGTTTTTATAGACTAAAATAAATTATATATTAAATGACACTGATATATTTATATGTAAATATATTATTATTCATTTCTTTAAAAACATATAACCTTGTTGAACAGTTCTCTGTATTTAGTGTTTTTTTTTTTTTAAATGCTCTTTTCTATAAGTTTCTTTCTTTCTTCTAGGAGTAAGAGAGTCAGAGAAAGAGAGGAAGAGGGACCTGCGCCACCGTCAACCTCAGCACGGGCAGGGGGGTCTCCAGGGAGGGACCCGACACCTCCCCGCACCATGCTCAGCTCCCAGAGTGTGGCACCCCTGCTGCGCCACTTCACCTTCACAGGGACATGAGGACTTTCATCAGAGAGACGGACTTCGCAGGAGAGGTGAGAGAATTAGCCTAGAGAGGGCAAGGAACGACGGCCACTACAGCCAGGGCTCTGAGAGGAGGACAGCAGTGTAGACCAGGCAGGAGTGGGTGGGTCGGGAGTAGGTGTGACCGTGGGAGCTCACAGTGCGCTTGTGCTTATTCCTGGCTTCTCCGCAAATAAGGAACGAGATCCCAGCAGAGAGGAGGGGACGGTAACAGGTATGAGGGAGGGGATGGTAAGAGGTATGAGGGTACCCAGGAGAGGGGGAGGACAGTAACAGGTATGAGGGTACCCAGGAGAGAGGGAGGGGACAGTAACAGGTATGAGGGTACCCAGGAGAGGGGGGGGACAGTAATAGATATGAGGGTACCCAAGAGAGAGGGAGGGGACAATTCAGGTACGAGGGTACCCAGGAGAGAGGGGGGGACAGTAACAGGTATGAGGGTACCCAGGAGAGAGGGAGGGGACAGTAACAGGTATGAGGGTACCCAGGAGAGAGGGAGGGGACAATGCAGGTACGAAGGTACCCAGGAGCCTGGAAGTTTGCACAGCATGGGAAATGCAGTGTGGCTGCCTTGTGGCCCATACAGGCCTATTGTTGGGGGTATTGTGTGAATCAGGGCAAGCAGATGACTCCAAGACCCATCCCCCAAACCTCAGAGATGAAATCACAGTTTCTATTTCCTCTTCCTCGTCACACTCCGAAGCGGTGTGGGTGGGGTGGTCCGCAGTCTGCCCATGCGGGGCTCCAGCCCACCACCACTACCCTACTCTCCAGCTGCAGAGCCCTCCCCTAAAACGTTCTCAGGGATTCACGAGAGAAAGCGAGGATATGGAAAGGCTCCCCGTTTTAGGAGCTGGCCTGACTGGCCCGAGGGGCCGCGACATGATCGGCCCACACTTCACCGACGGGAAGATCAGTGCCGGGGCTGCAGTGAGGTCTAGAGTTTAGGAAGGTGGTCAGGTTGCGTGTTTGCAGAGTCGGCTCCCACCAGTGGTGGCAGTGTGCAGATAAGCGCAGGGAGCAGGTGGGAGTCAAGGAAGTAGAGGCTGAGTCTCAAAAATGACCTTCACATTCAATTTGGAAAAGAAAGCAAGAGAGACAGGGACAAAGGAAGTGACTGGGTCGCAGGATCCAGGAACTGTTTTTAAGCCTATGGTTTTGGGTGACAACGTAAAGTTAACAGAACAATCGGGGCAAGTTCTGTTTTCAAGTTTCATCGCAAGGCCTGTCACATTTATCCGAATAGCAAAGGCCGGCATTAAATGGCTGAGCCGGGTCTCCAATTTTCTGCGATACTAAAATAGAAAAGAAAAGAAACAAACCCAGTAACAGGTATTTGCAGAACAGAGGATTTCATGTACGCTTTGATGATGATCCATTAAAGTATTTTGCCCATAGTTTCTCATAGACTTAATTTGCATTCCTTTTATTCTCCAAAGAAATAGGACATGGGATGCAAGAGTGCTTCTACTGGTTTTCTTGTCAAGGCTTTGGGGACATCTAACTTAGAGGGGAAGTTTTCATTGTTTTGTCAGTGGGCATTAAAGTGCATCTCCAGTTGAAATGTGTCTGCCGCTATGAATAAAAGGCTTATAAACACATAAGTCCTCAATGTCAAATTACCTGAGTTTCTTCAGGTAGAGGACCGTAGGCGAAAAGACTCAAAAGAATCACAAACAGCCCACATTGAGAGGCCTAGCGGACAGTGGCCACCTTCAGACTTTCTACGCATGTTCTAACCCTTTTGATGGGATTAAAAACCTGAAGAAAATAAAGGTACACAATGTCACAAGTAGTGGCCTAATTTTGAAAAATTGTTTTTGATTCTAGTAGATTTGTTTTTCTGTCCTGAAGAGCAGTGACACGTGCTGGACACCTGCTGTGTTAAGCGCAGTCCTGACACCGCGTACAGACGAGCTCATTTAATTCTTACCACAACCCTGGCAGGTGGATGTCAGTGTGTGCCTTTGGATGGCCGGGATCGAAAGAAGAGTCCCAATGCACAACCCGAGACGCTTCCTTCTCTTCTCCAAACCAAGACTGCTTCCCTGGTGTGCCAGAAAGTCCCCAACTTGGTGATAGCTCTTTGGGGCACAGCATGTAAGGGAAACCTCTTCCACATCACAGGCAAATATGCCAGGGAAGACCAAAGAGTCAGAAGAAGCCAAGTCATTGTGGACCACTGGACGGTTCCTAGCAGGAGAGGCTGGCTGATGTGACAGCACTCTGGAGGCTGAGTGATGAAGAACAGCTAAAAGTAAAATCTGAAGCTCAGGGGACCAGCAGATGGTGTAATGGCTCTGTTGCTGGACTCCCACTGTGGTTCGAGTCTCGGACCCAGTGGCTTAAACTCACACCAGTCACCTGTGCGTGCGTGCCCAAGATCCTGGGAGGAGAATGGAGAAGGGATTGTGATGTGGCCATCCCCCTGGGGGGTGATTTCTCATTTTCTGTCTTTGTATTCCTGTCTTTCTGGTGAGCGCACACGCCTTATAGCAAAAACTTCTCCAAAAAATAAAAATAAAAAAATTTGAAGCTCAGAAGAAAATTTTACAGAGGATAGAGTCTGGCCTCTGAATGTTCAGCAGAGTCTATCTGACCACTGCCTCCCTCATCCCAGGGCCTCTGAAGCCTGCTCCGTCCTACTATTCCCTCTGTGAGCTTCCACAGCCCTACTCACTATCTACGAAGTTCCATTTATGGTTAATCACGTCACCCAGTATGTCCTGGGTACTTGCTGGGGAACAGGCCTTATACTAAGGGGTTAGCGTGCATCATTGTCTCATGTTACAGTTTACAAAACCCCAGAGGGGTAGGCACTGGCATTTCATAGATGACGACATTGAGAGAAAGAGGATAAGCAATTTGGCCAGAACACACGTCTAGGAAGTGCCAGAGCTGGGATTCACACTTAGGTCTATATGCTACACAGCCCACTCTAACAACCAGGAACTACTGCCCCTGAACTCCAGCCTCCAGAAACCTCCAACAGGCAGCATTTCATGTATGGCAAGGGTTGGTAACTACAGGCCTCAGGCCAAATGTGTCCTACTGCCTGATTTTGTAAATAAAGTTTTATCTGAACAAAGAAAGAATATTATTAGAGATGGTGGGAGGGAATTCTAAGGGGAGAAGAGCAGAAACAGAAGCAAATCTACACTCATAACAGGGTTCTTGGAGACTGGATCGAGAGAGACAGTAAGGAAGGCAGTATTCTAAATCAGATAGAATTTCTGGGGAAAATAATAAGAAATAATATTAAATTTTTTTGAGAGGTTTTTGCTATAGGGCACGTGCGCTCGCCAGACAGACAGAGAGAGACAGAGAGACAGAAAGCGAGAAATCACCCCCCATGGGGGATGGCCATGCCGCAATCCGTTCTCCTCCATTCTCCTCTCGGGATCTTGGGCACACATGCACACACGCCCAGCGTGAGTTTAAGCCACCAGGTCCGGGACTCGAACCATGGTCGACTATGTGGGAGTCCAGCGACATAGCCATTACACCAACTACTGGTCCCATAATATTAAATATTGAGTTAGATTTTTAGAGATTCCTGAAGGAAGTAGATGTGCTTCCATTGAAAACAATAGACTATTAGGAGCTATTGTGATTTTTCGGATATGGTAATATGATGAAACTCAGACCAACAGCAACGTGTTGGAAAAATCCCAGCAGCAGGGGAGATAGAGGAAGACTGATTAGAACTGGGAACAGAAGTATCTCTCAGTGACCTCCACGGGGTAATCTTTACTCACTTCCTGGGCAAATTTAGACAGAGTTGAGCCTTGTGACTGTTTGGCAAATCCCATCTCTTATACCATTCTGCCTCTCTTTTTATTGTCCTTTGACCAATGAGTTCAAATCCCTTGAATCAGATAAATGACACTTTAGTCCCTTACTAGAGAATTTGTAGACGGTATCTAAAAATGTTTTCTAAAGGTGAGTAATACAAATTGTATTACAGCAAACTTGGCATTTTTTTCCAGGGAAGATTCTAGAATAAATTATCTTATAGCACTTAATATGGATGAAATGCTCTTTAAGTGCCAACATGGGACCATAAACAGCAAGTCAGGGGACAAACTTAATTGCCTTTTCTAGCAGTGCTGTCAGAAGAAGGAAGACAACGAACTAGATATATTGAACCCAAATTTCAGCAAGGCAATTTACCCAGTGTATCTGGTAAGGTTTAAGGATGAAGACAGTTAAAATGAATTATATTTTTCCAGTTAACAGCTATCTTTTGATAAATGTAATATGGAAGATGGTCGAGAAGCTTCTGTAAGTCTCTATCTTTGGCTGTGCCCTGGTTAATGAGTCAGAGTCCTTAATTACCTCAACAGGTGTAGATAATGAAGACAATTGAAGTGCTCTTTTATTTTTAGTATATTAATTTGTTTCTTCCATGAGAGAGAAAAAGAGAAGGGGGTACCTTCGATGGGGTCCTCACACCACAATTTACTGCAGTCTCTGGCTGCCTGGATCGTGGGCGTATGTGGCATGTTCAATGAGGTCCTGGAAACCGACCCAGGACCTCTTCCCTGTGGGGACAATTGTGCTGCCACTGCCCCAGCCCGGCTCCTGAAGAGGATTTCTAGGAGGAATAGTGGGAAGCACTCCCGTTTGACCAGCACAGGCTGAGAACACCAAACGCGGGGAAGAAATAGAACTGGCAGTGGCAATATTTGCATTTTAACTCTTCCCCCGAGGACAAGTGTTCTGGGAATGCCACTTGATATGGCAGTAATTCCAACAGCAAAATTTCAGGTAGTCGGTCAGGAAGGGACATAAAGACAGGAAAGAAAGACCCTGAAGTGCCGGGCCCTGGCCAACGACCAGGGCTGGGTGGAGGAAGAGCAGACTCTTCTAGGGATTTGTAGAATTTGCTGGTTCCACGTGTTGGAAGATTCAATTCACATGTTGCTTCTCCCTACCCCAGTTCATTCAGTACAGAGTTTTAGGACCAGGCTTTATCCAAAGTTTTATCTCTAGCACCTGAACCTAACACACTTGGACACCCCCAATGCAGAGCTAGAGCTTTCCCAGTACCCAAAAGCCCACACAGGGTAGCAGCTGTTCTGACAACCTGCATGTAACCTGCTGTCATTCAAATGCTGTGACATACGTCACTGATATCTGTACTTTAGACTGCATTTGTGTTCCTGACACAATTGGAAGCGCACCACGCCTGGCAGCCCCAGCTCCGATGTTACACTTGAAGGGGAAATAAACTCTTTGTTTCTATTTCTACTGCTCCAAAATGTTCCCTTTTATTTTGTTGGAGAATAAAATCTAAGATGTGAAGAACTGAAACTGAAATTACTGATGAGTAATTTGGAACTTGCTGTTATAAAAACCTGTCTTAAGTCTAGCAGTAATTTTCACATAATCTTGTCATTATCTAAAAGGGACCCTCAGTCCACAGACGACTGTTTTAGTAAGGGAACGCATGGTGTTTCTCTGCTGTGAAAACTTACATGGGCTCTTCTCTCTTATTAGACGCACGAGGACCTGGGATAAGCCCAACCGAGACACTATTAGTCGGGTTTCGGTTGGTGGTGGTATTCGGCCGTGGTGCCGACGGAGGCTAACAGACACATTAGCACGCTGGTTTCTGTACACCAGAGAACAAATAAATCAAGACCCGAAATATACTTGCTCAAGGATAACAGTGCAGGTCACCTTAAGCAGACACATAACATGAGCCAAAAATATACTTGTTTTACCTTTGCAATGACTTACAGGTAATGAGTATTCACTGAGCCCTCTCACATGGAAAAGCATTATATTAAGTATGACTAAATAGAAATACTAACACATACAAAAGATAAAGTGAACTAAATCATAAAAAACTACAAATAATTTGTATGTGCTGATACACTTGATTCTTTTAGTTGTTACACAACAAAATGGGGGTTAAATAATTCTTTTCTATTTCACTCGAATATGAAATTTATCTATTTCATTTGAATGTGAAGTTATATTTTTTGAGATCCTGGTGAGATGAATTATTCCATTCATTTACGTTTATCCTGATCCTGAAATCAATCTGTCTTAACAAAGGCCGGCTGGGTTGTTGAGGGATCATTGTCTTAAGCAGACACAGCAGGCATAGGAGAAACGGAAAGCCTGAGGTGTCCTCAGTCCTTATGAAAAGGGTGGATGGGGAACCAGCAGTTAGCGTAATGGCTATGTCGCTGGACTCCCACGTAGTCGACCGCAGTTCGCGTCCCGGACCCGGTGGCTTAAAACTCACGCCGGGCGCGTGTGCGTGCGTGCCCAAGATCCTGAGAGGAGAATGGAGGAGAAGGGATTGCGGCGTGACCATCCCCCCTGGGGGGTGATTTTTCGCTTTCTGTCTCTCTGTCTCTCTGTGTCTGTCTGGCGAGTGCACGCGCCCTATAGCGAAAACCTCTCCAAAAATTAAAAAAAAGGGTGGATGGAGCTGGCCCCGTGGACTACTGGTCAAAGGAGCTATACCCCATCTGCTGACTCTGGTTCGAGTTCCAGCCCTGGCATGGGTGCTTGCATCTCTGAAGCCCCAACAAGATGAAGAAATGGAGATTGCAGCTAACCATGCCCCATGGGGGGGGGGGATGCTTTCTTCCTCCCTCTCTCTGTGCAAGTACGGGCACCATCTGGCAGTTCAAAAAGGAGAAGTAGGGCTAGTCAGCCATGTTCCAATACGTGTTACAAAACAGGAGCATTTGAAAGGACAAATTTGGATAGAAAGCCATAAAGATCACATTTGTGTGCAAGATGTGTACTAGAGACGGGCAGGTCAGAGCTGTCACCAGAGCATTGTTGTGCAGCCTAGAAAAGTGTCCATTCGGAGATGCAGCAATGGCAGTGAATGACCTGATTTAAGCTACCCTGATGGGTCAGACAGAAACGTAGAAAGCTAATGTAAAAACCTTTTTTTTTTTTGGAGAGGTTTTCGCTATAGGGCACGTGCACTCGCCAGACAGAGAGAGACAGAAAGACAGAAAGCAAGAAATCACCCCCCAGGGAGGATGGCCATGCCACAATCCCTTCTCCTCCATTCTTCTCTCGGGATCTTGGGCACACACGCACATGCACCTGGCATAAGTCCAAGCCGCCGGGTCCAGGACTTGAACCGCGGTGGACTACGTGGGAGTCCAGCGACATAGCCATTACACCAACTGCTGGTCCCGATGTAAAAACCTTCTTGAGTTTGACTTTAGATAAGAACATATTATAAGTTACCCCAGGTAACTCCTGGTTTACTTTCTGTGTTTCTTTCATTTCCTTGATTAGTTCATATCCTTTAATACATTTTTAAAGACTGTCTGCTTTAGTGGCATTTTGGCAGTTCCTCTGTCATCGTTACTTAATTTTCAAATGGTTTCATCATAAAAGTAAAGCTCTTTGAATCATCAATCTCTAACCTCTGTCATTGTCCTAGTCAAAGTTTTTTTTGGAGAGGTTTTCGCTATAGGGCGCGTGTGCTCGCCAGACAGACAGAGAGAGACAGAGAGACAGAAAGCGAGAAATCACCCCCCAGGGGGGATGGTCACGCCGCAATCCCTTCTCCTCCATTCTCCTCTCGGGATCTTGGGCACGCACGCACATGCGGCCCGGCGTGAGTTTAAGCCACTGGGTCCAGGACACGAACTGCGGTCGACTACGTGGGAGTCCAGCGACAGCCATTATGCCAACTGCTGGTTCCCTCCTAGTCAAAGTTTAAGAGACAGGACTGAGAGTTTAAACTTTACTTCAGCAGGAAAATGGAAATAAATAGACACTTAAACACTAAAGTGACTGCAGGGACAGTGCACAGTTAAGAAGAAACCAGATAATTCCTCAGCTCCTTTTCACCCCCCAGGGGGGATGGCCATGACGCAATCCCTTCTCCTCCATTCTCCTCTCGGGATCTTGGGCACACATGCACGTGCACCTGGCATGAGTTTTAAGCCTCTGAGTCCAGGACTTATCAGTCATTAATTTCATTTCATCTCTAACTCCATTTTGCACCATTTAGCATATTTATCACTTCTGGTTTTTATTATTTGGTTTTATAAAATTAAAATACTAATGAGGACCAGCAGGTGGCATGGAGGTTAAGGCACTGGATCCCACATAGCCGAGTGTGACATTAAGTCGACCCTGTAGTTAGAAAATAACACCAGGTGCATGTGTGTGCCTGCCCAGAATCCCGAGCAGAGAATGGAGAAGGGATGATGGCATGGTCATTTCCCCTGGGGAGTGATTTCTCACGTTCCCTCTGTCTCTCTCTGGCTAATGCATGCACTCTGTAGCAAAACACAAACAACAACAAAAACCATAAGAAGCAACTAATGAGACAATAAAAACTTTACTATTCCAGTCTGCCTCCTCTCCCACTCTTCTTGATTCTGTTGCAGTCTCTGTAACTAATTTCTCACCATCTCACTCTCCGCAACCATTACTTCTGGGCGGATCATTTCCGACCTGTATTTACATCATGAAATTGCCTGCTCGTTTTCAACCATTATAGCCACATTTACTAGACTATCCTACCGGCTTCTTGTACTTCGATCACTCTTCCAGCTCTTTTAATTCCGCGCTACGAGATGATCTCTTTGTGGATAGCCAAGAAGTTTTTCATAGTTGTCTTTTTTTGTTGTTCACGAAAGACAGTGTGAGAAGGAAACAAACAAAACAAAACAAAAAAATAGAAGAAGAAGAAGAGGAGAGAGGCCGATGCTTTGACAGTCTCCTGCGTGACCCTCCTCCCAGGCCTCCCGTTGGCTGGGACACAGGTGCATGCCACTGTCCCGGCCTACTTAGGTCAGGCCAGGAACTGAACCCGTCACACCTGCAGCCCCAGCCATGGCACCGTGGCTCCTGGCCTGAATGTCTTTAATGCCTTGCACAATGCATGGGACTGGAATTTAATAAAACTTTGGTTCGCTGAAGTCAACTGAATTACGTGCTGCTGCTCCTGGCCACAGGGTAATCAAGGAGCGATTACGATAGCCCTATTATTTCCACTCATTACCTTTTCCAAATATTCTGGATCCTGGGAATAGTGTGACTGAAAGCAGGAGTCAGAATCCCTTTCATGTACCTCAAGCCCACTATAGTCCTGAAAACAATGTGTATTAATGCTATGTTTACCCTTTCTCAGCCTGCTCGTAGGATGAGCCAGCTAGAGGGGGAAAGGAATGGCCACGTCAGGACATTTCCACCCTAACCTGGCTTCCTGTGCCAGTCCACATACGTCACTTTTCCTCAGGGTGCTTGTTAGCGAACCAAGCACAGCTCTGACCACCTGCGCTCACTACACTGACCGTTTTTGGAGAAAATCAGGCTTTACTCCTCTTTTGCCAAAAGTGGTAAGTAGTCATCTGGTAGACAGTCATAACCTGGTCATGCTGGACAGATAGTGGGTCTATCCATGGAGGTACACGGGGAGGGAAGCGGGAGACGTTCCTGCAGTCCCTGCGTCCCACGTGCCTCAGCGCCCGCTCCTTGTGGGGCCTTCGAGTTGTGGACCTTGTCTTTAGTTCCATAGAAGGATACAGTAAAGTCCTTCATCCTCTCCTGCACCATGATTTTAGAAATAAGATCACTCTTTGGAAGTTAAATTGTTTGGGGCCAGTAGATGGCATGGTGGCTAAGGTGCTGGACTCCCACATGGCTGACCATGGTTTGAATCCTGGACCTGACAGCTTGCTTTCTTACTTTCTCTCCCTCTCTTTTCCATTCTCTGTCTCCCTCTGGTTAGCACACATGTCCTATAGCAAATTTAAAAATTAATAATAATAAAATAAACAATTAAAAAATTAAATTGATTAAAAGCAGCATCAAATTAATATGACGATGGGTAAGCAGAAATCCAATATTGATAAGCTGAGGGATATCAGCCTGAGTTTAGCTTAGTCTTTTTTTTTTTTTTTTTTTGGAGAGGTTTTTACTATAGGGCATGTGTGCTCGCCAGAAAGACAGAGAGTCAGAGAGCAAGAAATCACCCCCCCAGGGGGAATGGCCTGCAATCCCTTCTCCTCCATTCTCCTCTCGGGATCTTGGGCATGCACTTACACGTGCCTGGCATGAGTTTAAGCCACCGGGTCCATGACTCGAACCACGGTCGACTATATGGGAGTCCAGCGACATAGCTATTATGCCAACTGCTGGTCCCAAGTCTAGCTTATGTTAATACTCTCCTCTGGGACTAAAACTTCTCAACTCAAAACCACACACAAAAACAAAAGCAAACACCCTGAGCCAGCTGGTGTCCCTAAGCTTTGACTTCCCTCCACTGGCTACACCCCTTTATTTGTCTACAGATAGTCTTTTTTTTTTTTTTCTTTTTACGTTTTAATTTTGTTTAGAACTGTTTGGTGTAATTAGCAAAGGGATTGGATTTAGTGTACATGCACCATCAGCATGGGACTGAATCCCCAAATTCCAGTTCTAGAGGATCATTCTGGTGGCTCTGTCGAAACCAGACTGTCGTGAGGTAAGGAGGAAGGTGTGTTAGGTCCTATGGTACATATCCAGGCAAAAGAAGGTGGTGACTCAGCTTGGCTGTGGAGATAATAAGATACAATCACTTTTCTGGGTCTCTTGTAAAAGTAGTGCCAATATGATTTCTAATAAGTCAGATAGGGAGTGTGACAGAAAGCAGGATCTCAATGATAATTCCAAGAATCTTTGCCTTGAGCACCTGGAAGGTAGGTCTAGCCATCCACTGAAATGGGGATCTATACATAGAAAACATGGGGGAACTGTCGGAGGTTGAACTTTGACTTGTAATGGTTGAAATTCCTATAATATACACAAGTGGTGAGATTAAATCAGCAGTGGATGTAAAAATCTGTACTGAAGAGAGAGGAGTATAGGCTAGGGGAAAAAATGGAGTTCACACTCTTTTCAGATGCTCTAAGATCCTTAGAGAAGCGTATTTCACACTTCAGTATCCCAGAGACTCATCCACAGTGCTTGTTGAAACTCAGATTGCTGGCCTCCATCTCAAAGTTCTTGATTAATTAGGTCTTCTGAGGGCTCTGAAAATTTGCTTTTCTTGTAAGTTTCCAGGTCATGCTGACACTGCTGGTCTGAGGACCGCTCTGACCACCTCTGCCCCAGGGTGGTAAGGTAGAGAGGCGCTGTTCAAGGACTGAGCTCTGTAGAACTCGTGTGAAAAGAGCAGAGAAGAGATAAGAAGCCGGCCAAGGAGACAGAGTAGGAGGCACCCTGTGAGGTAGAGAGCCAGGAAAATGCTGTCTGTTAAAGAATGTTTAAGGAAAGAGGATTAGCTGTCCTTTGGGCTGATGGTCAAGTAAAATGAACACTGAGAACTGACCATTGCATATACCAATATGAAGGGAATTGGTGACCTCACAGCATCAATTTTGGGACAAAATTCATTTGGAACAGGGAACCAGCAGTTAGCGTAATGGCTATGTTGCTGGACTCCCACGTAGTCGACCGCGGTTCGCGTCTCGGACCCGGTGGCTTACAACTCACGCCGGGCGCGTGTGCGTGCGTGCCCAAGATCCCGAGAGGAGAATGGAGGAGAAGGGATTGCGGCGTGACCATCCCCCCTGGGAGGTGATTTCTCGCTTTCTGTCTCTATGTCTCTCTCTGTCTGTCTGGCGAGCGCACGCGCCCTATAGCGAAAAACCTCTCAAAAAAAAAAAAAAAAATTCATTTGGAACAAAAGCCAAAATTTGGGACAAAAGCCTGTTGGTAATGGATTTAAGTTACAGTCTATGATGTAGACTGATTACCCATGTGACTCGACACTGAGCCGCTAAAATCCTTCGCTCTGTGTTAGACTCGACATCCAGTTCATTGCAGATATTCTAAAGGAAGAGAAAGAGCACATTCACTAACGAACTTTTCTGTTTGCCTTAGAGTTAAAATCTTTAATTCAGATATGCTGTGGGCTTTCTGCTGAAGGCCTCAGTTAGATGAACCTGTGCCATTTCATCTATTCCTGATTATCTCTAGCTCCGTCAACAGGATGGTTTTCTGGAGCTATATTCAAAGGTCACCTGGAACCAGAGTCCCCACGAAAGTCCTGTTCTCTCCAGGAAGTTCGATGTTTTCTTTTTTCTTTCTGGGTTTTCTTTTAAGCAGTCATGACCTCAAGTTTATCTTACGGATTTGAGAGTAATATCAAAACCAATGCTCTTGTTTAAAATCCTCTGATTCGGCCCAGCGCCAATGGCTACAGATGATAAGGGCACTGCTATGCAATGCTAGAGGCCACATGAAGGCACCAGGTTCGCATCCCGCACACCTGAACACCCAGTCGTACTCTCGGTCACACTTGCAGTCCTTGCTTCAGGACTGGGGGAGGGTCATGGCATGAAGACTTTCCCGAGGGTGCATAGTTCTCTCTTTCATGACGACAATAAATGAGTGAACTTAAAAAAAAAAATCTACAATTCTCTGACTTTACATTAAGATAATATTTGCAAGTCAGGCCACATTTATTCCCCTGAGTTTCCTTATTTTCCTATTAGGGTCAGTATTTAGGCATAAGTCTTATTTATTCATTATTGTAGATTCCTCCAAATAAGAAATATTAATGCCAGAATATATTTTAATTAATTGACTTATAAAATCTGAATTTATAGAATTTTTGTGTTCTTATCTAGAGTATAAGAATTTTTTGATACAATAAGTTTTTTTTATCATATAAAATGTTTGGACTTAATTGAAAACCCGATGTAAACAGGTATTCTCTCTAATCTTTGGAGAGAAGTAACATTGGGATCTAAAATAATAGTGTGGAATTAGGTTTCAAATTGTGCAGCCGAATCACACTTGAATTGGAAAGTTCAGCTAGTTTAAGAATCACTACCCCATGTTATCAGTATGTGAACAGTAAACAGCAGGAATCTTTCTGTTACAAGTCTCTCCCGTAAAGTGTTATTACTGTGGTTTTCATTATGAGACAAGATGATATAAAACTGAATATGATATCTTTTGGTATTGACTAAAGCATTAAGAAAAAATAAATGTAAGAAACAGTGTCTTCTATCACTTTATAAGGTTTTGGGCTCTCAAAGAAAGAATGAAAAATTTTGGAGCAAAAAAAGGTTTTATAAATCAACCAGTTACTCTGCAATTTGGAAAGAGGACAAAGGTGGCTTCTCCCCTCACCTAGGACAGAAAGCATGCAGGCACCTCCACCTCGGCCTGTGTCGGGCCTCTGGGTTCAGCTTCATGGCTGTGAAGCTGTGCCCCTGCCCTAGCCAGGCCCCCCACCCCCCAATCCAGACCCCAGTGCTAGTCAGGTATGCATGCATCTTCCTCTTGTTCTTCTCTGTTCCTTCTAACTTTTTTTTCTCTTTATATGAAAAACAAAACAAAACAAAACAGATTTCTGCCCTGTTTGTGCCTTTCTCTTGTTAATTTGTCTCTTCTTCTCTCACCTAAGGCAGAAAGCCTCCAGACACCTCCACCTCTACCTGTGTCGGGCCTTCCATATTTTACCCAATTTGATTTCTGGAAGTGATAACTATTTTTCCTCTTTTTCTTTAGTACTTTCCTTCTTTTTACTTTGATTTTTCTTCCTATTTCTATTTCTTACTTTATTTTTCTTTTACCTTACTTCCTGTTTTACTGCTCAGTCCTTACCCACTGCCAAGAGACAAGTAGGTGCACAGTAGCTAAACATCTGAACATTGTGGGTTTTAGAGAATTCTTTACACCTAACTGTAGTGGTCATAAAAATAGGAAAATTCCCCTTTGTCAATCTGATTGTAAAACTCCTCCTGTTTTCCCCTCATTGTAGGACACAATAAAAGGGAGAAAATAGCACCAAATTATTTCACAGTAAGGGAAACAAACAAGCTTACAGTCATAGCATCCTTCTCCAACAAGTTAGGCAGAAGTGAATACATTACCAAATGAATAAAAATCGAAGAGTCCCAAAGGATGAGAGAATCAAGTAGTACATCTCCAGCAAGGGAACACTACAACTTATCTCCAAGTAGGAAAATATTAGAGGATATTACCAAAATGTTAGAAAAAGAATTTAGAATATTTATGGTAACAACACTTATGAGATGCAAGGAAAGGAACTGAGGACAGAAAGCGTCCCTGCACTTCCACCTGTGTCTTGTGTTCCAAGAGATGAGGAAGTCCTTCCACTATAGGAAAGAAGAATTGGAAACCATTAAAAAAGAATCAAACGTAACTGATAGATATGAAGGCTGATACAAGAAATCAAAACTTCCCTCGAAAGTATTAAAAGAAGATTAGATCATGCAGAATGTTGAATTTCAGAAGTAGAAGACCAAATATCTGACCTAGAAAAAATGATAAAAAATACTGAGAAAACATGCAAGAAAACTGAGGATAATGTACAAGAAATACTAGATACCATAAAATGCTCAAATATTCGAATAATTGATATCCCAGGTGAAGAAATTAATAAGGACATCTATTTGTAATCTTATCCATGAAATCCTGGAAGAAAATTTTCCAAGTCTAGAGAGGCACTCAAACATCCAGACCCAAGAAATAGAGAGAATGCCAAGTAGAATTAATCCAAGAATATCCTCTCCATGGCACATCACAGCTAGATTGACCAAAATGACAAAGACAAGATACTAAGATTGACAAGAGAGAAACGTCAAATCTCTTATAAAGCCTATCCCATCAGGCTAAAACCAGACCTTTCACTGGATACAATGCAAGCAAGAAAAGATTGGGGAAATATATTCAAAGTGTTAAATGAAAACTAATTTCAACCAAGAATTCTATACTGGTAAGATTATTGTTCATATGAGAAAAGAAGATAAAAACATTCTCAGATTAAAAAAAACAAAACAAAAAACAAAAACAAAAACAAAAAAACAGAAAGAATTAACCATCTCCAGACCAGCTCTTCAAGAAATTCTGAAAGGAGTACTATATCAAGAAAACTAAAGACAGATAGACAGCAATAAGATAACAAAAAAAAAAAAAAAAAAAAAAAAAAAAAAAAAAAAACAACGGAGTATATGGCCAACTTAATGTTAGGCACAAGTCTGGAAATATTGTAGTAATGTTAAATGTTAATGGATGAAATTCTCCCATCAAGAGAAACAGACTGGCTGACTGGATTAGTAATCAGAAATCCTCCAACTAGACTAAAAGTGAAGGGCAGGAAAAAGGTATTCCATGCACTTGGAAACCAGAAAAGAACGGGAGTCACTATACTGATTTCAGACAAAACAGGCTTTAAGACAAAAACAGTAAGAAGAGACAAAGAAGGACATTGTATCGTAGCTAAAGGGTTAATTCACAAGGCAGGTATAATGCTTATAAATATCTATGCACCTAACTCAGGAGCACCCAAATATGTAAAGGAAAGACTGTGAGATCTAAAAGGAGAGATAGACGGTAACACTATAATTGCTGGAGATCTCAATACCCCACTATCTCCTTTAGACAGGTCAACAAGACAAAAAATAAGCAAAGAGATTCAGGACCTAAATGATACTATAAATCAGATGGACTCGATAGACATCTATAGAACTTTCCACCCCAAAACCACAAAATATACATTTTTCTCAGCCCCACATGGTACTTTCTCGGAGATTGACCACATGACAGGGTACAAAACCAGCCTTTACAGTTGAAAAGGCATAGAAACTATATCCAGCATCTTCTCCAACTATGATGAAATTAAATTTGATTGACCTCAGAGAATTGGAAAAACAACATAAAAATTAAAAAAAAATGCCAAGAGGGAACCAGCAGTTAGCGTAATGGCTATGTCGCTGGACTCCCACGTAGTCGACCGCGGTTCGCGTCTCGGACCCGGTGGCTTACAACTCACGCTGGGCGCATGTGCGTGCATGCCCAAGATCCCGAGAGGAGAATGGAGGAGAAGGGATTGCGGCGTGACCATCCCCCCTGGGCGGTGATCTCTCGCTTTCTGTCTCTATGTCTCTCTCTGTCTGGCGAGCGCACACGCCCTATAGCGAAAAACCTCTCCAAAAAAAAAAAAACAAACAAAAAAAAAATGCCAAGAGAAAAAAAGATAATAAAGATTTGAGTAGAAATAAATGAAATAGAAAATAAGCAAACCATATAGAAAATAAATGAGAGCAAAATCTGGTTCTTTGAAAAGATAAACAAGATTGACACACCATTAGCTAGACTAATTAAGAAGAGAGAAAGGAACCAGATACATCAAATTCACAATGAATCAGGCAACATTACAACTGACAAAACAGAAATACAAAACATTATTAGAGAATACTATGAGTGACTATATAAAGGAAGAAAACCTGGATGAAATGGACAAATTCCTGGACACATACAATCTACCCAGATTGACTCAGGAGGCCATCAAAAGCCTGAATAGACCTATAAAAAGCAATGAGATAGAATCAGTAATAAATAACCTCCCAACAAAGAAAGTCCAGGTCCCAGTGACTTCAGTTCTGAATTTTACAAAACTTAAAAAAAAAGGGTAACCCCCATTCTACTCACACTGTTTCTAGAGATCCAAAAGGAAGGAACCCTTCCAAATTCATTCTATGAAGCTTCCATTACCCTTATTCCCAAAACAGATAGGGATAAAACAAAAAAGGAAAATTACAGACCTATAACTCCAATGAAAATTGATGCAAAAATTCTCAACAAGGTACTTGCCAAACGTATTCAATAGCATATGAAAAGGTTTAATCACAACCAGGTAGGCTTTATTCCAGGGATGCAAGCGTGGTTCAACATATGCAAAACCGTAAATGTAATACACCATATTAACAGAAAGAAAGATAAAAACCACATGATCATTTCAATCAATGCAGAAAAAGCATTTGCAAAATACAACATCCTTTCATGATTAAGACTCTCCATAAAATGGACATAGAAGGATTGTTTCTCAGCATAATAAAAACCATCTATGAAAAAGCTATAGCTAACATTATACTGAATGGGGAAAAGCTGAAAACTTTTCCACTAAAAACTGGTACAAAGCAAGGCTGTCCACTTTCTTTGCTCCTATTCAATATAGTACTGGAAGACCTAGCAAATGTGATCAGACAAGAGAAGGAAATAGAAAGCATTTCAATAAGGAAAGAAGAGTTAAAACTATCCCTGTTTTCAGATGACATGATTGTATACATAGAATACCCAATAGTATCCACAAAAGAACTTCTCAAAGTAATAAATGCATACAGTAAAGTGGCAGGATACAAAATTAACTTCCAGAAATCAGTAGCATTTCTGTATACAAACAAGAAGAAGACAGAGACAGAACTGAAGAAAGTAATCCCATAGCCACAGGAAGTATAAGATAACTAGGAATAAAACTAACCAAGGAAGTCAAAGAACTTTATGAAGAAAGCTGTGAAAACCTTAAAAGGAAATTGATAAGGAAGGACACAAAAAAGTGGAAGGACATCCCATGTTCCTGGATTGGCAGAATTAATTAATTAAAATGGCAATCCTACCCAAATTAATCTACATATTTAATGCAATCCCTATAAAATTGCAAGAGACATTCTTCACAGATCTAAGTCTCTTTACAATCTAAATGATATATAGTGATTAAATGTATAAATAATAATAATTTAACAAAAGATAGTAAAAAAAATGAAAGAGGACAAAGATGAAGTCTATTAAGTACATGAAGGCCAGAATCCATGGTAAGTTTCAAATGACAATCATTTTATGGTCCCAAGGAGTGAAATAATTACAGGAGCATGAGCCATTTCTTTCTCTGTCTTGTCTACCTTTTTGGGTCTGGAAGGTGAGGTTGGAGAAGAAAGGCTATGGCTGACCATGGTCTCTGAAATTGACATCTTTTTATTTATGACAACTGTCCAATGACTACCTGATGCATTTAATTGCCCCATAGTTTCTCCAGTAAGGACTTTGTCAATGTCTATTCACACATAGAGTGCAAAGGAACTTACTTAGCACCCAGAAATATTTTCCTAAAGTAGGTTAATCCTTGTGCAAGATGTGAGTGTCGTCCAACAGGTTTAATATATACAATCTTTGTGCTGGGGCTCTTTAAAAGCTATGGAAATATTCACCATCATGGAAGTTTATAAATTTAAGCCAATCTGTTAGTTCTCCCAAAGTCCAACCTTCTTAAATTGGAATGAGAAATGTTTGTGCCTGTTACTCAGTTAAAATGTCATCTGAAAAAAAAAAAAAAAGAATGTCATCCCCACTTTGCTCAATCATAAGTTTATCTCTCTAGATGACCCAGAAGTTTGAGATAAAACCAAACTGTTTGTAATCTACTTACTGAAATTTTGAAGGTTAATATCCACTAGAATACTGTCTCCAATTTTAACCAAACTCTATGGCTCTGCTATTATGTCCTCTCAGGCATTCTTGATATCTGATACTCTTGCTGCCATGAGAGGGAAGAAAAGGACAATGACACCAATTTCATTCACTCATTTACTCATTCTTCCCATTTTTATTACATATCAACTACATCTTAGGCTGGTAACAAGTTGCTGGGATACTCAAGTTAAGGCTCTAGTTAAGGCACTGTTTGATCCTTACAATATTAAGGTCTGGGCAGCCCGTAGCGTGGTAGTTAAGGCAGCTGAATCCCACATGGTGACACAGTAGCTCGAAAAACATAAACATGCTGTGTGTACGTGTGTGCCCAAAATCCTAAGAGGAGAATAGAGGAGAAGGGATTGGGGCATGGCCATTCCCCCTTGGGTTGTTCTCTCACCTTTCCACTCTCTCTTTCTCCAGTGAGTGCATGTGCCCTGAAGCAAATTTAAAATAAAGTTAAGACCTGTCAGAGGAAGGCAGACATACATGAGTAAGTGCCTGCTGCACTGCTGGCGCTGTGTGAGGTGTACGCCTGGAGATTCTGAGACAGAGAGAACCTCTTATGCATCTTTTGCCCCATTGCATTTTTGGTAATGCCAGAGCTATTTTACCTTAAATTAATTCTCTTTGGGCCAGTAGGTGGCGTGGTGGTTAAGGTGTTGAACTCTCACATGGCCAACCACGGTTCAAGCTCTGACCTGGCAGCTTGAAACTCATTTGGACACATGTGTGTATGTCCCCCAAATCCCCAGGGAATGGAGGAGAAGGGATTGTGGTATGGCCATCCTCCCTGGGGAGTGATTTCTCAGTTTCTGTCTCTCTCTCTCTCCAGAGAGGAGATGCACTCAAGGCAAAAGGCTCTTAAAAATTTTTATTCTCTTTAATGAATCTTGATTCTGGTAAAATGACTGATAGTGATCAGCTACCGAATCATTGAACAGGTTTAAAAACATTCTTCAAATAAGGTGCAACACACTAAAATAAATAACTTTTTTGGCTGGGAAAATTCAGGCACAAACCTGAATACATTAAAATGAAAATATTCTGATGTGACCCAGTTTTCAGTTTCTAATAAAGTGCCATTAGCATGTTTTCCACGTTACATTGTTTCTACATACAGGTACGTTGGTTCTGAACTGAGCTCAAAGCTTGCAGTGCATGGATACGAGGCATGACTGATTAGGTACATACAGGTTCATACATCCTATGTAAAATCTTAGGGACCACTTACGAATGTAATTCCAGGAGATGACACTTTTGGCCGCAGTGGGATTTTTGAAATTCATGGCATCACCCTGAGCGATTTAACTATTTGAGCACTGACAAGATTTGGCCTGCTGCATCTCAACCACAATCAGTCTTTATTTTCCAAGCAGCACATTCATGACAAGTAAAGGTTAATCCGCTTCCTCTATGCTTTTAATTACTCTTTCAGTATGTTTTTTTTTTCCCCTGAAAATGTAGAAAAATAAAATTCCTCTGGCTTTATTGTGGTGCACATGATATAAATATATTAGAGCCGTTTGAAGAGCACACACTCACTCCTCGCTCCGCGGAGGAGCTGTGTCCCGCCTCACTGTGCAGCGAAGGATCTCGGATTTGGATTTCCACCTGAGCTCTTTTCCCTTCCTTTAAGCTGAGATGTTGCTACCTTCTGTGGAAATGAATGAAGACCACCCGATGACAAGCAGCAGAGGCTGTTTATCCAGAGCCCACCGTAGTGCAAGAGTCAGCCACAATCCTGTGTGATTTGCAGAGACATGCAGGGCAGCAGAGGAGGGAAAGTTTTATAGTTAAGAGAGAGGGAGGCTTCAGACCTGTTCTGACTGGAAGCTGCTGGGATGGGACCAGCTGGAATGGAATAATAAGAGGGGGGTGTCTTACATGGTTAGTTTGAGGAGCGTATTTGGCCTTTTCTGCTTGGTCTTGAGTTGGAAACAAGAGGGAAAAATAGGAAACTCAGTCTTTTCACTAAATCCTTTTTTTTTGGGGGGGGGGAGAGGTTTTTACTATAGGGTGCGTGCGCTCGCCAGACAGACAGAGAGAGACAGAGAGACAGAAAGCGAGAAATCACCCCGCAGGGGGGATGGTCACGCCGCAATCCCTTCTCCATTCTCCTCTCGGGATCTTGGGCATGCATGCACACGCACCCAGTGTGAGTTTTAAGTCACCGGGTCCAGGACTCGAACCGCAGTCGACTACATGGGAGTCCAGCGACATAGCCATTACGCTAACTGCTGGTCCCGTGTCTTTAACTAAATCCTGACCATTTGCAGCTATTGCTTCAGGGGGTGTGGGTCCGAGTTCTGTTGTCACGTATGGGCTGCTCTTTGTCCATTTGTGTGAGATTTGGACTCTCCCTTGAGTGTCCCCACACGTTTTTACCTTCACAGCTACCGTCTGTTCTCTAGTCTCTGATACTTTCCTGATAACATGAGGCAAATTAGAGACCTGAGTGCACCCACCTACGTGAACAATATGAGGAATGAAGCACTGGTGGCCTTCAGAATGAGCCTTTGCAAATGAGCCTTGAGCTCTTGTGTAACAGTAACAGTTTTTATCATAACTCATGTAAGACTGAAGCACATATACCATTTTTGGAGGAATAACGTCTTAAGACATACTTAAAAATTGTTCTCAAATTATGTCCCACCACACAAATGCTCTGGGAGGCCGGCCCATGTGGGAAGGTCCCAGGCTCCTATTGAGTGACCTTCCTGAGTGTGTTGGGAGTTGTGTGCTCGTGATCCAGGGCTGGCTGCTGCTGGGGTGAGTTGCTGCCTTGGGAACCTGTTAGGGTTGCTGTTTTTTTTTTTTTTTTTCTTTCCTTTCTCTCAAAGAAAAAATAGATAATGAACTTAAACATTTTTGTAAAAAATATTATCTTCAGTAGGTGGCATAGTGGTTAAGGTGTTGTACTTCCATGTGGCCAACCATGCTTCGAGTCCTGGACCTGGACACTTGAAACTCATGCCAGGCACTTGTGTGTGTGTTCCCAAAATCCTGAGAGGAGAATGGAGGACAAGAGATTGCTGCATGGCCATCCATCCTCGGGGTTGATTTCTTGCTTTCTATAGCTCTGTCTCTCCGGCAAGTGTATGCACCCTAATAGTAAAAATCTCTCTAAAAAATACTATTTTCTGCTGAGCTCTAGAGTTATACATGATATTCATGGATAGTCTGTACAAGTAGTCTTGAAGACAGCTGAGTGTAAGTTTGGAATGTCTTGAGTAGGGTAGGTCAGGTTACACCTTGTACAGAGTGGGGTTCCATGAGTAATGTTCAGAATCCGAACCTGGCTTTGCTGTGTGATACTGAGGCAGATTAACCTCCTCTCATTAATTATATACATAAAAGTTTGTGTTTTTGATAAGGAAGTTACAAATAGTTTCAGAAAACTATAAAATGGAGAAGATTCCTCATGGCTCCTGGGAACTAGATATTTCAGGGGACAGGAGAAATGAAGATTTTCTACTCATAATTTAGCCTCCAGCAAGCAAAGCTAGCGTGGTAGGGAGCCCCTCTGGCCTTCTATCTCTGTCTCTCTGTCTCTGTGTCTCTATCTCTCTCTGCTCCTGTCTCTCTTTTTTTTTTTGGTAATTTTTCCTTTTTACGATTTTTTTAAAGGTAAAGATTTTCTCTGGCTCTCAGCTCCACCTTTTGTTTTGTTAATAATCCCTTCTGTTCCTTCCTCCCAGGCAGGAGAGTTGAGCCCTTTCTTCAGAAGATTCCCCATGGCTCCTGTGAACTAGATATTTCGCGCTGCGTGGTTTTCTATTTAGTGATTTTTTTTAGAAAAAGAACAGTAATTATAATTTTTTTTTGTCTTTTTTTTTTCTCTTTTTGTTGTTGTTTCTCTCTCTCTTTTTCATTTTCCCTTTTCTTGTCTCTCCACCCAATATCTACTGAATCTGCTGCACCAGCGATCACAACAGAACAGCAAACAGATTCTAGAACACCTCTGTCTGCTTGCTCCTGAACACTGAGGCTTAACTTCAAGAATTTGAAAGAAACACACCATCCATCAGATGACAAGAAAACACCGCCGGATCACGAGAAATATGGGAAAACGAGAAAATACCTCTCCTCCAAGGGAAAAGAGTAACTCTCCTTCATCCACAAGCAGTTCGGTGAAAGTCATGGAAATGTCTGATAAGGAATTTAGAGCATTCATAATGTCGAAGCTAACAGAGATGGAAGAAAAGAGAGATAATGAACTGCTAAAGAGAAAGGAGAAAGAAGTTGACGAGTTCCAGGAGATGAGGAAATTCTTGCAAGATCTAAAAGAGGAATTACACACTTTACAAAAGACTCAAACGGAACTGCTAGAGATCAAGTCTATAATACAAGAAGTCAAAATCTCCCTTGAAAGTATTAAAAGCAGACTAGATCATTCAGAAAATAGAATCTCAGATGTAGAAGAGAAAATGGCTGGCTTAGAAAAATCCACCATGAAGACTGAGAAAATAGCCCCAAAATTTGAGAATGATATGCGAGAAGTACTGGATATCATCAAACGTCCAAATATCCGGATAATTGGCATTCCAGAAGGTGAAGAGACCTATAAGGGCATTGATAATCTATTCCATGCAATCCTGCAAGAAAACTTTCCAAACCTAGAGAGGCATTCGAAGATCCAGTCCCAGGAAATACAAAGGACCCCAAATAGAATCAACCCAAGAAGATCTTCTCCAAGACACATTATAGCCAGGTTGACCAAAACCACAGACAAAGACAAGATACTAAAATTGGCAAGAGAAAAACATCAAGTTACCTACAAAGGACATCCCATCAGGCTAACAGCAAATCTCTCATTGGAAACAATGCAAGCAAGGAGAGAATGGGAAAATATATTCAAAGTGTTACGAGAGAAGCAATTTCAGCCAAGAATACTGTACCCGGCAAGATTATCTTTCAGGTGGGAAGAAAAGACAAGAACATTCTCAGATAAACAAAACCTGAAAGAATTTACCAGCACCAGACTAGATCTCCAAGAAGTTCTCAAGGGTGTGCTGTATTAAGAAAATTAAACACAGACACATGGAAATAAGAGTCCAAAAACTATGAAAGTGGCCAACTTAATCATAGGGACAAGTCTGGAGTTGAATATTATATCCCAGAATTTAATCAGGAAAATTGAACCATAACAGAAGATAAAAGTTCATGAGACTGATAGGGTCATGCACCTACCATTTGAACAGAATACTAACTTGTTTCCTGGCTTTAAGCAAAGTTCCTTGGCACTTCTTTGAGTTAAGTTAAAATTGGTTTTCTTAGTAGTAATGAGTGAACTCACCATTGAAAGTAGTTAGATTGTGTAGGAAATTGTGTGATCAATGCAATGTGGGTGGGAAGGGAATGAAGGACAATTGTAGACACCAGAGGTGGTGTGAGAGGAGGGTGGGAAGGGACAGAGGATCAGAAAGAGGGGTAGAAGTAATTCTAGGAACTAGTAATGGAAAATTTTTTGTAATGTGCATGATTGAGTCACTATGCAGTGTGTACTGGATGGGAGATTGCATTTTGTATGCTGTGATGAAGCTTAGGGAAGGAATGTAAATTGAGTTACAAAGAAAAAAAGTTTCAGGAAAAAAATATATATCTATTCAATGACTGCAGTAGGATATGTAGCCACAGCTAGGTGCTACTTTATAGGATGTGTAAAATAAGACTTGTGTTCATGGAAATGTGTGTATCACCTGTGTTTGCTATGAGGGTATTTGGATTGATTAGGGTCTTTGGTGATACAATAAAATGTGAGGAGAAACAGTATAGAAAGCAAACATAGATACCAGAGACAGTGTGGGAGGAGAGTGGGAGATGGCAGAGGGTAAGAGATAGGGAATCAAGGATGGGGAGAAAAAAAAAAAGGAAAACATACAGAAGACAAGAAATGGAAGATCATTTGCTGACAATAACATGTTTGTTGATGTGCTTGATTGAGACAATATATAGTGTACTCTGGATGGAAAATCTCATTTTGTATGCTGTAATGATGTTCAGTGAATGAATGCAAATAAATAAATTGAAGTAAAGAAAAAAAAAGAAAACTATAAAATGATAGATGTTTCAAAAATTTAAATTTGAAATTATTTTTATGGTCCTACCATTGCAGCATTTAAAATTGCTTTTTATCCCAGATTTATCAAATTTGTAAATTTGGTCTTTTGACTTAGAACTCCTATAAGCCAGAAGTCCCTTCTCAAATTTTGTCAGTAAATTTAATGTTTTGCCCTGGAAGAATCATCTATAACTTGTTGAAATTTAGAAGATGAGGATTGGGACTGTTAGTCGATGATATTGATGACATGTAAATGAACATTGATGCTGGAATGTTAAGGACTTTTTGGGATGTTGGGTTGGGGTAAATATATTTTGCACATAGAACATGAATTTTGGGGTCCAGAGGATAGACTATTATGGGTTAAATTGCATGCCCCCAAAAGATATGTTGAAGTCCTAATACATAGTACTTCAGAATGTGATTTTATCTGGAAACAAGATCATTACACAGCTAATACATTTTTTATTAAAACATTTTTGTTATAGGGTGTGACAGAGAGATAGAAAGGAAGAAGTTACCCATTCCTCAACCCCAGGAGATGGTCATGCCACAATCCCTTCTCCTCTATTCACCTTTTGAGATTTTGGACATGCACACATACATGTGAGTTTTAGGCTGCCAGGTCCAGGATTTGAACAGTGATTGACTACGTGGGAGTCCAGCAACATAACCGTTCAGACATCTGCTGGTTCTCACAGTTCATAGAATTCAATGAAGCCATGAAGGTAGGCCATGCTGGTATCTTTATAAAGGGGAATGTGGACACAGAGGCAGAATGCAAACTCAGGGAAGATGATGTGAAGAGACCCTGGGAGAAGACAGCCACCTGTCTGTTGATGAACACGTGAGGGAACCAAAAGCGAGGCAAGAGGCCGGGGACAGATTCCCTGGAGTCTTCAGAGGGAATGTGGCCAAGTCAACAGTTTGATGTCAGATTTCCAACTCCCAGAATGTGAGACAATACATTTCTATTGTGCAGAGCCACCTAGTGTGAGGTGCTTTGTTATGGCTGCTCTGGGAAGTCATACAGAATTCATGCCCAACTTTGAATCTGCAGTTGGGATCAATGAGCTTTATAGCAACATCGGTAGGGCGCCATAGAGTTTTAGACCTTTAGGTAACGTCCCCTCCCCTTTCCACTGAACCGAACACCATTGACTCTAAATGATGTGACTGGATTTTTATTAATGCTTCCTGCAAGCCACTCTTGAAGCTTTTCCATTAGCTGAAGTATGCTATCACAGTTTCATTTTAGTAAATTGTGAACAAATGAAAATTGCAATTTTTGCATCTTTTCTGAATTACGAAAGCATGAATTTGCTACTGCTTTTGGATCTAGAAAAGGTATGTACGATATTAGAAAACAGGAAATAGCATTTTCCTTAGAAAAATATAGTAAAACATTTTAAATATCATTTTACATATTTGATGATTTGGTATCATTTTAATATCATTTAACCCCAGTTAGAATGACTAAGATAAAAAAATGAAGAACAAAAAGTGCTGATGAGGCTGTGGGTAAAAAGGGAATTCTCTT
The DNA here is from genome assembly GCA_026018925.1 of Tupaia tana. NCBI lineage: Eukaryota > Metazoa > Chordata > Mammalia > Scandentia > Tupaiidae > Tupaia > Tupaia tana. Next base: position 146,497,704 of record JAKSZU010000002.1, read on the forward strand.
ACACTGTTGGTGGGAATATAAATTAGTCCAGCCTCTGTGGAAAAGAATATGGAGATTCATTGAAAACCTACAAATAGAACTTTCAATATGACGCAGTAATTCCACTTCTTGGTATCTACCCAAACAATAAGAAAACATTCAGTTGGAAAGACATCTGCACATCCATGTTTATTACAGCATTATTTACAATTTCTAAAACATAGAACCTAAGTGTCTAAAAATTGATGACTGGGTTGAAAAACTGTGGCACATATAAATTATGGAATATTAGACAGATACAAGAAACAATGAGATTCTATTGTTCAACTCTAAATGGATGAATATAGAAGACTCAATGTTGACCAAAGTGAGTCAGTTTTTGAAAGATACACACTGTATATCCCCATTCAGTTGGTACTGAGTGCCGGTACTTTATGGCAGAGTTTGAGAGATATGAAGATGTGATGGTGGAGAGGACGGATGTGGATGCTAGACCTTTGGTAAGGGGAAAGTGGTTTGTAGAGACTGGGTGGTAGATGGTGGGTTTGGATGGTGGATGTGAGAAAAAAATTTTAGAGAACCAGCAGTTAGCGTAATGGCTATGTTGCTGGCCTCCCATGTAGTTGACTGCAGTTCGAGTCCCAGGTCTGGTGGCTTAAACTCATGCTGGGCATGTGTGCGTGCGTGCCCAAGATCCTGAGAGGAGAATGGAGGAGAAGGAGTTGTGGCGTGGCCATCCCCCCTGGGGGTGATTTCTTGCTTTCTGTCTCTCTGTCTCTCTTTGTCTTTCTGGCGAGCACATGCTCCCTATAGCAAAAACTTCTCCAAAAAAAAAAAAAAAAAAAGAATTTTAGGACAGTCATATCTGCTTAAAAGTATCATTTGTCTACTAAACTAGTCTGTAGATTGTTTCATAAATGCTTTATCAAATTATGAAAATTCAAGTGCAAATAATTTCTAAAGATTATAAATGATAAACTTATGCTTACAAGAGAAAAACAAATAGTCACCCCCCCCCTTTTTATTCTTTCTTTTTTTGGTATTGTCTGCAAATAGTTCACACCAGTGTGTATTTGTGAATTTGTCATCAAAAGATCAGTTTGCTGAAAAGAAAGGACTGATGAGTGTGCAAGTGGTACAATGCTTTGTGGAATTGTAGTTGATCATTAGTTTGCATCTGTAAGTTATAGTTATAAATATTATCTGTATTTCTGGTACATACAACTTGACACTTTGAAGTTTGTATCTGTGAAATTGCAACTGAAATTTATTTTCCCAATGTTTTCTGAATGAACTGAATAGTTTCTGTTAAAAAAAGAGGAAAATATAATAAAACACGGTGTAGAAGAGTACCTAGTGTTTGACTTTTGGCGTAATCGTGATAGCAGAGACAGAAGCGCCGAGCAAGGACTTGCCACTTATTTGTATTTTGGCAGCAGCCAGACTACATGCTGACTGCCTCAGACACATTAGGGCGGAAACAGTCTCTTTTGTATTTCTTTCTTTGTGCATTAAATCTTATTGTGCCATTTGTTTTGTCACCGGGGGAGGAAGGAAAGCCAAGCAAACAAATGTTGGAGTGAAAGAAAATACATAAATCTACTAAATATTTAAATGGCCATTTCTCCTGTTGACAAAAAGCATGAATTGGAAAAAGTACTTAATTCTAGCAGAGTCTGGGCCAGTTTGCCAGCTCATGCTGTTTTTACCTATGTTCTCCAAATTTCTACTTATGTGTTATTTTCATACCTATCATTTCCCTAACCTTTTATTTATCCTTATTATAGTATTGTGTGTGTTACAATTCCATCCCAGAGGTACTGCAATTTGTTGAACCAGTTTCCTATGAAAGAGCATTGAGATGTTTATAATCACTTGTTATTAGAAACACTGTTACAAAGAATCAACCTTATTGATATACTTGTATGTGTGTTTGAAAGTATATGTATGATAGAATTCTTGAAATGAAAATGCTGAATTAGTTACGTGTGCTTTCAGTTTTAAAACACGCTATTAAATTGCTTTGGACAGAGGTAAGAGGAACTGCTTTGCCAGTCTTACCTAAACGTCATTGAACTTTTCAATCCTTGCCAACCTGATAAGAAATTTATCTGAAAATTTTATTGTAATTATTTTATTATATGTAATCTTAAACATATTTTTATACTAGTCCTTTGTTACATAAGTTACAAATACATATCTCAGTCTATCAATTGCTTTATCTTCATCTTTTTTTAAATTTTTTGCTCTATGGTGCATGTGCTTACCAGGAAGAGCAGGAAGAGAGAGAGAGAAGATGAGAACTCACCCCCTGGGTTGATTGCCATTCTGCAATCTCTTCTTGTTCTCCTCCTGGGATTTTGGGTAGGCATACATATGTACCCAGCATGTTTTTTGGCTGCTGAGTCTGACTTGAACTGCTCAGTCTGACTTGAACTGCTCAGTCTGACTTGAACTGTTCAATTGAACATGTGGGATCCAGCTATCTAAACTTCCATGCCACCTACTGACCCTATTTACCTTATCTTTGATCAGAGTGAAATTTTGCTATGCAAAAATTTCAATTTTTAAATTAAAAATGTATGAATATAATCTTTCATACTCTTAGGTTTTGTTTCATATTTAACATGCCTTTTTTCTTTATTATTATTATTTATACATTTAATCACTATACATCATTTTGATTGTAAAGAGGTTTTAACCAGCATGATATACGCTCCAGTCCAGCCCAGTTGAGAACACTATACACATCCTCATCAATAGATAATAAACCATATCTGTGTCCCACAAATGTCTTACCTTCCTATTTTTTTCCCCAATTTTCCTTTCTTATACTCATTCTTTCCTACACTCTCCTTCTACTTTTTCTCTAGTGTCCATAAAATTTTTTAGTGTTTTTATGTCCTCTAGTCTTTCAGTCTCTACCACAGAGTACAGACAGTCAGTATACGTTAAGTGGAGATATGCAATGTCTCTCTTCCATAGCCTGACTTGCTTCACTCAGCAACAAATCTTCCATATTCATCCACTTTCTATTAAATTCCAGGGCCTTGTAGTTTTTTTATGGCTGAATAGTTTTTCATGGAGTATATGTGCCACACATTTTCAATCCATTCATCTGTTTGTGGACATTTGGATTGGTTCCATGTCTGAACAGTCATGAATAATGCTGCAATAAATATAGTTGTGCAATAAACATCGATGTTCAAGAGCTTTTCTGACTGAGCATTCTCCTGTCCTTTGGGTAGATATCCAGGAGTGGAATTGCCGGATCATATGGTAGTTCTATTTGAAGGTCTTTGAGGAGCCTCCATGTTGTTTTCCACAGTGGCCGGAGCAATTTACATTCCCACCAACAATGTAGGAGAGTTCCCCTTTCACCACACTCCCTCCAGCACTTATCATTTTTCTTTTTTTTTTTTTAAACTTTGCCATTCTGACTGGGGTTAGATGGTAACTCATTGTGGTTTGATCTGCATCTCCCTTATGATGAAGGATGTTAAACATTTTTTTCATATGATTTTTGGCTGTTCAGATGTCTTCTTTAGAGAATTGTTTATTCAGCTCATTTTCCCATCTTTTAATTGGGCTAATCATTTTCTTCTGGGTAAGCTTCTTGAATTTCCTGTGTATTCTGGTTATCAGTCTCTTATCTGAGGCATAGTTAACAAAAATTCTCTTCCATTTTGAGGGTTGTCGATTCACACTAATTACAGTATCCTTTACTATACAGAAACATCTTATTCTAATGTAACCCCAACTATCTATTTTGAGGATTATTGCCTGTGCTTTGGGGGTCTTGCTTAAGAAATTTTGCCTACCCTAATGTCTCCCAGAGTTTCCCCAGTGTTTTCCAGCAAATGTTTTATAGTTTGCAGTCTTAGGTTTAGATCTTTGATCCACTTTGAGTTGATTTTTATTAATGGGAACAGATAAGGGTTCGGATTCACCTTTGTGCAGGTGGATACCCAGTTTTTTCAGCACCATTTGCTAAATAGGTTTTCCTTTTCCCCCTGGATCGACTGATACCCTTTGTCAAAATTCAGTTGGCTGTATATTTTGGGGTTTATTTCTGAGGTCTCTACTCTGTCCCATCGGTCCTTATGTCTGTTTTTGTGCCAATACCATGTTGTTTTGATTATCACATAATTGCAATATATTTTGGGGTCAGGAAGTGAGATGCCACCTACTCCATTCTCTTTGCGAAGGATGGCCATGGCAATATGGGATCTTTTATGGTCCCAGACTAAGTCTATGATTGTCTTTTCTAGATCTGTGAAGAATGTCTCTTGTAATTTTATAGGGATTCCATTAAATATGTAGATTAATTTGGGTAAGATTGACATTTTGATTATATTAATTCTGCCAATACAGGATCATGGGATATCCTTCCATTTTTTTTCATGTCCTTTTCAATATTCTTTTTAAGGTTTTCACAGTTTTCTTTATAGAGGTCTTTGACTTCCTTGGTTAGTTTTATTCCTAAGTAGCTGATATTTCTTGTGACTATGGTAAATGGGATTATTTTGTTCAGTTCTGTCTCTGTTTTCTTGTTTGTATTTAGAAATGCTATAGATTTTTGTAAGTTAATTTTGTATCCTGCCACTTTACTGTATGCATTTATTACTTCAAGTTGTTTTTTTTGTGGACACTATTGGGTCTTCTATGTGTACAATCATGTCATCTGCAAACAGAGGTAATTTCAACTCTTCTTTCCCTATTGGAATACCTTTTATTTCCCTCTCTTGTCTGATCACATTGGCTAGGACTTCCAGTACTATATCGAGTAGGAGTGTCTTGTACCAGTTTTTAGGGGAAAGCTTTTCCGCTAAAAACTGGAAACATTTTTAGTGTTTTTAGTGGAACATTCAATATAATGTTAGCGATAGATTTTTCATAAATGGTTTGTATTATGCTGACAAACACTACTTCTATGTCAATTTTACTGAGAGTCTTAATCATTAAAGGAATTTGTATTTTGTCAAATGCTTTTTCTGCATTGATTGAAATGATCATACGGTTTTTAAATCTTTCTTTCTGCTAATACGGTATATTACATTTATGGTTTCGTGTATGTTGAAACACCCTTGCATCCCTGGAATAAAGCCTACCTGGTTGTGATGAATAAACTTTTTTATATGCTATTGAATATGGTTAACAAGTATCTTGTTGAGAACTTTTGCATCTATATTCATCATAGATATAGGTCTGCAGTATTCCTTTTTTGTTGTATCTTTATCCATTTTGGGAATGAGGGTAATGGAGGCTTCATATAATGAATTTGGAAGGATTCCTTCCTTTTGGATCTCTAGAAACAGTGTGAGTAGAATGGGGGTCAGCCATCTTTAAAAGTTTTGTAAAATTCAGCAGTGAAGCCATCGGGACCTGGACTTGTCTTTGTTGGTGGTTATTTATTACTGATTCAGTCTCATTGCTCATTGCTGAATACGGCTATTCAGGCTATCTACGTCTGTTGTAATGTTACCTGATTCATTGTGAATTTGATGTATCTAGTTCCTTTCTCTCTTCTTAATTAGTCTAGCTAATGGTGAGTCAATCTTGTTTATCTTTTCAAAGAACCAGCTTTTGCTCTCATTTATTTTCTGTATAGTTAGCTTATTTTCTATTTCATTTACTTCTGCTCAAATCTTTATTAGTTTTTTTCTCCTGGCAGATTTTGGATTTTTATGTTGCTGTTTTTCCCATTCCCTGAGGCATGATGTTAGGTTGTCCTTTTGCAACCATTCCATCTTTTTCCAGTGTGCACTAATTGCTATGAATTTCCCTCTTATGACTGCTTTTGCAGTGTCCCATAAATTATGGAAACTTGTGTACTCATTATCATTTGTTTCCATGAATCTTTTGATTCCAGGCTTAATCTCTTCAGTAGTCATGAAGTCATTCAGAAGTAAATTAGCTTGCATTTGTGTATTTTCGAGGGTTTTTCCTGAGGTTAATATCAAGTTTAATTCCATCATGGTTGAGAAGATGCTGGATATAGTTTCTATGCCTTTGAATCTGTAAATGCTGTATCCTATCATGAGGTCAATCTTCAAGAAAGTACCATGCAGGACTGAGAAAAATGTATATTTTGTGTTTTTTGGGTGGAAAGTTCTATACCTGTCTATCAAGTCCATCTGATTTATGGTATCATTAGGACCAAAATCTCTTTGCTTATTTTTGGTTTCATAGACCTTTCTAAAGGAGATAATGGGGTATTGTGATCTCCAAAAATTATTATGGTACAGTCTATATGTCCTTTTAGATCTTTCAGTCTTTCCTTCATACATTTGGTTGCTCCTGAGTTGGGTGCATAGATATTTATAAGCATTATATATGCCTTATGAATTAATCCTTTTACTATGATATATGCCCTTCTTTGTCTCTTCTTACAGTTTTTGCCTTAAAGCACATTTTGTCCAAAATCAGTATAATGACTCCCACTGTTTTTTTGATTTCCAGGTGCATGGAATACCTTTTCCAGTTCTTCACTTTTAGTCTATTTATGTTTTTATCCATGAGATTGGTTTCTTTTAGGCAGCAGATTGAGGGTTTCTGATTTTTAATCCAGTTAGTCATTCCATGTCTCTTGATTAGAGAATTTCATCCATTAACATTTAACATTACTATCAATATTTCCAGACTTATCCCTGTCCATTATGTTGGCCATATACTAGGTTGTTTTCTGTTCTCTTATTGCTGTCTGTCTGTCTTTAGTTTTCTTGGTATAGTACTCCTTTCAGAATTTCTTGAAGAGCTGGCCTAGAATTGGTAAATTCTTTCAAATTTGATTTATCTGAGAACATTTTTATTTTCTTTTCCCATATGAAGGATAATTTTGCCAGGTATAGTATTCTTGGTTGAAATTGTTTTTCATTTAACTCTTTGAATATATTCCCCCATTCTTTCCTTACTTTCTTTGTATCCGATGAGAGGTTGGGTGTTAGCCTGATGGGATAGCCTTTGTAAGTGATTTGATGTTTCTGTCTTGCCAATCTCAGTTTCTTGTCTTTGTGGTTTTGGCCAATCTAGCTATGATGTGCCATGAAGAGGATCTTCTTGGATTGATCCTTCTTGGGGTTTTTGTATTTCTTGGGTCTGAACGTTTGTGTGCCTCTCTAGACCTTGAAAGTTGTCCTCCAGAATTTTGTGGAATAGATAATCAATGCTCTTATTAGTTTCTTCACCTTCTGGGATACCAATTATTTGGATGTTTGGACATTTCTTAATTTCTGTTATTTCTCATAATGTATCCTCAGTTTTCTTGGCTGTTTTCTCAGTACTTTTGATAATTTTTCTAGGTCAGAGGTTTTGTCTTCTACTATGTAAATTCAATTTTTTGTATGGTCTAGCCTACTTTTAATACTTTCAAGGGAGGTTTTGATTTCTTGTATTATAGCCTTCATATCTAACAGTTCTGTTTGATTCTTTTTTATGGTGTCCAATTACTTTTTTCATATTGTGGAAGGACTTTCTAATCTTTTTCTCTCTCACATCTCATAGTTTTGTTACCATGAATATTTTAAATTCTTTTTCTGACATTTCAGTAATATCCTCGAAATTTTCTCTATTTGGAGATGAGTTTCAGTGATCCCTTGCTGGATATGTATTACTTGATTCTCTCACTCTTGAGGGTCTTCTCTGATTTTTAGTCATTTGGTAATTTGTTCACTCTTGGCTTACTTGTTTGTGAAGGATTCTGTGACTGTGAACTCGTGTATTTCCCTTATTGTGAAATAGTTTGGTGCTCTTTTCTTTCTTCTACTGCATCCTTCAGTGTGGGAATCACTGTGTAAGTTTTGTGGTTGGATTCATGAAGGGGAATTTCACTCTTTTTGCTCTAATTACAGTGAAGTGCAAGGAATTTTCTAAAACTCACAATGTTCAGATGTTTAGCTTTTGTGCATCTAGTCTTCTCTACACAGTAGGTAAGGGCTGAGCAGTAAAACAGGAAAGTAAGTAAAAAGACAAAGAAAGTAGGAAGTAGAAAAAGCAAAGAAAAAGGAAGGAAAGAACTAGAATAAAAAGAGGAGAAAATAACCAGATACCATGTGGTAGATAATGAAACTGGGTTAAAAATAGAACACCACATGGTGCACCAGCATAGTCAGAGGTGGAGTTGCGGGGATGCCTTCTGTCCTGGTTGACAGAATAGGAGACAAGTTAGCGAGGGAAAGTCATATACAGGGCAGAAAGCTATTTAAAAAAGAAAAAAGTTAAAAGGGACAGAGAATAACAAGAGGGACAGGGACACTCACCTACCTGGCTAGCACTGGGATCTGGTAGCGGGGAGACTCTGACTGGGGCGCAGCTTTACAACTGTGAAGCAGAACCCAGAGGGCCAGCAGTCAGAGGTGGAGGTGCCTGGATGCTTTTTGTCCTAATTGAGGGTAAAAGGGCCATACTTAACATGCCTTTAATTTTGAGATCATGAAAACATTTTCTTATTATTTTCCCTAAAGTTTGCTATTTAGATCTTTAATTAATTTAGAAGTCATTTTAAGTTAGTAGTAAAAAGTATATCTAACATTCTGTTTTCCTAGATGGCTCTCATTAATCTCAACAATGTTTACTAATTGGTTCATCTTTCCCACTTTAGTCTAAAATGTCATATATTTAGGAAATAAATACTGCTATGGTTTTAATGTGTGCCCCTGAAGTCCTTGTGTTGAAATTAGTTCGCTATTGTGACTATATTAAGATGATAGAAACAATTCAGTTTGTGATATTAAACATGCAGCATTTGGGAGGTAATTAGATAAAGCCATCAGCGTGGACCCCTCTTGACTAAACACTGGTGGCTTTATAAGAAGAGGGAGATAGGACCGGCAGGTGGATGGTGACTAGGGGTGCTGGGCTCCCACATGGCTGACCACGGTTCAAGTCCTGGACCTGGCAGCTTGCTTTCTCACTTTCTCTGTCTCCCTCCTTCTGCCCTCTCTGGTAAAATTAAAATAAATAAATAAAATTTTAAAAAGAAGAAGAAGAAGGAGAGAGATGTGAGCTGGCACCTGCTCTTGCCCTCACCTTCTGACGCCCCGCACAGCCCTGGACATCGGCAGAGTTCCTACAAGTGTGCATGCATGCCCAAAGAGGGGAACGGAGGAGAAGGGATTGTGACATGGTCATGCCCCTGGGGGGAGGGGGGTGATCTCTCACTTTCCTGATTTACGTTTCTTTCTGGTGAACGCAAGTTTCCTATGACAAAAACAAAACAAAACAAAACAGTGTAATTTATTTCTTCATGAGCAAGAGACATAGAGAGCAAGCAAGAGAGACTAAGAGAGAGAACGTCTCCAGTGGCTTTCGAATGCCACAATCCACACCCAGCTTTAACTATGTCTAGATCAAGGGCATGCATGTACCTGGCATACTCAGGAAGTTATCTGGATGTACGACAAGCAGATGGTGTAATAGTTACATTGCTGGACTCCCACATGTCACCACGGTTCAAGTCCCAGATCCAGCAGCTTAAAACTCATGCCAGGTGCCTGAGTGTGCATGCCCAAATCACAAGAGGAGAATGAAAGAGAAGGGATGGTAGCATGGCCATCTCCCCTGGGGGGTGGATTCTCGCTTTCTGTCTCTCCGTCTCTCTCTTTCAGGCAAGCACACACACCCTATAGCAAGAATCTCTCTCTCAAAAAAAGAAAGTTATCTGGATGCAAACCTGGAACTCTCCCATGTGGTCAGGCATGAAGAGCATTACATTTTACCACTGTGCCACCTTCTGGCCTCCGCTTCAAGCTCTTTCTTCAAAGTCAATTGTTCATTTTTAATTTGTGAAAGATTTTATTATAACTTATATCTGTTCTGTAACAATCATTTTCTAGCAAGTGTTTGTTACCTGCCATTTATTTTTGCTTGCTCTATAGTGCCTTAGTTGAGATCTATTAATGCTTTGAGTTCTTTCTCTATTAGTCATTCTTTTTTTTTTTTTTTTTGTAGAGGTTTTTGTTATAGGGCAGGTGCACTCCCCAGACAGACAGAGAGAGACAGAGAGACAGAAAGCGAGAAATCACCCCCCAGGGGGGATGGCCACGCCGCAATCCCTTCTCCTCCATTCTCCTCTCAGGATCTTGGGCACTCATGCACACGCGCCTGGTGTGAGTTTTAAGCCACTGGGTCCGGGACTCGAACCGCGATCGACTACATGGGAATCCAGCGACATAGCCATTACGCCAACTGCTGGTCCCTCTATTAGTCATTCTTCTTATCATAGTTCTAATTGACATAGTGGTTGTACATATTAGGAGATACAGTATGGGTTTTTGATACATGTATACAATGTGTAATGATCAAATCAGGACAAGAAACATATCCAACATCTCTCTATATATATACATTTTTTTGAGAGTTTTTTTTTTTTTTTTTTTTTTTTTTTTTTTTTTTTTGCTATAGGGCACACATGCTTGCCAGAAAGACAGAGAGAGACAGAGAGACAGAAAGCGAGAAATCACCCCCCGGGGGGGATGGCCACGCCGCAATCCCTTCTCCTCCATTCTCCTCTCAGGATCTTGGGCACGCACGCACACGTGTCTGGCATGAGTTTAAACCACCAGGTCCAGGACTCGAACTGCGGTCAACTACATGGGAGTCCAGCAACATAGCCATTATACCAACTGCTGGTCCCCCATCTCAACATATTACTTGTCTTTGAATAAATCAGTTTTTCTTCATCCAAAATTTTACTGGAAGTTTGTATGACAGTGGTGTATTTTAAAATAGCAGGACTTTTAATTCTGGCCTACTCATGTTTTGTATTTGACTTCTTCTCCAGCAGATAAAAACAGCCAACTTAAAGCTGTCCATGATGTAACATCTCTGTCTCTGCCCCTTGCCTCCCTCCTGCAATCATGGTTTGTCTGCAGGAGCCTGTGCTCTGAGCAGAACTCACCAGCCATTGCACACCTTTGTTACTGTAAGCTGATTTTGGTTTACCACCTCAGGGAATGTCCCTTATCTTTGAGACTTATACTTCCACGCATTTATGGAGACAGGCAACCAACCTGCCCTTTTTCTGATTCATTTTTTTCCCCCAATTAGAATATTAGTGCTTAGAAGCCATTCCAGTTTGCAGTTCCGAGCTGTAGATAATTCCTATTTGAATCAGGCCATAACTATAATGCTAAGCAGCTCACTGTCTAATTCAGCCAAACGTCTTCACTTTGGACGATCTTCTTCCGGCACCCTCCTTTCCAGATTGTTGAATGACAAAGTCTCCTCTGCATTAAGACCTAAATCTTGACCCCTTTCAGCTCCAGGAAGTTGGCATGTTTCTCAATGGAAATTTTTACTTAAAAAAATTTTTCAGCAGAGCAGAAGCAAAGAACAGAAAGTCTTAGATGTGGTAAGAAAGAAACTCTAAGTCTAGAAGTAAAACGTTTGGAAAATTGTTTAAAAATGTAAATATAGTGAAAGCAGAAGATAGTTATAGGGCACAGAAGAGGAAAGATGGGTGGGTTTTTAAGTTTTTGAAGTTTCTTAAAGTTGATTAACACTCGGTAGCCTTTTACAATCTGGTGTGCAAAGACAGATCCTGCTCAAAAAGAATCAGAATGAGATCATTTTAGCATGTTTTCCCAGAGAAAATCCCCTCCTGTCCATGATTTTTATTATTTGAAAGGAACAGTAGTGGCACTGTCTTTCTAAATTGATCATATATCCCCCTGAATGTCAAGGCCAAAGTGGTCATTGAAAATGCATGTAAGTCTCCAAGCTTAAGTTGATGATACGATAAAAAAGAAGCAAAATCATCAGTTTAATGGCAAATATAGTGTTTATATATGGATTACATATGGATCACACATGGATCATATATGGATCATATATGGATCACATATGGATCACACATGGATCATATATGGATCATATATGGATCATATATGAATTACATGTGGATTACATGTGGATTATATATGGATTACATATGGATTACATATGGATCACATATGGATCATATATGGATCACATATAGATTACATATGGATTATATATGGATTACATATGGATTATATGTGATTACATATGGATTACATATGGATCACATATGGATCACATATGGATCATATATGGATTACATATGGATTACATATGGATCACATATGGATCACATATGGATCATATATGGATTACATATGGATCATATATGGATTACATATGGATTATATATGGATTGCATATGGATTAAAGCCAAAATTTTTTCTCAAAGTCGCTGTTTTACTGAAAGTAGCTGCTAGAGGATACTTATTTTTTTGTATTTCAGTTTGAAAATCTACTATTAGCAGCACGAGGAGTCCCTTCCGTCCGATTATGACCTCTGTTTATATTTTCTACTAGCCGACCTTGCTTCCTAGTTCAGCATTAATTACCCCAGCCACGTAGCTAGCATCTGAGGGAATTAGTCACCTGCTCTCCAGCTGCTGTAAGTCTGAAAGCTGCATAGAACTAAGATTATAGTATCATCTATGTGTGTGTGTGTATATGTATTCATCTATATTTCATATGTATGTATGTTTAAAATCAGTTTGTTTTAATTTTTCTATGTCCAGAGATATGGTTTCAAACTCTATATTCCATAGATTGAGTAAACTGGGGATTGGGATATATATATATATATACATATATATATATATATATATATATATATATATATATATATATTTTTGGGAGAGGTTTTGGAGAAGCATGCCTGCTTGCCAGAAAGACAGAGACATAGAGACAGAAAGTGAGAAATCACCCTCCAGAGGGATGGCCATGACGTAATCCCTTCTCCTCCATTCTTCTCTTGGGATCTTGGGCACGCACGCACATGCGCCCGGCAGGAGTTTTAAGCCACCAGGTCTGGGACGCGAACCTCGGTCGACTACATGGGAGTTCAGCGACACAGCCATTACGCATGCTGGTCCCAAGGGCGATATATTTTAATACAATTTAATTCACTGTGGGAATTAATAGATTTCATGGAATTATACAGTAAATAAATTTGTTACCTAAGGTCAAATCCTCTCTACTTTCTGTTCATATGTAAATTATGTTCATGTAAATTTTATTCTAATATAATCAGCCAAATGGAACTAAGTTTTATTACTTTCTCAGGAAACTGTGATACTGATCATGATGCAAAGAATGAACCTTTACTTCGTTGTAGAGAACACTGTTCTTCGTTTAGTGTCTAACTATGAATGCTTTTCATTCACTCCATTTACAATGAATGACATTTACACACAAGCCTTATCTACCAAATTGAACTGTTTTCTGCCTGTACATATTTTAAGGTTCTAAATAGTTCCCTAACATGTTCTCAGAAAACTGTGAAAGAATGCATGGTTGAATTAAGTCTACCCCATAAGATGGTTCTGTTAGTGACTTGCTAACTGAAATTTAGTTCCTAAGAATATTAACTACATCACTCTTGATAGCAGTACAGTAATTTTTAAACAAATGTTTATTGAGCGCCTACAGAGGACCAAGCATCTTCCAGGCATGAGGGATGCATCAGCGAACAAAGTTAATAAAATCTCTGCTCTTGAGAGGCTACAGAGAGTAGATCCCCAAAACTGATGGCAAGAAAACTATAGCACATTAGCGTGCATTCATTAACAGGGTAATAACAAGAGAGTGTCTTAGGTTAGAAATAGTTCCCAGGGCTAGCCCCGAGTGCAGTGGTTAAGGGAGCCTGATCTCACGTGTCTGGCCGCGGTTCACATCCAGCCCTGCCGTTGAGAAGCTTGCTGAGCATGGATGCACACATGCCCCAGATCCCAGCAGAATGGAGAAATGGAGCAGACTGTGGTGTGGCTACGACCATCGGGCGGTGCTTTCTCCCTTTCTCTCGATCAGTGTCTGTCTCTCTTTCTCTGGAGAGTGCACACACCTTCCTGCAATAAAAAATAATACATCCCACATCATTAGGATCAGTGTGATCCTGGCATAGTCACTTGATAGTTTTGACTCTCAGTCTCTTCCTCTGTTAATCAATCCCCAAACACACCTCATGTGATCAGATGGTAAGAATGTATGAAGAGGAAATCTGATACTGTACATATAATGGCTAGCACTGTAACTCTAACAGAATACAATCTTGAAAGTTTCTAATATCCATGCTTATTTAATTTTATCTGGCATGAGATCCAGGTTTCTGGAGGATTATCATGGTGAACTTCACACTGGAATCTCGTGTTGCATTCCCTACAGGACGACATGGCCAGGACAGATCCTTCCTTAGCGTCCAGAGTGGGACTTGCACAGAGGAGAAGCCCTGAGGTTCTGAATGGGAGATGCCCCTGCCCCCTCCTAAAAAGGGAGGAAAAACCTTTGCTCTCAAATGTAAGCTACCCTGGTTTACGCTGAGGATCAGTGGCTATTAATAGTTACTATTATCATTATTAGCAGCAGATGCAGCAAAAGTACATGTGTAGATGTTCAGTGCTCTTTTTCAAGAAAGGAAAGATGAGAAGGGACTTTATGCAAATGAACTGTCTTTTGCAAAATGATGGTTTTAACATCTGGATCCCACTTTTTTTTTTTTTCCCTTCCTTCTACTACTGCAAATACCACCTCTGGGAGTTCTCTATGCACCAGACTGTTAAAACCTCCGGCGAGAAAACGGTACCACAGTATGAATTCATCCTTGTGTCCATTAGTAATGGGTGCTCTGCGCAACACCAGTCAAAAGAATCTGCTTCTTGAAAGGTTTCTAGGTCAAATATGTTTGGAAAAGGAGGCAGAATTTATCTCCCCTTTTGAGTATTGATAAGACACAAAACCAAGCTACGTGTTTTAAGATATTCTTCAGAATGCTATTTAACTCATTATTATCAACAACTCCAAGTGTGAGAAGCAAAACTTAAAAGAATACATCTATAACAATGAGGTCTTAGATTCTGAGATAGGATAGATACATTTGATGGTAGGATCTTAGCAACCCTCCAAAAAAAAAAAGTCACTTGTCATTGGCTAAAACCAATTCAAAAAAATTAATATTTGAAAGGATCTTCAAAAAGTTTATAGGAAATGCATATTATGGGAAATATTATGGACAGATTTCAAAAATTTCTTGCACCAAAATAAAGTCATACTTTAATTCCATTTTTTCCATGAGCTTTCTTTCTATATGTGTGTGTGTGTGTGTGTGTGTGTATATATATATCTATATCTATATATATATATATATATAGATATACAGAAAAATGGGATTTAGGTTCATAGTAACAAAGTTTTACATATAAAAATATACAAAAACCCATTATATGCCTGACTTTATACTTAGGATTGCAGATACACTTAGGATTGCAGATACAAAGATCACTGAGAGATGGCTCTGCCCTTGAATATCTATCTGTTGGCTATATCTATAAGATACTCCCTGAACTGTTAATCAAAGCCCCTCTAAATATGGCATAAAGTCTCAGGAAAATTCTACCTTAAGTTCCATTTATAGGATTTTTGTTTAATAAATTAATCTCTTTCATTTAGTGGGATAGAAAGGAAGTCTAATATCTGTCAAAGTTATTAGGTATTCCTTCTCAATGATCCTTCTCAATGATCCTAATCCTAATCCTTACAGTGAATCTGTAAGTTTATTACCTTCCTAATTTATTCTGTCTCTGAGGGAGCAATAATTCCTTCCTTCCTCCCCTTATCTTATTTATTTTTTGCTGGTACAGCAGAATCTACCATGACAAATGAACTATATTTAAAAAGGGATGATTGTGGCCAGAAGGTGGCATGGTAGTTGGGGTGCTAGCTCCCTCCCACATGTCTGACAACAGTTTGAATCCCGGACCTGGTGGCTTGCTTTCTCACTTTTCCTCTATCTCTCTCTGATCAAATTAAGAATTATAATAATGATGAATAAAATTAAATTAAAAAAATAAAAAGGGATGTTTAAAAATTTGGGTGGTTTTTAGTTTTTATTAAAGCTTTTATGTGATTGTTAAGCCCTAGTTCATGTAGTATGCAGAATACTGATTAATTTACTCCCTTCATCAGTAATTAGTTATTAATTTTACACACACACACACACACACACACACATATATAATTTAAAATTATTTTTGTTTTATTGCCAAGAGCATGCACACTTGCCAGAGAGGGAGAAGAAGAGGGAGAGAGGAAGAGAGACAATCAACCCCCAGCAGGACATGGTCACACCACAGTCTTTTTCCCCACCCTGTCGGGATTGGGGACATGCATGCTCATGGGGGCAGAGTGTTTTACAAGCTGCTGGGACTGGAACTGGAGTCAGACATGTGGGACCCAGATCCCTTAAGTGCTGAGCTATTTCTGAGTATTACTACGTGTAAAGCACCAGTAAGATACAGTCGTAGTCTCCAACAAGCTAAAAGTCTAATCGAGGAGATAAAAATAGAAACAAAATATGGCCTAATAAATCAATGACTGGAACATTTTTGAAGGGAGGTGGGGGAAGAACAGAGGAGAAGGAATGAGGATTGAAGACCACAGGTCTGTAACTCAGAACTGGGCCACTTTTTGCCTGCTCAGTGACGTTGCTAAAATAACAAAGAGATAATGGGGGGACTATATATTAGTATGAGGGGATTTCAAATGGTTTATGGAAAAATGGAATTTAAGGATAGAAATAAAACTAAAAATGTTCTCAACATAAACTTCATCAAGTTCCCGAGGACTTTGTTAAGTGATGATATCAACGGTTGAGTCCATTCCTAAGGAACTGAGGTTCCTGGGAATTTGACCATGTCATGCAGTCTTTTTTTACATTATTCACTGAAGAAAATGCGTTTCCTTTAAAGATTTATTTATTTTAGGTTTTTTTTTGGAGAGTTTTTTTTTTTTTTTGCTATAGGGCGCATGCGCTCGCCAGACAGAGACAGAGAGACAGAAAGCGAGAAATCACCCCCCAGGGGGGATGGCCATGCCGCAATCCCTTCTCCTCCATTCTCCTCTCGGGATCTTGGGCACGCACGCACACACACCCGGCGTGAGTTTTAAGCCACCGAGTCCAGGACGCGAACCGCGGTGGACTACATGGGAGTCCAGCGACATAGCCATTACACTAACTGCTGATCCCTAAAGATTTTTTTAAGAGTAGCAAACAAAAAGCCAGAGGGAGCCAATCAGGACCGTCCGGTGGGTGCCTGAGGGTTTCCCACTGAAACCTGTACAATCGTCCTTGTTTGACAAGAAGAGCAAGCAGGAACGTTGTCAGGAGGAGAAGGACTCCCCCGAAGCTTTCCTGACTCTTTTTCTCCTAAAGCGTTAGCTAACTTTCTGAACATTCTCATAAGTAGATGTTATTGTTCTTTGATATTCCAGAAAATCAACAAACAAACTACCTTTAGCGTCCCAAAGACTCATTCCAAGACTGTTGGAACAGCAGACTTCCGACCGGTCTACTTCTGCTGTTGCTGGACCACTTCCCCTTCTTGGCAGTCATTCCTTGGTTTGGGCTTGTCTTCAGGATGGTTCTGGTCTATGCATCATCTCCTGTTACAATTCTTCGGAGAAATGCTTCAGGATCTTGATTTCCCCTTGTTTAAAATGTACATAGAAAACTTTGCTCTTGTCTGCAGCTGCTCAAGAAGTGAGAGTTTTGGCATCCGATGAGCAGGAAGTTTGCCCCGCTGTAATTTTCCAGCCAGAATGGGGTAAGCTGAGCCAGTCAGACGTCTGTAGTGCTGACTGTGGGTTCTGCTGCTCACCCTCGGTCCGCTTCGATTAGGGCACAGACAAGATCTGCATTTTCCTTGAAGTCGATGCAGACGGTCTGCCACCGTGGGTGTCTTCCACATCTTCTAGTCCTTTTTTTTCAAAAAAAAAAAAAACTTCCAGAGGGCACATATGCTCACTGGAGAGAGACACAGAGAAAGAAACAGAGAAACTTCCTATGGGAAATGATCATGCCACAACCCATCTTCTCCACTCCTCCCTCCTTCCAGGATTTTGAGCATGCACACGCATGGGCCTGGTGTGTCCCTCCTGCCACCAGGTCCTGGCTCAGAACATGTGGTTGGCCACGTGGGATCTAACCACTTTAACCACTATGCCACTGGCTGGCCCCTTACAGACCCTTCTTAAGATGTGTTATCCATTTATAAACTGCTTATTTCGGGGGGGGGTACATATCCATTTCCAGAGGGCATGTTTTCTCACCTGAGAGAGACAGAGAGGGAGGGAGAGAGAGTGGGAGAGCACCTGTCCATGGGGTAGGATCCTACCGCACTAGTTTCCCCTCACTTACCCGTCCTATCAGGATCCTGGTGTGTAAACACACGTGCCCAGCGTGTTTTTCAAGCCACTGGGGCTGGGACTTGAACTGCAGTCACCTATGTGGCCTGTGCACTATGGGGCCAGCCCCACCCCCACCTATTTTTTGTAAAACATCATTCTTCCACCCAAGCTTCACCAGAAACTTGATGTTCGTTCTTGCTTTAATTTTAGCAAAATTCACGTTTCTCTGATAAGGGCTCTTTTCAAACGGATGCCTTCTCCTTCCTAGTGCCTCAAATGAAATCCTGTTCAGACATGTTGTAACAAGTCTGTAGGATTTAATTTTGGTTGAACTTATTTTGAAATCCATGAATAAGTTTTTACAAATGCACATTTTCCATGAATTTTGGAAGACCCTGGCATACCAATCATCCCCGCCACTGCAGTGACGCACAATGTTATAACCGCAGCTGCCGACTGGTCCGAGGGAAGTCATTCTTTACATCTGTGTATTAAGATAAGCATGCCTACCTCATCAGAAAACCTGACAACACCTACTTTAGATTACCATCCTATGAATTTCAGGAGAAGTGATATCGCCTCAGATACTTAAAAGCCTATTTATTCCAGAATCTCATTTTACCTTAAAGCGATTTAGTGGAGCAACATGAACATCTGATATTCTGAGAATGATTCCCGCGATGATCGAGAGAGGTCTTGAAATATTTTCTGCCACCCCTTAAAGAGATATACTAATAAGACATTTTAAAATCACAAACAAAAAAATGATTTAAAAAAATGCAAGGTAAACAACAGATCAGAAAGTGCAATGAATCAAACAGATATAAGATATAAAATTTAAATATTTTAAAAATAATTAAAATTTTCTTCTAATTTACTTATTTTATTATTTTGTTTAATTTTATTTATCATCATCATTTTAAAAAAAATTTGCTACAGGGCACATGCACTCACCAGGGAGAGAGAGAGAGACAGAAGGAAAGTGAGAAAACAAGCCTCCAGGTCCGGGATTTGAACCACAGTCAACCAGGTAGGAATCCAGCACCTTAATCAACATGCTACCTGCTGGCCCTAAGCTCTTCTCATTTAAATGCATCTGAAAGTTACTAGTGGGGCTACCTAAGGCATAATAGTGAGTTAGAAGAAAAATTTGGTAGCTCACTTCAATGGGTAATTTTCAGCCCCTCGGAGGTTGAGCTGTTATATTCCGGGTGGCAACCCTAAAAGGCGTGGGCGAAGTCCTTGTTTGGTTCCAGCACCTGGAACCTCCGTGGTCAGGCACAGGAGCTCTGCAAAGCAAGCGGTCCTGCTGCAGTTGAGGATTCCACACACTCTGGAGTTTTTAATCTGGTAACAAGGGGCTACAGACATTTCTGAACTCTGTAAAACGATAGGCGAAGCTGCGTTGATATTCATAGGGACATTTTTTTCAGGGAGAAAGTTTCCAAATTATTGAAAACATTAGGCTCACCCTGTCCCCCCAGAATTGAATCACCACTGAATCAGCTAATCTCTAACATTGCCTTTCAGACTAAGATAGTTTAAGGTCTTGTGATTTTCACGGTTTAATCTTTAGTGACTTCTCAGGGTGTAGGGAGTATTTGAGATGCATCGACTCTCTTGGAACAACGGACTCATTTGAAGGCCAGTCCTCAAGGGCAGCAGTATTTCGTTCTGCTCCAGGGGTCTGGGACAGTGGACGCAGTCTGCATGGCCCTGCCCTCCTTCCCATTCCCCTTACTTTTCCACAGTAACATGCACATCCACACGTGCTCGGCCCACGGGTTAGCATTCGTGGGTGAGAGAATTGAAAACTGCTCTCAGGATAATTCTACCCTTTCTCTGTAGTTCTTCTAGATGTAAAGACTGACACTCCTGCATTTACGTATGCAGCTCAAATTCACAGGTCTCAGTTTTAAAAGAGGGCGGCTCCCTTAAGAATGGCAAACACCACCGACCACCTTTAAACACACATTTAAGCCAGAGAGATCAGGGATCCTAGAATACGGGCCTCTCCACGTGCATGTGGAATCACTCATAGGAGACCCTCAGTATAAAACCCTGTCTATCCCAAGCTCAGAGTAAGACCCATGAGGTTTGAAGTTAGGTTCCTTCTCGTTCCTCCGTTCTGTGCCGTGGGCAGGTCTGCACAGATTGCTGGCACTGGAGGAGGAAGGAGAAGGAGAGGGGGGATTCGGAACCTCTGGGTTCTGGCATGGCTGTGAGCGTGTAGGCGACACTGAAACAGGAGCAGAGACTATGTTTACTACATTCTGCAGTAAAGAGAAAATTCAATTTCTCTTTCATTCCTTTTGATCTGCTAGAAATAGTGTCTGAATCTTTCCCGGCCTCTCACAATTCACAGCCTGCTCTCTGGGTACCCATCTCTCAGCAGGTGCTGGGCCTCATTTCAACAGCCGTCTCCTGGGTCCTTGCCAGATGCAGTGCTCACAGGTGTCCGTCCTCCTCTGCGCCCTCTCCCCAGTGGCTTCTGCTCTCCTCCCTTCCGTGTTCTCTATCCAGATTCATTCTACCTGCCTGACACCCTCTCACCCGGCAAGCTGTGAGCCGCAATGAAAAAAAGTTGGGACTTAAAAAGCATTTTGAAAGCGCTCTAAGAAGGCTAACGTTTCCATTTTGAAAGCTTTGTGATCTTGAAAATGTTGTATGAACTCCTCAGAGGTGGTGGCAGTCGAGCTCAGAGGCCGAGCACACACGCACGTTCGGGAGTACAATCTCTTAGCATGTGGAATTTCTAGTGGAGTAGAACTGAGGGTGCATCTTTGAATGCCTTTGTCTAAGACAAGCTCTGATACCCAAAATGAGTGAGTACTTGCTGAGTGGAGTGAGTACTTGCTGATTGGCGTAGTGAGTACTTGCTGAGTGGAGTGAGTACTTGCTGAGTGGAGTAGTGAGTACTTGCTGATTGGCATAGTGAGTACTTGCTGAGTGGAGTGAGTACTTTCTGAGTGGAGTAGTGAGTACTTGCTGAGTGGAGTAGTGAGTACTTGCTGAGTGGAGTGAATACTTGCGGAGTGGAGCAGTGAGTACTTGCTGAGTGGAGTAGTGAGTACTTGCTGAGTGGAGTAGTGAGTACTTGCTGAGTGGAGTGAGTACTTGCTGAGTGGAGTAGTGAGTACTTGCTGAGTGGAGTAGTGAGTACTTGCTGAGGGGAGTGAGTACTTGCTGAGTGGCGTAGTGAGTACTTGCTGAGTGGAGTGAGTACTTGCTGAGTGGAGTAGTGAGTACTTGCTGAGGGGAGTAATGAGTACTTGCTGAGTGGAGTGAATACTTGCTGAGTGGAGCAGTGAGTACTTGCTGAGTGGAGTAAGTGAGTACTTGCTGAGTGGAGTAGTGAGTACTTGCTGAGTGGAGTGAGTACTTGCTGAGTGGAGTAGTGAGTACTTGCTGAGTGGAGTAGTGAGTACTTGCTGAGTGGAGTGAGTACTTGCTGAGGGGAGTGAGTACTTGCTGAGTGGAGTAGTGAGTACTTGCTGAGTGGAGTGAGTACTTGCTGAGTGGCGTAGTGAGTACTTGCTGAGTGGAGTGAGTACTTGCTGAGTGGAGTAGTGAGTACTTGCTGAGAGGAGTGAGTACTTTCTGAGTGGAGTAGTGAGTACTTTCTGAGTGGAGTAGTGAGTACTTGCTGAGTGAAGTAGTGAGGACTTGCTGAGTGGTGTAGTGAGTACTTGCTGAGTGGAGTAGTGAGTACTTGCTGAGTGGAGTAGTGAGTACTTGCTGAGTGGAGTGAGTACTTGCTGAGTGGAGTGAGTGAGTACTTGCTGAGTGGAGTGAACAAGT
The DNA here is from genome assembly GCA_026018925.1 of Tupaia tana. Classification (NCBI taxonomy): domain Eukaryota; kingdom Metazoa; phylum Chordata; class Mammalia; order Scandentia; family Tupaiidae; genus Tupaia; species Tupaia tana. The sequence continues at coordinate 146,519,697 of JAKSZU010000002.1, forward strand.
CCAAAGGCCGTATGAAAGGAAGAAATGATCAGACCTGGCAGTTTGTTATGAGAAATTAATGAGATCACTTATTCTTTCTTTTGGCAAATACTGCTGACTGCGTGTGTCAGCCACCGGCAGGCGGGACACTGGGATTAAACACAGAGTTGGCTCAGTTTTCCCTTTTTCTCCTTTTCATAACACACTGTGGGAGAGTGCTGGGAACATTCGTTTTCCGTTCTCCGGCCAGTTCTGGCCTATTGTACTGCCAGCCTCAGCTTCTCCTCAAGTGAGGGACGGGCTCTCCCCTTTCTCACTGGGAATGCTCAAGCAGAACCATAGAACGTGCTGGTAATGCAACGGCTTGGATGAACTAGAGCTGGCTGGGACAGCTCAGGACTAGTCCAGTTTTCCCCTGGAAGAGGATGACCTTCATTGCTTTACCCCCACATAGCACATGACTCTTGGGGTACAAGACCCAAGCGGCTGCTCCGGCCACTGCCAGTGGGGTGTGCACAGTGACATCCGTCAGCCCCGGGTAGCTTTCCCGAGTCTTGGGACTGCTCACAATGAATCCTTGGCTCCTGTTGCCTCTTCTGCTGCCTGTGAGTGATAACCCTGGGCTGTGTCACGTGTGGGTGGGTGCTCGGAGGGTGGGTAACTTCACACCCTGCTGTCCCCGCAGGGCCAGGCGTGGGGGACAGAGCCCTCAACGTGGTCTTAGGCTCCATTGCTCCAGGAGGTTTCTGTTTATATGGACAAAACTTCTTTACATTCCATAAAATGAGGAGGTTGGATCAATTCATCTCAAAGTCCCTCTCTGTTTTAAATTCTAGAACTTACCTAGCACATAACCTCACTGAGTACCTAAAAGTATTTGCTCTTATTTCAGGTCTTTTTAGAGGCAGAGATTATGCCAGATATGCCAGGGATGGGCCAGGTCCCTCGCTTGCCTAGAACACTTAATGAAGTACGAACTCAAATCTTTACTCCTTAATTAGCAAAGGGAATGAAAACATTTCAGATTTGTATAACAGCCTTCAAAGCTTCAAAATCAAAGATATTCCACTTAGTTGAGGTTCAAACATTCAGTCTGGGGCATTTAAAATTAGAATATAATTTATTCCATTTCTGTCAAAATATTTGGGAGTAATTATATATGTCACTTCATACCTAAAATCATATAGAGGGAAAACATCTCACAGCATGACTTGCATAGCCACGAACTTGATCATCCTGGGATTCATTTTGTGAAAGATACATATGCCTTTTTAAAAATTATTTTTTCATAAAGGTCTATCAGTTTCCAAACAAGAACATTTCCACATGGTGAAACTGAAAATGAAATACACTTGGCTCTGGACAGAAGTTTTGTGTTAAATCTATTGGAGACAAAGTAAAAGAAAATAAATATATAAAACCTGAATCAAAGAACTCTGTCAGGAGACACACCCCCTGTGACAGGGTGGGGCCAGGTGGGGGCACTGTGGTAGCATAAGTGGACTTATAGGGGCTGGTCCTGAGTTCCGGCACCAGGACCTGCCCGAGCACCCTGGGTGCAGGAGCCTGCCTGTCCTCTGGCCAGCTGAGATGGGAGTGGTCAGGGCAATGAAGGCCCTGTAGGGGCACCTCTTTCTCACTCATTAAATAAGCAAATAAACACATACATAAATAATAAATAAATGTGCTTTTTTTTTTTTGAGACGTTTTTGCTATAGGGCACGTGCGCTCACCAGAGAGACAGAAAGAGACAGAGAGACAGAAAGCGAGAAATCACCCCCTGGGGGGATGGCCACACCGCAATCCCTTCTCCTCCATTCTCCTCTTGGGATCTTGGGCACACACGCACACGCGCCCGGCGTGAGTTTAAGCCACCGGGTCCAGGACTCGAACTGCAATGGACTACATGGGAGTTCAGCGCCATAGCCATTATGCCAACTGCTGGTCCCAATAAATGCGCTTTTTAAAAAATGTGATTTCAGGGCTGGCCCCCTAGCACAGGTTAAGTACTGGGCAAAGGAAGCCAGATCCCACACGGCCAGCCAGGGATGGAGTCCTGGCCCCAGTGGGTTATACACATGGAGTTGTGATGGGATGCTGAATTAGAGAAAAAAGAAACAAGAATTGCAGTGTGGCCAGACCTTGTTGGGAAGTCTTTCTTTCTTCTCTGTCTTGGTTTCTCTCTTGTGCACGTGCACAAACCCTCTCCCATACTGGGGGGAAAAAAGAAGAAAAGCAGGATTTCCCCTATGCCTCCCTGCAGTCTTCTGCATCCTTCACCCACTCCAGTGACTGAGGACGCTGTGACGGAGCTGGGCCTGCACGGCCAGGGCAGGCCCTGTCGGCATCGACTCTGTTTCCTGCCAGTGACTTGTTCTGGTAATAAGGCCTTTGTTGGGTTGAAGCCAATGACAGGAAAGCAAAGCATTCTGAATGTGGCTCACCTGGTGTTCAGCCCAGAGACCTGGAGCTGCAGTTTCAAAGGGTGCAGGAAAGCTGCAGCGAGACATGCAGGTGCTTGTGCATGATTTCCGAGCTGTTTCCCTTAGCGGTCACGCTCGGCTCCATTCGTTTCCAGCTTCCTCTGCCCTGGGCTGCTGTTCCTGCATCTGCTGTCTTTGTCCTAGTCCAGCTGTGACAGTGATTTATCAGATGTGAGGTCTTATTTATCATTTTTTGCCATCGCTTGTTTTTCAGACATTAAATCTCCAGAACGCCCAGTTTAATCTGCCTCTCTCAATAAGGTTTACGGCGCTGTGAACGTTAAATATCACATCAGTTACTATATGCAACATTCGGAACCATACGAAACATGCCATTTCACTCAGAAATGTTGAGGCGGGATCTTTCACCTCAAAGTGAGTATTAGTTCTCGTAAATCTTTCCATTCGTTGGATTTGTTCTCCCATGGTCGATTGTGTAAATGGCTATTCTGGTGCCGTTATATTATTCATTATCTAATAAATGCAACTTACTGACGTGGATATAACTATTTCTTCCTTATTTAACTCACTGTGGGTATGTTTCTAACGTACTCGTTGCTCAAGTATTTTGACTTGTCCATTTCTTATATATTACGTTAGGCCTCCCACTGGCTAAGCAGGTTCTCGCTTATCAACTGTGTCCCCCTATTCCAATTCAATAGCCACGAATTCTTATTGGCTTTTAATTTTTTTTAAATTTATTTTTTTAGAGAAATGTTGGCCATAGGGTCCATACACTTGCTGGAGAGCCAGGAAGACAGAAAACGAGAAATCACCCCTAAGGGGAGGATGGCCACACCACAATCCCTTCTCCTCTATTCTCTTCTCAGGATCTTGGGCACGCATGCATGTATGTACCCGGTGCGAGTTTTAAGATGCTGGGTCCGGGACTTAAACCACAGATGACTACGTGGAAGTCTGGCGACATAACCATTATGCCATTTGCTGGTCCCTATAATTGACTTTTTGAAAATTTTATTTCCCTTTTCTAAATGGTAAACTAATTCTAATTAAAAGAATGAAATGAAACAATTTGGAAAGAAATGGGAGAGTGAATGAAAATCAATTTTAAAAGAATGCCTTCAAAAGAATTTGAAATAAGTCCAGAGATGACACAAGACCAGGAAAATGAACGAGCTCGCTGTGTATCGCGAGTGACAATACGGGCCGCGCCAGCCTCCGACACAGGGCAGTTAGGGTTTCTGCTTCTGCGAGGCCCCACGTGAATCCTGCTCTCCACGTTCCCGTTCCTTTATGACCAAATATTCCTCTCACACACCGAGAAAGCCCTTTCTAGCCACCCCTCTTTTTTTTTTCTTTTTTTTCCCTGAACACTCATAAGCAAATTGTTCACCACTCTCTAGGGCTTTGTTCTTGGGGATGCGGTAGGTCAGCTGATCCGCTCTGACGAACAGATGTAGCACGTGTAAACTGGTCGATGGTGTTGTGGGAAGGTAAGACTAATGACAGCTCAAGATAAATGATCTAAAAATACATTTCATGATCTGAACTCTTCTTTTGGCTTCTGTATTTTGACCAAAGTCCTATTTGTTCAGGTCCCAGTGTGAAAAGAGTAGAAGTAATTGTTCACCACATTATGCATGGAGCATCTGCTATAAGCTCGACACTAATCTAGGTGCTGGGGTATATGACTGGAAAAACAGACAGAAGTCCTTGGTCTTTGGGATTTTATATTCTAGAGGAAAAAGTAAGGCAATATACAAAGGGCAATTATTTAGGGAAGTGTAATGATGTGAGGACAGTTCATATTTATTGGGCAGTTTACTAATTTTAAATAGTTTGATCAAGAAGAAAGAATGAGTGAGCGGCCTGACAGGGGATAAAACGTGATTGCTCTGAGTCTAGATCCTGAGACGGTGACTGCAATACCCACTGCCTCTCCATCAAGGGGTGAGATCCAGGGGAACCAGCTTTGTCAGCCCTGCATGTGCTTAGCATAGGGGCCGACTGCTCTCCTTTCCCTTCCTGTGGTGTCGGCACTTCCTGTTGTCCCTCGTCACGTGCACCCCTACCTTTCCTTGCTGCTGCAGCCTCCTCATTACATTCCAGTGAGAGTACTATTTTTTAGGCAGTGCCTTTATGATTTCTTCACATTTCATCAGCTTTCCACTGTGTCCACATGGTCTTTTTGAAACCTTCATCTTGGTGTCCAAAGATCTCTTCAAAGTCACCCTAATCTATTTTTCGATGTTATCTTTAACAACCACCATATTCAGATTGCCCACTTCTGATGGATTGATATTTATTTATTGCCATAGAGCATATGTACTCATCAGAGAGGGACACAGAAAAACGGTGAGAGTGCAAGTGAGAAATCAGCCCTCAGGAGGGATGAACACACTGCAATCTGTTTTCCACTTTCTTCCTGCGATTTTGGACACACCCACACGTCTGGCTTGACTTTCAAAGTGTCAAGACAGGGACTTGAGTTGTGGTTGACCACTTGGAAGTCCAGTGTCTTCACCACCATGCTACCTGTTGGCCTCTCCCACTGGAGATTCACCTCCCAAATCCAGTGTGAAAATCCTATCTCTTGTGTTTGTTTCACACTTACCTCTTTTATTTAAAACCTGGCTTAATTACCATGGTTCCTGGAAAACTTCTTTGATCATTGTGAAACATATCACGTAACTCATTTTTACATTGTGACCTTGCTATGGTATGGAATTGTTTTTGCTTCTAAATTCATGTTACAACTTAATCCCCATGTAACAGTATCGCTAGCAGGGCCTTTGGAAAGTAATTAAGATTAGATAAAGCCATGGGGCCGGGCCTTGATGGGATTGGGCTTTAGAAGAAGAAGAGAGACCTGCACTGACATAGTCTTGTTCTGTCTTACCATGTGAGTCCTCCTGCCATGCCACCATGCAGGGAGGCCCTGTCAGATGACCTCACCTTGAAATTGGACTTCCCAGCTTCCAGAACTGTGAGTGAAGTAAAGTAAACCAAACCCATATATATATATATATATATATATATATATATATATATATATGTATATATATATATATATATATATATATATATATATATATATGATATACACACACACACACACACACACGCATATTTGCTATAGGGCATGTGCACTCGCCAGAAAGAGAAAGACATAGAAAGCGAGAAATCACCCCCCAGGGGGGATGGCCATGCCACAATCCCTTCTCCTCCATTCTCTCAGGATCTTGGGCATGCACGCACATGCGCCCGGCGTGAGTTTAAGCCACCGGGTCCAGGATTCGATCTGTGGTAGAGTACATGGGAATTCAGTGACATAGCCATTACGCTAACTGCTGGTCCCCATAAACCCCTATTTTTCATAAATTACCCAGTCTGTGGTATTCAACTATAACAATAGAAAATGCACTAAAGACAGACCTGCCTGTGTTCATATCATGTCAGGAAGGAGGACTGTCAGCATTTTACCAGCCACAGTTAGATCTGACTCTCATGAACACAAGTCCCACTGGGAGAGGAGCACTCCTTGGAACTGGTGTGTTTGCTCATCACCACAACTGCTCATCAAGTTTCCTGGCTTTGAACAGCTGCTCTCTTCTTCTCACCCCTCCACCTCCACTGTCCATTGAATATGTGACACCTTTTGCACTTTGTCCCTACCTCACGTTACCTTGGCTCCTACCCCCTGATGTTCCTGTCTCCCGTCTCACTCTTGGACTAGCCCAAGGGGGATGTGCTGGCAGTGGGCGGTGACGAGGACTATGGGGTTCAACTGAGAGGTGGCTCTGCGATTGAGCTGACTTCCTTCTGTCCCTGCACTCGGGTCGGGTGAAAGGCTACCTGCCCCATCCCAAGAAAAATGAAAAATAGGATGCGGATGCTTCCAAAAGTTCATGAAAAAGTGGAATTGATGTATGAACTAATTTTAGTGTCCAAACATTTTGAAATCCTGAATAATTTTTCAAAAAACCTACCTCCTTAAACTTTTTGAAGACCCTTCATATATGTATTTGAGATTTTGAATTCTTCTGTGAGCAGCTGCACCTCTTATTATAGAGGCTTCACTTACCTCAATCCATTTGACTTTCTTTTAACTTAGTGTCTACTATTTCCTAGTCTGCCCTAGTGGTCAGGAAAAGAAGAAAAGGAACAAGTGAACCAGTGGGTGGCGTGGTGGTTAAGTAGACTCCCACAGGGCCGACCACAGTTCAAGTCCCAGACATGGCGGCTTTCTCTATCTCTCTCTCTTTCTCATGAGTGCACGGTGCCCTGCAGAAAATTAAAATATAAATAAATAAAATAATTCGAAGAAGAAGAAGAAAAGAAAGAAGATAAAGGAAGAAGAAGAAGGAAGAAGAAGAAAGGGGATAAGTAAAATACAGTCTTCTCCTCAGCACAATTATAATTTTTTACTTCTTCATTTTAGTGTATAAAAATATAAATTTATTTAAAATATTTGCCCAGCCTTTTCCTCAAGTAGTTAACAAACAATTGAATTGTCATCTAAAAACAGACGTTTTTACTAAGAAAATAAGAAGATGCACTAAAGGACCTTGAACAACAATAGCGTAGTCACCCCTATTTTCAGAGAGGAAAAAATAATTTCATTCATACATATTCATAGCTGAATAAATTATTACTTTTTCATAAATATAACAGTGAGAATTAGAAAACATCAAATTACTTTTGTTGGAATTTGCATAAGCAAAAGAAAAGATGTATAATGTAGTTCTAGTCCTGAGCAAAGTGTCGCTCATTAATAGAGTAATAGATCACATTAATGGCACCTTTACAAAGAGAAAGAGACAAAAAGGAAGTTAGTATGAATTCTCCCGGTGAACAAAATGGGCAAAATAATAGTATATGTAAGTCATTTTTCCCCTTTATTGCTGTATATGATCTTTGTTTTAAGAAATCATACCATTATAATGGTCTAAGGATTGTAGACACATCACCTTAGGACAAATGAGATGGTTTTAAACTTTAATATATGAAGAGTTTTTGCCTTTCCTTACTTCTTTCTCTCCCCCCTCCTCCGCCCTGATCAGACAAAATAAATCATCTGAGCCTTATTTCAACGTTATATTGACTCTACATAGTCTGCATTAATGGGGTGGCAGGGTAGACTTGATATTTAAAAGCTCCTCTTTGTCTTTTAGCTTTCATCTGAGAGAAAAGAGATACCTGACACTTTCGTCGTCGGTTATTGGATCCCATGGAATTGAATTGGCCCAAGGAAATCCTTCTCAATCAGCTTATAATATGAATTATTTGAAAAGGAATGAAGTTATTGAACCTCTTCAGCTTCCCTATTGTTATGGGAATCCAAAGGCAGAAACTGTGCAGCAGGTTCCAGAGATGGATTTAGTGCAAGATCTGTTTGCCTGCCTTGGCTTACAGAGGACGTCCAAGTGGCTGGGCTGAGCAGCCGGTGCTCGGGAGCTGACATTCTTCTACCTGACTGACAACTTCGTAGGAAAATAGGAAACGGCCATTTTACCACATGTCCTCGACTGTGCGTAAGCTTCTTCATGGATCAAAATTTCCCTTTCATCTACCTCTCTGAATCTCAGAATTCTGACATTTTGTTTGTTTTTAACACAGAGTATGCAGTGTTGAGATCCTCCTATCTCTCTCTCTCTTTTTTTTGAAGTGCATTTTTTTAACCACAGTTTAAGAAAAAAAGAAAAAAAATGCACAACCTGGAAAAGAAGACATCTCCATGGCTCCTGAGAACTAGTGATTTCAGGGAAAAAAGAGAAATGAAGATTTTTCTACTGATAATTCAGCCTCCAGCCCACAAACTCGAGTGGTAGGGAGCCCCTCACGCCTTCTCTCTGTCTTTGTCTCTGTCTCTCTCTCTGCTTCTGTCTCTGTATACTCATTTTTTGGTAATTTTTCCTTTTGAAAAATTTTTAACATAAAGTATCTTCTCTGCTTTCAGTTCCTCCTTTATCTTATTAATAATCCTCTCTCCCTCTAGCACCCAGGAGAGGCAAGAGGCAGGCCTTCAGAAGAAGACACCTCATGGCTCCTGAGAACTAGTGATTTTGCATGGCATGCTTGTACACTGCACAGTTTTCTACTTTTTGCCTTTATAAAAAGAATAAATTTCTAGTTGTTTTTAATTTTTTCCTTCTTTTTTTCTGTTTCTTGTGGTTTTTTTTCCCCTCTCTCTCTGTTTCCTTTCCTTTTTCTTTTATCTCATCTCTCTGCTCCTCAATCTCCATTCACTGAGTTTCTAGATGGATCTAAGAGAACTATAGCCAAACATCCAAATACTATTAGGGTTAACATATTCCTCCTATCTACTAAATCTGCTGCACAAAGAGATCAAAACAGAACAGCGAAGAGATTCCAGATCACCTCTTTCTGCACGCTCCCAAACACTCAGATTGAACTTCAAGTTTAGGAAGAAACACACCTTCCATCAGATGACTAGAAATCATCATAGGGCCACAAGAAATATGGGAATGCAAGAAAATACCTCTCCTCCAAGGGAAAAGAATAAGTCCTCTTTATCCATAGATAGTTCAATGGAAATCATGGAAATGTCTCATAAAGAATTTAGAATATTCATAATGGAAAGCTAACAGAGATGGAAGAGAAGAGAGACAATGAACTACAGAAAAGAAAGGAGAAAGGAGATGACGAGTTCCAGGAGGTGAGAAAATTCTTGCAAGTTCTATAAGAAGAATTACACACTTTAAAAAAGAATCAAATGGACCTGTTAGAGATGAAGATTATAATACAGGAAGTGAAAATCTCCCTTGAAAATATTAAAAGCAGACTAGATCATACAGAAAATGGAATCTCAGACATAGAAGAGAAAATTGCTGACCTAGAAAAATCCTCCATGAAGACTGATTGCCCTCCCCAAAATGACAATAATATACAAGAAATATTAGATACCATTAAAGGTCCAAACATCTGGATAATTGGTATCCCAGAAGAAAAAGAGACCCATAAAGGCATTGATAATCTATTCCATGAAATCCTGCAAGAAAATTTCCAAACCTAGAGAGGCACTCAAAGATCCAGTCTCAAGAAATACAAAGGATCCCAAATAGAATCAACCCTAGAAGATCTTCTCCAAGACACATTATAGCCAGATTGACCAAAACCAGAGACAAAGATGAGATAGATACTAAGATTGGCAAGAGAAAAGCAACAAGTTACCTACAAAGGATATTCCATCAGGCTAACAGCAGACCTCTCATCAGAAACAATGTGAGTGAGGAAAGAATGGGAAAAAAATGCATTTAAAATACCTATTTGATGACTGCAGTAAGCTATATAGCCCCAGCTAGGTGCTACTTAATAATATGTTCGTTCTACTCACTGAGGTTTATGCCTACAGTCAGACTTGTGTTTATGGATATGTATATACCAGCTGCGCTTGCTATTGAAAATATTTAGATGAATTAAGTTCTTTAGAAAATTAATAAAATGGGGGGAAGAGGCATAGAAAGCAACATGGATACCAGAGACAGTGTGGGAGGAGGGTGGGAGATGGCAGAGGGTGAGAGACAGGGAATCAAGGATGGGAAAAAAAGCAGAATATACAGGAAACAAGAAATGGAAAATTATTTGTTGATAACAACAAGTATGTTTATGTGCTTGATTGAGCCAATATACAGTGTATTCTGGATGGAAAATCTCAGTTTGTTTGCTATAGTGATGTACAGTGAATGAATGTAAATAAATAAATTCAAATTTAAAAATAAGGGGAAAATGCACAATCTGGAGAACATCAGAATTAAAGGCAGAAATTTAAAGGAAAAATATGTATTCAAAGAACATAGTGAGGTATTTATTAAAAAGTATTATTTCTCTTTTTTTTTTTTCTCTTCATCTTGCGGTAGAGTTCCTCTGCTAGTAAATATTGCAATAATAGCCAGGCCTCATGAACTGAGGGCTGTCCACTTGCGGAGTCTCATGTCCCATCAGTAAGGGGTGAATCGACTGAGGCTCCAGGCATGCCCAGAACCTGCTCTTTGTTAGAGTCAGCTGCACAGGCTCACGCTCTCCACCCTCCCTAGTGGCTGGGATCTTGCAAAGGCACAGGCCATGGCACCCAGTGTTTAGGTTGGACCAGGAATTGAACCTGGCCTTCCCATGTGGTACCAGCCTGGGGAGCTTAGCATTTTAGCAGTAGGCACCAAAGCCGCTGGGCCCAGATTGTTATTTTTGGAAGATGATTTGTTGAGCATTGCCTCTGTGGTCCCCACTCAAGTCATGATGAAATGAGTTGATTCAAAATTTCTTTTTATGATAAATTAAAATTATTATGGAAGAAGGAAGAACTAAGAGGTTATTCAAAGCTACAAATAAATGTATTTGCCATTAGCAGTTCTGTTATTTATGATAACTGGCTACTTAAGTATTGATGGGTAGAGTTTTTGCTGTAGTTAACGAGGGAGTGTAATTTCGTGGAAAGAACCCAGACCTTGGAAGTTAACATTGTGTGGTTCTGTGACTTAGTCACTACGCAGCCTTGAACAAAGTGCTTCATTTTTCCAAGCCTTACCTAAATCAACTAGAAGAGTCTAGCAACATATTTTTCTTCATTACACTGTAAGGGTGTATTGGCCTCACACACTCAAGATGAAAATGATTTTTAGATTTTCATGGATGAGCTTTTTTGGGCTTTCCTATGAAAAATATACACCATTGAAATGACGTCTATGCAGCGGAGTTTTACTTTAGACAAGTACATGGCGATGTAGAAGGTTGGTGAGGGATGTGACAAAGGACAGCGCATCCTGTCATCCGATTTCACAGATCCTTCAGGTTCCTTCCTGTGCGTTCACTGCTGCTTAGGAGGGTGTGTACCGAGATCCCGGGAAAAGGGTTTTAGTCAGACTCTCCCTGCTTCCAACTCTAATTGTGCCCTTGCCATGTATTCAGTCGGTGTCACTTTCCAGTGATTTTACTGCTCCAGTGATGCTACCTCTCCGTGGCCCAGCGATAGCACCACTGCATTCACGTGGGCATCGTGGGGTCTGAAAGCGATGACGGATGTGCAGTGCCTGTTCTTGGTCCCCTTCTCCTTCTGGCTTCATTTTGTTGATGGCCAGGAGAAAAATGCATTTGTGATGAAAGTCAGCTCCCAGGAAAAGCTCGCTTTGGCTCCCCGGGACGGTCGGGCGTACTTCTGAGCAGGGCGTTCATCAGGTATTCTGAGCTCTCCTAAGTGAGTGGCTTTGTGAAAAGCACTCTGCTCACCTCTGGTTCGAACACCTATGGAATCCAGAGGACTTGAAGACTTGGCCGTTAATTGTATCTGTTCATAAAGGAATTTTAGAAGAAACAATGGGAAGTATTTTAAAAACCTCCAGGGATCTAAATATTGCTTACAGATACTATATTTATAATTTATTGCAGCTCTCCAATATGCTGAATTTCAGAAGGAACTCACTTTAGAAGAAGGCTAGAATTAGACGCCAAAGATAAAGGAACACAATATAACTTTGTGTAGGTAAAATTTCTCCAATGCTCTCACCCTTAAGCCAGAAGGAATTAATCCAGTACATTCCACACTTCTGTAGCTCTTGCCAGTGTGCGCCCTGAGCGTTGTGCTCTAAGCATTTTGCCTTGCATGCTTGCTACCTGCCAGAGAGGGTAGGCTGAGCCACTTGAAGACAGAGTCGTACTCTCGTATTCCCAACGCAAGGCACAGAAGACATTTTTAAGACAAAATAAATGGGTGGGCAGTCAAGAAGACTGCAAATGTGAGAGGCATTATTTAAGCCGTGATTATAACCATTTAAGACAAAATCAAGAACAAAGAAAGAAATGTCGTTTGTAACAGTACTTCTCGGAAGAATGTAGTTTTTTGTTCTTGTCTTTTTTTTTTTTTTTTTTTTTTAAGTGATTTTTTGCTATAGGGTTTGTGAGCTCACCAGAGAGACGGAGACAGAAAAAGAGAAAGCTAAAAAAAATCACCCCAAGGCAGGATGGCCATACCTCAATCCCTTCTCCTCCAATTCTCCTCTCAGGATCTTGGGTATGAACGTACATGAACCCAGCTTGAGTTTTAAACTGCCAGTCTGGAACTCGGACCACAGCTGACTACGGGGGAGTCCAGTGATGTAACCATTATGCCATCTACTGGTCCCTGTTTTTTTTTTTTTTAAGTTTTTGCCATATGGCACATATTCTCACTAGAGAGAAACAGAGAAAGAGGGAGAATGAAAAATCACCACCCGGGGAAATGGCCATGCCTCAATCCCTTCTCTTCCGTTCTCCTCTTGGGACATTGGGCATGAACACGCACACGTCTGGTGTGATTTTTAAGCCACTAGGTCTGGGACTTGAACCGCAGTCAGCAAAGTGGGAATCCAGAGCCTTAACGACAACGCCACCTGCTGGCCCCGGAACACAGTTTTTTTAAAAGGTGAAAATCACTTGAGTGTTGCTCTGTCTCACATCCTTTCCCTCCAGGTGGTCTTGGCTACAGCAGGGTGGTCAGGAATTAGTTTGGCTGTTTTTTTAATCACCTGGCTCTTTCCTGGTGTCTCCTGTGTTTCTCTCTAACCTCACATTCAGTGGAAGCCTTGCCCAAGTCCCACACTCTCCTCAGCTCTCTGTCCCAGTCACTTCCCTGCGGGTAAACCTCAGTCCTTTCCGATAAAGTAAATCTCGTCCCCAAGATTAATTTTGTGTGATAGCAACTCAGGCACATATGCTTGCTGGATAAGTAAATGTATCTTGCGTAATCATACATGTTATTGTTATCAAAAGACTTTCCGTTTTTCGACCCCTGGGCCAGGATCTCCGAGGGAGGACTGCCCCCAGTAGTTCCAGCCCCGGGACCCCCAGGCCAGAGCCCCCTCTTTCAGCCAGGAACGCCCTCAGTTCATCCACACCACACCCCCATCTTTCGACCCCTGGGCCAGGATCTCCGAGGGAGGACTGCCCCCAGTAGTTCCAGCCCCGGGACCCCCAGGCCAGAGCCCCCTCTTTCAGCCAGGTACATTTTTTTTCCTTTTTTTTTCCTTCTCTGTCTTGTTATCCACATCTTTCAATTGTAAATTTCTCTCTTCTGATCAACACATAGGAACGCCCTCAGTCCATCCACACCACACCCCCATCTTTCGACCCCTGGGCCAGGATCTCCGAGGGAGGACTGCCCCCAGTAGTTCCAGCCCCGGGACCCCCAGGCCAGAGCCCCCTCTTTCAGCCAGGTACATTTTTTTTCCTTTTTTTTTTTTCCTTCTCTGTCCTGTTATCCACATCTTTCAATTGTAAATTTCTCTCTTCTGATCAACACATAGGAACGCCCTCAGTTCATCCACACCACACCCCCATCTTTCGACCCCTGGGCCAAGATCTCCGAGGGAGGACTGCCCCCAGTAGTTCCAGCCCCGGGACCCCCAGGCCAGAGCCCCCTCTTTCAGCCAGGTACATTTTTTTTTCCTTTTTTTTTTTCCTTCTCTGTCCTGTTATCCACATCTTTCAATTGTAAATTTCTCTCTTCTGATCAACACACAGGAACGCCCTCAGTCCATCCACACCACACCCCCATCTTTCGACCCCTGGCGAAATCGCGCGCTGCGAGGCGCGCGACTTTTTCTTTATTCTACATATTATTTTCTTCCCAGTTTCCCAATCCTCACATCCTTTATCTGCACCATCCCTGGATGTCCAGATAGGTCTAGAATTACAATTCTGAAATATTCTAGCATTTTAAGACTCTCTAGAATCCTCCAGTTCCCTGAAACACCTGTGAAGAAGGAGATACATTTCTTTGGACACTTGAAGTAAATACTTTTTCTTGGTTTATATTACTAAACACAATTGAAGATAGACTTCGGCTGTCTCCATTCCATATCAGAAAGGAAACACACTTGCTTCTATTAGAAGAAACCTTCTCGTAGAAGGTTTTTCAAAGGGAACACATCTCCCAATGGGTAGAAGTACAAGAACCTCAGGCCTGAATAAAGCAGGAAATATGTCTCCATCAAAGGAACACAGTAACTCCCTTCCTGTTCCTGAAAAAATTGAGGACGTTACCAAAATGTCCGAGATAGAGTTTAGAACATTAATGTTGAACAAGTACTATGAGCTGGAACAGAAAAGAGACAATGAATTACAGGAGATGAGAAAGTCCTTCAACGATATGAAGGAAGAAATTCTGAGGAAGAATAATACTGAACTATTAGAGGTGAAGTCTGAAATACAGGAAATAAAAAACTCTCTTGAAAGTATTAAAAGTCGATTAGACCATGCTGAAGGTCGAATCTCTGATGTAGAAGATAAAACTTCTGACCTAGAGAAAACCACCAAAAAGATAGAGAAAATAACAAAAAAACATGAAGATAATATACGAGAATTACTAGATTCCATTAGACGTCCTAACGTCCGCATAATTGGTATCCCAGAAGGTGAAGAAACTAATAAGAGCATGGAAAACCTATTCCATGAAATCTTGGAAGAAAATTTCCCAAGCATAGAGAGGCACTCCAACATCCAGACCCAGGAAATTCAAAGGACACCAAATAGAATCAACCCAAGAAGATCTTCCCCAAGGCATATCATAGCCAGACTGGCTAAGACCACAGATAGAGATAAGATACTAAAACTAGCAAGAGAGAAACGACAAGTGACTTACAAAGGTCACCCCATCAGGCTAACACCGGACTTCTCAATGGAAACAATGCAAGCAAGGAAAGAATGGGAAGATGTATCGAAAGTGTTAAGAGAGAAACAATTTCAACCAAGACTATTGTATCCTGCAAGATTATCCTTCATATGGGAAAAGAAGATTAAAATCTTCTCAGACAAACAAAACCTGAAAGAATTTGCCAGCACCAGGCCAGCTCTCCATGAAACCCTGAAGAAAGTACTGTTCCAGGATAACTAAAGAAGCAACAGCCAGAAACAAAAGAGTAAAAGGCAACTAAGACAATGGCCAACTTAAATGCCGGGACAGATCCATTAACATCAATAATAACATTGAATGTTAATGGATTAAACTCTCCAATCAAGAGACACAGACTGGCTGAATGGATTAAAAAACAAAAACCCTCTATCTGTTGCCTACAGGAAACCCACTTCATGGATAAAGATATACATAGACTGAAAGTGAAGGGTTGGAAAAAGATTTTCCATGCAAATGGGAACCAAAAAAGAGCTGGAGTCGCAATACTGATCTCTGACAAAATAGGCTTTAAAACAAAAACTGTTTGAAGAGACAAAGAAGGGCACTATATTGTAGTAAAAGGATCAATCGATCAAGAAGATATAACGCTTATTAATATCTATGCGCCCAACACAGGAGCACCCAAATATGTGAAGGAAAGACTGCTAGATCTAAAAAGGGAGATAGACTGCAACACACTAATTGTTGGAGACCTCAACACTGCACTATCCCCCCTGGATAGATCATCTAGACAAAAAATAGGTAAAGAGATAAAAGATCTAAATGATATCATAAATCAAATGGACTTAACAGACATCTATAGAACTTTTCATCCTAAAACCTCAAGATACACTTTTTTCTCGCCGCCACATGGAACATTCTCGAAGATTGACCACATGATTGGGCACAAAGCAAGCCTCTACAGATTCAAAAGCATAGAAACTATACCCAGCATCTTTACCGACCATGATGGAATTAAACTTGAGTTTAATTTCAAGAGAAATCCTCAAAAATACTCAAATACATGGAAACTTAATAACCTACTCCTGAATGACTCCACAACTACTGAAGAAATAAAGACTGAAATCAAAAGTTTCATGGAAGCCAATGACAATGAGGACATGAGTTTCCATAATCTTTGGGACACTGCTAAAGCAGTCATAAGAGGGAAGTTCATAGCAATTAGTGCACATAAGAGGAGCATGGAAAGAAGGCAAATGGATCACCTAACATCATGCCTCACAGAATTGGAAAAGCAACAGCAAAAAGATCCAAAAAACTCAAGGAGAAAGGAAATAATAAAGATACGAGCAGAAATAAATGAAATAGAAAATAAACGAACTATACAGAAAATAAATGAAAGTAAAAGCTGGTTCTTTGAAAAGGTAAACAAAATTGATACACCACTAGCGAGACTTATTAAGAAGAAGAGAGAAAAGAACCAGGTGAATCAGATCTGCAATGAAGCAGGCAAAATAACAACAGACATAGTAGAAATAAAAAACATTATTAGGGGATACTATGAACATCTGTATGCCAAGAAACAAGATAATTTGGATGAGATGGACAAATTTCTGGACAGGTATAATCTACCTAGATTGAGCCAGGAGGATATAGAAAGTCTGAATAGGTCAATAACAAGCCAGGAGATCAAATCAGTTATAAATAACCTCCCAACAAAGAAAAGCCCTGGCCCTGATGGATTCACCTCTGAATTCTACAAAACTTTCAAAGAAGAGTTAACCCCCATTCTGCTCAAGTTATTTCTAAATATCCAAAAGGGTGAATCTCTCCCTAATTCATTCTATGAAGCCTCTATCACCCTTATCCTTAAAACTGATAAGGACAGGACAAGGAAGGAAAACTATAGACCAATATCCCTGATGAATATAGACGCAAAGATTCTCAACAAGGTACTAGCAAATCGTATACAACAACTTATCAAAAAGATTATACATCATGATCAGGTAGGCTTTATCCCAGGAATGCAAGGTTGGTTCAACATACGCAAAACCATAAATGTAATACACCATATTAATAGGAAGAAAGATAAAAACCATATGGTCATATCAATTGATGCAGAAAAAGCATTTGATAAGATACAACATCCCTTCATGATCAAGACTCTCAGCAAAATGGGCATAGAAGGGCCATTTCTCAACACAATAAAAGCTATCTATGAAAAACCCATAGCGAACATCATCCTCAATGGAGAAAAGCTGAAAGCTTTTCCACTAAAAACGGGTACAAGACAAGGATGTCCACTTTCTCCACTCCTCTTCAATATAGTACTAGAAGTCTTGGCCATTGCAATCAGAAAAGAGGAAAAAATAAAAGGCATTCAAATAGGAAAAGAAGAGGTGAAACTCTCTCTATTTGCAGATGACATGATTGTATACATAGAAGACCCAATGGTTTCCATAAAAAAATTTCTGGAAGTAATACATGAATACAGTAACGTTGCAGGATACAAAATTAATATCCAGAAATCTATAGCATTTCTGTATACGAACAACAGGCAGACTGAGATGGAACTGAAAAAAGTTGTTCCATTTACCATAGCCACAAAAAGTATAAGATACTTAGGGATAAATCTAACTAAAGAAGTTAAAGACCTCCACAAGGAAAACTATGAGAAGATAAAAAAAGAAATTGAAAATGACACAAAAAAGTGGAAGGACATCCCATGTTCCTGGATTGGAAGAATTAATATAATCAAAATGGCAATTCTACCCAAATTAATCTACCTATTTAATGCAATGCCAATCAAAGTACCAGACACATTCTTCACAGATCTAGGAAAGACAATCATAACGTTTGTCTGGAATCATAAAAGACCCCGTATTGCCAAAGCAGTTTTGCACAAGAAGAATGGAGTGGGCGGCATCTCACTCCCTGACCCAAAAATATACTACAAAGCTGTGGTAATCAAAACAGCATGGTACTGGCACAGGAACAGACAGGTGGACCAGTGGAACAGAATAGAGTCCCCAGAAATGAATGCTCAAACATACAGCCAACTGATTTTTGACAAGGGGCACCAGTCAATCCTGTGGGAAAAGGATAACCTCTTCAGCAAATGGTGCTGGCAAAACTGGATCTCCACTTGCAGAAAGATGAATCTGAACCCCTACCTCTCACCTCTGACAAAAATAAAGTCAAGGTGGATCAAAGATCTAAACCTAAGACCTCAAACTATAAAACTGCTCCTGGAAAACACCGGGGAAACTCTGGGAGACATTGGGGTAGGGAAAAACTTCTTAAATAAGACTCCCAATGCACAGTCTATGATCCCTAAAATAGACAAGTGGGATTACATCAGACTAAGAAGTTTCTGCATGGCAAAAGACACAGTGATTAGTGTGAACAGACAGCCCTCAGAATGGGAAAATATTTTTGTAAACTATGCATCAGACAAGGGACTGATAACCAGAATCCACAAGGAACTCAAGCGGCTGTTTCGGAAAAAGACAATCAATCCTATTAAAAGATGGGAGAATGAGTTGAAAAAACCACTTTCTAAAGATGACATACGAATAGCTAAAAGGCATATGAAAAAATGCTCAACATCTCTCATTGTAAGAGAAATGCAGATCAAAACAACAATGAGATATCACCTAACCCCAGTCAGAATGTCTAAGATTAAAAAAACAAAAAAATGATAAGTGCTGGAGGGGGTGTGGTGAAAAGGGAACTCTCTTACACTGCTGGTGGGACTGTAAATTGGTACAACCACTGTGGAGAACAATTTGGAGATTCCTCCAAAATCTACAAATAGAACTACCATATGATCCAGCAATCCCACTCCTTGGTATCTACCCGAAGGACAGAAGAATACTTAATCGAAAAAGTGCTTGCACATCGATGTTTATTGCGGCACTTTTCACGATTGCTAAGTCATGGAAACAACCTAAATGCCCACGAACTGATGAATGGTTAGAAAAACTGTGGCACATATACTCAATGGAATACTATTCATCCATAAAAAACAACAAATCCCTGACTTTTGAAAGGAAGTGGATGAATATGGAAGACTTACTGTTGAGTGAAGCAAGTCATGCTATGAAGGAGAGACATTGTATGTCCCCACTTAATATATACCGAGTGTCTGCACTCTAAATGTGTATATATATATACACATATATATTTGTATATTTATGTATATATATATTTTTGAAACCATTCTGCTTCTGTTGTTAAAGAGTTTTAAATTTATACAAAATTATAAGACATATTTTGAACATTATCTTTAAAATTCAGTATTTTGAGATATTGAAAGTTGTTTGTAAACTGTCAAGAATTATGGAGTATGAGCTAAAATTTTTTGCTATGTAAAGTAAATGTTTGTGGAAAAATGTAGAAAAATAAAAATAAAAATTAAAAAAAAAAGACTTTCCATTTCTTATTTCATATGTATCTACATCTATATACATGTTTTTTTTCACGCACTAGAGCAAACTCTAATTTAATTTTCCCACAAACTCCCACGTAGTCAACCACTGTTTGAGTCCTGGACCCAGTGGCTTAAAACTCATGCTGGACATGTGTGTTCGTGTGCCCAAAATCCCAAGAGGGAAATGAAGGAGAAGGGATTATGGAGTGGCCATCTTGAGTGATTTCTTGCTTTCTATCTCTCTGTCTCTCTGGTGAGTGTATGCACCTTATAACAAAAATCTCTCTTAAAACAAAGGGGGGGCAGCAGTTGGCATAATGGCTATGTCACTGGATTCCCATGTAGTCGACCGTGGTTCGAGTCCTGGACCTGGTGTCTTAAACTCACTCCAGGCGCATGTGTGTGTGTGCCCAGGATCCTGAGTGGAGAATGGAGGAGAAGGGATTGTGGCGTGGCCATCCCTCCTGGGGGGGTGATTTCTTGCTTTCTGTCTCTCTATCTCTGTCTTTCTAGAGAGCACACACATAGCAAAAACTTCTCCCTGAATAAAAGAAAAGCCAAACCCATCTTTGTCATTCCTCTCACTGGTTAGGTTGGCATGATTTTCAAGCAGCTAGGTCTGGGACTTGCCACTGTTCAGCCATTTGGGACTTCAATGCCTTAGCTACTCCGCCACCACTGGCCCTTCACTCATTAGTTTTATAAGAGCGTTAATGACAATTTTTTGAAAGAGCTTTTTGATGCTTATAAAATAATTAATTCATCACTAATCAAGTTGGTATGTTATGTTAGTAGTTTAAAATGTGTCATTGTCTACTCTCAGTTTAGGGAAAACTGTTAGAAAACAAAACAAGACCGTCAGTGGATTAAAAACAACAAAGCTGATTTCTGGTCTACGTACAGTCCAATATGATCAAAGATCTAAAATGCAGAAAGTCAATGTTTTTAGATCATAATCTATTTAACCAGAAAAGAAAGTCTGGCTGTTTTCCATTTGATATTTGATTGATAGTTATTTACCAGGACTTTTGTTGTTGTTGTTGCTATAATAGATTAAACAATCAAGTTTCACCTGATAATATAATAACAATGTATTAATATTTTAATAAATATTAGTATATGAAAACGAAAAATCTGTGTATCCTTAAGAAAGGTATCCCATTTTCCAGTTTCTCAGAAGAGAATTACTAGACAGTGTTCTTCTTACAGATGCATGCAACACCTGTTTTCCATGCTTCTTTCTTTGGGAGATCATTTGTAATTTGAAATTGAACATCTGTTTTGTGTAAAACTGACTTGTAGAAACATCTCAATGGTCAAAGTACATTTTTTTTCTTGTACTTAGGGTTAGAGTAGGCCAGAATCTTACATTATTATTCTCTCAGATTTAAGGGTAAGAGTGTGACTTACTGAGAAACTTCGTAGCATAGCCGATGGATTTTCCTAGGCAAGGCATTAGTGACAAACTTTCTACTCAGATGGTAAGGGGCGGGGGTATGGGCAAAAGAACTACATTGTTACAGATGTGCTTATAGAATAAAATACTGCTGTGAAAATGTGAATGGAAAGAGATTGCTCATTACTGATCTCATAGCAGAAACCACTGTACTGGTAGAAATTTGAACTATGCATCAATTTTCTGTTGTAAAGAATTCTATGTTTGGGTTTACATCGACCACTTTGCCATTTGTTTTTATTTGCTCTCATCCACTCTTTTTCCCTTCGTTCTGCTTTTTCTGACTTTTTGTAGATGAAATATTTACTAGTATTTGATTTTTTTCTTCTCTATTAGATTTTTAGATTTTCTTTTCTTTTTGCATTTTTGGTAGATTCTTCAGAGATTAATATATGCCTTTTGAATTTTTGACAAAATTAAATTATACTGTTGTAAATTTTACAACCGTATAAATTCCATTTATTCCTTTTATTGTTTGTACTATTTAATATTTAATTTCTACTAAAAGTATAAAATCTGGTATTTATTATTATTTCTGCTTCAAATGGTTAATAGTAGTCATTTAAAAAATATATACATGTCGGGAACCAGCAATTAGCGTAATGGCTATGTCGCTGGACTCCCACGTAGTCGACCGCGGTTTGCGTCCCGGACCCGGTGGCTTAAACTCACGCCGGGCGCGTGTGCGTGTGTGCCCAAGATCCCAAGAGGAGAATGGAGGAGAAGGGATTGCGGCATGACCATCCCCCCTGGGGGGTGATTTCTCGCTTTCTGTCTCTATGTCTCTCTCTGTCTGTCTGGCGAGCGCACGCGCCCTACTGCGAAAACTTCTCAAAAAAAAAACCAAACAAACAAACAAACAAACAAAAACAAACAAAAAAACCAAAATATATACGTGTTTAAGTTTGTTAATATAGTTCCTTAGTTCCTGCTTTTGGAGCTCTTAATTCCTTTCTGAAGATGAAGATTAGCATCCGGGATCATTTGTCTTCACCGTAAAGCATTTTTTTTTTTTTTTTTTTTTAGTATTATGGGCTTTTTGTGAAAAAGCTGTTGTTCTGCTTTTTGTTTTAAAGAATATTTTTGCTGGCTAAAGAAATCTAAGTTGATAGTTAAGTTTTTAGCACGTTAAGCATACAATGAACAGGAGCCAGCAGGTGGCATGGTTGATGGGGTGTTGGACTCCCACATGGCTGGCTGCATTTCTTGAGAATCACACCAGGCACCTGTGCATGCATGACCAAATTCCTGCGAGGAGAGCGGAGAAAGGATTGTGGTGTGGCCATCCCCTAGCAGGTACCTATTGTCTGTCATGGAAGAAATGAACTAGTAGTCCATCGACAAAACAATAAAGCACCTAATCATAGCAACAAGGGAAACGTTTCACATTACCTGGAAACTACAGACTCCAAGAACAACGACCTCTTTTCTGGAGGTGGTGCATTTTTCTCTGGGGAGGAGACGTGTGCTTCTGTGTTTGTGCAGGGGATGGCTGAAACATGGAAGATGGGTGTGGACACTCACGTGTGAAGAGCCTCACTGTGTGGGCAACCAAGAAGTGAACTGCAGAAGGGGAGTTAGGGTTATCTATTCCGCTCCCACTCTTCTCTGAAAAGCCTATCCAACTCTGTCTCCTAGAGGTAGGTACAAATAGCTATATTTGTGCTATTGTCATGCTAATCTCTCAGATAATCTCTTTGCAACTGAGATAAACAAGAGAAAATCAAATCCTTCCTCAAGAGACTTTGAATTGAGAGGTATAGCGATTCAGGAGTCAGTCAATAGTAGAAAGTAAAAGCAAGATTTTGTAGAACTGCCCCCTTTCCCACCCTCCTCAACCCTATTTTCCAATATTCTCTTTTATTTAATAACAAACCACAGTACACTTTCAATAAAATATGCTTTTGCTTGTGTAAGCCAGGTTAACATGGTTTTCTGTGATGTGCAATCAAGAGAATCGTGAAGATCCCCAGCTTAAAAGCAGTTTGAGAATCTCTTGAGTACTCCTTCCATGTTTTAGATGACTGGACTGAGACTTGACGAGTTTCCGTCAATTACACAAAGTTACAAAACTATCAAGAAAGAGATACGGGGCCCAGCGGGTGCCATAGTGGTTAAGGTGCTGGACTCCCATGTGGCTGACCAGTCTGAGTCCTGAACCTCGCCACCTAAAACGCCTGTAGGGCACGTGTGCATGTGCCCCCAACCCTGAGGACAATGAAGGGGAAGGGACTGTGGTATGGCCATTTCCCTAGGGGGTGATTATTTTATTTTATTTTATTTTATTTTATTTTATTTTATTTTATTTTTCTCAGATTAATTAAATTCATTTTACATAAAGTTCCCATTATGATGTATACAATATACATATATGTATATAGTTTTCAACAGAGAACTCTACTTTTTTTGGTGTTAAATGATTCCTCCTTTTGCCCCCCACGCCCACTCTCTACCACCCTCTCCTGACCACCCACTCCCCTCCCTTACAGCCTCCGGCATCCACATTTATCCTTTCCGCTATCATATCCTCGGATCTTTCTCCTTCTGCCAGAGTGCCGATAATGTTATCATTATTATTATTTTTTTTTTCATTGGACATCTTTACAGTGTACAGCATGGTCCCTTCCAGCATGAGTACAGTTCACACTAGCCAAGACAATGATACCCCCACATACATCATCTTCAACAGACCACCCTTCACCCCTGTGTCCATCAAACGTGATGATCGTTCCCTGAACCGCCCTCCATCACTCATTCCCATTACCTCTCCCATACTGTCTCCAGCATCCACAGTTGCCATCCCTGCGACCATACCCTCCAGATCTTTCACCCTTTTTTTTTTTTTTTTTCCTTTTTCAATTATGAGCTCATAAAGTTTTCCACAATAGGAAACATAGGTTCTATTCAGGGTTGGGTCAAGGGTGGGTCTCGTGCAGCTCCGCAGTTGTAGGTGAGTCTCCATGGAATACAGTTTCAGGAACGCAGTTCTGGTAGGCAGAGATGGTTATCAGCTGATGCAGCACAGCATCCATCCTGTGATTACCGAGAATGGTGTTGTGGGGATCTGCAGCGTGAGTCATCCTCGAGTATCTGGCTTCCTTAAGAATGGTAGAATAGTTCTTGTTTTTCCCTGAGGTAATGCAGGGCTGGTACCATCGTCTTCTCACTGCCCATAGGCAGCGAAAATCCTCCTATACAATACATTTCTCAATTGGTTTAAGACATCCAAGGTTTCCTTCTGCTGCTTATATTTACAAGATCTTAATCCTTGTTTTCGGCTTCAGTTTGCCGCTCGTGACTGCCGGCCATGCGCAGGCCCGGCGGTCACGGGCAGGCTCGTTGGCCACGCCCGGGCGCAGGCCCGGCAGCCATGCGCGGGCCCGGCAGCCACGCGTGGGCGCACGCCCGGCGACTACGCACAGGCCCGGTGGTCACACGTAGGCCCGGCGGCCACGCACGGGCGCAGGCCCGGCAGCCACGCACAGGACCAGCGGCCATGCTCAGACCTGGCAGCCACTCGCCAACCTGGGGGCCATACACAGGCCTGGTGGCCACGCACAGGCACAGGCCCGGTGGCCACTCGCAGGCCTGGGAGCCACACGCAGGCCCGGCGGCCACACGCTGGCCCAGCGACCACGCTCCGACCCGGGAGCCATGTGTAGGCGCAGGCCCAGCGGCCACGCACAGGAGCGGGCCCGGCAGCCACACTCAGACCCGGCAGCCACTCGCCAGTCCGGGGGCCACGCGATGCCCAGCGGCCACTCACAGGCCCGGCGGCCATGCGCCGACCCGGCGGTCACGTGCAGGCCCTATGGCCACACGTCAGCCCCGAGCACGCGCAACCACGCTCAGGGCTGGCGGCCACGCGCGGGCCCGGCAGGCACACGCCAGCCCCCGAGCGTGCAAATGCGCGCGGGACTCAGCGCCACCTCTGGTTCGCCTGCCCGGTCAGAGCGCTGCCAGGCGGCATTGGCGCCGAGCGTGGGACACACCCAGCGCTGGAGAGGCAGCGGGGGCCAGGCGGCCGTGAAGCAGAGGCGCCGCGCGCCCAGAGGCGGGCAGCCCCGGTCCCGCGCAGGCCCAGAGGTGGGCGGCCCCGGTCCCGCGCAGGCCCCGAGGCGGGTGGCCCCGCGTGCTGGCCCCGGTCCCGCGTGCCCAGAGGCGGGCGCTAGGGGGTAATTTTTTGCTTTCTCTCTGTTTGTCTGACACATGCCCTATAGCAAAAATCTTTCTCAAAAAAAAAAAAAAGAAAAGAAAAGAAAAAGAAAAAAGGCAAAACAAAAAAATATACCTGACTTGAAGTTTTTTTTTCTTTTTTTTAATAATAGTAATAATATATTTTCAAGGTAAAATACTTATACACAGGGAACTAGCAGTTAGCGTAATGGCTATGTCGCTGGAGTCCCACGTAGTCGACAGCGATTCGTGTCCCGGACCTGGTGGCTTAAAACTCATGCCGGGCGCGTGTGTGTGTGTGCCCAAGATCCCGAGAGGAGAATGGAGGAGAAGGGATTGTGGTGTGGCCATCCCCCCTGGGGGATGATTTCTCGCTTTCTGTCTCTCTGTCTCTCTCTGTCTGTCTGGCGAGCGCATGTGCCCTATAGCGAAAACCTCTCAAAAAAAATACTTATACACAGAAAAAATATAGCAAATTTGCATTAAGACAGAATTCAAAATAAAGTTATAGAGGGATTAAATGATTTAATACCTCTTGGAAAATAAACTAGTATCAAACAGATACTTATGATGTATTATACCCATATAATTTTAATATATAAATAATAACATTATTTCATAAATACTAAAAGCATAATTGAAACATGAGTCTCTATAAATGTAGAAACTGAGAAAAGTGTATCAATTCCTCAGTCTTCTTGTTATTAAATCATGATATATTTGACATATGATTTCACTTCTATTGACACTAGTGTTTGTGCTCCATGTTTATAGTATGAATAGAATCTTAGAGAACCAAAGTTGGAAGAAAATTCTAAGCTAATTTACCAAGTAGCCATCTCCAAAACTTGTGTATTGATACATTTTTAAGGAACTCCAAGCATCTACAGATTTCATATAAGCATATGTGGCAATCTTTATTGATATTAAAGCATTTCATATGCAAATACACAGTTTCTGATGATATCCCATAATTTATCAAATTGTTGAGAGCCATGATTGGAAAATTAAAAAAGTAAAAGTCACCCTTAATTGGATCCTGAACAACAAAATCACACTCTAAACCAATAAAAATCTTTTCTGCTTTTTACTTTCATCAGAAACTAACTAGCCTCCCCCAAAATGAGATGATATTCTTGCAGTGCTGAAAGAAAAATAATACCAATTGACAATTTTATATCCTGCACAACAATCCTTGACAATGAAGGAAAAATTAAGATTTCTAGATAAAAGCTTCGATACTTGTCCCCCATAGGAGTGAGCTGCAGGAATATAAGGAAGTCCTCAAGGGTAAAATCAACGGACATTAGACAAGAGCTCAGATACATAGAAAGGATAAAGACCAGCGGTAAATATGATTATCCAGGTAAATACCAAAGTCAATATAAATATGTTTTTGTTTTGATTTTTCTTATATATATGATATAGCTACCAATTCCATGAAGCAGTAATTGTAAAACTGTACTAATGAGCTTATAATGTATAAAGATGTAAATTACATGAAAAAGAGCACAAAGGAGAGAGGAGGTAGTAGAGTTATATCAGATCACAGTTTTCATACATGATTAAAATTAAGTTTAATCTGGGACCAGCAGTTAGCATAATGGCTACGTCGCTGGACTCCCATGTAGCTGACCGTGATTTGAGTCCCAGACCCGGTGACTTAAACTCACACTGGGCGCATGTGCGTGTGTGCCCAAGATCCCAAGAGGAGAATGGAGGAGAAGGGATTGCGGTGAGGCCATCCCCCCTGGGGGGTGATTTCTTGGTTTCTGTCTCTCTGTCTCTCTCTGTCTTTCTGATGAGCGCACGCACCCTATAGCAAAAACCTCTCAAAAAAATTAAGTTTAATCTGAACTAGATTGTTTTAAATTAAGATATTAATAGTAGTCTTCAGAGCAGGTACTAAGAAAATAACAGAAAAAAAGCTATAATGAAAGAAATAATTAATATTATTTACCAAAAATATTTATTTAACACAAAATAAAAATAAAGAAATAAAAAAGACACAAAACATACACAAAACAAACAGCACCGTAGCAGATGGAGACCTTACCTTGAATATAAATGGACTCAACACTATAAAATCAAAAGTCAAACATTGACACAATAGGTAAAAGACACAAGCATGCTATCTACTATCTATAAGAGATACATTTTAGTTTCAAATACACAAATAGGTTGAAAATAAAAGGTTGCAAATATTAACTAAAAGACAGCTAGATGGGCTATACTAACAGAAAGCAAAATATTATAGATGATTAGAGAAAAACTGTTCCTAGAGACAAAGAAGGATTTTTATTTTAGAGAGAATTTTTGCTATAGGGCATGTGTACTTGCTAGAGAGACAGAGAGACAGAAAGGGAGAAATAATCCCCTCAGGGAGGATGGCCATGCCGTAATCCCTTCTCCTCCAGTCTCCTCTTGGGATTTTGGGCATGCACGCACATGTACCTGGTGTGAGTTTTAAGTCACCAGGTCTGGGGCTCAAACACAGTTGACTGTGAAAGTCCAGCGATGTAACCATTTCACCACTTGCTGGTCCCAAGAAGGACTTTTATAATAAGATGGTCAATCTATGAGAAAAATATAAAAATGACAAACATGTACATCTTTAATAGCATAATATTAAAAAAATTTAATCTTTTTAATATTTTGCCACAGAGTGAGTGCACTTGCCAGGTAGAGACAGAGAGGGGAACAAAAGAAATCACTTCCAGAGGGACAGCCACACCTCAATCCCTCCAGTCTCCTCTTGGGATTTAGGGCATGCATACACATGCACCTGGTGTGTTTCTCAAGCCACCGGGTCTAGGACTCACATCAAAGAGTTGGTCACATGGCATCCAGTACTTTAACCACCATGCCACCTGGTAGCCCAGCAATAACATTTAAAAAAACTAAAAAACTGGCCTGACCTGGGGCCAGTAGGTGGTGTGGTGGCACTGGATTCCCACATGGCTGAAGGTGGTTTGAGTCCCAGATCTGGCAGCTTACTTTCTTGCTTTCTTTCTCTCTCTCTCTGTCTCTTTATAGTCAAATTAAAAAAAATAATAATAACATATGGAATTAAATAAATAATTCTTTAAAATAAAACAAAACAAAGAAAAAACTACCCAAACTGATAGCATTGAAAGGTAAAATAGACAATTTAATAAAAATAGTAACTGGTGACTTTACTATCCTACTTTCAGTAATGGAAAGAACAACTAGGCAGAAGATTAACAATGAAATAAAAGATTTAAACAATACTATAAATCAACTGGAGATAATAGGTTATCTATAGAATATCATGCAACAACAGGATACACATTTTTTTCCCCAAGAGCACAGAGTAGATTTTGTAGAACAGGCATAAAACAAGTTTTCATGAATTAAAAATAATTATAATCATACAAACTATGTTCTCTGAACACAATGCAATTAAATTAAACATTTATAACAGAAGAAAATTAGGGAAATTTATAAATACATAAATATTAAAAACACAATCCTAGGTTGGTTCCATAGCACAGTAATTAAGTCCTATGGATAGGAGTTGGATCTTACAGGGTCAATTGCAGTTTGGATCCTACCCCTGGAAGCTTGAAATACATGCTGGTACATGTATATGTATGCCCAAAATCCTGAGGATATGCGCAAAATGGAGAAAAAAGGACTGTGGTGTCACCATGCCCTATCAAGGGTGTTCCCCCCCTTCTCTTTCTTTCTCGCCCTGTTTCTCTTTCCCAAGAACATGTGTGCCCTCTGACAATTACAAAAACAACGAAATAAAACTGTCACAATCCTAAACAACCAATGATAAAATAAGAAATCATAAGGTGAGCCAACAGGTGGCATGGTGGTTAGGGCACTGGATGTCACAAGATTGACTTCACAGTTGGAGTCCTGCACCCAATGGCTTGAAAACCATGCTAGGCACATGTGTGTGCACACCCAAAATCCTGAAAGGGAAAGGGAGGAGAAGAAATTGCAGCCTGGCCACCCCCCTTGGGAGGTGTGTGTGGAGGGATTTCTTACTTTCCCTCTCTGTCTCTGGTGAGTGCACATGTTCTATAACAAATAAAAGAGAGAGAGGGAAGAAAGAAAGAGAGAAAGAAAGGAGAAAGAAATCATAAAGCAAATTAGTTAGAAAATCCTTTGAGACAAACTAAAGTGAAATAAAAAGTCAAAATTAATAGGATATAGCAAAAAAGAGTGGGTTATATCCTAGGTAGGTCGACCAGAAACCCCACGCATGTGCATGCTGGTGAACTTGCCTGGCTGGAAGTCTAAGTGGGTGGAATCACCGCATAATAAGATCCCACTGAGGTGCCTATCTCCTTCTCATATGCTCTTTCTAAAATAAATTAAACATCCAAAAATGAAAATAAAAAAGCTCTATTCCATTATCTAGCCTTCACTTAGGAAGTCACAAAAATAAAAACAAACTAGACCTAAGTTAAGCAGAAAAAAATAATAATTAGAGAAAATGAAAGAGAGAATAAAAAGACAATAGAGGAAATCAGCAAAAGTAAAACTTGATTCTTTAGATAGATCCAAGAAATAGACAAAACTTTAGACTGAACAAGAGAAAAAGGAAGAGGGCTCAAATTAAAATCAGGTATGTAAGAGGACATCACTATACAGACTTCACAGAAATAAAAGAGCTATAAAGAAATACAGCTAACAATTATATGGCCCAAATTAAATAATTTAGATAAAATGTACTAATTTTTAGACTCAAACTACTAAAATTGCCTCAAAAAGAAATGGAAAATCTGAATAGACATCAGGCAGGAGCAGGGTAAATTAATAATCCAAAAGATTCTCCCAAAGAGAAGCACGCACTCAGAATGCACCTATGGATAAGTCAATCAAATGTTTGAGTATTAACACTAATCCTTCAGAATTCTTTCAACACTTCCCCTCTTGTTTTATGTAGCTGCTATTTCCTTGATTTCAAAACTAGGCAAAACAAACAAACAAACAAACAAACATCACAAGAAAACAAAGCTGTAAATTAATACATGTCTGAATAGCAAAAATTCTCCACTAAATATTAGCAAACAAATCTAGCAACCTAAAATATGTTCTATATTTCCAAATGGGATGCATTCTAATAGCTTTGTTCCTATATAGCTCATTCCCTCCTCCTTCCTTTGTGCTTTATTTTCACACAAATTATCTTTATACATCTTAACAAAAAATAGAAGATTAGTTGAATATATAAAATTCACCTTATTATTAGACTAAAGGAAAACATCATCACCCCAATAAACACAAAAATCATGAAAATTTATGATACTTTAATGTCAAATATGTTTAAAAATTAGAAATGAAAGGGCACTTACGATAAGAACATCTGTAAAAATTCATAGCTAACATCATTCTTATCTGAATGCTCTCTCCTGAAGATCTGGACTAAGACAATAATGTCCTGTCTCATGACATATATTCAACATAGTAATGGAAGCTCTGGCAGAGGCAATTAGACAAAAAAAAAGTAAATAAAATTACTATTATTAGAGAGGAATAAGTAGAGTTATTTCTCTTCATAGATAGCATAATCTTGTATTAATATATAGAAGATCCTAAAGAAACAGAAAATAAGTGGAACTAGTAAATGGATTTAGCAAGGTTCCTGCATATAAGATCAATATGCAAAAATCAAGGTTATGAACAATCTAAAACAAAATTAAGAAAAAAGTCTTTATACAGTATTATTAAAAAATTTCACAACAAGTTTTTCTCCAAAACAACTTTTTCCATATCACCAAAGAAGTATCTTGATACACCATGACAGTAGCAGGGATAACACGGGTGATAGCAAAGACAGCTATCCTGAAACATTTGCTTACAACCCAAAGACTGTTTGTTATCATGAAAAGGAGAAAAGAACCTAAATTTCATCAAAAGGGAAATATACAGAGCTTTGTATTTGTCATAAATCTGCGTACTCTTCTCTTCCAGATGACTATAATTGCAAAGCGGATCTTGTTTTGATGGTAGGATGGTAGTACGCTAACACCCGACTGTGGACATTCCATATGAACACACAAAACCTGTCCCTAGACCAGATCCTTCACAATAATGAAGAAATGTGTGATCAACTGCTGAAAACCAGATTCAAAGAAAAAGATGAACACCTTGAGAGCACACATCCTATGGCAAAAACCTCAAAGAAAAAATACAAAGAAAAAATAGTTAGACATAGGTTGCCTTATAACCCATCAATTCCATTTCAGGGCATATACCCAATATTCTTGGTAATGGAAAACAAACTTCCACAAAAAAATGTATATGTGAATATCGATATCAACATTATTCATAATAGTCCAATCGCTAATGGATAAACAAACATGATATATCAATACATATTTGTTTTTTTGTTTTTTTTTTTTGCTAATGGAAAAAGGTAGGTGGAGTCAAGGTTAAAGTGAATGGCTCCCACTTCTGCAACTGCATGGTTCAAGTCCTGGACCTCGTAACTTGGAAAACATGCTGGGATACTGGGAGTGTTGCATGCGAGCCCAGACTCCTGAGAGAAGGGATTGCAGTGTGGTCATCTCTCCCAGGGTGTGATTTACCCCTTTCTCTTGCACACTCTCACTCTCCTGTCTCTTCAGTGAGCACATGTACCCTATAACAAAAACCACCACCACAACAAAAACAAAGCAATTAAATGTTGATACTTGCTTCAGTGAAGATAAAATGAAAACACGTTAAATAAAAGAAGTCAGACACAGAAAGCCACATACTTTATGACTCTGTTTATACAAATTGTCAAAATTTAAAAAATTTGTACACACAGAAAGTAGACTGGTGGATGCCTAAAAATAAAATTTGAAGAGAGAGTATTTAATTTCTTTGTTCCAAATGTTTAGATGTAGTACATTTTAGCTGATAGTCAGTAAAGCACTTTTTCTCTGTATTAATATTTTCTATCCTGTACTTTACAATTTCTAGGAATATTTAAGAACAAGATTTGCTCCACTAAAAATTAACTCTTGAGACTCATAATAAGATTGCATTTTATTTTTAAATTAATATCAGGGATGTCAAGACATTCATGATTTTATTTTTATCCAACCATCCATCCAAATGGAGGACATCTCTCCATTTAGTCAATGTAAAAATTTAAATATCCGTAAGAAAAAGGGAATGAACTTCATTATAATAGTGAAAAACAGGAAAAAAAGGAAGCAGCAAAGAATCATTTCAAAATATACGCAAATGGTTAAGTAAAGTTACAGAAACTCAGATTGTAGTTTTTTGCCTCATCTTAGTTCCTCAAGGAAATCAATCCAAACATAGCCTTATACAACCACTTCCTGGTGACCACCTTCCTAGGGGACAGCCAGATACAGCATTCTTGACTTGCCCATTGAACTCCACAGCACACAGACTGCCCAGGCGTACTGCAGTGACCACACCTCAGAGGCACCATTGACACACTGGAACTTGTACCTGTTTGCCCTACAGCTGACAATCAGAGCTGCTCTTGAGAAACCTACTCGGGTAACACCCTGGACTCCAAGAAAGGCTTTGGACCACAGGTGCCTTTCTCTGTCTTGCTCACTCTCCACCTATTAGTGGAGCATGCATGTCCTGGACATGCCCCTCTTCCTGTTGTCCTCTTCTTTCTAGAATCTTTAAGTTGTAAACTGCTTTTGCTACTTCGTGTGTGTGTGTGTGTGTGTGTGTGTGTGTGTGTGTGTGTTTCAGTTACCT
The DNA here is from genome assembly GCA_026018925.1 of Tupaia tana. Taxonomy (NCBI): domain Eukaryota; kingdom Metazoa; phylum Chordata; class Mammalia; order Scandentia; family Tupaiidae; genus Tupaia; species Tupaia tana. The sequence continues at coordinate 146,552,519 of JAKSZU010000002.1, forward strand.
CCTCTGACCAACACACCTGAACCTAACTTCTTTCCTGGTCAGGACACTCCTAGGGAGTAATGAATCCCTTAATATCCCCATCATGACCGGGCAAGAATTTATAACCACTTTCATGAGAGGGAGCTCAAAACCATATCTGAAAATAAATAAAACAAAACAACAGTACTGGGAATGCACATTATTTTCAAATGTTGAAGGACTATTTTCTAGTAAAAATAAGCATTTAATTATTTAGGAATTTAAAAGTATCCTCCTAAATAACTCATGACACATATAAGACATTAAATATGTAATTACAGGCTACTTATAAGTTAAAAATAATATAATAAGATAAACAACTTAGTCAAAAATTACAGAATGGTTTAATAAATTACAGTTCACAAAATAAACTTTATGTGTTTAGTTTGCACATAATATGAATTACCATTATTTGTAAAAATAAGACGATATCTATGATAAATTGGAAAGTGATTCATGTTATATGTTAATCAACTACTTATAAAATTGATCAGTAAGTATATGTTAATCTAATTTTTTTAAATCTATACATTTGAACATATTTAATAAGCAAAGGACATTATGGATTGATACCCACCAAATCACTAATAATGGTTACATTGAAGAGAAAGGGGAATGCTACAAAACTTTTTTCTAAGCTTTTATGGTGTTTGTGCTGTTGTGTTGAGTAAATATTGCATTTGTTTCTTCAATTATTGAATAAAAAACATATTAAAGAAAGGGAAAAAGTAAGTATGATAATACTTATCAAACTATTTAGCAAAAATTATTTTCTAGCTCTAAATGCTTTTTATTATTATATAAGAATAAATGACTCCAAATTAATAAGTCTTTGATAAATGACTCCAAATTAATAAGTCTTTGATTCAAGAATCTTAAAAAAAACCCAAAATATTTCTAAAGATAGTAAGATACCAAAATTTAGAAAAAGTTAACTATACACAATTAGAAAGCATCATGTTATTCTCCTAGATATTTAATTTTTTTCTTTTTCTTTTTCCTTTATGCAAGAAGAGAGAAACACAGAGTGTTATTTAATTATTTATGTAAATTATCTTATATGCATATAGTTGGTTGTTGGAAAGTCATGATGTATTTTTTCTATATTTTTCTATGTAAAATGAGTCATGGCTTTTCTGACAACTCAATAGGTATTTCTAACAGGGCTTCAGTGCGTCATGCTCCTTCTGCCACAGCCTTCAGGTTGTCCGGATCACGGGCTGCTCAGCACACCTGGCATGTCCAGGTGGGCCTGGGAACGAGACGTGGGCCTCTCATGGGGCCTCTCACTTCCCACGTGGTGGCCTGTTTGTGTGTCATCACCGCTGAGCCTAAAGGTTGAGTGATTTCTTTCCACTTTTCTCTTCTGAAAGAATACTTAGATAATACGTTTTAAAATCCTTGCAAATCGAATAATGCCCTTATATTCCCTCAGTATTGTGACTGGTTGTTTCTGACAATATGAATCCAAACTGAAAACTGATATATCATTGGGTAGATATGTTACACAGAAAAACACATGATGTTTATCAGTTTTATTTTTCCAAGATATAAGAGTTTAGGAATTTAAGCTTAACTATTTATGTAAATTATTTAATATGCTTATCATATCAATCATAATCACACTTATTATTGATATATATAACATAAAGTACTATTTTATATATGCTGGCAATAATGAATTTAATTTAATTCTTTAAGGAGAAAGAAGTATTTATGTTTTATGTAAAATGAAAGAAATGCTTATACCTATTCTTACCCATATGTGAGTAAGTCATTCCATATGTCAGTTTAAGAATTTGATCAGTGGGGCCGGTAGGTTGGCATGGTAGTTAAGGTGCTAGACTCCCACATGGCCATCAGCAATTTGAGTCCTGGGCCTGGTTGCTTGCTTCCTCACTTTCTCTCTCTGTCCACTTCTGGTCAAATGAAAAAAAAAAAAAGTAATAATGAATAAAATAAAATAAAATAAAATAGTTCTTGGAAAAAGAATTTGATAAGCTAGTAAAAGGAAGAGAACATTGAAATATAAAAATATATTTGTTCATGCATTCACTCATTTCCTGACTATTTAGTGAATACCATCTGGATTCCTAGACCTGTTTTAGGCACTGCAGATGTGTTATCATTCTTTCAGTTACTGGTACTCCTTGCATGTGCCACTACTAATGCAAATTATAAATCATAGAAGAAGAATCTCACAGTACTATGGCACTACAATTCTCTCCAACTTATCCATTTTGGAATCATTTCCTGATGTGTATATCTCAGGGTCAACTGTCATGTTCACAACGTTTTCATCCATTATTTAAAATTCTAACAGCTATAATGTTAATTTCAAATTCAGAAAACATTAATTAGAAACTTCTTTTACTGGTCACCTTACATTTGGATTCTTTGCCAACTCTTTTTAATGACCAATCTTATTATTCTAAAATAAACCAGATAAATATCATACGAGGTCCTGTATTAGCACATATGACTAATTAGGTCATTTCTGTTTACAGAGAGCTTACAGTTGATGCACAAATAACTATAAAATAATAAAAAATACAATTTTCAAAAGCCATAGAAGAAAGTAAAAGACTGTGTAATAGTATTGAGAAAACAAAATAGTTTTATGATATTCAGTTAAAAATTTCTTTTTTTAAGATTTTTTAAAAATTCTTTTTCTTTTATACATTTAGTCATGTTATTTAGCTTACAAAGTGAATATTTCAACATGTGAACATTTCTCCCTAGTCCAGTTGATAAAACTATGTAATTATCTTCAACAGATAATATCACATTTCTTTGTCCCATTAATGCTTTGCCTCTCTATTTTTCCTCTAAATGTCCTTCCTCAGACTCTGCTCTTTCACACACACTACATGTGGTATTCACATCCTTTTACTGTGTTTCTATATCCTTTAGTCAATCAGTTTTAGTCACAGAGCACGGACACTCAGTATATATTAAGTGGGGATATACGATGTCTCTCCTCCATAGTCTGACTTGCTATGGCTTTTCATAGGAAGAAGTTACAAATGCTTAGGTGATGTTAAGTTTATTTTACATATGCTTTTTATTTACCATAACCAATCTGACCTCTCTCTAAACTCTCAGATTAAATATATACTCTAGCCAAACCAATCCTTTATTGGACCTCAAGAATGCTTTGTGCTTTCCTCTTAAACTGTGTCTCTTAAAGGTCCAGTAAAAATCATACATTGCTCCAAATTCTCTCTGCTTACCCAGTCCTCAGAAAAGTGTTAGTTTTTCATAGCTACTGCAGCACAATTAAATTTTGATGTTTCTGATGGTTAACCCTGCACATACACTCTCTCTCTTTCACACACTTGCAGAGTACCTCCCCGTATTATCATTTAATACAGTGCATAGAGAAAGCAGGTACGGATACTTAACAAATATTTAATTTCTTGATTGACATAGTTTTTTTGACAAGATATTTTTTGGGATTTACCTTCTACATTTTGCTATGATTTGATGATAGGCATCAGAGCATGTGTTGAGATCTGGTTAGTCGTTTTAATATGTAGAGACCTAATCTGATTATGGTGTTGTAAAGTGAGGCCTTTGGTCAGTGCTTAGGCATCAGGGCGGGGTCCCCAGGATAAGTGCTGACGTGTTCACAAGGAGAATCAGAGACACATGCACACAGAGACACGTGCCACTCAAGCTCTTGCCATGTGCTGTCCTGCTAATTCCTGTGCTACCTTGGGACCCCACCAACAAAATGACCCTCATCAGATGTGTCTTCTTCATACAAAACTTCCAAAGCCTCGAGGTTAATAGCCTCTATTCTTTTTCAGTTATGCAGATTCAGGTATTTCTGTTATTAGACGCACAAGAGGTTAATTCAAACTCCGTTTAAGAACGTCTTATTGGCCAAACCCAGGACCTAGTGGTTAAGAGACTCAGATCTCACATGGCTGACCATCGTCTGAACCCAGGACCTGGTGGGTTGGTAACATGGTTCATGGGTATGCATGCCCCAAGTCTCAGAAGGGAGGAGAAATAGAGGAGAAGGGAATGTGGCATAACCATGTCCCATTGCTGGGGTGCTTTCTCCCTCTCCTTCTCCCTCTCACTGTGGTGAGGGCATGCGGCCTCTGGCACACACACACACACACGCACACACACACACACACACACACACACACACACAGAGAAAAGGGAAAAAAAGAATATCTTACTGCTCTGCCCTTTCATCATCTCTTACACTTTATGATCTCAACCTGGATGTGACTGAGAGTGTCTGCAGGCAAGCTCCATCAAATTTAACATTTCTATTTCCTTCGAATGTCTTCAATGGCTGTTTTATTCCTTTTCCTTTCTTTTACTTAAAGTGAAATCAGATTATACTTCACATTTTCATGGCTATTTTCATTTGCATTCAAAACCCATCCTTTCTGACTCAATTGGCATTTACTTAAAAGATCTGCCTTCATTGTGAGAAGCCTGCATAGAATCTATTATCCAGATAAAAATGCAGAATGCTAACTGTTCTATTTTTTAAATGTATGCTTTAGTAGAACATGAATTCCTTTAGTTTATAGTACTTCATCAGGATAAAATCTAACGTTTGCCTTGCCTATACTTGGACCATTCTCTATTTTGCTCTACTATGCCAAAGCACATTCGTTTTCACGGAATTTTCAGCTAATCAACTATCGACTTTCTAACACATGATTTCACTATTTTCACCTCAGTTGTCCAATTCAATTTCCCATTCCTAAGTTCTCCATCAAAATATAAAAACTCATTCCTCTATGTACTCTGATTACTAAGTTCTCCATCAAGATGTAAAAACTCCTTCCTCTATGTAGTTTTTATGGTGTGTGTGTGTGTGTGTGTGTGTGTGTGTGTCTTATATAGCTCGCACACAGAAAAGTTCATAAAGGAAAAGTGCAAAATGTAATGATTTACCAAAAAGCAAATACTTATGTTAAGATCAAAGAGAATATTGTCAGCATAAAAAACTCCCATCTTGTGCTCTCCCAAGCCCTATACACCTCCTCTAACAAGAGTAACCAAAATGAGAGCTAGCAGGTGGCATGGTAGCTAAGGCACTGGACTCCCACATGGCTGGCCACAGTTTGAGTCCTGGACTCAGCAGCTTGAAAATCATGCTAGGCACCTGTGCATGCCCATCCAAAATCCCAAAAGAAGTAATTGTGGCATGGCCACTCCCCCTGGGAGGTGATTTCTCACTCACCCTCTCACTGTCTCTTCCTTTTTCTCTGGCCAAGGCACATGCCCTGTGGCAAAAACCTTAGGGGGAAAAAAAAAAAAGAAAAAGAAAAAGAAAAGTAACCATAATGCTAATTTTCTTATTTTGCTTCATGGTTTTATTTCCTAGGCACTCATGCCTGAATAGTATAGTTTAAATAGAATCATATAATGTGATATTTCACAGCAGATTTCGTTACTGCATGGAGGAGCTGAGCTGCACTGATTCTTTCTGTCCAGATACCTAAGGATAGGGACTCCCCCTGTGATGCAGGAAAAAGGTCACACACATGAGTATAGCAGGAAAAGAGAAGTTTTTCATAGGAAACAGAAACATTTTAACAGAAAAGACACCCCCACTCCAGCTGCGGGTGGGCAGCTGCCAGAGAAGGACAACTATGACTGGTAATGGGGGTAGGTGCTACTTTTATTTTGGGATCTTGAGGTTAGTAACTTCTATTCTGTTGTAAATTTTCAAGAGGAGAGGTCTGTCATTGTAGCAGTTTCCTTTATTTAAATTTGCTGGCTTTTATCTGTGCTTGTGTACTTCTTCTTCAAGTAAGGAGCCTGAGGAATTCGATAACTCAATTACACACACCCAGTGTGGACTCGGAAGTGATGAGCATTCGCATAGGGATGATCTATCCTATTTGTTTATCGCCCCAGTGGGAAGTAGGGTGTTGACAAGCACTCAGTGAAGAACAGCTCCTCTCTTGGCGCCAGGGCGTCTAGCTGCGGGGTCTGACTGTGGCCCCTGATAACGTTGACCTATGGGTCAAATGTCCCCTTGGGAGGCTATTGGAATTCCCTGCTCATAATACCTGCCTTTAACAGTTTCTTTTCCTAAATAGTATCACTTTGCAATCTATTCACATTGTTTGCTGTAGTGATTGTTTATGAATACGTGATTTTATTCTATAGTATTCTACTGATAAATGAAACTCCATACATTAATCCATTCTACTGTCAAGGGACATCTTGGTTGTCTGCTTCTAGTTTACAAATAATACCATTATGAAATTTCTTTTACCAGTCTCTTTCAAGCACATACAACTTATTGAGTATATACCTAGGATTAGAACTGCTGCATCACAAATTACACATTTTTTTTTCAGCTTACGAAAACTATCTTGCAAAATATTAGTACTGATTGTATAATAACACCAACACTTTAGGTAACTATTTGTTTGAGACCCTTGTCAACATTTGGTCTTGTCGTTCTTTTCATTCTTAATTATTCTGGGTGTAGGGTTGTATCTGTAATCATATTTCATTGAAACTCTAATATATATTTCTTTAATGACTAATTTATTAATGATTATGCACTGGATATCCACCTTTGTTAAGTGTCCGAGGTTTTTGTCCATCATTTTACTGGCTTGTCTTTTTCTTTAATTTTTTTTTTTTTGGAGAGGTTTTTGCTATAGGTCCTGTGCACTTGCCAGAAAGACAGGGGGAGACAGAGAGAAAGAAAGTGAGAAATCACCCCCCTCAAGGGGAGATGGCCACGCTGCAATCTCTTCTCCTCCATTCTCCTCTCGGGATCTTGGGCACGCATGCACACGCACCCAGCATGAGTTTAAGTCACGGTCCAGGACTCAAACCATGGTTGACTACATGGGAGTCCAGTGACATAGCCATTACGCCAACTGTTGGTCCCAAATTTGCCTTTTTTAAACTCTGAACATGGGTCATTTGCAGTTACATGAAGCTTGGCCCTCTGTTTTAGTTTGCTATTATATTGCTAAAGAAATACCTAAGACTGAACAATTTACATAGAAATGAGATTTGGGGTCAAGAGGTGGCATAGTGATTAAGGCACTGGACTCCACATGGTTAACCACAGTTTGAGTCTTGGACCCCAGTGGCTTGAAAATCTGCTGGACATGTGTGTGTGAATGCCCCAAATACTGAGAGCAGAATGGAGGAGAAGGGGTTGTGGCATGACCATCCTCCTCTTCTCTCTCACTGTCTCTCTGTCTCTCTCTCTCTCTGGTAAGCATATGCACCCTATGGAAAAACCCTAAAAAACAAAGAAAGGTTTATTTGACTAACGATTCTGGTGACTGGGAAGTGCAAAGCTGGCCCAATGCCAGCCCTCATCTGAACTTAGCTGATAGAAGCAGAGAGGACAGCAGGAGCATTCAGAGAGCAGACTGGGCAGCAATCTTCCTTTTAGAACAGCCTGCTCTTTCAAGCACCAACTCCTTCTGGTAAGATCTAGAACTGTTGTTCACTAGGTAGCATTAATCCATTCATAATCAATCCTGATGGCTCCATGATCCAATCGCTGCCCACTTGGCATCACCACCTCCCAGACTCATTACATTGGGAGCAAATTCTAAGCCATGAACCTTTGAGAGACAAGCCATTCCCCAACCACAACACCCTGTAAATGTCTGACTTCATCTTCTATTGAACGGGAAGTCTGAATTTTCATGTGTCCAGTCTAACAATTCTTTCCATTCTATTAGTGATTTTTATGTTCCTTTGAAGAAGAAACTGGCTGACTTTGGGAAGATACTCTCTTTATGGTTTATTTCTCATGTAGAGAAACAATCCATGTGTTGGTTTTCATATACAGTGTGAGATAAATGCCAGTTTTCAAAATTCTCTGCTTATGAATATCCATTTATTCCAGGATCATTTATTAAAATGTTCACCCTTAACCTACTGCTCTGCTGTGCTTCATGCATTATAAATAAATTGCTATACATTTCTGGGTCTGTTTTTACTCACTGTGAAATTGGTTTAATTGTCTCTCCTTCCTAGAGTCTGACATTGATTTCTGTAACTTTGCTGTGTTTTAATATCCAGTGGAAAAAATCAAACCATCTTATTCTTTTCAAAGTTTGTTTTAGCTTTTCTTGCCATTTGCCTTTCCATGTGATTTTCAGAATTAGCTTATCAATTTTCATAAAAAATGCTGTTAGGAATTGATTGGGGTGGCAGCAAATCCATTTGGAGGAGAACCAATATCTCTAATATTGTGACTTCAAATGTATAAGCATGGGCCGTCCTTCCATTTATTTGCTTTTTTTTTCCTAATTCTCTTCACGTGTTGTCGTTTTTGCTGAGAAGTCTGGCTTATCTCTCCTTGTATATATAGGTAGTTACTTGATTTATTTGATAATATTTTAAATAGTTTGCTTTAGAAATTTCAATTTTCTTTTTGTTTCTAGTATGTAAATAGAATGGACTTTAATGCACCTGTACATCTTGTGTCCTTACTGAACACTTCTCGTAGTTCATCTGTTGACTCCCTATGTGTGCAGTGATGCCGTCTACAAATAAGGACAGTCTCATTCTTTTCTTCATGCTTTTTATTACCTTTCTTCTTCGTCCCTGACTAGGACCATCTGTATAATGTTGAAGAAAACCACGTCGTTTCATTCTTAATCTAAAAGAGACTATTTTAGAATTTCACCACTACATGTGTTCGCCAACTGTATGAGAGTAAGGGATTTAAACTAGGTGCTGAATGACTAGGCTCTGGCCTGAAGAACTAGAGCATAGAATTTTAAGTCATGGGACTGGCAGGGGTTGTGCTGGGTTAGACTCTGGACTTCCACAAAGCCAACTGCGTTTGAGTCTTGGACCTGGTGGCTTGCTGTCTCACTTTCCCTCTCTCTCTCTGTCTCTCTCTGGTCAAATTTAAGAAAAAAATAATTAAATAATTCTTAAAAAAAATAAAGTTAAACATAGGGGCCAGCAGGTGGTGTGGTGAGTAAGACACTGGACTCTCACATGGTCGCCCACAGTTTGAGTCTCCGACCCAGTGGCTTGAAACTCATTCTCTGTGTATGTGTGTGTACATCCCAAGAGGAGAATGGAGAAGGGATTGTGGTGTGGTCATCCACCCTGGGGGATGATTTCTCACTCTTCTTCTCTCTCTCTGGTGAGCACACACACTCCATAGCAAAAAAATCTCCAAAAAAATAGAGACTATTCAGAATATGAATTAAGGCCCAGATTATAATAAAAACCTTTCCTAGGTAGTGGGGGAGGTCTTCCATGAAATAAAGTGACTCTCAAAGGGTTTTATTCGGGACCAGCAGTTAGCGTAATGGCTATGTCGCTGGACTCCCACGTAGTCGACCGCGGTTCGAGTCCCGAACCCGGCAGCTTAAACTCACGCCGGGCGCGTGTGCGTGCGTGCCCAAGATCCCGAGAGGAGAATGGAGGAGAAGGGATTGCGGCGTGGCCATCCCCCCTGGGGGGTGATTTCCTGCTTTCTATCTCTCTGTCTCTCTCTGTCTGTCTGGCGAGCGCACGCGCCCTATAGCAAAAACCTCTCCAAAAAAAAAAAAAAAAAAAAAAAAAAGGGTTTTATTCCTGTTTCCTGCTGGGGTGGAATTTGGGGGCAAGATGGGAAGAATGGTAGAAGTACTGTCTTTGCAGAGCAGAGGAGAAAGGGAAATTCTTCCTGTCCTCCCCCCAGAATCACTGTGGTGCTCTGAATTCACAGCCTCACTCCAAGTGAGAAAGAGTGGTTTTAGGGAGGCTCCTGCTGAAAGAAGCCATGAGATAAGCCTCTCTTCTCCAACTCAGTCTCTCCATGCTGAGGATAGAAAAAGCTGCAATAAAGATGCAGAACTCTGGGTTGGGGATGTTGGCTGAGAATGAAGAGCCGGCGATTCTTCCAGATGGTGTAGCAGCGTGAGGCTAGAGGACTACGACTGACAGCAGGAGACCAGAAAGCCAACGGCTAGATGTAGGGTCTGCTGACTGACAGGGTAGGGGTGCGCTGTTTGAGAGCAGGCACCATAACTCCCAGGAAAGGACCACGAGCCACATCAGGAATGGAAAACAAGAAGGAACGAGGCATCACTACGGAAACCAGGAGACAGCGGGCAGTTCACATGGCCTGTTTCCCTCCCCTACTGTTCCTCCAACTCCCACGTTGTACCCAGATGCTGTCCTGAGACGAGGTGGAGAGGGGAGACGGATACTTAACCACCTCTGATTGGGAGCTCAGTCTCAAAAACGTGTCTAGGAAAAAATATTTTAAAGAACGAAAAGGGACTAACAGATGGCGTAGTGGTTGCGTCGCTGGACTCCCACTTAGTGGATTGCAGTTTGTGTCCCAGATCGGCAGATTAAAACTCACGAAGGGTATGTGTGCGTGCGTGCCCAAACTCCCAAGAGGAGAATGAAGGAGAAAGAATTGCAGCATGGCCATCCCCCCTGGGGGGTGATTTCTTGCTTTCTGTCTCTCTGCGTCTCTCTGTCTCTCCAGCAAGCACATGCGCCCTATAGCAAACTATCCCTCAAAGGAAAAAGAACAGAAAATCCTATGTTTTCCCAAATAGCCTGAACAAGGAGAGCACATCTACAAGGCCTTTGTTAATTTACCTTTGCTGACCTGCACTTTCATGTGATGCCGTCTACCCTTACTGAAAGATGCTATAATAAGAGTTCTAAGAGGGCCGGCATGTGGTGGTTGCTTCAGGAGCCCCAAGTCTGGGGGTGCCTGCCCATGGTGTTTACACTTCCAAACAACATGCTCGGGAGCCCAGCAGAGAGACATGAGCTCATCTCCGAGGGACGCTCCACTGACATGAAGGGAGAAGGGTCCCTGCTGTCAGCGAGTACAGGCTCAGGTTTGTATGTTAAGAACAAAGCATGCATAAATCAGGTAAGGACATACATGTAGGGGGGTTCAATACCTGATCAGCTCATCGCTTAATAGAATCAGCAGGGAGTGACTGGGGTTAGCGTCTCTCGACTTGGGATAACTGTGGAGAGGTGTGAGGCCTACCTCCACAACAGCCCTGGCCACTGGCCCGTTCTGTGAGATGAGGAAATGGTCACCAGGGCTCACAGGGCCCAGCTGGGCCAGCAGCCGGATCTCAGAGGAGCAGGGCAAGGAGGGAGGGGGAGGGAAGCTCAGTGGATGGCGTTTACCCTCAGAGGTGAAGGTGCCGATTCCCACATGTCCACTGTGGTTTGAGTCCCAGACCCAGAGGCTTGAAAATCATGCTAGGCATGTGTGCATGTGTGCCCCAAATCCCAGTACGGCCATCCTTGTGGGGAGGTGATTTTGTACTTTCCCTCTCTTTCCCCAGCAAACTCATGTGCCCTATGGAAAAAATTCTACGAAGTAAATAAATAAATTTTTGAAAAGTCTAAGAAATTCAGGATATTTCTGTTGAGAGCAAGTTGTTGAGGACTTTTTTTGCTATTGCATTTCTCAATATTCTCTTTTTGAAAACCCTCAGAAAAGGTTTCTGTCTGGTCTTAAAGAATAACTTACGAAAATTTTTCTCTCCTTTTTTTCCCCATTTTTATTGATGTTTTGAATTCTGAAATTTACTAGATTTTCTTACTTGTCACCAGAAAGAGTTAAATTTCATGACCCCATGGTGACAAGATACTAGAATTTTAATAGTACCCATAAAAAACCCTATTTATTATGAAATAAATTAAGACATACACAGAAGTATGGAGAACAGTATCATGAACGTCCACCTGTCTAACGCTTGGTCGACCTAACACCGATGATGGCCACACCTGTTTCCCCCATGTCCCACCCCCTTCCTGCCTACCCTATGGGACTGTCTGAAGTAACTCATAGACATCAGTCACTTCATCTGTCTTTATTCAGTAGGTATCACTGAAGGATGAAGATTTAATTAAGGAACTTCCACTTGCATGGGGGATATAGGATGTTATGACAATGGGGCTCATAATAAAAAAAAAGAATAAATTAAGTAACCAATAAAACCACTCAGCAATAGGTGACTGCTGGTGGTACAACAGCACAGCACTCTGAGGCTGAGCCACATGGGAGGGTCCCTTCCACATGTAGCACTCTCTGAGTGGGGCAGGTGTGCCTAGGACTACGACTGAGACAAGCTGAGGCTGAGGGCGAACTGCAGCATCAACACCCTTTGGGGGTGCTGTTTCTGTCTCTCTTGCTCATGGAAGAAACAAATAATCTTTAAAAAACAAACTTGAACAATTATATCTAAGTATGCAAAGTATCCGAAATAATATAATCCAGAAAATGGTGAGGTCCTCTGGAGAGGAAAGAGATCCAAGTTTGCTTTTATTCTTGGCAGACCAGGAGGAGGAAGAAACAAACCTACCAGGAGTGAGGCTAAAAAAAAAAAAAAAAAAAAAAAAAAAAAAATCAGCTGATGGACCAGCAGTTAGCGTAATGGCTATGTCGCTGGACTCCCACGTAGTCGACTGCAGTTCGAGTCCCGGACCTGGTGGCTTAAACTTACGCCAGGCACATGTGTGTGCGTGCCCAAGATCCTGAGAGGAGAATGGAGGAGAAGGGATTGCTGCGTGGCCATCCCTCCGGGGGGTGATTTCTCGCTGTCTGTCTCTCTGTCTCTTTCTGTCTTTCTAGTGAACGCACGCGCCCTATAGCAAAAGCCTCTCAAAAAAAAATAAAAAATCAGCTGATGACTGAAAATATATTAAAAACTGAGTGTGATCAGGATCCATAGTTTAGAATCACTAGAAGCCCCAGGCAAACCACGCTGGGCTCACCTGTCAGCTCTTCCCTGTGCTTCTTCATCAGGTGCTCACACGGAAGGTTGAGGTAGGCAGGAGAATCGAGAGGAAGCACCTGAGGCTTGAGTCAGTGGTTGCCGCAGACACGGTAAGGAGTAGGGGTGCTGAGGAGGTCCTGTGGGGGCCATCCCGGGGCTGCAAAAGGATGGACACCGAGCAGGAGCTGAGAGTCCCTGCAGACCTTGCTGAGCTTAGCAGGGCGAAAGAAGAGCCAGCGGAGGCCCTCCCTCCACGTCCTGGCCCTGCTGAGGGAAACAGGTCCATGATCCGGGCTGGTGGAAGGGCTGGGGTGGGGCTCACTGTGTGAGACTCTGCTCAGGGTGCTTCTCTCTTGCAAGAAATAAATTTTGAAAAAAAATCAACTATTTTTTAAAAAAAGTAAAGATAAGCTACTTCTTGTGGTCAATTGCTTTCATTTTATCAGTGTTTAAATATGTTTTTCAAATTTTCATGCCAAATAATTTTTGGATTTTTTTCCCCTGAATTGACTGATTTAATAAATCCAAGGCTTGTCCACCATGTTGATTTCTTTTTACATTTTCTTTGAGATCATGCCTCCATTGCCCTTTGAGCTTTTCCATGACATTTTTACAGAGAAATGATCGGTCATCGGTCACGCTTTCGGAATGAATGCTTCCTTTGGCCTTGCCAAGTCTACACTGTAAAAGTGTCTACCTTAGTGTCTGGTGGCTCTGCTGAGGGTGGGGTCAGAGGTGCTTTAGGACAGGTCCCCCTCTGTAGTAAAGCCCTCCCATCAGTGGGTCCCCACCTGCAGATTCGAGCAATTGTAGGTGCTGTCAGGCCATGCCAGTTGTTACAAAATAGGAGAAGAGGTGGTTTCTTAAAAGAGATGCCAGAGAAGTGTGTGAATATATATATTTATCTTACTTATATCTGATAATAAGATTATTTATAAATCTCGAGATGATTGAGAGTTCCCAGGAGGATGCACATTACTTATATACAAACATTATACCGTTTTATACAAAGGACGTGCGCATCTATGGACTTGGGAGAGCTGAGTCAATTCTCCGTGGGTACTGAGGGGCAGGGGTCCTAGAAGAGATGTCCGGGTAACCGAGGTATCACTGTGCTGCTTCGTCTGGGCAGCTCTGCGTCTGCTGCTGGCCTGAGGGCAGGCTCTCCTCACCCTAGAGGAGCTGGAAACAGCATGGTCTAGGCTGCCTGGCCTCGGAGACATCCACGACGGGGCCCACAGGATGCCGTGGCTCCAGTGAGCAATACTCCTCTTCTATAGTCTCAGAGGAAAAGATAGAAAAGTTATTTTTGCTGTGGAAAAACTTGAATGTGTTCATGAGTATGCTCATGGCATTGAGTAGAAAAAGCAAAATCACTCTTCAGGTAAATATAGGATTCTGAATTTTGACAAGTAAATGCTTGACTAATTGTTATGAGAACCTGAACATTGGAATCAGTTACATAGGAGTACGTAGCAGAGATGGCAAACTTTTCTAGCAAACTTGCATTTATCTGAGGCCACAAACTTTTCACCTGGGAAGATTAGCAGTGGAGAGAGAAGGGAGATGAACCAGCTCTCTGTTCACTGATATTCTGTTACTGTTAAAGCCTCAGAATAATTTCTTTAACCCAATGGTCTTAAATCCTTTGTATGTTTACACTTGCTCACCCTCCAGCCCATATGGAGTTGGGAGCACTTCCTGATTGGAACACTGACATGGCTGAGTGTGAGCTCTCCTGCTCCACAACCTTCTAAAAAATCACTGTGAAGCTTCAGATCCATCAGGACTTTTTTTGGCTGTCATTCCTATTTGCTTAGAATAAAAATGTCGGAGGGGAGAAAGGTGAATAAAAAGGATGTGTGTAAACATAGGCAGTGCGGAGGAGAAAGTTGAATTTTGCTAACGATTGTTACTTTACCACTAAAAATCCTATACATACAGTGTGTGTGTGTGTGTGTGTGTGTGTGTGTGTTAGAATGTGATATATTGTATTAAATGTAATACGTTAAGTTAAACATACTCATTTCTTCACTTTTTTTTTTTTAACCTCTTCTGTTTCACGAGCAGCCTCTTTTATTTAAATCACCTGTGCATGCGTCTAGACTTAGGGAGGCCTGGAGAGTGGCTGCAGTCCAGGTTTGAGGTCAGACTTCCGAAATCAAAATCTACCTCAAGCACTTTGTATGAATTTGGGCAGCTATTAATTTCCATGTGTGAATTTCCTCATGCTAAAATAAAGATGCCAATAAGTACATATGCTATAAGGATCCAGTCATCAAATTGATATAAATGAGTATATTTACCTCGTTCCTTTTAGGGTAAGGAAATAAAAGAGTTTGATAGCTGTTCACGTGTCTGTGAGGTTCCTTCCTCCTCTGAAGGGCGGGTCAAACAGAGAAGCAGAGAGTTGGGAAAAGACAAGGCACTGATGTTCTCTTGTTTACTGCTGAGTTCAAAATGAGCTTGCAGAGCGCCAGTAGCACTCACAGGTCACTTTCTCCCTCAGAGAGGCTTCCTCCCTCTCAGGCTCACAGCATGGAGCTGAACTGCTCTGACCAGGGCCAAGCCAAGGCCTCCAGGCTGAACGAAGGTCGAGCAGAGCAGGGCTAGCTAGCTAAGCAGCACCCTCTGACCAGGTGCTCCTTTCTTTTAAAGGGACTGCAGACAACAAAACCAAAACCAGACTGTTGCACATACACATGGGCATCACATCCAATGGCGTAAAACAGCAGTCATAATTACATAACAAGTGTGCAAGCGCAGTACAGCTAATCACATAGTGTTTACTCTGTGGCCTTCAAACATGGTAAGACAGGAGGTGAGGGAGCCAGACTCCTGACTGCAGTTGCAATACATCAAACTTACAATTTATATAATCAAAAATGACTACAGGGATCAGCAGATGGTGTAATGGTTATGTTGCTGGACTCCCATATGGTTGACTGTAGTTCGAGTCCCAGACCCAGCGGTTTAAAACACGTGTATGTGTATGTGTGCCCAAAATCCTGAGAGGAGAGTGGGGGAGAAGGGATTGTGGCCTGGCCAACCCCAGGGGGTGATTTCTCACTTTATGTCTTTCTCTGTCTCTCTGGCTAGCACACACACCCTATAGCAAAAATCTCTCTCTCTAAAAAAAAAACAAAAAAAAAAATACAGAGTTTTGTATGAGTTGCATCATCTAGAATGAGCTAGAACATGTCACCAGCTGTTAGGTTTCCACTCTGACAGGTAAAATGTTATTCATGGGACTCCCACGACGGTACCTTTAGTTGAAAACCAAGTCCCCTGTTCTGACAAGGCCTCAGTTTCTCCTTTAGTAAAATGAGGTTACTATTTCCTAATGTGGAAAGTAGAGACTATTAAACATGGCAGTTTATAAAGTTCCTGTGATCCAGTAAGTATTTAAACATCACTTCTTTCTCTTATTTTTTCTCATTAGTGATTGGATAATACAAAATCTTTCCTGCAATAAGAATGTTTTCTATAACATAACTGACCATGGCAACCACAAAACCCTAAAAACTTAAGTTCATGTATTTGACCATGTACTCTGAAATTCTTATGTTTCCCATGTATCGTAAGTACATTTAATTTTCACAGTCGAAATAAAATTATATTGCTTTTATAGAGAACACAAGTGTCTTCTTCTATAAGCCACATCGTGCCCTCTGATCCACGATGCCATGTGACTGCAGCTATGTCTTTTCTGCCACTGCAATCTTGGAACTTCTCTTCTTCAAGTTAATTATTTTTATAATGATCACAATGTTCTTTCACAAACGTTTCCCATCTCCTGGCTCAAATTTAAGAGCAAACACTTTAGCTGGTTTTAAAAATGATCATATATTTATAACTTAAATACTTCACCCAATATCAAACTACACATCATGCAAAAGTCACAACACTGCGACGTGAGAACGAACGGAAGGCCCTAAAGCAGCAGTTGGATGCAATTCTGTAGTCTCACATATTAGCAAATGAGTGTTTACATTTAATCACTGAGCATCTTTTACTTTAGCGATTTTTGAAATTCTGGAACATTACAATTTAATGGCCAGGGGGCTTGTGTGCTTGCAAGAGAGAGAGGAGAGAGAGAGGAGAGAGAGAGGAGAGAGAGAGAGAGAGAGAGAGAGAGAGAGAGAGCACACTTCCAGGTGGGGTTTGATCACGCTGCTTCTACCTCTCCTTCCTCTCTACCTCTCTATCCCATCAGAATTCTGCTCCTATGCACACATGCACCCAGCGTGTTTCTGCAGTCTGCCGAGATTGGGACTCGGTCACACTCAGCCCTAAGAGATAGGGCTCCCTATGTATAACACTTAACTGCGCTCGACAGTGGTTGCCCAGCAACATGAACAAAAGAAATGGATGCATATGATCATGTATTTTTATTATCATTAAGTTAAGGAGATTTTCCATACAGAAAAACAAGCCATATAATCATACAGTTGGGTTATAGGAAAAGTCATTACATATTTTTGCATAGAAAAATTACATTATGAATTTTCTGACACCCCAATAAATATTTCAAAAAACTTTTGTATTCTAAAATAAGTACAAATTGTCTGGGGCCGGCAGGTGGTGTGGTGGTTAAGGGTGCTGGATTCCCACATGGCCGACCATGGTTCAAGTCCTGGGCCTGTTGGTTTGATTTCTCACTTTTCCTTTCTCTCGCTCTCTCTGTATCTCTCTGGTAAAATTAAAAATCATAATAATAACAATGGAATTAAATAAATAAATAATTCTTTAAAAAAAAAATAAGTACAAATTGTCTCCTTCACTAAAACTTTGAGTTTGTACTTTTATTTCTTTTTTAAAGAAATGACTCTGCAACAAAAATGATATAAATCTGAGTTTCATGTGGAATTATCATTTGAAAATACTAAAAAGTAATTTGTTTAGAATCACTGCAAAAAATGTCAGCTGCAAATTTACTTTCCTCCTTTGGAAGAACGTTGCATTTCATAAACATTGATTTAAATGCATCCATACACATAGATCATAACCCCCCCTTTTTTTTTTTCCAGAGGTTTTTGCTATAGGGCGCATGCGCTCACCAGAAAGGCAAAGACAGAGAGACAGAAAGCGAGAAATCACCCCCCACGGGGGATGGCCACGCCACAATCCCTTCTCCTCCATTCTCGTCTCGCATAACCCGCTTTTAAAAATTGATATATTTTAAGATATCAAAAGGCTTTGTACTCTTTGAGTCTTCATAATTAAAAAAAATCACTGTCATAATACATATACATGCAAACACACGTATCTATCAAGGACACATCAAAAAAGACAAACATCATCAGTAGATAGGTGTTTTTCAAGTTGCCTCAACATTCTTGTGCACCATGTAAATCTTCTGTGGGAAAACTAGGATGTGAGGTAATACTCATGTCCCTTGTTTTCATTTTCATTAAAAGTTGCCTATTTTTGGGACCAGCAGTTGGCATAATGGCTATGTCACTGGACTCCCACGTAGTTGACCGTGGTTAGAGTCCTGGACTCAGTGGCTTAAACTCATACCGGGCACGTGTGCGTGCGTGCCCAAGATCCCGAGAGGAGAATGGAGGAGAAGGGATTGTGGCGTAGCCATTCTCCTGGCGGGGTGATTTCTCACTTTCTATTTCTCTGTCTCTCTCTGTCTTTCTGGTGAGCCCAGACACCCTATAGCAAAAACCTCTCCAAAAAAAAAAAAAGTTCTTTTTTTTTTTTTTTTTTTTTTTTTTTTTAAGCTATAGACTAATTACAGTCAGCTTGCAGCTAGGTTGCCTTGGTCATAAACATTTCAGACTGAGGAAGGAATTTAGAAATCATCTAGTGTTTGTCAAACATGGTTGATTATCTGAATCATCTAGGATTTATAAAAACAACAACAACCAAAAAATCCCCACAAAGTTTGCCATCTCCGGGGATTCTGCTCTGGAGGTGGAGGTGATTATCAAGAATCTTTCACTCTATAAACATCCTAAGATGAATCAACAGTGAGCCAGATGTGACTGCTGCCCACTGTGGGTCTTCTCTATGACATCTTTGCCAAGTTCTCTGGTCTCTAGTTGAACACCTGGATGCTAGAGGACTTCACCTGTCACAGCAATGATTTTCATTTTGGGCATATTGGTTACTATAGTTTCTCTTATACGGAATGAAATCTATTTCTCTGCTGCTTCTATCTACTGATCTTCGTTGTTATTTGTGACCAAAGCAGTCTGATTCTTGTTCTATGTGAGAATTCTTTGACTACTGAAAGATGACTTGAATGCCTCCTGAGTTGCCTCCTGGTAAACACCCTAAATTCAAATGTATTTTGTCTCATGGCTTTCTAACTTTTATCCCATTTAGTTGTTCTCCTCTGGATATGACCCTCTGGCTTCCTGTTTTCAAGTATGTTTCTCTGTGTAGCAGAAAGAGAGGTGTGTCTTCAACACAATAGTTTTCTAAAGTTGAATTAGCTTAAAAATAGTTCTGTTTTTAACAAAATTCATGTTTTTTGTATGTTTGTTTACTTTTTTTAGTTTTACTACAGGGTGTCTACACTAGCCAGAGACAGAGAGAAAGGGAGATAGAAAGGGAAAGTGAGAAATCACACCCTCACACACACAAGAGAAATGGCCACGTCACAATCCCTTCTCCATTTCCTCTTGGGATTTTGTGCATGCACACACACATGCCCAGTGTGATTTTCAAGCTGGCAGGTCTAGGACTCGAACTGTGGTCAGCCATGTGGGAATCCAGAGTCTTAACCACCAAACCACCAGCTGGCTCCTCATCTTCCTTTCTTTTCAATAAGATAGACATATAGAGAAGGTTCATCGATTCAAGAATGGCAAGAAGCTAAGAAGGATAGCAAATATATTTGAAGATCAAAATCTGAGAACATCATTACAGTTTGCACTGATGGTTTAAATCCAACAAAACATACTTTATGCAAGAGTACAAAAACATAGCACTTGAATCCCAAAACCAACCAGCACATTAATTAGGTAAAGAAGACATGATTCACCGTTAGCACATGTAGAAAACAGAATTTTAGCTGAGAGTAAAAGCTGTTTTAGGCCAGCAGGTGGAGTGGAGGTTAAGGTAGCTGAGTCCCCCATGGCTGACTACACAGTTGATTCCTGGACCTGGAGGCTTGAAAAATACATGCTGGAACTTAAAAAAAAAGAAAGAAAAAAAGAAAAAGAAAAAACTTTCTGTCTTGGAACCAGCAGATGGCATAATGGTTATGTTGCTAGACTGCCATGTAGTCAACTGCAGTTCAAGTCCCAGATCTGGTGGCTTAAACTCATGTAGGGCATATGTGCGTACATGCCAGAAGTCTGAAGAGGAGAATGGAGGAGAAGGGATTGTGGCATAGTTGTTGCTCCTGGGGGGTAATGTCTTGTTTCCTGTCTCTCTCTGTCTTTCTGGCAAGTGCACACATCCTATAGCAAAACTCTCTCTAAAACAAAAACAAAAAGAAAAACAAAACAACTCTCTGTCTCTCTTTGGTGACTGTATGTGCCCTGTAGCAAAAACCTTAAAAAAAGAAAAAAAAAATATGAGACTGCAAACACAAAGATCTGGAGTTCTCACCTAGAAATTTGTACAATGCAAGAGTGTTCCAAATGTCAGAACCCCAAGAATGTAGTTATTTAATATGATTCTAAATGTTCCCAGACAAAGCTATATTAATTAACTTCATTCCCAAAAACATGAGAAACCTTATCAAAACCTTGCTGAAGTTCAGATATTCCTTACTGTGCTAGACTAGTAAAACAAAGAAATGGGTTGTTTATGACACAAATTATTCTGTCATTACTGTGCTTTCTCTTCCAGATTCTTCCAATCCACCTTTCTTTACACACTCCATTCCAGATTTTAAATAGGCATTGGTGAAATTAAAGGTTGGTAAAATCCAGTTTTTTCCTTTTAGCTCATAAAATTGAACCCAAATTTGCTAATGTACAACCTCCCTGTTTTTCTTATTTGTTAAAATTTCTAAGAAATAACTGATAGTAGTTCCATGATGTCACTTTTAAACTCTCTGTGACCTTGACGACTTTTCCAAATCCCTCCAGGCAGTTCTAACTTTCTTTCTGGGAGCGAGAGACATGAAGGTAGCGAGCTGTCATACTAGTGAGCAATTCCAAGCTATTAGGAAAATGAACCCTACCAACTTCCTAGACCTGAGCTTCATTCCCAACGAATCCAAGGAGGATAGTTGGGGGCAGCAGCAACAAGGCCCCAGCTTACTTTTCCTGTGACCTCCATAATGAGGCAGGAGAAAGCTAGCAAATGGAAGCAGATAGGGGGGCTGGAGTATCTGCCCATGTGGCTAGATTGAAAAAATCCAACCGGGGCAGAAAATTCCGTGCCCAAGGTAATGTAGGCAAGAGATTAGTGGGGAATGTCTAGCTGATTAAGCTACATTTGATAGATCCAATGAAATGAATCAGTGGGCTAAGCCACATTTGAAATAGCCAATGAGAAGTCAGTGGGCCCAGCCACATTTGATAGAGCCAATGAGATGAATCAGTGGGCTAAGCCACATTTGAAATAGCCAATGAGAAGTCACTGGGCCCAGCCACATTTGATAGAGCCAATGAGATGAGAACACTCAGGGGGCTCAGTCCATGATCAACTGACACTACCAAGGTCAAAAATGATAAATGCGAGAGAATGCAATTGTCAGGCCTTTCCGGTCACTCGTTCTCTGTCCACACAGGCCCGCTCCTATATCTCAGGAGTGTACTTTCACTTTTACTTAATAAAATACCTTTTCCTTTCACTGTTGGTGAATTTAGTTCAATCTGTCTGAAACAGCAAGAACCTGGATGTCATCACAGAAACTATCCCATGACAAGGCGACAGATGTATAGCACCTGAGATGCAAAGGCTCTACACACTCCTTTTTATTTAGAACCGATTAGAATTTATTTCTGAGCTGGTCTTTTGTCTATGCATAAGCCTTTCCTAAGTGCCTTCTCTGGCTTTCTGACATGGTGAAATTAACTAGCACACGCCTTGCTCGAGTCCCCATCGTTGTTCCTGTGTCCCTCCTCCCTGTGTCCCGTGGCCAAGGCGACTTTGAGGTGGCTCTCAGAACCATAGACACCGTGTGTCCCTTAACTAGCGTCCGGTCTACTCATCGCGTCTGTTTTCTCCATTAGCACCCCTAGATTTATGGACTACAGAGTCTATAAAGGGATAAAAAGTAGAATAAGATATATTTATTAACCTCTAAAGAGTTTGGAATAAAAATTGGTAATATACAGCTTTTAAACTTTGCTTACAGATTTTGTATACATTTTACATATATCACATCTATTCACAGAAGGTTTTCTTCACATTATGTTTGTTACTGTAACGTACATAACAGAACTAGGACTGTGAGAATTACCTGGCTACTGCACTAAACCTCTTCGTATACCACAAAATGGGTGGTCCACCAACATTGTTTTTTTCTTTTCCTCTCTTTTATTTTTAAAATTTAGTTTATACATTCAATGACTGTACATCACCACAGCTTGCAAAATGAATTCTCCTGGCATGAATCCTTTACACCTGCCAGTTGAAGATACCACGCGTGTGATTACCAGCAGACCATTCTCCATTGCTGTGTCCCTTGAATGTCTCACCTATGTTCCTCCTTGATTGCCTTCCTCTCACCCTCCCCCGCATCCCACCCTCTTCTCATAGTTTCCAGTGTATGAAGGGATTTTAAAAGTTTGTAGAAAATGAAATTAAAGTACAAGTTAATTATGGGGTAGAAAAAAATTTCGAAATCCATAATAATATGCATGTTCTTCAGTTTATGGAGACCCCCTTACATTTCTGGTACTGAAATGCATTTCCTGGGACCAGCAGGTGGCTTGGTGTTTCAGGGTGCTGGACTCCCATATGGCTAACTGCGGTTCAAGTCCCAGACCTGGCAGCTTTCTCTCTCTCTTTCACACTCTATCCCTCTCTGGTCAAATTGAAATAAATAAAGAAATGAATAAATAAAGTTAAATAAAATAATTTCAAATGTATTTTCTGTTCCAATGCAATAGAGAGCCCATAAACAACAACACTCTGAGCGCTGATGGGAGCACCTGTCCTCATCTGAGTCTCTCCTTCAGTCCAAGCTGCATCTACACCTTTTCATGCTTATTCTACCTGTTCTTGTGCAAAGCTCAATCTCCTTTATGAAATGAGAGAGACAAGGACTGAGGATTTCTATTTTCCCTTAGCGTTCAACAAATGTTTATTTCTCAGTCTCAGGACTCTGCCTTAGTTCTCTCCCTCACTCCCCTTTTTTGCCCTTTCTTTCTTGCCTCTATAGCTAACATTTTTTTGGGGGGGTTGGGAGTGTTTCTTGGTCACAAAAATAGCTCTTGATAGTTTTTTTTTGCCTTATTGATGCAATTACATGTTTGTGTTAACTTCTTATATTCGGGTTTAGTTATTATTTCATATTTTTATTATCAAATAACAGTTGTTAACTTTTACCTTTAAAAGCAGTGTTGATTCCTGCAGAAAAATTTTAGACAGAAAACCCCCTCGGAAATAATACACACACACACATCAAAAATCCCATCATGTAGAAATAAATGACGTGTTTTATGTCTTTTTAATCATTTTTCTATTGTTGTTTTTACTTTTACTTTTTTTTTTTTACACGAAGAATATAAGGACAGTAGAGAGACTGTACCCAATCCGTTTACATGAGATCTTTTCATCTTTATTTCAACAAGATTATTTAAAATGAAATTTTTAAGAGCTTCAAGTCTTGGACTCTCCTTTCAGATGACTTATGTTCTTTTGCTTTCCAAATTTTTAAACAAGCTTCCCAAAGTTTAGGTCTCACAGATGATCATATCTCATTCTTTACTTTTACAAACTGAGAGAGAGTATGGCTATTTCGCCTTCTGTTTCCTCTGAAAATTCTTCAAAAACCAATTTCTTCGTATTGGTCAGAATTAGTGGCCAAGTTTGTTAGTAGACCCTGGTTATTTGATTCATTTCTATCATTTCAGCTCCCTTTCCTGTGAAAAAAATTCTACTGTTTTATGCCTACACTGAAATCTTCAGTTATTGCTTGATGAATAAGAAACAAAATAATGTAATCTCCGAGTTCTCCGTAAATATCATATCCTCTCTTCACAAATGGCATCTCTTTCTGCCTTCAGAAGAAAGATCCTCCTTTCTATTATATTTATCAGCACCAGCAGTTTCTTATCACTTTTATTGCGTGGGAATTGTACTCATTAGATTTAGATCAATATTCTCTCTCGTGTATTTATATGCTAGCACGCTAGCATAAAACTATTATTATTTAAAGTCTAGTTTTGTATTAAATATACTTGTCTTTGAAATGAGGAAAATAGAGTATGGATTTTTTAGAGGAAAACATATACTATGACATAAACCAAAGAAAAATACTAGGTCAAATTGCTTAAAGCAACACACATTCCTCATCTCACATCTTACGTGGTCGGGAGCCAGCCGGGCTCTCCTGGGTCCCCTGCTTAGGGTCTTACAAGGCTGTAATCAAGGTGTCCTCTGGGGAGGCACGTTTCCCTGCTCCCATGGCTGTCGGCCTCATCTGGTTGTTTTCAGCTCAGGATTCATGGCAGCTCACTTTTCCGAACTTGACAAGAGGAGAGAGAAGCCGGGCGAGTCTGCTGCTGAGAGGGTGTGACCTAATCACGCACCTGCATCAGATCTCTGCTGTCTTCTTTTATTTATTTATTTAGTTTGCTTCAGGGTGTGGTGCACTCACCAGAGAGACACAGACAGAGAGAAAGTAAGAAAGCACCCCCCAGGAGAATGGCCATGCTTCAGTACTTTCTCCTCCATTCTTTCCCCATAATTTGGGGCATGCACTCATATGGGCCCAGCGTGTTTTTCAGGCTGCCGGGTCCAGGACTCAAACCACCCAGTCAGCCGTGTGGGCTCCATCTTCCTTAACACCATGTCACCAGTTGACCTGTCTTTGGCCATCGTTTACTTGTTAAAACAATTCATGGGTCCTGCCCATAGTCAGGGAGGGTTGTATGAAGTGTGAACACCTGGGGTGAGGCTCACAGGGTCACCTCTGAAGTCTGTCAGCTACATCCCTGTCCCAAGACCCACGTGGTTTCGTTGCCAGCGAAAGCCTGTGTGACTTATCCCAGTTACATCATCTATTCATGGGACTTCAAGGTGTGATACACTTTATATTACATCTCAGCAACAGCAGTGCTATGTATTGGATGCTGAGGCCCAGCAAACCGAGGCTATACGGGAGACCTGTGCTACATTCCTGGTCCTTCTTAGAGACCATGCGCGGTGACGCCTGTCTGTAAGCCCAGCTGCCCAGGAGACCGGAGCAGGAGCAACATGATAGAGACAAACCCTGTGGGAAAACAAACAAACTCATCACACACACACACACACACACACATACCATCTCTTCAGTGTTATCTACCTCCGATGGCATTTGAAAGAGTTTTTAGGGCTATTATTGCTTGATGAACTGGTGTTCCTCAAAATTAAATTTCTTATGTTTACATGTTCTTTTACCATTATTTCATTGTAGAAAGTCTTTAAAAAGATAGTTCCTCAAAATTAAATTTCTTATGTTTACATATTCTTTTACCATTATTTCATTGTAGAAAGTCTTTAAAAAGATAGTGGTTTTCTTCTATTTGCTATTTTTAATTCTTCATTGCTATTTTAATATTTGTTATCTTCTTACTATTATATTTCAATATTGTAAGGGATCACAGAAGAAAAAATCAATGTAATCATTTTAAAAAACCTCTCAAAATTCCATACTCATTTATGATGGTGTTTTTCCTTTGTAATTAACATTACTTTTTTTTTTTTTTTCCGAATGAATTTTCAGATTTTCCCCTCTGGGAATTCTTAGTCAATATATTTTTTCTGATTTTAAAAATGAATGCTGTTGGGACCAGCAGTTGGCGTAATGGCTATGTCGCTGGACTCCCATGTAGTTGACCGCAGTTCGAGTCCCAGACCTGGTGGCTTAAACTCACACTGGGCGCGTGTGCATGCGTGCCCAAGATCTCGAGAGGAGAATGGAGGAGAAGGGATTACAGTGTGACCATCCCCCCGGGGGGTGATTTCTCACTTTCTGTCTCTCTGTCTCTCTCTGTCTTTCTGACGAGTGCACGTGATCTATAGCAAAAACTTCTCTTTAAAAAAAAAATGAATGCTGTTTTGTTGAATCTGTGAAGCAGCACATGATGAAGGGAAAATTTGCGTGTTTACTTGTTCATCTGTTTGTTTTGCCTGGACTGTCAATAATTCTGTCCGTTCCCTCTTTTGCTTCAGTTCTGGCAACCTAAACTAAAAGAAATGTGTCCACATTACAGCTTGATCTTCCCTATTCTGAAAATCAGAAATCTGGAACTTCCGAGGCTCAAAACTGTGCTGATACCATGTTACCAGTAAAAATGTCCTGTCCTGACCTCATGTGAGGGGTCTCAGTAAAAATGCTACAATACGAAAATGTATAAAATTGTCTTTGTTATGTGTTTAAAGTGTAAATGAAATATAAATAAATTTCATGTTTAGACTTGGGTCGATCCCCAAGACTGTTTTTTTATATAGTATATGCAAATTTTCCAGAATTTGAGAGAATTTGAAACCCAAAACATTTTTTTTGTTGTTGTTTTTCGGAGAAGTCTTTGCTACAGGGTGCGTGCGCTTGCCAGAAAGACAGAGAGACAGAAAGCGAGAAATCACCCTCAGGGGGGATGGCCATGCCGCAATCCCTTCTCCTCCATTCTTCTCTCGGGATCTCAGGCACGCACGCACACGCGCCGGGCGTGAGTTTAAGCCACCGGGTCTGGGACTCAAACCACAGTCAGCTACATGGGAGTCCAGTGACATAGCCATTATGCCATCTGCTGGTCTTGAAACCCAAAATGTTTCTTGTCCCAGGATTTCTGATGAAAGATACTCAACCTGAATTGCTTCTTTCACTCGCCAGATCGACCCTTGAATAGTGCATCAAACTGTGGCTCTTTGGAAGCCTTCGAAATAAATGTAACTGCATTGGGTTTCATCAATTCACAGCAATAATAGCTTACATTCAGAAAAACAATCAACCTCAAAGTCAGAAGTCAAGACCAGGTGGCATAGTGGTTACAGTGCTGGACTCCCAGATGACTGACTCTGGTTCGAGTCCCGGACCCAGTGGTTTGAAAATCATGCCAGCCATGTGTGCATACACTCCCAAAATCCCAGGAGGAGAGTGGAGAAAGGAGTGAGGCATGGCCACCAACCCTGGGGGATGATTTCTCACTTTCCTCTCACCGTCTCTCTCTCTCTCTCTTTCTCTCCATGTAAACTCACCCCCATGGCAAAAACCTTTAAAAAAAAAAAGTCAAGTACAGGGAACTTAAAAAGTTCATGCAAAAATGAAATTAAAGTACAAGTTTATTTTGGTGTGAACTATTATGAAATCTATACATAGTCTTTTCATTACAGGCAGTTTCCATGAACTTGTTGAAGATCCCACCCACCCTATATACTTATCAGGCTCAGATGGTGGTGGCCATCTGAGCCACAGTGGTGGCTCCCATTCAGGGGTCTCTCTCTACACACTGAGTGTGCCCATGCCAATGATATGAGCCGTCTCATGCTGGGGTGGGTCCCAGCACACAAACCCTGTCCAGGTGCAATCTCTCTCGCTTGCTCAGACGAAAAAAATAAGCTTTGAATAAAATAATAAACATTTTTCAATTACGTAAAACCTTTTTAAAAGTAATCACCATTGAATACAAAGGTATTCTTTCTATCCTGGGCATACCAGAGTTCCTAGTTCCTCACAGCCAGAGGTCATGCTGTCTCTACTGTGACATCGGGAGGCAAGTCTTCTCCTCTGTGTTCCTGGCAGCAATTTCATATTCCATGGCATCCCACAAAGGGGTAAGGATGGCACCAGACAGTTATTTCAATACATTAATGACTGATATAATGAATGCATCTGTATTGTGATTTCTAAGTCCAGAGTTAACATCTCTAAGTATAACTGAGTATAAAGCATGAAGATATTCTTTATTATCTTAGCCTCGTGTGAATTTTGTTAGATTTGGCTTTTAGGGACTGTAACTATAATAGATACAGTGATGGACAAAACACTTTTGAGCAGGTTCTGGGAGTCAACAATCATACAGTGCCTTAGGCAGAGTCCTGGCTTTTTCCCAGAGCAGCTAAGAATTGCAGGAAAGTAACCACAAAAGGAATTGAATTGACAGATTGAGATTTTTTTTTTTTTGAGAGGTTTTTGCTATAGGGCACATGCATTCGCCAGAAAGACAGAGAGAGACAGAGAGACAGAAAGCGAGAAATCACCCCCCCCGCCCCCCCAGGGAGGATAGCCACGCTGCAATCCTTTCTCCTCCATTCTCTTCTCAAGATCTTGGACACACACGCACACGCGTCCAGCGTGAGTTTAAGCCAACAGTTCTGGGACTCAAATCCTGGTCGAATACATGGGAGTCCAGCGACATAGCCATTTCACCAACTGCTGGTCCCAGATTGAGCATTTTTTGACATGAAAATTAATTTTATTGCATTTTATACTTTAATGGTCATTTTTTTTTTTTTTGGAGAGGTTTTTGCTACAGGGTGTGTGCACTCGCCAGAAAGACAGAGAGAGACAGAGAGACAGAAAGCGAGAAATCATCCCCCCCGGGGGGGCGGCCACACCATAATCCCTTCTCCTCCGTTCTTCTCTCGGGATCTTGGGCATACATGCACATGCACCCGGCATTAGTTTAATCCACCGGGTCCGGGATTCAAACTATGGTCGACTACATGGGAATCCAGCGACATAGCCACTATGCTAACTGCTGGTCCCCCTTTAATGGTCTTTTGTATGCATTGGACATGCTATATGTTATCAGAAGAGACAATATTGAGTAGCAGAGAGCATTCTAGACTTGGTTGAAAAGGATTAGCTTTGAATTTTAACTGCATTCCTAGGTTAGGGGTTTCTCTTATACTCACCTCCATCAACTGTAAATGGGGTAAGAGTTTCCTTTTCTGCTTTCTAAGGTTGTCATGAATGTCAAAAAACATGTGAGAGTGCTTTAGTAGAGTCTAAAAGGAATGTAAGGTCTTCCTAGGAGTAACCTCTTCAGGTATATATATATATATACACACACATATACATAGTTCTAGGAATGCAAATGCATGAAAATGCTGTAGCACTGGGGCCAGCCAGATGGCATGGTGGTAAAGGCAACTGGATTCCACATGGGCACTGTGTGGTTCAAGTCCTGGACTTGGTGGCTTGAAAAACACACTGGGCACATGTATGTGCATGCTCACAATCATCCCAAGAGAGGAATGAAGGGATTGGTGCATGGCCATCCTCTTCCTTAGGGGGTGATTTCTCACTCTCTCTCTCCAGCAAGCTTACACACCCTACTGAAAAAAAAGGGATTGCATGAAAACTCTAGCTGTGCAATAGCAAGTACCCAGAGGAAAGCTGATAAAACCAGTTAATGATCTATGAGACCCATAAATTCCTAAGTGAAAAATAATGTTTCCTACTTGCTCTCCACTATGGCATAGTTAACAATATTAATATACCCAGAATATGTAGGAGAGGCCTTCGTGTGGTGGTGCCGTTCTCTCCGGCCCTGTGTGGGGGAGGCAGGCATGCATGGCTGATCAGAGGCAGCTACGCCATCAGAGCGATCCTTTGGAGTAGAAATGAGAGTATTAGGAAACTTCCTTGGAGAGGTCTGAGATGTGAGAGACTGAAAATGGGAACTATTTGCCCTAGAGATGAATTCTTCACACAATATTTAGTTTGCCTCCGCGGAGACTGTTCCTTTCAATTTTAGAACAATAATGCTCACTGAGATTGGGAATTTAAATAACTTTCCTACAGTCGATTGTGGACTCTATTCTTTAAAAAAAAAGAGCAAAAGAAGTAAAGGCACCTGTAGAATGAGAAAACGACCGCCTGGCGTGATTTCCTGCTTCTGCGTTCCAGGCATAACGTGTGCGTAAGGTGCAGTGTGCCGATCCCATTGGAGCGCACACCCTAACCCCTGTTTAAAGTCACCCACGTGCTGAAATGGCATCAATTCATGTTTCTGGGAAGCTTACGAGAAACTCCTGTGAATTTCTTTAGACACTCCAAAGAAAGCAAACTTGATAGAATAGCTCTAGTTTAAAAGACAAAACAGACTATTTTAGAAAAGTTAACCAAACTCACCCTCGAAAACAGTATACTTTCAGGTGTACATATGCCCGCATTACATACACACAGAAGGCTGAAACCCTCATACCGAAGTGTAACAGGAACAGCACCCTCTGGAAATACGGCATGGAGATTAACATGCGGGGTCCCAGGTAGCTGGCTGCACGGGTCAGACCAGCTGGCTCGAACATCATGCTCAGGGCTTGTGAGCGAGTGCCCAAAACCCGGAGTGGAGCTTGGAGAAGGGATTGCTGCTTGGCCAAGCCCCTGGAGGGTGATTTCTCATTTCCCCTCTATCTCTGGTGAGCACACGTGCCCTGTAGCACACACACACACACACACACACACACACACAATCCATCCCCCATCCCCTTTCGCACAGGCTAGAAAGCCTCAGCAGACTACACTGCCTCCCACAGCCAGGAGCGCCCCCTCCTACTCCCAGAGCAGAGGCAGTAAGCTCCAGACTGTACAACAGGAAAAAGCTCCCCAAAACCACAGGTCGTAAAAACTTCCAAAGATGGAAAAATCTCTCTCTAGTCTTGATCCTATTACTGATTTGCAGTATTTCCTAAATTGTGATAATAAATAAATAAAGTTTGAATTCTTTTTATTAGATTTCAGGACATATCAGTGAGAAAAAACAAAAACAAAAACAAAAGCTCAAAGAACGGAAGTGACCGAGAGACAGCAGCATCACGCGGGCTGGTGTGAGGACCGAGAAGCTTCGTTCCAACTCCTCCCTACGGTTTGCAGATATCATTATGACAATCGCTTTTTTTAGATGCCAGGAGATTATTAAAACTTTTGTTTAAATTGCCAGAGGGCACATGTGTTTGTGTTTGCAAGAGAAAGAGCGAGTGAGCCCACAACAGGCCGAGGTCACCCCGCCATCCTTTCTCCTCCACTCCTCCTCGTCAGGATTTGGGGATGTATGCCCACGTGCCAGGTACGTTTTCAAATGTTATATTATTTGCTCATTATATTTGTTGTTTATTAATGGGACTCAAGAGAGGATCTAGAAAGTAGCCAGGCCTGAATACGCTCAGGCCTCAGATATAGGGGCCTCCCCTCTTCTACCTTCTCACTCAGTCCTTGTAGCTCAGAGAACAGAGAACAGACAGAGCAGGAAGCACCCAGATCACTAGAACCGTGACATCTGAAGCATATTTGCCTGGCTATGTGCAGCCTCAGTATTTCTGCTACTTGTGTTCAATGTCTCTACATATTGCAATCTCAGAAACCCTCAAGTACTGATAACCATTACAGACTTGCTGATTTAGTCTATGAGAGACAACATGTTCCATATAGCCGGGGCTACAGAAAGTGTAGGGGAAAATGGAATTAGAAGAGGAGGTGACTTGGGTGCAAAAGACAAGTTTGAAATCCATGTCGAGTTTTTGGTAACATGCATTTTCGATGACCTTTTTGATTCTTAAGGTAAAGACAATTGGAACATAAAATATTTCTGGGTCTTAAGAAATAGTGATTTCGGGAACCAGCAGTTAGCATAATGGCTATGTTGCTGGACTCCCACATAGTCGACCGTGGTTCGCATCTTGGACCCGGTGGCTTAAAACTCACGCCGGGCGCGTGTGTGCGTGCCCAAGATCCCGAGAGGAGAATGGAGGAGAAGGGATTGCGGCGTGACCATCCCCCCTGGGGGGTGATTTCTCGCTTTCTGTCTCTATGTCTCTCTCTGTCTGTCTGGCGAGCGCACGCGCCCTATAGCGAAAAAAAAAAAAACCTCTCCAAAAAAAATAGTGATTTTAAATGAAATGGTATCAAATGCTTTCATTCCTTCCATCATACTCTGTCAGCATTAGCAATGTGAAGAGTCAGGTATTCTGTCGCTAGTAATTTGTGCTCAAAATACCAACAACTACTGCGTATTTGGGGGAAGGTTATCGCTAAATTTTCTTTACAGTTTCTGAAATCTAATGTGTGACTGAAAGTTTAGAGATCGTTCGCTTCTAAAGGCAGCTCATTACAAGCTTAACACATGCGTGACCACGGCCCATGGTGCCCATCAAAGAAAGAAAAAAAAATCACTAAAAACATCGCACATAACAGGTAAATTTGTACTTTAAAGAATGACTTAATGTACTGTATTTCTTTTTAAGTTATATAAACTGATATGTGAGAAAGATTCCATGAAACAAGATACAGAATGTTACACTTGAATTTCATAGCTTTTTCTTCTTTCCAAGGTGTATTTAGATGCACACAGGGAGAATGAGGGTGCATGTCATTGGCCCTTGGTTCGTGTATGACACGGTCTTTAGGGAAGAAAGATCGGCCATCTAAACTTGGCTAACCAGACTTACAGCAGTCGAGGGAGAATTGAGAGAAACCCTGCAATGGCAGCCTGCTTGCTCAGATCCTTTTATCCAGAGTCTACAGCTCGGACCGACTGACAGTGTGTTGACCTTATCTGTAAGGCGATGATCTAATATACCCACTGGGAGCTTCCAAGCGTTGTTTTCCACATCGAGTAATCGCTTTCAGACCACCAGGCGTGAAAAGCAAATGAAAAACTTGAAATAAAAATACTTTTAGAAAAAAATGAACTGATTTTTTTTCTTAATAAAAACTGGGTAGAGAAGCAGGGGAGGGCGAGAGAGAAGTCTGTAGAAAAGGGAGCAAGCTCGGATATACCGTGAGAAGGCAGAATTTAAGCAATCGCGAAGGTTTCATTTAAGAAGCTGACTTCCAATACAACCTGCTCTCTTCTGCAGTAGGCAGAGCGATGTTTCAAGTGTACAAGGAGATCCGTCCTGACACATTTGGGCCAGGTGTGAAATTACAGTATTTACTCTCTCCCAGACTCTTGCCAATTGTTAAAAAGTCATCCCACCTTCTGGTGTAATAAGGGACTCCTCTGCATTTAATCTGCCTGCTACAGCTTAAGTAAGCAGTTTACACTTTCCTAGAATGTAATGAAGATTTATTCATTTTACCTTCCTCCTAATTTGCTCACTTACAAGCAAAAAGTAAAAAAGGATCTAGCTTTGACTTGGAGGGAAAAAAAATCATCCACATGACAGGAGTAGCTGTGGGTGATCACTTCTGTGCTGACAGCTTGAAACCAGTCATTATGGTTCGACAGGGAGGAGAGGATTTAGCAAGAGAGAAATTTCCCCAGTTTTCTAATTAAAATAATAGACAATTCAAAGGAGAAATGCGGGCTATTATTTTTATAAAAGAAGGGAATTGTTCTGCCTGGAGAAAAACAGTAAAACCCTCCTATTTTCGATTTGTTATGTAACTGGGTGCGTTATAGGGGCACCAACACACCAAACGTTATCACTTCAGTCGAGATTCACTTTTCGCGACTTATATGTAGTTCTCATGTGAAAGTTAAAAGACGAGTTTGTGTTTGTGACAAACTGGAAGTATTCATGTCTCTAAGAGCTCCAATGTAACTGTGTACCCCAAAGGCCTCCTGCAGGTGGAGATTTGGTTCCAACTCCTCCCATTTTCTCTTGAGTCCTGATGGGCAGTAAACAAACTTCTAGGATTCTGGAGGTCCTGTTGAATG
The DNA here is from genome assembly GCA_026018925.1 of Tupaia tana. Taxonomy (NCBI): domain Eukaryota; kingdom Metazoa; phylum Chordata; class Mammalia; order Scandentia; family Tupaiidae; genus Tupaia; species Tupaia tana. The sequence continues at coordinate 146,586,006 of JAKSZU010000002.1, forward strand.
CATAATTGAAAGAAAATCCTATCTAGGATTGTTAAGCTGTCACTTTGCTGAAGGAATCCCCTTGGGCAAAGATTCACTGTGCAACTGCAGTTTCCGTTGGAACCAGATTCTTGGCTCAGAGAGCTTAATATCTGAGTCTACAATCAGAGTCCCAAGTCCCTCCCAGGGGGATTTAGGAGCAAAGCGCTGTGCATATAGGAGGCCACCATGTGCTTTCTGCAAGGTGTTTTATTTTCACTCTGTTTTTTTTTTTTTTTGAACATTAAAAAAATTGGGAAACTTACATTTTTTTTTAAAAGAGAACTAATCTGCAGGAGGCTACTTATATTCAAAGAAACCAAGCCCTCTCCCTCAGTGCCTCAGGTAAGGAGAGACTGCTCTTTTTCCCGTCTCTGGGAGTAGCTGTGTACAGAGTGATCCGAGGGATTCGTAGCTCGGTATAATCAGACCTCCGCTGAGTCAGGTCTGCAGGTGTGAGGAGGGAGAAATAAATAAACGCTTACTTTTGTTCATGAGGAAGAAGTAAAAACTTCCATGTTTTTCAAGTTTCTTTCTTCCTTTCATGAGAGTGAAAGACAGAGAGAAAGAGGGAAGGAGGGGAGAGAGAGAGAGTGAGAGAGAGAGAAGCTGTGAGGCCCCCGAGGCCTCACAGCCAGCTAGGATCATGGCATGCCCCCACGTACAGGAAGACTGGGGAACTGAACCTGTGATCTTTTATGTGGATCCAGAGATCTCTACAGACCGCAGTGTTTGAGAAACATGTTACCACTGTCCCACTGAGCTAGCCCCCAAATCTATTCATATTGTATAGTAAAAATTGAGGAGAAACCTATCTTTGCTTATTGGGAAGGTCTCTGGGTGAGGAGGGGAGTAATGCGGTCTGTATAGCGTTTCGTTTTCTCCTCACCATGCCGTGTCTGATGGTCAGCATGCCTGTGTGGTGGGCAAACATGCTAGAGTGTTTACAATACAGTCCTGAAAAACTTAAGGAAAGGTATTTAATGTGTGAATTTCGAGCTTTTGTAATGAGTTTGTATATAGCACAGTTTGGCACAGTTCTTGGCTGGTAGAAATGGTTATGAAAACAGGAGCAATACTCTTAGGAATACCAACTACTCCAGAGAAAACGTGTTATACACCTACTCCATCCTGTGACAAACCTATATTCAGTGTAATGATCTCTGGGACCGAAAGTGTGGGTGAGAAGAATGGTGTGTGTGTGTGTGTGTTTGTACTTAAAAGAATTATTTAATTTTATTTATTTATTCATTTATTTTAATTTGACCAGAGAAAGACACACACACACAGTAGGAATGTGAGAAAGCAAGTCACTAGGTCTGGGACTTGAACTGTGGTCACCCATGTGGGAGTGTCTAGTGCCTTAACTACCACGCCACTTGCCAGCCCAGAGAATGGTATATTTATTGAGAAACAAGTTCAAAAGAGGCAGGTTGTGTATTGGAAAGAAGAAAAGGCATTAGTCTTTGAGGGCTCCATGAGCAATCACCCATTCTGCTGATCTCATATACTGATCTAATTTTTTTTTTTTAAAGATTTTTGTCATAGGGTGTTTGCCAGAGAGAAAAACAGAGATGGGAGGAAGACCATGCTGCAATCCCTTCTTCTCCTTTCTCCTCTCATGATTTTCAAGTGCCAAGTCTGGGATTCAAACCGTGGTCAGTCATGTGGGAGTCCAGTTAAGGGAGGCCTTAACCACTGTGCTACCTGCTGGCCCCATATTGATCTAATTTAACAAGGAACTCAAAGGGAAAGCTTTTCCCAAATGTCTTCTCTGGCTATGTCTGTGGAGCAATGTGATACAGTGGCTAAACTCAAGATTCTGGAAGCAAATTGCTTCATTTAAGTCCCTAAATACATTTTCTTTTTCTTTTTTTTAGAAGGAGAGATTTTGCTATAGGGTGCTTGCACTAGCCAGAGAGACAGAAAACAAGAAATTACTCCCCTGGGGGGATGGCCACACAGCAATCATTTCTCCTCCATTCTCCTCTCAGGATCTTGGGCACAGGCACCAGGAATGAGTTTTAAGCTGCTGGGTCCAGAACTTGAACTTCAGTCAACTACATGAGAATCCAACGATGGATTATGCCAACAGCTGGTCCCTTGAAACCCACTTTCTCACAGGGATCTTGGGCCAGTTCCTTAGCCCCTGGTTGTCTCAGCCTGCCTGTGCACACGAGGATGACAGTGCACTTACCACACGTGGCTTCCATGGAGGAAGGGGGAGGATGAGTGTGAGTATCTGGAGGAGGTCCAGACCCTAACAAGTGCTCAATAAATACCAGCTGTTGGGACCAGCAGTTAGCGTAATGGCTATGTCGCTGGACTCCCACGTAGTCGACCGCGGTTCGAGTCCCGGACCCGGCGGCTTAAACTCACGCCGGGCTCGTGTGCGTGCGTGCCCAAGATCCCGAGAGGAGAATGGAGGAGAAGGGATTGCGGCGTGGCCATCCCCCCTGGGGGGTGATTTCCTGCTTTCTGTCTCTCTGTCTCTCTCTGTCTGTCTGGCGAGCGCACGCGCCCTATAGCAAAAAAAACCTCTCCAAAAAAAAGAAAAAAAATAAATAAATACCAGCTGTTATTATTAATACTAATAGTTTAGTGCAATATTTTACATACCAGGTACCAGATACTTCCAAGTATTGTATCTGATTTGATTTTCTTTCTCTCTTGCACACACACCTAGACACACACACGCTCTCACACACGCCTCTGCTCGTGAGCCTGTAGTTGTGACCGGCATTCTCAGTTCTGTACAACCTAGTTTTACACGACTTACTAGAAGTAATATGTGAAGAGAATCAGTATTTCGATTCTTCGTCTAATGCTCTTTCCACCGTAACGTTCTGCCTTAGGAATCCCTTGACTGATTGACAATGCGGATAATACAGACAGCCGATTCAGCTAAGACTGGCCTAATTCTGTAGTTAAATAACAGGCTTGATTTACATCTGAGCGGAAATTGGGCTCGATGTTACTTATCGTGGGAACAGATCCCTTTCTGAGAGCCGACAATGCCGTGAGCGGAAATGCTCTGGCGGGTTTATAAAGTGCTTGCAACTCTGTTATGTCAGAGAACTTGTCAGACCATTGATGCCCACAGATTTCTGGAATGTGAAGTAAGACGGAGTAATTGTGCGTTTCCTCTTGTACTTTTCTCATGCATCTTTGTGTTAATCTGTTCCATTCTATTTAAAGCACATTTGCTTCAAATAGGGACTAAGTTTTTAATTTGTTATATTCAGCCTAATGACGATGAAGTAGCTCTATAATTATGTTATCAGTGCAACATGCTGCAAAATTTCAGACAGACTATTCACTCTCTCATCCAAATGAGTATTTATTGAGCCATCACCGCATACCAAGTGTTTTCTAGGTATACACGGGGTATAAAAGACATCTTTCCTGCCTTCGAGATGCTTCCATTAGGGGGACAGAAAAACAAGACAGGAAATAATTAAGTCATAATTTTAGGTTGTATGAAACAGCATAACAAATGGAATAGAAAGTGATGGATTTCTAGTGATGTGGGAGGAGGAGGTGGTTAGTGAATGGGTACAGTAAGGGGCAGCTTCTTTGAGGAGGTGACATGGGAACAGAGACCCAAAGGAAGGGAGGAAAGGGCTGAATTGGGAACATTTCAATGGATGCAAATGTAACTCTCCTGTGGCTGTGATGAGGTTGAAAGCCAAGAGAGCGGGAGTGCTTGAGCGGAAGCTAGAACGCAGAGAGGGATGGATGGGCATGTCGCCAGCAGGGCCTGGGCACATAAGCTCTTGTGGCCCGTGGTCAGAGTTTACATTTTAGTCCATCTAGGCTACATGGAGACCAGTGTCTGCAAAGCACGCTGCTAGCTTCTGTGTGGTGAGTGGGCTGCAAGGGATCAGGTGGGGTGGGGGGAAGCTGTGACGTGGTCGACAAAATCTAGGTGAGATGTGTTGTGGTGTGTCAGGGATTTCCAGCACCAGTAGGAGACACACACACACACACATTGTATATACATTTTCCTGCATTCCCTGGCTTGCTCATTCTTTCTCTTTCCATCCCTCCATATAGATAAAGTGAGAACTGGGGCAGGTGGGGGCGGTTATTTTAAGGAGTTGGCTCACGTCAAATGTGGTGGCTTATAAGTCCCAAATCAAGAGGGCCAGCCAGTGGGCTGGATACTCAGGTAGGAACTGACACTGCAGTCCTAAGTTTGATCTCACAGGGCAGGCCACGGTGGCTGGAACTGAGGCAGGGTGACTATATTTGAGAATAGATTCAGATTTGCTTTGTCTGTGAGAATCCTCACCCTGTTCTGAAAGACTCCACGTTGTTGAATGAGACCCATCCTCTTGTAGAGGCTAGTCATCAAACTCAGCTGAGGTAGGTGTTGAAGAAACTCCTTAACAGCAATATCTTGACTGGTCTTTGACTGAACAAGTGGGTACCTTTCCATGACCAAGCTGACAGTGACACTAACATCACAGAGCTGGGATTAAAGTGGTAAGAGCAAAAACTCAGGAAAGGCATTGAATTCTTTTGAAGTAGAGACAACAGGCTGTCTAAATCCTCCATCCTAGGTAGCCAGATGACTGCATTATCCCTCACCAATAGGAGTTATGGGGTATTCACTGGAAGAAATCAGACAAGTTCTTAACTAAGGTACATCAGGAACAAGGGGAAGCAGGTACGATGAGCTGAATGGGGGGACTGAGTGAAAGACCACATACCTAGTGGAAGGGGACTGGCAGCACCTTCCCTGAGTGGTCTCCTAAGACGCTGACAGCTAGTCTGCCAGTCTTCACATCTAAAAGGCTCCATGACTTTCTCTAAATGAACTGATTGGTTCCGCGTAGCTGGGCCATACCCATGTGAACCAGCTCATTCCACAGAACATGCTCTACACCCAAAGCTCCCAGCGAGGTCTTCTGAAACTCATTTTAATGTCCAACTCCAACACCAAAGATAGGCCCACAACAAATAAGCCAAGTCTTCTGCTTTCACCCAGGTTGCCAAACCAGTTTCATGCTCCTTGTAAACAATCATAGAAGAGGAAATACATAAGTGTATACACTGGACAATGGACAACGTGGGGTCATAATTCCTAAAACAAGGGAAGCAAATGAAGTAGATGCCACAGGTGCAGGATGTTCAGCTTGAGCCCTTGTCTGAGCTATGGTGTGTGTGTATGTACACTTACACTCACGCCCCATCCGTTAGGGGGCTCACATCCTGTGTGCGTACACTTACACTCACGCCCCATCCGTTAGGGAGCTCACATCCTGTGCACGTACACTTACACTCATGCCCCATCCGTTAGGGAGCTCACATCCTGTGCACGTACACTTACACTCACGCCCCATCCGTTAGGGAGCTCACATCCTGTGCGCGTACACTTACACTCACGCCCCATCCGTTAGGGAGCTCACATCCTGTGCGCGTACACTTACACTCACGCCCCATCCGTTAGGGAGCTCACATCCTGTGCGCGTACACTTACACTCACGCCCCATCCGTTAGGGAGCTCACATCCTGTGCGCGTACACTTACACTCACACCCCACCCATTAGGGAGTTCACATCAAGCCTAATGGCCTTTCTGAGCTAGAGAGAGAGATGAAAGTTCGAGGTGACCAACGATGTCACAGTTTATTTTCCACCATGTGAAGGGATGAGTCTTTCCCTGTGAGTTGATAAGTTAATGTCCACAATATCTTCTCTTGCTATTCTTACTCTTGCTCTCATTCAAGAGTTCTTGAAGACCAGCAGGTGGCGTGGTGGTTAGGGCACTGGACACTACCACAAAGGCAACCACGGTTCGAGTGCTGGACCTGGTGGCTTGCTTTCTCACTCTCCCTCTCTCTCTGTGTGTCTCTCTCTGGTGGAATTAAAATAAACGAATGAATAAATGAAATGAAATAATAAAAAATACTTAAATAAAAGGAAGAGATGTTACAATTTTCTAGTGGTCTACCTAATAAACAAGTAAAATGATCAGTTATTACCAATATGTAATCGATATCTCTAGTTGCCAGAGTCCCATAGTAGTGCAGTGGCAAATGCAACACCCGGATGGGCAGAGCCACATGGAAAGTCTCTGGTTTGTGTCTGGAGCCCCCAAGTGTGCTGGGCATGTGTGTACGTGTGATCCAGGCTGGCCTCTGGAGCCCTCAAGTGTGCTGGGCATGTGTGTGCCCGTGATCCAAGCTGGTGTCTGGAGCCTTCAAGTGTGCTGGGCATGTGTGTGCTTGTGATACAGGCTAGTGTCTGGAGCCCTCGAGTGTGCTGGGCGTGTGTGTGCCCGTGATCCAGGCTGGTGTCTAGAGCCCTCAAGTGTGCTGGGCGTGTGTGTGCCCATGATCCAGGCTGGTATCTGGAGCCCTCGAGTGTGCTGGGCGTGTGTGTGCTTGTGATACAGGCTAGTGTCTGGAGCCCTCGAGTGTGCTGGGCGTGTGTGTGCCCGTGATCCAGGCTGGTGTCTAGAGCCCTCAAGTGTGCTGGGCGTGTGTGTGCCCGTGATCCAGGCTGGTGTCTGGAGCCCTCGAGTGTGCTGGGCGTGTGTGTGCCCGTGATCCAGGCTGGTGTCTAGAGCCCTCAAGTGTGCTGGGCGTGTGTGTGCCCGTGATCCAGGCTGGTGTCTGGAGCCCTCGAGTGTGCTGGGCGTGTGTGTGCTTGTGATACAGGCTAGTGTCTGGAGCCCTCGAGTGTGCTGGGCGTGTGTGTGCCCGTGATCCAGGCTGGTGTCTAGAGCCCTCAAGTGTGCTGGGCGTGTGTGTGCCCGTGATCCAGGCTGGCCTCCGGAGCCCTCGAGTGTGCTGGGTGTGTGTGTGCCCGTGATCCAGGCTGGCTTCTGGAGCCCTCGAGTGTGCTGGGCGTGTGTGTGCCCGTGATCCAGGCTGGCTTCTGGAGCCCTCGAGTGTGCTGGGCGTGTGTGTGCTTGTGATCCAGGCTGGCCTCCGGAGCCCTCGAGTGTGCTGGGCGTGTGTGTGCTTGTGATCCAGGCTGGCCTCCGGAGCCCTCGAGTGTGCTGGGCGTGTGTGTGCCCGTGATCCAGGCTGGTGGAGGCTAGAGGTGGGTCTTGGCATTGAGATCCTGTCAGGTGCTATATTTTCCTTTCTGTCTCTCTGACTCTAAATAAATAAATAAATAAATAAATAAATTCAAGGGGAGGAAGAGATATATAGGAAGTGAAAAAAAGTCACTAGTAGCACAATCAATAAGAGATTAAATAGAACAGGACTAAAACTGCAAAATCACGAATTGATTAAAAAAAAAAAAAGAAAAAAAGACCTGGACAACATTTCAACTGCCAAATATGATGTGGAGGATTTATACTTGGCAGTAGAAAATGACTGCAGAAAATGATAATGCAGAAACTAATTCTAAAATTAGGTGTGGACAACAAAATAATTGATGAAGAATCAAATGTTAGTTGGAAATCTTGAGGAAATTGAAACTGATATGAATAACTTCAGTAAGATAATAAAAATGAAGATGATTGTGAAAAGTTTATATCAATGAATAGAAATTAAATTGTCTTAATGAAGCCTGTTTCCAGAAAATAACTTTTGGGTAAAAATTTATCAACGTTAATTTAACTGTCATCAAAATACTATATTAAAAATGGCTTGGGGGGGTCTAAACATAGAAGCCAAAATATCTCAATTTACTTAACACAATGCATAGTAAAAGTATAATACACATTTCGATCTTTTACAGGTTTTCTTTATACTAGGAATATAAAGGTGAGTAGAAAACAACAACAAAAACAACTAGTTTCTGTCCTGGATGTTACAGGCTTGGAGAATAAAGAAACGAAGTCTTATAAACATTTCAAAAGGCAAAATGCTATGAAGGAAATAAGCATCATTCCATTCTAGAGAACAACTGAGTGGTTGTGGTGGAGACAGGATAATTAAAAAATGCACTTGGCTGGCTCCGCAGTGCGGCAGCAACAGGCTGCTCGAGAGTGGCCAGGTGCCACGTGGCAGTCGTGGCTCGAATCTCTGGCCTGGGTAGCCTGAGACATGCTGGCCACACGCCAGCGCTGAGGGCCCGATGAGCTGAGCACCGGGGGAGGGACTTGCAGCATGGCCAGACCCTGGGGAGGGGCTCCTCTCTCTCTCTCTTCCTCTCTCTCTCTCTCTCTCTTTCTCTCTCTGTATTTCTATCTCACTCTCATGTGCACTCAGACATATTTTATTATGAGTAAAGATGAAAAAAAGAGTCCAGGACAAAGTTATGTAAGATGGAGAAAGGCCACATGATGAGCGTGTGTAGAATAATATTGCTGGGGTGCAGGCTGTATGGAAGGGATACCTCACAAGGTTTGAGCCTAGGTTATGTGGGGCGGAGAGTGGAGAAGGGACTGCAGTGTGGCCATCCCCCATAGGGGTGATTTTTCACCTTCCCTCTCACCACCTCTTTTTCTCCAGTGAGTACACATACCTTATAGGAAAAAAGCTTAAAAAAAATAACCTTTCATGTTAACAGATAAATAATACTTCGTTGAATGAATAAATATTAGAATGGTTTCTGAGAACTTACACTTTAATTACTAGGTATGGGATAATCTAGATATCGGGGATCTCTAAATATCTTGTGAGTTAATAGGCCAAATCTATCAGTAAGGTAATAAAAATGTTTAAAGTTCATGAATAAAGTGAATTAAGGTACAAATTTATTTTGGTAATTTTTAAAATTTATGCATAGTTTTTTTTTTTTTTTTTTTTTGAGAGGTTTTTGCTGTAGGGCACATGCCCTCACCAGAAAGACAGAGAGAGAGAGAGAAAGCAAGAAATCACCCCCCAGGGGGGATGGCCACGCCACAATCCCTTCTCCTCCATTCTCCTCTCGGGATCTTGGGCACACATGCACACACGGCCGGCATGAGTTTAAGCTACTGGGTCTGGGATTCGAACCGCGGTCACCTACGTGGGAGTCCAGCAACATAACCAATATGCCAACTGCTGGCCCCCTATGCATAATTTTTTAATAATATGAATTTTTCAAAAAATGTTGTAGACTTCTCATACAAAGTCTAGACAATCTTATTTTAACCAGATGAATAAGATGGATGAATAAGAACCAGAATCTCTTTGACTAGGGCTACAAATTCATATTTCACTTCTAATTAGCTCTCTAAACAGATAACCAAAGTGCTGGGATTTATTCTGATATAAAAAGTTATTTTTTTAAAAAAATAAAATTGATTTCCGATGTTTTCCTATCCTAATAAAATGATCCAATCTACAAAGGTATTATTACCATAAATATATTAAAATTATAGAGCTGATCTGTTGAGATGGTATCCGTTTTTTTACTCCAACTTCCATCAAAGCTTATGCTATGAAAGCAGGATTGAAAATTCAGTTACAGGTTGTTGAATGACTTGATATTTGACCTCATAGTGAAAAAGTATCTTTGCGAAGTGTTTTTTTTTTAATCTATTTTTTGTAATCTCCCATACATTTCTTATATATATTTTTAACTGAAATTATTCCTTCAGTTATAATGCATCAGCCTGAAATATCTAGGTTTGCTGGAAGTCAGTAGACTTTGATGTGTAACACACACACACATGCACGCACATGCACACACGGATTTTCCACTTTCTTAAGAGAAACAAATGTGAAAGTGAGCAAAACATTTCTGAATAATTGCACTGCCCCAGTGAAAGTGATTTTCTTCTACAAAATTGCGCAATTGATATAATAACAAAGCTTTTTTCTTTTTGCAGAATGGAAATAATTTTGCTATAGTTATGTTGCTAATATTTTATGATGAAATAAGCAGTATACGAGGGGGGGTTTCAAAAGTTTGTGGAAAATACATATTATGAAAAATTATGCATGGGTTTTAAAATTTTTTTGCATCAGAATAAATTTATATTTTAATTCTATTTTCCATGTACCTTTTTCTTTTTTTTTTTTTTTTTTGGAGAGGTTTTTGCTATAGAGCAAGTGCATTCACCAGAAAGACAGACTGGGGTGCCAGCTTTTAGCCGTAACACTTTGGAGTGCGCTTGAAAGAATGTAACCTCATCAGGCTTACGGCTCAGAAAAGCTGCAGTGGCGGACAGTGAAGAGCTGATTCAACGTGGTCACCCTGGGATCAAGGAGGGATAGCGAGGCCCTGCAACAGTGCGCACGAATGAACAGCACGTGCAAAGAGGTAGCGGTGAGAATACCCGGGGCGTATTTACAAAGTGGGAAGTGCTGATTACACTTGGGATGGAAATAAAAGGGATCACGAGGGGCCAGCGGGTGGTGTAGAGGTTAAGGTGCTGAACCCCACATGGCAGACAGTGAAGTTCGAGTCCTGGACATGGAGAGCCTGTAAATCACTCCAGTTGTGTGCATGTGTGTACCCCGAATCCCAGAGAATGGAGGAGAAGGGACTGCGGTATGGTAGTCCCACCCAGGGGCTGGTTTTTCTCTCTTTCTCTAGTGAGCACATGTGCCCTATAGTACAAGGAAAAAAAAAGAAAGAAAAGAAAGAAGAGAATCATGAAAAAGATACAAAAGCCAATATTAATGTCAGGGTCCCTGTTTTATTCTCCTTTTATTCAATGTGTGAACATGTAACACTCAACAAGATAAAGAACTTAGGGGGAAGAAACTGTTGTGGAGCTTTAAGGGAAGATAATGGATTCAGTGGTAGAGAAATTGAATTCAGATGCTGTGTTTCGACTAAGAATACATGACTTTCAGAAAGAATTTACGTTTATCTTCTGGAATTTGGGGAGAAGCTGTTGGCTGTGGAAGTCATAAGCAGGTAATGATGAGATGAGATCACAGCAGGAGAAAGAATGGAATGAAAAGGACCAAGGAAGGAACACCTGGAAATAAGCAAAGAAGCCTGAAATGTAAGCAGGAAGGAGATGTCAGAGCCCCGGGGAAAATAATCAAGATATTCTCGCGTTATGGATTCAAAGGAACAAAGTATGAAGAGCGTGAGAATGACCTACAGGGTCAAATATGGACGACAGTGTAGGGAAAACAAAGAAGGCTAAAATTGTGTGCTGGATTTGACTGCCAACAAGTGTCCGGGGCTATTGGAAACAAACCAACCCCAAACAAGTTCTCGTAGCAGCTTGGAGAGTAAGAAGCAGGTGAGGAAACAGACGTAAGGAGATAATCTACTCTAGCAGGTCAGGGAAGGAAGAGTGTACACAATACGTGGACCAAGCAGAAGGGGAGGAGTGGAAGAAAAGGACCAGAGCGAAGTCTGTGCTTAAGGGAAGGAGCCAGGAGAGTGACAGCTGTGTGTGTGTGTGTGTGTGTGTGTGTACACCTTCCTCCTTATACACATACACAAGACGAAGGAACACTGATGGACCCGAATGGTGGAGAACCCAGAGAGAACGGAAACCAGAGTCTGAAGAATTGGGCCCAGCTGTAACAGCATGTGTTGTTAAGATGCTGTGTCCACAGGCTATGACCACCTGGAAGACCCAGGTTCAATTCCTGCTCCAGCTTGTAGGCTGGGTATGATGGTGTGTGCCAGGGATTTGGGGTGGGTAACACAGAGGACCAGGATCCCAAGGTTGAGTTGGACAAGGCAAGTCATTTTCTAACAAAACAAAACAAAACAAGAACAAAACAGAATACAAAAAAAAGGGAAAGAGCTGTGTGTGGTGACTCATACCAGTGTTCCCAGTTGGGAGGAGGCTGAGGCATGAGGATCACGACATGGTAAGAGCTTGACTTAAAACAAACAAACAAACAAAGTGGACAATTATCTATAAATCACAAGAAGAAAAGCCATCGTTTACATTTTCTTTTAAAGAGGGATTAGGGCATGTGTACTAGCTGGAAAGACAGAGACAGAGAGACAGAAAGAGAGAAGTCACCCCCCAGGAATGATGGCCATGCCGCAATCTGTTCTCCTCCATTCTCCTCTCAGGATCTTGGGCATGCATGCACATGCGCTCAGCATGAGTTTCAAGCTACCAGGTTGGGGACTCACTCGAACCATGGTCCACTGTGTGGGAGTGCAGCGATGTAACCATTTCTCTATCTGCTGGTCCCAGAAAAGACATCTTATCCTCTGACTACAGCAGGGGAATACTGAGGCAGGGATGTTTGTAGGAGAGAAGTCATCAGATCATTGGGCAGACAAACAATTCAACCATTCATCTTTTCATTCATTGTTCAGCGTGTGCCAAGTGCCTTACTAACATGAGGGAAATGACAGGAAGTGGGATAACACTCTTTTTCCTCAGGCCAATGCAGGACATGGATAAGTAGCAATTATGTTATAATACTTTGTCATATATAATTAATAAAGTGCTTAATGGGACTTCAGTGTTTTCAAAGCTGGAGAATTACTATTTCAAAGTTGCTTAGCAATCTCTTTTTCTGTCTAGAAATGGAAAAGTTACTGAAGCAGAATTGCTTTTTTGAGAAAATTGTAAGAGAGAAATGGTTATTTTTGTACACAAAAATAACACAAAAAATATTCTCAGTATTCTTAGAAAACCGTGAAATCACAATGCAGATACTTCAGGCCGACTCAGTTAAATATGAATCAAGTGGAATTGTAGCTAGGAGTCACTTTAAAGGGGTTAGCACCTTAGAGAGTTGGAGATGCTTTTTTTCCTTAGGTATGGATTTAGTTATGACTGCTCCTGAAAAGTATTATTTGTTGCTGGTGTGAGGAACTAAGTGTGTATTTGATTCAAATATATTTACTCAGTTGAGGGGGAGATGATACCCATGTCATAAGAGGTATGGCAGATCAGAGAAAGCATATGGAAATAAATAGGGCTGACCTTGATTCGACACAATTGATTATTCATACATTAATGTATTTCTAACTAGATAACCAAAAAAAACCCAGACAGAAATGTTGAAAATATACCATTAACCATCTTGTTGCTTTGTCTGGACAATGGAGGTGATGGATTAAGTAGTTTAGGAAGGAAGTGAAGAGAAGGATGGGGAATAATAGTATGAAAATGAAAGGGCCAAGAAACTTTAGGAACTTCAGTCCTTTTGGGGTGGAAATGAGTTGACTCTGGCTTAGAAAAGGAGGAATATTCTCCCCCCTCCCCCGGAGCTGGTGACATGAAGGCCTAGACTCTAAGGTGTAAAAAGCAGAGAGACCCTTGGTGGTATCTGAGCTGATACTTTCCTTGTAGAAACTGTTTGAGGGACCAGCAGATGGCATAATGGTTATGTTGCTGGGCTCCCATGTAGTCAATCATGGTTTGAGTCCTGGACCCAGTAGCTTAAAATACACCAGGTGCATATGCATGTGTGCCCAAAATCCTGAGAGGAGAATGGAGGAGAAGGGATTGCAGTGTGGCCATTCCCCCTGGGGGTTATTTCACTCTTTCTTTCTGTCTCTTTCTGTCTCTCTGATGAGTGCTTGTGCTCTATAGGAAAAATCTCTCTTTAAAAGAAAGAAAGAAAGAAAGAAAGAAAGAAAGAAAGAAAGAAAGAAAGAAAGAAAGAAAGAAAGAAACTGCTTGAGAGGGTCTCTGAGATGAGGCGTGGGCCTATGAGGCCTCCGGGTAACTACAAGAACTGGGACCTGCTGAGAGGGCACTTCTTTAATTCTTGTGCATTTAGTACAGTTTGTCAAATGTAACAAGTTGTTCTTGACTGTATTTCAAAGGGATTAAGTAGCCTTGGTGTATACTTAGAGCATCTTTTTGTTTATAATTTCTCATTTACATTTATTGTTATACATCTTCATGGTGTAGAATATGCTTTTTCAAAGCATTCATACAGTACGTGATAATCAAATCAAGGATATTAGCATACATATAGTTTTTAACAAAGAACCTTACATTCATGTATCTATTAAATGCTTCAGCATCAAGAAAAACTGACAAGAAAAAACATAAATGAAAGAAGGAATTTAAGGGCCAGCAGGTGGTGTGGTGGTTAAGGTGCTGGACTCCAACATGGCTGATTGAGGTTTGAATCCCAGACCTAGTGGCTTGAAAATCACACTGGATGCATGTGTATGTGTGCCCAAAACCCCAGGAGAAATATGGAGGAAAAGGGATTGTAGTGTGGCCATCCCCTCCAGGGTGGGATTTCTTACTTTACCTCTCACTGTCTCTCTGTTTTTCTATGGTTCATGAAGCCCTATGGAAAACAATAACAAAATAAAAAACCAAAAACCCTTAAATAAAAAAAAAAAAACGAATGAAGGATTTCTGACAGGACTGACAATCACCAAGATGACCAAGGTGACTTACAGGACAGGTGACTTTTCTGTGCGGGTTCTTGAAAGTCATTTGGAGTGGGGAATATAAAATTAGAAAGGATATTTTTGTGAGGGTGTGCAGCCTGGCAGTGTGAAGCAGTGATCTGCATGCCTTGTTAATTACTCACTGGCTCTGGCTGACACATACCTTAGATACCAGGGGCTCTGTGGAAATATCCACACAGGACACGGGAAACATCCTGACCCTGGCTAGGTCATGCAATGGCTGTTCTTTATAATGTTTATGACTTACACGTCATCCTCTTTGATGCATACTTGGACGGCCTTCCTTGGAGTTGCAGAGGAACAGCGTAAGTAAACTGGCTTGACCTATGACACATAACAGGATCATACATGATAGTAACAAGGTTGAAAACGTCTACACTAAAGTTCTTATCTCTAACTGTAGAACTTCAAGGCATCCTTGAAAGCTTGCAAACAGTTCCCTGTGCCTGGTGAAATGTATAAATGAAGCAGCTCAGCTTGATTGAGCAGCATGGTTTGTCTGTGCTCACCTGCATCTCTGTTTCTGCATTTTACTCCTTTCTCTAACCTTCTTCTTTCACAGGACCAAGCACCGAGGTGGATGATGCCAGTATTACCATCCAGAGAGATGTTATTCTTAAGCTTTCTGGCAGACACTGACATATTTTGGCATATGAAAATCAGAAGTGCAGATCACATGTTAGAGGAAATGTGCACCTAAGAAAATTGCCATGGTAACATTTGGTGCTATGCCAGGAACATACAACCAGCCTTTGGGAGGCCGGAAGAGGCTTCCTACAGGAAGGAGCATCTGAAAAGAGTTCTAAGTGATGGGAATTCAATCAGGCAGGGGAAATAGCCTGATTAACCCCTCATAGGTGACAAAAGAAAGAAAAAACAGTACATTTAGGAAGTACAGGGAGCTTAGAGAACTTACTACTCTCTAGGAAACGTGGATCCTATCCCAATGGCAATGTAGAATCACTGAACAGCTTTAAGTCTGAGCCCATTTAATTTTAGAAAGAGTGAAATGGAAAGAAGCTATGCCAGGAGGAGGTTGATCACTTAGGACTTTCTTCTAATACATGAGAAAGGACCGTGGTCCATGCCAAGTGAGGGCAGTGGGTTTATTGAGGAATGGGCCAACCAGGAAATTTCTAGAAGATATAAAACACCTATGGTGCTAACTTGACTTGATCGGAGAGGAGACCTAAGGTAACATTCACGACCTGGACCATTGGGGATGATGCTGGTGTCTTTCCAAAGCAAATCACAAAAATATCAGCGATGGAGTGGGTGGGTAGAGAATCAAGACTTCAATTTGGGCCACTGAACTATCTGGAAAATACTAAATATTCAGTAACCATTTGGACACATGAGCAATGGAATATAACACTGAGCTAGAACAACAGAGAATACTGGAGGGCAGGAAGTGTGGCTGGCATGTACGGCTACACATGCACACATAAACACACACTCATTCACACTCGAAGCACACGTGGAGGAGGAAACATAAGCAAATTGAACTGAAAAGGAACCCAGGATAGAGGAAGAAATCTAGAAAAGTACAGATTCATAGAAGCAAAAAAAGAATGTTAAGAAAGAGTTGAACAGTGATGTGGAATGTTACGAAGAAATGAAAAATTACTGAAAGTTGTTCTTTACATTTTTGTATTCCTTATATTTTGCAAAAGGCAATCCATAGTTTTATTGTCAGAGAAACTTCATTACAGAGGTGGATGTAAAAGTCTGAGTGCCTGGAGCAAAGAAATGCAGAGAATGAGACGGTTTTACTGAGGTAGGAAGGAAACGAGCTAGACATGCCTGAGTTATTCAACAGGTCACACACGTATTTGTTTAAGACGAGAAAAGCTTGAGGACATTTGGAGAAAAGGCAATGATCGGGAAGATTTTAAAGATGTGGAGAGAATATATGAATGAATGCTCAGAGATCCAGAACACGGGAGCAGGAATTAGATTTCTTTTTTCTCTATTCTACTCTTCTAGCCAAAAAGGGGAAAGAATTGCAGAGAAGATGCTCATTTGATGATACAAACAGCAGATTTACAGCAAGACTCAGGTGGTGGTGGTAAGAGCAGAGCGCCAGCGCAGCAGAGGTAAGTTTCGGCACAGCTGCTTTTAGAGAGGCGGCCGGGTTGGAAACCTAGGACTGACAGAAAGTGTGTGAAGTCTAAATAGAAAGTGAGTCATTGGCTTTCACAGCACCCAGCCTTGTGACTGTACAAACTCTTCAGCAGTATTCCAGACAGCTTGAGTGTTGGTGTAGGCCAGGTGTTATAAAGAGAGTAGAGAGCGGGGGAGTGAGGACATTGAGAAGGGTGGAGTTGAGGTGATGGGTTGAACAGTTTTGGAAGGAAGTGAAGAAGGAAATAATGGGATGAAAATGAAAGGGCCGAGGAATCACCAGCCTGGTTATAGTGGAAGAGCAGCAGTAGCAGCAGCGATGAGGAAGTCACAGAGCAGGTGGAAGGGAGGCTGGGGTACTGGACCTTCAGTGGCTTTTCTGGGTAATGACAGGGCTTAGGACATACCTGCTGACCTGGGTTTCTGGAGTGGACTCAGGTGCCCTTAACATTAAGGGAAGTAAGGAACTAGTCACCTATGGAAACAAGAAAAGCATGATTTTCATTGCTTAAAAATATATCTAGGTCTTAATTAGAGAATAATATCACTATATTATTTTAATGTGCTTAATTATAAACACTGCTCTGTTTAAAACTTTTTTTTTTTATTATCAGAAGTAAAAACTCCCTGAAGAGCTTACTTAAAACTCACTTAAAAATAACTAGTTTATTTTTATGAAATGTATTGGATGTGTTTTTTCCCCTTTGTCTTTTAATACAAAAATTCATATTAATGGTTAGCTGGAATGGTTATAGAGGATCCGGGTCCTTCTTCTCTCTTTGGCTTGAACTAGAGAGTTTTCTACCATTTGATTCAGGCTGAGCATTCTTAATTCAAATATCCAAAATCTGACTTGCTCCAAAGTCCAAAACTTTGTGTGTGTGTGTGTGTGTGTGGAGAGGTTTTTGCTACAGGGTGCATGCACTCGCCAGAGAGTCAGAGAGAGACAGAGAGACAGAAAGCGAGAAATCACCCCCCCCCCCAGGGGGGATGGCCACACTGCAATCCCTTCTCCTCCATTCTCCTCTTGGGATCTTGGGCACACACACACACATGCACCCTGCATGAGTTTAAGCCACCGGATCCAGGACTCGAACTGCAGTTGACTACATGGGAGTTGAGTGACATAGCCATTACACTAACTGGTGGTCCCTAAAGTCCCAAACTTTTTGAGAACTGACATGATGCCAGATGTGGACAATTCCGTACCTGACCTCATGTGACGGGTCACAGTGGAAATGGAGATATTCAGCACACAGATTGTGCAGCTTCCTGAGGAAGGAGAACCCTTGCCAACCCTTTCATCCGTGATCTATTTTTTCCATACACACACCCAGAATCTCTCTTGCGAGCATACTTACAGTATCATGCCCAAAATTAGCACAAATACCTGTATAAAACTCCCTACAGGCTAGATGAATAAGGTATATATAGAATACAAGCATATTTTCTGTTTAGATTTGGGTTCCATTCTCAAGATTTCTCATGTATATGCAAGTATTCCAAAGTTTAAAAAGGAAGAAACCAAATCCAAAACCTTCTAGTCCCGAGCATTCAGGTAAGAGATATGTAATATATTGTCTCAGCTCCCTTGCCTTCTCCTGGGAGAAATTTCTTGTGATGACAATTCTCAGTTCTTGGGATATGTCTGCTACCTACGTTTTGGCCAGTTATACAAGTCAGCTGGTCCTGGAAGGCATTTATATAAATCAATCTTTATCTATATATGTATGTTCTAGTTTTTGTGCAAACATTATCTTTTCATTGATCACATGCTCAAGATGCAGAGGACAGAAAAAAGATTCTAATTTGTGGTTATCATCTCCACTTGGAAACAATAGTCATAGCAACTCCCTGCTTCTTAAATCACCTCATTGATTTTATTACTTCATAAATAATTTGAACTGAGCACTTATTGAATATTGCTGATTATTATAAGATGAGCCTACAGATAGTGATTACAATATTATCTTCAAGCACAGTCGAAAAGAGTTATGTATAAACAATAAAGTTGCATTTTGTCTGTGTGGTACAAAAATATGAGCCAATTATTGTACAGTTAGCTTTTAAACTAGGCACTCTCACGGAATACAGCTCAGCATGGGAAGAGGAAGGAAAGCCATTTGTAAACTATATGGAGTTTATGTTTTTTAAGTTATTTACCTAAGATGAAAATATGAGTGAGTAGAACATATTGAAATTTTTAAGTTCTACATATATCAAGAGTGATGATCCTGAATGAATGCATAGCTGCAAAGTGTGAAAAATAACATGTCTATGAGAAGACAGTAGCAATCGAGTTGACAATTTAAGGAAGAAGAGATGTATTAATGCATTTGCAAAGTGGCTCTGTTTCCTCAGACTCTGTGCTGCTTTTACTCTCTGTGATGTTAGCACAGGAGCATTCTCATCTGCAAGGAGCAGAATGTCTGTTATCCAGGGTTTTCAAGAGGAATTATTTATCTGTGCAGATAGATATGAGAGGAGATGCGTAGGGGAAGGGACTCGTGTGATTGCGAAGGCTGAGAAGCCTCATGATTTGCTCTCTACCAGCAGAGAGCTAAGGAATCTGGTGGTGTGGCTCAGGCCAAAGTCCAGCTGAGGAATTAGAGCCATTACAAATGCATCTAACACATATCTTCTGTCTCAAATTGTCAATGCATCAGGTGTTTTGCAGGTTGTTGGGTTTGGGATTCGAACTGTGTGGTCAGCCATGTGATGTTCAGCCCCCTTAACCACCAAGCCACAGGCTGCCCTGGAACATTCTTAGTGGCCCATCAGGACCTGAAGGAACATAGGGGGCACAGGTCGTTCTGGCTTGCAAAACTGCAGGTGATTTTATTGTTCACCTGAAACTTAGTTAGCACCCATGGAGAACAAAGCATGTATTTTTCTAGTTTAGGGGAGATATGTCATATTATTAAGGAAAAGGAAAAAAACCTTAGTGCATTGTAACATCTTATGATCCCCCTCAGAATTTATCTCCGTCTATCATGTAAAACTTTTTCCTAAACCTGATAAAGATTGCACATAAAATGAATGTGGGCCTATTTCATTTGTGAATATTGGAGCAAAAAATCTTACATAGATTTGTAGCAAATATAATTTAGTAGCATATAAAAAATAAAGGATGAATATGTGGAATGTATTTCTTAGAAATCGAAGGATTTTCTAAATGCAGGGAATCCCTTATAAAATTACTCTAATGGCTCTGAGGGAAAACAAGTAATCTGAAGTTCTCCATGGATACTACAGGGGAATGTCATATCATTCAACCGCCATTCATGAAGAAAAGAACACTTTGTACTATAGAAATGAATAATACATATGGCCTGATGAAGGGAGCTGGGTCCCTCAGGGCCAGCCACCTGGTTCAAATCCTGTTATCACCCCTGATACCTTGAATTGCTGAGCAAGCAAGATCCTCAGAGAAAAGTGCTGGAACTGGCTCCAAAAAGGACAGGTCTTAGTCATCTGAGAGAGCACGAACGTCCTGGAAAAGAGAAGAAGGTTCATCCTTTCCTTACTGAAACATCTAGGAGTCCAAGGCATACATCTCCTAGCATCACCAACTATTTATTTACGTCGGGACTCATACTGAAAGAGAAACATCTAGACAAATGCTGGCCTGAGAGGCACTGTCCGCAATCTGTCTCACTCCTTCCCTCATGCTCCAGGGCCGGTAGACGCTCTGACCTGAGCCCTGCTTCGAGAACCCATTTCCCTTTCTCCCTGAGCGATTCTTCATCCTTTGCCACAGGCCGTGGCTGCGCTAATTCCTACTCCTCGTCTTAATAATGTCTAGCGATTTCTGTGAGCGCTGACCAACATCCATTGTCAGCTGCACCCTGCGGTGTCAGAGTGAACGACGTGGGTAACATCCTTCTACCTGTCCCCGAATCGGTGCCAATCTATTTGTCTGGGAGTCTTTGCCACATTTTTGTAAGAAATAAATTAAAAAAGTCTTTTTCTCCCCTGAGAAAAAAGGTCCAAAATAAAGTGCTTGCTTCTTGAAGATGCAAAAGAAACTGAAGGAAAAATGACGGACTTTTTGAAATAGTAGACTAGTGAATAACAGACCTGAACATTTCCTGATTAATTTTCACCTAATTTAAACTTTTCATAGGGGGACCAGCAGTTAGCGTAATGGCTATGTCGCTGGACTCCCATGTAGTCGACTGAGGTTTGCGCCCCAGGCCCCATGGCTTAAACTCATGCTGGGCGCGTGTGCGTGTGTGCCCAAGATCCTGAGAGGAGAATGGAGGAGAAGAGATTGCGGCATGGCCATCCCCCGGGGGGGTGATTTCTTGCTTTCTGTCTCTCTGTCTCTCTCTGTCTCTTTGTCTGGAGAGAGCACATGCCCTATAGCAAAAACCTCTCCAAAAAAAAAAATAGAAGATAAAATTTTCATAGGACTTTGGGTATATAAATTTATCTATTACCACAATTTCATACTTTCTCAAGGCACCAAGAATGTACTAAACTAGGGACCAGCAGAGGAAATAATAGTTATGTCACAGGACTCCTACATGGTAAGCCATGGTTCAAGTTCCAGACCTGGTGGCTTCAAAATCATGCTGGGCGGTTGTGCATGCATGCCCAAAACCCAGAGGGAAGGATGGAGAAGGGATTGTGGTGTGGCCATCCCCATGGCGGCGTGTGATTTCTCACTTTTTGTTTCTCTTTCTAGCGAGTGCACACACCCTATAGCAAAAATCTCTCTCTAAATGTATACACACACACACACACACACACACACACACACACATACTAAACCATAATAATGTTAATGTCAAATAGCCACCAAATTAACAAAGGGACAACTCATCTTCAGGAAGTTCTATGAGACAATGATGAGGGCCTCATGAAATATTCCCATAAAACCTAGCTCCCTAAGGGCTAGTCACAGCAGCCCGAAGATAAACAGTTCCCTGGGTGCTGGTCCTAGTCACGGCATCTGGACTGCAGCACCACCCCTGGGTGCTGGTCCTAACCACAGCATCCCGACTGCAGCACCACCCCCGGGTGCTGGTCCTAGTCACAGCATCCCGACTGCAGCACCACCCCCGGGTGCTGGTCCTAGTCACAGCATCCGGACTGCAGCACCACCCCCGGGTGCTGGTCCTAGTCACAGCATCCCGACTGCAGCACCACCCCCGGGTGCTGGTCCTAACCACAGCATCCGGACTGCAGCACCACCCCCGGGTGCTGGTCCTAGTCACAGCATCCGGACTGCAGCACCACCCCCGGGTGCTGGTCCTAGTCACAGCATCCGGACTGCAGCACCACCCCCGGGTGCTGGTCCTAACCACAGCATCCGGACTGCAGCACCACCCCCGGGTGCTGGTCCTAACCACAGCATCCCGACTGCAGCACCACCCCCGGGTGCTGGTCCTAGTCACAGCATCCCGACTGCAGCACCACCCCCGGATGCTGGTCCTAGTCACAGCATCCCGACTGCAGCACCACCCCCGGGTGCTGGTCCTAGTCACAGCATCCGGACTGCAGCACCACCCCCGGGTGCTGGTCCTAGTCACAGCATCCCGACTGCAGCACCACCCCCGGGTGCTGGTCCTAGTCACAGCATCCCGACTGCAGCACCACCCCCGGGTGCTGGTCCTAGTCACAGCATCCCGACTACAGCACCACCCCCGGATGCTGGTCCTAACCACAGCATCCCGACTGCAGCACCACCCCCGGGTGCTGGTCCTAGTCACAGCATCCCGACTGCAGCACCACCCCCGGGTGCTGGTCCTAGTCACAGCATCCCGACTGCAGCACCACCCCCGGGTGCTGGTCCTAGTCACAGCATCCCGACTGCAGCACCACCCCCGGGTGCTGGTCCTAACCACAGCATCCCGACTGCAGCACCACCCCCGGGTGCTGGTCCTAGTCACAGCATCCCGACTGCAGCACCACCCCCGGGTGCTGGTCCTAACCACAGCATCCCGACTGCAGCACCACCCCCGGGTACTGGTCCTAACCACAGCATCCCGACTGCAGCACCACCCCCGGGTACTGGTCCTAACCACAGCATCCCGACTGCAGCACCACCCCCGGGTGCTGGTCCTAACCACAGCATCCCGACTGCAGCACCATCCCCGGGTGCTGGTCCTAGTCACAGCATCCCGACTGCAGCACCACCCCCGGGTGCTGGTCCTAACCACAGCATCCCGACTGCAGCACCACCCCCGGGTGCTGGTCCTAGTCACAGCATCCCGACTGCAGCACCACCCCCGGGTGCTGGTCCTAACCACAGCATCCCGACTGCAGCACCACCCCCGGGTGCTGGTCCTAGTCACAGCATCCCGACTGCAGCACCACCCCCGGGTGCTGGTCCTAGTCACAGCATCCCGACTGCAGCACCACCCCCGGGTGCTGGTCCTAGTCACAGCATCCCGACTGCAGCACCACCCCCGGGTGCTGGTCCTAGTCACAGCATCCCGACTGCAGCACACGTTGCACAACGGAAGCCATTGCAGTGATTTCCTAGCTATTCCTGTCATAGTCCCAGAGCTGCTCAAACAAAATGCTAACAGAAACGCAAAATGCTCCAACCATTTCTGTTTCAGTGAAAATGTGCTCTTTTTATGAGAGAGAGATTTTTACCATAGGACACATGAGCTCACTAGAAACAGAGAGAGACAGAGACACAGAAAGTGAGAGATTACCCAGGAGGGGTGACGGCCACACTGAAATCCCTTCTCCTCCAGTCTTCTCTCAGGATTTCCGGCATGCATGCACACACACCTGGCGTGAGTTTCAAGTAGTCATGTCCCAAAGTTCAACCATGGCCAATCGTGTGGGCGTCCAGTGCCTTCACCACCACCCCACCTGCTGGTCCTGATGTGCTCATTTTTGAATGCAACAAAAGAAGCTGCATGTACAAGACATGCAGAGCGGATCGCAGCATTTGTTCCATAGTTGAAGAAAGCGGTCCATCTGCAGGGACACACAGCCCCATTTTGGGGAGGGTGGGAACCACGCAGGAGGTTCAGGATTGGTTCCTGGGCAAGCGGGTGTCGCCACGTGCCTGTAATCTTAGCTAACCGGGAGGCCGGGGCAGAAGGATCCTAACAGGGTAAGATGCTGTCAAAAGCCTGTCTCTGTCTCTCCCTTCCCCTCTCCTGCCTCCCTCTCTCTCAATAAGGAAAAAGGAATGATAATAATAATTTAAAAAACACAGCATGTAGCCCTTTAGCTTTAAAGTCACAAAATAACACAATAATATAATTAATAATATGTAAGAACATTTTGAAATGATGAAGACTTAAGTTTCCCAATAAAAATGTCATTTTCAAAAGGAATTGCTTATTTAATTGCATTTGTTATTATTATTGTTATTTATTTTTGTTTTTTAATTTGACCAGAGAGAGAGAGAGGGAGAGGGAAAGGGAAAGCAAGAAAGCAAGCTGCATGTAGAGGTTAAGACGCTGGATCCCACATAGCTGGTTGTGCAGTTCGAGTCCTGGATCTGGTCTTGAAAATCACACTGAGTGTGCATGCAAGTGTGGTCTAAATCCCAAGAGGAGACTGGAGGAGAAGGGACTGAGGTGTGGACAGTTCTCCTGGACGTGATTTCTCTCATTCCCTCTCAGTCCCTTTCTGGCTAGTGCGTATGCCCTATAGCAAGAACTAAAATAACCCAAAACCAAAAACCAGAAACCAAACCAAAACAAACAACAAAAAACCAAGCACACAAAAAACAACTTTCAGAAACAAATTCTTAGGAAATAAAGCAGTCCTCCTGAAGGAGGAAATTAAATCAGTCGTGCACTTTTTCTGTCTTACAGCGGGGCAGATAAATTAACAGCAAACAAGCGTCTTGGAAACCAGACAGTCCGTAAAAAGCCTCATCACCGGCAGATTTTGAGCAGCCAGCAGGGACTCGTATCAACACAGCTCTCCTGCAGACCCTAAAATGTAAAGTGCAGAAACTCTTTCTCAATGTCAAAAGGAAAAACACCAAGTAAATAAAAATAGATTTCAGGACAATTACTCCCTATTTTTGCACATGTGAAGCATACCAGGAGATTGTGTTCCTCAGGGTGACTTGGTAGCCTATGAAAGAACTGCACCTTGAACTAAGCAAATCATCAGGATTTAGGGTCTCATCTAGCCAGAATCAGGACCGCAGGAAAGGATGTGTCTGAAGAGACAGGAAGCCCTGGGCCCCTGGGCTCCAGCAACACACGGACTTCGGGAGCTCCCACGCCCCCTGTGTCTGTTCAGTTACTCATTGTCAAGACTGGCTTCTCTGCAGACCTCAGAGGGCCTGGTCTTGACACCGATGGGTGGATGCTGACTGCCAAGAAGGCAAGGATGAGGACTCTTCCCTGGAAATGGCCTCTCCTTGGGCCAGTTCCCATAGCCAAGGAGACGGGACCTTGGGAGGGCACCACCGGGTATCAACCCTGAGGCCTGGGAGCTCCACTCTATGACTAGCAAGCTCCATCCAAAGCACTTGGTCTGACTCCGAGTGGAGAAGTTACTAAAAAGACATTAGTGATCAGTGTATATAAAACACACAGAATTAAGACTCCTGCAAGCTTATACAATGTGTGCATCTTACAGAAGCACAGTATTTATTTGTAATAGTGTTCCTGAAGAAATGAATTGTTTAGAAATCCTCGTGGTCTGTTTATCAAGCTAACCACGTAATGCTCAGGCTTTACCTATCGAGCTGGTTCTCAAGGCTGGTCTTCAGATTATAAAACAAGTGAGATACTCGTTTAGACAGAAATGAGGAAAGTACTGATATGTGGCCCCAAGTCTGGCCGTGTCTCCTGAGCATTTTCTGTATTCCTAAAGAGCCTATCTCCGATGCATTCGCTGTCCCAGAGCCTCGCGGACCTGGCTGCTGCCTTGGTCTGTCCTTGGGTGCCAGATTCCCAACAAGGTCGCAGTGTGCAGACCTTCCCAAAGTCGCTGAGGCTGCCAAAAAACGCGCTTGCCCTTTTAACCAGCGCAGAGGAAAGGTGAGTTAATTAACACACGAGGATGCTTTCCACTCTTCCAATCTGCCTGCCCTTTTAAACAACTCAGGCAAGAACTAAGTTAATTAAAAAGAGAAGGTAGTCCCCACTCTTCTAATTTTCCTAGAGGTTATAGAACTCATTAGTGTCTGTGAGAATAACAAGGGGGGCTGTCCTTTCCCCGGGGCCTTCTTCCCTGTGGTACTAGGAGCCGGGCTCTCTCCCCTCCCTGATCTTTGACATCACAGTTCCCAGGAAGCCACAATCTCCATCCAGACTGGGAACATTATTGCTGCAAGTTCTCAGGTATTCCAGACCTAGGACCAAAGTCTGCAGGGCGTCCACCTCACCCTGTGTCCTTTAAGGACCGGGGACTACAGGGCGTCCACCTCACCCATATGGGCAACTGCAAATATGGCTAAGAAGTTTTCCCTTCTCGCTGTCTGTTCTCTCGGTAGTGCGTGGCCCTCTCGTATAAGCTGTCTCTAATAACTTGCTTGGGCAAATGAAAGATTAACAAAGGCAATACAAAAGCAAACTTGAAAAGCCTTGTGTGTTAGGGCTTCCCTGGAATGTCTTGGTCCCTGGAAGACGGGCCCAAGGCAGTATGCTGAGAGTTACATGGGCCCCGGCCGATAGCCAGGCTCCTCTCAGAGCAGAGAGGCCCAGACACCCCCCTTACGGGCCAGAGCCCAGCTTAAATTGCCACACAGAATCTCTGGGAAAATTAACCAATGGTTATCACAAGGTTCTAAGTTTAGCCGTGGTTTTTCCATAGTAATAGCTAGCTGATAAATGGCACTGTCATTAGCAGTGGCACTTCATTGGCAGATGAAGCTCAAGAGCCATGTGATCAGGGAACCCTGCAGTCTTTAACACCTTCCTTGAGCGATCCTAAGTCTTCGGGGGTGTGAGCAGGTGGGGCGCAACAAGCCTATTTCTCGCCTTTGGGGTGCTGTCCAACCCTGTAATAACCCTTCCCCTGAATCGGAGAAACCGAAAAATAGAGAATTAGCAAGAATAGAAATGAGAATGAAAAAGACACCATAAACACAGAAACGGAAATGAATAGCCATGTAAATACTGTGACATCACACTTGAAACATTTAAAGAAAGATGATTTCAAGCACTGGGCAGTCCACTGTGTAAAGAAAAGATGATCCTCAGGGCCGGACGGTGCCCCGTGGTAACGAGACCCTGTAAGGCTGATTCTCAGGGATGCAGTGTCGGTGTGCGCTGGCTCCCGAGCCTGGCTGGCTAGAGCCGGGAAGTGGATTGTAGCATGAAATCTGGGGGGCCCAGCTCTCTGTCACTTTTATTCTGTAGCTAGTGGAAGAAAGAAAGAAACTTGAAAAGATGATTCTAGTCTTAAACTTGCTCAGACTACAGAAAAAGAAATCTTAAGAACAAAATCATACATAACTGATACACATAGACAAACTTTGTGTGTAAGTTGTAAGTTCCATTTCATTACTAACAAACTACTAGCAGGTAGAATCCAGGAATACATCAAAGGATGGCTTCTAGTAGTTTCTTGGGACTTCCATATCCCAGTACCACGAACTACCTGGCTTCATGTGACAGAAATTTATTCTCTGACAGCTGGAGGCTAGAGGGCGACGTCGAGGTGTGAGCAGGGACGTGGAGTCTCTAGGTGGGGCCTGCCCAGGGCGTTCTCTTGTCTCCGGGTGCTGCAGAAGTCCTTGTCATTGCTCAGCTCGCATGTGTGTCACTCCACGTCCCCTTTCTAAACGTGGTGCTCTATCTACCTCTTCTGCTCCTGAGAAGGACAGCAGGCATATTGGATTAGGGTTTACCCTAAAGACATCATCTTAACTTCTCAATGACTTATTTCTAAATAAGGACAATTCACCATTACTTGTACTAGGACTTTCTGTTATCTTTCATCCATGGCAATAGTCTTAGTATTACAGTAGGTTTAATTCCGGTTGTTCAATATTAGGACACATAACAGAAAGTTCTTACAAAAACTGGGACCAGCAGTTAGCGTAATGGCTATGTTGCTAGATTCCCATGTAGTCGACTGCGGTTCGAGTCCCGGACCCGGTGGCTTAAACTCACGTCAGGCGTGTGTGCGTGTGTGCCCAAGATCCCGAGAGGAGAATGGAGGAGAAGGGATTGCGGCGTGGCCATCCCCCCGGAGGGTGATTTCTTGCTTTCTGTCTCTCTGTCTCTCTCTGTCTTTCAGGTGAGTGCACGCACCCTATAGCAAAAACCTCTCCAAAAAAATAAAAAGAAAGTTCTTACAAAAACAAAATTTAAATGTTTTGATAATATAAATACTAAACATGTAATTGATATAGATAACATTCTTATAAAATCAATCAGACAAATAGCAATAGGGAAAAATTGCTTAAGTATGCTAAGAATGATTAATCATTTAACTACGGATATTATTCTAAATAATGTAACACTAAAATCAAGGTGCAGAAGGCAGCACCCTCGAATGTCATTACTATTTAAAGTTATCTTGGGGGACCAGCAGGTGGTATGATGGTTACATTGTTGGACTCCCGCTTAGTCAATCGCGATTCGAGTCCCAGACACGGTGGCTTAAGACTCACGCCTTGCATGTGTGTGTGCGTGGCCAAGACCCCAAGAGCAGAATGAAGGACAAGGGATTGTGGTGTGGCCATCCTCCCTGGGGATGATTGCTCATTTTCTGCCTCCCTGTCTCTCTGGTGAGCGTATGTGCCCTGTAGCAAAAATCTTTCTAAAAAAAAAAAAAAAAATTATCTTGGTAGTGTCAATGAATTTGACACAAGAGAAAGTTAAAAATTGAAATAAGCATTATAAAAGAAGAGAGAAGTTTTCTTTTGCTGCTGATGTGTTTTCATGTCTGGAACATAGCCAGTTAAAAAAAACAGACAAAAGTCCAAAAACAAATCTCTACTTAATAAGGTATATTAGTAAGCCAGCTTCCTAGAACAGAGCCCCTGAGTGCAGCTGAGCCCAGCAGAAGAACCACTGCACAAGCTCAGTCTTATTATACACAGTATTACAATACACAAGTATCAGGACATTTTTTTTTTTTTTTTTGAGAGGTTGTCACTATAGGGCGCATGTGCTCGCCAGACAGAGAGAGACAGAAAGTGAGAAATCACCCCCCAGGGGGGATGGCCACACCGCAATCCCTTCTCCTCCATTCTCCTCTCGGGATCTTGGGCACGCACGCACACACACCCGGCGTGAGTTTTAAGCCACCAGGTCCAGGACGCGAACTGCGGTGAACTATGTGGGAGTCCAGCGACATAGCCATTATGCTAACTGCTGGTCCCTCAGGACTTTTGTCTGTACTAATAATAACCAAAATAAACTTCTGGAAGTGAGAATGCAAAACAAACAAACAGAAACCAAAAACACAAAATAAACAAAAAACAAACAAAATTTATATTTACAACAATTACCAGGAAGAAAAATATAAAATAATATTGAAGGTCAGAAATAAGTTTTGAGAGTACTGGAAAGATATATGTTCTCAGATCAGAATATTTCATCTTACAATCTGTTATTTTTTCCACAGTTAATCTAAAATTAAATGCAATTAGAATTCCCCCAAATCATTCTTTTGGGAATAAGACAAAATTATTTAAAATAGGGCCAGCGGGTGGTGTGGGGTTGGGGCACTGAACTTGCACATGGCTGACTGAGTTTTAATTCCCAGATCTGGCAGTTGCTTTCTTATTCCTTCCTTACACCCCTCCTCCATTTGTCTCTGGTGACTGTGCCTACCCTATAGCAGATTACAAAATAATAACAATAACAAATAAAATTAAATAAATAATTCTTTTTAAAAACATTTTAAATTTTATATAAAAAGATAAATGCTCCATCTTAGTGAATGAAAAGACTAGTAAAAAGGACTTTCATGACTGAATATTTGAGAGAGAACGATATTCACTGTAATAAAACCAATGTATTATTAGCATAGGGTAATCACCAAATCAACAGAATACACAATTTAACTTTTCCTCTGAAATGTGTAGGTAATACATAACAATGGCAGTACATTGGTTCAAAGACCTTAAAATGTGCTAGTATTTAATGATGATACTAGCACAATTTATCTCCATTCAAAAGAAAAATAAACCCAGTTTCCTGCTGAAAAACCAAAGTGACTCCATCTTGAAGCTAATCCACCATCTTGGCCAACGTGACCATTTGTGTATCCCCATGCTTTTCAGGTCAGCTACCAAGACTGAAGTGTAGCCTACGCTGTCATAGCAAACTTGCCCATTATCCTTATTCCAGGAATGGCAGATCCCTGATCATAGTTAAGACATAGTGTTGATACCCACAACTGCTCCATACATTCCCCGAGAGCCTCCTTTTTCTCCCCTTTGTAACTCCCTCTCATATAAGCCACATAAGCACATGTTTTGGAGGTACAGGGAATGGAGATCTACTCCTTCTATGACTGCCTAAGGCTTTACCTCCGTCCTAACTCCTAACCAACAAGCAGGGCTTGTCAGCTTCAATCTTTGTTCTCTAAGCTCCTCGGCCTTTGCAGGTCAGTTTGACTATGTAGCTTCGCTTTGAAGTATTTCCTATTACACTTAAAGATATAAATGTAAAATGTAAAATGATAATAATAAAAATATCTTCAGGAAAGCAAAACTTGAAGTCTACTCACTTATTCTAGAGGAGGGGAATACTTCTTAAACAAGTCAGAAATCCAGAAGCTGTGAAAGATAAGTCACTATCAACAAGTAAAGCGTAAAGTGCGGGAGCCAGGCAGCGGCACGGCAGTGGGGCCACTGGACCCCCCTGGATAAGGTCTTAGGTTGACATCCCTGAACCTCTCTGGGCATGACAGGCATGTGTGGACACGTGGTGTAGGCTGGCTGAGCCTGGGGGTAGATTACAGTGTGGAGAGCCTATCCAAGATGTCTCTCTGTGTCTCTGTGTGTGTGTCTCTCTCTCTGACCATCCTTTTTCCCATGAAAAGAAAGAAGTAAATTGTGGAGGGCACTGCATACGGAAGCAATCTTGAGCTATCCGCCATCTTGGAAACCATTAGGTTTCACTTCCTCACTGAGCAAACCATTTCTCAGAAATCATGTGACCAACTGTTCTCCCTGGAAGCGATTGGGTTTCTAGGCAACGGGAGAGATCCACCCACACCAATGATTGGTTCATGCTGTTCTATCTCATTTGCATTTCAGGCAACCAATTGGTGCCCACCAGCCTGTATATAACTCGCCATTTTTCCCACAATAAACGGACAACCCTGAAGAGTTGTAATACTGCGACATCTCCGTGCTGTTTGCCCCATCTCTCACTCCCTCCCCCAGGGAACCTGTTTGACTGTCCCCTGGGTTGGGACAGTAAATATAATAACTGTAATTTGTGCGTAGAGACAGATACCATCTTTCTATCAACAAATAGAATTTTTCTATATGCAAGTGGAATTAAAGTTTGGATGAAAATAAGTTTATGTGAAAATGAAAACAGAAGAACAACTATGAGAATATTTATTTTAAAAAGTAACTACAATTATTTAACAAAAAATACAATAGTTGGGCCAGCCCATGGCCTGGTGTTTGGGTGGATGGATCTCACATGGCTTACTATTGGTCCTGGACCCAGGAGCTTGAAAAACATGCTGGGCACGTATGTGTTTGGACTCCTATCATGGAAAGGCATAGACTGGATGGTTTATTAACAACAGAAATTTACTTCTCGCAGTTCTGAGCTGGCTGGCTGAGATCAGGCTTCCCAGTATGACTGTGTTCTGGGGAGGGCTCTTTAGGGTTGTAGATTGCCTATTTCTTCTTGAGAACTCACATGGAGGGAAAAGAGCTAGCTCTCTGACATCCTGTATGGACACCGATCCTATTCATGAGGGCTCACTCCCCAGACATCACCACATTCCAAATGCCCTACCTCCTGATACCATCACATTGGAATTAGAGTTTCAGTGAATTTGGGGGGAGGATAAACATTCAGTTCACTGCAGTAATTTTAAACCCACTTAATATCTCTTCTGTTACCACAATACTTCAGTGACAAGTATAGGTCTCCATTGCTTCACAATGAAATATGAAATTATTTGGAAATTAAAAGCCCTTTACAATGATCCAATTTCCCTTTTTGACCCTACCTTCTACCATTCCTTTTATGACTGACTCTGGGTTTTCTATTCTTTTTCTGGGGGAGAGGTTTTTGCTATCGGGTGTGTGTGCTTGCCAGAAAGACAGAAAGTGAGAAATCACCCCCTGGGGAGGATGGCCATGCCGCAATCCCTTCTCCTCCATTCTCCCCTCGGGATCTTGGGCACGCACGCACATGCACCTGCCGTGAGTTTAAGCCAAGGTCCAGGACTCGAACCGTGGCCGACTACGTGGGAGTCCAGTGACATAGCCATTACGCCAACTGCTGGTCCAGGTTTTTCACTCTTTTATACCCTTGCTTCTATAATAAATTCTCCTTCAGATGCTTTCTTTACTGACTTAGAATCCGATGGTTTTCTCAAACTATTTTCTCTGTGTAGTCTTTCCAAATCTCAGATCAGATGCAGTATAACCTCTACTTAACACCTTCACAACTTTTTGGTACTGTTATGTGTACATGTAGTAAATTACCTACTATAAAGTAAGATCTTTGATAACAAAAAGTATGTTTTACTGATCTTTCAAGGGGTTAGGAAAAAATTCATTCTTGAGGTACATCTGTTGGACCCAATACATTAATGGAGGAAGAGGGAGGTTTCTTCTAGGTTTACCAGCATCTACTAAAATCTTCAGGGACTTCTCCGAGACTATATTCTAAACTTTCTAGCATGGAACTTGAAGCTGACACAACTTACTATTCTAGTCTTTTACAGTTGTACTCTTTTATTTGCATTCTTTCCAGTTTAATTTTTTATATTCCCTTAAATGCATATACATTTTTCAACTTCCTTCTATTTGTTATTCTCCTTTAGTATTCAATAATTTCTTTGAGATCAAGAACTGTGTCTAATACATTTCAATATTGTATAACTATTTATTCTATTATATTTATAATAGTTGGAACTCAAAGATATTTATTGAATGAATAAATAGTATTTCACCAATCTGTAATGTCTTCACATCTGCTCTTCCGTTACCACAATCTAGTAAGTTCCCTGACATTCAGTTTAAATACTGTGTTGATCTGTAAAGCTTTCTCCGACAGACCACTCCCTGTGAGAATACTCTCACATTTCTTTCAGCATATATGTCTCTTTAATTTGGAGTTTTTTAACCCAACCTCAGTTGATATCTTGGCTTTATACTATTTCGTTACATGTCTTCCAGACAGTAGACAAGCACTTTGAGTAGCAAGCCAATACTTGAATTTCTTCACTATCCATGTCTGATCATTAATAATGTGTTGTCAAAGTTCAACTTCTGGAGCCAGCAGATGGTGTAGTAGTTATGTCACTGGACTCCCACGTGGCTGACCTTGGTTCAAGTCCCAGACCCACTGGCTTCAAACTCATGCCAGGCGTATGTGCATGCATGCCCAAGATCCTGGGAGGAGAATGGAGAAGAAAGGATTGTGGTGTGGCCATTCCCCTCCACCCCTGGGGGGCGTGTTCGCTCTTTCCCTCTCACTGTTCCTTCTGCCCTCCTGAGCACACATGTCCTAAGGCAAAAAACCTCTAAAAACAAAATTCAACTTCCCCTGTACTTCAATGAGTAAACTCAGGGTCTACCTCTTCCAGAATACACAGTACTTTTCTTATGATTTCTTAAGACATTACTATTTTCAAATAATTTGCATCATGAATTATCTCTCCTATGAAACAAGTCTTAGAATTCAGGCGAGCCTGTATTCAGGCTGTCTTTATAACCCTTTAATATTGGGCACAGTGGGTAAGAAAAGCGTACATGAACATTTATTTAACAAAATATATAATTTAATAGACATTTGTTGATATGAGGTTACAGTTTGCTTTTCAAATTTTTACACTATCCTTTTTTTTGGATTCTTCCCAGTTTAATTATTTATATTCCCACAAGTGCTTGTGTATTTTTCAACTTTTCCTTATTTATGAATAAATTCTTGCCTTATACCCTCTGTATTATGTTAGAATTATATATAACAAAATATAAACAGCTTTTTTTGTGATTCTATTTTAAATCCCATATTACAAAGTTCAACATGTCTAAGGTCATGTCTTTTAGTCTTACAGTTTTTAATACTTCAGCCTTAGAAGACATGCTCTTAGACATAATATTTTAATAAGAATGAAAACAGAATCCAAGATCTATAAATGGGCTTTTAATATTTTATCTTGTATAATTAGATGGTAATAAAAGTTATGTAAAGGAAGTATTTAAAATGCATGTTACCAATATACTTTTGTTTTTATTTTTATTTATTTATTTAGAAAGAGATTGTTTGCTATAGGGTATATGGGCTCGCCAGAGAGACAGAGAGAGGCAGAGAGACAGAGACATAAAGTGAGAAATTACACCTCGGGGGGATGGCCACACTGCAATCCCCTCTCCTCCTGGGATTTTGGGAACGTATGCACATGCACCCTGTGTGAGCTTTAAGACACTGGGTCCGGGACTGAAATTGTGATCGATTACATCCAGCAACATAACCATTATGCCATCTGCTGGTCTTGTTATCATTAAGGGTATTAGGAATCCAGGAGTCTAACGGTCATTCTATTTTCCATACTGTGTGTGTGCATTTCATCAAGTCACTAAACATGTTAGGTTAGTTTTATTAAAAGTATTTAGGTTGTTTTCTCCATCTGTGAATGGAAACGAGAATATAAGCACTGTCTTTGCCATAGGGATGCTGCAATGCTTTGTAACTGTACTTTGTACATGGAAAGAGATTTGAGGATACAAAAGAATTTTAATACTCAAGATAAACTATTTCAACAAGCTGTTTTCTAAGACCTGGTATTCTGCAAGATGCTAATAAATATATAAGCAAAAGAAAAAGAAGGTCATTTATATTTGAGAAGTGCTACATAGTACATTTCATCTCTGGAAAAATCACAATTCACTGTATTCTATTAAGAGTATAAATTTATTCATTGAAAAACCAGTTTAGGAGCCAACAGGTGCTGTAGTGTTTAAGGTTCTGGACTCCCTCCCACATGGCCAATCACGGTTTGAGTGCTGGACCCGGCAGATTGAAACTTACACACTTGCCCAAAATTCTGAGAGGAGAACGGAGAAGATTGTGGCATGGCCAACCAGGGCAGTGATTTCCTGCTGCCTTTCTGTCTCTCTGTCTCTACCAAGCATACACTCTATAGCAAAAAAAAAAAAAAAAAAAACTCTTAAAGAAAAATACAAGACCTGCCTAGAGCCAGCAGACTGCATGGTGGTTAACATGCTGACATGCTGGATCCCATGTGGCCAATTCCACAGGTTGGAGTCCTTGCACCAGTGGCCTGAAAAACTGAAGAATGGAAGAGAAGGGATTGTGGCATGACCATTCTCCCTGGGGGGGGTGATTTCTCACTTTCCCTCTCTCTCTCTGGTAAGCACACACATCCTATGAGAAGAAAGTCTAAAACAAAAAACAAAGAAACAAAAAATCCTGCTTAATTTTTTGTATCATTGTGTTTACCAAACTACTTGGTCAAGAGGTGTCTCTTGTCTCTTTGTGTTTTTTTTTTTTCTTTAAATAACATCTATTATTACCTGGAGGGATTAGTGTCATTCCAAACGAATTCCTGGATTAGTGTTACTACAAGCAATCTTAGACTGCACACTAAAAACTTAACCTTTCATTTAAATCGAAATAAAAAAAGAGCAAGCATTGTGCTCTAAGAGGATACTTTAAAATGCAAATTAGCAATATCATCTGTATAAATCACTATTAGCGAGTTAATTTTATAAGTGGGGGAGATATTCCACCTCTTTCCTGCCCCTATGGTGCGATCTACTACGCCGAAGCAGTAATCTCCTCAACGATACCCCCGTGGCCAGGAGTTCATGCTCTGCTCAGCATACTCAATCCATTCCCAGGATGCAATTTACACGATGGGGTAATCTGGATGAATATATAGCTTTTTCTGGCTCTTCTTAAATCTATAAAACTTTAAATGATTCTCAAAGGGCAAATTATCCAGCTGTACAGACTAACAACAATTTGGTGTGTAACTTTCAAAAAAAATTTTTTTTGAGGATATATTGTGATAATTTTTTTTCCAAGACCCATGAAAATACTATCTTCTAAGATTTAAAGAATATTTCTGAATTTCTTGAGAAAATATCTCATAATTTTCATTCAGTTATGTTGGACCCAGGCGAAAAGGTCAACGTTTGGAATGTCCTCCTCATGATATTTATACCTCAGGATTAGACGGGTTATCCCAATGCACAGGGGAAGGGCAGGGGTGACCTCTCTGTTTATGCGGAGTTGGGTAAATGCAGGGGTTTTAGTCCTATTCTGTACCATGGGCATGAGAAAGATAGAAGCAGGAGAGAAAATTACATCTATGTGAAAAATTATACAATAGAGCTTTTTATTATATCATTTCTTTCCATTCCATCCTACCAAAAGAAAAACTGGGTACTCTTCTCTTTCAGTTCTCTTATCTTAGAAGGGACCATAATTACAGCTTAGTCCTTTTCTTTTTCTTTTGCTATAGGGTGCGTGCACTTGCCAGAGAGACAGAGAGACAGAAAGTGAGAAATCACCCCCCCAGGGGGGATGGTCACACCGCAATTCCTTCTCCTCCATTCTCCTCTCGGGATCCTGGGCACACACGCACACGTGCCCGGCGTGAGTTTAAGCCACTGGGTCCGGGACTCGAACTGCAGTCGACTACATGGAAGTCCACCGACATAGCCATTGTGCCAACTGCTGGTCCCAACAGTTTAGTCCATATTTAGGAACAGTATTTGAACAATGTAGTTCTTCCCTCTTTCTGTCCCATCTCTTTAGAAGTAAACACCTTGTCCTCCCAGCATTACAAGGTGTTCCTCTTAGTGTGGTGGATAGTAAACACCGAGCTGAGCTCTTTTTCTCGAGCTTTTCTCAGAAGAAGAGAAGCATGTAGCATTTGAAGAACGTCACTGCTGATTCTAATTTTCCTGCTGGAAGTTCAGTTTCTTCCCATGGCGTTTACAGAGCCACTGCAGAAACCCTCAGCCCTCAAGACAAGCATCTCTGTGGATAGACGCTCCATGCACGTGTATTGAATACATGATGTTTTGCTTAAAAAGCTACACATGACCCTGTTTTCCTATCCTTTCTCAAAACAAAGAAACAAGCAAACAAACTGAAAAACAGAACACATTCAGCGTCTCCTACTTGCTATCAAGTTAGGTCTCCTTAGACGCTGATGAAAGGTCTTAAAGTCTGGACTTTGGATACTTTGGGCGTATGTTGGAAAGGAAGGCGAGTGCAGCCCCGTAACCGCTCTTCCCTGAAAGTGACCTTGTGAGTTCCTGGATGGCGCGCTGGCCGGGGCCGGGGCTCTCTCCTCTCCGTGAGCAAGGAGGCCAACTCTAAAACCACGAGTTTCCGACAGAAGGACGCGATTCCTCCTTCTCTACCCTTGCCCTTGCAGGGAGGACAGCTGCACCTTCAAATGCCAGCTCTCCAGGACAAGGGCCACAGTGACCCCAGACACTCTGGGAATAGCCTGCCCAGGGCCACGTAGCCTCTTTATTTCCTCACTGACATGACTCCTCTAAGGACAGAGGTCCATGGTGGGAGGGTCTCTGCCCTGCACTGTCACCCATGCTTTTTCTTCCAGAAATTCTGGCTCTGGTATGCCTATCAGTGGGTGATGGAGAGACCAAGGGATCAAGCATAGTTTTTTTTTTTTTTAATTCTGGCCTTCCAAATTTTATCTTCCCCTTATGAAACCCTTTCCTAACCTATACTACAACACTGTGGAAAACCCCAGAAAGGATTTCCATCCATACGAAACAAAATTGAAACTATCAATCAAAATGCACCAGAAATTCATGCATGTGACAAAAGCATAACCCAGAACACACTCTCAAGGCAAAAGACAGTAAGAGCTGAATAAAAAACGTTTTAGAACTCAGAGGCACAGCTAAACTCAGAATTCTGCGGACACAACTGAGCACACTGGCTCCAGGTGAAAAGGAGATAAATTCCAGCAGACACAGGCAGAATTAGTGAGAAGGTGATGGAAGAGCAGTGGGGAGGTTGTCGTTGGCTAAAAAGCCAGGAC
The DNA here is from genome assembly GCA_026018925.1 of Tupaia tana. Lineage (NCBI taxonomy): Eukaryota > Metazoa > Chordata > Mammalia > Scandentia > Tupaiidae > Tupaia > Tupaia tana. The sequence goes on from JAKSZU010000002.1 coordinate 146,623,511, forward strand.
ATCTAAAACCAGCCATGGAAGTAAACATCTACTTGACAGAAACCATGGATGAAGTTTGGCTTACTATTTCCTCAAGTCCAAAAGTAGAAATATGACTTTTGCATTCTAATGCAAACATATGGGCTAAGTACATTAGGGATGGTATCAGATTCATTTTTTTTTTTTTTTTTTTGGAGAGGTTTTCACTACAGGGTGCGTGTGCTCGCCAGACACAGAGAGAGAGACATAGAGACAGAAAGCGAGAAATCACCTCCCGGGGGGATGGTCACGCTGCAATCCCTTCTCCTCCGCTCTCCTCTCGGGATCTTGGGAACTCACGCACACGCGCCCGGAGTGTTTTAAGCCACCGGGTCTGGGACGCAAACCGCGGTCGACTACGTGGGAGTCCAGCGACATAGCCATTATGCTAACTGCTGGTTCCCGGGATGGTATCAGATTCTTATGGCAAAGACTTTTTGTTGTTGTTGTCAGTGTGTGACAGAAAGAATAGCACCAAAAGCCTGTCTCTAGGATCTCTGCATCTTGTTCCCATACTGGCTATGAAGGTGTCTCAAACTGGTTGTGACAATTGATAGTGACATTGTGACATGATGACTTTTTGAAGCAATACAAACGGCCCTTACTGTGGGTGCTTTTTAATGGGGAAGCAAGAAGTCCAGCTGGGTCTGGAATCCCAGAGCTAAGCAGGACACACACTGCCTGTGCCCAGGTACTAACCTCACAGTGTCCCCTTTCTTCTTAACATCAGAAACTATAGTTTTTTCCTGATAATTTTATCAGAAATAGGTTCTGAGCTCTTATTGGAGCCACTGCCTTTTATATTTTTTAAATTACAAAATATTTAATCACGTTGAAAAATGTACTTTAACAAATGCTGATAAGCAGGATTGCTGCATCTGTTATCTTAAAAACTCCATAGTAATAATAATGTTTACAAAGATGTAGGATTGAGGCCAGCAGGTGGTGTGGGAGTTAAGGTACAAGACTCCCACATGGCCAGCTGTGGTTCAGCCCAAAATCATGTCAGGTGAGTGAGTGCCTGCCCAACATCTCAAGAGGAGAAAGGAAGAGAAGGGACTGTGGCGTGGCCATCCCCTCAGGAGGTGATTTCTTACTTTTCCTTTCTTTGTCTCTCTGTATTTCTCTTCAATGAACTCATGCACCCTATAGCAAAAACCTAGAAAAAAGGCAAGAGGAAGAGGATGTTTAATTGGTTCTATTCTACCCCCCTTTTTTGGGGGACAGAGAAGAAATATTTGGAGCCACTCCACTTAAGAGGTTAAAAAAGTGCTATATCAGTGTTTTTCTCCTCTTTCCTGACTCTAGATTTCATTCACTTCTGGAGTGCTTGATTCTGGAAGACACAGAATAGGACTGAGGTAAAAATTCTTCCTCATGTAAGGGATAGAAAGTTTTCAAAAGAAAGGAGTAGAGAAGAGTGGACTCGGAGGTGTGAAGGAGGTGACTGTGTGAATAGAAAGTGTGGTGGCTGCAAAGTCTGTGCTCCAGACATCAGATGCCTTCACTTGCTGTATTGGACTTTACGGATTAGAAAACTAAAGGAAAAGAATTGTCTGAGGGCCTTCATGGCTAAGGTCATAGAAGTAATTTAATTCCTGTCAGTCTCAGGAATTGAGTTATGTGGAGCAAGAAAAAGATCTGCAGAATTCATTAAAGTAGAGAGAAATGCTTGTGGAGCCAGTAGTCGTGCAGTCATTTGACAGTGTGGCCAACCACCGGCTTTGGCTGTGTCCCGGTGGTGGCACAGATGGTCTTCGAGTTCCGGAGCTACTGCTGGTGGTGGCAGTTCTCTGATTCTGCAGCTTCCTGACTGGTGGTCGAAGTCCCTTTTCTCCTTGTGGTCCAGCTCTGTGCTAAGTCATCGCAGGACTCTCAGCCTACCCTCCATTTTACCACCTTGCTGAACAATCTTGTGATACTCTTATACTCTTTACTTGATTCCATTAAATAAAAAAGAGCTATTTGCCTGAAAATTAACCACTCATTAGAAGACAAGTCTCCAGGGCTTGCTCCTATTTCTGTTCATCTTGCTGCCTTGTTTCTTACTGTGTTAGTACAGTAAACAGCTTTGGAAGACAAAGTTCCTCTGTCGCAATGCTTACAGACCAGGATAAGAAAGCAGTCATGCTGTGAGCAGCCCTATAGAGAGGGTCACAAGACAAGGAACTAGGGTGGCCCACAGTCACTAGCCAACATGAAACTCGATCCTGGAGTCCAATAACCTAAGAGAGAGTGCATCCTGTCAATCACAATGTGAGTGAGCCTAGAAGTGAATCCATACCTACCAGGCTTAACTATGCCTGGATTCCTGACCTACAGCTACGAGGTCATGAATGTTGCTCTTCTAAGCTTCTAAATCTGGAGTAATTTATTACACAGCAATAGATAACTAAAGCCTTCTCTACCTGAGCTTCTGGCCCTGGAAGCTGGGTGCTCAGTGAAAGATCAAGGACACATAGATCCCCGAGTCTCTGTTTAGGGAACAGCCATTTGACGGGAAACATTGGTTTTAGACTTTTATGTGACTGAGAATTAAGCTTGTAATTGCTTCAGCCACTGGCATTTCCGGGTGGATAAATGGAGCAGTTAGAATCACTTACTTTAATAATAAAATCTACTTTCTCTTAGTTATCGTTATTTATTCCCTTTTTCAAAATAATGAATGTCAACATTTTTTACTTTTTATTCTCTATTAATCTGAAGGTTACACATTCCACTTTGTTTGTTTTAGATTTTTGCCTCAGGGGAAGTTCTGAGCAGCCCATTCAGGGATTATGACCACTGAAGACGCTCTGCCCAGACTTCACCTTCCTACCTCCTAGATCTAGCAAGGAGCCTGGTTAAACCAGTATCTGAGTTCTGAGCAGCCCATTCAGGGATTATGACCACTGAAGATGCTCTGCCTGGACTTCACCCTCCTGCCCCCCAGATCTAGCCAAGAACAAGGTAGCATGCTGCACGGTTTTAATTCTTTGCTTAAATTTTTTTTCTCTCTTTCTAAAATTGTTTTTGTCTTCTTTTTATCCCTCTTTCCTCTTTCTTTTCTTTTTAGTTTTCTCTATTTTCTGCTCAGTCTCAACACGCTGATTTTAGACTGGTCTAGGTGCTCAGTAGCCAAATATCTGAATAATTTTAGGGTCACATTAAGCCTCAATTTCCACTGAATCTTCTGCACAAAGGGAGAAAAATGGTACTGTTTAGAGATTGCAGGTCACCTCCTCCTGCATGCCTCTGAATGCTCAGATTTCACTTCAAAAACTAGGAGAAAAATGCATAATCCATCAGATGACCAGAAACCATCTCAGAGGCACAAGAAATATGAGAAACCAAGAAAATATCTATCCACTAAGGGAAGAGAATAACTCCGCATCCTCCACAGACAATACAAGGGAACTCAAGGAAATGCCAGATAAAGAATTTAAAATATTCATAGTGACAAAGCTAACAGAGATGTAAGAGAAGAGAGATAATGAACTCCAGAAGGAGAAAAGAGACAATGATTTCCAGGAGGTGAGGAAGTTCGTGCATCATCTGAAAGGAAATACACATCATAAAAATGAATCAATGGAGTTGTTAGAGATGAAGGCTGTAGTACAGGAAATCAAAACCTCCCTTGAAAGTATTAAAAGCAGATTAGATCACGCAGAAGATTGCATCTCAGATATAGAAGACAGAATCTCTGATCCAGAAAAATTCACCAAAAAAGATTGAGAAAATAACCCCCCCAAATGAGAATAACATATGAGTAATACCAGATACCATTGAGCGCCCAAACATCCAGATCATTGGTATCCCAGAAGGTGAAGAAACAAATAACAGCATTGATAGTCAATTCCAGGAAATCCTGGAAGAAAACTTTCCAAACCTAGAGAGGCACTCAACTATCCAGACCCAAGAAATACAAAGGATCCCACATAAAATCAACCCAAGAAGAGTTTCCCTAAAGCACATTATAACCAGATTGACCAAAACCATGAACAGAGACAAGATACTAACTTTGGAAAGAGAGAAATATCAAGTACTTTTAAGGAATATCCCATCAGGCTAAAGTTGGACCTCTCATTGGAAATAATGCAAGCAAGGAAAGGATGGGAAAATATATTCAAAGTGTTAGTGATAAAGAATTTTAACCAAGAATACTATACCCAGCAAGATTATCTTTCATATGGGGAAAAAAAAGACAAAAATATTCTCAGATAAACAAAACCTGAAAGAATTTATCAACACTGTATGAGCTCTCCAAGAAGTGCTGAAGGGAGTGCCATATCAGGAAAGCTAAAGTTGGACACACAGAAATAAGAGTATAAAAACAACCAAGAGAATGGCTAGTCTAATGGTAGGGACAAGTCCAGAGTTGAATGTTAGCTTCCAGAGTTTAAATGGAAAGAACAGACCACAGAAACACTGTAAATTCAATAGAAGAGAAACTAAATACATGAGACTGAACTTGTGAAATAGAATTTGTTGACTTTAGACTAAAACATTACTGATTTTCTTCTATCTTTTGATTTTCAGATTTAAGGATTTTTGTCTTCTCTTAAACTATTGATAGGCTCATCTACCTACTATTTGAACTGAATTCTAACCTTTTTCCTGGCTGTAAGTCTTAAACAAATTTCTTTTAACATTTTTTGATTTTGATCTATTAAAACTGAAACTGTTTTCCTTGAAATTAAAAAATGCATTTAAAAAATACCTATTTAAATGACTGCAGTAAGCTCTATTGCTCCAACTAGGTGCTACTTTATAGTATGTCCACTTTATTCACTGAGGTTTATGTCTAAAGTCAGACATGTGTTCATAGATATGTATACATTAGCTGTGCTTGCTATGGAAAGTTTTTAAATTAATTAAGATCTTTAGTGAATCAATAAAATGTGAAAAAATAAAAGGCATGGAAAACAACTATAGATACCAGAAACAGTGTGGGAAATGGCAAAGGGTGAGAGGTAGGGAATCAAGAGGGGAAAAAAAAAGCAAAATACATAAGAAACAAGAAATGGAAAACTATTGGTTGATGATAACACTTATGGTAATATGGTAATATTTTTGATTGAGCCAGTATACAGTGTATTCTGGATGGAAAATCTTATTTTATATACTGTATTAACATACAGTGAATGAATATAAATAAATAAATTTTAAAAATAAAATTAAAAAAAAGGATTTTTGCCTTAGGGCACATATGCTCAACAGAGAGAGGAAAGTGATAAATCACCCCTCAGGGGTGATGGCCACATCTCCTCCATTTTCCTCTCAGGATTTTGGGCATGCATGCACACACACCCAGCATGTCTTCAAGCCACCAGATCCAGGACTGCAACTTCAGCTGGTCATGTGGGATCCAGTGCAAAATATATAAGAAGCAAGAAATGGAGAACTATTGGTTGATGATGATGTGGATGGTAATATTCTTGATTGAACCAATATACAGTGTATTCTGGATGGAAAATATTATTTTGTATACTGAATTGAGGTACAGTGAATGAATATAAATAAATTAATTAAAATAAATAAATTAATTAAAAGATTTTTGGCATTAAATACAATCCATGACTTATCTGATAATTCTTGGGTGTTACAATGTCCTATAAAAATTTTAAGTAAAACAGAACAAAACTAGGAAAGGGCCTGGCATGTATACTTTTACCAAATTTCCCAGATGACTCAAATTCATCCAAAGTTTGGTGACCACACAAAACATAATGTTGATTTAAAGATTAGAATGTCCAATCCAGTATATCAATTTTCATCTCAGTCACTATTTGAAGAGAAGGCACCTCTGTGTACCCTTTGAGATAGGCCTCCCTCTGCTGGAAGGGGAGAGTAGTACTTATTCAGGGTCCTGTGTCCATACCTCCTACTGGATAACAAGTTTCTGACCCATCCAGGGTCAAAGCAGGAAAGGTGTTTAACTGCTACGTCGAACACTTTGACATGTACATTTTGCTAATAAAATATTAATCAGAGTCTACCTTCATAGTGCTGTGCAGAGGGAGCTGGATCCTGTAAGGCTGACCAGGGTTTGTGTCCTGGCCTCTGGTACTTAGAAGACATGCCAGGTGGAATATGCCCAAGATCCCAAAGAGACAGAAATAAAGGGGGGAAAAATTGTGGTAACCATGGCCCACCGGGAGAGGTGTTTCATTTTTCTCTCTCTCTCTTATGCTTGTACCTTCTGGCATATATTGGATTGTCAGAAAAGTCATGACATATTTGTTCTATGTTTTTCTATGCAAAAATGTGTCATGACTTCTCCGACGACCCAATATATAAGTATATGTATAAATCAGTGTAATTATCTTTCACCTGAAGAAAATAAGAATCTTAGAAAGTTTCTGCTTTCATTAGCCCATATAATCATGTATTGTCTAGTATATTAGCTTATTTATTTTTTAATATTACCAACTGGGTGACTGTGTTATCATCATCATCTTATGATGTTTATGCACATATTTCCCTATTGTTACATTTGGTACTACTATTTGCATTTTATTGTGCTTTAGAATTTGCCTTGGTCCGTTTCCAAAACTAGCTCTTTGTTCTGTCCTGTGTAATCAAACACCCCAAATTCTAATACGAGAGATTGCTTTTGCCTACCACTCTCTCACTTTTAAAAAATATTTTCCTTGGCTATAACATTTCCTCTTCACCTCTCGAAGAAGTAGTAGGCACTGTAACTTCTGCCTATCTAGTGTCCATTTTTGCATTTTCTTTTGTTGAGAGCACACGCAGCCAAGTCCCAGCTAAATGTCTCTATCCTAGACTCTCCACTGCTGAGAACAGTCATTAACACAGTTCTTGCTGGTGAGTTGAAAGTGAAACTCTACTGGCCATCTCTGTGAAGGGTTTTATTTCTATGACAAAAGAAGACAAATATTGCTGACAAACGTCTTCATTTATTCTTTTTGTCTTGGATGTGTGGATGATTAATGTGGCTACAGCAGCCATCGTGTGACACTGACATTACAAGAATTTGAGAGATGCCAATGGACTTGTTAAGCCCCTTAATGCCAGCGACCACATACCTGATTGCATATTGAGAATCCTTACAGTTTACATGGTGTCATGGATGACATTCGTGTACCTTCATTTTTTTGTACCTTTGCAGTGGTTCTCACCTGTCTAATGGTCCTTATCCTGTAGGCTTCGTGTCATTCAATCTTTAAGTCTCACTTAAAAATTCACTCCCTTTGGGGATTTTCTTGGCTCCCTTAGGAAAAATAATTTCCTCTTTCAGCTGTGCTCTGGAACAGTTTATCCATCTTTTTACTAATATTTATCATATCTTGGTGCAACTTGTGCTTTAAGCCTGTCACTCTTACCAGACTGCTCTTTAAAAAATAAGTGTTTAGCGAACATATCTTTAATGAATTAGTCTATGCCTGCTGGCCGGGCTGCAATGTCCTAGTACAAAACGCGTTATTATTCAGTTGCTGTTTTTTCTTGTGGGTTTCTTTTTCTGAGTACGTTGTATTTAGTCTCTTTGTCAAATGTACAAGAAGCTCTGTGGTTCTCTGCAGTTCAAATAATCCCCCCCCCCCCCCCCAAGACCTCCCCAGGGATCATCAGTAGAGATGTTTAGTATGTTGTTAATGAGCTCTCTGTCTCTCGGATGCTCCATATACTGTTACTGTTAATAACACTGTGCTTCTGTTTCTTTGCCCAAAATGCTGATAGTAGAAATCCAAAGTTTTCTTGAAGTGAAGTATGTTTTAAACATCTGTTAGGCTAGAAGAATGGTCCTCATTATTCATAAAGAACTTGGAGAATAAAAACCAAGATAATTTTGAAGAAGATTGTCTAGGAGCTGTGATTCTATCATTTCAAAATGATTTTACTTTTTTACCATGGGGTTAACCAGATAGGAGAATAATTGTATTTTCAATCTTTTAAATGTGTTTCAATGAGCTTTCTCAGAAGGATTTATTTCAATGTTTGTTCATTTTTACTTCTTTCTCTGAGACATTGTTTACCATTTAAAAAACTCTTAGTATTTATAAATGTAAGCCAAATCAGATGATCAGAGAACCTACTGTAAAAACCCAAAAGTATCTCCCTATAAGGGATTCATAACTAAGGGATGAAGGTAAGACATATGAAAAAACAATTTAGTTAGACTGAAATAATTTGAGCCTTGGCAGAGTAAAACTGCTTTTAGAAAATGATGCCCTGATATTACTAGACTGGGGTAAACTAAACCTATCATGATTTTAGGCTGAACATGGATAAAATATTTCAGTCCTTGCTAGAGAAATGTTTGAGAGATTGTCAAATTCTCCTTGAGTTGTCATTATGATATAGTGTATATTGAAACTACAAATCCTTAAAGCACACACAATGTGTTTGGTTTACTAGTTACTCACATGTATTACTTTTTATTTTTCACCACCAAAATAATTTCCATTCTTCTATACCAGTATTTTTACAGTATCATATTTCTTCCTTGTGCTTATCTAATTGTTTTATCTTTACTTGCTTTAAGTGAACAATCAAAAACTTCAGCTCTCTGTAGTTTTCCTTTAGACAGGAGTCCTACGGGAGACCTGCAGATAATAAAAATGAGGAAGCAGGGCCAGCAGGTGGCGTGGTGGTTAAGACAGCTGGACTACCACATGGCAGACCACGGTTCAAGTCCTGGACCTCTACTATGAAGTGGGTACTTAAAGAAAAAAGAAAGAAAGAAAAATCAACTGTGAACACAATGTGACTTCCAGATCCAAATCCCAATTTACAAGAATAAATACAGAGAGCACAGGAACTTGTTAAAGCACACCACCCGAATGCAATCAGCAAATCTAGGCTGTAGGGCATGACTGGACCAACAATGCAGGTTCTTCAACAAATAATTGTGAGGGAGAAAAAGAAATAAGATTTAATTTATAGATCAAAATAAGTTTAAAAGATGAAAATATGAACCAATTGCAATGTGTAGGCCTACATAGATCCTGATTTTTTAAATTTATAATATTTGTGAGATACTACCTGGGTATTTGATCTCAAGGAATCATCAATTTTAAAAAATATGGTAAGGTTAATGTGATTATTTTAGAAAATCTCAACCTCATCTATAGAAATACATAATAAAATATTTATGGGTGTAACTTGTTTTTGTTTTTGTTTTTTTGGGTTTTTTTTGAGAGGTTTTCGCTATAGGGCGCGTGCGCTCGCCAGACAGACAGAGACATAGAGACAGAAAGCGAGAAATCACCCCCCAGGGGGGATGGTCACGCTGCAATCCCTTCTCCTCCATTCTCCTCTTGGGATCCTGGGCACGCACGCACTCGCTCCTGGCGTGAGTTTTAAGCCACTGGGTCTGGGACGCGAACCGCAGTCGACTACATGGGAGTCCAGCGACATAGCCATTACACTAACTGCTGTTTCCCTATGGGTGAAATTTTAAAAGTAACTTTACCTTTTAAAAAAACAACATGCTTGGAGCCAGCAGGTGGCATGAAGGTTAAGGGCACTGGATTCTCATATGGCCAACCACGGTTCAAGTCCTGAACCTCGTGGCTTGCTTTCTTACTTTCTCTCTCTCTCTCTCTCTTTCTCCCTCTCTGGTCAAATTAAAATAAAAAAATTAATAAGTAAACAAATAAATACATTAAAAAATAATTATTTAAAAAAGTGCTTGTCAACATGCTATGTGCCTGTTGGTCACCTGTGGCTTATGTTCTGCAAGTTTGCAACTTCTGATTGTTGAGACTATAAGCAACTAATTTATAATTATCTTCTATTTCTCATCAGCATCAAGAACTAGAATAGTTTAATTATACTCTAAAGTTAAAGGGATATATATTCTTTACTCCCTCCTTCTTCTGGCATAGGTTTGCTGTGGGTCTGCTCTCGGGGCATGACTGCTTCCTCTTCTCTGTCAGACACGAATTACTCCAAGATTATGGGTCAAGGAAAATATATATTATAAAAATAAGTAAGCATGGATTTCAAAAATATTTAGCACCAAAATAAATGCTACCGACTTGTTAAAACCAGTCTGAACAGGCTCTAGTTTGAGGCACTGAGACATTAGTTTGCAAAAAGACCCTGTCAGAGCAACATGAATCTGCTAAAATTGGAGCAATGACAAGCATCAGATTTATGGTGAAGCTTGAGAAGAAAATAGTGAAATTATTGAAGCTCTACTGAAAGATTATGGGGGCAATGCCCAAAGAAATCAGTCATTTACAACTGGGCAGCTCTTTTTAAGAAGGGATGAAACAATGTTGAAGATGAGCCCTGTAGGAGCACACCATCTGCATCTATTTGTGAGGAAAATATTAACCTTGTTCAAGCCCGGATAGAAGAGCATGGGCAGTTAGCAACAAGAACAATCGTCAACACCATAGGCCTCTCAGTTGGTTTAACTTTCTGAATTCTGACTGAGAAATTAAGGTTAAAAATTTTTTCTGGCCAAGGAATGCCAAAACTGTTGTGCCCTGATCAGCTGCAGACAAAAGTAGAAGGTTTCTTTTAAAAATATATCATTTGTTTTATTGTATTGTATTTATTATTATTTTTAATTTGACCAGAGAGAGAAAGGGAAAGTGAGAAAGTAAGCCACCAGGTCCGGGACTCAAACTGCAGTCAGCCATGTGGGGGTCCAGCGCCTTGATCACCATACCACCGGGTGGCCCCAAAAGTAAAGCTTTTAATGGTAATTTTAAGCAAGTGGGATCCAAATCATGAAGGGTTTCTTCAAGCAATTGTAACAGGGGAGAACATACACCTTTACAAGTATGACATTGAAGACATAGGATAATCAAAGCGATAGCTACCAAGAGGTGTTCCTCCAGTCAAAGCAAAGCTGATCGATCCGTAAAAAAGGTCATGGCAACAGTTTTTATTTATTTATTTATTTCATTAATTTTTTGGGAGGCTTTTGTCTTAGAGTGCATGTGCTTGCCAGATAGAGACAGAGACAGTGAGAGGGAAGATGAGAGATCACCAGCAGGGGTGATGGCCTTGCTGCAATCCCTTCTCCTCCATTCTCTTCCTGGGATCTTGGGCATGCAAGCAACGTGCCCATTGTGAGTTTCAAGATGCTGGGTCCAGGACTCAGGCTATGGTTGGCCATGTGGGGTTCTAGCAATGTAACCCCTATACTACCTACTGTCCCCATGGCAACAGTTTTTTGGGACATTTTACTTGGTGACTTTCTAGAAGGCCAGACAATAGCAATATGTGCTTAGTAAGGGAGTGTTTTGAGAAGGCAGTCCAAAGTTTACACAGATAAATACCCGAGAAAACTCCATCGGAGAGTCCTTCATCACGACATTGCTGCTGCTGGTTCCTGTCATCAACCAAGGGCAATTTTGAAAATTTCAAGGGGAAATTAGTAGGTATTCACTTTGCAGTTCTGGTTTGACTTATTTTGACTTTGTTTCCAAGTCAAAAAAATCTGTAAAGAGCTCCTGTTTTTCTTTTGTAATAACATTAAAAAGACTGCGTTGACAAAGCTGAATTCCCAGGACCCACAATTGTTTAGGGAGGGACTAAAATGCTGGTGTCACCACTTACAAGAGCCTGAACTTGATGGAGTTTATGTTGAGAGACAGTTGATACTCTTTATTTTTGTCTTTTAATTTCATTTTTTACAAACTTTTTGAAGTCTCTTCATAGACCCAGTCACTGGAGAAATGCACATCCACACCAGATTTTGCAGAAAGGTTTAGTCAGTTCATCTGAGTAGGTGATTTTCAGAGCTCTTTCCATTTTTATGATCTGACAGTGGCTGAGTTGGCAGGCAGGGGAGCGGCGACCCGAGCACCATCCTCAGGTCTGCTCCAGCTGACAGAGAAGCCCCTCCTTGCCTGCCCCTTTCCAGTTCCATGCCTTTCCCAAAGCTTCATGGGAAAAGATGTTCTTCCTCAATAGAGTTGGTCTTGGCCCAGTCCTAGATTGAGGGTTTTCCCTTGAACCCAAACTCACCTCGTCCCTCCCCATTCCCCAGTATCATGTGTGTTTTGGTTTACAAATGTTAGCTCTCAACAATCTTCATAACCAACTTGTGCAACAGGAACTTTTAGCATGTCCGTCTACATAGGGCAATGAAGGCTCAGGAGAGTTAGGTAGACTCGTCCAAGGGCACACAGCATGTGAGGGAACTTAAACTCGACCATCTGAGTCAACGCTCACCCTCCTGATCTCATACTCACGCTGCCCTCTTCAGCCTTCTCATCCCCACCTCACCCTCATACCTACATAATTTGCCGCAATACTTTGGCTTCAGGATCATACTTGGAAAACTGTATGTTATCTCCTGTTACAATCGTTTGAAGAAATCTCACTGGGCTGGAGGAAACTGCTCCGAGTTTCAGAGTGCTAAAATGTGCATCTTAGACTCAATGTCCATGTCCTTGAACCCACTGGACATAGTGCTCTCCTGGGTCTTTTGTATTTTGCTAGAACATGGTTTACCAACAACTCATTCCTTCCTGCAAGTTTGCTCATGTAAGTTCCTTTCTTGGCCTCCCCAGCAACCCCCTCCACCTCCACTCTGCATTCCTTCACCCTGTTTCATTTTTTACTATAGCACTTACGACTACCTCATGGCCTAGACTTGGTCTCAGGTCCCCTCCAGAATAGACGCTGTCAGAGGACAGGGCCTGTGCCTTTTCTTTAATGTGACTTTCAGAATGGAATCGAAGACGTTCTCCCACGTTCCGTACTCTGAAAAGCTCGATGTGTCTTGTTGGCCGTGTGTCCTGGTTTAGTTGCAAGCATTTTTATTTTTTTCTTTCTGAATTGTACTTACATTAAATAGTGAGTCTTTAGAAGAAGAAAAAAAAAAAGACCTAGAGATATCTAAGCCACCATTTCCACTTGGAGAAGTGTAATGTGATACCACCTCTCTATTGTCTACCATTTTACTATCTAAACTCGACAGATACATCTCTCATTACGGGAGTGCTCAGTGTTTCCCAGACTTTCAATCTTGCATCAGTTAATATGATGCTCCTGATAGTAACAGACCTAAGTGAGCAAATGGCTTATGGATAATCCCTGCTGTGAAGTGAGCTCAGCAAGCATCCCCAGGGCTGCCAGTCACAGAGCGTGACACACCCAAGAGCAGTTACTGCCATTATACAACACATCGCAAAATGCGGCCATTCGGGGACCAATACTGTCTTCCCCCAGTGTCCCTGGATACAGCTTAGATCACCACTTTCTTAGAATCATGGGATTCTGACTAGTTTCCTAAACTCTGCTTGAGGGAATGAGACTTAGCGATTTTGGAGATATCAGTGCTATGGTCTGGACCCCACGGGGTGAAAAGTGGCCAGCTGGATGCCTGGGACTCCCACGGTGCTCTGCCGGCTGGGTCCTTCTCTCTTCTCTGCCTGCTGCCCAGCGTAGCCCATCTAATGGACGCAGACAGATCGCAGATGGTGCTTTCTATTCTGTTGAGGGCGGGAAAGGGAGACAGGATGCACATTGAACCTGGCCGACAGGATTTTTCAGTAACTATCTTCTTCCTGTAGGTGAGTCAGAATTCTGAGAAGTGGGGAGAGCCCACGAGACCTGAAATACCTCCCCACCTCTCAGAATTCTAACATGCCATTTCTTCAATAGTGCCCCTGCCCCAGCCTCCTGCACCCCATCATGCTCTCTGGTGGAAAACCACTGCCCTGACAAGATGGGTCTCTGAATCTTTTTAAATTTTTTTTTTGGAGAAGTTTTTGCAATAGGGCGTGTGCACTTGCCAGAAAGACAGAGAGAGATAGAGAGAAAGAAAGCGAGAAATCACTCTCCAGGGGGGATGGCCACACCGCAATTTCTTCTCCTCCATTCTCCTCTTGGGATCTTGGGCATGCACGCACACGCACCCGGTGTGAGTTTAAGCCACCAGGTCCGGGACTCGAACAGCGCTTGACTACATGGGAGTCCAGTGACATAGCCATTATGCTAACTGCTGGTCCCAGGTCTCTGAATCTTAAAGGAGAAAATTTGAAAAGAAGTGGCTCTTCTGCCAAACCCACCACCTACCTTAGAAAATCTGTGATTCTATAAATTATGTAAACCTACAAAACCTTCAAGTAAATTATAAAATATTATGGCAGTCATACTCTATACATCTTTGTTAAGCGAGGCACCTATTTTGCGCCACAAATATTAAGACAATATTTTTAGGAAGACTTACCTTTATGTTTAACATTGTTATGACAGTAGAGAAATAAAATACAGTCAACTCAATAATACTTTCCTATGAGGTAATATAGTTACAGTTTGGGTATGAAATAACTCACATAGAAATAGAGCAGAATGGGCCAGCCGGTGGCTCAGTGGTAATGCAGCAATCTGCAGTGCTGGATCCCTAGGGGAAGGAACCAAGTTCATGCCCCAAGGCCTCGTTGTACACACCAGGGTAATGCACGCGTGCCTGTGACCTGGGCTGGCCGAGACGGAGGTGGACTGCAGCATGAAGACTTTGTTGGGACCCTGTCTCTCTTCTTCAATCTCTCAAACAAAAGTGAATTAACTTTAAAAAGAGAGGAAATACAGAAGAACTAAGCAATAAATTTCACAAGAAACAAACAAGAAATTAGTATGAACAAAGAAATAGACTTTGCATGCAGATTCAATAGTGCTACTATAGTTTGATACATAGATAGCTTCACTTGCACAGAAGTGAATAAAAGACACACCAATAGACAATTCATCAAATGTACCAGGGTTAATTCTGTCTCCTGTCGGATGTGTTCAAGGTAGGTAGCTGTAGGTAGCTGCTCCCACTTACAGTTCTTTATTTTTGTTTCTTTCCTTATGAAATATTCTGACAGAGTTATAACCTCCTCTGAATTTTTCCTGTAAAATTGATATTTTTTTGTAACATACAGAATATAGTAACAAACTTTTGGCTTTTCCTTTGAAGACTCACAGTCAAGATATGAAAGTCCTGATTATTCTCAAAATTCTTTGAAACCTCTTGTTTCCAATCTCTCTCTTTCAAGCTCTTCCACCTCGTTCTTTGCATTTCTCCTGTTCTTAGTGAAGGGGCTTTGATGGCAGTGGGCTGATCCCATTCCATCCTAGCCATGTGGTGGTGGTAGGAAGTCTTCCCAGGCAGCCCAAGGACTCCGTGTACTGGCACATGGAAACCAAGTGTTCTGTGATCTTTTTGTGAGAGTTACATGCACTGGCACTGGGGATGATGATTTCTTATTGCTATAAATGTAAATTTTAGGTCCTAGCATGGGGGCCAGCAGGTGGTATGGTGGTTAATACATTGGACTCCCATATGGCTAATTGCAGTTCTAGCACCAGACTTAGCAGTTCAAGCTCTAGACCTGGTGCCTTGAAAATTATGCTGGGCCCATGTGTGTGTGTGTGTGTGTGTGTGTGTGTGTGTGTCCAAATCCCAAGAGGAGCATGGAGAAGGGATTGCAACATGGTCATCCCTCTGGGGTGGTGATTTCTCAATTTCCCTCTCACTGTCTTTCTCTCTCTCCTGTGAGCACACATGTCCTATGGTAAAAATGTAAAAAAAAAAAAAAAAAAAAAATTCTAGAACAGTTTTTTCATATTTTTTAAAAATGAGAATACTAACATAAGGAAACTACTTTTTAAATATTGGTGATTTCTACTATGCTTTGTTAAAAAAAAAAGGAGAAAACTATTTAAGAATAAAATTCCTTTGAAGATCATATATATGTGAAGTACAAATCTATTTAAACCTCAAATGTGAGGGAGAAGAAATTTCTTTGTTTTTCTACAACCCATGCCAGTAATCATTATGCAAAGACCATGGGAGAAGGTAATGGAAATATCTCTGTTGAGGCAATGAGCATTTGCCAAAATTCACTACAGTGAGTCAGCCTCTTTCAGGGATTAGGGCCACGGAAGACCTTCTGCCCAAATTTCACCCTCCTTTCCCCTAGATCTATTCAGAAGCCAGACAATACAAGGGAAATCATAGAAATGTCAGATAAAGAATTTAAAATATTCATGGTGGCAAAGCTAACAGAGATGCAAAGAAGAGAGACAATGAACTCTAGAAAATGCAGGAAAAAAAGAGACAAATTCCAGAAGATGAGGAAGTTCTTACACGATCTGAAAGGGGAGATACACATCATGAAAGAGAATCAGATGGGATTTTAGTGATGAAGGCTGTAATACAGGAAATCAAAACCTCCCTTAAAAGCATTAAAAGCAGATTAGATCATGCAGAAGATCAAATCTCAGATGTAAAAGATGGAACCTCTGACCTAGAAAAATTCACCAAAAAGACTAAGAAAAAAATTGAGAATAACATACAAGTAATATTAGATACCATTAAACACCCAAACATCCAGATCATCGATATCCCAGAAGTTAAAGAAACTAATAAGGGCATTGAGAATCTATTACATTATCCTGTAATAGATTAAGAAGAGAAGAAAACTGGAAGAAAACTTTCCAAACCTAGAGAGGCACTCAAACATCCAGACCCAAGAAATGCAAAGAACTCCACATAGAATCAACCCAAGAAGATCTTCCCCAAGGCACATCACAGCCAGATTGACCAAAACCACAGAGACAAGATACTAACTTTGGCAAGAGAGAAACGTCAAGTTACTTTCAGGGGATATCCCATCAGGCTAACGTTAGATCTCTTACCAAAAACAATTCAAGCAAGGAAAGACCGGAAAAATATATTCAAAGTGTTAAGTGAAAAACAATTTCAACCAAGACTACTATACCCAGCAAGATTATCTTTCATATGAGAAAAAAAGACAAAAACATTCTCATATAAACAAAATCTGAAAGAATTTATTAACAACAGACCAACTCTCTAAAAAAGGCTGAAAGAAGTGCTATACCAGGAAAACTAAAGTCAGACACACAGAAATAAGAGTACAAAAAACAGTAAGAGAATGGCCAACCTAATGGTAGGGACAAGCCTGGAGTTCAACGTTAGCTTCCAGACTTTAAATGGAAAGAACACACCACAGTAACACTGCAAATTCAATAGAAGAGAGATTAAATACATGAGATTGAACTAGTGTCTCTGACTGAAGAAATACATATATTAAGTTTTAAAAATAATAAAAAATAAACTTCCTTTTTGAAGAGAGAAAAAAAGGAAATAGAGATTTTGACTAAAACATTACTGATTTTCTTTGATGCTTTGATTTCCATATTTGAGGATTTTTGTCTTCTCTTGTACTGTTCATCTACCTAGTATTTGAACTGAATCCTAACCTTTTTTATGGCTTTAAGTTTTAAACAAATTTCTCTTAACATTTTTTGATTGGGGTCTAATAAAACTAAGATCATTTTTCTTGAAATTAAAAAATGCTTTAAAAATACCTATTAAAACCTATTTAATGACTGCAGTAAGCTATATAGCTCCAGCTAGGTTCTACTTTGTAGTATGTTTCCTTTACTCACTGAGATTTATGCCTAAGGTCAGACAGGTGTTCATAGATATGTATATATTAGCTGTGCTTGCTATTGAAAGTTTCTAAATTAATTAAGATCTTTAATGAATCAATAAAATGTGAAAAAAAGGCACAGAAAACAAGTGTACTTACCAGTGACAGTGTGGAAAAAGGTGGGGACTTGGTGGAGAGTGAGTGGTAAGGAATCGGGGCGGCGGGGGGCAGGAAGCAAAATAAAGTAAGAAATAGATTATTTGTTGATGATAACATGTATGGTAATATCCTTGATTGAGCCAATATATAGTGTATTCTGGATGGAAAATCTTATTTTATATACTGTATTGATGTACAGTGAATGAATGTAAATACATTAAAAATAAATAAAGATTAAGAAGAAAAAAATTCACTGCAATGAATATTTACTGTGTGGCACTTTGTTGTGTGCACATTATATCATAGGAAAGTTGATTAAAAGGAGATGGAGGAGGAGGAAAGAAAAAAAAGGACAGGGAGAAGCCGGTGTCTGACCATGCTCTACCACAGAGGGAGCTTTTTTCCTACTGTGTGAGGGGGCAGTTAGAGCCCTTACTCTCCTCCCCCGGAGTTCTGTGTAAGATCTGAGAGACTTCAGCTGTCCCTGACACTGAGAGGCTCCATCTCAGTTGTCCTCGGAACATATGACAGCCACTGGCAGCACACATGTCACCTGGTTCTGAGTCTTGGCTCACATAGGCGTGGCTGTGCCATCTCTCATTCCTGTGTCCTCTGCTCCCCAAGGATTTATCCATTCCTTCTTCACCATGCTGAGTTAATTAACCGTCTTGCAGCTAAGGCTTCTTCTAATCCCTCATCACCCTCAAGGCAGGCTACAATTCTGTTGCTTCCAAGCTACGCTGAACAGGTGCATTTCCGTGACTCTTGGGGCCCTCTTTCCAAACCTTCACCTTGGGGATCTTGCTTCTACAGGTCCCTAGGAAGCAAGGCACAGCTCTGCTCTTCTCAGTGTGCCAGAAAAAGCTCCCTCTATTGTGGAGATTGGTCTGGCGTGGGCTTCTCCTTTTTCTTTTCTTCTTTCCTTCTCCTCCATATTCTTTTAATCAACTTTATTGTGATGTAATTTTACAGAACAAAGTGCAACACAGTAAATACTCATTGCAGTCAATTTTGACAAATGCTCATATGCATATCATCATTGCCTCAATCGGGATATGGAACATTTCCATCACCTTCTCCCATGACCTTTGCAATCAACTTCTCTGGTCCCAGAACCAGGCAATCACAAGTCTGCGTTTTGTTACTATAGATTACTTTAGCCTATCCTAAAATTTCATGTAAATGGAATCACTTGATAGGTACTCTTTATTTTGGACTTTTTCATCCTCATGATAGTTTCAAAAATTCTATGCATTGTTTAAAGTGACAGTGTTTCATTTCTTTCTATTGTTCAAGATATGGGGTTATATGAGTATACTTGAGTTTGTTCATTTATTCACCTGATGACGGATATTGTGTTGTTTTCATTTGATAATATTGCTACTGAAGTGTTCATGTACAAATGGTATTTGGATAGAAGACTTGATATCTCTTGGTTAAATACATAGAAAGTATTGAATGATAAGAACTTGATTAACTTTATGCAAAAATGTCAAATATTTTATATCCCCTGCAGCAATGTATAAAATTCTGGTTCCTCCACAACCTTCTCAGATTTTTTTCATGTTAGCCATTCTAATGGGTCTGTAATACCTTCTCCTTTTGGTATTAATTTGCATTTGCCTAATGAAAAATGACAGTGAGTACTCCTGCATATGCTTATTAACCAATTGTGTAATTTCATTTGTGTAATGTCTGTTCAAATATTTTGCTGATTTTATAAATGAGTTTTGTGTTGTTATTGAGTTGCAGTCATTCTTTTTATTATTATTATTCATACATATTATCAGATAATATATTTCAAATATTTTCTCCCTGTAACTTCTTTTATTTTATTACTGGTGTCTTTCAAAAAGCAAAAGCAAACATTTTAAATTTAAATAAAGTCAAATTAATTATTTTTAATTTTAGGTTGGTTATTTTGTCTAAGAAATGAAAGTGGAAAGATTTCCCGCTATTTCCTTTTTCTAAAGTTTTGATAATTTTGTTTATTAATCATAAAAACTATAAAGATTAGGATCAAAATTTATAGTTTTTTCCACAAGACTATATTATTGTATCAATATAATTTATTCAAAAGATCATATTTTTTCTACTGAAATACATGGATTATTTTTGAAAAATCAGTGTTATGTTTGCGGGTAATTTCTGTATATTCTATTCTATTGATCTAGAGTTTATCATTATACAAATAGTCCAACTCCCTTTTATTAAATTTATATTAAACATTCCATTTTTTCTTTCTTCTAGGATATGCACGTTTGAAAATGAGATTTAGAATATGTTTATTAAGTTGTTCATCACTGCTTGCCAAGGTTTTATCTGAGGTTGCACTGAATATACAGATATAAAATTATTGTCTTAACAATATGTAGTCTTCCAGGTCATAAAATTGATATATCTCCCTTTATCTTCTTTAATATCTCTCAGTCAGATATGACAGTTTTCTGGTAGAATTCTTGCCCATACTTTGTAGAATATAACTAGTTCTTTTCTTTCTTTTTTTTTGGAGAGGTTTTTGCTCTAGGGCATGTGCACTTGCCAGAAAGACAGAGAGAGACAGAGAGACAGAAAGTGAAAAATCACCCCCAGGGGGGATGGCCACGCCACAATCCCTTCTCCTCCATTCTCTTCTCAGGATCTTGGGCATGCACGCACATGCACCTGGCGTGAGTTTAAGCCACTGGGCCCGGGATTTGAACCGCGGTGGACTACATGGGAGCCTAGCGAAGTAGCCATTACGCTAACTGCTGGTCCCTACCAGTTCATGTGTTTAGATGTGACTGTGGATGCTATTCCTTTTTATTTTCTAGTTGTTCACTGCCAATATGTAGAAATATGCTTGATTATGCACACTGACTTTGCATCCTGTGAATTGGCTAAGTTCACCCAATATTTATAAAATTTAAAAATAGATTCTTATGATTTTCTACACATTCATCTTTTCTGTGAGTATGTGACAATCTACTTCCAAACTGTGTAACTGTATTTTTGTTTCTCTCTATGCCTTTTATTTTATTGTGCACTTTTATACTGGCTATGACCTCAAACACAATGACAGAAGTGGTAAGAGTTTCTGTAGCCTTAAAACTAGTCTATAAAATAACTTTTGCTGCTGAGGAATAATGAAGCCAGTTTTATATTTCATAGCTTATAGATTCTAAAATCAAAATAGACATAAAATATTGATTCAATTCTCCTGTTGATAACTTCTAAAGTTTCTTCTAAACAGCATCTAAAAAATATCATAATGCCTATACTTATCATTTTTGCTTGGTCAGGATATAGTATACAAATGTGTAGAAAATATATATTTTTGAGTTCCGGGCACCAGGCGGACTGAGGCTGCAGGCCCGACCTTTCCGAATCTCCACGCATCCCCACCGTTTCTCCTCCTTGGACCCCAGGTTGGTTGTCTGGGACTTTAAGGCGAACTCCCACCCCACCCCACCCGCAATCCGGATCGAGCCGGCCAGCAGTTCCGGGCACCAGGCGGACTGAGGCTGCAGGCCCGACCTTTCCAAATCTCCACGCATCCCCACCGTTTCTCCTCCTTGGACCCCAGGTTGGTTGTCTGGGACTTTAAGGCGAACTCCCACCCCACCCCACCCGCAATCCGGATCGAGCCGGCCAGCAGTTCCGGGCACCAGGCGGACTGAGGCTGCAGGCCCGACCTTTCCAAATCTCCACGCATCCCCACCGTTTCTCCTCCTTGGACCCCAGGTTGGTTGTCTGGGACTTTAAGGCGAACTCCCACCCCACCCCACCCGCAATCCGGATCGAGCCGGCCAGCAGTTCCGGGCACTAGGCGGACTCAGGCTCCAGACCTGACCAACCTGGTCCTGTCACTCATCTTCTGACACTTTCCCACTAGCCTTTGGACTCTGAATTCTGGTGATTTGAATAGCGCGCAAGCGCGCCGCGCGATTTCCTTTTTTCAGTTTGTTTTTCTTTGCTCTTGGGGTGTTGCTTATTCAGTCAATTGTAGGCTCACCTGTCCTTAGAGACAGTGAGGACTTTGGGCCATCCAGGGTAGTGGCAACAGTTAATGGTAATTGTGAGCAACAGGTAGGCCAACCATAAGGGAAATCATCAATTTTCTAAGCCTGTACAACTATTAACAATCAGTTAGGAAGAAACATATAGAATACCTAATGACTAAGAACAATCGCAGAGGCTCCAGAAATATGAGCAACCAACAAAAGGCCTCTCCCTCAAGGGAAATCATCAAGCCTACATCACCCACAGTCAATACAATGGACGTCGTGGACATGTCTGATAAGGAATTCAGATTATTTGTAGTGACCAAACTAACTGAGATGGAAGAGAAAAGAGACAAGGAGCTCCAGGAGATGAGGAAGTCCTTCAATGACTTGAAAGAAGAAATGGATACCTTAAACAAGAACCAGATGGAACTTCTAGGAATGAAGAATGTGATACAGGAAATCAAAACCTCCCTTGAAAGTATTAAATGTAGGTTAGACCAGGCAGAAGATCGAATATCTAACATAGAAGACAAAACATCTGACCTAGAAAAAAGCATCAAGAAGATTGAGAAAACAACCATGAAAAATGAGGATAATATACGAGGAATACTGGATACTATCAAGCGCCCCAACATCCGGATAATAGGTATTCCAGAAGAGGAAGAAAATAGTAAGGGCCTAGATAATTTATTCCATGAGATCCTGGAAGAAAACTTTCCAAATCTAGAAAGGCACTCAAATATCCAGACTCAGGAAATACATAGGACCCCGGGTAGAATCAACCCAAGAAGATCCTCTCCAAGGCACATTATAGCCAGACTGGCAAAAACAACAGACAAAGACAAGATACTAAAGTTGGCAAGAGGGAAACGCCAGGTTACTTACAAAGGTCACCCCATCAGGCTAACATCGGATCTTTCGGCGGAAACAATGCAAGAAAGGAAAGAATGGGGAAGCATAGTAAAAGTGTTGAGTGAAAAACAATTTCAACCAAGAATATTATACCCGGCAAAATTATCTTTCATATGGGAAAAAAAGATAAAAACATTCTCGAATAAACAAAATTTGAAGGAATTTACCAACTCCAGACCAGCTCTTCAAGAGGTTCTGAAGGGAGTATTATACCAGGAAAACTAAAAAATCAGAGACAGTTATACGAGAACAAAGAGCAACCAAGAAAATGGCTCACTTAATGATAGGATCAGGTACGGAAATATCGATAATTACATTGAATGTCAATGGATTAAATTCTCCAGTAAAGAGACATAGACTGGCTGACTGGATAAGAAAACAGAAACCCTCTATCTGTTGCCTACAAGAAACTCAACTTATGGATAAAGACATACATAGACTAAAAGTCAAGGGCTGGAAAAAGATACTCCATGCAAATGGAAATCGAAAAAAGGCTGGAGTAGCGATATTGATCTCAGACAAAATAGATTTCAAGACAAAGACTGTAAGAAGAGACAAAGAAGGGCATTATATAATAGTAAATGGGGTAATCCAGCAAGAAGACATAACCCTTATAAATATCTATGCACCCAACTCAGGTGCGCCTAAATATGTGAAGGAAAGACTGTTGGAGCTAAAAGGAGAGATAGGGAGAAATACTATAATTGTTGGAGATCTCAACACCCCATTATCTCCTATAGACAGGTCTTCTAGACAGAAAATAAATAGAGAGATACAGGACTTAAATGATACTATAAATGGAATGGGCTTGACAGATATCTATAGAACTTTCCACCCTACATCCACAACATATACATTTTTCTCACCCCGACATGGAACCTTTTCAAAGATAGATCATATATTAGGACACAAATCAAGCCTTTATAGATTCAAAGGCATAGAAACTGTACCCAGCATCTTCTCTGACCATGATGGAATTAAACTCAAGATTAATTTCAAGACACAACCCCGAAAATACACGAACACATGGAAACTGAACAACCTACTTCTGAATGACTTCTTCACTACTGAAGAAATTAAGGCTGAAATAAAAAAATTTATGGAAACTAATGATAATGAGTACACAAGTGTCCAGAATCTATGGGACACAGCAAAAGCAGTCATAAGAGGAAAATTCATAGCAATTAGTGCACATAAGAAAAGGACAGAAAGATGGCAACTAGATAACTTATCATCATGCCTCAGAGAATTGGAAAAACAACAACAAACAAATCCCCAAAATGCCAGGCGAAAAGAAATAATAAAGGTTCGAGCAGAAATAAATGAAATAGAAAATAAACGAACCATACAGAAAATAAATGAAAGCAAAAGCTGGTTCTTTGAAAAGATTAACAAGATCGACACACCATTGGCTAGACTGATTAAGAAGAAGAAAGAAAGAAACCAGATTAATCAAATATGTGATGAAACAGGCAATATTACCACAGACATAGCAGAAATACAAAATATCATTAGAGGATACTATGAGCAACTTTACGCCAACAAACAAGATAACCTGGAGGAGATGGACAAATTCCTGGATGCATATAATCTACCAAGATTGGATCAGGAAGACATAGAGAACCTGAATAGACCTATAACAAGCCAGGAGATTGAATCAGTAATAAATAACCTCCCAACAAAGAAAAGCCCAGGCCCAGATGGCTTCACTTGTGAATTCTACAAAACTTTTAAGGAAGAGTTAACCCCTATCCTACTAAAATTATTTCTAAAGATTCAAAAGGAAGGAAACCTTCCAAATTCATTTTATGAAGCCTCCATCATCCTCATCCCCAAAACAGATAAGGATATGACAAAAAAGGAAAACTACAGACCAATATCATTGATGAATATAGATGCGAAAATTCTCAACAAAATACTCGCAAATCGTATCCAACAACATATAACAAAGATCATTCATCACGATCAGGTAGGCTTTATACCAGGGATGCAAGGATGGTTCAATATACGCAAGACCATAAATGTAATACACCACATTAACAGAAAGAAAGATAAAAACCATATGATCATCTCAATTGATGCGGAGAAAGCATTTGATAAAATACAGCATCCTTTTATGATTAAGACTCTCAGTAAGATTGGTATAGAAGGGTCATTTCTCAACACAATAAAAGCCATCTATGAAAAACCTACAGCTAACATTATACTGAATGGGGAAAAGCTGAAAGCTTTTCCTCTGAAAACAGGTACTAGGCAGGGCTGCCCACTTTCTCCACTGCTCTTTAATATAGTACTGGAAGTCTTGGCTATTGCAATCAGAGAAGAGAACAATATTAAAGGCATTCGAATAGGCAAAGAAGAATTGAAAATATCTTTATTTGCAGATGACATGATGGTATACTTAGAAGACCCAAAGGTATCCATGAAAAAACTGCTTGAAGTAATAAGTGAATACAGCAAAGTGGCAGGATACAAAATCAATATCCAAAAATCTATAGCATTTCTATTTATGAACAACAAGTTGAATGAAGCAGAGCTGAAGAAAGGAATCCCTTTCACCGTAGCCACAAGGTGTATAAGATACCTAGGGATAAACCTAACTAAGAAAGTCAAAGATCTTTATAAAGAAAACTACGAAAATCTTAAAAGAGACATTGAAAGTGACATAAAAAAGTGGAAGGATATCCCATGCTCCTGGATTGGAAGAATTAACATAATCAAAATGGCAATTCTACCCAAATTAATCTACATGTTTAATGCAATTCCAATTGAAATACCAGAGATATTCTTCAGAGATCTAGAAAGGGCAATCATAGAATTTGTCTGGAACCATAAAAGACCTCGTATTGCAAAAGCAATCCTGTGCAAGAAGAGTGGAGTAGGAGGCATATCACTCCCTGATCCCAAGATATACTATAAAGCTGTGGTCATCAAAACAGCATGGTATTGGCATAAAAACAGACATGTGGACCAATGGAAGAGAATAGATACCTCAGAAATAACCCCCAAAGCTTACAGCCAACTGATCTTTGACAAAGGATATCAGTCAATCCATTGGGAAAAGGAAAACATCTTTAGTAAATGGTGCTGGAAAAACTGGGTATCCACCTGCAGAAAGATGAAACTGAACCCCCATCTTTCACCACTAACAACAGTCAACTCAAAATGGATCAAAGATCTTAACCTAAAACCTCAAACAATAAAACTACTGGTGGAAAATGCTGGGGAAACTCTGGGGGACATTGGAGTAGGCAAAGACTTCTTAAATAAGACTCCCAAGGCACAGGCAATAATCCCTAAAATAGACAAGTGGGACTATATTAGACTAAGAAGTTTCTGCACAGCAAAGGACACAGTAACAAGTGTGAACCGACAACCCTCAGAATGGGAAAATATTTTTGTTAAATATGCCTCAGACAAGGGACTGATAACCAGAATACATAGGGAACTCAAGTGCCTTATGCGAAAAAAAATGATTAACCCAATTAAAAGGTGGGAAAATGAGCTGAACAAAAGTCTCTCTAAGGAAGACATACGAATAGCCAAAAAGCATATGAGGAAATGCTCAACATCCCTCATCATAAGGGAGATGCAGATAAAAACTACAATGAGATACCACCTAACCCCTGTCAGAATGGCAAAGATTAAGAATATAAAAAGTGATAAGTGTTGGCGGGGATGTGGTGAAAAGGGAACCCTCCTACACTGTTGGTGGGAATGTAAACTAGTTCAACCACTGTGGAGAACAATATGGAGGTTCCTCAAAGATCTACAAATAGAACTACCATTCGATCCAGTAATCCCACTTCTGGGTATTTACCCAAAAGACAGGAGAACGCTCAGTCAGAAAAGTGCTTGCACATCAATGTTTATTGCAGCATTATTCACAATTGCCAAGACATGGAACCAACCTAAATGTCCACAAACTGATGAATGGATTGGAAAAGTGTGGTATATATACTCTATGGAATACTACTCAGCCATAAAAAATAACAAGGCCCTGGAATTTGATAGAAAGTGGTCAGATACGGAGGATATATTGCTGAGTGAAGTAAGCCAGGATATGAAAGAAAGATATTGTATGTATCCACTCAATATATACCGACTATCAGCATTCTATGATAGTGAAAAAAAATTGGAGGACATAAAAGCAGTGAAGGTACTTAATGAGAATAGGACAGTGTGGAATGGGGGAAGTGAAGAGAAGAGGATAGAGAAAGATAACAAATGAACAACAGAGAGGTAGGACATTAGTGAGAAACAGATATGGCTTATTAACTGTTGATGTTGACATGTATAGTATTCTCAACTGGATTTGTCTGAGAAGTATTTCATGATGGGCAAAGTATTTGTACAAGCAACATGAGAAATAGCGATGGACTGTCTTAAAAAATAATTAGAATAATAATAATGATTGGGGAAAACATAGAAAAGATATTGAATGTTGAAGCGGGGAGATTAATGTCTCTGTACTGACTGACATGCATGGCATTCCCTTTTGAAAAAGTAATGTAATACAATGTAAAGTTATATGTAATTCAATGTAATATAAAGAAGAATATGATGATAATAAAAAAAAAGTAAAAAAAAAAAAGAAAATATATATTTTTAATTAATAAAAGAGCACTGAAATTCAGATGTGATGTAACATACAGAGTAACAGAATGTTTATCTTTTTTTCCCCATTACTAAAAAATTCATAAAATGTTTAGTACTTTAGCAGAGGAAAAAAATATTGGTGAGAAAAGAAAATGTAAGCAAAGGTGACAGAAATAAACTATTATAAAGTAAAATATCTACTAAATAAAATAATATTTTGGCAAAATTTAAGATATTGTCACGTCTGAAATTTTTATATTTATAACTAACTACCCAAGTATACTGATTATTATTCACATGGTTCTCTATAAAATCTTTAACTTAAATATACTATCTAAAGCTTTAACATTTTAAAAAATGTAATTTTCTATTTGCTTATGAAACAGCCCAACTCAAGTAATTTCTAATGAAAATATTTTAGATAGGAGAAGACTTATGAATTCTAATTGATATCTACTGAATATATTTTTGCATGTTTATGAAAATTTCTTCTATAGAAATGGTTTCTATCGAGACTTTAATTCTGTTTTTCTAGAGTAATCCTGTGGTTTCTAGGATGACTAAGAGGTAGTTAAAAAAATTATTTCACTCTTTGAATTAGTTAATTGTCCTATGTAGCTTAAATTGCATCAATATTGTACTAATTATAAATCTTATTTGGACACTGATTTATCTGAATTAACTGTTGAACAACAACAATTAAACATATAACCATTAACTCTTTAAAAAAAAAGTAGGGATACAGGCATTGTCTCTTGATTCTTGATCTATAATAAATAAAATAACTTTGGAAAGAGTGAATTGGTACTCATTGAACAAATAACAGTGATTTAATGGAGAAATTATATTCAATACTGGTTTTTGCTTAAAAGCAGGTTTGAATTGCTATATCATTGATATATCGGTGATACTGACATAGGTTTCCTGCCATATACTCTATGGTAAATTCCATTAAAAAACACAGTGAAGTCTTCATTGCAAGGACATGAGCTGTGAACTCCATTGCTCTCCCTGTCTGGGTGACACAGGAACGTGGGGGTGTAGGGGTGATCAGGTCCAGCACCCCTAGAGGGACATGGGTTCATGTCTGAGCTCATGAGGAAGTAGAGGCACGGACACAGAGAGAGTATTACAGAGTTGAGAGATTCTTGAATGAGAGGGAAGGAAAAATGAAGCTCCCAAACAGAGAAAGGTCCCAAGTGGGTTGCCAAGAAGGAACTGGGGCAAAGGCTTTTTATCTGGGTCAGGGGAGCTCTGTCTGGGCTTGTTTTCAAATTGGGTTTATGCATGTGGTAGTGGAGGAAAAGGAGGAGGAGGAGGAGGAGGTACATGCGGGCTGGGTCCAGTTATTGTTCTCCCGGTTTGGGAGTGAGTACATGGTCAGGAGATCCTTTGTCTAAAGGTGGGGGGGTGGTGCTTAATTCTTTGGTCTAGGTCATTCTGCCTAGGCCAGTCAATGAGCCAGGGCTGCAAGCTGTCTCTGTGAGTAAGGCTTAGCCACTTTGGGACTCCATTTTTGGCCTATGAAGAAGTAGAAGATGCAGAGGAAGAGGAGGAGAAAGAAGAATGTGTCCAGTGTGTATGTTCTTATGGCCCCTGTCTGCTACTTCGATGTGTGTATTAAATGCTCAAGAGTCTGATATCTTTTAATATTTTCAAAGAATTTGGTTATGAACTGTTTTGCTTACTATCCATTAGCATCTTATTAAATTCTGAGGAGCACATTGTATGGGAAATACAGAAATGCCAAGACAATGATGCCTCCTTCCACAGATGAAGGTTGTAATCATGTGGTGGTCTCTGAGCTTCAGGTCGCAATAGAACACTGGGTTCTGGCACCCGGGGGGAAATTAGATGACAGGGAGAACTTGCTCTGTTGGGGTTAATTATTTAAGATTAATTTTTGCTTGGGATCTTTTTTCGTCCTTGTAGGCATTCCAGTCTTAAGAGCTATTGGTCAATTACTGATAAATTCTAATGACTTCCATAACTGGAACTGTTGAGCCTGAGAACAGAGTTAAGGAGAGTCTCCTAAGGGTACTAGAAACAGCCTAAAGCCTTTTCTCCTAATTCTTTCATGTATGAGAGAAATGGAAACTGCAAACTTATTTTGAACTAAATGAAGAATAGATAAGAACTGTTGATCTTGTCCAAGTGAAGTCTTAACATTGAGACATGAGTAAAATAGAAACCATTTTTAAGATTTTAAAAATATATATATAGTAGAATTGTCAACATTTAAAATACCCAAGGTAACAATTAAAGATTTAAATAGAAATAATTTTGACTTCTGCCTATAAGAAGTTTCCCTGTGGTATGACAAGGCTATTTTTGAAAAAAAAAAAATCAGTATAAGATAAATAGATAAACTCATTTTCAATGGGCCATTTTTTTTTAATGAAGGCTATGAAAAATATTATTACTAGTGCAAGAAAGGAACACAGATAGCATAAGGAGAAATAATCAGCAAAGGCTCTGGGTGCAGGGGAAGAAAGAGGGAGCTGGAACGGCCATAAATGGCTAGCGCCAACACAGTGGAAAAGGAAGAAGAAGAAGATGCAGAGGAAGAGGAGGAGGAAGAAGAATGTGTCCGTGTGATTTTCAAGTCACCGGGTCTAGGACTTGAACCATGGTCAGCCATGTGGGAAATTAGCACTTTAACCACTATGCTACCTGTTGGCCTCACATTCAGCTTTTACACAATCAGACTCTTCCCTTTGGGCCTTTGTTCACATATGACAGCTTCCCAAGACTACGTAATTGTTTTCTTTAAAGTAAAAGAGTTGGGTTGTTTGAAAAGCCATGATGCATTTTTGCATAGAAAATACTTCATGACTTTTCCAGAAACCCAATAAACACACACACACACACACACACACAGTTACAGAGATAGGTCCCATCATTCTCAGACTTTTTCTCCTGCATTTGAATTTGATGTCACTTTTAGAACCGAAAAAATGAAAATTTAGAGAGGTTAAATATTTTCTCCGAGATCACACAGTTTGTTGGTGATAGAATTAAGATTTTAATCCACCTCTGACTATAAACTTATGCCCTTAACTTGAAGTGTGTTTACCTACATGAAGATAATTTTTGTCTGTTTGTTTGTCTTTGGGGGGGAGAGAGAAAGACAAATCTTTATGGAAAATGGAGGCTGAAGCACATGTACTTCTGATCTCACTCACTTAACTCTGCGTAGCAACCAGAATAAGCACCCTGATGAACCCTGAAGGGTGTATCTGACCTGAGATTTCCTCCGGGAAGTAATCCATGGTAGACAGTGTCTGGTGATGAGCAGGCATAAAAAGCAGAGCAGAGGGACCAGCAGATGGTGTAATGGCTATGTCCCTGGACTCCCACATAGTAGACCGTGGTTTGAAACCTAGACCTAGCAGCTTAAATTCATGCCAGGCACATGTGGATGCATGCCCAAGATCCCGAGAAGAGAATGGAGGAGAAGGGATTACAGTGTGGCCATCCTCTGGGAGGTGATTTCTCACTTTTTGTCTCTCTGTCTCTGTCTTTCTGACGAGTGCACACACCCTCTAGCAAAAAACTCTCCACAAACAAACAAACAAAAAAACCCCAAAAAAGCAAAAGAAGAGCAGAGCGGAAATTTAGCCTTTCAAAGACCAGATCATGGTATCTGAGGGGTATCTGTTCACAT
Organism: Tupaia tana; assembly: GCA_026018925.1. NCBI lineage: Eukaryota > Metazoa > Chordata > Mammalia > Scandentia > Tupaiidae > Tupaia > Tupaia tana. The sequence goes on from JAKSZU010000002.1 coordinate 146,654,212, forward strand.
ATATCTGACCTAAACTATTTCAAAGAGATTCTAAAAGTAAATTTTCCTTAAAAAAGAAGTGGCATGGATATACCTAACTTCGAGTTTCTTTGTGTATGACTTTGAGGACATAGAAAAAGAAAAACAAATATTTTTAGCCTTTGCCAACATGTATATTTTAAAAGAAAAGTTTATCTCGATATTTCTTTCAGTTTTGGAGAAACTTATTTGGTTCTGTAAACAGCAAATGTAAAAAGACTCATATAAAATGCATACAGACCACAGCTTGAGATATATCAAAACCGTTCCCACGGAAATTCCTCCTGCAGTCAGCTTCTGTACAAGGAGTCTTTTGCAATTTTTATATTTTGAAAAATTCCTCGTATTTCATACATACATCTCCAATCCCATCTCCCAAGGAAGCAGTGTTGGAAGTTTTCTGAAAATATTCTCAAAGGAAGCTTTTCAAGATGAAAATGAAAGGACTGTTTCGATGTTGCAGGAGGGGTCAGCAGTGCATCACTTTAGGACTTTAGGTCATGCGAGGGTCCCGGGTAGGCACGTGGATAACTGGTCAACACCTCTCACCATTAGGTACTTGGGAGAGACTCACTCCTGGAATCCAACTAGCTCTGACCACTCCAGGGCTCAGGAGCCTGGAACAGAATCATCCTCATGGGGTCAGGGACACAGATACGCAGACACGTAAAGCTAGAAGGGCTCTAGGTCATAATCTAAGTGCAGATCTCTTCGTTTTCAGAAATGGAAGTCAAAACCCAGAGAGATTAAGTCTGTCACCCATGGAGCCCCCTGCAGCTCCTGTCCCAGGCCACGTCTCTCCCTCCTGTGCCTGACTACCTGGCGTCTTAGAGCACGAGGGCCAAGTTCCACTCACTGGTTGGAAAGCAACACCAAGTCTATGTGGAGGAATCGTTTGCAGCACTGAAACTATTTTCTTAGCCATATGTATATTTTCTTTACACAAAATTGTGCCTTAAGAAAAAAAGAAGGACTGATCAAGTATTTCAATGACAAATGCTATTATACAGCGATACAAAATACATAGAAAAGTTTCTGACATGAGAAAAACAGGTCAACAATAGCTGTGTTTTTCTAACATCTTCCTAAAAAAGGTTCCAATATGAAAAATTAGAGTATCTTGCTTCTTCAGAATTTCTCATTATGAGTTACAAAAAAAAAAAAAAAAGGTTAGTTATTTGAAGAACATAGCACCATCATCTTTGGGAAACTGGATTGAAAGAAAACTGAGAAGATAAAAATGGAAACAGAAAGAGACATGCATTTATGTTTACTCATTGTTAAACATGATCACTTGCAACTCTTCTTCCATTCAAAAAAAATGTACAGGGGCCAGCAGGTGGCATGGTGGTTAAGTTGCTGGACTCCCACATGGCCGACTGCAGTTCGAGTCCCAGACGTGGTGACTTGCTTTCTCACTTTCCTTTTCTCTTTCTCTCTCTCTCTGTCACTCTCTGGTGAGCACACAGATCCTATAACCAATTGAAAAATAATTTTAAAAATGAAATAAATCATTATATTAAAAAACAAAAGTATTAGAATGCAAAATAATTATAATTACTATTATATATAATTAAATATAACTCAATATAATTATAATTAACATCACAAATAATTAAATATTATTTATAATTAAATAGAAGTATAACCCAATATATCAAATATTATATATAATTAAATATTATAATTATAAATAAATCCATTACCCTTATAAATGATTATAGTGAGATTTTAGAGTAGTTTTTTTAATTTTAAAATTTTGTTTATCTTTATTTAAATTTATTTATTTACATTCATTCACTATACATCATTACAGCATACAAAATGAGATATTCCATACAGAATACACTGTATATTGGCTCAGTGAAGCACATCAACATATGTGTTATCATCAACAAATAATTTTCCATTTCTTGTTTCTTGTATATTTTGCTTTTTTTGCCATCCCTGATTCCCCATCTCTCACCCTTTGCCGTGTCCCACCCTCCTCCCACACTGTCTCTGGTATCCATGGTTGCTTTCTATGTCTTTTCCCCCCATTTTATTGATTTGCTAATGAAATAATTAATCTAAATATTTCCAATAGCAAGCGCAGCTGATATATACATATCCATGAACACAAGTCTGACTTTAGGCATAAACCTCAGTGAGTAGAATGAACATACTATAAAGTAGCACCTAGCTGGGGCTATATAGCTTACTGCAGTCATCAAATATGCATTTTTTTCCTGAAACTTTTTTTAAAATTAATTAATGTACATTCATTTCCTAATCATCGTCACATCATACAAAAAGTGGTTTCCCATCTGGAATATACTGCATAGTGGCTTAATCATGTATGTTATCATCAATAATTTTCCATTTCTAGTTTCATACATATATATACATATATATATCCCTATGTCTGACCCTCTGCCCTTTCCCATCCTCTTCTCACACTATCTCTGGTGTCTACAATTGTATTCCATTCCTTTCCCCCCCGCTTTTTATTGATCACACAATGTCTTAAATAATCTAACTACTTTTAATAGCAAGTTCAGCTGGTAATTTCAAGAAAAGCAGTTTTGAATTGGTAAGGAAATTTGCTCAAAACTTAAAGCCTGGAAACAGGTTAGTATTCTGTTCAAATATTAGGTACATGAACCTATTGACAGCTCAAGACAGGACAAAAACTCAAGTCACAGAATGCTATTTCACCAGTTCAGTCTCATGTACTTAATCTATCTTTTGTTGTGGTTTGATCTTCCCGATTGAATTCTGGGATAGAATATTCAACTCCAGACTTGTCCCTATGATTAAGTTGGCCATTTTCTTAGTTTTTTGAACTCTTATTTCTGTGTTACTACATTTAATTTTCCTGACATAGCACTCCCTTGAGAACTTCTTGGAGATCTGGTCTGGTGCTGGTAAATTCTTTCAGGTTTTGTTTATCTGAGAATGTTCTTGTCTTTTCTTCCCATATGAAGGATAATCTTGCTGGGTACAGTATTCTCGGTTGCAATTGCTTTTCCCTTAACACTTTGAATATATTTTCCCATTCTTTCCTTGCTCACATTGTTTCTGATGAGAGGTCTGCTGTTAGTCTGATGGGATATCCTTTGTAGATAACTTGCTGTTTCTCTCTTGCCAATCTTAGTATCTTGTCTTTGTCTGTGGTTTTGGTCAACCTGGCTATAATGTGTCTTGGAAAAGATCTTCTTGGGTTGATTCTATTTGAGGTCCTTTGTATTTCTTGGGACTGGATCTTTGAGTGCCTCTCTAGGTTTGGAAAGTTTTATTGCAGGATTTCATGGAATAGATTATCAATGACCTTATGAGTCTCTTTGCCTTCTGGGATACCAATTATCTGGATGTTTGGACGTTTGATGGTATCTAGTATTTCTTGTATATTATCCTCAAATTTTGGGGCAATTTTCTCAGTCTTCATGGTGGATTTTTCTAGGCCAGCAATTTTCTCTTCTACATCTTAGATTCTATTTTCTGTATGATCTAGTCTGCTTTTAATACTTTCAAGAGAGATTTTGACTTCCTGTATTGTAGTCTTCATCTCTAACAGTTCCATTTGATTCTTTTGTAAAGTGTGTAATTCCTCTTTTAGATCTTGCAAGAATTTCCTCACCTCCCAGAACTCGTCAGCTCCTTTCTCCTTATTCTTCTGCAGTTCGTTGCCTCTCTTCTCTTCCATCTCTGTTAGCTTTGCCATTATGAATGTTCTAAATTCTTCATCAGACATTTCCATGATTTCCACTGAACTGTCTGTGGATGAAGAGGAGAGGTATTTTCTTGCTTTCCCATATTTCTTGTGGTCCTGCAGTGATAACTAGTCATCTGATGGAAAGTATGTTTCTTCCCAAACTTGAAGTTCAATCTGATCATCCAGGAGCACGCAGAAAAGGAAACAGAAAGAGAGAAACAACAGCAACAAAAACAACCAAGAAACAGTGAAAAAAAAAGAGAAGGAAAAAAAAACTATAAAAAAAAACGAAAAAAAATTTTTTTAAAAAGCAAAAATTAGAAAACCACGCAATTAGTTCTCAGTAGCCATGAAGGTGTCTTCTGAGGCCTGCTTCCTTGCCTCTCCTGGATTGGGAGAGGGAGATGGGATTATTAACAAGATAAAGAGAAAGGAGGGATTGAAAGACCATAAACTGCTTTACCTTAAAAAAATTTAAAAAGGGAAAATTACAAAAAAAAATGAGAAGAAAGAGACAGAGATAGAGGTAGAGAGAGAGATAGACAGAGACAGAGACAGGAGGCTTGAATGTCTGCCTACCACATGAGTTTATGGGCTGGAGGCTGAATTATCAGTGGAAAATCTTCATTTCTCCTAGTCCCCTGAAATGACTAGTTCTCAGTAGCCATGAAGGCGTCTTCTCCAGAGTAGTTTTACTTTTATTCTTTTGAACTACAAAGTTTTGACCAAGCCGCAATACAAATTGTAAAAATAGCTAGTTTATAGTTGCCACAACCAGTGGCTCATCATTTGGGTCTGATTTTAACCATTAATCATATTTACATATGTTAGATATGAGCATTTTATTATTTATCCACTCCACATTTGTTTTACTAGAACATACGTTATTTTATTAGACACTGGAAATAGAAGACCGAATGCTCATGGAACAACATGCTCCCGTGCTAAGAGCAGAGAAGTTACGTGGCCTTTACAGTAAGGCGTGAGTATTATTATGTGAGCACATCATCGTCCATGCTTGAGTTAGCCAACGTGAAGGGGAAAACACTGGTCCATACTAATCCATTCATTAGAGTGCTGTGGTTTATGTGGAAGTCCACATTAACCAGCTTCCTACAAACACATGGGGAAGCCCTTCTTATCGCTTCCAACTTGTCACAGCTGACAGTAGAATTCAGAACTCAGATCTTTCCTGTAATCCCCCCCACCATGGTTTGCAATTGGCATTACTTTTAGTCCTATTTACTATTTTTAGGGTATACTAGCAATATTGGTTAGCCATAGAATCGAGATAGTCAAATCTATCATACAATGACGAGCCTCAGCTGTAATCACTCAAGATCCGCAATGAAGCAACAATGAATGCTAAAGGGGTCAGTATCTCAGTCCACACCAATGCGCATTCTCATAGGCACAAGCTGTGTTTACTGTCTCCAGTCGTTTACACCCCATTTGCTCCCTTATCTTCCCTCAAATCGTTTTCATTACATGCAGGCTTTGAGTCCCATGCTCTCTAAATGATTAAGATTTTAGCCATTGGGACCAGCAGGTGGCCTGGTGGTTAAGGCACTGGACACGCCCACATGACTGACCAAGGTTCGAGTCCTGGACCTGGCGGCTTGCTTCCTCACTTTCTCTTTCTCTCTCTCTATGTCTCTTTCTGGTCAAATGAAAAATAAATAAATAAATGAATAAATAAAATTAAAATAAATAATTCTTTAAAAAAAAAAGATTTTAGCCATTAACGTTTGTATGATAAACTTTGCCCCCTAAAGGATAGCATACTATAACTGTTTTTTTTTTCAGTTATTTTCAACTGCTAAATTTCTTAGTGTTAGCATTATTAAACTTCCATTATTTGTCCATTTATTTTCAAGAACCTCTTCTAGATCTTCAGGGCATTTGTAATTCTAAGCAAAAATGATGAGGGTCAAATCTTTATCAGAAAATTAAATCAGTCAATCAATTATGTAAATATGCAGGAAAGGAAACAGTCTTCCAATCTGTCAACTTGTATATTTATAAACCATATTGCACTACAATGTTTGTTATTATATAAGCAAGTGCATTGAAATGTAGAAAACCAATTGAACTAATCTGAAACCAAATTGATACACTTTGTCCTCACTTTGGGATGCCTACTCATTAAAAATTCTCTTACCACATTATCAGTGATGATTATTGTTCTCCATGTGTTCAACACCTACTCTGTTATGAATCTGATTGGCTGTATATTAAGAACGCTATCATTAGGACATAGTTCCCCAAGGAAAAAAACTTACAGGGACAGCACCCTTGTAAGTAGAACCCCTGTGTATATTACAGAAGGTTCCTTACACACTATCTTTGGAGGAAGCTTAGAGAATGTTTATAAAGTGACTGGTTGGGGTTTCCTGTTGCTAAGTATAGGAATGCTGAGTCTGGGTCATTTAAGGAAACAGAGGTTTATTGAACTCACAGTTTGGGAGCTGAGAAGTCCAAGAGCATGGAGCTGGCGTCTAGAGAGGGTCTCGTTGGTGGATAACAAGGTGGCAAGCAGGAGCTGGAGCAGGGTGCCTGTGTCTGTCTCATTCCCTCCCCCCTGTAAACCCACCCGGACTCAGTCATGGGGGTTCCACCTTGATGCCTAATCACTTCCCAAAGGGCCTGCTTAAACACCATAATCACAGGAAGTCTCTAAGCTCTTCTCAACACTTTTACAATGGCTCACCAGATTTGAACACATGAATGTACCCTCTCTCCAACCCACACATACAAAAACACACAGCACGTGTGTTTTGTTTGGTTGAGGTTCCTCAGACATTATCACATACCAGATCCCCCATATGGCTTCTCTTGGGTTGCTGACTATTAGGTTTCACCCCCAGCAATTTTTTTTTTTTTTTTGAGAGGTTTTCGCTATAGGGGGCGTGTACTCGCCAGACAGACAGAGACAGACAGAGAGACAGAAAGCGAGAAATCACCCCCCAGGGGGGATGGTCATGCCGCAATCCCTTCTCCTCCATTCTCCTCTCGGGATCTTGGGCACGCATGCACAAGTGCCCGGCGTGAGTTTTAAGCCACCGGGTCCGGGACGCGAACCACGGTCGACTATGTGGGAGTCCAGCGACATAGCCATTATGCTAACTGCTGGTTCCCATCCCCAGCAATTTTGATTCAGTAGGTCTGAGGTGGGTCCCAAGAATTGCATTTCTAACAAGTTTCCAGAAGGAGCTGTAGTCTAGGGACCACACCCTTGTGGTGCTGGGACAAGGGAAGTGCCTAGGCTTCCTCACTTTCTTCTAATCAATTTTAGCTTGACCTCAACATATCCCTTCTCTCCCCCCAGGGTAATGGCCCCTCTAGACTCTCAGCTATTCCCACGTGACTGCAGAGCAAGGAAGACTGTGTCTTGGGTACCGGTGGGCTTTGCCACAGAAGAGACTTTGCCACTCAATTTGCAACTTCGTATGTTTATGTAACGTATGTGCTTTCTTTTCCTAAACTGATTTCCTGCAGAGACAGATTTTATTGCTTAACTGTAAGTGAGCTAGTTAAAGCTAAAGTAACGAATTTCTGAAGTGTCAAAATTAAAAGACGAAGTAGCACTTGAACCTGAAACAGCTGCGGAGGCAGTTGCAGAAGTCAGGGCTCAATCAAGGGAAATCCAGAGCAGCTGAAGCAGCTTTTCTCAAACACTTAAGTGCTTTCTTCTTTCATGTAACTCACATTGATCCAGCTGCATTACGATACTCTTAAAAATGCCGACATTGTCCTTTCTGTATACATCTGTACACTAGTTCTTCTGAAGCGATGAGATTAAATTTTCAACCTCTGATGGCATACACCCCCAACAATACCTTGCTATGTATAAAATACATGCCCATTCGCCTTCTAGACTGGAGGGTTTGGCAACAGATTCTTTTTTTTTTCTTAAGAATTATTTTTATTTAATTTTGCTTATTTATTTAGACCAGAGAGGGACACAGAGAGAGAGAAAGTGAGAAAGCAAGCCACTAGGTCTGAGACTCAAACCTTAGCCATGTGTGAGCCCAGCACCCTTAAACATCATACCACCTGCCGGCCCCCAAGCAACAAATTCCTAAGAGGACAGGAGGGCAGCCTTTGCTCTCTGCACGGAACCTGACCCATGAAATGGTTTAGGAGTCAGGCTCGGACGCTGCAGGTTCCTGACCAGGGTGAGCCTATAATTAGAATCTGTCGGTTTTCAATTGTGGCCATAACTAGTTACCAGATATTCGGCAGCTTAAACAAATGGGTCCCTTAGGTGCATCCAAGTGTACCGGCCTTAGCTTCTGCGAGGAAACTGCAACCTCGCTTGGAAACCTGCTTCCGCGGTTAGCCACTAAGTCACCGCCAATCACAGCTGCTGCTGCCGGGGCCAGACACAGACAGGCCCCTCTGAGCTCGAAGATGCCCTCGGTTCCATTCCTTCTCTACCCGCGCTCGCCCTTCCGCTCCTGGGAGCCACATTCTCGGTCCTGCTTGGATCGCTTGCCCTTTCTAGAATACAAGGGTGCTCTTGTCAGGCCTTGGGGTTCCTTGGAAGCCATTCCCAGGAACGGCCGGAATAGTTTTGGCTCAATTAATTTCCACTAAATTAAATGGTGTGAAGTTTTTTTTCTTTTTTTTGGAGAGGTTTTTGCTATAGGGCGTGTGTGCTCGCCAGACAGACAGAGAGAGAGACAGACAGAAAGCGAGAAATCACCCCCAGGGGGGATGGTCACGCCACAATCCCTTCTCCTCCATTCTCCTCTCGGGATCTTGGGCACGCACGCACACATGCCCGGCGTGAGTTTTAAGCCACCGGGTCCGGGACGCGAACCATGGTCGACTATGTGAGAGTCCAGCAACATAGCCGTTACACTAACTGCTGGTCCTGGTCTGAAGTTTTTGTTTAACAGGTGCAAGTCTTGTCCGCCTAAATTCAAAGGTATCGTTAGGCTGTGCTCATTTGGAGGCACTTAGGGAAGATGCGTCTCTCGCTCACGTGGGTGTGTGACACTCTAGTTCCTTGCAGCTTTAAGACTGAGAGCATGTTTCTTTACTGGCTCTGAACAGGGTTGTTCCCCAGTTTCCTGAAGTCACCTGGGGTCCTTGATTCTTGTTCTCATCCTTCATCTTCCTCTTCTTCTTGCTTTTGTCTTAGGGTGTGTGCTCACTGGAGAGACAGACAGAGACAGAGACAGAGTGAGAGGGAAAGTGAGAAATCATCCTGTAGGGGAATGTCCACACCGCAATCCCTTCTTCTCCATTCTCCCAGGATTGTGGGCACCCATGCACATGCACCCAGTGTAAGTTTCAAAGCACTGGGTCCAGGACTTGAACTGCAGTCAGTCGTGTGGGAGTCCAGCAATGTAACTGCTGCGCTACCTGCTGGCCCCGTCTTTCATCTTCAAAGCCAGCAAAGAAGGTCACACTTGAAATCTTTTGTCCTCCATTTCTGTCACATCTTTCTGACGCACCCAGGAGAGCTCTCTGCATCTAAGAACACAGGGGACTAATCGGATCCACTCATAGATCCAGGACAATCCCCACCCCTCAAGGTCCCTACTCTATCACATTTACAAAGTCCCTTTGTCAGGAAAAGCAATATATTTACAGGTCCTGGGAAGTAGAGCACAGGTGTCTTGGTGGGCAGGCATTAGTCTATCAAAATATCCAAAAGGTCACTTTGGAGAATAAAGTGGACACTGTTAATAGTCATGCCGACAGAATGAATCAGGATATGTGGTCACCTTTTTTAAAATTTTTTATTCTTTTTTCTGGAGAGGTTTTATCTATAGGGCACGTGCACGTGCCAGAAAGACAGAGAGAGACAGAGAGACAGAAAGCAAGTAATCACCCCCCCGGGGGGATGGCCACGCAGCAATCCCTTCTCCTCCATTCTCCTCTCGGGATCTTGGGCACGCACGCACACGCGCCCGGCATGAGTTTTAAGCCACCCGGTCCGGGACGCAAACCACAGTCGACTACGTGGAAGTCCAGTGACATAGCCATTACGCTAACTGCTGGTCCCTGTGGTCACCTTTTTTGAGGCTCAGAACTAAGAGAAGGGTCGAGGGCCAGATGGTGGTGCAGGGGCAAAGCAGCGACTTGTGGTGCTGGACTCACTGCGAAGACCCTGGTTCTCATCCTGAGGCCACCCCATACGTGTTGGCCTCCCTACATGTGGCTGTGATCTGCGTGCTGAGGCTGGGGGTGGACTGCAGTGTCGGGGCCCGTTGGAGGGCTTCATTCTCTTGGTTTGTCTCTCTGGGATGAAAAATCATACATAGGTCAACTTTGAAAAAGATGTAAAAAATCTAAGGCAAAATAAAAGGTTCAGAGTTTGAGTAAGAAGCAATGAATGAATTGGATAACAGCAGACTGAGAGGGGTCTGGTGTCCCCAGGACAAAACATCAGAGGCAAGAAAATAGTGTAAAAATGCAAAAGCAAAAATAAGGTATTTCGTTGGTTTGCAATGACAAAATGGCCTTCTTTTAGGCACTTTGTTGAAAAGTTCCTCGTTACCTACCTGTGTTAGTCAACTGCTTCTGAAAGGCTGGGATTAAAACTTTCATTTTTCCAGACACAAGCATGACCCAGGCTAAGTTAGCTCAAATAAAGTTTTGCTTACATTGCAATCTAAGCAAGATTAAAGCTATTAAAAAAAAGAAAAGAAAAGCAGTTTGTTCTTTCTTTCTTCTATGAGCAAAGAAGAAAGAGACAGAGCAGCCCTTCATAAGGTCCTGATGCCACAGTCTGAGCCCAGCCTCGGCCAGGCCGGGATTGTGGGCAGCATGGGCCTGGTTTGCTCAGTGAGGTCTCTGCACCCACTTGCCAACCTACCCACGTGGATTGACTTGAAGAACTTGGCATGTATCATGGTGCCACCAGCTGGCTTCTCGAGGGTTTATTATTATTATTATTATTAAATTTGTCAGAGAGTATGTGCACTTGCTTGAGAGAGAGAGAGAGAAAGAGAGAGAGAGAACCTAAGAAAGTACCCCCATGGGGGATGATCACGAAGTCCCTTCTCTTCCATCTCTCCCTCTCGCCAGGATTTGGGGCATGTGCATGCTCCTGCCTGGTGTTTCTCAAGCCACTGGGGGCGGGACTCTTAACAGTGCAGCTGCCGTGTAGGATTCAGTCTTAACCGCCTGCCCCTGACTGGACCTGCTAAAGTATTTTTAAGGACTTTGGTTTTGCTTGCTCTGAGAGTTTTCTAGACCAGATCTCCATTCTTTTCACTTTACTTTAATAAGTGTTTAAAGAAAGGTGTGTGTAGGAGGTGAGTAGGGAGGCGAGATTGTGTGCTGGAGTGGACGAGTTGTGCTATAGTACATGGATATTACCTAATCAGTTGAGTTAAGTATTTTGTAGTGTCAGGGAAGGGGAACAGGGTACTAATGAGATGAGTAACAACACAATAGGGTCTTCACGAAGTTCCAGGTAGTCTTCCACAGAGGTGTTCGCAAAGGTCCGCCCTGACTTTTTTTTTTTTTACATTATTTATTTATTTATTAAATTTGACTGGGGGTGGGTGGGGGGGGGGAGAGAGAGAGAGAGAAAGTAAAAGTGAAAAAGCAAGCCACCAGTTCCCAGGACTTGAACCGTGGTCAGCCATGTGTAGTGTCCAGCACCTTAACCACCCTGCCACCTGCTGGTCCCGGTCCACCCTGACTTCCAAACGTTCTCTTGGTCTATATAAATTAGATGGGATGGACAAGTGTTTGTTTTGGAGGAAGGACACTGATTAAAGATGAAGAATAGATATATAATTTTCTTTTACCATGAAGGCACATGCATTGCAGGATGATGAGAACTGATTCTCTAACCATAGCTAGCAAACCAAGACTATTGGGTATTACTGAAAAAAAGCTAAAACGAGTGCCCTATTTAGAATATTCCCTTAACTAAGAAGTAGACTATTGGGGGCTCTGCTTTAATTAACCACAAGGTACCACATTAACCTTTCCTTATGTTGTTAAAAGTTGGAGCTCTACTCCCCAAGGTGGAATTTCTTCATATGCATTCTGCTATCCTTAGGCATATGCAGATTGAAAAGGAATAAAATATGAAGATGCTACAGTTACTATTTCCATTAAAAGGTAATTATAAAACTGAAATTATGCATGTATTCATACATGATTGTATAATGATTTAAAATGAAGCAATTACTTTGAGACATTCATTGACTCCAGTTAAAAATGTTTGCATATTTTATAAAAATTAATGTTTTATACTTATTTACATTAGAATATTTATATGGTAAGATAAGACTCATTGGTTACATAATCTTAACTTTATTAATTTATCATAATCTTATTTATATAAGAATGGCTATGATTCTGAGTTACACATTGCTCTTAGGTTTTCAGAAAAGTCATGACACATTTTTGTATAGAAAACTTAGGAAAAATACATGACTTTTTCAATATTCTTATAATATGACTATAAGAATATTAAATATTAGATGATTTAGAGTATATAATGCATGTTATTATATGCATTACTCAAAGTAATATTTTTCCTAAACTGTTATAAAATTTTACTTATTTTGGGTGTTATTTCTAGCTAAATATATTTGGAAGTTTTCATTCATAAGAAGTATATAAAATACTTTCACAAATAACAATATACTTTTAAACTCATCACTGAATAGAAAATTGCACATCACGAACTGTTTTAAGATAGTTGTAATTTGGGAACCAGCAGTTAGCGTAATGGCTATGTCGCTGGACTCCCACGTAGTTGACCGCGGTTTGTGTCCCAGATCCGGTGGCTTGAAACTCACGCCGGGCGCGTGTGCGTGCATGCCCAAGATCCCGACGCCAGGCGCATGTGCGTGCATGCCCAAGATCCCGAGAGGAGAATGGAGGAGAAGGGATTGAGGTGTGACCATCCCCTCTGGGGGTTGATTTCTCACTTTCTGTCTCTCTGTCTCTCTCTGTCTGTCTGGCGAGTGCATGTGCCATATAGCGAAAACCTCTCCAAAAAAAAAAAAAAAAGAAAGATAGTTGTAATTTATCATTTAGGAGCCAGGAATTGGTATGGTGGTTAAGATGCTGAATTACCACATGGTCAACTGCAGTTTGAGTCCTAGACCCAGAGGCTTGAAACTCACACCAGGCACGTGAGCATGTGTGCACAAAATCCCAAGAGGAGAATGGAGGAAAAGGGAGTGCAGCATGGCCATCCCTTGGGGGATGATTTCTCACTTTCTCTCTATATATGTATCTCCCTGGTGAGCGTATGTGTCTATAGCAAATATCTCTCTCAAAAACAAAAACAAACAATAAGGTATTTATAATTTAAAAAGTTAAAATATTAGGTTGTCTGGAAAGTCATGACATATTTTCCCATGCAAAAATGCATCATGACTTTCCTGACAACCCACTGGTACTTATTTTCAATATCTAATTTGAATACCACATTATTTCTGATAGATAATTCGATTTTAATTTCCTTCATCGCGAATGATACAAATGACATGAAAGTGGCAGTGGTGAACTTTAAACGTAACTACTACATAAACCAATTTCATTTAGAAAGGTATGATCAGTAGCAAAAAACAGGAAAGTTGTTACTTTCAGAATGTAAGAATGAAGACATTTAACACAAATGTGTACATCAATGCTGAAATCAATGTAATCGACAAACAGGAATATAAATGGTCAGTATAAACCTATAATCAAGAGAGGAGCACTATGTTAAAAGCACTTGCACCTTACAAAGATTAGAAAATGCAAGTGCTGCTTTTTGTTGTCATTTCTTATTACATGCATATAAATAAATACTTACATGAAGTTTCTCAGCTTTGAAAAAATTAAATGAACACACTCACCACGCAAAAACACACTTATCAAAGAATGTGTCTGTATAGTGAGTGTAAGGATAAAGGAATTACAATTTGTTTTTATCTGGGGTTAAGCACCACAGCTAGCAAGTGAGCAGTATTTGAGATTCTTCTGGAAGTAACGTGAATAAGAGATGGGAAAGCGGTTGAAGGAGCAGCGGTGTTTTGGATAGCAAGGAATGGGGAGATAAATGGCATTGACTGACAATATGAATTTGGAAATGTGTGGGTCACCAGGGAATTTTCAGAACAGATAGAAAATTTATTAGAGATAGATTTCTTTTTTTGAGAGATTTTTGCTATAGGGTGCATGTGCTCGCCAGAAAGACAGAGACAGAGAGACAGAAAGCGAGAAATCACTCCGCAGGAGCGATGGCCATGCTGCAATCCCTTCTCCTCCATTCTCCTTTTGGGATCTTGGCATGCACGCCCATGCACCCGGCGTGAGTTTAAGCCACCGGGTCTGGGCCTTGAACTGCAGTCGACTACATGGGAGTTCAGCGACATAACCATTATGTTTACTTCTGGTCCCTCAAGATAGATTTTGGGGCTTGCCCTCAAAACAGTGCAGTGGTTAGGGGCAGTGTCCAGGGAGCCAAACATGCAGAGCTCACGATGGATCAAATCCCTGCCCTGACAGCTGGGAGTGTGTGGTTGCTAAATCCCAGTGTGGTGAAGAAATGGAGGAGAATGGACTGTGTGTGCTCACGTCCCACTAGGGCAGCTCTTTCTCCCTAGCAATGGCATGAACTCTCTGGCTATGAATTAGCAATAATAATCATTTTAATCCTAAAAATTGAAAAAAAAAGCCTCTTAGTGTGACTGAGGAGTATGATGGGATCCCCAAAACAAAAAAGGTTCAAATCGTCTCTATTGTCTGTATATTAAATATTAAATTCAGACATTCGAAACACATAGAAAGCATGTAGTTTTTAATCCAGATAGTATTTTAGATATAGCAGAGACAAATATGGGTAAGATACAATCTTGACTGTTCAGGAGGTTAGAGAGGAAGCTCCGGAAATCTGATTATGTTCTGACATGACAAGTGCTATAAGGCAAATGGATACAAAATGATACGGGACCATGGTGTGGCATGCGTTGATAACTTAGCGCACATCAAACCATGGCTTCACAGAGATGGGCGCTTTTGGCTGGAACTGTAATTTAAGGAGTTTATCAAGTATAGAATGAGAATAAATAAATTTTAAAATAATGGCCCCAGGCAGAGAGAAAGCCCCAAGTCTAACAGCAGCAGAGAAGCTGTAGGCGTCTGCAGAGGTCTGGCAGGTGAGGGCAGGGGCTGATCAGTCACATTCTGTGCTCTGGGCTCTGCTAGCAGCCTAGGAGATCAAGGGCGTTTTCATAGATTTCTATATAGGATGATTCAAGATGGACTAGAGAAAAGAAAGTTGCAGAAACTGACCTGTGGTGGTCTCAGTCAGAGCTGGGCATGAATTGCTAGGAAGACTTAGTTGTAGTTTGAAGAGAAAGTCTGGGGCCAGCGGGTGGTATGGAGGTAAAGGTGACTCGAGTTCTGGACCCAGCAGCTTGAAAACATGCCAGGTGAGTGTGCATTGCACATGCCCCAAATCCCTCGAGGATCCTGGAAAGGAAGGGATTGCGGCATGGCCACCTCCCTGGGCAGTGATTTCTCACCCTCTCTCTCTCTCTCTGTCTTTCTCTGGAGCACTCACACACCATACAGAGGCCAAAATTGAAATACAGATTTGGGCTTGTGGTAGGATGAGACTGTCCAGAGGGAGCACACACACACATGAAGAGACGACTCCAGGTACCTGGAGCATGTGTAGCTAAGAGCTGGGAAACGAATCAGAAGTAAGTTACCAGAACACGGCCAGGCAATGGCACCGTGGTAACACAACAGGACTCACATGGGAAGGGTCCTATGTCCCTGTCCCGGGACCTTCCTCAGCACAACAGGAGTGTGTGCCCAAGGTCCAGGCCGGCTGAGACCAGGTGGGTTGCAGTGTGGAGACCCTGCTGAGGGTGCCTGTCCCTCTCTCTTTCTCTGTCTCTTGGAAGATATAAACTTAAAAAATAAAAAAACACAGAAGGAAGGAAGGAAAGAAGGAAGGAAGGAAGGAAAGAAGGAAGGAAGGAAGGAAAGAAGGGGGAAGAAAGGAAAAAATCAAGAAGGGAAGGAAAAAGAAAGAAAGAAAAGGGAAAAGAAAGAAGAAAGAAAACATTTATCAGAAAGCAAAGAGAGAATAATGCTATGTTGAGTTTTGCAAGCCGTGTGGCAGGTGTAACCTATCTGGCACCATCACGCAGTGCAGCCCCATCATGCACACTCTCCTCGATCACATCTGACTCCCTTAGTTATCGGCTGGAGGTGTGTATACACAAGACTGGCAGTCATTTTCCTTTTAGAATGGAGTTGTTGATTCAGCAACAACAAAGCATTAAAGTGTGGGTCCCTCCTCCACTGTGACATCCCCCTCCAGTACCGCAGACTATACGTCAGCCATCTCATCGAGGAGTCTCGACTGTTGCTCCCAGTTGCAGCCACAGTCCTCCACAGGTTACTCTGCTGGCTCCGAGGTAGCGGGCTGGGTCAGACACGTCACAGTCTTGTTTCTAAGCACACATTTTTCCCTGGCCCTTGTCAGCACTAGCAGAAGTGGTTTCAAAGAGATATTAATAAAAGATGTGCTGTGAGCACGCTGCTGTTTATCTTTACCTAACTTACATTATTTACACAAGCAAACACTATGCATGGTATATTTAAACACCCTGTTTTACTTTCTTATTTTATTTATACCTGAGGCATCCCACATTTATCTTAAGTTTTGTTTCCCTGCAACTTTAATGCCTGAAAACACTAGTTTTCAAAAAGCAGGAATTTTATCCACCATTTTTTTGCTAACCTTGTCATGGTGCCTTTATTGCTCTTTCTCTTTTTTCTTGTGTCATCTCCAATTTATTTGTGCCCTCGGTATTGTGTTTTTAAAAGCTACATTTTTCTTCTTTTTTCTTTGTGATAGTCTCACTATGTCACAATCCTCCAGCCTCGGCCTCCCCTTAGCTGACACCACAGGCATGCACTGCTGCGCCCAGCCTTCGGGTTGGGCTGGATTGAACCCTGGTCTCCTATTGGCTCAGCCTCCAGAGTAGCAGACTCTCACCCTCCCATGCCATCACTTCTGGCCAACATCTCTATGTTTTAGTAGGTAATTTATATTTTTCCACAAGTGCAAGAGAATATACAGGAAAAGACAGATATGTCATGGGACACTCTGCCAGCATGGTTTTTTCACAGGACCGGTCAAGAACTGCATAGTTCTGCAGTAGATTGGACTGGTCTTCACCCACTGAAGTGTATCAGACCTGAATGGAAGAGAAGTGGTGAGATCACGTGTTTGCTTCAGTGTTTTAGTCCTGGAGGATCATAAGAGAACATTTTTGGAGAACTCAGGGGACTTTTGGACTCTCCTATCGATATGTAGGAATGAACTGAACAATTGTGAGGTCTTCTTGGCCCTGGTCTTTGTCCTTGCCCTCCTGTTACAGCAGAAAGCACTGTAGCACAGGAAGGCCTGCTTGCATGATTTACCTATCCCAGAGAAGTCACCTGGCACTTCTTATGGTTCTGTAGGCTGGAAAGTTAAAAGGCATGGCACTGGCATGACAGAGAAACCAAGACAACTCCACTCCTGAGATTAACAAACCCACTCCTAAGATAATGGTATTAGTTCATTCACGAGGGCAGGGTCTTCATGATCTAATCACCTTTTTTTTTGTTGTTGTTCACAGAGACTTTTGCTATGGGGCACATGCACTCGATGGAGAGACAGAGAGACAAAAAGCAATAAATCATCCCCCAGGGGGGAATGGCCACACTACAATCCCTTCTCCTCCACTCTCCTCTTAGGATCTTGGGCATGCATGCACACTTGCCCAGCATGTTTGAAGCCACCAGGTCTGGGACTTGAACTGCGGTCAGCCACATGGAAGTCCAGTGATGTAACCATTATGCCATCTGCTGGGCCCACTAATCACCTCTTAAAGTCCTCACCTCTTATTGCTACTATAATCATTAAACTTCAACATGATTTTTGTTGGGAACATTCAAACTATAACAATCCCCTAATATTAAAGGCAACTAAAATTTATACGGGAAGAAAGAAACAAATTAGAATACTTAGCATGCAGACGTCAAGAATCTGGGGAGGGAATGAGCAGTAATGGTGATGCAAACAAATGAGAATGCAGCCTGTGTACAGAATATCTTCCTCCTCCTCCTCCTCCTCCTCCTCTTCTTCCTTTTTTTTTTATTAAAGTATATTTATTTCTCCCAGGAGGGAGACAGAGAGAGAGGGTGAGAGAGGCACCCACCCAGGTCCTCACGCCACAGTCCATCCCCACTCTCAGCCAGCAGAGACGTGGACACGGGAGTGGGGCCTTGAGTGTGCAGGTGTTGGGAATTGTTAAGAATGATAATAAGCTTAGTGAGGTGGATACCGATCAGGGAACTAGCCTGGATCACAAACTTTAGGATGGCCATCCATACTGACAACTCCCTGTAGCATGAGAGCCATAAGAAACGAGGATTAACAAATAAAAAGGGGTCTTAGGGCACTATTTCAGAATAAATGAAGGATCTAAAGCAAGATAAAAGGGGACCTGGGAAGGAGACTGACCAGCTCGCCTCCCGTGGTACTGGCCCATCCTGTCTGCAGAATGTATCTCTCTCCCTCAGTAAAGCTCAGCTTGTCTCTGGTCCTTCGATACTTTGCTGCGACAGGAAGACATGGACCACATACTTTATCAACCTAACACGGGAAACTCTGGGATGTGGGCCAGGCCTTTCCACGGGGGTCCGGCATTGCAGAGCCATGCATTACTGCTGCAGCGCTGTCGCTGGCTTGGGTGTTGACTTTCTGTGGGTCTGCAGTCTGAGCCTCTAAGCCCAGAGGAGACTCAGGAGTTTGTAGAGCTGGGAGAATCAGGTAGTAGTGATAAAGGGGAGACACAAGTACTGTTTCCTGAGAAGCAGGACTGCAGGTTAGTGTACAGGGTACTCTGGGAAGGGAAGCGAGGCAGGGCTGGATCGAGGGAGGAGCTGGACTGTAATACTGGCTTTCTTTTTGTAAAGAATTATTTATTTAGGTATCAGTAGTTAGCATAATGGCTAGGTAGCTGAACTCCCACGTAGTCGACCGCGGTTCGAGTCCCGGACCCGGTGGCTTAAACTCATGCCGGGTGCGTGTGCGTGCGTGCCCAAGATCCCGAGAGGAGAATGGAGGAGAAGGGATTGTGGCGTGGCCATTCCCCACCGGGGGGTGATTTCTTGCTTGCTTTCTCTCTGTCTCTCTCTGTCTTTCTGGCAAGCACACATGCCCTATAGCAAAAAACTCTCAAAAAATTATTTATTTAATTTCACTTATTATTTTATTTGCTGTAGGGCACATGTCCTCACCAGGGGGAGAGAGAGAGAGAGAGAAAGAGAGACTGAGAAAGCAAGTTGCTAGGTCTGAGACGAACTGCGATTAGCCATGTGGGGATCCTGCACCCCGATCACATGCCACCTGCTGCTGGCCCTATAATATTGCTTTGATTCCTGTCATGATTTCTTTTTCTAGTTTGGTCTGGAGGTCTCGCTTGAGAGTCAACATGAGCTTTAGCCCTGCTTGGACTGGAAATTGAAGAGATTTGCTCATGAAGGTTTACAGTGTATCTTTTACAGAATGCTTTTTTAACCCAGCTCTTGTCTAAGACCCACACGTCCTACTCGTGGTCAGGCGACCTCGCCAGGGCCCTGTGCTCTTGTCTGATCTATGTCCAGGTAATTCTTGCCGGCACAACCACTATCTGTGAGCGCACTCCCCAGGGCGCAGGTGAGATCCACGCGTGTGTGAGCAGAGAGCTGGGCCGGAGTAATGGTCACTAGGGGCACCTGTCCCTCCCCGGTTCCTGGACACTTGAGTTGTGCACGTCGCTGTATGAAGGTCGTTGATTGGCAGCATACACCGTGTTCTGGGGAATGGTGGTGGCCATCTGCTGTGACTGGCCAGGTAACGCTGTCTTCTCACCAAGTTGTTCAGAGCCTCTGGCAGGATGGCTGGATTTTGGTGGATGTTGACAGGCAATGTGGAGACTGCACTGTCACGGGTCAATTGTCACATCTCTACCCCAGTCCTCCTTGTATCCAGTCTTTTCTTTCAGGCCCTTGGACAACTAGCCACACCACTATCTGCTGTGCATGAGTTTATGTGCATTCTAACCCCGCTCACCCTGCGTGAGTCTGTGATGCAGCTCTTGTCTACCTGAGGCTGACAGCCGCATAGCAAGCCAACACATTTGTGAATGAAGTTTTATATAGTCACATCCCCTCTCCCAGCGTGGCCCAAGGTGTGAGCTGAGGGTGCAGCAGTGGTGGTGACCTGTGGGTCTGGACTACTGGCTCGTGTGGCTTGATTTTGTCCCCTGGCCTGTCTTGGGCTCAGTCCTGATGTGGTGTGCCGATATTATACCAGACTGCTACTAGACAGTTCTGGTCACACGATCACTTTGTTTCTGTTGGGGTCATAAACGTACCAGGAATTGTTTTTCAAAAGGCCTATAGTTCTCCACTATAGATGATCTAGTTATAAGGAGGTCTTCAAAAGGTTCACAGAAAAAAAATGTGTATTATGAAAAATATGCAAGTTGGGGCCGGCAGATGGAGTAGCAGTTGCATCACTGGACACCCACACGGCCAACTGTGGTTCAAGTCTAGGACCCACTGGCTTGAAACTCACGCAGGGAGCATGTGCTTGCATGCTCAAGATCCTGGAAGAGAATGGAGAAGAGATTGTGACATAGCCACCCCTTGGGGGTGATTTTTCACTTTCCCTCTCCTAGTCTCCCTCTTTTTTCTCCACAGTGAGCATACACACTCTAAGGCAAAAATCTCTCTCTCTCTTTCTAGAGGTGTGTGTGTGTGTGTGTGTGTGTGTGTATGAAATCCCTGCTTTTTATATATATGTATATATATAATATATATATATATGTACATTATATGTGTGTGTGTTTGTGTGTGTGTGTGTGTGTATGCAGGGATTTCAAATTTTGGAGGGCACCAAAATAAACTCTTACTTTAATTTCATTTTTTCTATGATGTTTATAAGGTTCCCTCAAATTTAACTTTAGGTGTCTGCTGTTGCCTCCATTGGACTCTGTAATAAACTCCACACGACGTATCCTCCCACCACACATGTTTTCTAATATGGGCTGAGGTTACACGGGCTGAGTGGCAGACCACTTGCACTACAGCTGAGCTAACTTCAGAGCCCTTCCTTAGTCCAGATCCTCCTCAGAGCTGGCAGTTTCATGTGTCTCCTGTATGTGGGTGACAGCAGTGTTTCCAGGTGTAGAATCTGCTGCCTTCGGACTCCAAAGAGACCTGACAGGCACCATGCTTCTTGCCTAGAGAAAAGTACAACATGCAATAAGGCGTGACCTAGGAGGGTTGTCTTAGAGTGTCCCATACCACTTCACTATTAAATGTTTTCTGATTAGGTAAGCCATTGAATCTTACGGAATGCACCTTTTACTCTGAAGCACATGTGGTTTTTTTGTTTGTTTGTTTGTTTGTTTTGTTTTGTTTTGTTTTGTTTTAGTGAGACCTTTGCTATAGGGTGCATGTGCTTGCTTGAGAGACCAAGAGACAGAAAGTTAGAAGTCACCCCCCAGGGGGGATGGCCATGAAGCAATCCCTTCTCCTCCACTCTCCTCTCTGGATTTTAGGCATGCGCACATACATGCCCTGCTTGAATTTTAAACCACTGGGTCCAGGACTTGAACTGCAGCCAACTACATGGGAGTCCAGTGATGCAACCATTACATTACCTGCTGATCCCAGCACATGTGTTTTTAGTAAAGCCTTCATTGTAGCAGTCAGGTTAGGTTTCTCTAGTTGAATTAGCCAACTGTAATGATAGAATGGTTGAGTAGAGTTCTGTGGAGTGTTCAGTTGGTCTAAACTTTTCTGGATTGTATTATGAAAGAGAGTGGAAGGGTTAATACAGCCGTGGGACAAAGCTGAAAGTTATACTCTTGACTGTTCAAAACCAACGTGGATAGATTTTGATACCTTTTCTTACAGAGTGGAGAAAACGAAGCATGTGCAAGATGAATAGCTATTATACCTGAAGCCATATTAATCTATAATAAAGATACCACATCTGGCACATCAGTTCCTGATTATGTGTGAGTCCACTGTCTCGCTCCAGGATGTTTGGGTTTTGTAGCAGACAGGATGGTAAACTAAACGGAGATAACGTTTACCTTTTTCAAGGCAGTAATGATTTTCTGCCATCTATTCAAGACCGTGAGAAAAACTGAGAAGCTTCTGCCTGGCTTCCTTTCTCTAGGATAGCTCTCATCCCACAAGAAGCACCCTGGGTTGTGCCTACTAGGTCTAGTTCAACTGCAAAGAAGGCATCTAGGGAAATCATCACTTGGCAAGTCTACAGACCCAGGAGGCGCACTGTCCCAAATCCGGATTGGTACTCCATTTACTAACCCTGTAGTGTGATCACACTCCTTGATGTCACTTTGGGTCTTATTGTATCAGTCTTACATCCAGCAATGGATCTGCCTGTCTCAGAAATACTTGTTTCAAACTGTTGGTGGCTCTAGTCTGCTTTGGGGAAGGACTTGGGAAGTGGCTGAATACACAGTGTGCTTGCAAGAGGTTGTGCGATTCTTTCTGGGGACTCAACTCTCCTTTAGTCACTGGGTTCCAGATCTGAAAACTGGCTCTGATCCTGAAACCAAGCGAGAAGGGGCAACGTGTTAATCGTATTGCCTATTCTCCACCTCTCCATCCTTGATGACTTCTGGCTGTGCATACTGGGGACATAGTTGGTGCCCATCCATTTCATCCCAAGGGAAGCCTTGGTTCTAGTGACCATCTCCATGGCTGTTGGCAGGTCATGCCTCTGGCTGCCACTCACTCTGAGAACTACGTCCACCTGACTTTTGGTAGTTAAGTATCATCATCTTTCTCTTTCGTGTTTGGGGTATTATTATCCCATTTCCTTGTGCAGTGCATTATGGAAAACATCTACTATTGAATTTCTTAGTAATGCTGGTGAATTTTCAGTTGCATCTTCCTAATTGTTTTGATAAGTGGGATCTTTTTAGAACCTACCTGTGAAAAAGTCACTTGATGGAATTTGAAGCATTGCTTAGCATATCGACCTTACCGGCCTTTTCAATCCATTTTTTTTTCTTCACCATCTGCCACAACAGTTCTGCCATTTTTACCTCACACAGTGTGCATCATCACTGTTTTCATACTTCTCTTCATGCACCCTCAGAATCTAGTTTGTGTTGTACTACTTCCCACTCCTAGATAGGCCCAGCGCTCCTTAGAACATCGTGACTTAACCCTAGTTACAGCCTAGTGGTTAGAAGCAGAGGAGAGGCAGGTACTGAAGAACTCTGCGCCCTCTTCAAGGCCTCCAAAGAGACACTGAACTACTTTACAGGTTCAGAGAGTTCAGAGGAGTCTGGGGATGAGATAAACTGGGAGGCATCTGCCAAGACATGCTTTTCTAGTATGTTAGGGTTTTATTTTTCAGGCCAGGGCCTGCTCTCCTTATGGGAGCCCTGTGTGGTATGAGAGTTTAATCTTCTGTCGCTCTTCGACTCAGTGGGTGAGCCCTAAGTTCAATAGTATTTTCTGCTCTTCTGCTTCAGGAGAAGAAAGCTTCCTTATATACTGCCAGGGAGGCCCTCTGCTTTCCATATTTGTTTTAATATATATATTTTTAATTAAACATGGAGGGCTAGCTCTCTGGTTAAGGCCACTGTATCCCATATAGCCAACCCTGCAGTTCGAGATCTGGACCTGGTGCCTTGAGAAATATGCCGATGGAGGGTGCATCTATGTCCAAAATCCAGAAAGGAGGAAGAGATGGAGAAGGGATTGTGTGTGACCATTCCTCCCGAGGGGTGCATTTTCCTCTCCTTTCTCTCTTTCTCTTTGTCTCTGATGAGCATATGTACCCCTTTGGCCAGATAAAAACAAAAAGCAGAAAACAAAAACAGACACATTAAAAAAGTTAGATTTGGGGCCAGCAGGTAGCATAGCGGTTAAGGTGCTTGGACTTAACATGGCTGACTGGTTTGAGTCCTGGACCTGGCAGCTTAAAAATCTCACCAGGTATGTGTGTGTCCAAAATCCCGAGAGGGGAAAGGAGGAGAAGGGATTGTGGCACGACCATCCTCCCTGGAGAGTGATTTCTCACTTTCCCTTTCACTGTCTCTTTCTCTCTGGCAAATGCACACACCTTATGGCAAAAACTCTATTAAAAAAAATAAAAATAAAAGATTGGTTTCTTCCTCCAAAGCACTGTCGTGTTTAGTCACAGCCCTGTGTTTTACTGTATCTGCACAACCTCACATGTCTGACATGCCTTACTTGCTAGGGTGTTTTTTTCCACTGAAACCCCACCCCAACTCATGTCCTATGAAGGTTTAATAAGTTCAAACTCTGTGCTGATGGCTGGGACTGTCTATGCTCTACCTGTCTCCAGTGATGGGGGTCTATCTTGCGTTGCCATCTGGGGGATGGGATAAGCTTTAAGACCCTACCACGGTCTTTCTCAGACCCATTCTGACGTCAGCTCTCAGAAGCTGGGGTAGTGGGAAAACTGATGTCGGCCTGGAGAGCAGCTTGCCAGTTTCCTGAGGAGGCTCTCCCAGCCCACACACAGAAGGAAGGCCCAGGAGTGGACTGGGAAGACAGAACAATCGGCCTTCCATGCACTCTTTAGAAAGACATTAGAACACCCCTGGAACTGGGTGGACCTCTGTCAACCAGGAACCTCTCACTAATTTGATGTTTCCTTCTTCTTTTATGTTTTATTTCAGTTATTTATTTCATAAGTGATAGAGAAAGAGAAAGAGAGAGCCAAGCATCTTTGAGCGTCTTCTTATTGCAGTCCTTCCCCCAGACTCCGGGGCGGCCAGGTCATGAGCACGTGTAGGCAGACCTGAGAACCAGCCTGTTCGCATTGACCTGGGATCTGAACCCAGGCCTTCCGTGGGACTCCAGGGTTGTACATGGGCACCGTGCTGTTTGCAGAACCACAAGTGGGCCCGATTTTTATTATTGTTATTTTTTGAGTGGTATTTGTTTTTCTTTATTTCTTCTCTGTGAGAGGAAAAGACATAACACCCCTAACAGACTCTTGGTGCCAAGGTCTAGCTCTGGCATTTAGCTAGCCTGGTGGGTATGTGCATGTCTGGAGTGGGCTCCAACTCGAACTAGAGTCTTCCCAGGGGACTACAGAATGTCATGTTTCACACTGTGCCACTATCTGTCCCCACTTAAATTTATTTTTATTTTTAAATTCTAGCACTGAGAGCAGCTGGTAGCATGGTGGTTAAGGGGGCTGAATCTCACGTGACTTAGCCTATGGCTCGAGTCTTAGACCTGGTGGCTTAAGATACATGCCAGGTGTGTGTGCGTGCCCAAAATCTCAACAGGAGAAATGGAGTAGAGGGATTACAGCATGGCCATCCCTGATGGGGAATGTTTCCTCGTTTTTCTTCTCTGTCTTTAGTGAGTACACATGCCCTCTAGCAAATTAAAAAAATAAAAATTCTAGCACCATTTCTAGAACAAAGAGTTGTCAATAAAATACTTATGAATTAGTAATATAGTGTAGGATTATGTACATGTGTATACATAATATTTCAGCTCTCCCCAAATCAAGCAAAGCTATAAATAATAAAAAAGTGTATAAAAAATAATTTAAACCCCACTCAGGCACTATACTCTCTCCTGGGTATTATGTAACTTGAGACATGAAAGCATGTTTGCTAGCCTAGATATAACCCTTAGTTCTGTATGAGATTTTACCATTGGTGATTCATTTTTTGGATACAAAGTTCCTTTTTCCAGAAGAAATGTGTAAAATGCAATGACTAAGGCATTAGTGATTCCTATATTTAGTAAGCAAATTTGATCACTTTGCTTTCTAAACTGTATCTAGCTAAGGAGTTGTAGGATACAGAACAGAGGTCAGATGACAGTGGAGCAGAAAAGTGAGGATGAGCACGGCACAGGTGCATACACTGGATGTGAACCAGTCTCAGGAGAAGGGTATAGGAAGATCCAATCTGGGGCAGAAGAAACCAAACAGTATGAAGTATGCTACAAAGATGAAGAGGTGGCTTCTGAAAATGAACTTCAGCTACTTTAGAATTTTGCCCTGGGCACTCCTCATTATTTCTGAATTTTCAATCCTCGTCCAATGCATTCATAAAGTATCATCTTTTCCCCATAGAAGGCTATAATATAGCAAATCAATTCAGGCCAGAAAGAAATCTCAATGCAAGCAATCTGGCGTCTAATCAGAGAACACAAGAAACTGGCCTACAATCAGAGAACACAAGATGGTAAAGGTGGCTGTTCTTTCAATGTCCTCTGAAAAACGTATTGTAGAACATCGTCCAACGCCTGGGACTCAAGTTCATGACAGCCAAATTGGTGGCAAGTCTCAGAACCAGACAAAACAAACCTAAGTGCCTCCAGATCACAGTCAGTGATTTATGTTCATATCTCTTCAAGACATCTTTAAGAACTAATGTTTTGTGGACCGGCAGGTGGCATGGTGATTAAGACACTGGACACGCCCACATGGCTGACCACAGTTCGAGTCTCTGACCTGGTAGCTTGCTTTCTCACTTTCCTTCTTTCTTTCTCTCTCTCTCTGTGTCCTTTGGTCAAATTAAAATAAAATGAATAAATAAAATTAAATGAATAAAATTTTTAAAAATTAATGTTTTGGTCCATGATTAAATATTATTTTTCTGTTTACATGCTCTCTGAGTAAAAGCACTTTAATTTTTAGTCAATAATACAGAAATTTCAAAAAAATTTAATATAATAATAGGATGTGCTGCTTGTTACTGATTTTTAGTTAATAAACATCTGAAAATGGTAGATCTGTGTTGTGATCACATCATGCCACATTCTTTCTCACCCTATTCCTTCTTTTTCTCCTAAATCAGCTGAAACAAACATTTAAAGATAAGAAAGGAGTTTTATTTTTTGATAATGCTTCTCCAGATTATATGTGCTTCTTCATTTGTAACTGTTCTTTGATTCTTTGTTTTTTAATTGCCAGAGGGTACATGGGGTTGCCAGAAAGAAATGGGGACAATGAGACACAGAGAGAGGAGGAGAAGGCACCTTCCCATGGGGCATGGATACACCACTATACTTTCTCCTTCATTTCTTCTGTTGGGATTTTGCGCGTGCATGCACATGTACCCAGTGTATTTTTCAAGTCACTGAGACTAGGATTCGAACCATGGTCAGCCATGTGGGGTCTAGCTCCCTTAACCATTAGGCTAAGTGACTGGCTCTTATTTTTTTTTTCAAGCAATAGGAAAATCAGTTATAACAGATTTAAATTTGAATGTAAAATATAAAAACAAGCAACGCAGACTGTGACCATGAAATTGAAATACGATCCCATTTTTAAATGTTAAGAAAAAGAAAGTTCTTTTTTCATAACGATGTAGTTCACAGATACCTCTTTCTCCAAAAACAAAAATAGAGCCTTTGAAACACAAGGGTAATTCAACAGCACAAATTCTGCAGAAAAAAAAAATCTATTTTATATCTGCCAGACTTCCCTAGAGAAAGTAATAGAAAGAACTAGTAAGGAACAAGCCTGAGGCATCTGTACAGATACTTCTCTCCCTCGTGTCACAAAATCACAGTGTGGTCTAAATCACCTGGGAGCCAGCAGTGCCATGCTGAAAAAACTCTTGGCATGAATTCAAGTAAATAATTTATACAATTATTAATACTACTCATTAGAATCTTTGTATTTTATCTGAGTCAAAGAGGCCTTTTTAATTTTTTTTTTTAAATAAAAAAGACACGGTCTCACCCTGTCTTTAGCCTTTAGCCTCAGCCTGTGTGCTACGAGCACACACCACCATGCCTCTTTTGGATTGGACCGAGAATTGAACCCGGAGCAGCCATGTGGTCCTAGCCGTGCACCACAGTGTCTTAGTGGCATGTGCCATTGCAGCTGGGCCCTAAATAGGATTATTTTGACATATTCTTCACCTGAATAATGATTATTACTTATACTCATAAGATCTCTTTTCAGGACATGCCTAGAGAACCTAGAATTAGAGAATAAATCTAATCTGGTATGTATAAAACAATGCTTCCCACAACTGGGAATTAAAAAAGAATCCTGTAAGTTTATAGTGACAGGGAAGATATTGAATAAATCTGATAATCAAAGAACTTTGGAGAAGGGAGAAAATTTACAAGAGTTTAAATGTAACTTAGAATTTTATCAGCTAAAGAAGACTGATCGATATGCAGTTTATAATTCTAAGATTAACTTAGCAAACGACCTGGCCCATGTATGAGTGCCCCACTCTCATGGAGAGGTAGAGGAGAAGGGACTGTTGTGTAGCCGTGCCTCGCCGGGCACGCTTTCTTCCACTCCTTCTGTCTCTCCAGCTCTCTCTGTGCATGCCCTCTGGAGAACAAACAAAAGTCAGAGCTGATGTATGTTTTAGGTTTCCTTGTCACGGAGTTCACATAGTTCCCAGGGAACTAAAATCACTCCCACTCGCTGCTTTGCCTTAACATGAACACAGTCATAGCACACCCTAAGTCAGATATGATCGCCTCTGCCAGGCTATTCTGAAAAATACGGCTTTGGGTTATAAACTTGAGAATCATTAAAAAATGAGGACATGCGTGGTTCTCATTTCGCATGCAGTCTGCACAATACGGTATCTGTAGTTCTGGAACATTTTATACAAAGGGCACATTTCACTTTAGGATCTGGAAGGAGCAATTTAAATAGCACTTCAGTCCATGTGGGTTATCATAGGACATTGGACAAGAACTTGACAGCCGTGTGTGCACATGTGTGTATCAACAAGCAGGGCGGTCAGTTTGGCAGCCACGTGCCAGGGCCTATGCTGGCTTTGGCTTAGCCACAGGTCCCTCTGTGTACACCAGGCATGTGTATGCGCCTGCTGTGTGTATGCGCCAGACGTGTGTATGCGCCAGGCGTGTGTATGCGCCAGGCGTGTGTATGCGCCTGCTGTGTGTATGCGCCAGGCGTGTGTATGCGCCAGGCGTGTGTATGCGCCTGCTGTGTGTATGCGCCAGGCGTGTGTATGCGCGTCTGCCTGACTGGCTGGGGCTGTGGGAGTGTTGCAAAGTGAAGCTTTTGTTGGAGGTACTTGTCTCTCTCTCTCTCTCTCTCTCTCATTTCTCTCTGTTATGAACAAAATAAATAATAAATAAACTTAAAAAAATAATTCATTGGCATGAAAGATGAGCCTTCCATGAACACCAGTCAATGTCAGCAAACCTATCAATGCCCTTTTCACGTCAAAGTCAGCTTTCAGGCTGATCTGTGGACGAGTGGCCCATTTCTTATTTTTACACGGCGATTTCTTATTGAACAACCATTTTTTTAGAAGACTCTGGATTTATAAGGATTTCTCTCCTTACATTATCCTTTTTCACACCATTAGGATACATTAATGTACTGTTGAATAGCATCAGTTTCCAAACACCACAAAGTCAAGGAAAACAAAAACATGTTTGACTATTCCTTCTTTGAAAATGGCATCACCACACATTTTCCGGCTCATAAAGCTCAGCGAGCTTATCTCATTTCATCGCTTCTTTACTTTGAGCAGTTTTTATGTGGGTGCATTTTCTGACAAGGTGTTCCATGAACTAACTGGGTGACAGTTTCAATAAGCCGTACAGCCACCGCTCCCCTGAAACGTCCTCATCCCTTCATCCCCTCTCCTGCCATGACCTTAAATAGCTCCTCTCCTTTCTCTAAAGAAGCAGTTTTGCATTTGCTCTGCATTACCTTACTGTCGTATATTGGTGTCTTATGGATTTAATGAAAATTCCCAATGGAGATTTGCCTGATTTACACTGGAGGTAATGTTGTGCTGTAGTTTCCAGCATTGTTTTATTTTAATTTTTTATGGTTTTTTTTGGAGAGGTTTTTGCTACAAGGCGCGTGTGCTCGCCAGAGAGAAAGAGAGAGACAGAGACAAAAAGCAAGAAATCAACCCCCACGGGGGATGGCCACATCACAATCCTTTCTCCTCCATTCTCCTCTCAGGATCTTGGGCACATACGCACACGTGCCCGACGTGAGTTTAAGTCACCGGATCCGGAACTCAAACCACAGTCAACTACATGGGAGTTCAGCGACATAGCCACTACACTAACTGCTGGTCCCTGGGATTATTTTTTGAAACTTTTTATTTAGATATAATGTCTAGATTGTAGAAAAGTTACAAGAATAGTAGTATAAGAAACTCTGATATACCCTTCTCCCCTATTCATCAGTGTGCTGACATTTTGCCCAATTTGCTTTATCTATCTAATTTTTTTCTGAACTGTGATAAATTGGGGATGTTGAGCCTATTTACCATGAAATGATTGTGTATTTCCTAAGAACAGGAACTTTTACATAACTACACTACAATTCTTACTTATTTATTTTGAGAGCTTTTTGTAAGGCACATGTGCTCAATAGAGAGAGATAGAGAGACAGAGACAGTGAGAGGGAAAGTAAGAAATCATCCCCGGGGGGGGGGGGCATACCACAATCCTTTCTCCTTTGGGGATCTTTGACAAGCACACACATGCCCCCAGTGTGAGTTCTAAGGCACCGGGTCCAGGACTTGAACTGTTCGACCATGTGGGAGTCCAGTGATATAACTACTACACCATCTGCTGGGCCCACTACACTATAATTCTTTGTTTTATTTTTTAAAGAATTATTGTACTTAATTCTATTCATTCATTCATATATTTTAATTTGACCAGTGAGAGAGAGAAAGTGAAAAAGCAAGCTGCCAGGTCTAGGACTCAAACCGTGGTCAGCCATGTGGGAGTGTCCAGTGCCTCAACCATCATGCCACTTGCTGGTCCCCACTGCACTATAATTCTAAACATCAGAAATTTCAACATCAGTGCCAAATATTGTTTGGCAGTCCATATTTAAATAATTGTCAATTGTGTCATACATGTGTTTTGTAGGCACTTTTTTGCATGAAAAGTTCATTTAAGCATCATTTATTGTGTACCTTTACTTATTAAATTGCATTTGTTATTTTTTAATCCTTAACCTTTATTCCTATGACATTTTTGAAGAGTTCAGTTACTTTGTAGAATGTTCCTCAATGTGGATTTGTCTGGTGTTTCCTTATGATGAGAGTCAAGAAACAGATTTTGTGTTCTTCTCAACATATTATATAATAATAAAAAAAGATGCTGCTATCTTCCAAACAAAAATTTTTTCAACTTATTTTTGTCATAGAGCACATGCACTCACTGGAGAGAGATAGAGAGAGATAAAGTGAGAAATCACCCTTGGGGGCATGGCCACACCAATATCCCCCCTACTTCATTCTCCTCTTGGGATTCTCAGCACGCATATACCCTCACCTGGTGTGTTTTTCAAGTCACTGGGTCTAGGACTCCAACTGTGAAGTTGGCCATCTGGAATCCAGCCCCAGAACCACCAACCACCTGTTGGCCACCACAGTGAGATTTTTTTTTTCTTACTTCAGTAAAGTATATATTTTCCTTCCTTCCTTCCTTCCTTCCTTCCTTCCTTCCTTCCTTCCTTCCTTCCTTCCTTCCTTCCTTCCTTTCTTTCTTTCTTTCTTTCTTTCTTTCTTTCTTTCTTTCTCTTTAGAGGTTTTTGCTATAGGGCACGTGTACTCGCCAGACAGAAAGAGAGAGACAGAGAGACAGAAAGCGATAAATCACCCCCCAGGGGGGATGGCCACACCGCAATACCTTCTCCTCCATTCTCCTCTTGGGATCTTGGGCACGAACGCACACGCGCCCGGCGTGTTTTAAGCCACCAGGTCCGGGACGCGAACTGCAGTCAACTATGTGGGAGTCCAGTGACATAGCCATTACACTAACTGCTGGTCCCTCTTTTTTTCTTATTTAATCATGGTACATCTTACATTATACAACATGAATTCTTTTCTATCTTTGT
Source organism: Tupaia tana (assembly GCA_026018925.1). Taxonomy (NCBI): domain Eukaryota; kingdom Metazoa; phylum Chordata; class Mammalia; order Scandentia; family Tupaiidae; genus Tupaia; species Tupaia tana. The sequence goes on from JAKSZU010000002.1 coordinate 146,685,825, forward strand.
CCCTTGAACAATAAATGAGTAGCCCAGACTACATCAAAGTGTCTTTAATGAGGTCACAGTTTCTTTTGAATTCCCAGCCCAAAAGATCATATTTCAGCCTTAATCTGTTTTCCATTCTGCACCACCTTACCCCATGGACCACTCCTGTTAGAGAACCTCCCTAGGTGTCTACAGCTTCCCTCTCTCCTGAGTCTCCTAGTACATTTCTGGAGATACCTCTTCTTTTACTGGCTAATAACCCTCTCAAGAACCTGTGACTCCATTCTTCCGCAGACTCTCCCTGAATCATCCCTTCACTTTCTCTCAAATTATTATAGTGTCTTCACTTAAGACTTCCCCCGGAAACTCCAGACCTATATTGAGGACTGCTTTCTGGAGGATTCCACTGTGAGTTCTTTTTTTTATTTTTTTATTTTTTGAGAGGTTTTTCGCTATAGGGCTTGTGCACTCACCAGACAGACAGAGAGAGACAGAGAGGTAGAAAGCGAGAAATCACCCCCCAGGGGGGATGGCCATGCCGCAATCCCTTCTCCTCCATTCTCCTCTCGGGATCTTGGGCACGCACGCACACGTGCCCAGCATGAGTTTAAGCCACTGGGTCTGGGACTCGAACCATGGTCGACTACGTGAGAGTCCAGCGACATAGCCATTACGCTAACTGCTGGTCCCCCACTGTGAGTTCTTACAACTACCTCAGAGTCATCTTGTTCCTCACTCCAACCCTTCTTCACTTCCTGCAATTCCCAACCTGGGCAATGGCGTCCAACCACTTACCTGAGAGTGAAACACCAGGACTGCATTTCTCCATCGACGTGGGACACTCAGGTGCTTCCAGCTCCCGGGAGCACGGTCCTGCAGCTCCAAACTCATGCCTCCTAGGAGTTCAGGTTGTGTTCTTTCCCGGTGAATGGCTTTTATCCACTGACTGGTCCCCGGGGGTGCCTTTCTGGGAACCCCTCACAGCCTTGGCTTGGCCTCCACACCTGCACCCAGTTGTTTTAGTCTCTGAGGAATCACCCTGTCACCCTCGTCACTGACAGGAGGGCTTCCCCCAGAGGACCCTACTTGGACATCTCTCAGTCTCTTTCCAAGAGAACTCAACATGAAAGACAACTGCAAATCTGCTGGATTTAGAGGAAATAGAGTTTGGGGCTTTGGTAGGAAATTATACCTAGAACAGCGTGTCAGGGAGAAGGAGAATATCCGTGTCTGGGAGCTGACTGATAACCACTGTGAGCAGCACCCCACCCGAAAACACTGAACACGGCAAAGCTCCACCCCGCCTTCCTCCCACCATCCAAAGAGGTAGCCCCAGACAGAATCCGCCGGTGTGCTTGTCCATCCTGTTGTTACAGCAGAGTATCATGTACTGGGCGATTTCGAGGGGAGGGAATTTATTTCGTACTGTTCCGAAGGCTAGGAATTTCAAAACTGAGGGGCTGGTCTCTGGCAAAGGCCTTCCTGCTACAGCAGCTACAGCATAACCTGGCAGAAGGCATCACAGGAGTAAGAGAAGGCTGCTTTCAAAGCAAGCCACTCTCATGCTAATCCCTAAATCCATGAACCCATTAACCCATTCATTCATGAACGAATCCCTTCTTAAAGGCCCCACCTCTCTACTCTATTAGTGGCAATTAAATTTCAACAAGAGTTTTGACAGAGGTGCTCAAATCTTAGTAAACCGAAAAACACACGAGCACGGAGCCCCGGGGTAATGAGACTACCCTGTCACGTCTGCCTTTGCCCGCTACCTCTCCGTGCTTACCTGTCTCGGAGGACTTGGCCCCATGAAGTGCTTGGGTGACGCAACTTTTCTTTTTCTTTTCAAGACACAGTCCACCCTGCTGCAGTCCTCCTGCCTCTGCACCCTGAGTTGCTGGAACTGCAGGAGCACTCCACCATGGCCGGCATTTAGGGTGGATCAGGGATCAGATCGAGGTCTTCCCCGTGGTCTCAGGCTGCAGAGTACAGTATCTTAGCTGGGTGTGACTGAGAGCAGATATTGAAACATTTTAAGATTCGTTTTTAAAATTCAGGTTCTAGAAGTAAAAATGTCTCCCCCTACACTTTCAAAATACTGCCATGATTGGTAATATATTGAAGCGTTATAATAGCAAGTCCCATTCTAAGTAGATTTATAAAGCTAAGGAAAAACACAAGTGACTTCAATAAATGAAGAAAATAAGTTATTAAGTGTATTAATTTTATTGAGAGAAATTTTTGCTATGGGGCATGTAAACTCACCAGAGAGAAAGAAAGTGAGAATCATCCCCCGGGGGAGATGACCATGTCGCAGTCCCTTGGGATTTTGGGCACAGGCACACGCACAAAGGAGAATAGCATGGGTTTTAAGCCACTGGGTCTGGGACTCAAACTGTGGTTGACTATGTGGGAGTCCAGAGACATAACCATTATGCCATCTGCTGGTCCCTACTTTTTATTTTTTATGTTTTTTGGAGAGAATTTTGCTATAGGGCACGTGTGCTCACCAGAAAGACAGAGAGAGACAGAGAGACAGAAAGCGAGAAATCACCCCCCAGGGGGGATGGCCACACCGCAATTCCTTCTCCTCCTTTCTCCTCTCGGGATCCTGGGTACGCACACACATGCACCCGGTGTGAGTTTAAGCCACCGGATCCAGGACTCGAACCATGGCCAACTACATCAGAGTCCAGTGACATGGCTATTACACTAACTGCTGGTCCCCTATTTTAAAATTATTTTTAAAGAGATTTTTGCCTTAAGGCACATGCACTTGCTGGGGAGAGAGACAGACAGACACAATGCAAGGGAAAGCGAGAAATCACCCCCCAGCGGGAATGGCCATGCTGCAGTCCCTTCTCCTCAGGGATCTTGGGGGCAGGTACACACACATACTTGGCGTGATTTTCAAGCCACTGGGTCTGGAACTCAAACTGCAGTCAGCCATGTGGGAGCCCAGTGACATAACCACTCTGCCATCTACTGGTCCCACAAGTATTAATTATTAACTGTACTAAAAGTGGACTTGCGGGTGTGGGGGCACTCTGGCTGCAACCTCTGTCACCTCACTGATCGCCAGGGTTGATTTGGCTGATCTGGCTCGCTAGACGGGTGTCCCTTCCCTCACTGCTCCGTGTGCATCCCTCCCCAAGCCATGCACTCCGTGGAAGAGTGACCATCCCCTATCTGGGAGGACCGTTCTTCCCTCAAGGGTACAGGAGTAGCTGCACCCCTGCGAGAACCTCCAAACAAGCTCTCAGAGAAGGACTTGAGGTCAGCTCGTGGCCTGGTGGCTAAGGGAGCTGTACACCACACGGCTGACCTCATGGTTTGGGTGCTGACCTGACAGCTTGGAAACACGCGGGGCATGTGCGTGTGCATGCCCAACGTTCTGAAGAGAGGGGACAATGAAGAGGAAGAAGGGGTGCAGAGTGCCCACACCACATTAGGGCTCTTTCTCCCTCTCCCTCTCTCTGCTTCTGGGAAGTGCACATGTACTCTGGCAAAACATATTTTTAACAGTGGACTTTGTATTAAATGTTTCTACAATTTTTGAAGCAATTATGAAGGGGGACATATTATCATTGGTTCTATTTGTAGGCCTGATGATATTTTACATAACTATGGATATAGTTAAGCGTGATGAAGTACTAGAAAGTTCACCATTCAATCTGAGTATTTGGAAGATACCTAAATAAGGGAATGATCGTCCTACATACCCCTTTGCTTTAGCTGAAGCAAGTTTCTTGTTTTCATTAAGGCCGGATAATGATTATACCGAATCTATTTATTAGGGATGCTCTTTATTATATGTATGTCCAGTTTAAATAGTTTTACACCTTACTCTTTTGTCAACTTTGTAGTTCATGTTAATAAAAGATTAAAAATAAAACTACATTTGCGTTCTTCTTATGTGACAGGTATTATATAAAACACAAACTGGGTTAGAATTCAGAGCATGTTTTCTGCCCATTTAATTGCCACAACATTACCTTTCTGAAACTATGCAGATTTTATTTGAATCCCAAGGAATTAAAAGTGGAAGAATATTCAGCAAGGTTTCAGTGGATTCCTTAACTATTAGGACATTTTCATGGGGTTTTCCTAGTTGATAATAAACAACTGGCTTTTACTTTTGAACAAACCACCATTTCTTGACAAGGCTTAGAATCATATTCCAGTTTTAGTTTTCTTTCACCTAAGAAATAGATAATTTGTGGTTTTATAAATGTGTAGGGGGAGGATAGCTTATGCCTAGTTTTCTTAGACACTGTTCTATATTTTCTTAGCCACACTTAATATGGTTTTCTGATTTCTATTATTGTAGGTTTACAAAAATGTTTTTCTCTTTAGACTGAAAACAGAGCTAGGCTATTCTCACAAAGTTAGCATGTTGAAGAAGTCCCGGTTTCCTATTAAAGATGGTAGTCGATGTCAATTTTCCAAGCCTAGAACAATATCTCAGCACCAGAAATATACAAGGAAATATATGAAACATCCAGAAACAGCTGCCGGTCCCCCGTGAATACTCTGCAATCAATCTGTGCTATCATAAAAGAAGAATAGAGGTCTTTGCTTAGAATTACTAGTGCACAGTACCTCATTAACTAACCCAGCCAATCAATTAGAGTCGCTGAAAGGAGCAGGATAGGACTTTGGGGGAATATAACCATTTTCCTCATTAAGTGCTAACAAGCCAGTGCTCATACTTTTCTGATATCATTATGTTCTCTACATTTCCTGCCTGCCCATTAACTCTAATCCTAATAATCACATATCTGCCTCCAGCAGCCTGTCTTTTTAATTTCCCTACTATATCACTTTTCAACATATTTCCCAGGTAGTTACAGATTTCCTTCCTTCGGCAACACTGTCAATCCAAAATAATCTTCCCCTTCATTTGTGGACCTGCTTGACTCTTTGAAGCAGTATGGTAATAACGTGCACAGTGGAAAATTGGAGTGAATATGCAATGAGCTGCGCTGGAAATTGGGACAGCGACGAGGTGTGTCAGGAATGTCAGGACGTGTGCGAAATGGGCTGCTCTGCTTGGCGTGAGGCGGCTCGCTAACTAATCCGAGAGGAACCCCTGTCCGTTGGCAGCAGGCCTTCTGTTTACTTAAGGAACTGTGATGAGGCCCATGCTGCAAAACTTCCTCTGGGGTCTCCGTCACGTCCGTCCTCTGGCAGAGATCCTTCACATAGTTCAGATAGGGGAAACATATCCATGAAGGGATGCTTCATATTTACATTTAAATGTGTTTTTCTCTTAAATGTGCGGTGTTTTCATTTTATTATCTATGAGTACATTTAATCACTCTACATTTTTACAGTGAACACTACGCTTTTTTCCCAGCATGAACACGGTGCGTATTAGTCAAGTGAAAGACATTACCACATTAGCATCTACATTACCATCAGCAGATAGCTTTTCATTTTGTGTCTGTTAAAGGCTTGTTTCTTCTCTGATCCCCTCACTCCCAGCCCCTGTTATCCACCCAACATCCCTGTCTCTAGTACCTACAATTACACCTTCTAATCTTTAGTGACTGCCATAAAATGTATCATTCCATGCATACTGAGAGTTTGCAGTGTTTCTATAGTCATACGTAGGAAGTATTTGCATTTGAATATAAGTCTGAAGCCCACAGTATTGCATGTGAGCTCACGTCCTTTGGTAATACAGTTTCTCATTTTCTCCTTACTCTCAGCTCTCCTGATCAATCTGTCTCTTTTCATTGAAGGATTTCTGGTCAAATTCTGTAGATAGTTAGGAACACTGCAGGCTATCTTTAGGATGCTAGCATGCTCTCATAGGGGTCAATGCTCCCATGTAGGAATTATTTAGAACTATGAAATTTGCCAGGAAGTTCCACCTAGAACAGTCATTTTTGTGTGTTTTTCTTTTCATTCTTCCAATTCATACAAATTTTTCTCTTTGTGTGCTATTACTACCATATAGAAAAGTACAATAAAATTATTAGTAAGGTTAAATATCAGTTGAAATCTCTTATCATGTAAATTTTTTTAAGAGAGAGATTTTTGCTACAGGGTGTGTATGCTTGCTGGAGAAAGAGACAGAGAGACAGAAAGTGAGAAATCACCCCACAGGGAGGATGGCCACGCTGCAATCCCTTCTCCTCCGTTCTCTTCTCTGGATCTTGGGCACGCACGCACAAACCCAGGCTTGAATTTTAAGTTGCCGGGTCCAAGACTCCAACCACAGTTGACTACGTGGGAGTCCAGTGACATTACCATTACACCATTTGCTGATCCCTCATGTCATTTTCAGTATCCTTGGGGAGGACACATTCAGATATCCACATAGCTCACAGAAGGGCTGGCCAGGCGCTAAGAAACTGGAAACATGATTATTTGGCCTGAATTATTTAAATGATTCCTATCACTTCCTGGATTTGCCTTATCTACAGACATCTTCTCCAGAAACCCAATAAATGATGGCTGCTACTCTGAATAATACATGGTAAGTGACTAAGACTAATATTACTCCCATGAGGGGCTCACATGAATTTTAAATATGATATCATTCAGCATGTTGACAATGGGCATCTTTTGTAGTCCATCTTTACTCAAGTCCGTGTTACGAAAGCAAATCAGATGGGGGGGGGGTCTCACTAAAACCTCAGCCCTGTGATCAGAGAAATCGCACATGTTTAGTGGGAGCAATTGTTTCCAAATAACAGAATTCTTTAAACAGAGGCCAAAGCGTATACTGTTGAATAACTAGAATACACAGAAGTGGAAGTCCCATTTATTTACAAATCCGAGTTACCTAAAATGATGAAGTGAATATTTAATAGAATCAAAATCTCCAGATAAGGTTTACTATCTGTTGACGAGGATGTGTATGGTGGTCTCAACTGGGCTGGACTGAGGTGTGTATCATGCTGGGTAAAGTCTCTTCACAATCTAGATGATGTATAGCGATTTAATGAATGGATAATAATAATAGTAAAAAAGACATGACTCCAGAGAATCACAAAATAAAAATAAAATGGCACAGTATGAGTTAAAAAAGGCAAAATACACAATATTATTTAGGTTGCACTCTATTTTAATATTAAATTGCACTTTAAATGGGAAGTTGGAAGAAAAAGAAAGAAATTACCCTTTTTTTTAATTTGCAAGGGGACACATGTGTTTGGCAGAGAGAGATGGACAGAAAGGAGAAGTGGGAACAAACATCACCTCTTGGGTCGTGTCTGTACTGCAATCCCTTTTCCTTAATTTCCCATCCTGTCGGGATTGGGGGTGTGCACGCACATGGACACAGTGTGTTTTTCAAGCTGCCAAGTTCAGGATTTGGACTGTGGGGCTCTGTGGGCCCAGCTTCCGTAACCACTAGGCCACGCGGCCAGAACCCTGCCCGGGTCGGGGAAATGTGCTGTCTGTCCTAGCACTCCCAAAGAGCCGTCGTGGGTAGAGAGCCGGATATGAGCAGCAGTCCTGAGGCAATGGCGGAAGGACCTCTGCGTCAGTTAATCACGGCTCATCGGGGGGTACAACCAGACTCTCTCCAAGACTCTCCCAGCACCAGGAAGGGGAAGCTTATCTCATTTTTATGATTATTTTTTTTATTACCTAAGATTTCTTCAAAAAAACCTAGGGAAGGTTTCTATCTTCCCTCCTGCCATTGCGCATATGCACAGGAATTCACCCCAGGATGCTTGGTCAATACCCCTCTTCCCACTCAGGGCTATGAACTGATTGGGCAAAATCATCCCTATGCACATGCTCATACCGTCAAGGTCCACACTGGGCGAGTGTGACCGGGCAATCAAATTCTCTTACCTGACGAGAGTACGCAGGCCCAGCTAAAAGCCCACAAATACGAAGGCGCTTCAACGACAGACCTCCCTTCCTAAACATCCACGATGCAATCCCACAGTAAAAGTAACACTTAACCCTGTGCCCAGGACAGTTGTCCTCAGACAGCTGCCCACTGCACACCTTTCTAGGGTGGAGTTGAAGATCTTCATTTTTCTACTAAAAACATCTCTTCTCATACTTTACTTGTGTCTGTGTCTCAGGGCGGGTCTCTAACCTTAGAGATCTGGACCCAAGAACAGAGTATTTTGCAGACGGCAGCCCAACTTCCCTTTCTGACAACAAGGCCTTGGTGTTGTTTTGGTATACATGTTTCCAGATGCTTTCCCCTGCACATATATTCTTACTGAATCACTACGAAAGCATCGCTATGAGAACAGAAGTATAACTACTTTTTCATATTCCAAATTCTTTCCCAAGGGCCTGGGTGAGCCGCTGTTCCCGCATTAACAGGCCACTCCGGTCGTTGAGGGTGGGATGCTTCCTGCACGCTGTCGTGGCTTAGTATTTGTACAACACATGGTAAAAAATAGCCTTCTTATGTCTGTTAAAGTGACGCACAGACATTCCATAGCTGATTTTCTTTTGGGAACAAAGACCTTGTATTTTTGCTTTGTAAGAATTTTTGACCAATTACTAACCTGAGAATTTCAAACTCACCAATATCTCCTAAGCCTCCATTTCCAGGTGTCTCCCCCCCACCACCACCACCCCCTGGGCTGGGCCCATGTAAGACTCCTTCTGCCGATGGACAGCACTCCTGGTCTCAGAGCTAGGTAAAAGGAACCACTGTGTCTGAGCATGTCTGCTTTTCTCCTGTGCAATGTTGTGGAACGCCATGCAGAGAGCAAACCAAGTGAATGACTGTTTCTGCAGAGCATGGTCACTTCCTTGGACAACTACAGAGCATTGCCGAGGACTGGATGTCTGTGTCCTTGAACATTCACACACTGACATATAAACATGCTGTTGTTTGGAAATGGAACCTTTGGGAGTGTTAAAAGAAAAACTTCAGACAATTTAATTTAGCGGAGTTGAATTGAACGAAAACGATTTCAATCAGGAAACCCCAGAGTGGCTTTCAAGAACTCCAGGTAGCCATGTGGTGGGGTGACATTTACGTGCAATAAACACAGAGTGATGTCCAACAAACAGAAGTGAGGGAGTGAGGTAACAAATAACAGGATTGGTTGCAGCTTGGTGTCTACCTGAGTGGACACAGACTGAGTGGGGGCCATCGGTGGCTGACTGAAGTGCAACTGCTGTGATTGGCTGTCACTTCACTGCTTACAAAGGCGGCAGACTTCTGAGTGAGGTCGTGGTTTACTTATGGAACGCAACTGGGAGTACAGAGGCCTTTTCAGGCCAACGAAGTGTAATGGGGGAAACTAAGTCATGAAGGGACCAGCAGTTGGCATAATGGCTAAGTCGCTGGACTCCCATGTAGGTGACGGCTGTTCGAGTCCTGGACCTGGTGGCTTAAACTCATGCTGGGCACATATGTGTGCATGCCCAAGATTCCGAGAGGAGAATGGAGAAGGGATTGTAGCGGGGCCATCCCCCCGGGGAGTAATTTCTTGTTTTCTGTCTCTCTGTCTCTCTCTGTCTTTCTGGCAAGCCCGTAGGCTTTATATCAAAAACCTTTCCAAAATAAATAGATAAATAAATAAATGTCAAGAGGCCACACCCTCATGAGTGGGACTAGTGGTTGTGTGCTGCCTCTCCCTCGTTCTTCACTCCGCACAGTGGGAGGACACTATGAGGAGGCAGCCAGGTGCAGACCAAGAAGAGGGTCTTCACGAGAAACCAACAAAGCTGGCTCCCATTTTAGCCTTCCTGTCTCCAGACCATGAAAGAAGTATTTCCTAAAAGCCGGTTTATGGTTGATATTGCAGTTCATGTTCCCATCGGCATTTTATATACAGCTTGGCTTACCATGTTCCTACAGTCTATAAGAAATTCATAAGTGTATATTTTACTGATACATGTTACTTCATTATGCAGAATTGGCAATTGCGAGATTGTGATATAATACAAAATATGTATTTTGATCTCTTCTCCTAGTTCCTGGACAGAGCTTCTGAAGGCCTTCCTTGGCATTCTCTGAATGATAAGAATGATAAAGATGAAGGGAATACCTTTTGTTATCCACAAGTCCCTTTAGACCACACCTGAGTTTATGTAAATGAGATGCTTTTGGAAAGCCTCTAAGGATGGGGAGTTGGTTGCTGATGGAACCAAATACATGGTTAAAGTGTTAAATGTTCAGCCAGTCCTCTGACTTCCACAGGCAAAGGGGATGGAGGTTGGTCAATCGCTAATGGCCAGTGGCTTAATCAGGCAGGTCTATGTTATGGAACTTTCATAGAGTCCCAAAAGGACCAGGTTTGAGAAGCCTCTGGTTACTGGACACGGGAAGGTGCCTGGAGGCTGGAAGCCCTGGAAAGATCATGAAAACTCCTTCTCCCACTCTCTGCCCTGTGTGTCTCCTCTCTCTGGCGATGACTTTTATAATAAACCAGTGATAGAGTAAAGTAAGCTGATTTCATGAGCTCTGTGAGCTGTTCTAATAGATACCTGAATATCAGGTAGAGGAGAGAGGTTGTGGAAACCTTCAGCTGTTTTTGCCTAGGTGGATGACATGTTCAGAAGGACCATTCCAGGGACAAGAAGGTGGCACAGTGGTAAAAGGCAGTCCCACATGGGAAGGTTCTTGTTCATGTCTGGAGAACTCCCTGAGAACTGCAGGCATGCACTTGTCCATGATCGGGGCTGAAGGCATTGGTGTGTGCAACTTGTAGAAGGTGTTATCTCACTCTCTCTCACACACACACTATAAGAAATAGAAAAAATAAACAAAGAAAGAAGAGAGAGAGAAAGAGAAAAGGAGAAGAAAGAATGAGAAAGACAGACAAAAAAAACCTTTAAAAGTAAAAACCCAGGGCCAACCCTGCGGCACAGTAGTTAGCACTGTGGTTAGGGAGCTGGACCCACATGGCTGGCACTCCCCACCTTCTCCACCTCCTGAGTCCTGACGGGACGGAGCAGTGCAGGGAAAAGAAGTGACCACGCCCTGCTGAGGGTCACCTCCTGCTCTTTCTGGCGATAAAAAACAAAGAAGCAGAAAGACCACTTAAATCCATAGAACAAATATAACTTAAAAACCCAGAACCAACTTTAGCAAAAGAGGGATTGGGCTAGATGATTTTGAAATGCATGATCATTAAACAGAGATATATGATTGTGGGATTTAATTTTATCTTCAAGAAAACTTGCTCTAGTTATGTGTGTGAAAATGCAGATAGTCTACCCCTCCTGTAGGAACTGTGGATTGTTTTTCTGTTTTAGTCCATCAGTTTAATTTTATAGACCTATAGAACTTAAAGTAATGTTAATATGCCATTTGGCAGGGACTTTTTATATGGAAAAATCAGATTTGTTAATTCTACATGTATCTTACTGTGTCTTCCCCATGGTAGGAACTTAATAAATATTTGGCAATTTAATAGAATTATTTATTATTTTTAATTTTATTTTTGCTATAGGGCACATGCGCTTGCCAAAGAAAGAAAGACAGAGAGAGAGAGAGAGAGAGAGAGAGAGAGATAAAGTGAGAAATCACCTGCTGGGGGGATGGCCTTGCTGCAATCCCTTCTTCTCAAGTCTCTTCAGGATGTGGGGCATGCACACACATGAACTTGGCATGTACACACATGAACTTGGTATGTTTTTAAACTGCTGAGTCTGGGCCTTGAAACACAGCTAGCTGGACATGTAAGATCCAATGCCATAACCTCTATGCCATCTGCTGGCCCTGAATTAACTTTTTAAAAGTTACTTGTTACGGTGTTGGACTCCCTGTGGCTGACTGTGGTTTGAGTCCTGGACCTGGAGACTTGGTTTCACACTTTTCCTCTCTCTCAATTGGAAAATAATAATAAATAAAATTAAATAATTATTTTAAAAAAGTTGTTTGTCTAGAATGGAAGAGCACGTTGCCCCTGTTTTTAATTCTTTCCTCCTCTTGAACAGTCACAGAGAACCACAGAGTTTACTCGTATAGAGTTAAACATTTTGGTGGTTTTGTTTACTTCTAAGCACTTCTTTGTGACTCTGATCAATGTGGTGAAAAGTAATTTACATTTGATGTGTGGCTTCCTTATCGTAACCAGAATGACAGCTGTCTGCGTGATACCTTGTTTAAAATAAACCATGAAGTTACCCCTTGCTTCTGCTACATGCTTTGTCTGAATACAATCAGATGTAAATATGGACCTGTAATTACTTTCTGTTCTGCTTCTCTGCATTTATGGTGCTAAGTAAATACAGACATTCCAACAAGCAAATAGCTACATGGTTATTTTACCTCCAATTTGGTGACAGAAAAAAAGATCTTTAAAAGATTCAGGGCTTAAGAGGTTGCTTCTACAAATAAAAAGACACTGTTAAAGGTTGTTTAAGTCATATATGGCCATCATTAATTCCTTTGGGGTCAAGCAAAGTTTGATCATTAAATGTCTGAGAAACTATGGAAATTCAACTCAATAGTGATTCTAGGTCTAATGAAGACATTTAATTACTTCACTATGAAAAAAATCATTTCACATGTTTAGAATCTTGAGATTATATTTTTAAAGCAAGGTAAAATGAGATGCATTTTAAATTAGGAAACTTTTTGTTAGTCTTTCTTAAAGCGTTATTCTCTTTGAGGTCTTCAAAGTAGACGGTATGTTTCTGGTATAGGATTATATAGGTCGTAATTAAGCAAAAGCCAGATCGAATGACCTTTGTCTAGAGATTCGGTAGGTTAGAAGGTATTTAACAGAGAATAAGTATTACACAGAAAAATTAGGATTTCTGGTAAACTTTAATGAAGTATTTATGTAGCATAAAGGCAAAGCATATCTCAAGTGGAGTATTACTGCTTAATATATGCAAAATCTGAACACCCTCGCCATCTGGTTGACATCTGACTGTCTGCTAATGTCAGCAATCTGATGCCTCCTGACCAAAAAAGACATGATACAATTTAAAGATTTAAGTGGTAAGGAAGATATAATTAATAGGAAATAATACTTCCTAAGGCACTTCAAATACTGCTTGCGTTTCTTATGTGTCCCCTTATCTGAGATGGAAGGAATTTGTAGACCCATAACCTTGTATAGCTTTTTATTTATTGGTTTATAAATTCATTTCTTGAGGGAATTTCAGAGAAATTCACTTGAAATGTCCTTTTTACCAGTATATGCTTATAGTCCCTATACTTTAGAAACGATAAAAGTTTTTCATTATTTTGTTAAAGTTATTTGGCATAAAAAACATTGATCACAACAGAAGACTGAATAGCAGAAACAAGTTCAGAAGGAAGATGGGAGAGGGGAAGTCCCTTGCACATAAAACAGACATGACATTTCAGCTTTTTAAAACAATGGCCCGAGCCTTAAAAAAGTTATCAGTGAGCTGACAAGTGACGTGGTGGTTAAGGTCACGGTTCAAGTCCTAGACTTGGTGGCTTACCTTCTCACTTTCTCTGTCTCTCTTGCTCTGTCCCTCTCTTGTCAAATTAAAACAAATAAATAAATAAATAAAATTGAATAAAATAATTATTTTTATAAAAGAAATGGCTATCAGCTATGAGTTTGTAAAACAACCTACTGGGGCCCGCAGGTGGCGTGGTGGGTAAGGGCACTGGACTCCCATATGGCTGACCGCGTTTTGAGTCCGGGACCTGGTGGCTTGCTTTCTCACTTTCCCCCCTACTCTCTTTCTGTCACTCACTTTGTCCCCCTCTGGTCAAATTAAAATAAGTAAATAAAGAAATAAATGAATGAATAAATTTAAATAAAATAATTCTTTAAAAAAGAAAAGCAACCTACTATACTAAAAAAAAAAAAGTACAAAAGGAAAAGTTAATTCCTGTGCTTAACTATGTTTTAGCCTGCAGTGGGGTAATTCTTGAGAATGAAACCTGCACTGAAAAATTTAATCTGCCTTTCACTCTGATTTATCAGCTTGGTATAACTTCGCCTCCTATAGTCATGCATTTATTTTTCTATATGAATGCAATGTATATAATTTGATAACAAATAAGGCATTCATTTTATGCCCACTTCACTATTATTATATAAAATTGTATAAAAACCTTGTTCCAGAATTAGATCTACCTTTACAGCACAGAGCTTGAGGTAATGTTTCATGTTACAAAGACAAGCCTAACCTTTTGCTATTTCCATATTCATTGAGCAATTTACTTTGGTTTTCTGCTTCTATTTTCATAATTTCTGATTTATAGATAACAAAAATCCATTATGTTGATATGGATATACTTAACTACATTGTAACTTATCTGTTGACAATTAGACTTAACAAAAACGTCATTTACATTGACTAATATGTGCGAGTATATCATTGTACTGATTTCAAGGATACCCTTTATAGAGTCCTATAGCTTTTTATTTACTTATTTTTAAAATTTTGCTGCAGGGTGTGTGCGCTCACTGGAGAGAGACAGAGGGAGAGAGAGGGAAAGTGGCAAAGCACCCACCACGGGATGCGGCCACGCCTCGTCCCTCCCCTCCACTCTCGTCAGGATTTGGGGCATGCGTGCCCGTGTGTCCGCCATGATTCTCAAGCTACCAGGTTGGAGACTTAAGCTACAAACTGGCTGTGTGGAATCCAACCACCTGCTGGCCCAAACCCACAGCTTCCTCCCAGAGCCCTCCTCACAGTGCCTAGGAGCATGCTAGCCTATGAATCTACACAGTTTAATGAAAATCATATCTATATCATAGTCTTTTGTTTAAGTCTTATAAATAAAAATTATTTTGAAAAAAAAAAAACCTCATTAACATTTTGATGATGTGACTAAGTTGACTTTTGGATTGTGTGACCAATGTGCACTATGGTATATTAAATAATAACATTATTACTATAAACATTTATCTCACAGGATACTATTTTAACCACTGTGATAGCTTTATATGTATTGGCACATTTAATCATCACTATAATGGCTGTGCCGTAGGTACTCCTTTTAACCTCATTTTAAACTGGATTAAGATACCTTCTGGCTGGGACCAGCAGTTGGTGTAATGGTGTGTCGCTGGACTCCCATGAACTTGACCGAGGTTTGAGTCCTGGATCCGGTGGCTTAAACTCACGCCGGGCGTGTGTGCGTGCATGCCCAAGATCCCGAGAGGAGATTGGAGGAGAAGGGATTGCAGCATGGCCATCCCCCCTGGGGGGTGATTTCTCCCTTTCTGTCTCTCCATCCTTCTGGCGAGCGCATGTGCTCTATAGCAAAAGAACCTCTAAGTAAGATACCTTTTGGCTAAGAATGTGGTTAGTTTGTGGCAAAGTGGGGGTTAAAATCCCTTTTCTTAAAAATATTTTGCTTCCATAAAACTATTTTGCTTTTATAATGTGAATGTGCTTTTCAGTTGATAAAACTATATTAAGTGACAAATTTAAAGTGTCAGTTAACATAATTTTGATGATTCTAGAGTCATTTGTTTGGTTATTTTAACTAGGCTGAAGGGAAACTTACGTGTTGGTAATTTAGTTATTATTGAGGAATTTTCATATTGTTTCGGATTCCAACAGTTTGTTTTCTTTCATTCCCCATAATGCGAATGTACAGCACTGTAGAACAAAGTTTTTCTGTAGAGACACATTTAAACTTTGTGGCCTACATAGTCGTTTTTATAGTCCTTAAAAATGTAAAAACTGTTCTTTAATGTATGCTTTTTTTAGAGTTTTTTTTTTTTTATAGAACATGTGTGTTTGTCAGAGAGATGGGGGGGGAGAGAAAGTGAGATAGCGCCCCCCAGGAGGGATGGCCATGTCACAATTCCTTCTCATTGATTCTCCTCTTGGAATTTTGTGCAGGTATGCACATGCAGCTGGAGTGTTTTCAAGCTGCAGGGTTTGGGACGTGAACTGTGCAGTCTGTCATATGAGATCCAGTCACCATAACCACCACGCCATCAGCTGGCCCGAAATATAAACTCTATTCCTAGCTCACAGAACTTATTGAAAAGAAGCTGCATTAGGACCAGCAGAGAGTGTAATGGTTATGTTGCTGGACTCCCATGTAGTCAACCATGGTTCAAATCCCAGACCTGGTGGCTAAAATAAAAAGAAAAGCAAAGAAGTTGCATGGACTCAAGTTTTCTCACCTCTGCTATCGAACTTAAATTTGGGGAGTCAGGTAAGAAACGCTGCATCAGCACAATTAAAATATGTGGTACCCAGATATAACAGAAAGTGCATTTCCATTTTTAGAAACATTGTCTTCTACTTTTTCTTTTCCCTCTTGAAAAGATTATGGTTTATTTTTCTAAATATGGTTGAAAAATTTTACATGTCAAAATCCCAATAAGGCTTTTTGTAGACATGGGCTTACTTATTCTAAAATTTATATGGAAAGAAAAAGGCCATGGAATAAATAAAACTATTCTGGAAAACGAAAATTGCATCTTGCAAAGGAAGAAAACTCTAAGACCCCCTGTACCTGATGGTAAGCCCTACACTGTAGATACAGCAGTGATGACATTACGGTATTGGCAGTGAGATGTAGAGCAATGAAACAGAACAGTTAATCCATACAAACATGCACAATTGATTTTTTACAAAAGTGAAAAAGCAATTCAGGGGAGGAAGGAAAGCCTTTGTAACAAATGGTACTAATAATTGGACACCCATGGAAAAAAAAATGAATCTCAACCTCAACCTCACACCAAGTATCAACATTAACTCAACATAAATTATGGACTGAAATGATAAAACGTTTAGGAAAAAGACTGGGTGCAGTGAAAGAGTTCTTAGACTTGACACCAAACACATAACTCATGGGAAGAAAAAAACTGATAAACCTCTTCAAAATGAAAAACTTTCAGGACCAGCAGATGGTATAATGGTTATGTCATTGGATTCCTACATGGCTGACCGTAGTTCAAGTCCCAGACCCAGAGACTTGAAACTCACACCAGGTGCCTGTGTATGTGTGCCCAAAATACTGAGAGGAGAAGGATTGCGGTGTGACCATCCCCCACGGGGATGATTTCTCACTTCCTGTCTCTCCATCTCTGTCTGTCTCTCCAGTGAGCATATGTACCCTATAGCAAAAATCCCGCTTAAAAATTTTTTAAAACTTTCATTTTGTAAAAGACACTATTCTTTCATTTTTCTCTTTAGAAATTTCTTAAGAATTATTTAACTTTTTATTTATCATTATTATTCTAAAATTTGCTACAGGGTCTGTGCACATACCAGAAAGAGACAGAGAGACAGACAGAGAGAGAGAGAAAGGGAAAGTGAGAAAGCAAGCTACCAGGACTGGGGTGAACTGTGGTTGACCATGTGGGAGTTCAGCACCTCTTCTGTCACGCCACTTGCTGGCCCCAAGAAAGAGACTATTCAATAAATGGAAAGTCAAGTTATGAACTGGGAGAAAGTATTAAAACTATGCATTTGACAGAAGTGTAGTAGTTAAAATACATAAAGAGCTCTCAAAATTAAATAGCAAACAATCAAAAACAAAAATAAAACCCAGCTCAGAAATTGGGCAAAAACCATAAGGAGATATTTCACAGAAGAGACCATGCAGATGACAAGTAAGAAAACAGATACCCAATGCCATTAGGGAAATGTGGACTGGGATAACAGTGAGATGCCCCTCCTTGTTGAATGTTTATCAGGATTACAAAACAAAATAATATATAGATAACACCTGATAAAAAATGGATACTGGATCATTCATACATGACTGGTGGGAATGTAGACTAGTACACCTTGGAAAACAGTTTGGTAGTATCTTATAAAACTAATTATGCAGGGCAGAGGGGTGATGTGGCAGCCATACAACATTCTGTGAGGCTAACCCTCATGGCAAGGGGCCGGCTTCTTGTCCAGAGACCTCCCTGCACACACAGGCTGGCTGGAGCTGGGGTGGACTGTGGCATGGATATTCTGTTGGAGGTGCTTGTCTTTCTGCATCTCTTTCTGTCTCCCTTGCTCAAGGAAGAAAGCCAGACCTAAAAATTTGTAGCAATGAAAAACTAAACATGCAAGTACCCTATGACCCAGCTGTCACACACTTGGGCATTTATCTCAGAGAAATTAAAATGTATTCACATAAAACTCCCTATGTGTTGGGGATCAGCAGTTGGTGTAATGGCTATGTTGCTGGGCTCCCATGTAGTTGACTGCAGTTTGAGTCCTGGGCCCGGTGGCTTAAACTCACACCAGGTGTGTATGCATGCCCAAGATCCTGAGAGGAGAATGTAGGAGAAGGGATTGTGCCGTGGCCATCCCCCTGGGGGGTAATTTCTCATTTTCTGTCTCTCTGTCTCTCTCTGTCTTTCTGGTGAGTGCACGTGCCCTATAGCAAAACACACACACACACACACACACACACACACACACACAAAACCCTCTATGTGCATATTTGTAGAAACTTTCAGTGTGATATGCACAAAATGGAAACAACCCAGATATCTTCCCTGGGTATACCGGTGCTCCATGCCATGAAACAGTACTTAGTAGTAAAAAGAAACAAGATATTGATATAAGCAAGGACTGGAATGAATCTTGAGAATTATGCTGACTTAGAAAACACAGTCCTAACAGTTGCATAGTGATGATTCCAGTTACATGACATCCTTGAAATGACAAAGCTGTAGACATGGAGAACAGGCCAACGACTGTCAGCAGTTGGGGGAGAGGTTGCTATGGAAGAACAGCATGTGGAAACCCTGTGGTGGGAACCAGCAGTTAGCGTAATGGTTATGTCGCTGGACTCCCACGTAGTTGACCACGGTTCGCGTCCCAGATCTGGTGGCTTAGAACTCACACCAGGCACGTGTGCGCGCATGCCCAAGATCCCGAGAGGAGAATGGAGGAGAAGGGATTGCAGCGTGGCCATCCCCTCTGGGGGGTGATTTCTCACTTTCTGTCTCTATGTCTCTCTCTGTCTGTCTGGCGAGCGCACGCGCCCTGTAGTGAAAACCTCTCCAAAAAAAAAAAAAAAAAAAAAAAGAAACCCTGTGGTGATGGTGTGTTCTGTATCTCAACGGTATCGCTGTCATTTTCCTGCTTGTGATGTTGTACTATTGTGTTGCAGAATATTTTTATTGGAATGACTGAGTAAAAGGTGCATGTGATCTTTCTGTATTGTATTCTACAAATGCACATGAATCTATAAAAATATCAAAATAAGTTTAATCATAAAAAATGTAGTATGAATACAGAAGAAAATCCTGCAACAACACTCCTGAGAGGCTTAATGTTTACTGAGATTTACAGCCAGTTTGGGATCTGCCTTACTTTTGTGATCTGGTTCTTTAGAGTGAAAAGGCTATTGGGAAAGGTACAGGCTCATAAGAATCATACTTCTTGAACGACATAGATAGAAACCATCCGTGAAAGTGCTGATTATATTTCCTTTGGTGCTTTTGAAATTTTATTTATCAATCAAATATTTCAGAGCTTAGAAATGGGCCCATATACCGCCAATGGCATGTTTTTTTTTTTGGTTTGTTTGTTTGTTTTAGAGGTTTTTGCAATAGGGTGCATGCACTCTCCAGACAGACGAGAGAGACAAAGAGACAGAAAACAAGAAATCACCCCCGGGGGGATGGCCATGCCGCAATCTCTTCTCCTCCATTCTCCTCTCGGGATCTTGGGCAAGCACGCACATGCACCCGGCATGAGTTTTAAGCCACCGGGTCTGGGACTCGAACCGCGGTCGACTACATGGGAGTCCAGCAACATAGCCATTACGCTAACTGCTGGTCCCTCAAATGGCATGTTTGTGTGCAGTTGCAGAAACAAGAAAGTGTTCAGAAGGGTAAGTTTAAGTAAAGTCCATTGATTATGCCTATTTTCTGGGAGTAAATTTAGAATTAGGCAAGATATTAATCAATGTATACGTGCAGTGTCCCCAAGGAATAGTCTCAACTGCTGACTCATTTGCAGAAGCAGCAGGCTATGGGTTACTTTGAGTTTATATGGTCTTTCATTCTCAGCAGATTACACTATTACAAAGGTTAGGGTAAGGTTTTGTGAATTCTCAATATTACTATAACTCCTCCCGTGAATTATTAGTATTTTGAATTAAGTATATGGAAATTCCTTGTGGAGAATCTAGTGTTTGGGCCTGTGGCTACCTTCCTAGTCACCAGGAAGGAAACTTGCTTTTGGAAGATCTACGCTATCTTAGCTGTTCAGTTCTCATGAAACTGCCTTGGGGACAGTTGGTCCACAGGACCTGACAGTTCAGACCAGTTCTAGAAGGTGTATGCTGAGGATCATAGAAAAATAGAATACAGTTGCCCTGTGTGTTCAGGGAAGGTCGATTTTTCGGGGAGGACACATGCCTGGTGCCCATTCTGTGTGGCAGCATGATTCTGCTTGGCTGGTGTGCATGCCTTTACCGAGTGCTAGGAATTCTCACATCATCCGTGGTCCCATAGCTCTGCCTGTCCACATATTTTACTGCTTTTTCTTTACGTGTTGACACTTCTGATCTTGTCTTATGGAATGATTGAGAGCAGCAATTTTGTCAGTTTTCCGGTTAGTGTACCATACTACGGTGGTTCACAGACAGCAGCCTGTGTCAGAATTGGCTCATTTAAATGCGAATCCCTGAGCCTTCCCCCAGTTTCTGATCCCCTAGGTCTGGAGTTGGGTCTGAGGATTAGTTTCTAAGGACATCCCAGGTGATGCATATGTGCTGCAGCAGGTGATTACAGAGGTGCTATTAGATAGGGACCTCAGGTTTGGCTCCTCCAATGTGGCAGAAAACACGCAGAGGAGCTACAACACAGCACTCTGGAGAGAAAAAGGAGAACTCTTTATTTCGTCGGTGGGCCCAGAGGAGTTAACACTCTGAACTCTGACGCCAGCTGAGAGTTGAGCAGTCTTTTATGGGTGAATTGGGGAGGGGCAGTTTCAGCACTCTTGGAGTATCCTATCAAGGTAGGGGCTCAGTGTCCACCCTAATATAGAGCTGGCAGAGAAGCAGGGAATTTAACCTCCTCAACAGTCTAACCTCCTCAACAATTTTACCGCAGCGCAACAGTTCAGGGGTGGGTCATCCCAGGGGAACAGAAAGCCCAGGCAGCTATCAGCCTTGGGTTGCTCAAGGTTTCTCACACGTTCCTGGTTGCTCCTTATCACCAACACCTAGGCCTAAGGTCTTGAGTGGCTAGCATCCTTGTCTGATCACTCCAGTGTGCCATGCAAGTACTGTCCCTTTTATTGTGCCAGAGTGTGAAAGACTGGTAAATGCTGATTCCACGGATTTCTGTCTAAGGGGTAGAGGATCTAAAAGGACATGTGATAGTGAAAAAGACAACAGTGCAACTTTGTACAGGTGTTTTTGTGTTGTAATCATAGAGTTAATCTGTTTACTATATAAAAGAGGACAGAAGAATTTTGTGTATGGGGTAAATACATCCTGTCCCAAAAACATAGTTCTGAGAACAAAGCGACTACAGAAAAGAACAAGAATAATATTAAAAAGCTCTTTATAAATGAACTTCAGAGTTCAGACATATGCATTGGGGTGCTGGCCAGAGAGCAGTGCAGAGTGTGGGCAGTACAAAATGCAAGTTTCAGGGTGACGGCTTGAATGTACGTATCTGCACTCCAGATCTCCTATATGATTTTGTTTCTCTTCCTCTATCTAGGAGGATTATGGGAGAATGTTCATACATTGGCTGATGTATTACGTTAGTGTTTGTTGAGCTGAACAATTGGCATGGGCAATGTGGCCCTGGGACTGTGGAAAGGTAGACACACTAGCAAAGAACAAGGAACATAAAACCTTGGACTTCTGAAGCAGAAAAGCTGGTGGCTGTATGTCCCATATCACGTGATTTGTTTCCTGGTTATGCTCGACTGTGCCATCTGCTGAAAGACCAAACACGATCAGGTAGGAAAGCTCCTCTCGCAGGGCGCTGGTCAGTCAGCGGCAGCAGCAGGAGTCCATGGCGCTGTCCCAGATGGGGGATTATAGGTTTGCATTAGAGACCTCCTTGGTGCGGTGGGCGTGAGTGTACTCACAGTCTGGCACCGGCTGGGACTGGACGTGGGTCATGATATCAGGACCCTATCAGGGGTGTTGTCTTTCTCTCTTGCTTATGAAGGAAATAAACTAAGAAAGAAAAATATTAAAAAAAAAAAAAACCTTCTCTTGGGACCAGCAGTTAGCATAATGGCTATGTCGCTGAACTATGGCCATGTAACCGACTGTGGTTCGAGTCCCGGACCTGGTGGCTTAAACTCATGTCAGGTGCATGTGCGTGCATGCCCAAGATCACGAGAGGAGAATGGAGGAGAAGGGATAGCGGCATGACCATCCCCCCTTGGGGGTGATTTCTCGCTTTCTGTCTCTCTGTCTGCCTCTGTCTTTCTGGCGAGTGCACGTGCCCTATAGCAAAAACCTCTCAAAAACAAACAAACAAACAAAAAACCCTTCTCTTTCAGTGTTTCAATCCAAGGGAACATGAGTATGGGGCATGAGCTAGCTTTCCTGGTCATACACCATGAATCCAGAGCGAATCAGTAACAAAAACTGGGTCCATTAGAACCCTTCCCAGAAATTGGCACGTGAGAACTAAGGAGGAGTCAGCGTGGCAGTGGAACACCCAGGAGGGATCGGAACACCCAGGAGGGATCAGAACTCCTGCTGCCTCTGCGAGGAAACTGGTCAATAAGAGAAGAAGAAATCAGTAGGCAGGAAGAAGCAGAGATAAGGTCAAACTAATCTTGGCAACCGCCGAATGACAGAGAAGGAGGAAGAAATCTTTCATGGTGAAAGAAAGAAATCTTTCTTTATCAGATTGACCTGGCTAGTTATGTTCACTTAAAATCTTTGAGCTCTCATTATACAAAAATTAACCACCCTTTCTTTTAATCTCTTCCTGGATATCACTGGGGAAAAGCTTTCTCTTTCCTTCTCATGAGGTCCCTGTCGGGTATCCCTGGAGCTATCAGTGGCTCCATGGGTGGTTCTAGCTCGTCACTTCTTGGGATGTGATTTATGCTTATTTGGGGGAAGGGAAACATCCATCTATCTATCTATGTAACAAGTCTCATATTAAAAATGACACTAATTTGTTCGCTGTCTCTAAACATCATTTATATAGTATACTGGTGCCTCATATATGGCTTCACATGCATCATCTGTATTAACACGTTATCCACTGAGAGCAACATGCTGTTTCTCAGACACTGGTATCTCTATTATCCTACACAAAAGACAGTATGGATCATGTGCTGATCCTGAGAGTTACTTCCTTTCTACTGGTTATATCCAGAATGAAACTTATTTTTTTGGAGAGGTTTTTGCTATGGGGCGCGTGCACTCACCATAAAGACAGAGAGAGACAGAGAGACAGAAAGCGAGAAATCACCCCCCCAGGGGGGATGGCCATGCCACAATCCCTTCTCCTCCATTCTCCTCTCGGGATCTTGGGGATGCACACACACACGTGCCTGGTGTGAGTTTAAGCCACCGGGTCCGGGACTTGAACCGCAGTCAACTCCATGGGAATCCAGTGATGTAGCCATTATGCTATCTGCTGGTCCCTGAAACAGGTTTGATAGTGATACTACGGAAGTTCTTTCTAATCCTAAATGTTTCTCTTCTACTTGGATTAGTTTCCACTCAGTGATGGTCAAACCTTACGTTTACTTTTCAGAATCGTGCTTCCTGGTGGGCATTCTTTACAGACTCATGATAATGTTTCTTCCTTTTAAAATAATCTATAATTTTAAACATAACCATACATTTTTTTCCTTGTAAAAGTCTTATTTTTGAATGCATATTTTTTAATTGCCAGAGGGCACACGCACTTTCCAGAGAGAGATAAAGAGACAGAGAGAGGGAGACGAAAGAGAGACAGCACCCTGCAATGGGGCACGGTCCCACCACAGTCCTGCCTTAATTCCTCAGTTCTATCAGGATTTGGGTATGCATACACGTGGGGCCATGTGTTTTCTAAGCCACTGGGTCTGGGGTTCGAACGACACAGCCGTTCATGTGGATGCGCTTCTCTTAACCACCAAGCCATGGGGCTGACTCTTTCCTGTGTGTGTGTGTGTGTGTGTGTGTGTGTGTGTGTGTGTGTATGGGTTTTGAAAAATTCACACGAGAGAGAGAGAAAAGTATCCGGGTAGGGTCTTGCAAGCCCACAGACCTCTAGCTCATCAGGATCTTGGACACATTCCTAATGTGTTTCTGGGCCCACCTCGGAATATCAGCCCACAGTCAATCACCTTGTGGCTTCGAGCACTGTCATTCAGTTTGCTACTGACTGCTCCCCCGAGCTTGGCTATTTTTTTTTTTTTTAATAGAAAATTCCTTTCCTAGCTATTAGTCGTGTCAAAGATATATTCAAGCAGCATCTTATTAAAGGAACTACTCACCGTCTTGCAAGTGATCTCTCATCAGGATGTCTTCGCTGGATGACACAGCAGTGATATTTCACAGCAATGTCAGATTCCATAGCAAGTGTTCTAAAGGTGGGACATAGGGACATTTTTAAACCTCACCAACAGGTTTTTCTTCAAATTTCAGGTTGATTTAGGAGGTAAGAAGATACTTTTGATATAGAAGTTTCAAAGACTTTCAATGTTTTATGATCAGATCTGCAGGTATACAGGCAAAATAATTCAGCAATAAATCAAAAACTTTTTTTGGTAAGACTAGTTTCTGTACTATTTTAAAAGTTTAATTTCCTCTGAGATCTAATCTGTAAATAAATATAAAATTTTAAAATTTCTTCCAATTGCCCATTCTTCTTTAGCTAATTGATGTCCATATTATTTTATTTTTTATAAATTGTTTTTGGTTATTAAAAGAATATATACTATAGCAACATAAGAGTTCAGAGAAACAGCAGAAGAAATCATTTATTTTAACAAAAGAAATAAACATTGATATTTTGATGTGTTACTTTCAACCTTTTGTCTCTGAATATTTTCTCACAGATGAAATCATAGTGTACATAAAAATTTTTATTATTTCATTTCCACTTAATATTGTAATTCCTACATTTTTTTTTGTACAAAGATTTATAATCATTTTAGTGGCTTTATAATTTTCCTTACTATGAATAAACCTGAATTTATATTAGTCTATACCCATTGCTGGACATATATATTATTCTCAATATTTTCAGAAACATTAATAACTCTGTAATAATACTTTTTGTTTTATAATTTCCTGTTTACATTTAATTGTTGTATAAATATTTTGGCATAGAAATTCTTTCCTTATTGTTGATTATTTCCTTTTTTTTTTTTTTTTGAGAGTTTTTTGTTATAGGATGCGTGTGCTTACCAGAAAGACGGAGAGAGACAGAGAGACAGAAAGCCAGAAATCACCCCCCAGAGGGGATGGTCATGCCGCAATCCCTTCTCCTCTATTATCCTCTCTAGATCTTGGGCACGCACGCACACGCGCCTGGCGTGAGTTTAAGCCACCGGGTCTGGGACTCGAACCATGGTCGATTACATGGGAGTCCAGCAACATAGCCATTATGCTAACTGCTGGTCCCAATTATTTCCTTTTTATAGATGCTTAGAAGTATGACACTTGTCAATGATTATGATTTTTTTAAAAATTAACTACAGGGTTAACTAGGGAGAGAGAGAGAGAGAGAGAGAGAGAGAGAGAGCGAGCAGGAAAGCACCTCCCAGAGAGGATGGCCGTACTGCAATCCCTCTTTTCCATTTTCCTCTTGGGATTCTGGGCACACGTGCACACATGCTTGGCCTGTTTCTCTAGGTGTACATCAAGGACTGAACTGTGTAGTTGGCCAGGTGAGAGGAGATCCAGGCACCTCAACCACCAGGCCACTGGCTGGTCCAGGGATTACGGATTTTAAGGTTTATGACCGTGCTGCCAAATTACTTTCAATATTCCTCAAAGAGCCAAAAGAAAGGGTGGTTAATTTCAGTATAATGAGAGCCCAGTGCTTTTAAGTGAATATAACTAGCAAGAATAATTTGATAAAGAAAAATAGGCCCTAAGTTTCATGATATTATTTTAGTGTCATCATGAAGAATTTTTTCTCCTTCCTTATCATTTGATTGTATTCAATTTCTGAACTTTCAGGCAAAGCAAACAAAATTAAATATTAGTATTAAAGACAACATGCTCAAGACAAATTCTACATAGATGGTAATATATTTTTTACAAATGTAGCATTTCCCAAGAAGTATTTTAATAGCAGTAGACCCTGTGCTGCCTGTCTGTCCTGGTTGAAGCTAGTCGACTGTCTCTAACAATCACCCTGCGAAGTTTATATGCTGACTTCGGAAACGGTTGTCTGACAAGGGAAAGAGGCAGAGAAGAAGACAGACTGAAATTAGAGTTCAGGGTTTGAGATGAGGCTAATAAAGGAATGAGTTGTCTTTACTAAATGGATCATAACAGTGAAGCCGAAGCTATTGAAATCATTTCCTATTTCACATGTATTCATCAATTACTCCCAGAGGTTCTCCTTCTAACTAATGTCATACATTGTATGATGACAATACAAAATTTCCTAAAGAATATTCATTAAGATGTCAGAGTCAACACGAATTCTTTCAATAGGTTTGAGAGGTGGTGGTTTGAAGGTCTGAAGGGACACGATTGTCTCTGAAATTGTTTTACCAGTGGTTTCTTTTTAACTCTCTTCCTGCTTGTTCTGATGGGCTCAAATGTAAAATCACTATTTGAATAGACATAAAGACTCAACTCATTAGTGTAGGGATTCTCCTACAGAAGATCTTGATTAGATTGCATATTGTGTTCTTAATATTTATAGACCACTCTACTGGAATGGCAACACTTTCTACCACTATTATCTTATTTTCAATAACGCTTTAATATTTTAAAGGATGATTAATTTAATTTGTTATTTATTTATTTATTTATTTATTTATTTATTTATTTTTAATTTGACTAGAGAAAGAGAAAGGGAAAATGAGAAAGCAAGCCACTGGGTCCAGGACTCAAACTGCTGTTGACCATGTGGGAGTCCAGTGCCTTAACCACCATACCACCTGCTAGGCCACTCTTTATTTTCATTTTATTTTCATTTTCTATCTAGGAAGAGATGCTCATGGAGATGATACACTTTGTACAAGTTTAGTCACTTATAACAAATACATCTGATTTAGCAAAGTCATGTCTTGCTGACTTCATTTTGTGGTCTTTTCAGTACACTAACCTAGGGTAGTCTTCCAGCTCTCCCCTGTTGATATCTTAAGAATATCTTTTTCCTTTTTTTTAGAGAGAGATTTTTGCTATAGAGTACATGTATTTGCCAGAGACACAGAGAGAGACATAGAAGAGAGAAAGTAAGAAATCACCCTCTGGGGGAATGGCCAATGCCACAATCCCTTCTCTTCCATTTTCCTCTTGGGATTTTGAGCAGGCACACCCACATGCCTGGCATGAGTTTCAAGATGCTGGATCCAGGACTTGAACTGTGATTGGCCATGTGGGAGTCCAGCGCCTTAACTACCACACCACCTGCTGGCCCTGGTGCCTTAAGAGTTTTAATCAGTTGACATTTGGAGAAATAGTGGATAGGTGTGGGTAGAGAAGAAGTTGTTGACCAAAGTGAATGAGTGAAATGAGGATGTATGGGAAAAAGCAGTCATAAGTTGCTGTGAGGACTCTGTGGTGTGTTATATTTGCTTTTTATGGTCAGAATCTTTTCAGATGGATTATGGTGTTCTTTGATTTTAATTGCTTGGTGACCAATATTTTTTTCCATTACTTTTAAGTATTTTTGTAATGTTTATTTTGTAGAGGTTTTTTTTCTTTAGGGCATGTGCACTTACTGGAAGGAAATAAAGACAGAAATAGTGAGAGGGAAAGTGAAAAATCACCTCCTTGGGGAGATGGTCACACCAAAATCCCTTCTCCTCCATTCTCCTCCTGGGATCTTGGGCACACACACGCTCCCAGCATAAGTTTCAAGCCACCGGATCTAGGACACGAACTACGGTCAGCCACGTGGGAGTCCAGCAACGTAACCCTGCTGCACTATCTGCTGGTCCCACTTTTAAGTTAAAATGATATCTCTATGGTAATTGCAAAGCTGGAAAGAGAAGATGCAGAGGTCCAATTGTTGATGTACTGAGAATAAAAAAACATTTATTCTGTTTTTCTTTCACTAAACTTGCTCTTTCTCTATGAATACAAAAATTAATTTTAAATATCAAAAAGACGACATGGCACATAGTATCTGCCATTACAATATGACCCGGATGATGGAGTTCTTGCCTTCGTTTTGGTTTATAGTCCCGAGGTTATGTGTGCACATGGTAAACAAACTCTCAGTTATTCTCATAGGTTTTGTCAGATCCATGCTCTCTGTATCACTAACTGTCATCGTCCTCAACATTTCCCTGGTGAACGCAGCGCACAGGTGGCTCAGTGCACGCACAGGGCCAACCTTCTCCAAGGCAGAGTATAGACTGTCCATTACAAGTCAAGGCCTGTGTGTTCACGGGGAGCTATTGGCTTCAAAGCTGTCAGCCCATGAACTTCTGTGAATACTAACATATATTCAATGAAAAAGAAAAAGGGAGTGAAAGAAGAAAGTCTCAAAACTTCAGCCAGCCAACTTGCTGGTTTATTCCCAGAGACGGAGGATGCACTCAACTTGCTGTTTCGTTATTATAATCATTCGAGTTCAGAAAAATCCAGCAAAGAAACTATGCAAGGTACTTAGGTTGTCATGGTTTCAGATAGTGTTACTTTTGCGAATGAAGACCTCTTCTTACCATTGTCAATGTCACCTAGCACTCCAGCCAACTTGATTCTATTTGCCAGAGAGCTCCTAGGTTCACCAGAGACAGAGACGAGGAGAGAGGAGAAAGCACCTCCCCGGTGGGGCAAGGTCATGCTGCAATCTCTCCTCTTCCATCTCTCCATCCCGTCAGAATTTGGGGCACACGCTCGCACGCATACACACCAGATGTGTTTTTCAAGCTGCCAGCAGCAGGATTCAAACTAAGAGGTCAGCCATGCGGAGTCTGACTCCCTTAACCCCCAGCCACAGAGCCAGCTCACATTTTGCTACTTTTTTTTTTTTTTTTTTGAGAGGTTTTTTTTTTTTTTTGCTATAGGGTGCGTGCGCTCACCAAACAGACAGAGAGAGACCCCCAGAGGGGATGAGAAATCACCCCCCAGAGGGGATGGCCACACCGTAATCCCTTCTCCTCCATTCTCCTCTCGGGATCTTGGGCACGCATGCACATGCGCCTGGCGTGAGTTTAAGCCACCGGGTCCGGGACTCGAACCGCAGTCGACTACATGGGAGTCCAGCGACATAGCCATTACGCTAACTGCTGATCCTACATTTTGCTACTTTCTGATATATCACTTCCTGACTTTATAATTGCTGCTGGTCAGCTACACAGCATTTTATTACAGAGCAGTAACTCCTGTTAATTACTCAAGAAAAAGATGGTGATAGTTTCAATTAGTTAAAAAACATGGAACGAATGAAGATTTGGTGGTGTTATTTTGGGACTTTATAGAATTCACCAAAGGTTATGGTAGGCTGTATTATAAAGGCGTAACACCATAGAGTGCATCAATAAATCTTTATTAAGAATACTTTACGGGGCTGGCAGGTGGCATGGTGGTTAAAGGTGTTGGACTCCCACATGGCTGACCGCAGTTTGAGTCTTGGACCTGGCAGCTTGCTTTCTCACTTCCTCTCTCTCTCTCTCTCTCTCTCTCTCTCTCTCACTCTGTCCCTCTCTGGTCAAATTAGAATAAATAAATAAATAAAGTCAAATAGAATAATTATTTTTTTTAATAAAACAAGAACACTTTATGAGATTTTCCTGATGAAGCTGGAGGGTTAAGCAGGGCCAAATGACCCAGGGCTTTATAATCTGTGGATGGTTCATAAGAAAAGAGACAAGCAAAGAGTTCTACTGCCCCACTGCATGCTGCATAAACTGTGAATAGGGTTTAGGTTCTACTCTCAAAGGGGTTCGAAGTTATTGAAGAATTCTAAGCAAGGGGTTATTGTCATCTGATTAAAATGAATTTTAATGTGGTGAATAAACAGACGCTGGTCAAGAACTAGGTGGGGGCTGGAGGGGGAAGTTAAGAGATTAGTCCTTGCCTAATTTGAGAACTGTCTATTCGGTTCTTTGCCCATCTTCTACTTATTTGGGTCATTTGTCTTCTTGTTATTAAGCTGTTTAACTTCCTTATATATTTTGGCTATTATCCTGTATCAGATGTATGATTTATAAATATTTTCTCCCATTCCATAGAAGAGTGTCTCTTCATTCTGGTCATTTTGTCCTCTGTGCAGCAGAGGTTTGGTTTGATACAATCCGAATTGTCTGTTTTTGTTTTTGTTGCCTTTTCTTTTGGGGTCATAGCCAAAAACTCATTGCCAAGACTGGTCAAGATTTTCTCCTGTTTTCTTCTAGTAGTTTTAACAGTTACTCTTATGTGTAAGTTTATAATCCATTTCAGTTGATCTTTGTAGATGGTGTAAGACGATGTTCTAATTTAATTCTTCTACATATGAATATCCAGTCTTCCCAATACATATTGAAGAGAGAGAACATCCTTTCACCATTGTGTTCTTAGTTCTTTTGTTAAAGATAAACTGACTGTAAATGAATGGATTTATTTCTGAGTTCTCTATTCTATTCCATTAAGTTATTTGTCTGTTTTTACGCCAGTACCATGCTGTCTTGATTCCTATAGTTTTGTAGTATATTTTGAAATCGGGTAGTGTGATACCTCCAGCTTTACTCAGCATCCCTAACCACTAGGAAAATGTTAACTTAAAGTGAACTATCACCTGTTAGAGCCATTAAGGAGGCAAGATATATAACAAGAGGCCAGCCTATGGTTTGGTGACCAGTTCCACATGGCTGACGATACAATTCAAGTCCCAGGCCCATCAGCTTAAGAAATATTCTAGGTGCTTGTGAGTGCATATCCAGAATCCCAAAAGAAAGAGAGCAAGAACAGAAGGAATTATGATGTAACCATGCCCCATGGGAGGTACTTCACATTCCCTCTCTTTCGGTCTCTCTCAGGCAAGGGCACACTCCTTATGACAAATTAAAAGACATGTTAACAAATGTTGTTGAGGATATAGAGAAAAAGGGACTCTTGTACACTGTGGTGGGAACATGAATTAGCACAGTCATTATATTATAGAAACAGTGTATGGAGTTTCTTCAAAAAATTTAGAAAGAAACTTCTATGTAATCCAGCTACTCCAGTTCTGAGAAAGGGATGAGCCCTGACAAACTCAGAGAAGAGGGGAATCAGAAAAAGAGACAGAATGGGAGGGCAGTGAGTTTAGAAGAAAACTAAGAGACTGTGAAATCCTACAAGTGAAGAAGGTGTTTCAAGGAAGAGGGAGTGATCACCTACTACAGTAGTTGAAGTAAAGAGGACTGAGTAGTGACTGTTAGGTTTAGTAAAGCAGATGCCATTGTTGAGATGATCAAAACATTTCATGGAGTTTCACATGGACAAAAGCCTGGAGTGTATTTGAGTTACTAGGGAGAAAGAGTGCAATTGGAGAATCTAATTATGGGCAATTATTTAAGACCTTAGTATGTGTATGAAATCAACAAAAAGTATTTTAAAATCCATTTCTAGTATTCACTAAAAAATAAGCATTGTTGGGCTGGAATGTGGCATGAAGATTAAGACTCTGGATCGCACATGGTCAGCTTCACGGTTCAAGTCATAGACTGAGTGGTTTGAGAATTAAGCTAGGTACATGTGTGTGCCCCAAATCCCAAGAGAAGAGTGGAGGAGAAGGGATTGTAGTGTGGCCATAGCCCGTGGTGGGGAATTTCTAACTTACTCTCTCTTTCTGGTGCGTGTACGTGTCCTATAGCAAAACTGAAAAAAAAAAAAAAAAAAAAAAGGCATTGTTATTTTTAAATGCTTTAAAAATGTATCTGTTCTTTAAAAATTATATCATAAACATTTCTTTATATTATTAATATTCACAAAAGCAAGATTTCCATTAGTATAAGACAACAATCCACGCCATTGCAATATTAATATTTATTTAACCAATCCTTTAGAGCTGGTTGTTACTTTATTTCCTGTAAGTAAAATATGATGCAGTCTGGTAAACATCCCTGACTAGGTTTCATTAGAGTGAATTTATAGATGTAGAATTACAAGGTCAAGAGCTGTGAGCATGACTATAGTTGATATATTCTCCTATATTCTCCTAATTTGCTTTCTTGAAAGGCAGATCCAATTTACACTCCTTTCATTAAAATATAGGAAGGTACTTTGTATCTTTTGTTTGGTAAATGGAGGGTTTACAATTTTAAATTAATGCTAAATTGACATTTAAAAACTTTTTTTCACTTTTGTATTAATTTGATTTTCTTTAACATCTAATAATTTTTCTATTTTGCATTAAATTTATTGGATTTTTACCTTTCCCTCGTGACAATTTGGCTACATAAGTCCTTTTAGAAAGTTATTGGGATAGTCATTTTATTTTTATTGGCCGTTCTATTACCTATATTTAAAGTTAACATATTGCTAATACTTGAATTTACCTTTAAAATATGCTGTGTCTTGAAATTAGATATTTATGTATTTTTGTTGTTTATAATTCAGTCCAGGTTTCATCCTATAGAAATTAAATTTTAATTCATCTACATTTTATATTATGAGATCATTATTCAGAGTCACATTCTTTTTTTCCCCCTAATAAGCGAGTGTCAAACCAGCATTTGTAGAATAATTCATCTTTTTATTACTGCTTTGAAATGTCACCTTTACCATAACCTATGATATTTTATATACCAAAATATGCTCCTGGGTTTTCTGTTTTGTTGATAGAAACACTTTATTCTTGTTTCACACTTTTAAAGTTCTTCCACTACAAATTGTGTTGTTGATGTCTGGTGTGTAAGTCCAAAAATTCCTTGGCCATTCTTACATATTTATTTTTTCAGATAACTTCAGGACTGCTTTGTTTTATGGGACCAGCAGATGGTGTAATGGTTGCATTCCTGGACTCCCACATGGCAGGCTATGGTTCAAGTCCTGGACCCAGTGGTTTAAAACTCATGCTGGGCATGTTTGCCTGCTTGCCCCAAATCCCTAGAGGAGAATGGAAGGGAAGGGATTATGGCATGGCCACCCCCTGGGGGATGATTTCTTGTTTTCTGTTTCTTTCTATCTCTCTGGCAAGCACACGTGCCCTATGGCAAAAAAAAACTCTCTCTAAAAATTTTTTTTCCAAATATGCGACAAAGTATAGATACTCGGGTATCTGGAAGTAATATATGAATATTGTTATGTTAGCTTCAACATTTTTTAAGGAAACAAAACATTACAAATACAGTCAAAGGATTCTTTCTCTCTTAAACTGCCTTCCTTCCAGAAATAATCTCTCTGAAGGTATATGTATTCTTATCCAGTTTTTATATATTGTTATAATAGAGATTTCATAATGAATATATTTATTTGTGTGTTCTTAAAATAAGCATATATATTATTTCACTATGAGATATTTTTGTTTGTTTTGTTTTTGCTTTTTGATTTGCTGTAAGGTACATGTACTCACTGGAGAAAGAAAGAGAAAAAGAGAGAAAAAGAGAGAGAGAAGTTGAGAACTCACCCCCCACGAGAGATGGCTACATTGCAATTCCTTCTCCTGCATTCTACTCTACAAATTTGAGCAAGTGTGTATATGCATCCAGTGTGTTTTCTCTTTTTTTTTATTTTGGGGGGGGGAGAGGTTTTGTTTTTTTGTTTGCTTTGTTTTGTTTTGTTTTCCTTATTGGGCTTCTGCGCTTGCCAGAAAGACAGAGAGAGACAGAGAGATAGAAAGCGAGAAATCACCCCCCAGAGGGGATGGCCATGCCGCAATCCCTTCTCCTCCATTCTCCTCTCGGGATCTTGGGCATGCACGCACACGCGCCCAGCGTGTTTTAAGCCACCGGGTCTGGGACTCAATCCGTGGTCAACTACATGGGAGTCCAGCGACATAGCCATTATGCTAACTGCTGGTCCCACATCCAGTGTGTTTTCTAAGCCAAAGAGTCCCGGACTCAAACTACACAGTCAGCCATGTGGGATCCAGCGCCTTAATTACCTTGCCATCAGCTGGCCCACGATCTATTTTCAAGTTGCTTTTATTATATGAGGAGATCTTCCAGCATAGAAAATGTGTGGTATGAAAAACCTAGGCATGGGGACCAGCAGTTAGCGTAATGGCTATGTCACTGGACTCCCACGTAGTCGACCGCGGTTCGAGTCCCGGACCCGGTGGCCTAAACTCACGTTGGGTGTGTGTGCGTGCGTGCCCAAGATCCCGAGAGGAGAATGGAGGAGAAGGGATTGTGGAGTGGCCATCCCCCTTGGGGGGTGATTTCTCGCTTTCTATCTCTCTGTCTCTGTCTGTCTGTCTGGAGAGCGCACGCGCCCTATAGCAAAAACCTCTCCCCCTCCCCCCAAAAAAACCTAGGCATGGATTTATTTATTATTCTGAGTAAACGTGTACTTCAATTCCACTTTTCCACAAAGTTTTTGTAGTGTCTTCACATTTTCTAAGTCAATAGGTTTGATTCATAGAAGCCTATTACTCTTTTCTATTTGTGGTATATAACCTCTACTCTTACTAAATTATCTTATTGGTTATTATAGTCTAAGTTTTTCTATTCAAATTTTTAGGTAGAGTCATACATTTCAAAAAATAATGACTTTATCTCCTGTTCCGATTCTTCTTCTTCTTTATTTATTTGTTTGTTTATTACCATGACCAGAAACTCCAGGATGACCCTCTGCCTTATGGATATTGAAACATGGCCTTGCAGTCTGCTGCATTTTATTCATGACTGCAGCACCGGGGCTGGGAGATGGTGGGACTATGGACATGAAAGCCTCAGAACCATTCTTTCTGATTTCTTTAATTTATTTCCTAACATTCTTTAAGGTCGAAGTTTTTCTCCATCTCTCTGAAAAGTGCCAGTGTCTTCAGCAAAGCAAAAGCATATTTATGGTGTCCCCAATAATATCTGGTATGCATGGAGTTCAAACTTCATTTTCTTCCCCCTTGCAAATTTTCTGACAAGAAGTCTCCTAAAATTCTTATCACCTGTCCCCTATGCAACACGATTTTTTTCTCCCTAGTTGCCTTCAAGGATTTGCTCATCTTGATTTGGGGTACTTGACTATGATATATTTAGTGGTGTGAGTGTGTGTGCACACACGTGTGAGTATTGGGTTTGCATATGCTTGGCATTTATCCTGTTGAAGGTTTTCTGACCTCTTGGATTTGTAGATAAATGCCTTTTATTATTTTTGAAAATTCTCTGCCATTACCTCAAAATATTTTCTGTCCCATTCTCTAGTTCTCTGTTTTTTTTTCTTTTAGGACTCCAAATAAATTTATGTCAGGTTGCTTCATTTTATCTCACAACTCTTCGATGTTCAGTTCTTCTGTTTTTAAACTTTTATCTGTTTTGTTTCCAGTATAAGTAGTTCTATTGACCTTGATTCAGGTTCATGAATTCTTTCATCAGCTATGTCAAGTGTACTAATTAGTTAATTGAAGCTATTCCTCACTTCTAATAGTGTAGTTTTTCTTGTATTTCCATCGGACTCTTTCTTATAAATTTCCATTTTTTTCTTCTGAAAGTCCCCATCTGTTCATGCATGGTCAACCTTTCCTTACATTTTTTAGATGCAAGTTCCCCATTTGATAGTCTCCACATCTGGATCACGGTTGGGTCTCGCATTACTACTGTTTTATATCTTTTTTTATTTTTGGAGTGGTTTTTGCTATAGGGCACGTGCGCTCACCAGACATACATAGAGAGACAGAGAGACAGAAAGCAGGAAATCACCCCCCAGGGGGGATGGTCACGGCGCAGTCCCTTCTCCTCCATTCTCCTCTTGGGATCTTGGGCACGCATGCACACGCACCCAGTGTGAATTTTAGCCACAGGGTCCGGGACTCCAACCGTGGTCGACTACGTGGGTGTCCAGCGACATAGCCATTATGCTAACTGTTGGTCCTGCTACTGCTTTATATCTTGATAATTGCCTTTTCTTTCTTTGTGTATATTTCATAAATCTTCATGAATGTTGGATATCATGCATAGAAAACAGAAATGAGGGAAGCAGTACTCACATTTGGGCATGTGTCCATCTCTTTCTCTATAATGAGTTATTGTGGGAGGTTGGGTCAGTGGGTGTGAGAGCTGAGCTGAGTTTGGCTTTGGTTTGACTCTTAGGATTCCACTTTATCTTCACTGTTAACTTATTTGCTATATCTTTTTTTATTATTTATGGTGATATGTTGGTGCTATCATTACCTTCAGTGACCAGGAGAAATTTATTCAGCATTTGACTTCTGTTGGCTTGGCTTTGAACGGGCCTGACTTACAGGAGGGTTTTCTCCACGTTCGTGCCCCCTTCAACATTCAGCCATCACTTCAACCACAAAGGCAGTTACTGTCCCTGTCCTGGCCCTCCTCAATGTCTGCTTCCTGTCCCTTGGTATGAAACTACTGGCGAGGGCAGCAAGTCAACAAGCGAATTTTGGGGGCACACGATTTAGTCCACAAGAGACACTGATAACTTTATCTGCTGTCCTGGTCCAGCCTCAGTCTCAGGCTTTTTGTGTCTGCAGTTCAGAGCTGGGGGTTCCGCCATGTTCCTGTTCTTCCTCCTTATGAAAGCCAAAGTCACTCATCTGTGTGGTGGTCGTTGGCAGGATTTCCTTTCTCTCTTCCCACAGTAGCAGGTGTCAGTCTGGGGTTGTTGTAGGATTCTTGATCCAGTGTCATTTTGTGTCTTTTCCCGAGGGGTGCCCTTCATCCAGCCAGTCACAGTGGGTCTTTGAGCTCCGTCAGCAACAAGCTTTGGCTCTCCTGTCAGTGGGTGGAGGCTCTTGCTTCCTGTGAGCCCGGATGTGGGAAGGTGGGACTGAATGAGGTTATTAGGGTGCACTAACAAAGTACCACCGACTGGTGGCTTCATGTGGTCTTCCCTTGCATGCGTCTGAGTCCTAATCTCACCTTCTCATAAGAACCATAGCCAAGGTGGACTATGACGGTTCCAAGGATCTCATTTAACCTGCATTAACTTTCTAAAGCCTAATCCCAGATGTGGTCACATCCTGAGTTATAGAGGGGTATGAGTTCAACAAATGAATTTTGGGGGCGCACGATTTAGTCCACAAGAGACCCTGATGACTGCCTGGTGAGAGGGGATTTCTCTTCAGTTTCCTGTCCATCTCCCAGTCTTTCTCGTGAACACCTACAGGAAACTTGCAAAAAAGATCCTGTGAATCCCCCCTGTGTCTGGGGCTTGCAATTATTCTATATAAACACAGTACTATATGCTTTGAGTATTTGTTAAAATGTTGCTGATTTCTTCCTACCCATGTTTATGGTAGTCCATTCTTTTTCTCATGATCTGTCACAGTTGAGACAATTCATATGCTTTATTTTTCTTTAGAAAGATGCAGCCCTCTTTGGAATTCAGGTAATTAGGTTGCCTTGTGACCTCACTGCTCTGATGGGATCATATACACTGGTAATTTCTTATCTTTCCTGACTTTTTTTTTTCATATCTTGTTGGGTTGACTTTGCAGGTTTTTATTTATTTATTTATTCATTTTAAGAGAGATATTTTTTTTTTTTTTGCTGTAGGGTGTATGTGCTTGCCAGAGAGACTGAGAGAGACAGGAGGTGAGAAATCACACCCCCCTAAGGAGGATGGCTATGCCACAATCCCTTCTCCTCCATTCTCCTCTTGGGATTTTGGGCAAGATGCATACGCACCCAGCATGAGTTATAAGTCACCAGGTCTGGGACTTGAATCACAGTCAACCATGTGAGGAGTCTGGCAATGTAACCATTATGCCATTTGCTGGTCCCTGTTTTATTATTATTATTATTTTATTTTTATTTTATTTTTTTGAAAGGTTTTCACTATAGGGCGTGTGCACTCACCAGACAGAGAGAGACAGAAAGCGAGAAATCACCCCCCGGGGGGTATGGCCATGCCGCAATCCCTTCTCCTCCATTCTCCTCTCGGGATCTTGGGCATGCACGCACACGTGCCTGGTGTGAGTTTAAGCCACCGGGTCTGGGACGTGAACCGCGGTCAACTACGTGGGAGTCCAACGACATAGCCATTACACTAACTGCTGGTCCCTATTTTTTAAGAGTTTTTTGCCTTAGGTTGCATCTCCTCACCAGAGAGGCAGACCAAGACAGTGAGAGGGGAAGTGAGAAATCACTCTCCAATGGGGAGAACCAAGGCACAATCCCTTCTCCTCCGCTGGCTTCCTGGGATCTTGGGCACACATGCACAGGTGCCTGGCATGATTTTCAAGCTGCCGGATCCAGGACTTGAAATGCTGTCAGCCATGT
This sequence comes from Tupaia tana, assembly GCA_026018925.1. NCBI lineage: Eukaryota > Metazoa > Chordata > Mammalia > Scandentia > Tupaiidae > Tupaia > Tupaia tana. The sequence goes on from JAKSZU010000002.1 coordinate 146,724,087, forward strand.
GGGAGTCTACTGATGTCACTCACTATGCCACCTCCTGGCCCCTGACTTTGCAGGTTTTTAAGCTAAATGGAAACAAAATTTCTAGCTCTTTGTGTACAGAGTTAAGCATTTATCTTCATCTGTTAAAATGTACTTAAAATTCCTCTTCTCATGAACAATGATGTATAGCACAGAAAGCTTCCAGGAATTCTTCTGTTTCTATTAGTGCTTTCAGGATGGAGCTGTCTGTCTCCAGAGTTCTTGTGCATCTCTATTCACTCTCTTCTATACCCAACTCTACCGAATAAGAGAAATGAAGTGTCTGTGGATATAGAGAAAACGGTGCAAGAAACAAATTATAGGCAGGAGGGTGAGAGAGCATGACTCTGTCTCCTTTTAATATGTTGCCATATTAAGTGGCTGTGGTTTGCTTCACACCATGTCTCTTCCACGTGTCTCTAGCCACATTTTTTGCCATTCCTGTCTGTAAATACTGCACTATAGCCTTAGACAACCATTTCTGACACCTACTTCAATTTATTGCAAATAGTATTTTATCTTTCTGTAATGACTTCCTGTCATGTATGCCTTTTTTGTTTGTTTGTTTTTGGGAGAGGTTTGTGCCTTAAGGCAATGTGCGCTTGCCACAGAGATAGAGAGACAGAGACAGTGAGAGGGCAAGTGTGAAATCAGCACCCTGGGGGATGGCCACGCCGCAGTCCTTTCTCCTCCATTTTCCTCCTGGGATCTTGGGCATGCATGTACATGCACCTGCTGTGAGTTTCAAGCCACTGGGTCTAGGACTCAAACTGTGGTCTGCCATGTGGGAGTCTAGCAACATAACTGCTACGCCATCTGCTGACCTCATGTCTGCCAATCTTAATTTGGCGGATTCCTACACAGAATTCAAATGTCACCTTTTCTTTGTGTTTCTGGAATCTCTGATACAGAGATAATTGCTTCCTCCCATACGAGGAGTCATTGAAAAGTTTGTAGGCAGCTCTTATGAAAAAACTATGCATGGATTAAATTTTTTTTTCAGTTTTGCTATTGGGCATGTATATATGCCAGAGAGAGAGGGGGGGGGGAAATCACCCCCAGGGGGGATGGTCACAACACAATCCCTTCTCTTCCACTATCCTCTCAGGATTTTGAGCATGCATGCACATGTACCTGGCTTGATTCTCAAGCTGCCGGGTCTGGGACTCAGCGTGCAAAGCTGGCCATGTGAGGGCCAGCACCTTAACCTCCATACCACTTACTAGCCCTTGCTTTTTCTTCCCCCCTTTTCTTTTTCACCCAAATTTATTTGTACTCTAATATTCCATTTTTCAACAAAATTTTTGAAGTCCCCTAGTGTGTAGAGATAGCTGTTCCCTTTTCTGTGTTTTCCTGGTGGTCTATTTACATCTCTGTTTAACCTCGTGCACTGTACCTCGCTCAGGGGATTCTCTGCTCAGAATGTGGCAGTTGCAGCCTGATTGTGCAGTCTACAATAACCTCCTGGACTTCAGTACTGGAAGCCACATGGCTGACCACAGGTTCGGATCCCTGAGCTGTCCTGAAAATGCACATGGGTACCTAAGATCCTGATGAGCTGGGGAGGGGGGCAAGAGAATTGTGTGATGAGACTCTGTCGAGTTGCTTTCTCTCCTTCCCTCCCTCTCCCTCTCCCACGTGTACACACATTCTCTTATAAAAAAAAAAAATAAGTAAAAAGTCTTAGGAAGATGAGCATGAAAAACTGGCAGAGACAAAGCTAATGGTCAGCACGGACTGAGATGTATTGCACGAACTACTTATTTATTAGTGACAAAATAATGCTTCCTTCTTAAACGTTTAATGTTTTTATTGCCAGTGGGCACACATGCTTGCCGGAGAGAGGCAAGAAGAAGAAGCCTCTCTTCAATGGGGCACGGTCATGCCTCAACCCTTCCTTCCTCCATTACTCAGTCCGTGTCAGGATTTGAACTGCAGTTGGTCATGTGAGATCCAGCTTTCCATGCGAAGCACCTTACCACTGTGCTACAGGGCCCACTCTTGAATTATTTAAAAATGCTTAAGATATGATTTCTTCTTGAATTACTTAAAGTTTATCAATTTGTTGTTCCTCACCTATAAGAATCAGGACTTTGAGACCTAAATCCTCCTCAGGAGGTAAAACATCTTACCATTAGTTATCTTACGCAAATCCACAAGGTCTCTTTCAGGATTTCCCCAGGAATCCTCAGCTAATTTTAATTTAAAAGAATGGAGTTGGGAGAAGCAGGTGGTGTGATGGTTAAGATACTGGACTCCCACATGGCTGACCATGGGTTGGAGTCTTAGATTGAATGTCTGGAAAAATATACCTGGCGTGTGTGCATCCATGCCCAAAATTCCAAGAGGAGAATGGAGGAAAGGGATTGTCGCATGGCCCTGCCCTCTCTGGAGTGATTTCTCACTTTTCTTCTGTGGGAAAACAAAACAAAACAAAAAAGAATAGATGTGACGCTAAAGGCAATAAGAAAGGAGGAAGTAGTGGATCCTTTGAAAATTCCTTTTCTTCACCCACAGACTTTAGGCCCGAGACCTGTATGTGTAGGCCCAGGAGTGGCAGAAGCTTCGCCTATGTCTGTGTTCTCTAATAAGTTATTCTTTGTTCCCAGGATTCATTTGTGGGTGAATGTCACTAATTCTGCAGTAAATAAACTCTGTGACCATTTTATCCACCACATTTGGGAAGAAAATTTTACCGACTGATGGGAATACACAGTACTTTCTAGTCATTCATAAAAACATGAACTCTAGATCCATCATAAGATTCCATTTCCAAATCACCCGCTCAGCTTTCCCATGCTACCAGGAGATGGAAGGAGGATGTGAGTTGCGTCTTGCTTTCCATTCTTGCACACAATGGATCTGCAAGTGGGTGTGACCAAAGGCCTGCAGCACTGAGCCCAGGGGAGCTAGCAAGGAGAGAGAGGCTGTGCCATCTTTCTTAGGTTCTGTTTGAGGCTTTAGGATTTCCTGGGAGTGAATTTTTTTCCTGCTAACAATCAGAGTTATTACTATGCTTTGACAAAAATTATATAAATAGTTAAACTAATAGATACTAGTGTGCTCAGTCTAGAAATAAAAGATTACTTTCCTCCAGGGATTAAAAATATTCAGCTTTAACGTTCTGCTGCCCTTGCCTTCATGATATAGCACACCTCCACAGATCGCGTGCGTTGGTCCAGCACCCTGGAAGGAAAGGTACTCAGGAGATGCTACTGCTGTCGGCGTTCTTTTCTGCTTACTTTTACTTAGAGTTATTCAATTATATGAGATTATGAACCAACTGCAGACCGTTGGCTGCTATAATCTTCTGTTTTAGACAGAAAGACAATTTCAATACACAGACTCCTAGGAACAATTACCCTGAAATATTTTGATAAAAATGTTAGTTATTTCTTTATGAAGTTTTCCTCTATCAAATGATACCAGGATGGAGAGGAGAAATATTTGAAATTCTCAAAGAATTGATGATGAGATCACTTCACATTACTTGGAAAGGAAATATCAAAATTGCTGGTGAAGTACATTCAGTAATATAGTGGCTCCTTGAGGAACTAGAATGTAAAAAGCATAGTGATGAGCTGTGCATTCTAAACAAAGCCATCTGACCAGTTTAGGTTCACATTCTGTTTATTTCTACTTCCACATAAATGGCCCCACAAGGCATCAAGGACAGCGTGGACATGAATGACGCTTTAATTTTCTTTTCTTTTTTCTTTTTGGAGAGGTTTTTGCTATAGGGTGTGTGCGCTCTCCAGACAGACAGAGAGAAACAGAGAGACAGAAAGCGAGAAATCACCCCCCGGGGGGATGGTCACGCCGCAATCCCTTCTCCTCCATTCTCCTCTCGGGATCTTGAGCACGCACGCACACGCGCCCGGCGTGAGTTTAAGCCACTGGGTCCGGGACTCGAACCACAGTCGACTACATGGGAGTCCAGCGACATAGCCATTACGCTAACTGCTGGTCCCAACGCTTTAATTTTCAATAGAGGTAGTTCATGTCCTCATCCGTTCTTGTTCCCAAGACAATGGGAGTTAGCAGAATCCTTTCACATGTGAAAAGAACAGTGGTGTGTGTGTGTGTCCTTTAATGAAGCAGTGTTTCTTGACTTGGCCCCCTTCAGGTTTGCTGGAATTTCAAAGTCATCCTTATTTTATTATTTTATTTATTTATTTTTTGCTATAGGGCACATGTGCTCAACAGAAAGACAGAGAGAGACGGAGACAGAAAGCAAGAAATCACCCCTCCCCCTAGAGGGGATGGCCACACCGCAATCCCTTCTCCTCCATTCTCTTCTCAGGATCTTGGGCACGCATGCACACGCGCCCAGCGTGAGTTTAAGCCACCAGGTCTGGGATTCCAACTGTGGTCGACTATGTGGGAGTTCAGTGACGTAGCCATTATGCCAACTGCTGGTCCCCAAAGTCACCCTTATTAGTCAGGGTTCTCTAGGGAGACAGAGACGATCAGATGTATGTGTCATCAGGTCACGTGATCACAGCAGCTGAGAAGTCCCACAATGGGCCGTCTGCAAGCTGGGGGCCCTGGGCTCTGGTGGCGGGGTGCGGTCCAAGCCTGAAGGCCGGCGGAGGTGGGAACGCCAGTGGTATAACTCAGGATCGGAGGCTAGACACCTGAGAATGCAGAGGGGTGGCTGGAGCTGGTGTCCACCCTCGAATCTGAAGGCGGGAGAGCCAGGAACTCTGATGTCCAAGGCAGTCCAAGTCCGTCTTTATCTCAGAAGAGACCCGCCTTTGTACATGCCCACATTAACGGTCTACCGTCCACATCTCGTCTGCTTGGGCTCTCTCTTGTTAATCTCTTCTAGAAACAGTCTACTGGGCACAGCACCTCGGCTAATCTTTATCAACTCTTTAGGTGTCTTTTAGTCCACTCAAGTCAATACTAAAAAACTAGTCATCAAGCGTCCAGATACTTCAACTGAGTGGGGAGATTCCTGGAGAGGTTCACGGACTTCTTTCTTTGCTACATTCCCTTTACTTTCTGGCTCATACAATTGACGTAGTCCTCAGATTGCATATGATTTTTAAAGAATTATTTGTTCGATTATTATTATTATTATTAAATTTGCGATAGGGCACATGGTCTCACCAGGGAGAGCCAGGGGGTGAGAGAATGAGGAAGAGAGAGAAAGCAAGAGAGAGAGAAAATAAGTCACCAAGTCTAGGACTTGAACCACGGTCAGCCATATGGGAGTCTAGCACCCTAACCGCCACACCACCTGCTGACCCTTAGATTACATATTTTTAATTAAAAGTTTATTTATTTCTTCCATGAGAGAGAAAAAGAGAGACAGAGATAGGCACCCCCAACCAGGTCCTCATGCCCCAGTCCACTCCCAGCTTCAGGCAGGCCAGATCACACTCACGCACTGGTGTGCTCAGGGATGCACAAAGATGCAGACCCGGGACCTTCCCCACGTGGGCAGAGTGTGTTCCTGCTGTGCCAGTGCCTGGCTACCCGTCTACTTTTAAGTGTCTGTATGGAACATGGGGTCACCGGCTTTAGGGATACCTGAGAATCTCTGTCCTGTGGCCACACCCATTCAGGATGGCTCCCTCTCTGCCTTTCTCTGTCCTGTGGTCACACCTATTCCTGAGGGCTCCCTCTCTGCCTTTCTCTGTCCTGTGGTCACACCCATTCAGGATGGCCCCCTCTCTGCCTTTCTCTGTCCTGTGGTCACACCCATTCAGGATGGCCCCCTCTCTGCCTTTCTCTGTCCCGTGGTCACACCCATTCAGGACGGCTCCCTCTCTGCCTTTCTCTGTCCTGTGGCCACACCCATTCAGGAGGGCCCCCTCTCTGCCTTTCTCTGTCCTGTGGCCACACCCATTCAGGATGGCTCCCTCTCTGCCTTTCTCTGTCCTGTGGTCACACCTATTCCTGAGGGCTCCCTCTCTGCCTTTCTCTGTCCTGTGGTCACACCCACTCCTGAGGGCTCCCTCTCTGCCTTTCTCTGTCCTGTGGTCACACCCATTCATGATGGCTCCCTCTCTGCCTTTCTCTGTCCTGTGGCCACACCCATTCAGGACGGCTGGCCCTCTCTGCCTTTCTCTGTCCTATGGTCACACCCATTCAGGAGGGCCTCCTCTCTGCCTTTCTCTGTCCTGTGGTCACACCCATTCATGATGGCTCCCTCTCTGCCTTTCTCTGTCCTGTGGCCACACCCATTCAGGAGGGCCCCCTCTCTGCCTTTCTCTGTCCTGTGGTCACACCCACTCCTGAGGGCTCCCTCTCTGCCTTTCTCTGTCCTGTGGCCACACCCATTCAGGATGGCCCCCTCTCTGCCTTTCTCTGTCCTGTGGCCACACCCATTCAGGATGGCCCCCTCTCTGCTTTTCTCTGTCCTGTGGCCACACCCATTCAGGATGGCCCCCTCTCTGCCTTTCTCTGTCCTGTGGCCACACCCATTCAGGATGGCTCCCTCTCTGCTTTTCTCTGTCCTGTGGCCACACCCATTCAGGACGGCTCCCTCTCTGCCTTTCTCTGTCCTGTGGTCACACCCATTCATGATGGCTCCCTCTCTGCCTTTCTCTGTCCTGTGGTCACACCTATTCCTGAGGGCTCCCTCTCTGCCTTTCTCTGTCCTGTGGTCACACCTATTCCTGAGGGCTCCCTCTCTGCCTTTCTCTGTCCTATGGTCACACCCATTCAGGAGGGCTCCCTCTCTGCCTTTCTCTGTCCTGTGGTCACACCCATTCATGATGGCTCCCTCTCTGCCTTTCTCTGTCCTGTGGCCACACCCATTCAGGACGGCTCCCTCTCTGCCTTTCTCTGTCCTATGGTCACACCCATTCAGGAGGGCCCCCTCTCTGCCTTTCTCTGTCCTGTGGCCACACCCATTCAGGACGGCTCCCTCTCTGCCTTTCTCTGTCCTATGGTCACACCCATTCAGGAGGGCCCCCTCTCTGCCTTTCTCTGTCCTGTGGTCACACCCATTCAGGAGGGCTCCCTCTCTGCCTTTCTCTGTCCTGTGGTCACACCCATTCATGATGGCTCCCTCTCTGCCTTTCTCTGTCCTGTGGCCACACCCATTCAGGACGGCTCCCTCTCTGCCTTTCTCTGTCCTATGGTCACACCCATTCAGGAGGGCCCCCTCTCTGCCTTTCTCTGTCCTGTGGCCACACCCATTCAGGATGGCTCCCTCTCTGCCTTTCTCTGTCCTGTGGTCACACCTATTCCTGAGGGCTCCCTCTCTACCTTTCTCTGTCCTGTGGTCACACCTATTCCTGAGGGCTCCCTCTCTGCCTTTCTCTGTCCTGTGGTCACACCCATTCAGGAGGGCCCCCTCTCTGCCTTTCTCTGTCCTATGGTCACACCCATTCAGGAGGGCCCCCTCTCTACCTTTCTCTGTCCTGTGGTCACACCTATTCCTGAGGGCTCCCTCTCTGCCTTTCTCTGTCCTGTGGCCACACCCATTCAGGATGGCTCCCTCTCTGCCTTTCTCTGTCCTGTGGTCACACCTATTCCTGAGGGCTCCCTCTCTGCCTTTCTCTGTCCTGTGGTCACACCCATTCAGGAGGGCCCCCTCTCTGCCTTTCTCTGTCCTATGGTCACACCCATTCAGGAGGGCCCCCTCTCTGCCTTTCTCCACAGGCCCCAGGCGTCTTTGTCGTCTGTGTTAGTCTTTCTATACCGCATGCTTTCAACCTCTAAGTTCCTGAAGTCCCTGTGCCCGCTTTCTCACATTCTAAAGCAAAAAACTAAAATAAATACATAAAAACAATACTCTATAAATCCCCAAAACCCTTATGTCCCTGTCCTGGAGATGTAATGGAGCCGATTTCCATCACGCTGGCTCCTAGACTACCAAGTTCTGGGGAGTTCACATTTCTCCAGAAGAGCGTAAATCTGGTCCCTAGACTTGGGAGGACATTTTCTTTTCCCTCCTGCAGTCCCTACTTGTTTGCTTATTTCTTTTGTTTCTTTTTTTCAGAGAGATTTTTTCTATAGACCTGTGTATTCGCCAGAAAGACAGAGAGACAGAGAGATAGAAAGCGAGAAATCACCCCCTGGGGGGTGGCCACTCTAATCCCTTCTCCTTTATGCTCCGCTCAGGGTTTTGGGCACATTGGCATACACACACACACACACACATGTCCTACGTGAGCATGTCCTGGGTCTGGGATTCGAACCACGGTCAGCTATGTGGGAGTCCAGCGACATAACCATTATGTCATCTGCTATTCCCTCTACTTGTTTGGTTTTAAGAAGCTTTGACTGGACATAAATATGAAAATACACGAGGAACACTTAATATAATGCTTGGCACATAGTGGTACTCAATAAATGTTTAATTTCCTTATTTTCTTCTCTCTCTTTCCCACCACCCTCAGGCCACCTAAGTTGAAGTCCATACAGAAACCGGGCAAACACTTTTACCATAACTGACAGAGGAGAGCCTGTAGCTGATGAAAAGCTATGGAACCACACGTGTCGACATTACTTACCTTTGTCCAAATAGGTAAAAATTGCTAAGCTTTCTGACCTCAATCAGTTCAATTGGTCTGATTTTTATCAAAGGAAAACTATATGTATGTGTTTTTTTGAGAGTTTTTTTTGTGTTTGTTTTTATTTTTGTTTTTGCTATAGGGCACATGTGCTCGTCAGAAAGAGACAGAGAGATAGAAAGTGAGAAATTGCACCCCAGGAGGGATGGCCATACCACAAACCCTTCTCCTCCATTCTCCTCCTGGGATCTTGGGCACACATGCACATGCGCCTGGCATGAGTTTAAGCCACAGGGTCCAGGGCTCAAACCGTGGTTGACTACATGGGAATCCAGTGACATAGCCATTATACCAACTTCTGGTAGGGACACCTATATATATATATTTAAGAATTCTGTATGAGCACTTACTCCAAAGGGATCTTTGAAAGTGCTTCTGAACGGCATCTGTTTCAGCTCCAAGGAAACTAGAGATAGGCTTTACTTTGTCTCCCTTTTTTCTACCATGTATTTTTTTTTTTTAAGTTTACTACTTCTTTCATGAGAGTGTGCGAGAGAGAAACACGTACACTCCACAGAGTCTCAACCACGGTCAGCCCGGGTCATGCACTCACACGCCTGGTGTGCGTGGCTCATCTCGGGCAGGCGACTGGACTGGGGTCTTCCCTATGGACGCAGCGCTTCGGCAGGGCCTAATCGCAGCGCCATCACATGGGCGCGGCTCCACTTCCAGATGCTTATAAGAACTGACAGAAAGCCTTGGTTACAATCAAAGTTTAATTCTCACTGGATATTTTCATATTCTCTACTATTTATTGAGAGAAACCTGGTTCAAGTTAGAAAATGAGTTGACAATTGGGAAGCATTTCAGTTTCAGATGTTACAAACTGTCAAGAAATGAACTACCCAATGTAATTGCAAAGTACCCCTCTTTGGCTCCGTTGCATCTGATCATTGCACTGTCACCTACGTGGTTTATTCGTTGTGATAATAGGTGCAGTTGGTAAACGTATTGCAAGTGGAGAAAGTAAGGTTTGGGCTTGTTAAGTAGGTGATTTGACATGCCATGGATGTGAACATTTGGGGAGATGTCGGTCAAAATCAGAGATCTGTTTAAGCAGACGTCTGACTTTGACAGGAATGATAACCTATTTGCCATCTCTGCAGTAAATAAGCACTACTTTACTGCCAGATACCTTTCTAAGTGAGTGAAGCACATTTTTAAGTATGCTTGAAACTTCTTTGTCTCCTTCTCCTTTTCCCTCCTTCTCTCTTCTCTCTATTGCAGAAATGTGTGGAAAACACTACTTGTTCCATACCTTTCTCACCTTGCTCTCACCGTGACTCGCAGAATCCACACTTTACTTGTGAATGAACGCATCTGTCTAAAGTGTTTCATTTTCTAGTAGTTCTGACCAATAATGTGCTGTGTGGGCCTTTGGGAATGTTACGGAACAAAAGCTGACTAACTGCTCCCTACAATATTATGGTAGAATATTATGGTTACGCTGGGCATTTTAATTCTCAAATGAACAAATCACACCAATAAGCGACAACAATGAAATTCACCACTAAGCAAGCACGTAAACATAACCCAACTAGGCGAGAATTGGGGGGCTCAACTAAGGCTTAGACAATCCAGTCTCATGTGTACATGGCCAAGGTGAACACCCGCCATCTTCAGGAGTAAGTGAAGGGTTAGGTCTGTAATGGCCATAGACAAGGCCCAGCCCTTCCCAGCATTATCAGTTGACCATGGATCCCACTTTTGTAAAATACTTGTTAATATCTTATAGAACTGTGGTCTTACTTGAAACCATTTTAGGAAACATCAATTTTGGGACTGCACAGAACACCATGAATAATGAAGCCTTGGGCTAAACTAGAAAAATGAAGTTTGTGTCCGCTCTGTCGCTGACTGGCTTGTAAGCCTATCCTCTGTTAAACAGAGAACTTTGAATCAGCCTGGTAAGATGCCTTCAGCTCTAAAATTCTATAAAGCTGATGGATTGTGTCTGCACAAACAGATATCTTTTGAGTGTTCCTGGACTTTAAGCACATACGCATACATATAACAGAAAACAAAAATACCGCATTTAAAGTTGTTTCCCATTACGAAAGAACCTCAACCAATGGAGAGAGAAATTAAATTATGGTAATTTTCTCTTCGTTTCCTGACTTCCTATACATTTTTCCTATTTTTTCCTGTCATGGAAAACCACTACCCGTTCTCCTCCATTCTCCTCCCCTGATCTTGGGCATGCATGCACACATGCTCAGGGTGATTTTGAAATCAGCAGGACCAGGACTTGAACCATGGTCGGCCACGTGGGAGTCTAGCAATGTAATGGCTACTCCATCTGCTGGTCCAAACTAGGATTTTCTTGACTTACAATTTTCTCTTATAATTTTGCTCCAGTCAGTGGTTCAACAATCAACTTAAAATGTATTTTCACTAATACAATGTATTTCTATAGATTTGGCAAACTTAAAGCAAGGTATACTGCTTTAGTATATTTTCTGTTGCTAAACTGAATACCACAGACTGAATAATTTATAAAGAAAAAAAATTATTTGGCAAATGGTTCTGGAGGCTTGAAAGTCAAAGACCATGGTGATGGCATTTGGGGAGGGTCATCCCTTGGCATGAGGGTGTGTGAGGAAAACGGAGTCAGGATGGTTGGGTCTGGCTCCCTCACTCCTTGTCCGACCATGTTGGAGGGTCCCAGGATGAACAAGCTAGGAAGTCCACACTGCACACACCGCCCTATGTAACCACGGCTGGGGCGCTGCACCACTTCTGTCTCAGCCTCATGGGAAAAGGGCTATAGCTAAGAGGGGCTGGCTGCCTGGCTGAAGATAAACGCTATGTCCTCCATGCCTCGAGCAACTTCAACTCCTGGTGCTTTGCTTCGACCTACCCTTTGGATGAGGAAACTCACAAAAGAGGGTGAAAGGCATGGATGAATGCACGAGGCAGAGAGTGAACTGGGCTCGTCTCCCCTGTTTGTAACTCACTCACTCCTGAGATAGCAGTCGTAAAGAGACTGGTGCCCTCCTGATCTAATCATTCATTAAAGACTCCACCTATTGTCACGATGGGGATTAAATTTCATTATGATTTTAGGAGAGAACAAACCTTCAAACCATAGCATATACTAACACCTGTGAACGTGTCGTCAACACTGAAAGGCCTCTGTTTATATCAAGTATTTGGCATGGGTGCAAGTCTGTGGAAGCCAGCTGTTCAGAGACATTTATAAACATCTTTCTTGAGGACCATGTGGGTCTGACGGCGAGAGCTGCAGATGCAGGTGATTTATATAACACATGTGCTACAGCCAAAAGCGCAAAACAAGGCTGCTTGCTAAGTTATTTATTATCTGCTTTTAAGTAGCATTCGCGATTGCCTTCAAAGACTGTGAATTCAGGTATGGATGTTAAGCGTAGGTCATAAGGCTCTGGCCATTTTGCTGTGCTTCAATTGCAGAAGCGAAGTGCCAGCTACTCTGTCTCTGCGGCCTACAGTCAGAGCGATGGACAGCCATGAGCAGGTCACGTGGCTAAGGAGCATTCGTGACCTGGCTGGTTACTCTGAGGGTGGCTAGAATAGTGCCTGCACAGCCTTGCTCCTGACACCTTCACTGCCAACTGGGCAGAGCGGATACACCTCATTGCTGCCCCCTCTAATGCCCCTTCTTCCTCAGGAACGAAACGTGGACTCTGCGCGGTAAGCCCAAGGACTTGAGAAGGATGACCTCCTCTGCAGCTCGGGGAAAATCCCAGGTAGTGCTAGTCATGGTGTCCCAGTTCTTGGCCTTTGGGTTGAACCTGTGACCATTTGAAACCAATGGTCTTTTGGAGGGGAATCCAAGAATGGATTCCTAGCTCTGTAAGGAGACATTGAAAAGAGAAGATTTTGCTCCCTACCCCCCAACTCCCCAAGTGTGCCTAGTTTAGATGTCAGAAACGTCTAGAGCAGGAACTTCTACTGGCCTCTTGAAACAATGGAACAAAATAAAAACAAAACAAAAACAAATACAACAACAACAACAACAACAGAAGACGGTTAAGCAAAGAAAGGAAATGACCTACTTCTTTGATGGCATTGTTCTTAATGATTGTGACCCGCCCAGAGTAACTTGTAGATCGTGTGTTATGACAGACACACATCTTATTTTTTGAGCCAATTTAAGACAGCCAAAGGTATTATAACTGATACTTGTAAGTATAATTCATAGTCTTATAATATTTTTGCTATAGGGTGCATGCACTCACCAGAGAGACACAGAGAGACAGAAAGCAAGAAATGATCCCCAGGAGGATGGCTACGCTGCAATCCCTTCTCTTCCATTCTCCTCTCAGGAATTTGGGCATGCACACACACACATGCCTGGCGTGTTGCCGGGTCCAGGTCTCAAACTACAACAGACTATATAGGAGGCTAGCAATGTAACAATTATGCCATCTGGTCCCCATAGTCTTATACTTAGATTACAGACTTTTAGGGTTTGTATTAGCCAGTTCTCCCGAGAAACAAAACGAGCAGAAGATACAGATGTAAAGATATAAGTATAGATAGGTGTAGACATGGATATAGATGTGGATGTAGAGATTGATAGATATGCAGATGTAGGTATATTGGGTCGTCAGAAAACGCATGACTTATTTTTCTATGTTTTTCTTTGCAAAAACGTGTCATGACTTTTCCAATGACCCAATAGACAGTGTTAAATAAAAATGATAGATTATCCTTTCGGACTAAGCTCCTGCTCTGAACCCCAACAAATGAAACTAAAATGGAGTCACTCATACTAAAATGTCCCATCATCAGACTCAAACATTAAGAATGGAAAGTCCTTCAGTTTTAAACCTGGACCTCCTTGCGAAGGAGGCAGGTCAGGGTTCATTTCCCAGCAGTTCAATGTTTCAGTTACTACCGTCTGTGAGTTGCCAAATGCTCACTTGAGTAGCAAGTTTCCCGGGTTGTGGGGGCTCAAATACTGCTTTGCCTTGCTCTGCAACCAGCTGCATTTTACAGACCCCAACATGAACTCCAGTGTTCTTCAGGATGAGGGGAAGCTGAGCCCTGCCACAGTGCAAACAGTCACTTTGTTTCCAGTAACAGTCTAGTCCCCAACCACCATTTTGCAGGTTTAATGGATCAGATTCAGGCTAGGGAGACCTGTGGGATGCTGTGGGTTGGGGATGGCTTTAGGAAATCCTTTGCTTCCCAATCCTCCTCAGTCGAGAATTTCCACATCCTCTACCGCTGTGATACCAAGCGGCATTGTTAGCAACTACAATGAGACAAGTTCTGAAGCAGGGAGGGTTTTATTAGAACCAAGTATCCAAGGGTACTAAACTTTTCTACTTTAAAAAAAATTGTACTAAAATATTTATTACAATAAAAACAAGATCCTTTCCCCATTGTGAAATTCTCTTCATTTCTTTTTTTAAAATTTTGTTTAACTTATATTTATTTATTTATTTTAAATTTGACCACAGAGAGAAAGAGAGATGAGCAAGTGAGAGAGAGAGACAGAGACAGAGAGAGAGAGAAAGTAGAAAGCAAGCCACCAGTTTGGGGACTCAAACCGCTGTTGACCATGTGGGAGTCCAGCATCCTTAACCACCATGCTACCTGCCAGCCCCAAATTCTCTTCATTTCTTTAATATTTATAATTTTATTTACAGAATGTGAGGGATGCATCTATTGGAAAGAATAACAACTAAGGGGATTCCATGCATTTTTGTTATTTGTTGTCAATCTGTATCATTTTGAATATTGGTTGACTTTCGGTTAATTGTTTAACCATTGGACTCTAAACTGCAGAAGAAGCCTTGTAAGGCAGAGTTTCCTGGTTTAAAAGACATGTCTTTGATCTATGGCAATATAAAAGCCATTTCCTCTAGCTTTTATTTGTATTCAGGTAAACGAAGTTCATCTTGGAAAAGGCAAAAATAAACGAATTTATTTCTTGCTGCCAAATAGAAATAGCGAATGGATAGGAAAAGATAACTACAAGTTGTATGGAGGAGAAAGCTATCTTCTAATGTGTTTTCTTATCCTAGTTTGCTATACCTTACTATTGCTTGTTTGAGGAAATCAAAAAATGGATATCAGCTACTCCTCTTTTTTTTTGAGAGGTTTTCGCTATAGGGCGCGTGCACTCGCCAGACCGACAGAGAGAGACATAGAGACAGAAAGCGAGAAATCACCCCCCAGGGGGGATGGTCACGCCGCAATCCCCTCTCCTCCATTCTCTTCTCGGGATCTTGGGCACGCACGCACATGTGCCCGGTGTGAGTTTAAGCCACCGGGTCCGGGACGCGAACCGCAGTCAACCACGTGGGAGTCCAGCGACATAGCCATTATGCTAACTGCCAGTCCCGACTACTCCTCTTTTTGAAGAAAAATAAAAACAGGTGATAATTTAAGTTTTCTAATAAAAGAAGATTGAAAACCCGATTTCTGGAATTTTTGATCTTGAAATTATTTTGTAGTTTTTTGTATAACTAAACCAGTGTGATTACTTTGACATTAAGGTTTTGAACCTCAATTTGTTGCAACTCTTCATCTGCTATTAATGAAGGAAACAAATTTATTTAGTAGTGGACACCTTAGAAAGATCTGTGCTTGTGCAATAGAGTCCTCAGATTTTGTTATGAAAAACTGTACAGGGAACCAGCAGTTAGCGTAATGGCTATGTCGCTGGACTCCCACGTAGTCGACCGCGGTTCACGTCCCAGACCCAGTCCAGACCCGGTGGCTTAAAACTCACGCCGGGCGCGTGTGCGTGCGTGCCCAAGATCCTGAGAGGAGAATGGAGGAGAAGGGATTGCGGCGTGACCATCCCCCCTGGGGGAGTGATTTCTCACTTTCTGTCTCTATGTCTCTCTCTGTCTGGCGAGTGCACTTGCCCTATAGCGAAAACCTCTCAAAAAAAAAAAAAAAAAAAAAAAAAACTGTACAGAACCATTAAAGAGGTACATTTATTAAGATCTCTGGAAATTTGAGCATGAAAGCATTAGAGAAAATACTCAAAACTCAACACTAATGATTTGAGATTTATGGGAAATGAGCAGGTAGAATGAAAAGATGGCTGTAGACATTGTTATTCATATATGAAAACAGCATGCCTTAAAAACCAGGTTACTACTGGGAAGACAAAACTACTGCAACTTGAATGATAGATAAGTCGTTGTGTAGATCTGTGTAGACTGTTTACACCACCATGCTGGAAGAGCATCACAACCTACATTCTTTGTTGATAGTAAAACTCAGGTGTTTTCCATTGTGTTATTGCCACTTACACCTGCCACCCTTCACGACGTGTTATATGTTACGTTTTGATGTCAGTATTTAATGAAGAACTGTTCAATGACCTTTATGCCTAAAAGTATATAAGGTTTAGAAGATCTTTGAAAGGATTAGTGCCTTCTAGATATTCTTAGTTTAAGGACTCTCATGAAACTGTGCCTGTATTTAATTTATCCCATGAGAAGCTTCCAACTGACTTATGTTATTTTTTTAGATAATTCCACACAAATGAAAATTCAATCTCATTTATTTAGGAGATAAAAGTTACATAAAGTCCACAACTATTTTAAAGTATACCATATTTATTGAGCATACCATGAGTCATTTTGATGAGATATTGGTAGACATTGTCATTTTATTATATAATTTTGATACATCTTAATTACAATTTAGATCCTGATTTCTCTGTGCAAAGTATATATATTTTATGAATGATGTATTTCAATTTATCCATAATGGAAAAGACCAACATTTATTTATATTCTTGTTCCTTCTGATTGTCAAGTTTAGACTTATTTTCTATAGGTCTTGGCCATTTTTTTTTTTTTTTTTGTTCCTTGTAGCTCTGTAAAACATCTGACCTGGATTGCCAGTACTGGGGGTGTCAAAGCATACAGGTTAAACATTTATTAATGTAGGCAAAATATTAGCGTATAAATAGCTAAAGGCACATGAATAAATGTCTCATAATGATATGGGAATGGCCAATCATGTATAAACTAACAGAAAGCACATGCTTAATGACAATCTAGGTCAGTTAGAATTTTTAAAATATTAAACCTAATCAAATGAAATACTAATTAATAAAAGAAAGATGGCTGGAAGATATCAAAATAGACCAGTTTTTCCTGAAAACAGGAGATTCTAGTCTAACCGAGTCAGCGCTAAAAGAAAATGCGACGTAGGCATATCCCTTAGGAACGTGCTAAAGAAGCTCAAGACACTACCTAGAGCCGTGGGATTTCTGTTTCATGAACATCCTTATTGCCCAAGTGAATTCCTCCTTTACCTTCTATCAGCCACAGCTTTGAAGGTGCTTCTGTTGCAGGGATGTGCCAGAATCACTGTTTGCACACTCGGCTTCATGTTAAGCAGAGTGACGGCAGGGGACGAGTCACCCAGCTCCTGGTCTTCACACGGCATGCAGACATTGGTTGGCTGGTCCTCGGAAAGGAAAGGGAATTTCTCCATTATCCCAGAGAACATGGAGTTTCATGGTATTCGGGCACGCCTGGATCAACATACAAGGTCTTGGGTTCCCACCCTTTACCCATAGTTTGACTCGTTAAACTGCACATGAGATCAATGTTCCCCATGTAATGTGCTCAGAATTATTTCAGATTTTTTTCAGATTTTGACATAATGACATACAAGTAATGAGATGTCTTAGGGATGGTACTTAAGTCTGAGCACAAAATTCATTTATGTTTCATAAATACCTTAAACACATAGCCTAAAAATAATTTTATACAATTTGAGAGATCTTCAAGAAGGTCATGGAAAAGTGTGTATG
Organism: Tupaia tana; assembly: GCA_026018925.1. Classification (NCBI taxonomy): domain Eukaryota; kingdom Metazoa; phylum Chordata; class Mammalia; order Scandentia; family Tupaiidae; genus Tupaia; species Tupaia tana. The sequence continues at coordinate 146,741,415 of JAKSZU010000002.1, forward strand.
ATTAAAAAACAATGAATTTAAATTTTTTTTTGCACCACAGTAAATTTATACATTAATTCTTTTTCTCCATTTTTGTGCTGCTGTTGTTGTTGCCACAAGGCATGTGCACTCACCAGAGAGAGGGAAAGTGAGAAATCACTCCCCAGAAGGGATGGTCATCCCCTCTCCTCCATGCTCTTGAGACTATGGGTATGCTGGCACATGTATCTGATGTGAGTTTCAAACTGCTGGGTCTGGAACTTGAACCGTGGTTGGCCATGTGGGGTTTCAGCACCACCATGCCACCTGCAGGCCCAAGTTTTAGCATGTTTTAGATGTGGCCATCAGGACTTATTCATGGATTGCTGGGTGGAAAAGTAAATACAAATGGAAGCCAAAGATGGTTTCCAGTTCTTTGGCTTGAGCAAATGATCGGAAATGCCAGTTACTCAAGATGGTGAGACTAAGATAGGACAGATTTTGAGCAGGAGGAAATGCCTATTCTTAAACATTTCCTGTTCTAGCTGCTTACTTTGTTATTCTCAAGATGTCTACATGTTCCTCTCCCTCACAATTTTCCATCACCTAATGATTTGTGTAAATTAGACAGCTCATTACCTCTACAGCACATTTTACATACATATTTTTATATCTGTGCTTTCTAAAAAAATTTGTTAGAGGGTGCATGTGCTTGCTGGAGAAAGAGAGAGAGAGAGAGAGAGAGAGAGAGAGAGAGAGAGAGAATTCCAAGAGAGAGAGAGAGAATTCCAACTCTCATGTAGCAATTCTTTCTCCTCCATTTTTTTTTGGGGGGGGTTATTTGGGGCATGCCTGCCTCTGTGTCCAGAGTGTTTTTCTTTTTTCTTTTTTTTTTTATTTTTAGGGAGATGTTTGCTATAGGGCACGTGTGCTCAACAGAGAGACAGAGAGAGATAAAGAAACAGAAAATGAGAAATCACCCCCCAGGGTGGATGGCTATGCTACAATCCCTTCTCCTCTATTCTCCCCCTTGGAATGTTGGGCACACGCACACACATGCTCCCGGCATGAGGTGTGAGTCACTGGGTCTGGGCCTCGAACCATGGTCGACTACACAGGAGTGCAGTGACATAACCATTATGCCATCTGCTGGTCCATCCAGCATGCTTTTCAAGTGGCCAGTCTAGGGCTTGAACTACACAGTCAGTCAAGTGGGATCCAGCAGCTTTAACAACGACACCACTGGCTGGTGTTAGAGCTGCGATTTATCTCTCTACTCTTTAAAACACCATCTCACTTTTATCTGATTATACACCATACAATATCTACAGACATTCCCCCACTTTTTAAATTCAAAACCAATTGAAAAGTAACTTTACATCATTACCAAGGCATGTACATACATGTGTCTGAATTTAGAATTTCAGAAAGATCTTACACTTTCTTTCTGTGATGCCCTCTGACACCTTACATTCTATTCAATTTGGTTTGATTCCTTATGATACTGCACACACTCAGTACACTGATTTCTCCTGTTATTAATGAGTTGCGACTCAGACCACGAAGTTCACTTCTTTACGAAGGATGCTGACGGCCACCTACTTCATTCCTCCTGCTGAGATGCTTCTTCCCGAAGAAGTGCAGTTTGTTGTTCTCAGGGTCATTGCCACATGTGACTTTTCTTGATGATACTCATTTACTTTCTTATCTGTGTGCTCTACTCCAAGATCTGTCATGGCCAGGGAAATATTATCTTCCATACTGCATGAGGCAGAGCCGGTCTGCAGACATGCCTGGGGGAGATTCTGCTGCCCCAGGTGTGGCTCAGCAGCCGTAACTCTCAGCTGCCTCATTCTTCCAGAAAGCAGAGCTGCAGGTGGTGCATGACCACCACTATGCAAGGCGGGACACACAGTCAACCAGTGGTGACCAAGAAAACATCTACTGTAATCCACAGAACCTCTGCATTTTAGAGCTCTGAATAAAGCAGTCAAGAATAACCGGGATCAGCAGTTAGCGTAATGGCTATGTCGCTGGACTCCCACGTAGTCGACCGCGGTACGAGTCCCGGAGCCGGTGGCTTAAACTCATGCCGGGAGTGTGTGCATGCGTGCCAAGATCCCAAGAGGAGAATGGAGGAGAAGGGATTGCAGCGTGGCCATCACCCATGGGGGTGATTTCTCGCTTTCTGTCTCTCTGTCTCTCTCTGTCTTTCTGGCAAGTGCACACACCCTATAGCAAAAAACTCTCAAAAAATAATAATAAAAAAAATAAAAAGAATAACCAAAAAGTACAATAGTTTTTAACTTTGACTCACATTTTTTTTAAAGGTTTTTACCATAGCATGTGTGCACTCACTGGAGTGAGACAGAGAGAGACAGAGAAAGGGAAAATGAGATATCACCCCTGAGGGGTAGATGGTCATGCTACAATCCCCTTTCCTCCATTCTTTCAGGATTCGGGGCACACACACACACACACACACACACACTCAGCATAAGTTTCAAGTCACTGGGTCTGGGACTTGAACTGCGGTTATTCATGTGGAAGTTCAGCACCTTAACCACCATGCCACCTGTTGCACCCTTTGACTCACTTCTTTTTTTTTGGAGAGGTTTTTGCTATAGGGCGCGTGCGCTCGCCAGACAGACAGAGAGAGACAGAGAGACAGAAATCGAGAAATCACCTCCCGGGGGGATGGCCACGCCGCAATCCCTTCTCCTCCATTCTCCTCTCGGGATCTTGGGCACGCACGCACACGTGTCCAACATGAGTTTAAGCCACTGTGTCTGGGACTCGAACCGCGGTTGACTACGTGGGAGTCCAGTGACATAGCCATTACGCCAACTGCTGGTCCCTTGACTCACTTCCTAATGTGCAGTTATGTTTTGGAATGCCTGTGCAGCAGCGTGAGGCATTTGAGGAAGCCTTGGTGCTGATACCTGTGACTGGCCTGAGCCCCAGGTAGTCCTTTATCCTCAAAGTCTCTTCATTCTAAGAGCAGAGATAAAGTTTATTTGAGCATCTGTTAGTAGAAAAAAAAATTCAAGATAAACAGACTTCTGAGAAGAAAATCTCTAATAAGACTTCTGTTTTTGAAGGCCTTGTCCTTACAGAAGTGATTAAGCTGAGCTTCTCGGTGCAGAGGTTGGTGGTGGGGGACACTGGAGGGTGACATTAGAACCTTCATCATTGGGAAGAAGACTGGGACTTTTTAGTGTCACAGAAAGTAGCACCCGCACAAACACAGCTCCAGTGAGGAGGCTGGATCCTGAAAGGGTGTGTCTGAGTGGTGCCTCATGAGTACCGAGCACTGAGCTCTGCGACCTGGCCTGGAGCCTCCTGTTTTCTGACTTGTTCAGGTAGAAGAAAGCTTCCAGTACCACTGCTGGCATGGGCTGGATCATCTGGACCCACCAGGGGTCCCAGCTCTGCAACCAGGACCTGTCTTGTTTCTCAAGATGGTTTAAAACATGGTACAGATCCTAGGGTACTTGTACAATGAAAGAGAAATGAACCATAAGAACTGCCTAGTATAGAAAATTCCTCGAACTTCAATATGTAGAGACTTCAGTCAATATTTTAAAAAATTGACATTATCTGTAACCCAAGTGACATAGGGTAATCTATTTCTAGTATACAATAGCTTTAAAGAGGATTAATTAAACCAGAAAAGTTTAGTGCTCTATAGGTATCTTGCTCAATAGCCTCGTTTTCATGGTATTTTAATAAAATAAAGCTAGACTGTTGGTAGCATGGTGGCTAGGGGGCTAGATTCCCACCTGGGAAACAGCGGTTCAAGTTCCAGAGCCGGTGGCTTGAATCATGCCAGGCACTTGAGTATGCATGCCCAAAATCTAGAGAGGAGAGTGAAGGAGAAGGGATTACAGTGTGGCCATTCCCTGTAGGGGGTGATTTCTCACTTTCCTTCTCTCTATCTCTTTCTGGTGAGCACCTATACACTACTGCAAAAAACTAAAAAAAGAAAGAAAAAAGAAAAAAGAAAAGAGAAATAAAAAAATAAATAAAAGCAGACCAAATACATCATTCTCTTATCAAAGTTAAGGTCCTTTTCCTTTGGTATGCTGGAAAGCTAATATTGCCTTATAGAACACAATGCATTGACTCACGAAGTGTGCTCTCATGCTAAGAAATACTTGCAATGGGCGTTCTGGCAATTGAGGGAAAAGATTAATGCTGCACTTATGCAGATACTATGCTTGCATGAAACCAAAGAGGGCGAATCTTTTCTGGAATTGGCCTGTGGGATGTGGACTGTGGGCTAAATGAGCGTGCTGTTATTTCTCTTAAAAACATCGGCAATCTCCTCTTCCTTCTCTAGCTTCAGCTGTCTTCTTTCTTTCCCTTTATATAAAACTACTCAAATAAATTGACAGCAATCCTTGTTTCTTCCAACTTTTGTGCTTCCATCGGAACTGCTCCTATCACGATCATGGACCAAAACGACCAGTTCCCGGTCACTGTCTTTCTCGACCAGCAGCAGCACTGAACTCCAACGTTTCCTGTCTTTCTCCACCCCCTTCACTTGGCCAAGCCACCAAGCTCACCTGGTCTTCTTCTTGTTCTGAAACTGCTGCTCAGTGACTGAGCAGGAAACTCCGCTGTCCTTTCCCGTCTCCGTCTCTAACGCTGAAATGTCCAGGCCTTGCTCTGGGTCTCCTTCCCTGCCTACACCTGCTTCCCAAGTGTTCTTATGTAGTTTCATGGTTTCAAATTCCACTGAAATGTGGAAGACTCCACATTCTGTCCTCAGTCTCTCCTTCTGTCCTCTTCCCTGAACACAAGGGTTTCAGTTCTCTGCCTTGTCAACACCTCCACTCGGATGCTTGTACGCATCACAAATAAATATGGGTTGATAAAGAAGACACAAACGTCTTGATTGTGTGAACAACTGCAAGTCAATAGACTATATGGGATATTATACTTCCCGGTATTTGTATTGCATGGTTCATTACAAATTTGTTTTCCCCTTTTCTTCCTCTGACTTTTAAGTATCTGCTGTCATTATGACCTCAGAGTAAATAAATGCTTGGTACACCATGGAATTCAAGTGTTGGACAGCAAAGCACTTAATCAACTAAGAAAGTTGGTAAATATGAGGGGACTTCAAAAAGTTCCTGAAAATGGATTTAAAGTACAAGTTTATTTTGGTGCACAAACATTTTGAAATCCATGCTTGTATTTTCATAATACACATTTTCCATGAACTTTCTGAACCCCTTCCCATACTCTAAATAAGGAAATCTGATTTGAAAGGACTTAGAGGAGGATGAAAAATGTATTCACTTATTCAACAGATGTGGGCCAGGTTCTGTTCTAGTTACAGGAGATAACACCAGGTAACAAAATAGACAAAGTTTCTACTCTCATGAAACTTGTATTGTAATTATGTGTGTTGGAGGGAGGGGAGTGACTAGGAGAGATGAATAATAAACACAAACTTCGGCCGCAGCGGTGGCAGTGTTGGGGTTCTGGACCCCCACATACGTGACCGCGGTTCAGGTCCTGGAACTGGTGGCTTGCTTTTTCACTTTCCCTCTCTCTTCCTCTCTGTCTTTCTCTGGTGGTTGCCCTTACCCCATGGTAAATTAAAAAATAGTAATAATAAACACAAACAAGTAAACACGCAATAGCCAAATGGAGCTGAGGACTATAAAAAAATAACAGTACAAGGAATGGAGAAGAGGGTGATGTGGCATAATTTACAGCTAGGATGGCCAAGAGTTGATTGTATGGAGAAATGCGCTTTTAGCAAAGGCCTAGAGGGGAGAGGAAAAGCCATGCCTACCGCAGGGGAAGAGTCTAGCAGGCAGAGAGGGTAGACTCTCATGAAACGGACTGTGGAACGTGTCTGCAAAGCACGGCGTCCACTGTGTGGTCCTCAGGCTTCGTCTGCGCCTCTCTGTCTTCCCTTCATGCATGCTAAAATGGAGAGATCTTTGCGAAGGTATCCAGCACACTGATAAAATGATATGGTTATAGATGAAGGAAGATGCCTCGTTTACACACTGTAGTCTCTGTTTTTTGTCTGGCATCCAAAGAAGCCAATTGTTTGTCTAGGTAAGAATCAGAATGCAGTGACAGCTTGAGCCTTCTTTTTTTTTTTTTTTTTTTTTTTTGAGAGGTTTTTGCTATAGGGTGCGTGCGCTCTCCAGAGACAGAGAAAGAGAGACAGAAAGCGAGAAATCACCCCAGAGGGGGGATGGTCACGCCGCAATCCCTTCTCCTCCATTCTCCTCTCGGGATCATGGGCATGCACGCACACACACCCGGTGTGAGTTTAAGCCACCGGGTCCGAGGCTCGAACCACAGTCGACTACATGGGAGTCCAACGACATAGCCATTACGCTAACTGCTGGTCTCTTGCTTGAGCCTTCTTAATGGAGGCATCAGTCAAACCCAGTGGGACACTGGCTGTGGATACGCAGTGCTGAAGACGACGGTGAACGCAGACGCCAGGCTCACTTCCGTTTCCGTGGAAGGCTGATACAAGACGTTTTCCTGAAGGTAGCACACTCGTCATACTGTGTCTGGGACCACAAAAATGGCATCCCGCCGTGGATTTGGGCAGGCTCTTGTTTTCCTGTCTCCTCTCCAGAACAATTCGAATTAACCTTAATCAGACTATTATGATATATCTTTCCCTCTTGTTCCACAAGTATCCTATTTTGACATTATTTAATTTTGCGTTACATCCTCTGGCTTGTAGTCCTTCAATCTTTAAATTGTACTGCACTGCAATATACCGTTGGCTGGTTGCTTTGGAGTGTTTGAAGATTGTGGCTGAAAAAACAATGACTTCTATTGTGTTGCAGGACAAAAAAAGCTTCACTTATTTTTTTCTGGGAAGTTTGTTTTCTTAGACAAAGTGTGTGGCACAAGGATGAAGCGGTGAACATCCTTCCAGGAAGTGAGGTTGGGTGGATCACGCAAGGTGATTGATGGGCTGAGACATAGTTCTGCTAAATAAGCCAGTTCCTATATTAATAAAGATTTTGGAAGATTCTTTCTGTCCCAGAGAAGGTGAGTTAATGCGAATAAAGGGGTTGAGCTAGTTTTTCTATATAAAATCTCTGTTTTATAAATTCATGACTTGACTGTTACAATTGGCTTTGGCTAGGTTTTAAGTTATTCATTTCTTGCTTTAGTTTGTACTTAAATAAAATAATTTGTATATTGCTTTCTTCCTAGTATTTTATGGAAAACAAAACAAAACATAAAGAAGGACATGGCTACTGATTATCCGCAGAGCCTAGACTGCTGCAGGCCTGGGAGGAGTGGCAGCCAGTGAGGGAAACTGAGTCAGGAGACGGCTCCAGGCTTCTTGCCTCCAAACCTATCACAGGTACTTCCATCCACTGCTGTTATCCCCAGAGACTGTGGTGCTGTGGACCAGCGAGGAGTGGCAGCCAGCAAGGGGAGCTGAGGCAGGCAGACTGCCTCAGACCTGGAGCTCCCTTCTCCCCACTCAGGAATATTTTGAGACTTCATAGTTTTCTGAACTCCGCAGAACATCTTGCCATGTGACTCCTTTTTTTCTCTTCTATCTGAAAATCTCCAGGTTAACCCCAGGTGCAGCTGGTGCAGACTGGGAAAGAAATCGACACCCAAAGGTATTCACACTCTCTGACAGTAAGGCAAGGTCCTCTACCAAGAACACAGCTAAGAAGTAGAGCTCTTCTTCCCTCCTGACACTGTGCAATCCACAATGGAAAAACAGGAAGTAGTGCAATATCTATCAGATGACTAGAAATCAGTGCAGAGGTACAACAAGTATGGAAAAACAAGGAAATACCTCTTCCTCAATGGAACAGAGCAGCTCCTCTTCAACCATGGGCAGCACAAAGGAATTTGCAGGAATGTCAGAAATAGAGTTCAGAATACTCATGGTGACAGAGATGAGGAGGTCTTTCTAAGATTTGATGGAAGAGATAGACACCATAAAAAAAAAGTCAATGAGAGGGACCAGCAGTTAGCGTAATGGTTATGTCGCTGAACTCCCATGTAGTCGACCGCAGTTCAAGTCCTGGACCCGGTGGCTTAAACTCACGCCAGGTGCGTGTGCGTGTGTGCCCAAGATCCTGAGAGGAGAACGGAGGAGAAGGGATTGCTGTGTGGTCAGCCCCTCTGGGGGGTGATTTCTCGCTTTCTGTCTCTCTGTCTCTGTCTGTCTCTCTGGCGAGCACATGCGTCCTGTAGCAAAAAAAAAAAAAAAAAAAAAAAAAAAAAAAAAAAAAAAAAAAAAAATCAGTGAGAACTAGAGATAAAGACAGTAATACAGGAACTCAAGACCTCCTTAGAAAACACTAATTGTAGACTGGGTTATACAGAAGACAGAATCTCTGAGCTTGAAGACAAAACCTTTGACTTAGATAAAACAACAAAAATTAATGAAAAAAATTTTAAAACAATGAAGACAATATATAGAAAGTGCTAGACATTATGAAACACCCAAATAATAAGTATTCCAGAAGGCCAAGAATTAGACAAGGGCATAGAAGATCTATTCCATAAAATAGTTGCAGAAAACTTCCCAAACCTAGGGAATCAAGCAAATATCCAGACCCAAGAAACACAAAGGACCCCAAATAGAATCAACGCAAGATCTTCATAGCACATTATAGCTAGATTGGCCTAATCACAGATAAAGACAATATACTAAAAATGGCAAGATAGAAAAGTTAAGTTACTTACAAAGGTTATCTCATCAGGCTTACATCAGACCTCTCACCAGAAACAAGGCAAGCAAACAAAGAATAAGAAGATATATTCAGAGAGTTAAAAGAAAAACAATTTCAACCAAGATTATTATACCCTGAAAACGTATCCTTCAAATGGGAAGAAAAAATAAAAATAATCTCAGATAAACAAAACCAGAAAGAATTCACGAACGCAAGACTAGCTCTTCAAGAAGTTCTGAAGGGTGGCCAGCAGGTGGCATGGTGGTTAAGGGTGCTGGATTTCCACATGACTGAGTCCCGGACCTGGCGGCTTGCTTTCTCACTTTCCCTCTTTATTTCTCTCTCACTCTGTCCCTCTCTGGTGAAATTAAAATGAGTAAATAAATAAAGTTAAATAAAATAATTTTTGAAAAAAAGAAAAGTTCCACTAGCAAACACTTAGCCAAATATTAAAATATTTCTTAAAAAAAAAAAAAGAAGTTCTGAAGGGAGTGTTATATGAGGAAAACTAAAGAAAGACAGAGCAAGAGAACCAAAAACAACAAAGAAAATGGCTAACTTAATGGTAGGTAGAAGTCTGGAAATATTGATATGTTGAATATTAATGGATTAGATTTTCCAATCAAGGGACACAGACTGGCTGAATGGATAAAAAAATAAATAAACCCTCTATCTGTTGCATACAAGAAATACAACTCATGGATAAAGACATACGTAGAGTAAAAGTGAAGGCATAGGAAAAGGTATTTCATGCAAACAGAAACGAAAAATGAGCTGGAGTCGCGATACTGATTTCAGACAAAATAGGCTTTAAGACAAAAACTGTAAGAAGGGACCAGGGAGGGCATTATAAAGGATTAATTCATCAAGAAGATATGGCACTTATAAATATCTATGTACCCAAATGTGTGAAGGAAAGACTGCTAGATCTAAAAAGAGAGATAGACTGCAACAAACTAATTGTTTGGGATCTCAACATCTCACTGTCTAGACAAAAAATAAGCACATCTAGACAAAAAATTAAGCAAAGAGATACAGGATCTAAACAATATCATAAATCAAATGGACTTGGCGGACATCTATAGAACCTTCTACCCAAAACATAAAATTTTCTCATTCCTGCATGGAAACTTTTGTAAGATTGACTACATGAAAGGGAACAAAACAAGCTTTTACAGATTCAAAAGCATAGAAACCATATTCAGCATCTTTTTCAACCATGATAGAATTAAACTTGATATTAATTTAAGGAAAAATAAAAAGCCTTGAAAACACATAAACATATGGAAACTTAACCTACTCCTGAATGACTATGCAACTACTGAAGACTTAAGACTGAAAGAAAAAGATTTATTGAAATCAATGATAATGTGTACATGTGTTCCCATAACCTATGGGACAGAGAGAAAGCAGTGAAAAGAGGGACGTTCATAATGATTAGTGCACATAAGAAAAAGATGGAGGGGCTGGCAAGTGGCATGGTGGTAATTGGTGCTGGACTCTCATGTGGCTGACAGTAGTTCGAGTCCTGGACCTGGCATCTTGCTTTCTCATTTTCCCTCTCTCTCTTTCACTCTGTCCCTCTCGCTCAAATTAAAATAAAGAAATTAAGAAATAAAGTTAAGTAAAATAATTATTTTAAAAAAGAAAAAAGATGGAAAGGTGGAAAATGGACAACCTAATATTATGCCTCAGGGAATTGGAAAAAAAACCCTAAAAAATGCCAGAAGAAAAGATAATAAAGATTCAAGCAGAAATAAACGAACTAGAAAATAAATGAACTATACAGAAAATAAATGAAACCCAAAGCTGGGTCTTTGAAACGATAAACAAAATTGACAACACCATTAGCTAGACTAAGAAGAAGAGAGGAAAGAATAAGGTAAATCAAATTCATAATGAAACAGGCAATATTACAACAGACATAATAGAAATACAAAACATCATTAGAGGATACTACGAACGACTCTATGCCAACAAACAAGAAAACCTGGATGAGATGGACAAACTCTTGGACTCATATAATCTATTAAGATTAAATCAGGAAGACATAGAAAGCTTGAAAAGACCCAAAACAAACAATGAGGTTGAATCCATAACAAATAACCTCCCAACAAAGACAAGTCCATGTCCTGAGGGCTTCACTGCTGAATTCTACAAAAATTTTTAAATCAGAATGAATCCCCATTCTACTCAAACTATTTCTAAAGATCCAGAAGCAAGGAACTCTCCAAAATTCATTCTATAAAGCCTCTATTATCCTCTTCCCCCAAACAGATAAAGACATGACAAAAAAAGGAAAATTACAGACCAATCTCTCTGATGAATATAGATGCAAAAATCCTTACAAGATACTAGAAAATTGTACCTAACAGCATGTAAAAAAATATTATACAGCACGACCAGGTAGGCTTTATTCCAAGGATGCAAGGGTGGTTCAACATACACAAAACCATAAATGTAATGCACCATATTAACAGAAAGAAAGATAAAAACCATATGATCATATCGATAGATGAAGGAAAAGCATTTGATAAAATACAACATCTATGAGAAACCCATAATTAAATCATACTGAATGGGAAAAGGCTTAAAGCGTTTCCTCTCAACTCTGATACAAGACAAGGTTGCTCACTTTCTTCATTCCTTTTCAGTATCCTGCTGGAAGCCCTAGCCAATGTAATTGGAAAAAGAGAATAAATAAAGGGCATTCAGATAGGGAAAGAAGAGGTGAAATTATCTCTATTTGCAGACGGCATGATTGTACATATAGAAGACCCAAAAGTATCCACAAAAATACTCCTGGAAGTAATAAATAAATACAGTAAAGGAGCAAGATACAAAATAGACATACAAAAAATCTATAACATTTCCATATATTAACAACAAGCAGACTGAGGTAGAATGAAGCAAGTAATCTCATTTACCATAACCACAAAAGTTTATGATACCTAGGAATAAATCTAACCAAAGAAATCAAAGACCTCTACATGGAAAACTATGAAAACCAAAAAAAAAAAGAAGAAATTGAAATGACACAAAAAAGTGAGTGACATTCCATGTTCCTGGATTGAAAGAATTAATATAATCAAAATGGCAATTCTACCCAAATTGATCTACATTTTTAGGAAAGGAATCAAGGAAAAAAGAGGCAAGACATTTATGGGACACGGAGATGGATTATTATCGGTTGATGATAATGCGTATGGTATCTTAGACTGGACTGGTGTGAAGAGTATGCATATTGGGACCAGCAGTTAGCGTAATGGCTATGTTGCTGGACTCCCACGTAGTCGACCGCGGTTCACCTCCCTGACCCGGTGGCTTAAAACTCACGCCGGACGCGTGTGCGTGCGTGCCCAAGATCCCGAGAGGAGAATGGAGGAGAAGGGATTGCGGCGTGGCCATCCCCCCTGGGGGGGCGATTTCTTGCTTTCTGTCTCTCTGTCTCTCTCTGTCTGTCTGGCGAGCACACGCGCCCTATAGCGAAAACCTCTCCAAAAAAAAAAAAAAGAGTATGCATGTTGAGTAAGTTCACTTTATAAGCTGTAGTGATGTATAGTGATCGAGTATATAAAATAAATTACAATAATAATTTTAAAAGGGAAAAGAAAAAGTGCCTGGCTACTAAACTTCTCTTCATATATCATCTTTAAAAAAATTTTTTAAATGACAAGGGACATGTGCATTTGCCAGAAATATTCAGAAAGACAGAGAGGCAGAGAGAGGAAGAGATAGAAAGTATCCCCATAGGGGGGTGATCACATTGCAACCTCATGTCCTCCATTGGAAAATGGGAACATTCCTTTGGGTTTGTTGGCATGCAGGCACATGTGCCTGGAATATTTTCAAAACCATGAGTCTAGGATTCGAACCTCAGTTGTCCATTTGGGATCTAGTTCCCTTAACCAGTAGACTACAGGACAGGTTCCCATATATCATATTTTGACTTATTAAATTGAAATAAATCTCAGTATCCTGTGGTAATAACTATTTAAAATCTTCCCCATTTTTGAGGTCAAAAAAGTAATAATTTAGTCTTTCAGTAGATTCCTAAATGATGGATAGTACCTTACAACAAAAGAAGGTCAATGTATATTTTAGAGTTAACTTTGAGTATACTGTGTATATAAGCCTTTTAATTCATATTATCTAATAAACTCCTGCTCAGAAAAAACAACAACAAGCAGTTTCTCCCAATGCATACTATTATTTATGGCCAATGGACGGTTTCATATGTAATCTTCTGCTCATTAAGGCAGTTGATTTCATTCTACTTCCTGGGTTCTGAAAACAGGAAATGGAGTAGAGCACTGGGCTCTTAAGTCTAGGACATATTTATGTTTTTCACCTTGCTTTTAGTTACCTTACCACTAATACTGAGCTTGCTAGTGTCTACTGTAGCGTCTTTCTTACATTCTCACTCTGGCGAGGTGTACTAGAACAGTTACAGACCTTGATAAGAAAAACACACCAGAATTATTAAGATATGTAGACAGTTCCAAGCCTTCCCCTTGTTCTGCCTACTCAGAAGGGTTCTGGCTTTGCCTGGCACTAAGTCCTAGTATTTTCTCTCTTTCCTGTAGATTTTAGTCACCTTTTTAAAGCTCTTGTGAGATAGATTTGGAGAGATCAGAGGGAGAAGAGAAATACAAGGACAAACATTTTAAGGGTAGAACTGGGGAATGCTCTCATTTTCCACCTTTTCCAGTTTAGCTTCTGTGATCTACCATCATAAATTCTCTTCCCCATAACTAATCCAGTTGGGGATGGTACCCTCCAGTGAGGGACATGGGTAAAAAATGTGCCTAGTCATGTTTACCGCGTCATTTTAAGGATTTAAACCAATCTCGAAATAGGCCTCTGCACTGCCCTTCCATCATTTATTTCTCATTAGTAAAATCTTTCACTCTCAGACCCTCTCCTCTTTCATACCAGCAATACCCACTTTCCATCCTCACTTTCAACTGATAATTATGCTTCCTATTTTATTTTAAAAGTGAAACAATCAGAAAAGGATTTATTCATTTCCACTTTTCCAATCCTACTTGTGTCCGGACCCATCCTTTGTCAGGTTATAAGAATAGACTGTTTTGCTACAGTATGGACTGTTTTGTCTAGGCCATGGGGGATCTGGTTTCCTTAACCAGTAGACTACAGGGCAGGTCCTATATATCATATTTTGATTTATTAGTGTACAGAGTACCATTCACCATTCACTGATATCTCCTTGAAGGTTTTGTTTCTATAAAAATCCTCTTTCTCTCTCTCCTCCATCCCCTTCCAGTTTACCCCCACTCTAGGATTATTTAGCTCAGAATGAGATGAACTATCCTCCTTCTTAAAGCAGAGCGTGTCTGCATCCTACACTTTCAACTCGCTGCTGCCTGATGACTACATTGCTCTCTCTTCCAGCAACAATTTTCAAAAGTATTACTTGAGTTTGTTGTCTCTACACTACTCCCATCCTCTCTAGAAACTTCCACTGTATTTTGTCCACTGCCTACTGACGTTACTCTCCAAGGTCACTAAAGACCTCCATGTAATACCAATTGCTAGTATTCATCATACTCACCTTTTTGCAGCATTTGATAAAGTTCATTTCTCTCTCCTTAATTCTGCAAACTATTGCAAAGATCCCCCATCTTTTTCTACCGTACTCGACTAAGTTTTTCAAGAAGTAGTTTACTATTTTTAACTCTAGTTACAGTTAGGCTTTCCTAAATTGTACATTCTCTTTCCTTATTCATGTCATATTCTAAAATACATCACATTTTCACATATTGTTTAACAGGATTATTTTAGGGGCTGGCCCCATAGCCTAGTGATTACAGGAGCCAGATCCCACATGGCTGACCATGGTTCACATCTTGACCTTAGTGACTTGACCTTAGTGACTACACACATAGGAGTGCATATGCCCCAAATCCTGACAGGGTGGAGAAATGGAGAAGGGACTGCAGCGTGACCCTATAGGGGAGCTTTCTTTCTCTCTCTCTCCTGGTGAGGGCACATGTTCTCTAGCAATTATAACAAAATAAAAAAGAAAGACCAGTAGGTTGTATGGAAGTTAAGGCTCTGGACTCCTACATGGTCAACCACAGTTCGAGTCCCAGATCTGGCAGTTTGAAAATCACACTGGGCACATGTGTGCAAGATTCTGAGAGGATAATGGAAGAAAAAGGATTGTGGCATGAGCACTCCCCCCTAGGGGGTGATTTCTCACTTACCCTCTCTCTGTCTCTGTCTCTCTCTCTAGTGAGTGCATGTGCCCTATGGCAAAAATCTAAAAAAAATTAAAAAAATAAAAAGGTTCTTTTGATAGTGGGATAGGACAATGACACTCCGAAGAAAGGTAGAACTCTGTGTCACTTTCAGCATCCGTTGAGACAAGGCTGCCACTCGGGGTTGACGGTGGACTGCCCCAGGGGACAGTGTAACACAGCCTGGAGCTGTGGGGCAGCTTAGCATGGCAGGTGAGATGGGGTTGTCCTGGTTTCTTGCCTCCCTGTGGACTGACTGCTTTCAATAATCTTCAGGGCTCTGGGGCCTGAAGAAGGGGCTGTCCCTCGTTGGCTAGGACTGGGCTGAGAAGACAAGGGCAGGTGCAGAGTGGCCCAGAGTGGTTGGGGTGTGGACTTGAACAGCTGCTCTAGAGAGGAGCTGACAGGTCTCTTGTTACAGCCTCTAAACAGGTTCCAGACAGCATTACAGAGAATAATAATAATAATGATAATACAGTCTTACACGCGTGACCCAGTGTCACGCACACGGGCATCAACAGGTACACAAAAGCATGCCCGTGTGTACGTGTATCTTCATCCACATCCACAGGTGAAGATTTATTGCTCGGTTTTCAGTGGCTCATTTTTCCCCTTGTCTGCCAACTTTAGCTTTCTTTTCTGGTTTGTTTAGTGAAGACAATTTACCACTTTTCCTTTAAGAGCGAGTACTTGGGTGATAGCTTCTCTTAGATCTTTCTTTAACCTTGGAATGAAATAAGACCTTGGCTGGGGTGGACAGTCTTAAATGGTACCATTTTTCTCACAGCAGCTGGTAGCTCTCCTCTGGCTTCTACTGTTGTAGACAAGGATCCTAAGTTTTATTTTTCTTTTGCTCTTTTCTGCCCTGAATCATGTGACATGTTTTTTCCCCTCCCTTAGAGTTCAGAAATTTGACAGGATGTTCTACGTGTCCGTGTCATTTCTGACCAGTCTGACCTGGACCTCAGAGAAACCATTTCATCTGTGCTAACAAGGTTTCTTGGAGGAAAAACATTTTTCCTATCACTTATCTTTTCATTGACTCCCTTCCATCTGTCTGTTGTCTTTTGCCGCCACTTCCCTTCCACTCATATTAAGTCTTTCTGTTTTATCCTCCAAGATCTATTTCCTCCCTCTTAGATTTGATTTCTTTGTAATTATTCCCCCTGTGCTTTGGAGTATTTCTTGCACCTGATCTTGCAGGACATACGTGTGAACGGTGAACACCCTCTCCTCAACTCACCTATGGAACTGTTTGGCTGAGAAACCGTGTCGTCCATCTCCTTGATTTTCCATAAAAGCGCTTATTATTGTTAACTTAGTGGATATCTTTATTTCTCAGCAGCTTTACTCCCCTAGATATGTATTTTGATTTTCTGAGCCCTTTTCCTTTGAATGTGGCATCTCTTACACAGGTTGCTATTTTCTTTGCTGGAAGGCTGAGGTTCAGGCCCCAAATGGAACGACCTCACAGGGAGGAGAAGTCAAGGCGATTTGCACCTGAGATCAGGAAGACAGGGACAGATGTGCTGTCATGCCCTCCGAAGGCCCCTGGGGTAAGTCCCAGGAGTGTGGGTTTCCTTCCAACTCTCGGAATTGCAAGCAAACTGTGAATCAACCCACCTCTTCAGATTTTTCTGGACATTTTTCCATTTTTCAGTTCTGCCAGAGTGCCCTTGCCAAAGGGACAGAGAGACACACAGAGAGGCAAAGTGACAAAGCACTCCTCATGGGGCATGGTCAAGCCACAATCCCTTCTCCATCTCTCCCTTCTTTCGGGATTGTGGGCACACGTGCACACGCACCAAGACTGTTTCTCAAGCTGCTGGGTCCAGGACTTGAACTGTGCAGTCAGTCAGGTAGGATCCAACTGCCTTACCCACCACACCCTGGGGTAACCACCTTCTGGGCATTTTTAAGGCCAGTGAGATAAGTTCTCTGCCAAAAATGGAGAATTATTCACTTGTTTTCGTTGCCTGGACTCCCAAAGTGCCAGCCTCTGGTGCTTCCTGCTGCCCAGGAAATCCTGTGACTCGCAGTTTTCTCTCATCTTTTACTCTGCTGTATTTGTATTAGGTCATTTATTTATATGTACCTTATCTTACTCTCGCAGAACGGAGCTCCATGAAGGCCAAGACTGTTTGGTTCATGGTTCTCCCGATTGCATGACACGTATACAGCATGGGCCCCATGAATATTTTTTAAGAATTATATCATATTGTTTATTATTATTATCGTTATTTTAAATTTGCTATAGAGAAAGACAGAAAAAGAGAAAAAGAAGCAAAGTGAGAAAGCAAGCCACCAGGTTGGGGATTTGAACCACAGTCAGCCATGTAAGAGTCCAGCACCTAAACCACCACACCATCTGCTGGCCCTAAATAAATACTTTTGAAAGTTTAATGAATTATGACATGGGCAGCATTTGAGAAGAAAAGCCAGAGATGTTATGGGTGAGTGAGGGAAATGAACAGAAATGTAACATGGAATGTAGTTAAGAGTGACTTGTGCCGAAGAGATGTTAAAATGGTACAATTCTAAGGGTTCTTGAGTTCATCAGCATTTTTCTCTGTACGACATTCCTCCCAGGACTGTGGCCTCAGTAGGGCTACCAATAAGACTAATCTGAGTTGACTGTGTTGATATGACTTGTATGTAATTACTAAGTGTGAAACTCTAAAGAATGTGTTGTATTTATATGTATAATCAGTTAATGCTAAGGAGAAGCTTCTATATAAGGACATTAAACTTTAAGGCACTTGGGAGTAGACAGAAAGGACTTGA
Organism: Tupaia tana; assembly: GCA_026018925.1. Classification (NCBI taxonomy): domain Eukaryota; kingdom Metazoa; phylum Chordata; class Mammalia; order Scandentia; family Tupaiidae; genus Tupaia; species Tupaia tana. The sequence goes on from JAKSZU010000002.1 coordinate 146,759,122, forward strand.
GTGAGTAATCAAATTGGCAAGAGATCTTTATGCAGCTACACATGCCTGCTATGCTATTCAGGGGAGAGAGCATGATTGTAGAGACTGGATGACATTGGACAGAAACAAGGAAGAGGAGAGCAAAACTCCAAAAGAACAATTTTTGGAGAAGTACGGAAAAGCACGTAATGAAGCACTGGGACTACCATGGTATAGTGCATCAGAATTGAAAATCGCTCAATAAAATCATTACATATCACTCAACTACAGTAGAACACATCCAATTTTCTATCTGTCTTCACTGAGACTAGTTTGAAAGGCTTCAAACAGATACAAGATGAGTAGAAAACATTAGGTTTTCTAAATCATTTTCAGAAAATCTACTATTTATTTCATTGTGAATTCATTTAATTGTTTCTTACATGTGGCTGGAGGGAAAAAGTAGAAAAAATGAAAGTGACATAAGGTCATGCTAATTTGGTAAGTAAGTGCACTGTCGTGGGAGGGCTGGCCACTTAGCACGTGGTTAAGCACCGTGTGTGGTGAGCGGGACCCCACAGGCGGACAGTGGCTTCAGGCCTAACTCTGGCAGCTTGAAAAACACATTGAGCACATGTGGGTCTGTGCCAAAATTCTGAAAGGATGGGAAAGTGAAGGAAAGGGGATAGAGGCATGATCGTTCCCCATTGTGATGCGTTTTCCATTTTATAACACACCAAAGAAATAACTAGAAAAGATTTGAGCAAATGCATTGATAAATTAAGCCAGTTCCATTTAATATGAGTTTGTAGCTCTTTAGCTTTTATATACTTCATATATGTATATAAATATATATGTGTGTGTATATATATTTAGAGAGAGAGAGAGAGAGATTTTTGCTATAGGGCATGTGCACTCACCGGAGAGACAGACAGAGAGAGAGACAGAAAGTGAGAAATCACTCTCCCCGGAGGTGGCCATGCCACCATCCCTTCTTCAGTCTCTCCTCCGGGATCTTGGGCATGCACACACACATGCCTGGTGTGAGTTTTTAAGCTGCCGGGTCGGGACTGGAACTGCGATTGATTACGTGGGAGTCCAGTGACGTAACCATTCTACCATTTGCTGGTCCTCACATATATGTTTTTATATGGCATTTTATATAGAGAATATGTAGGCATCCTTTCTTAAGTGAAGGACTTATTCCTGTTAAAAAAAATACTAAATTGTGTGTGTCCTTTTAAAGTTCATGCATGTTATGTATTATTTGCAGAGTGAGAATAAGGAAAAGGAGGAAGAAACAAAGAAAGCAGGTGTGAGCTCGTGAGGACCTGAGAGTCCGTCCTATTCTGTCTTCTGTTCGGTTTCTCAGCGTCCTCACACTGGGTCTCAGACTTACTTTTACAGGAAGAGGATGTTCAGCTAGGTGATCGCCTCACTCTTCAGTTAAAGAATTTGAATGCCATGTATGAATTTTAGCTGAAAGTGTTTCTGATGACATTAACCCTAACTGCAGTGTGTGTGTGTGTGTGTGTGTGTGTGTGTGTGTGTATGGGGGGATAGTGGTGGCTTTATAAGGGGCTTTATAAACGCTATGGAACGTGTATTTATGAAAAATTATTCATGGATTTCATCTTTCATTCACCAAAATAAACTTGTACTTCAACGCCGTTTTCCATGAATTTTTAAGTCCTCCTGTACACATGTAAGCGAATGTATGTACACACACCCCAGTGCACATATTTGTCAGTGTTTATTAAAGGGAAGTCTTTAATTCAGAATGTTAAATTTCACCAAATACACTTAGCTGTGTGTTTATGGAGCGGTGTGTTTTCAGTAACCGAGGGGTCCAGTGAGAACCCGTAATGGACGGCAGGCATGTGGAATGCTGGCCCTGTGCCTGCCATCTGTCCCTGGGCTGTCACAGATGCTGAAGGACCATCTAGCTTTTCACACGAGGTAGGCGAGGGATGAGCCGTATTGGTGAACCTCAGCAGATAGGATGAGTCACATTTATTACAGAGTACCTTTGTCAATGATACTCAAAAAAACCTGGTTTTCTTTTCTAAAAATGCATAAGCCCATACATATTATGCAGGAAAATAGGTATACTGCTTTGAAAATCTGAGTCATTCTCAGTCCTGTCAATTTAAACTTGTCATAGACTTGCCTAATTCTCAGAGCACTGCTGCACATACATTTAGAAGGCAAAGGAAATTTGCTCCTAAAAATGAAGATTTTCTCTCATAAATATATTTTTTGTATATAGAGAGTAAATTGACAATAAGTTCATTGTGTTTCCGTTCTTGTGTAAAATAGAACTTGATGATTATATTTTAATGAGGACTGTGGTTTCAATGTGTTAAGCCAAAAATAATTTCTCGGAAACCCTTTTGCGGTCTTATTCAAATCAGACAAAATATCTGAATACCAGAAGAAGAAAAGGACAATTTTCAACCATTCTTAGTCACTGAATAAGTAGAAAGGAAAATGAAATTGGGCACATCACACCTTGTAATTATGTCTCTCCTGCTGAGGTATCTCAAAAGGTGCAATTAAAAGATAACTATACAGAAAATAATGGCTTAATTTAATATTTAAATAGAATGATTTTGAGTATCCAGGAAGTGGATTTGTTTTTCAGCTCTCCCTCATAGTTATCTACCCAGTGAATAAACCCTTCTTTGAACTAAATTACCATTAATAAGAGATGCTCTTCAGCTGTCATTACGTGGTGTCTCGCTGAATCCAGGACTCAGAGAACCTCAAACTTCATGTTATGAGAGGCCTCTTAACTTTCCCTTACTCTGCTTTCTGTTAAATAGCTGTTTTCTATCTTTGGAAGTATTAGGATGGGTACAAAATAGTAAAATACGCTTAATGATGCTTGGTGTCTCGGTTTTCTATTGGTGTTGTAACAAATTACCAAAAATGTAGGAGCTCGGAACAACACGCATTTATTATCTTAGAGCTTTGTACCAGAGGTTTCAAAGAGGTCTCCCTGGGCTAATGGTGTTGACAAGGTTGTGCTCTCTGGGGGTTCAAGAAGAAAAGCCTCTTTGTTCTCTTTTCCAGTGTTCCGAGACGCCCTTCGCTCCTTCCTTCCTAGACCCTTCCTGCCTTCTGAGTGAACAGCAGGTTGAGTTCACACTGGGCATCCTTTTCAACTTGGTGTTTGCTTTTTTATTTATACTTTATGAGGGGTCTTCAAAGAGTTCTTGGAAAAGGTATATTATGAAACAACTATATGTGCATTTCAATCTATTTTTGCATCTAAATAAACTTCTGCCTTTTTTGTTTTGTTTTTTGTTTTTGCAGTTGCCAGAGGCATTGCCAGAGAGAGTCAGAAAAAGAGCAAGAGAGAGAGGGAGAAAGAACCCCTCCAAAGCATGGTCATACTTCAACCCTTCTCCTCTATTTCTGTGTCCTGTCATGATTTGGGGTATGCACACTTGTGTGTCTGGAGTGTTTTTCAAGCTCCTGAGACCAGGATTCAAGCCACATGGCCACCATGTGGGATCTGGTTCACTGAGGCAAGTAGGCCCCAGGGCTGGCTCTAAATTTTACTTCCATTTTTTCACCAACTTTTTCAAGTCTTCTTGTAAAATTGCATATGAAATGAACATTTTCTATTATTTTCTTCAGTTCAATGGTTTCATTGTAAAATTGCAACTAAAATACACATTTAGTACATTTGTTTATATTATAAGGTAAGAATTTAAATCCTTATTGGCTCAAATTATTGAATCATGTTGATTGATGTTTGGGAACAATTCAGTCTGCCTGTGTTAATTTGTAATTCATGATTTACCATCTATATATTGGGGTATCAAAAAGAGATTATATTTTCAAGGTCATGAAGGCAAAGTTTGTTATTACTTGGAATAATTACTATTTTGTAGCTGAATGTTTTAAGGAAGTAGAAGTTTATCACTTCTATGATAAATTTTGGTGAATAGTAAGAAAAAGAAATAGGAAATAATAAAACTAGGATCTATATTTTAATAATTTTTCAAACTTTATTCTAATGAAATATTTTTAAAAATCAGCATTTTGCAAATTTATTTCAGCAGAATACTCTTGTCCCATGGAATAAAGGAAACGTCAAGCATATTTGGAAATGTTGATTAGGCTTACCAGGGTCATTTACTGTAATGGATATCAGAGTCTTTAATATGTTAATAGTTATGACTCTCCAAGAAAGGAAAATATGAGACAGTGTTTCCTGTACTTGGCTAAAGAATTGTTTCTTAAAAGCAGTCACATATTGCAAATGTTTCATACTTTATGAATAATAATACAGAGCATTAATTGTTTATTATTTTGATTAATGGTAAGTATAAAAAAGTTTTTAAATTATTCATGCTTTAGTTCTGGTCAAAATAGGAAGCACATATATTGTAATTTTAAAAAAAAAATTAGTTTTTTTCCATAGAGCACATGTATTTGCCAGAGAGTCAGAGAGAGAGAGAGAGAGAGAGAGAGAGGGCCACACCACAAGCCCTTCTCCTCCACTCTCCTCTTGGGATTTCGGGCACACACGCACATTCGCTTGGTGTGATTTTCATGCCATTGGGTCTGGGACTCAAACCACAGTTGACCATATGGGAATCTAGCACCTTAACCACTATGCCACCTGCTGGCCTGTACATTTTCAATATACTGAAAAATTGGAGGAAATTGAGGGCCAACAATAAAATTGCTGACGTAAGAAATATTGGCACTTGATGGGCCAGACTGTGACCTGACGGTTAGGGTAGCTGGATCCCCATGGCCAACCCTACAGTTTGAGTCCTGGCCCTAGTGACTTCAAAAGCACACCACACCCATTTCTCTGGACTCTACTTCATGCTCTAGGAGAAGTAGAATTACACAAAGCTGTTACATGAAGCTCTGCAGCTTCTTCTAGTGGGCGTCTCCGTATTTACCAGTTACCACTGTCGGCACCTCAGGGCATGGGAGCTGATTCTAAGATTTCAGCCAAGTGACACACAGATGCCCTGCAGCTCTGAAGACCGAAGTTCTAGAGCAAAGGGAAAGGGCCACTTTCCTCCTTGCGTAACACACTGAGATTAGGACACCAGAACATATTGTTTATACGTAACTTTTCTTCTTTTTTTCTTTTTAAGAAAGAAATGTTTGCTATAGGATGTGTGCACTTGTCAGAAACACAAGAGAGAGACAGAGAGGAAGAAAGCAAAAAATCGCTCCCCCAGGTGAGATGGCCATGCCACAATCCCTTCTCCATTCTCCTCTAGGGATCTTCGGCATGCATGCGCACGTGCCCGGCGTGAGCTTTAAGCTGCTAGGTCTGGGACTTGAAACACAGTCAAGTGACATAACCATTATGCCATCTGCCAGTCCCTGTGATAACTTCTTACAGAATTCTGATTGAACATCTTCCTGTCTAACTTCCAACCTTCCCTTCCCCCCTTTTTCCTAAACAATAGGCACAGACATATCCAATACCAAATTCAAGTGAAAAATGCCAAACAATACTCACCACTTCTCTGCAAAATACGACCTCATTATGTCCAGCATCCTCTCCTCTTAGAAGGGAGCTGTTCTCCTTGCACCTCCATAATCTGAGATTTAGGTTGCCGGTGGGTTTTGTGTATGCAGCAATTTCACAGATGCACCTGAATGCACTAAAGACGTAGTCAGATATAACTTAGCCTTTAACTGGCGACTTCTTTTCTTGGCCACAGAAATATAATGCGAAAAGTGTTTAAACAGGAATGCAGACCAAGTCTGAAGTCTGTTTAGAAGAGGGAGAAATCAAATTGGTTTGCGAAACTCAGTCAAGGCTTCTCGGCAAGGTTGGCTTTTGGCCAATCTAAAAGAATGATAATGATAATTTGAGGATAGAATAAGTGCTTTCCAGGATGGAAAGAATACCACAAAATCTATCACAGAGACAGGAAATAATGGAGTCTGGGTGGGAAAAAACAAGCTGTGCTTTTTGCCTCGAAAATGGAGATGTCAGCAATAATGAGAGTAATTTGGAAAAGGTAAGTAGTGGCCACCAAACAAAGGAAGACTTAGTGAAGGAAATTTAGCTTTTCTCCAAATGAAATACCTCTTCTTGTCTATCTACCTTAAAAACAGAAAAAGTGATTTCAGTAAATTACTTCTCTGGGCTACCCTGTGAGTGCTGTCTTAATGAGAAAAAGAGATAAATAATGTTTAGAGAGCAATGTTTGCAAACATTTGGTCACAACCACATTAAGTCTAACCTTTTGTTTTGTTTGTAACAAATCTGAAACACAGACAGAACTATGTCTTATATTACAGTAAGAAGCAAAGTGTTAATAATTTAGATGTAGTCTTTCATGTTGATTTTTTTTCTCATTGAAATGCTAAGGGCTTCTCACAGGGTGATGGTGGAAACTGGAGGCCATAATACCAAACCATGTGCTCCTGTGCGGTAAGTTACCTGGCCCTCCGGCAACCATTAGCACCTCCATTTTTCATATGAGAAAACTGAGGAACTGAGGGGTCACGTAATTCACCTGAGGTTACCTAGCTGGCAAGCAGAGAAAGGTTATGAAGCCCAGGCTTATTGAGTCTAAACCTGTATTGCAGCAACGGCCTCCCAAGAATTGCCAAAGCAACTGATAAAGGATAGAAAACCCAGTAATTTCCACCTCCTTTTCTTTTCCTTTGTTTTCTAGTTTGAGCATTAATTTTTTTTTTTTTTTGGAGAGGTTTTCACTATAGGGTGAGTGCGCTCGCCAGACAGACAGAGAGAGACAGAGAGACAGAAAGCGAGAAATCACCCCCCAGGGGGGATGGCCATACCACAATCCCTTCTCCTCCATTCTCCTCTCGGGATCTTGGGCACGCATGCACATGCACCTGGAGTGAGTTTAAGCCACTGGGTCCAGTACGCGAACTGCAGTCAACTACGTGGGAGTCCAGCGACATAGCCATTATACTAATTGCTGGCCCCTAAGCATTGATTTTGAAGGCACTTTGGCATATATGGAGGGAGGCTTGAGAAAGAATGTACCAGCAGTTGGTGTAATGGCTATGTCGCTGGACTCCCACGTAGTCGACTGCGGTTTGAGTCCCAGACCCAGTGGCTTAAACTCACGCCAGACGTTTGTGTGTGCATGCCCAAGATCCCGAGAGGAGAATGGAGGAGAAGGGATTGTGGTGTGGCCATTCCCCCTGGGGGGTGATTTCTCACTTTCTGTCTCTCTGTCTCTCTGTCTTTCTGGAGAGCGCACGCACCCTATAGCAAAAACCTCTCCAAAAAAATGTACTTTAAAAAAACCTCATTTCGGGGGCCAGTGGTACAGTGGTTACACGTGAAGGGCTTGCAAGGCAGACTCATGTGGAGAAGTTCAGGGGCCCATCCAGAGGCACACGTGTGCCTGCACCTGGGCTGGAGCTGGGGGCGGATCACGGTGCCAAGACCCCACTAGAGGGGCTGCGTGTTCCTCCCTTCACACCCGCTTCTCCATCTCTGTCTTTCTCACTCTGGAACAAATAAATAAACTTAAAAAGTAAGTGGATCAGCCCTATAGCACAGCAGTTAAAGGAGGTGGGTAAGGAACCAGATTCCATGTGGCTGACTGGGGTTCAAATCCCAGAGCTGGTGGTTTGAGAAAACTGTGCCAGGCACACATGCACACCCAAATCCTGACAGGAAGGAAAATGGAGAGGGGGGGGGGTTACTTTCTAAACTCTCTGGTAATGTAAAGTAAAATCTCTTCCCATTCTCATTCTTTTTCGTGAAAACCAATATGATCTCTTTATGTCACACAAATAGCTTTAAGGTAAAAGTCTAATCGTCTATACCACATATTAGTCACTATGCATATTTTTCAGAAAAAAAAAAAGAACAACAGTACGATTGTGAGGTGTACTCACTAAGTCGCCAATCTTCTCTACGTGGGCTTTTAAATTTTTTTTTAGTTTTCCCAATAGTCCTGTGTGCTTACTGGAGAGAGAGACAGAGAGAGAAAGAAAGTGAAAGGGAGAGAAAGAAAGAAAGAAAGAAAGAAAGAAATCCCCCCCTGAGGACTGGTTATGCACAATCCTTTCTCCTCCATTCTCCTGTCAGGATTTTGGGCACAAATGCACCTGTAGCTGGGATGATTTCAAGCCTCCAGGTCCAGGACTTGAACCGCTGTCGGTCATGTGGGATCTAGTGCATTAACAACACAGCACCTGCTGGCCCTTCCACACAGGCTTCTTAGGGGAACTCGGCTCACAGAGCAGCACAGCCGTGTGTGGGGCAGAAAGGGCCACTGTGTTGAGCTGCGCTGCCTGACCGGGGCTCAGAACCTGGCACGGCTGCCTGGCCGGCTTGCCCTGACTGACCAGCACACCTGCTTTCGGAGCCCCGCCTGCGATCTTGTCATTTCCTTCCTTCAGCCTGGTGGAACACCCCAGGGGGGACGTGTGCTCCTCGTGTCCAAGGAGCAGACTGCACGGCCTGAGAGCCGGGTCTGTGTTCTCCCCAGTCACAAGTTGAAAGCGAATAACCACGTGATAGCATTAGGACGGGGTGCCTCTGGGAGGCGATTAGGTCATGAGGGATTCGCGTCCTTATAAAATAATCCCTCCCTTCGGCCAGCCTGTGAGCATACAGCCAACACCGTCTATGGAGAAGGCCCTCACCAGGCGCCGAATCTGCCAGCGCGGTGATCCGGGACCTGCCCGCCTCCCGCGCTGTGCGCAGTTCGTCTCCACCGCCTATCAGTCACCCAGGCTCAGGCTCTTCGTTAGCACTGGCAGCAGACTCAGAGGGTCGGCTACTGGTGTCTCGGGAGGTGACAGAAGCCTGAGAGCGGTAGAGTGGGTACGATCTGGCCAGCCCTGTAGCCTACTGTACAAGGGAACTGGATCCCACACGGTCGACTGGTTTTTGAATCCTGGCCCCGGTGGCTTGAAAAGCTGGACACGTGTGTGCATGACCGGAACTTTGACAGGTTGGAGGGATGGAGAAGAGACTGTGAGGTGACCTCACCCCAGGTGTGGCGCTTTCTCTCTCTCTTTCTCTGTCTCCCTGACTCTCTGATGAGTATGCACCCTCTGCCTTAAAAAAATTCAAGTTCAGTTGAAAAGAAAGAAATATACTAACAGATCATGGTTAAACCCATGAGAAAATTTGCTAATAGATTTACTCCTTAAGTGTCTGGGGGAAAAACAAATCTCTAATTATGAGACCATATTCACCAAAATCATTCTATCTACTGTCACAGCAAATGAGATTAGCAGATTAGGTGATTTGGTGTTACAAATAATGATACAAATTTCTGACTTAGTTTATTTCACCTTACATCTCATGTTATTTTTTACATGCAATATGTTAAAGGTACAGTTATAAGGCACATAGTGGTGTTTTGGATAAGGATGGACTGCCTGTATGACAATAGTCCCATAAGATTATAATGGATTATAATTCCTATTGCCTGGTGATGTCATGGCCACGGTGATGTCACATTGCCTTCGTGTTTGTGGCGGTGGCGTACACATGCCTACAGTGTCGCCAGTCAGCTAGAAAGCACAGCTCGTACAGTTGTGGACGTCCTGGTACCTGGTAGTAATAAACAGTTATGTTACTGTTCATGTGTTTACTGTCACCGTAACGTGTACTCCACCTGTCAGGTCGTTGGGAAAGTTCTGATGTATTTTTCTATGTTTTTCTATGCAAAAATGTGTCATAACTTTTCCAATGACCCAATACTTAGAAAAAAAATAAAAAGGGTTTATTGTAAAGCAGAGGCAGCACTGTGCTGGCGGCGGCCACCTCATATTTGTCTTGTTTACTGTTTCCCTTGATTGCATTATTTTCTCTTGTGCTTGATTTAATCTTACTGTTTTGTTCCCCATGGCCCTTCTAGAAGGACAGGATGTGGAGGTGGAAACAGCGACATTGATAATCCTGACCTTGTGAAGGCTTAGGCTAATTATGTATATTTGTATCTTAGTTTTTAACCAAAAAAGTTTACAAATTTTAAATAGAATAAAGCTTATAAAATAAGGATATAGAGAAATAATGTTTTCATAGAGGTACACTGTGTTTTTGTCTTAAATTGTTATTATAAAAGAGTCAAAAAGTCTCGAAAAAGTTTACAAAGTAAAAAAGTTATGGTAAGTCAAGTTCCATTTACTACTGAAGAAAGAACATTTTTTAAAATAACTTTAATGTAATCTAAATGTGCAGTGTCTGTCAGGCCTGCAGGGAGGTCCTAAGCCTTCACATGCACTTACCACTCACCCACCCACTAACTCACCCAGAGCAACTGGCAGTCCTGCATGTTCCACTCATGGCACACATCCTAGGTGGTGTGCCATTTTGCAAATCTTTTATATCCCACTTTTGCTGTACCTTTTCTGTTTAGCTATGTTCATGTGCATAAATAAGCATTAGGATTGCTGACGGTGCCAGTACAGTAATAACATGCTGAAGGTTTGCAGCCAAGGAGCAACAGGTTATACTGTGCAGCCCAGGGGTGCAGAGGCTGTCCCATCCAGGTCAGCGTCAGCACACTCGGATGTATGCAGCGTGACGAAGGGCCTCATAATGGCGGAGCTCTGTCAGGAAGTCACATCTGTGTACACATACACCCCCCACACACAGGTGACACGGGAAATGTTAAATCAGGAGGACTAAGGATAAAACATGCAACCAGAAGAAGAAATACTAAACTTCATTCCATGATACGTATTACTACATAAATAAGTAACCAAATAAGCTTCTTTTCCATGTTTAGAGGAAACAGCTCAGGACAGTACTATTCATCTGTCTTCAGCCATATTCACACGACTTATTCTTTATTTTTTGAGAGGTTTTCGCTATAGGGCGCGTGCGCTCGCCAGAGAGAGACAGAGAGATAGAAAGCAAGAAATCACCCCCCAGGGGGGTTGGCCACACCGCAATCCCTTCTCCTCCGTTCTCCTCTCGGGATCTTGGGCACGCACGCACACGCGCCTGGCGTGAGTTTAAGCCACCGGGTCTGAGACTCGAACCGCAGTCGACTACATGGGAGTCCAGCGACATAGCCATTACGCTAATTGTTGGTCCCTCGCATGACTTATTCTTAATATAGTCTGTAATTCTCTGAATTGAGACTTGGAAGTGGCAAAAAATTTCAGTGGCTGCTGTTTAGGAATTCCTCTGGTGATATCTCATTCTATGTGGAGATGCACACTTGGTTAAATTTGTATTTTTCAATTACTTATAATATTGTAGCCTAGAAATTAATTAGTGGAGAATTGATAGCATATAAATAGTGTTTGTTCTCCATGATGCACATGAATTTTGTCCAGTGGAAATACACATAGTTTCTTTTTTAAAAATATGCCTATCCATTGGGACCAGTAGATGACGAAATGGTTACATTGCTGAACTCCCACAAACTCAACCGCGGTTTGAATTCAGGCCCCGGGGAGTTAAAACTCACGCCAGGCACCTGTGTGTGCATGCGTGCCCAAAATCCCAAGAGGGGAATGCGGGAGAAGGGATTTTGGCATGGCTATCCCCCGGGGAGTGATTTCTCACTTTCTGTGTCTCTGGTGAGCACATATACTCTATAGCAAAAAATATCTCTTTTTTAAAAAAAAGTAAGTCTATCCATTTATTTTTTCCATGAAAGAGAGTGAGATTGAGAGAGAGAGATGCAGGTCGCCGGTAGGACCCTCCTGCTATGACCCTTCCCCAGCCCTAGTCAGGCGAGGTCAAGTATGCACGTGTGCAGGCCCTGTGTGTGGTGGCACCTCAGGGTCCACGGCCAAGCATTGTGCCACCCCATGTTGCCATGGTTGCCTGGTACAAGTAATCTCTGCCATGTGGGAAATAATCAGGGTCGGGGGGGCAAGGTAGTTCTGCCAGCTGGGTCTCAGATGGCGACTGTGGTGCTCGCATCCCAGCCAGCAGCGGGGCACCTCACCTCAGAAACATGCCAGGTGCTTCTGAGAGCACACCCAGAACTTCAAAAGGAAAATAGAGGAGAAACTAGAGTGTGGCTATCACCCTGGGGATGTTTTCTCACTCCCCCTCCCCCACTCTCTCTCTGGTGAGTGCATTTTGCCTGCAGCAAATTAAAAGGAAAAAAAAAGATGATATGTATCATGTTTTATTGCTCTAAGAGATATTAACCAGCTTAATACTAATTACATAATTCATTTGTGTGTGTGTGTGTGTGTGTGTGTGTGTCTGTTTATGTTCTTAAAATTCTCTTTTGAATTAATCTATACATCTTACCTGTTTTTCATTCTCATAACTTCTGAGTTAAATATAACGGCTGATACACACACACACACACACACACATACACACATAGGTATTATTTATATTTGCATGAGATTCATTATAGATTAAATTTTTTGAAAATTATGTTCCCACACACATATCAAAGCCTTTTATTTTTCATTAGACCAGATGAACATTAAAAGTTGTTACGGCAGGACCAGCAGATGGTGTAGTGGTTACGTTGCTGGACTCCCACATGGCCAACTGTGGCTTGAGTCCTGGACATGGCGGCTTAAAATTCATGCCAGGAGAGTGTGTGTGCGTGCCCAGATCAAGAAGGAGAATGGAGGAGAAGGGATTGCGGCATGGCCATCTCCCTGGGGGCGGGGGGGGGGGGGGGGGGGGTGCACAATTTCTTACTTTTCCTCTCACTATCTCTGTCTCTCCTTTTGGCAAGCACACACATTCTAAGGCAAAAACTTCAAAAATAAAATAAGTAAATGTAATATTAAAAAAAAAGTTGTTACTGGGAAGTGATTCAGAGTGGTCGTAATAGCTACAGAGTTTCTTTACCACGAGTCCAGTGGCAATATGGCCCTCTTCTTCATAGGAAAACCTGGTGACTCTCATCACACATCCGTTGCAGTCCAGGAGGACTGCGATGCCTGGTGGCTGGGCACTGCACAACCTTGGGGTGCGTTCACGTGGGCTCTGACGGATACGATCCCTCCTGCAGCCACGCTATATGACTGCTCGGTTGCAGTGAACGGACAGCACAGCATGTATTGAACACTCGCTGTGCCCCAGGTATTGTTTAAATGCTCATATAGATGAATTCATCTCCTTTATTTTTTAAATTTTGGTTTGATTTAGAAGAAAGTGTTAATAAAGACAGCTCAGCAGTGTGGGGAAAAGGAGGGAGGTGTGTATTACAGCCTGAACCTGTGGGATCAGGAAACGCAGGGTATGGAGGGGAGAGACACTTTCTGGAGACAGCCATTTAGACACACAGAAAAAAGCATTTCTTTTTCCCGATTACTAACTAAGTAGTTCGTTTCAACACTTCCAATGGTTTCTTCTTCCCCTTCTTCTTCTGTCTTTAGTGTCTTTTTTTTTCAAAGACAACAGAAGTTCTTACAGCAAGCACTTTTTTATTTTTTGAAATTACAGAACCATAAGTAGCAACTGTAGTCATAAAAGAAGATTTGCTTTTTAAAAACACTCTTTTACATTGATTAAACCTTCACGAGAACTCTGAGGCAATCGGAAACAATTTTGGTAGGTAACTACTGTTCATGTCAACAGAAATCCATGCACACTCATCAACATCATGGTCACCTGCCTGGAACATTTCAAATTAATATCAGCATTCTTGAAAGAATGGCGAGATAGGCCCTGACTGTACATTTTACTATAGAATTTGGGTAAAAGTACTATATTTAGCAACACTTGCAGCATGAGAAATAAAATTATTTGACTATTGTTTTATTAACACGATAATAGAATTTCAAGATTCAAAGGGCTTAAAATTATCTTATAAATTCACCTTTATCTTGTTTGAATAGCAGTAAGAAGATACTCTGTAAGTATGCCCAAATACTACTCAGAACTTTCTAGCACTCAAAACAAAACCTGAACACTTCTTTAGCTGATGTGAAATATCTTTAGAAGTATCAATTTCTTCATCAGCTTTGCCTGAGGTTGAGCAAAATCTACCCCAAGTGAACTCCCAACAACTGGAGGAAGAAGATTGACTATAAATCTAATTCAAGGTCTAGAAATAGATAATGAAAGTGGGTAGAAGCAAAACTCCTCTAGAACAAGTAGAGGAATGAGTACCTCAATTCAGTAAGATCAGCAACACTCAGTTAGTATAAATTAATCAGATGTATAGCTAGGCACATGTAGTGGTATTGAAGAACATCAAAGACACTAATTTTTTTTTTTTTTGAGAGGTTTTCACTATAGGGCACGTGCGCTCGCCAGACAGACAGAGAGAGACATAGAGACAGAAAGCGAGAAATCATCCCCCAGAGGGGATGCTCACGCCGCAATCCCTTCTCCTCCATTCTCCTCTCGGGATCTTGGGCACGCACGCACACGCACCCGGCGTGTTTTAAGCCACCAGGTCCGAGACTCAAACCGCGGTCGACTGTGTGGGAGTCCAGCGACATAGCCATTATGCTAACTGCTGGTTCCCCAAAGACACTAATTTTAAAATTAGCCAGAAAATAATTCACTTTAAATAGAGAATTAGCAATGTAGTTACCAGAGAGTGCATGGGAGGAGAGTGGATAACGCGGAGGCTGGGGGGTCAGAGAAGAAATACTGAATACAGGAATGCAACGTCTCAGTTGGAAATAACATATATGGGGATATGCTTGATTTGATTGCCATTACTGCATGCATACTTCGAAAAACCATATCGTGTGCTATAGAGATGTATAATGATTACATGTGAATAAGAAGTCATAAAATAAAAAGTAAAAAGAGACCATTAGACTGAAAGCTGATTTCTTCTCTAAAATGAAACTAGAAAGCCATGCAATACTATTTTCAAAGTGTAGAAAGAACATCAGACAACACAGTGTTACTGCAACATGAGTTTGTTTACAGCATGAAGGTGAAACAAAGACATCTGTAATGGAAAAAAAATTAGTTTTCTGCCAATATATAACGATTGAAAGAAAAGTAAAAAGATGTCTATTACAATATTGTGTATGGTGGCCACGAAAATATCACCCCTGGTTTACTGCTGCAGGGGTCAGGGTGATGTTCAACTTTTAGCTGCTCTGGATGACACCGAGTTTGCCTCAACGCTTCACGGTCCTTGGTCGATCCCAAGAAATGACCAGTCACCGTGAGTACAGCTGGTTCCTTGGTGTCTCAGGGTGAGGGAGCTCTCCCCCCTCAGCTTGGAGGGAGGCCACTCCTTGGTGTCTCAGGGTGAGGGAGCTCTCCCCCTCAGCTTGGAGGGAGGCCACTCCTTGGTGTCTCAGGATGAGGGAGCTCTCCCCCTCAGCTTGGAGGGAGGCCACTCCTTGGTGTCTCAGGGTGAGGGAGCTCTCCCCATCAGCTTGGGCTAGCTTTCTTACAGCTGCTCAGCCATCTGAGGTTCTTTCTACTGAATTCCTCTGTCTTCCCTCTCTCTGTTGCCCTTCTTATTTTATTAATGTTGCCTTATTATTATCTTTGTGAGAAATTTATGACCTACACGTGGTGTGTTTTAGAACTGCCCATGGCTGTCCCCATGGTGATAGGTGGTCCGTGAAGTGAGCAGGAAGCTTTTGGGGGGATTCCTTAAGGGTTAAGTGCCCTGGGATGTGCTTATTATGAGCTGCTGCCACTGAACAGGCAAAGGACTTGGAAGAAAGCAGACTCAGACAATAGGGAAGTGGTGGAAGAAAAGGGGACAAATAGTCTGTTTTCCTCAGAGCCTGGGGCACTTGCGGATAAAGGCGCTCAGTTTAGCAGGGAAGGCTTTTGCCCTCCCCATGTTTCTTTCCCAGGAAGGAGTCCCATTGGTGCTTCACTCATGGCCTCTCCAAGCCCTTCCCGGCACTCTTCCTGAGGTGAAAAGATGATACTTTATGATAGTGGTTTTATTTTATTTTTTTGGAGAGGTTTTTCCCATAGGGCATGTGCACTCGTCAGAAAGACAGAGAGAGACAGAGAGACAGAAAGCAAGAAATCACCCCCCGGGGGGGTGGCCACGCTGCAATCCCTTCTCCTCCATTCTCCTCTCGG
Organism: Tupaia tana; assembly: GCA_026018925.1. Lineage (NCBI taxonomy): Eukaryota > Metazoa > Chordata > Mammalia > Scandentia > Tupaiidae > Tupaia > Tupaia tana. The sequence goes on from JAKSZU010000002.1 coordinate 146,775,035, forward strand.
GATCTTGGGCACGCACGCACATGTGCCCAGTGTGAGTTTAAGCCACCGGGTCTGGGACTCGAACTGCAGTCAACTACATGGGAGTCCAATGACATAGGCATTACGCCAACTGCTGGTCTCTTGATAGTGACTTTAAACAGAGGCAAAGGACACGTGTTCCTGAGCCCCCTCCTTTCCCTTCCCCGTGGTTTCCAGCTGCTCACGGGAAGCCCATCATCTCCACGTCTCCTCCATACACTTGGTCTTAGAGTAGACGCTTCCACCCAAAATCCTGACAGGAGGCTCCCAGTGGTCTGGTACTGCCTTCAACTGCATGGGTGAGTCCGTTTAATTCTAGAGTTCATTACAAGAATAACCGCTTACCAACAGATAGAAGACTACATTCTCCAACATCAGCTTTATTCGTTTTTAAGTTGATACTTTAGTCCCATTTTCCTGTTTTCATTTTATCAATATTTTGGAAGGCATTCATAAGTAAAAAAGAGAGAGCGTATTAGTAGGCCGACCCTTAAGTTTGTAACACTGGACACAATGCCAGTGCAGAGAAGATCATCAAAGAGGAGTTAATATAGACGTTAAAATCCGTCACGCCTATGTAGGTTAATACCAGCATAAAATGCATTGAGCAGTTTTAAAATTTAAAATACTGCAGATTTAATCTTCATTAATAGAAATTTGTGTTTTTCTAGAAGACGATTTCCTTATTTTTTTTTTTTTCTCTGATCATTTGTGGGGAAGGGGAGGATTTTGCCAGTTGCCACTTTGGGAAATTCTCATTTAGCTAAGCACCTTGGGAAAATGCTACATTCATTTCTTGAAAGTGCTCTGACTTTTACAGTAAAATAAAATCTACAATAAAATCTCTCTTCCTAATTAGGTAATATCTGCTATAAAAAAGGAAACCATAAAAGCATAATATTGTGCACTCTGGAAGACCTTGCCAGAGAGAGGCCGACTGCCGCAAGACGGCTGGTACCAGTAATACACGCACCCAAACCCATCCGGGTGTGATAGAAAAATTGCATGAAATCTCTTTTTAAAAGTTTCACTTATTCAGATCTTCTGCGATAGAGAGAGAGACAAAGAGGTAGAGAGAAAGAGAAAGAAAAACAGGCACCCCCAGCAGGTCTTTACATGCACCTGTGCTCCACACCTAGCCTCAGCCAGCCCGGACCACAGGTGCATGTGGGCCTGGAAGAGAAGGGATGCCTAGGACACGAACATGGGACCTGTCTGTGCGGTCGTACCGTCACTGAGCATTGTGCTACCAGAGAATTATGGTTGGCCAGAATCTTCCCTTTCATTCATTTTAGTTTGCTTTTTTATTTTTTTAAGGTGCTTGTTATAGGGAATAAGCACTTATCAGAGAGAGACAGAAAGAGACAGAGAAAGGGAAAATGAGAAATCACTGCCCTGGAGAGGGAAGGCCATGCCCCAAACCCTTCTCCTTGGGATTTTGGGCATGCATGCACATGTATCTGGCATGACTTTCAAGTTGCTGGGTCCAGAACTAGAACTGTGGACTTTGGCCATGTGGGAATCCAGCACCTTAACCACCATGCCACCTGCTGGCTCCTGCAGTCCTATTTATTAATCACATTCTCAGCAGCATGGAGAATACTCTTAAAGCATCTGTGGATGTTCCATTTAGGCTCTGTTGTACACCACACACCTTACTTTGTGCTGCCGTGGCGTAGGCGTTTGTTCACACACCACTCACTCACCGCCAGGCCAGCCAGAGGTGCACCTGCCCTGCAATATTTCCACGCTGTCGGCATCAGATTGAGCCCATAATCTTTGGAGGTAAATGGAATTTGCTGTTCTCTTCATAGAAACTTAATTTCCTTTCTGTATTCCCTTTACATTCCACTCCCTCTTCAAATTTTTGCTTTCTTCACAGAGGAAGAAAGGCTGACTTTCAGATGGAGCTTAAGTGTTTCCCATTCCGTTTGACAACTTGTTTTGGGGGAATGGGTTTTGTTTTCTTTTCAGTTTTCTCTGGTTTTCAGTTCAAGACAGTCCTGTGTTTACAGCTGGATTAAACAACTTGTCTGCAAATCCAGGGACAGAATAGCAAAATTTATTTAGACTTCCAATATGATCGTGTAGAGGAATTTCTTCATGTAATAAGAATTATTATAAAATATATTAGTTATAATATTCGGTAAATTAGTGGTTTTAAATGAAAAACACAATTTTGGTTGAGATGGGAAGTTGGAGAGGTGACCAGGGATCCCTCACATAGATTTCCACCTTTGAGTTCATGCAGACTCAGCATAGTTTGCAGACTCACAACCAATGATCAAATGAAAGCTCCACTTATCTAGACAATGGTTGGTTTTTAATTCTGTGTTGTGATCCTCCTGCCTCCACTCCCTGAGTAACTGGGATGACAGACACATACCACTGCCTCTGGAGTTTTAGAGTAGGCTGGGATCAAACCTGGGTCTCCCATGTGGTCCCAGCCTGTGGAATAGCAACACCAACCATGTGTACCACCATGGTTGAGCCAATTGTTTTTCTATGTTTAACTAGATAACCTGGTGTTTCAAGGATTCTACTCCAGTTATACGTGAGTTCTGAGAACGTCCTGAGTAGAGAGAAATATGCCTAGAGTAAAACTTCAATGTAAAGAACTTATTAAGGTACAATATGAAAAACATTATAATTATGCATATGGTAGAACAACTGTCATTTTGGGGGAGAAATAAAGTTTGATAGACCTCAATAAATCACCTGGACTAGCTCCATTTTATAGATCAGAAAACTGAGAACAAAACAGGACTTATGAGGCACACATTTAGAAAATTCTAGAAAGTATGGAATTAGAGCCAGGAGTTTTGCCTCTCAGGATAAATTTTAATGTACATTTTTCTTAGTTTTTACTACATTATTTAAAATAGAAAGAGAAATGAATTTTTGTTTATGGAACTAGGTGTATTTCATTCAATCCTTAGAATAATACTGAAAACTATTATTCTCATTTTGTAAATTAGACACCTGAAAACTCCAGATAATACATAGGCCAAAGCCACACGTTGACCAAATGTCCTCACATACTCTACATCAGCACAACCTAGCTCTCTCCAGAAAGGAATCAAGGTCAGTTGGGGGACAAAAACATACAGAATCTTAATTAAATCAAAATACTTTTCTCATGTTCCAGTAGTAGAAATTGACATTATTCGCAAATGTGCCAAATATAAAGGAAATTTTAAGAGTGGAAAGTCATTATGCCATGATTAAAAGCATTTATTTTCCAACTTTTAAAATTTTGAGCGCAGAAAGTTATTAATAAACTTATTTTATAGATTCTTTTAAATAACTATGTTGAAAGTTACTTGTGGCCTTAATTTTAATTTGTTTATTTATGTATTTAATTAACAGGGTGTGTGTGCTCATCAGAGAGAGACAGAAAAGGGGCAGGGGAAAAAGTACCCCCTAATGGAATGTGGTCATGTTATAATCCCTAAATTTTCCATCTTGTCAGAATTTGGGGCACATGCCTAAATCCAGGATATTTTTAAAAATAATCATTTATTAAACTTTATTAATTATTAATTAATTCATAAGAGAGAGAGAGAAAGCTGGTAGGTCCAGGCCTTGAACTGCAATCAGCCATATGAGAGTTCAGTGCCTTAACCACCATGCCACCTGCTGGCCCCTTCAGAATATTTTCAAGCCACTGGGACTTGAATTCAAACCATAGTTGACCATGTGGCAGCTGACTCTCTTAACCACTGTACTAGAGACTGGATTTCAAGTTAAACATTTTTTTTCACATTTTTTATTTCATTTTTTTGATACATTCAATCACATTATTTAACTTACAAAATAAATATTTCAAGAGGTGAACATTTCTCCCTAGTCCAGTTGATAAAAGTATAAAATACCTTCAACAGGTAATACCACATTTCTTTGTCCCATTAATGCTTTGCCTTCCTATTTTTCTTCTAAGTGTCCTTCCTCAGGCCCTCCTCTTTCACACACACTATATCTGGTATTTACATCCATATACCGTGTTTCTCTATCCTTTAGTCAATCAGTTTCAGTCATAGAGTGCAGACACTCGGTATATATTAAGTGGGGACATACAATGTCTCTCCTTCATAGGCTGGCTTGCTTCACTCAGCAGTAAATCTTCCATATTCATCCACTTCCTGTCAAAAGTCAGGGTTTTGTTGTTTTTTATGACTGAATAGTATTCCATAGAGTTTATGTGCCACAGTTTTTCTATCCATTCATCTGTTCGTGGGCATTTGGGTTGTTTCCAAGACTTAGCAATTGTGAATAGTGCTGCAATAAACATTGATATGCAAGCACTTTTTCGATTAAATATTCTTCTGTCCTTTGGGTAGATACCAAGGAATGGGATTGCTGGATCATATGGTAGTTCTATTTGTAGATTTTTGAGGAATCTCCAAATTGTTCTTCACAGTAGCTGGACCAATTTACATTCCCACCAGCAGTGTAAGAGAGTTCCCCTTTCACCACACCCCCGAAAGCACTTACTGTTTTTTGTTTTTTTTTTTTCTTTTTTTAATCTTAGTCATTCTGACTGGGGTTAGATGATATCTCATTGTTGTTTTGATCTGCATTTCCCTTACAATTAGGGATGTTGAGAATTTTTTCATATGCCTTTTAACTATTCATATGTCATCTTTAGAGAGTGTTTTTTTTTTTTTTTTTTTTCAACTCATTCTCTCATCTTTTAATAGGATTGATCATCTTTTTTTTTTGGGAACAGCTGCTTGAGTTCCTTGTGTGTTCTGGTTATCAATCCCTTATCTGACAAATAGTTTACAAAAATATTTTCCCATTCTGAGGGCTGTCAATTCACACTAATTACTGTGTCTTTTGCCATGCAGAAACTTCTTAGTCTGATGAAATACGATTTGTCTATTTTGGGGATTATCGACTGTGCTTTCGCGGTCTTATTTAAGAAGTCTTTCCCTACTCCATTGTCTCCCAGAGTTTCCCCAGTGTTTTCCATGAGAAGTTTTATAGTTTGAGGTCTTAGATTTAGATCTTTGATCCACCTTGACTTGATTTTTGTCAAAGGTGAGAAATAGGGGTTCAGATTCATCTTTCTGCAAGTGGAAATCCAGTTTTTCCAGCACCATTTGTTGGAGAGTTTTTTCTTTTCCCTCTAGATTGACTGGTACCCCTTGTCAAAAATCAGCTGACTGTATGTTTGGGAATTTACTTCTGGGGACTCTATTCTATTCAATTGGTCCACGTGTCTGTTTCTGTGCCAGTGCCATGCTGTTTTGATTACTACAGCTTTATAGTTTATTTTTGGGTCAGGGCGTAAGATGCTGCCCCCTCCACTCTTCTTGTGCAGAATTGCTTTGGCAATATGGGATCTTTTATGATATTCCTGACAAACTTTATGATTGTCTTTTCTAAATCTGTGAAGAATGTGTCTGGTGCTTTGATTGGCATAGCACTAAATATGTAGATTAATTTGGGTAGAATTGCCATTTTGATTATGTTAATTCTTCCAATTCAGGAACATGGGATATCCTTCCACTTTTTGGTGTCATTTTCAATTTCTTTTTTTAGCTTCTTGTAGTTTTCCTTGTGGAGTTTTAAAATTTTAGTTATATTTTTCTATTTTGAATAGAATACAAACTTTAAGATATGCTTGTTCCTATATCTACCACGTATCATTGTTTTATGATACACCCACATAAACAAATACATACATATAATCATATCCATATAATTTTATATTCACATTTCTGTTTTAATATTATCAGTGTATGTGAATACATAACATTCACATGCGCCATCATTGATATCATTTAGGTTGTATATAGTTGTTTGTTATTTAAAAAATGCTCTGGGGCTGGCCCCATAACCTGATGGTGTAGGGAGCCATTTCCCACATGGCTCACCATAGTTTGAATCCCAGTCCCAGGGGCTTGAGAAACACACTGGGTGCATGTGCATGCATGTCTCTTGACAGAATGGAGAAATGGAGATGGGATGCGGCACGACCATGCCCTGTCGGGAGGTTCTTTTTCTCTCCCTCTCTGGTGAGTACACACATCCTCTGGCAATCAAAAATCGATGCTATGAAAAGCTTTGTGTGTGTGTGTGTGTGTGTGTGTGTGTGTACACACATATACCTTTTCCCATTAGCATTGATTTCTTACTGTTTCCATCCCTTTACTGCGACCTTTATGGTAAATGCATTCACTCTTGTGTTGTCTACAAAGGTGGTATTTCCCAGTTTGCTTTATTTTTATTATTTTTTTTTTACAATAAGCTTCTTTTTTTTGAGAAAAAATACAGTGGCCCTGCTGGGAGGAATAGCATGACATTACATGTTTATCTTAAAGGACAAGCAAACCTTCAGAGTTGATAACGGGGTAAGCATGTTTGAGACTGGTTACCTTTTGGTGGTTCACTGCATCTGGATAGTTCTGACAAGTATGTAGAAGCTCTTGGATTTTAAACATACCTTAAAATACATTTTAGATGAAAAATCCTTCACAATTATAATATTTAAAACAAAGTTTTATTGATTGATATTTTAAGCACTTAAATTTAGAATGCTAAAAACAATTCTTTTTTTTTTTTTTTTTTTGAGAGGTTTTTGCTATAGGGCACATGCACTCACCAGAAAGACAGGGAGAGACAGAGAGACAGCATGCAAGAAATCACCTCCCAGGGGGGATGGACATGCCACAATCCCTTCTCCATTCTCCTTTAGGGATCTTGGGCATGCACAGGTGCCTGTCGTGAGTTTTAAGCCACCAGGTCTGGGACTGGAACTGTGGTCGACTACATGGGAGTCCAGCAACATAGCCATTAGGCCATCTGCTGATCCCAGAATGCTAAAAACAATTCTATCCTATGATTTTGGGGTGAGGAAATAAATTCAGCCTTAACTTTGTTTTTTAGATGTAAACAGAAATCCAGCAGAGGTCTTCATTATTAAGTACAATCAGTAAATAAACGAGAGAAAATTCATATCTGAACCAAATGCCCCTTCAGATTGTTTTATATTTATTTATTTTTTTAAAAAGCATGGAATAATTTCAAAAGCCAACTAACAGTGCATAAATTAAATATTAACTTTCTAAGAAAAATGGTAGCATATCATCAAATTGTTTCCTTGTCTTTTACTTTTTTCAGGCAAACAAAACTGCCCCTCAATGCACTTGATCTTGGTAAGCCTAAGCATGTCATATCCTCCATAGAGAAAAATCTGTACAGAATTTCACTGCATCTATCACGCTTTATTTTAAAATTTCCTCTTCCGTTTAGACAATGACTTCACCACAGACTTAATAGAGTGCTGATGGTAAAATCAAAGCTGACCGAAGAAATCGGCCTTCAGTTCTGTTCTCGCTCATCAGCAAAAGTTTGTAAGACACTTTTTCTAATGCTGTTTTCTACCTCAACATGTGGAGATTAGCTATATGGAAGCTTATTTTCTTTGACTGTTTGGCACAATTATTTTCTGATCCTGCACCGTTTACCTTTCTCATTAAATGTTGCTTTGGTCTCAAACTCTTGCGCTAATTTGCTTCCCCTTTCACTTTTATCGAGGAGGCCAATTTACCAGGAATCCAATTTTGCACACACAAGAGTGCTAGGCCAGCAACAGCGCAGGTGTCTCATCAAAACCTGCTCGGCTACCACAACACAATTTGGGTTAAGTGAATCATTCTGCAGTGTGTTAATATTTTTTTTATTATTAAGTAAATAGAGACCAAAAAACCTTTTTCTTTTCTGAGGCCCACATGGAAAATGGCTAAAGTTCAGATTAAATGTTTTCACCAGCGGTCTGCCCAGCAGGTTAGATAAGTTCTAAACCGGAGCATGAAAGAGGCGGCAGACAGAAAAAATAGAAATGGAAAAGCTTACAAAAATCAATACCATGTTATAGCCTGTGTGAGAAGCAGCAGAAACTACTTTTATTGGAAGATGATGTCTCAGGACAAATTAGTCTTACTCTAAGAGCTAAGTGATTTAGAGATACTCATTTAAAACTTCTTATTTAGTCACGACCTAAGGTAGCAAGGTTGACTGGGAAAACTAAGGTTTGTCCTCGTAGCATCCATCATCCACTGTGCCTTGTCTGAGATGTCCTTTCCTAGGCTTTTGGGCAATCTGTTTCTTCTGTTCTTTCTTTTCTTTTAGAAGTTTTTGCTTTAGGGTGAGTGTGCTCACTGGAGAGACACAGAGACAGGGAGAGGGAAGGTGAGTATTCACCCCTGGGGGGATGGCCGCACCACAGTCCCTTCTTCTCCTGGGACCTTTGGCACATGCACACGAGCTCAGTGTGATGGTCAAGCCACTGGGTCTGGGACTTGAACTGTGGTCAGCTACGTGGGAGTCCAGCGATGTGCCACTGTGCCATCTGCTGGCCCCATCTTCTGTTCTTTCTAAAATACTGTTTAGTGTTTGAAATAGACTTTGACTTGGGACCAGCAGTTAGCATAATAGCTATGTCGCTAGACTCCCATGTAGTCAACCACGGTTCAAGTCCCGGACCCGGCAACTTAAACTCACACTGGGTGCATGTGCATGCGTGCCCAAGATCCCAAGAGGAGAATGGAGGAGAAGGGATTGTGGCGTGGCCATCCCCCCTGGGGGGTGATTTCTCGCTTTCTGTCTCTCTGTCTCTCTCTGTCTTTCTGGTAAGCGCACGTGCCCTATAGCGAAAACTTCTCCAAAAAAAAGTAAAAGAAATAGACTTTGACTATTCAAACACACTGGACTACAATAATTTCTTGACTTGATTATCTTCTTGTCATACATCAAAACGCACATTTTATATTTGTTATTGGACTATTGTTATAATTACCTCTGAATATAGCAGAAAGAAGATAATCGTTATTTAATGACTACATTGATGAATCAGGCCAAACAATACTTTCTCATGAAATGAGATGTTTTGGGTTAAATAACAGAGATAATAATTTTAACTCTCCTGTGTGTTTTTCTGTATCTTTTCAATCATTGATTTTGTATTCAATACATACATAGGGAGAAAAAGATAATTTGTTGAGAGGAGCACCATCCATTTAAAGCTTACTAAACTCATTTATAGCTTGGTAGGATGACTAAAATAAAAAATGAATTCAAGTTTTAGAACTTGGAACTATTTAATGATAAATAATTTGAGTTTCTTTTCTTTTTAGAAGAAAAGAAAAGGGCGAACCACTGAAATTACATTGTAAACAGGTGAAATAATATTTCATTAGATTAGAGTACCTCTGGAGTTGGCCAAGGGTGAGCATATCAACATTGGTTCCAATTTCTGTGGAATATTTATTTTTTTCCTAAGGATACGAAAGAAACAACTTTTTCACCAGTAATGTTAACCATTAAATCTCTTCTTTTTTAGGTCTTTTTTTAAAAAACGTTTTCTTAGATATAGCCTATAATAAAAGATATATGAAGGCCTACTTCATTTTATTGTGCTTTGCAGATACTGTGTTTTTTACACAGTGAAGGTTTATGTCCACCCTGTTTGGAGTGGGTTTGTCAGCACCGTTTTTCCAACAGTACATGTTCATTGCGTGTCTCTGTGTCACAATGTGGTAAGTTTCACAATATCTTGACCTTCTTCACTTTTATTATCTCAGTTACGGTGATCTTGATGCTACTATTTAACTGTTTTGGGGCACCATGAACTGCACCCATGTAAGATGATAAACTTAGTCGATACATGTGTGTCTGACCAATCCACTGGTCTGCCTTTCCCCTATCTCTCTCCTTCTCCTTATTTCTTGAGACACGACAATATTGAAATTAGTTCAATTAATACTCCATATTAATCAGTAAGTGTTCAAAGGAAAGGAGAAACCATACGTCTCTTACCTTAAGCCAAAGCTAGAAATGCTTCTGCTTGGTGAGGAAGGCATGTCATAGCTTATATAGGCCAAACATTATTTATCCTGAATCAAAGAGCCATGTTGTGAATGCAAAAAGATAATAAAAAAATTAAACTCCAGTGAACATATGAATAATAAGAAAGTGAAACCACTTTACTGTTGATCTGGAGAAAGTTTTAGTGGGACAGATAGAAGAACGAAATAGCTACACCATTTTCTTAAGAAAATGCCTAACTCAGAAAAAAATCCTAGCTCTCTTCAATTCTATGAAGGCTGGCAGAGTTGAGGACGCTGCAGAAGAAACGTCTGACAGTAGCAGAGATTGGTTCACAACGCTGAAGAAAAGATACTTCAACAGGTGAAGTGGCCTGTGCCATTGTAGAAGCTGTAGCAAATTATCCTGAAGTTCTAGTCAGTTGTCTTCATCAGCGAAGGAACCTAACTAAACACTTTTTTTTTCTTTCACATGTATTTTTTACCTTCAGTCACTGTGTATCATTACAGCATACCAAATGAATTTTCCCATCATGAATACACTGCATTTCGGTTCAGTCAAAGATTTTGCCATACATACATTATCATCAACAGTTTTCCATTTTTATGTCACTAAAATGTAGATCAGACAGTCTTATATTGGGAAAAATATGCTAACTTTGACTTTCATAGGTCCAGAAAAAAGTCAATTTGCACTTCAAAATGTCAAAGGACAGACTGTCCTGTTAGGGGAGAATACAGCTGGTGACTTTCCAGTTGAAGCCAGTGGTCGTTTATCATTTGGGGAAAAAAAAAAAAGCAAAAAGCAAAACATTTAATGGAAAATTATCTGTTGATGATAATGTGTAGAGTAATGTCTTTTACTGGACTGATATGCAGTGTATTCATGCTGGGAAGATTCATTTTGTATGCTGTGGAAACGTATAGTGATTACATGTAAAATAATAAAAAGAAATAAAAATAAAAATGAAAACATGAAAATCCCCGGCCCTAAAGGTGATGCTAAAACAACCCTGCCTGGCCCTACAAATGGAACTACTAAATCTGGATAAAAGCATGTTTGTTCACAGCATGACTTACAGAATATTTTAATCCCACTGTTGAAAACTACTGCTCCAAAAAACAGTTTTCAAAATATTACTCCTCATTTAACAAATGCATGTGGTCTTCTAAGAGCTCTGTAGACACATACAAGGAGATTAATGTTGTTTTCAGGTATGCTAGCACAATATCCATTCTGCAATCCATGAATCAAGACTAATTTTGACTTTGAAATCTTATTATTTAAGAAATATATATCTAGTTGCCATAGGTAGTAATTCTTCTGATAGATCTGAGCAAAATAAAATGAAAACTTTCTGGAAAGGATTCACCATTCTAGTATAGAAAGACATGGAAAATATGTCATGACTTACTTGATGACCTAATAGATACCATTAAGAAGATTCTTTCTTTTTTTTAGAGAGAGAGATTTTTGCTACAGGGAGTGTGTGTTTGCCAGAGAGACAGAGAGACAGAACGTGTGAACTCAGCACCCCCCAAACAAGGGCAGCTGGTCATTCCACAATCCCTTCTCCTCCATTCTCCTCTTGGGACTTTAGGCACACAAGCACACATGCCTGGCCTGGTGTTAGGTTCTGTTGTGCTTTGTTTTTTTTAGACAGATTTTTGTTGTAGGGCACGTGCACGTGCTGGGGAGTTGGACATAAAAAGTGAGAAATCACCCCTGTGGGGATGGCCCCACTGTAATCCCTTCTCATTTCCTCTTGGGATTTTGAGTGTGCATGTACATGCATTTAGAGTGAGATTTAAGCTGCTAGGTCCAGGACTTGAACTGTGGTAAACCATGGGAGAGTCCAACAACATAACTATTATGCCATCTGCTGATCCCCTGGAATGAGTTTTAAGCCACGGGGTCCAGTACTTGAACTGTGGTTGACCACATGTGAATCCAGCATGGAACCATTGTGCAATCTGCTGGTCCCAAGAACAGTTTTGACTCCCTGGAGGTGTCAGAATCTCAACATTAACAAGAATTTGGGAGAACTTGATTCTGTCTCTCATGAATGACTTCGAAGGGATCGAGACTTCAGTGGAGTAAGTGACTGCAGACGTATGGGAAACAGGAAGAAAGCTAGAATTCGGAGGGGAACATGAAGATGTGACCGAACTGCTACAACTGCACAATAAAACTTGAACGGACTAGTTGTTTCTTATGGTTGAGCAAAGAAGGCGGTTGTTTCAAACGTAATCTACTCCTGGTGAAGATGCTATGAGTGTTTTTGAAATAACAACAAAGATTTAGAATGACATAAATGTTGAAAAGGCAACCAATGGGTTTGAGAACATTGTTCTGATTCTTAATGAAGCTTTGCTGTGAGGAAAATGATATCAAACAGCCTTTCATGCTACAGAGAAATCTTCCTTGAGGAAGAGTCAGTTGCTGTAGCAAACTTCACTGTGGTTTTATTTTAAGAAATTGCTACAGCCAGCCTAACCTTGACAAACACCACCATGATCAGTCAACAGCCACCAACGTTGAGGAAAGACTCAGCAAAAGGATATGATCTGCTGAAGGCTCAAGTGATTGCTAGTATGTTTAGCAATAAAGTTTATTTTAGTTAAGGTGTATGTGTTGTTTTCTTAGACATAATGCTATTGCACACTTAATAGACTGCAGTATGGCACAAATATAACTATTGTTTTCTCAAAGATTTTTGCCATAGGGTGTGTGTGCTCACCAGATGAGAGACACAGAGACAGAGACAGTGAAAGTGAATGGAGATGGTGTAGCAAACTCCTCTTGGGATTTTGGAGATGCATGCACATGTGCACAGCGTGTTTTTGAAGCTGTTGGGTCTGGGTCTTGAACTGTGGTCGACTATGTGGGAATCCAGCACCTTAACCACCTTGCCATTTGCTGACCCCTAAATATAACTTTTATGCATGCTCAAAAAGCAAAATGTTTATATGACTCAATTTATTGAGATATTTGCTTTATTGCAGAGACTTAAAATCAAATCTGCAATATATCTAAAATATGCCTATATAAATAATAACATAATAGAAACAGAAAATCAGAACCAAGAAATATAGTAACACAGATGCCAGCCATAATATTCAGTATTATTTTTAAATTGTCTTTAGACTTCCTTAAAATTATTGCGAAAAGGGAAACTTGATTTGTTCTAGATGTCTCAATTTTGGAAGAGAGAAAGCAAACCAAATCCTTAGGGAGATGTAAACTTCACTATAATAAAATTATTTATTTTATTTTATTATCTATTATTTATTTTATCTATCTACATTAAAACGAAAAGGTATCTACCCTATGCCAGCCCTATAGCCTAGTGGTTAAAGGAGTAGGATCTTACATGGCCAACCATACAGTTCAAGTCCTGGACTTTGTGGCTTGAAAAATTAAACGAAAATAAAAAAACACATGGGGGGGGCATGTGAGCGCATGCCCATAATCTTGACAGGATGGAGAAATGGAAGAGAGGGGTCATGGATCATGTTGTAATCATGACTATGCCCCATTGGGAGGCGTGCCTTCTCCCTCTCTTTCTGTCTTCTTCTTTTTTTGTTTTGTTTTGTTTTGTTTTGTTTTCTGGTGAGCCTAAGGACTTTCTGGCAAAAACAAACCAAAAACAAGCTACCTTCTTGTGGAAATAAAATAATCTAAAACTTTAATATATCTTTATTATTTTCCTTAAATACAGCAAGATTAAGTATTTTAGTGCATAGACACACATTAAGTTTTATTAAGTCCTGTCATAGAGAATAGGTAGTTTTGTTGCAGTTGATGATAGTAAGCTACATCTACCTATATTATATACACATGAGTCTTGTGCATGTATGTATGAATATAAATTTTCCTACAATAACTTTTCAGGTGTTAGCCTTCACAGAGGCCAGAGAAAACTCTCAGAAATAACTGGTAAACTATTTATCAATGACCTGATGCAGGTATCTAGAGCTCCTCCCACCCCCATTTGGTGTATCCAAAACACAGATTAAGGATAACAGTTTGTTCAGTGCTTAAATTCTTCAAGATTTCAATGCTTAGATTCTCAACAAAAACAGGAAGTACCTGATGGTTGTATCTTGAGAAAGATCACTCTGCCTTTCATTGTTTTTAGGTCCAGAAAAGAATTGCTTTTCAGAATCTGATTTCCTCATTTATTAAAACAAGTATCATGGAATTCTGCCACCGGTAACAGTGCATATCTACAGCAGGTTTCGTGTTTCAAATGCAAGTTGTCAGTGAGTCATGTTATCGGATACTTTGCTCTGCTAAATAAATAAATAAATAGGCTCTAGGACAACCCTTCCAAAAAAAGGAACGCTTTTTTTAAAAAAAAAATTATACACACATACACACACATTCTCTCAGTCTCAAATAAAAGTATTTATATTTTTCTTCTTATTTAACTTTTAAATTATATGTTCCATCTTTTTTTATTTTTAACGTGTGTGTACTCACTGAAGAGAGGCACAGGGTAAGAGGGAGACAGAGAAAGAGAGGGGGAAAATGAGAAAGCACCCCCCATGGGGCCTGGACACATGATAATCTCTTCTGTTCTACCTCCCCCTCCTTTCAGGATTTCGGGCAGGTACACATGTGCCAAATGTGTTTTTCAAATACTGTATCCTGGACTCAAATGCGATTGACCACGCAGGATCCAGCTCGAGTAACCACCAGGCCAAAGCTGCGTGCTGTTCTGCCTTAAGTAGACCAAGTGTACTGATTTTCCTAACTGAACCTAACAGAGCACCATCAACGTATCTTTGTATGTGAAAATGTATAATTATGTGATAATAATTTTTCATAGCAATGCTTATAGCAACACCGTTTAGAAGAAACCAAAATACTCAACAATTATGAAGTATTGTTCAAATTTAGTGATATCTATATAATGAAATGCTGTTTGCTAATTAACAATAGTTTATGGAAGAATATCTAAAGGCATGAAGTTTAATGATGGAAAGGAGGAGAAATTTTATAATTTCTGATGTGATGCATCCGTGCGTGTGTGAAAAGACGTGTTTAAAAAAAAACACCAACACTAAATGTACTGAAATGTGAATGTAGTTATTGCTAGTTGGTGGGTTTTTGATTAGTAATTACTTTCTTCATTGTGCTTTTCTGCAGATAACAAATAAATGCATTTTTTACCTATAATAAGAGGATTATTATTTTTAATATAGAAGTAAATTGACTTTGGAAAATGCTGTATTTAGAATACTTGCTGAATAAGGATGTCATGTAAAAGAGCAAAATGCCTGCTCTTGAGAAAATGAGGGCCATTTGTTTGCTTGCAGAGGTGAGGAGGGGGGGTAAGAGGACCAAGATGAGGGAGCGGGGAGGGAACCCCAGTCGCCTCCGAAGATTGCACCTGCTACAGAACCTATCTCTTAGGATTTCATTCAGCTTTAAACCACTCCTCAAGTTGGTAAAATCCTTGGTGAATGTACACTTTCACTGAAACCAGTGAAGAGGTTATGGTCTTAAAAAAATTATGAAGTTTATTTATTTAGTCCATGAGCAAGAGAAGCAGAGAGAGGTTCAGAGAAGGAAAGTCAACACTCCGAAACAGCGTCTGACACCATGATCCACCCCAGTCTCAGCCAGTCCCAGACGCCTGGTCCTCTCATGGAAAGTGTACTCAGAGAGGTCTCTGGGTGTGAACTTGGAACCTTGGCACATGGGTCAGCCTTGAAGAACATCGTGTTTCGCTGCTCCGTGCTGCCTGGCCCCTCAATGCTAAGGGCTTGCATCCAGACTATGGGGTGAACCTGAGGCAATGCGTGAGAGCCCAGGAGCCAAGAGCAAGGAAGACTCACTAAAGCACGAGATGAAGATGAATCTTGGGGAAGATTAGAAATTCCCACACCATAGAGTTAGTGGTTGAAGACATTCTCTTCTGATCTCAAAATTGGAAAGGCCTCATCCATATTTTTGGAACTCTCTTAAAAATGCAAATGTAAAATACAGTTTCCTGCTTTTTGTCAGACAGAATTGCACACTAGTGCAATAGAATATGGTTCCACTGTGACTCAAAAACTGGATGTGCAGAGCTAAGGGAATAGAGAATAGTCTTGCATGGGCCATTATGGTTCTGGGAATATTATCGAACAATGGAAGATATCCGGTAATAGACATAGTTTTGAGGATATCTTATTATAGATAAAGGCCAGTATTCTATAAGCTTGCAAAAGTGAAAAAATTCATGATTTTTCCATGGAGAAGCAGGCAAAAATGCCATGCATCAGGAAACACATTTCTTTCTTTTAAAAGTGAGTTTTTCATTGGTGAAGAAAGTTCTATGGCTGATGGATAAGATTCTCAAACAGTCCCTGCCTTGCTTTAGATAAGAGTGAATCTCTTAGAATATGGGTATTTATCGTGGTTTTGTTTATTCAACATGCTTTAGGGTATTTTTCTGTGAGAAACCAGAGACATTCACAAGCAGGCCTGTGTCAAAGTTTGGAAACAAAGATTTGGGAAGAAAATACCACTGAAATATTATAGGATTGTCAGACTTCAATGGTAATGAAAAGACCATTGCTATCAAGTGTTTAGAACAATCTATAAGCGTTACATATGGTCTCTCGCTTTCTGTCTCTCTGTCTCTCTCTGTCTTTCTGGTGAGCACACGTGCCCTATAACAAACACCTCTAAACAACAACAACAACAACAAAGGGACCAGCAGATAGTGTAATGATTACATCGCTGGACTCCCATGTAGTCAACCTCGGTTCAAGTCCCAGACCCAGTGGCTTAAACTCACGCCGGGCGCGTGTGCGTGCGTGCCCAAGATCCCGAGAGGAGAATGGAGGAGAAGGGATTGCGGCGTGGCCATCCCCCCTGGGGGGTGATTTCTCGCTTTCTGTCTCTCTGTCTCTCTCTGTCTTTCTGGCAAGCATACGCACCCTGTAGCAAAAGCCTTTCTTAAACAAACAAACAAACAAACAAACAAATAATAAATAACATGTCTATATCTTTCTGGGCAGAATGTGTAACCATACTGCAACTGGTACAGTAATACGGAGAATTTCAGGGACTTGGGTAACTGCATCCTTCCTGCACTCTTACAGATAAGATAACCAATCCCTGCAGAGTGTTCAATGTAACTTTTACAACAAGTCACATACAGACTCAATTTTAGTGGGGCTACTCCAAGAGGCAGAAGGAAGGGAAGTGAGATTAGCTGCTAGTGGGGAAAGGTTCGGAGCAGAGGTGGGACTGAAGACTTCATTCAGACGTGGGAGCTGGATGTCATTGGGATATTCCTGCCCTGGACGTTAAATGCTCAACAAACAGGGGCCCAGACGGTGGGAAGGCAGGCATGCTCACCTCCAGTCAGACATCTCTAGACTAAGCTCTGTGACCGATGCTGAGATTACACCCACTGTTTTGCTTGTCCTGTGGGTGATGTTGTAAGAAACAGGATTCTTAGAGCAGTAGGCACGCACAGGAGCGTCTAGCCAACAGCCCTCTGTCTGGAGCAGAGCAGGGACAAGCACGCTGTTTTGAGGGGCACTGAGGGCTGCTGTGGAAGGTGGGGTCAGGGAGATGAATTCTGTGGCTCACTTAAGCAGGAGGTTCCAATTCCTGATATACTTTCCTCATCTGTGGGTATTAGCCACCAGGGGGCTGGGGCTAGTTTTGTGAATCTCCAGAGAAGGAGTGTCAAAACGCTCTCAAGTGGTTTTGTTTTTGTTTTTGTTTGTTTTTTATTCTTAAATCTGAAGTCTTTGTTCAAGTTAAATACATCTGTACATTTCACATTCTTGTTTCCTAAGACTCTCAAGGGAAACTACCTGCCAGTCTTGCTTACAGGGGAGGATCACTATGGGTAATGAATACCCCCCAAAAGGAAGGGAGAAAACAACAGAAAAAAAAATCCAAAGAAAGGAGAAGGTTGCAGTCAGGAGGTGGCATAGTGGTTAAGGCTCTGGACTCCCACATGGTTGACCGCAATTCCAATTCCAGACCTGGCATCTTGAACCTCATTCTGGGTGTCTGTGGGTGCCCAAAATCCTGAGAGGAGGATGGAGGAGAAGGGATTGTGGCACGGTCACCTCCCCGGGGGTGATTTCTCACTTTTTCTCTTTCTGTCTCTCTATCTCTGGCAACACACACACCTCATATCAAAAAATCTCTTAAAAAAAATCTGGGCAGGTGAGTAAACCTGTTTCTCATGATGCCTCTTTTCTTTTACTCACCGAAGTTTCCAGGAGCGAATTAATAATATAAATTTGCAAGGAGCTATAACCTTTCTCGCTGATGGGGGAATGTAATGAGGGAGAAAATTGAGTTTTCATAGCTGGTAGGGAAAAGTGAGTAGGGATCAAGCTGCCTTTGTTTGGAAAGTGCCTTGATTAGACCACTTGGGAAAAACGAGTCTCTGTGGGGCATGGACGTGACCTGCTGTGAGGACAAACAAGACGGGAGGACGCAGAGGAGGAGCAGCGAGGAACGGATGACCTGCTGTGGTGTGAGCCGGTGTCTACCTGAATCTGCAGCGAAGCTACTAAGTTTATGAGAGTCTTAGTATACTATTCCATACATGTGTGCGCACTCTGCTATGTAGAAATAGCTTTAGAAAAGGGTCAGCTCAAGAAAACGGTAAACTTATGTATTAAAAAGTGAGGAAAAATTGAGGAAAACCATAAGTTAACACAATATGTTTGTAGGAGCAAGGAGCAAGGTTTTTTTTTTTTTTTTTTTTTTTTTTAATCTCATTTATTTATTTGTAAAGGTTGCATGTACTTGCTGGAGAGAGACAGAAAATGCGAAATCAACCTTCCCCCTTTGGGAAGGATGGTCAGGGCCCCCCTTCTCCTCCATTATCCTCTTGGAATTTTGGCCATGCACATACATGCACTCGGTGTGAACTTCAAGCCAATGGGTCTGGGACTTGAAGCACGGTTGGCCATGTGGGAGTCCAACACCCTCACCACCACATCACCTCCTGATATCATGGGGGCAAGGATTTACACTTTGCCGTACTATGAAATTGGAAGTTTGAGGAAATTCTACTCAGATTTAATAAAATGAACAGATCTTATATCTGGGTCAAATCTAAGTAGAAAGTATACAATATATTTTAGAAAAATTTCTAGAAAAATACTTAATCTGACAGAGTCAGATTTCTAAACAAATCTAGATAAAGACTACTTATTTGAGAGAGAGTGAGATTTTTGCTATTAAGGTGTGTGTACTCACTGCGGAGACAGAGGCAGAGAGAGAGAAAGCAAAAAATCACCCCCTATAGGGGATGGTCATGCCACAATCCCTTCTTCTCCATTCTCTTCCTGGGATTTTGGGCACAACATGCACACATGCCTGGTGTGTTTCAAGCTTCAGGTTCTGGGTTTGAATCGCAGTCGGCCACCTGGGAGTCCAGCACCTTAACAACTATGGCACCTGCTGGCCCCAAAGAGTACTTGTTTATCATTAACTTATTCAACAAATATTTAATGAGTATCTACTATGGACCAGCACTGTTCTAGGTGTTAGGGGTATAACTGAGAATGCAGATAATGAAATTGTAAGCAGCTTTCAAGCTATAGATGTCTATACGTTAGCAGATGAGAAGTTTAGAGACCAAATGCCATTGGTGTCCTGTTCTGTATTTCAGGAATATTGGAGAAAGGGTATGTAAGATTATTGTACATTTTAAAATTTAACTTTTAGTTTTTATTATTTTTAAATTTTCAATAGGCATGTGCACTCACCCGAGAAAGACAGAGAGAGAGTGCACTCACCTAAGAAAGACAGAGAGAGAGAGAGAAAGAGAAAGCGAGAAAGCAAGCTACCTGGTCTGGGACTCAAACCATGGTCAGCCATGTGGGAGTCCAGTGCCCTAACCATCATGCCACCTACTGGTTCCAAGATTGTTATACATTTGATACTAAATTCTGACTCCACTTCTGTGACATCAACCTGTCTGAAAGTCCGATTCTATTCTGACACTAACTTCCTAGGATCAATACAGACCCTGCAGGCTAAGGGTGCAGTGTTCCACAAGACTGTCTCCAAGTCAGATGTCAGTCACACCACTGTGGAGTCCCCAGAAATCTTCATCCGTTTGGGCTGCAGTAACAAAATATCATCTATACTGGGTGGTTTATATATCATAATCTATTTTGTTACCATTGTGGAGGCTGGAAGTCCAAGATCAAGACCTAATTGGTTGCTAGTAAGGGCTCTCTTCCTTGTTCAAGATGGCTGCCTTCTTTCTGTGTGCTCACATGACAGATAGAGAGTGTGAGAGTGAGAAAATAAATAAGCAGTCTAGTGACTCTTCTTATAAGGGTGCTGATCTTATCAAGAGGGCTCCATCCTTATGACCTCATTTAAACCAGATCCTCCAAAGGTCCTACTTCCAAATATCCTTTTGGGGGTTAGGACCTCAACATAGAATTTTTTGATAACAGTTTAGTCAATAGCACCAGAAGTTATTAGTAACATTTTTAGCCTGACTTGGCTAAAACTTGGGGGGTTCCTATAACTCCCCTTAGGTTTAATAATTACTTAGAGCTCACAGAACTCTCAGAAAGAGCTGTACTTAGGATTATAGTTTTATTATAAAGGATGCAACATAGGAACAAGTAAATGGAAGAAACACACAGGCAGAGTTCTGGCCGGGGCAGAGGGTACGGAGCTTCCATGCCCTGTTTTCAGTGGGATCTGAGCACAGTACATCATTCGCCCAGCACATCAATGAATTCACCAACATGGAAGCTCCACTGAGACTCGATGTCCATTATTTTTATCACAGAGGCATGATTGATTCAATCTTGCCTATTGGTAATTAAAGTCAGTATCTATCACCTCTGCCTTCCGCAACTGGGAGGTGGGGCTGAAATTTTGGACTCCCTAAACATATGGTTTATTTATTTATTAATTTATTTATTTTTGTGACTTTCTCTTTTCTGAATTTATCTATGGGCCCACCACAGGTCACCTCAGTAGCATACATTCAGGCATGGTTGAAAGGTGCTAATTATGATTAACCAAGACACTTCTATCACTCAGAAAATTCCAAGAGTTTTGAAGCTCTGGGTCAGGAGCAAGACCGAATATATTTTTTCATTCTATCAAATAAACAGTGCTAAAATTAATCTCCTTTCCTGCCACAGCCCATCTGAGCCAGCGGAGGTGAGCTGATCTAAGATGGGCTCTATAGGGCAGCTCTGCCTCTGGAGAAATAGGTCAGAAAGGTCTCCTCAGGCTTTCCTCCCTTTCCTATACACAGGCTGCCCACAGGCGTGCACCGTCAGGTGGGTGTTCTCAGCCCGCCCACTGCGTCCCGGTCTTTCCTATGAATAGTTTACGGAGTTCAGAGAGAAGAACCTGCAAACAGGTGTGAATTCCTCTTGTTTTTGAAGCTGGTCCTCACTTGTTTTTTTCAGAGGTATCTATCTGTCCTTAGATTTATTTTGCAATCTCAGCTCTCTTATGGCTTCAAGAGAACTTATATGTACTTTTCTTTCTTTCTTTCTTTCTTTCTTTCTTTCTTTCTTTCTTTCTTTCTTTTTAAGAGAGATTTTTGCTATAGGGTGCATGCACTCACTGGAGAGATAGAGAGACAGAAAATGAGAAATCACTCCCCAGGAGGGATGGCCACACTGCAATCCCTTTCTCCATTCTCCTCTTGGGATTTTGGTCACTCATGCACGTGCATCCGCTGTGAGTTTTAAGCCTCCAGGTCTGGGAATTGAATGGGTCGACTATGTGGGAGTCTAGTGACATAACCATTATGCCATCTGCTGGCCTTGAGAACTTATATTTTCAAAAGATTACCCATCTGTTGTCAGTTTTTCAATTTGTAGTTTACAGAACTTTTTCACACTCTTTATCATCATCATCATTATTATTTCAACAATGATCCTGAGACAAGAAAGTAGGGCTTACTAGTATAGAGTTGTCCTCATTAATCTAAAGACAGTGCTTTTCCCAGTACAGTATGTATTTCTCAAACATACACAATCCTAAATGGATTGTGTATGTTGCTGTCCCTTGTGTCAGGTTTCTTACGGCCCAATGTTCATTAGTTAAAGATAAAAGAAGCCATTTGAAAAATAAAAAAAAGAGAGCTAAGAAAACTCTTAAAAAGATGCTTGTCTTCCATGTAAGGCATCCTACTCTCCTCCACCCCCAGTACCACTAATTATACATTTGAATTTGGTATGCTTTACTTTGTCCAAATGCTAAGACAGAGATCCTCCAACAAGTGCAAATTCTAGGACTGATCTTCAGATTTGATGACTCATTGGTGGGAAAAGGGGATGTTTTAGGATTCTCTAGGGAAACAGAACCAATGGGATATGTATAGACACCTGAGAGGAGATTAATTAGGTGAGCCTGCTCATGTGGTGGTGGCAGCTGAGAAGTCTTTCAGCAGAATGTGCAAGCTGAAGACCCTGGGGCACTGGGAGCAGAGATTAGCTCAAGTCCAAAGGCCTCAAGGCAGGAAGCAAGTGGTATAAGTCCGTCAGATAACTCTGTGAGGCCTAGACACTGAAGGCAGGCGGGCCTTGAATACTGGCCTAAAGGGCAACTGCAGGAATCTGTCCTGTTCTTTCTCAAACAAGACTCACCCGTCTTTTGTGTTTGTTCTCTCTATGCTCCTTGTTGATTGGACGGTGACCGCTCACATTGAGGGCGATTCCTCCCCACCTGGTTTACTAAGACTCTTTCCATGTGGAAACCACCCATGAACATCCCCCAAAAATGCTTTATCAGGTTTCTGGTATTCTTTAGTCTAAAGTTGACCCCCAAATCTAACCATCACGAAGAACTACAGGAATGGCAAAAAATGCTTCTGTGAGAAGTAATCTTTGAGATGAGACAATTAAGAGTGCTGAGTATATGAAGGGAGTGGCATAAAAAAACCCTGGTACAGAAAAGCATCTTCCCAGACTCCATGATGAGATGAGCGAGTGATGTTTAAAACCCGGAAAGCTCTTTTTGACTAGAGAATGAGTGAAAGGAAGAGTGGGAGAAGACTAATGAAGGGATCAGGCTAATACTAGGCAAAGTCTTTTGGTCAAGGTCCAAGTGTGATCTGTAACTAAGAGCAACAGATAGCATTGGGTTATTTAAGCAGGGAAATAGCATGACCAAAGTGTGTTTTTTGTTTGTTTGTTTGTTTTAAGTTTTGCTATGAGGCATGTGTGCTCATTGGACAGAGACAGAGAGAAAGAGCAGGAAAGTAAATAAGAAAGCACTCCCCCTAGGAGGGGCAGCTATACCACAATCCCTTTTCCTTCTCCTTTTGGAATTTTGAGTACACACACACACACACACACACACACACACACACATGCCTGACATATTTTCCAAGCCACTAGATCCAGGACTTAAATTATGCAGTTGGCCATGTGTGACCCAGCTGCCTTAATCATTATGCTACTGGCTGGCCTAGTGGCTTGCCCCAGTAAAAATTAATAGCTTATTTCTCCTATATCCCCAAATTATATAAATTATAAATACTTCATACTGATAATTTAATAACTTAAATAAAATGGGTGAATTCTTTGAAATACAGAAGTTACGATAGTTGCAAAAAGAAATAAGAAATCTGATTTATTCTATGTTTACTAAAGAAGTTGAATATATCATTTAAAATACTTTCCATTAAAAAAATCCCTATGCCCAGATGGCTTTGCTGGTGAATTTTTCAATATTAAGAAAGTACTGGAGTTATACAGTGGCATGACGGTAAAGTATGACGCTCTGTGAGGCTGAACCATATGCAAGCATTCCAGAGTTGTGTTTGGAGACATTTCTGAGCATGCTGGGCAAGTGTGTATTAAGGACCAGGGCGGGGGCTGTCTGAGGCTGGAGGTCGATTGTCGCTTGAGGATCTTGTTGAGCATGCTGTCCCTCTTTTATTCATGGAAGACATTAGTAAACAAACTTTTAAAAAAAGCACTGATAGCAATATTGGGCAAACTCTTCCAAAGAACAGAAAAAAAACAATGAATAACTCTCTAATTACTTCAGATGAGATTAATATAAAATTAAATCAAGAAACAAAAATATATTAACAAAAGCAAATTACTGATGAGTCTATCTCATAAAACCCATAATGGATGATTAGCCAAGTAAATCTAGCAATATTTTAAAAAAGAATAGATTGAGGCTAAATGTAGTTTGCTTCAGGTACACAGGGGCCATCAAAGTTTAGAAAATTGGGCTGGCTCCAGAGCCTGGTGATTAAGGGAGGCCATCTCACATGGCTGACTACGATTTGAGTCTTGACCGTTGGGACTTGAAAAACAAACCAAGCCCACAGCACGACCATGCCACATTGGGAAGGTGCTTTCTTCCTCCCTTCCTTTCTGTCTTTGGTGAGTACACACACTCTTTGGCAATTAAGATAAAATAAAGTAAAATAGAACGATCTAACTGGGACCATCAGATGGTGTCATGGTGGCATTGCTGGATTAAAACTCATGCTGGTCACATATGCGTGTGTGCCGAGATCCTGAGAGGAGACTGGAGGAGAAGGGATTGTGGCATGGCCATTCTCTGTGGGGGTGATTTCTTGCTGTCTGCCTCTGTCTGTCCAACACGCACACACTCCCTATAGCAAAACTTTTTCACACACACAAAATCTAATTCTTCAAGTTTTTACAAGAAGGAGAAAACTGAATATCTAGATTAATGTAGAAAGTACATTTGACAAGATTCACCACTCATTCACGATAAAGTTTAAGAAAACTTAAAATAGAAAAGAACTTTCTTAATTTGTTAACCCATAAAATTGATGATGAACAACATAATCAATGGCAAAATACTAGAAAATTCCCGCTGAGATCAGGAATGAGACCAGAATGCCCATTATTGTCACTTCTGTTTAACATTATGCTGGGACTTACTAAATTAAATAATGAGCAATAGAATTAGAAAACAAGAAATAAGATGGTGACACGATGGCATACATAGAAAAAGGTGGGACCAGCAGATGCCATCATGGTTATGTTGCTGGACCCTCACACGGCCAGCTACGGTTTGAGTCTGGGACCTGGTGGCTTGAAACTCACACTGGGCATGTGTGTGTGGGTGCCCAACATTGTGAGAGGAGAATGGAGGAGAAGGGATTGCAGCATGGCCATCCCCCCACGGGGTGATTTCTTGGTTTCTGTCTTTCTGTATCTCTCTGTCTCTCCGGTGAACACACCTGCTCTATAGCAAAACAAAACAAAAACAAAAACAACCCCAAAACAAACTCTCGAAAAAAATTTCAAATAAATATGTAGGCACAATATTAGAATAAAATAATTTAATGAGATAATAAGTTAACAGTATAAGTTAACATACAAAAATCAATTGTGTGTATATATATATATATATATATATATATATATATATATATTCTAGGAACAAAGAGGAAAGGAAATCATTAAATGAAAACATTAATGATAACATTAAAAATAATACTTAAACACTGAATGAATGACATAGAATGCATTTTTATTTACCACAAAACTTGACAGAGAGAAATTAAAGTAGACTGGACTAAATGAAAGACTATACCATATTCATGAGTAGAAGATTCACTATTGTAAGTCCAAAATGTACTTGATAGATTCGATGTAATTATAATAGAAATTTCAGCATGTTTTCTAGAAAACTGATGAGATGATTCTAAAATCAACATAGAAATGCAAGTGGTCAAAAATAATTCTCTTCCTGGGACCAGCAGGTGACATGGTGGTTAAGGTGCTGGACACTCCCACATGGCTGACCATGGTTCAAGTCCTGGACATGGTAGCTTGCTTTCTCACTTTCTCTCTCTCTCTCTCTGTCTCTCTCTCTGATCAAATTTAAAAATAAATGAATAAATAAAATAAAGTTAAATAAATCTTTAAAAAAATAATAATTCTCTTCCTGAAGATTAATAGCCTTAAGACTTACAGTAGAAAGTGTCAAGGATCGGGGCCAGCAATTAACGTAATGGCTATGTCACTGGACTCCCATGTAGTTGACCGCGGTTCGAGTCCCAGAACCGGTGGCTTAAACTCACGCCGGGTGCGTGTGAGTGCATGCCCAAGATCCCGAGAGGAGAATGGAGGAGAAGGGATTGTGGCGTGGCCATCCCCCCTGGGGGGGGTGATTTCTTGCTTTCTGTCTCTCTGTCTCTCTCCGTCTGTCTGGCGAGCACACGTGCCCTATAGCAAAAATCTCTCCAAAAAAAGAAAAAAAAAAAAGTGTCAAAGATCAGGCCTATTACAAAGCATGGTCACTAAGACAATGCAATATTGGACTAAAGACACCTAAGTTGGCTAATGGACCCACACATACATGGTGGTATGATTTATTATAAATGTAACGTTTCAAAGCAGTAAGGGAAAATGACTATCTTCTCAATAAATGATGTTGAATAGTTGTACATCCAAATGGGAAACAAATTTATGCTAATCTTTCTTACACACACCAATGTAAAATTAGCTCTAGGTGATTTGTAGATCTATATACAATAGGTGAAACAATAAAGCACTAATGGAAAACACTGTGATTTTGCAATAGACTTGTGTTTTTAAAGGACATATATTTACTGAATGGGGAAAACGGTATATTTATCTATATTAAAATTTAAAAATTCTGACCCTAAAAAGTCACCAGTAAGTGAATAAAATGCAAAACAAGGAGTGAGGACAGATATTTGCACCACATGTGCCTGACAAGGAGCTCACATTTATCATGGAGATGGAACTCTTCCAAACCAGGCAGGAATGCCAGAGGACTCAATAGTAAAATGGCAGTTACACAAAAGAAGTCAGCCAAACATCCAGTAAACATGAACATGTACCTCAGTTCATTATCAGGGAAATGCAAGTTGCAACCATAATAAAATGGAAGTATACATCTTTAAGGATGGTTTGAAGAAGCAAAAAAGGAAGACTGATAATATCTAGTGCTGAGAAATATTTGAAGCAACCATATCTTTTATTTACATGCTGTTGTTAGTGTAAGTTAGTTTAGTAAACTATTAAGTATACTACGAAACTGAATAATGAATTATCTAATGTACTTTTAGGTATATATGCAGTATCAAGGCATACATTTGTTCAGCAAAAGATACTAAAAGAGATTATTGTGTAACAACTTAGATTGTACACTAACCAAATGCTCACTGTATAAGTTGACATTTACGGATGGGTAATTATGTATTAGCATATTCACAAACAAAAACCTTAGCAAATATATGTAAGTATATTAACACAATAAAATACAACTACACACAAAAATGCAGATTAATTTTATAGTTCTCATTTTAAAAAATCAGTCAATAAACAATACATTCTCTATGGATCCATTCATATGTATATAAAACACAAACACAGACAAAAGTAAAAATGCTTTGTGTTGCAGTGTTCCATTTCTCAACTGGTTGTTACATAGGTGTTTTTAGTTCATAAAAGTTTATGAAGTAGCACGTTAATGATGTTTGGATTATTATACATGTATGTTATATGTCACTGAAAGCTTTTATGAAATAAAGCTGATTTTAGCTGTTCATGAAGAATATTTGAGAAGAGCAAAACTGGGGAGACCAGTTAAAGGCTGGAGTTTTAGCAAGAGGTGACGGTAACCCAAGCCAGAAGATGGAATAAATTATAGAAATTTTCTAGTTGTCATAGAAGGGAATATGAAAATGAGCTAACAGAGGAACTATGCTAGGCACTTTTAAGAGGCAATAGTTGTACGTTTACAGTTGTCTCCATTCCTTTTGTATACATTTCTCTAGCTGTGTTTAGCTACCCACATATTAGAAACAAAAATGCATGCAGTTGATTTTACGCGGTATAGTGGTGTGGCCAGACTGATGTGGATAACCGACTGAGCTTCTGGTGACGATAGAGTGTTGGCAAATATTCACATTTGTAAATAAAGATTTGGTTTCCTTGTAGTAGTGTTATAGCTCCAATATCAATTTTATCTTACTGTAATGAGTAATTGGTAATTTTTTTTGGTAATTGATCATTTTTTTTAACCTGGCTATTCCAAATAGCCCAAAATCTTGGACATTCCATTTTTAATGATTAATTTGGATTGATGACCTGAAAGTTTCCCTATTGGTTCTTCTTAGAAAGAAAATATGATTATAGAATAACTGGTAGTGAGGTTTTTTTCCAGAGTTTTATATATATATATATATATATATATATGTGTGTGTGTGTGTGTGTGTATATATATATATATATATATATATATATATATATATATGACACATGTGCTCACAAGAAAGACAGAGACAGAAAGTGAGAAATCACTGCACGGGGGGATGGCCATGTTGCAATCCCTTCTCCTCCATTCTCCTCTTGGGATCTTGGGCACACATGCACATGCACCTGGCATGACTTTAAGGTACTAGGTCCGGTACTCAAACCATGGTCGACTATATGGGAGTCCAGCAACATAGCCATTACACCAACTGCTGGTCCTGAAATAACTGGCAGTGTTTTAAAGCCCAGGACTTTAACACTAGATAATACTTCTCCAAAAATCGAGTTTACAACTTGCATTTTCTGAGCTCAACACGTAGTGTGGTTATGCTTTAGATCATAAAGGAAACGGAACATAGCTCTTGAGCATTGCAGAGAAGGATTTGTACACTAGACTTCTGCTTTGGGCTTTTAAAACTAATGATATGGAGATAATTCAAGTTATAATTCATTGAAACATTCATAGAAACCTTTCATTCAGAAACCACATAATAGAGAGAGAATATCCTTCTCACATGCAAAATACTCAGTCCAATATCTGAGAATACATAAATTTCCATAGGCCTAGTCTTTGCTTAAAAGATTTTCTTCTGAAGTTCAGTTATGTTAAAAATACCCATTAAATCAACTAACCTTTATGATATACCTACTGTGCTCAAAGCTCTTTGGCAGATATTTGGAAAAAAATTCAATAATTAATCAGATATGAACTCAATTTTTGAGAGGCCTATGTATTTAAACGATTAATAAAAGAGATATTCAATAAGCCTTAGATTTTTTTCAAAAGTTTGTTCTGTCTGGGACCAGTAGTTAGCGTAATAGCTATGTTGCTGGACTCCCATGTAGTCGACTGCGGTTCGAGTCCCGGACCCTGTGGCTTAAACTCATGCCGGGTGCATGTGCGTGTGTGTCCAAGACGCTGAGAGGAGAATGGAGGAGAAGGGATTGTCGTGTGACCATGCTCCCCTCCGGGGGGGTGATTTCTCACTTTCTGTCTCTCTGTCTGTCTCTGTCTGTCTGGCGAGCGCACACACCCTATGGCAAAAACCTCTCCAAAGGGGGGAAAAATAGTTTGTTCTGCCATAATTTCAGCAGAGATGTGTGGAGGTTTGTGATCAGCTGTGACATGCATTTAGGAGGAGAGGTGGAGGAAGATGAAAAGTCTACAAGACTAATAACTAATAGCTGTTCAATTCCATCCCCATCATGGCCCTACAAATATCCTAGAAGACCATGTTTTATTTATTCTAGCATCTAATATTTACACCGCAAGGGACTGCTGATTTGTGGGATAGTGATTAGGTCCTAATGTAAATTCAAGAAATGACACTCGAAGTAGACAGAACTGGGTACAAATAGAGTCCCTTGGCATCTCTCCCGATTCTGTGCTTGTTGGATCATTGATGCTGCCACCTGAATTTTGGTGCATAAAACAAGGAAGGGAAGAGTGGGAGATAGGTGTTAGGTGCACCATTACTGTAATAAAGCTGTTACCCTAATATACTTCCACAACTTCCAAATAATAACAGCTGAATTTCCAGAGTATTCTGTCCTCCTGCCACTTGACATCCTGTTTTCCCCTGGGGATCCCTTGGACACAGATGACTCCCAAGAATCTGTTCTAGTGATGTGGCACATGTGTGTCCTGGGATTCGTATACAAAGTGGTCCATATACGAAAAGCAAACCTAAACAGAAAGAAACTATAGTAGCTGTTTTAATAGGCAGAAAGATAGAATTAAAGGAAAGAAAAAGCATAAGACATAAAAAGGAAAGTTATATGTGGATAGCAGTTATATTTAATCAAGAAATAAGTCACCAGAAACATGTGTCACAATAAAGTTATTCTGTAAAAAACAAGGCCTGACAGAATTCCAGAAGGAAATACATGAGTCAAAATGCATTTGGAGATTTTCACTTACAGTTTTCAGAAGCTGCTACATCAAACAGGAAGAAAGAGAGTGGGGAAAAAAAAAAAACCAGAAGATTTGAGAAAGATGATTAATAATCTGAAATCAATATACATATCTAGAATTTCATATTAAAAAATAGACATTATTTTGGAACATATGTGGCATATTCATAAAAAGTGATCATGTTCTGGTCCACAAAGTCACCCTTAATAAATGTCAAAGTGTCACCCCCACAAGCAAAAAGAAAAAGAGATTGATAATAAGAAATACCTGGCAATGATGTAAAAATCCAGAAAGCATAAAAGAAAAAATTTAAAATGTGCTAAATATTAGAAATTTCCACACAGAAAAACATAAGCAAAGTAAAAAGTGAAATAGCGTGCTATGAAAATATTTGCAAACATTGCCAGCGGGAGTGGAAGAGGATCTAAGTTCTATAAGAGAAAATTGGTAGAATCTACAAACTACGAACGTAGCCAGGGCATCACTACGTTCATGAGGCAATTCCACTTTTCCCGTGACCATGTATATGAAAAACAGTGAAGCGCAAGGTTATTTTTTATAGCATCATTTGTAAGAGTTAAAGATTGGAGGCAACCAGGTCTCTGTTCATAGGGGACTGGTTGAACAAACTGTGGGATGTGACACACCGTGCAATATAATGCAGTTGATAAAATAGAGGGAGATTATGTACTTACCAATACTCATGTACAGATGGGCATAGGTTGTTTGGTGAAAAGTCATGTGGGAGAAAAGTGTATAGCATATGACGTTCATAGAAGGAAGTGGAAGAAGTAAGAATATGTATGCATCTCCATATTTGCTTGTATTTAAAAATAAACACTGAAAGGGTAAACAAACCAAAATAATTAGAGGATGGGGAGACGCTGAAAGCAGAGTGTAGAAATTAGACACTTGCGGGGACCAGCAGGTGGCGTGGTGAAGGTGCTGGACACTTCCACATCGCCAACCGCGGTTCGAGTCTCAGACCTAGTGGCTTACTTTCTCTCTCTCTCCCTCTCTCTCTCTCTCTCTTCTTCTCTCTCTCTCTCTCTGTGTATGTCTTGCTCTGGTCAAATTAAAATATAAATGAATGAATAAATAAAATTAAATAGTTTTTAAAAAAAGAAATTAGAGGGGACCAACAGTTAGCATAAAGGCTATGTTGCTGGACTCCCACGTAGTCGACCGCAGTTTGAGTCCCGGACTCGGTGACTTAAAACTCACGCCGGTGTGTGTGCGTGCATGCCCAAGATCCCGAGAGGAGAATGGAGGAGAAGGGATAGCGGCGTGACCATCCCCCCTGGGGGGTGATTTCTCGCCTTCTGTCTCTCTGTCTCTCTCTGTCTGTCTGGCAAGCACACGCACCCCATAGCAAAAACCTCTCAAAAAAAGAAAAAAAAAAGAAAAAAAGAAATTAGACACTTGTTCATATTGGTTTATGTACATGCTTAGTCAAAAATAAATACTGTTTTTAAAATGAAAAGAAAACCCTGGGCTTTTCTAGCCAATCACTTCTGTCCAATAGGACTGGATCCCGGGATCTGATCCACCAGGAATTGGATTAGTATAGGAGGCCTTTGAGATCCAGTGTCTGAGTGCCCATTCGTGAGAACGAGCGGGTGGTGGTTGGTCTGAGATGATAGAAAGGAAAGGGGATGAACTTGAATCTGGGTTGAGTGCAAGGATAAAGGGAAGATATGAAGAAGGGCCAACACCAGGGTAGACCCCAAACTACTTCCGAAGGCGTTGCCCAAGGTTTGGAGCTCACTTAATGTTGGGACTTCAAAGATCAGAACAAAGGGAGAAAAGAGGACTGGATCAAAATTCTTAGTGATTGGAGCATCAGACAATTTATTTATTTTTCTTTTTCCTTTTTTTTTTTTTTGTTTTTTAGAGTTTTTTGCTATAGGGCTTGTGTGCTCGCCAGAAAAAGAGAGAGACAGAGAGATAGAAAGCAAGAAATCACCCTCCAGGAGGGATGGCTATGCCGCAATCCCTTCTCCTCTCGGGATCTTGGGTACACACACACACACACACACACACAAGCCTGGCATGAGTTTAAGCCACCGGGTCCAGGACTCGAACTGTGGTCGACTACGTGGGAGTCCAGCAACATAGCCATTATATCAACTGCTGGTCCCAACATCAGACAATTTTTAATAGACCCATGTACGAATTAGGAGCAGGTAATGGTGTACCAAAGCTGCTTTTCCAGAGTTTTAATATGGTTCCACTGAGGACCAGACCAATGCAGGCTGGCTGACAGACTTCCTCAAGTTAGATGAAAGGACCTCGAAGAAAAGAGTGCACATAAAGCATGGTCTTGAGAGAAAAGGTATGTTCATTTTTTTTGTTTTCATTCTAATATGGGTAGATTTTAAAGTTATTTTATATTTATCTCATGTGCAGCTCAGAACAACTATCAGATAGCCAGAACTCACGTTTCTGGTATCGCTTTTTTTTTTAAGAGGTGATGGGATTTGTGTGTGTTGTTTTTTTTTTTTTTTTTTTTTTTTTTTTTTTACATTCATTCACTGTACATCATTGCAGCATACAAAATGAGATTTCCCATCCAGAGTACACTGTATATTGTCTCCATCAAGCACATCAACATACATGTTATTGCCAACAAGTAATTTTCCATTTGTTTCCTGTATGTTTTGCTTTTACTGACACTCAAATAGATGAAATGGCATGTGTACATTCACACAGCAAACAAGAGGTTGTGCAGGGATCAACGTTCTGACTCCTGCCCTCTGCCTCGGGCACAGTTAATCCATCTGCCACTCTGGTCTGAGTACCTGAGAAGTCAGGCATCAGGTATGCAAGGGCTGTAAGCAGCGCTTCCCAGCCCTGAGCAGCTCGCCATCGCAGTCCCGTCTCTTTCTGCTAACGCTATATCCAAACAGAAGAAGAATCGCGCAGTAAAAGCATTACAGTCAACACCAGGGGTTTTCCAGGTTCTGGGGAGGCCCGGAGCTCCTTTATTCAGGGTCTCCCTATCTAGCCTTGTGGTTTGATTCCACCCCTCTTCCAGCCCCACCCACACATTCATTAAGACCATTTCACGGGCTACTGGCACCGCCATCCTCATTCTAACCCTCCCTTACCTGAGAGATAATGAAGGCGCAGTTTCTCACAGGCACATGGTGATTTGCTCAGATCTTACATTTTTCTATTCCTTTATATTAAAAATTGTAACTGTTGTTGTTGTTAAAGTCATCGTGTGGCTGGCTATTTGCTCACTTTGCTTTCCATTAACAGGGGAAGTGAATGGTATGAAGCAGAGATTTTGGAAATGGTGGATCTGTGCTAAGCTGAGGAGGTATAGTAACCTATATTTAAAATAGGCAAGAACACAGAAAATATTTTAAGGATAGGATGAATAGATTTTTTTTTCCCCATAAAGAACGGAATAAGTCAAACTGTAAGAAAACAATTTCGAATGCACACTGCTTAAAACTGCCTTCCAGTGGAAGAGTCTGTAAGTTTGTTCTACAACAGACCTTTATTTGTTTGCTACAGGACATGTGAGCTCTCTGAAGAGACAGAGAAAGAGAGAGAGAGAGAGGGAAAGTGAGAAATCATCCCCTCCCCAGAGTGGATGGCCACACCTCAATCCCTTCTCCTCCATTCTCCTCTTAGGATTCTGGGCATGCAGGCACACACGCTTGGTATGTTTTCTAAGCCACATGATCTGGGACTTCAGCGGCTCATTCAGCCACGTGGGATCCAGATGCCTTAACCTCCATGCACATGCTAGCCCTCAAGGCCACAACTCTTGTAATGAGTTTGTTCCTGAAATAAAATTAATTCCCAGGGAGACCTTTCCTGTGTAGAATATGTTTCTCATAGTTTATTTTTTGTGTGTATATTTGTAAAGGTTGTTTATTTCTTCCACATGTGAGAGAGACAGAGAGAAAGGGAGAGAGAAACAGAAACCCCAATAGGGTCTCTGCACCATGATATACCCCAACCTTCAGCTAGTCCTGAGTCATAGGTTCGCTT
Source organism: Tupaia tana (assembly GCA_026018925.1). Lineage (NCBI taxonomy): Eukaryota > Metazoa > Chordata > Mammalia > Scandentia > Tupaiidae > Tupaia > Tupaia tana. The sequence goes on from JAKSZU010000002.1 coordinate 146,809,061, forward strand.
GTAACTGGTGTACTCAGGGAGCTCTGGACTGGAAAAGGCAACCTTCTCATGTGGGGTGCCCTTCCAGAGCTGCATTTTACCACTATGCCATCTGACTTAGTATACTTTGATAAAATTGCTTGAGAATCTCTGTTATAATGAATAACATATTGAATTTAGACATCCACAAAACCTATATAAAAACATTTAAGGCAACGTTGTGTTTGGTATCTAGAAATTGTCTGAAACCTTCCATCAATGCTGCAGTAGTAATTGATTCCAGTGACAAACATAAACTATAATGGTTTCCAAAAACCAGTAGTTAACTACTTGATTCTTTTTTTAAAATTATTTTACATTAATTCTCTGAACATCATCATGGCATACAAAATGTGATTTCCCATCCAGAATACACGGTATAGAAGCTTAATCATACATGTTAACATCAACAAATAATTTTCTCCTTCTTGTTATATGTGTGTGTGTGTGTACACACACACACACAATTTTCCCCCCTATTTCTCACTTTCTGCCATTTCTCACCATCCTCTCACACTGTCTCTGGTATCTGCAGTTGCTTTCTATTCCTCCCCCCATTTTATTGATTCGTATCTTAATTAATCTAACTACTTTCAATAACAAGTTCAGCTGGTATATACATACCTTTGAATACATATTTGACTGGAGGTATGAAACTGTGAGTTAGAATTAATATACTATAAAGTAGCACCTAGCTGAGGCTATATTGCTTAGTGTGATCATTAAACAGGTATTTTTAATATATTTTTTAATTTCAAGAAAGGCAATTTTAGCTTTAATAAATCAAAATAAAAAATGTTAAGAGAACTTTGCTCAAGACTTAAAACCAGAAAACAGGTGAGGATTCTGTTCAAATAGTAGGTATATAGACATGATGACAACTCAAGAGAAGACAAAAATTCATAACTTTGGAAAACAAAGCATAGAAGATCAGTGAAGTCTTAGTCAAAAGTCATAAAATTCTATTTCACAGGTTTGGTCTCATGTACTTTATCCTCTGCTGTGATCTGATCTTTTTTTTTTTTTTTTTGGAGAGGTTTCTGGTATAGGGCGCGTGCGCTCACCAGATAGACAGAGAGAGACAGAGAGACAGAAAGCGAGAAATCACCCCCCAGGGGGGATGGCCACGCCACAATCCCTTCTCCTCCATTCTCCTCTCGGGATCTTGGTCAGGCACGCACACGCGCCTGGCGTGAATTTAAGCCACCGGGTCCGGGACTCGAACCGCGGTCGACTATGTGGGAGTCCAGCGACATAGCCATTACGCTAACTGCTGGTCCCATGATCCGATCTTTCAGTTTAAATTCTGAAAGATAATATTCAGCTCTGGACTTGTCCCTATCATTAAGCTGGCCATTTTCTTAGTTGTTTTTGAACTCTTATTTCTGTGTGTCTTACTTTAGTTTTTCTGATATAGCACTCCCTTCAGAACTTCTTGGAGAGCTGGTCTGGTGTTGGTAAATACTTTCAAGCTTTATTTATCTGAGAATGTTCTTGTTCTTGTCTTCTCTTCTCATATGAAGGATAATCTTGCTGGGTATATTATTCTTGGTTGAAATCATTTTTCACTCAACACTTTGAATATATTTTCCTATTGTTTCCTTGCTCGTATTGTTTCCAATGAGATATCTGCTGTTAGCCCGATGGAATATTCTTTGTACGTAACTTGACATTTATCTCTTGCCAATCTTAGTATCTTTTCTTTGTCTGTGATTTGGTCAATCTGGTTATAATGAGTCTTGGAGAAGATCTTCTTGAATTGATTCTATTTAGGGTCCTTTGTATTTCTTGAGTCTGGATTTTTGAATGCCTCTCTAGGTTTGGAAAGTTTTCTTCCAGGGTTTCATGGGATAGATTATAAATGCCCTTATTAGTCTCATCACCTTCTAGGATACTGATTATCCAGATATTTGGATGTTTAATGGTATCTAGTATTTCTCTTATACTATTCTTATTTTTTGGGCTATTTTCTCAGTCTTTGTGGTTGATTTTTCTAGACCAGTGATACTGTCTTCTACATCTGAGATTCAATTTTCTGTATAATCTAGTCTACTTTTAATACTTTCAAAGGAGGTTTTGATCTCCTGAATTATAACCTTCATCTCTAACAGTTCCATTTGATTCATTTTATGGTGAGTATTTTCTCTTTCAAATCTTGCAAGAACTTCCTTTCCTCCTGGAACTCATTGGCTCTTTTCTCCTGCCTCTAGTAGAGTTCATTGTTTTTCTTCTCTTGTATCTCTGTTAGCTTTGTCACTATAAATATTCTAAATTCTTGATCAGAATTTCTGCGTGTTCCATTGTACTGTCTGTGGATGAAAAGAAGCTATTCTTTTCCCTTAGGGAAGAAGTATTTTCTTGGTTTCTCATATTTCTTGTGCATCTGCAGTGATTTCTAGTAATCTAATTGGTTATATGTTTCTTCCTAATTTCTATAAATTCAATCTGAGCATTTAGAGGTGTGCAGAAGGAGGTGGTCTGCAATGTCTTTGTCATTCCATTTTTATACCTTCATTCAGAAGATTCATTGGGAATTGAGCAATATGTTGACACTAATAGTATACAGATGTTTGGTCATGGTTCACTTCGATCTGTCTAGATACTCAGTACGTGGAGGCTGAGCAGCAAAGTGATAAAAGTAAATGAAAAAGGAAAAGAAAACAGAGAAATAGAGGAAGAGAGAAAAGAGAAAAAAGAAAAGAAAGAAAAATTTTATTATTACTTTTTTTAAAGCAAAAAATGAAAACCGTGTGGTGCACATCCTATGAGAGCACTAATTCTCAGCTCCAATGGAGGACACAGTCTTCTTCTGAAGGCCTGCTCTTTTGCCTCTTCTAAATGGTATGGGGGAAATGAGGATTATTAGTGAGATAATGGAGGATCTGAGAGCCAAGAAAACACTTTACCTTAATTTTAAAAAAATGAAAAGAAAATGAAAATACAGAGACAGAAAGACAGAAAGATAGTTCTCAGCTCCCATGGAAGAGTCAATCTTCACTTTATTTTTTAAAAGAAGAAGGCAGCTGTTTGATAATGTTGGACACAAAACATGATTCCCTAAATATGCTTCTAAACAGAAGTTCATGTTGGCCAGGTAGAAAATTGCAGCAAGGTGTTTTAGAAGTATTTTCTTTTTATAATTTAAATTGTCTGTCAAGCTTCTACCCATTTTTTTCCCCAGATGGTTCAAACTTTCTTATTCTCAAACCAACCTACTGAACGACTGAAAAAAAGGAGGAACAATGGGGGAAAATAGGTGTATTACTTCTTTCCTATTAAGTACAGTTATGATTGAACAAGATAGAGTCATTACAGTGAGCTGGACAGATACCTCATTAATAACGGACAGAGGGAAATGTAGATGTGCATGCATTGGACAGTCAAGCTCTACGAAGTATGTCATTCGGATAAAGTAGACAAATACTGAGAAAGAAGCTGAAGGTTAGAGAGAGATTAAAAGAAATAATAAAAATTAAAGCCCATTTACAAAATTCATCCAGAAGTGACCATGTATATTGATAGAATAAAATAGATTTCTTACATTAATCAGACTAATGAAGTCCCATGCCCAAGGCAAAAGCTACTAAAATACAAGACCTATCAAATCACCCCCGATTGTGTGCATCTCACTGTTTGGGTTCGAACTGACAATTTTCATTCCTGATCTGGGCGATACAGGTTTGATAAAATATTTTAAATATGCTTAACTTAAAGATGTTCACACATTGGCGTAAAGTACAAGGGTATTTCAGAAAGTGGAAAATATAATTAAAGTATGAATTTATTTTGGCGAAAATGTTTCTGAAATCCAAGCAGAGATTTTTTATAACAAGTTTTCCATAAACTTTTTGAAGATTCCTCATGTCTTTGCTTTTTCATTTTCCCTTTCCTTTTCCAGATCGCATTGTTTCCATCACCATCAGTCTACTTTTGGTAATAAATTCTGAAGGATAACTGGCTTAGAATAAATGTCATTGGTCATATGTACCCCATGGTGGTCAGGGGTACATACTACTAGGATTTTTCTCAAAAAAATTCATTTCAAGATCAGAAATCGATGTTTTTATCTTTGTCTCTAGATGACGACAACTGCTTGATTTTCATTTTTGATTCTAATAAAAACATATCAAGGTTGACAAAGGATTACCTAATTAGTTGTTTTAACATCAAGACTCTGGAATGAAGCTTCATAGTGTCATTCTCATATTTATTAATTGGTGTTATGTAGCCTGATATTTATTATAGCTATTTACCAAATACTTTCTGATTTCTGTATTTTAAAAATTAGCACATTTTAGGGGCCAGCAGGCCACGTGGTGGTTAAGGGTGCTGGACTCTCACATGACTGACTGTGGTTTGAGTCCCAGACCTGGTGGTTTGCTTTCTCATTTTCCCTCTTTCTCTCACTCTGTCTCTCTCTGGTCAAATTTTAAAAGTATAAATAAATAAATAAAGTTAAATAAAATAATTCTTTTAAAAAATTAGCACATTTTGAATTTTTTCTTTCAGTTTATATTGACACATTTATTTTACACTGATTGTTGGATACTTATTTTCTGATTATGCAATTTCTCCTTTCCTTTCCTCTCCTTCTCTCTAATTCCCTTTTTTCTTTCCTCCTTATTTCCCCATTTCTCTATCTCTTCTCTCCTCTCTTCACCATCTTTCATACTCCTTTCTTTTTGATTGTTTCTTTCTATAAACATTTGAGAAGTTTCTGGATTGATTCTGTTGATACAAGAACAATTCCTGCACTGGAGGCAATGAAATTAAAATAGCATTAATACCATAAAACAAAATCAAATATGTAGGGGCCAGCAGGTGGCATGGTGGTTAAGATACTGGACTCTCACATGGCTGATCATGGTTTGAGTCCCAGACCTGGTGGCTTGCTTTCTCACTTTCTCTCTCTCTCTCTCATACCCTGTGTTTCTCTCTGGTCAAATTAAGAAATAATCATAATAATAGCAAATAAAGTTTAATAAATAATTACTTAAAAAATAAAAAAGTCAAATATGTAAAAGGTACCATGGGGGTGGGGAGGAAAAATGGGCTGTTTTTGGAGAGGTCTTGGGTAGAATGGAAAAATTGGAGAAGTTTTTAATTCTTACTTTTTTTAGGAGTATACAGAGAAATGAAGAAGAAAATGTAAGCAGAGGGAAATACAAAGCACATGTAGAGAGAGATGAAAATGCACAAGGTGTTTGTAGAGTCTTAAGTAGCCAGGTTAAACACAAGCATGAGAGGAAGTGGTGGGGTTTGAACAGGCAGCATTAAGTATGGGGAAGATGTAAAGGGTCTTCCATTCATGGTAGGTATTGTTGATTTTGTCTTGTAGGCAGCTTTCTACTTCAAGAGAATAAACAGAGTGACCTATTCTGTTAAAAAGAAAACCATTTTTTAAAAATAATTATTTATTTAATTTTATTTATTCATTAATTGATTTTAATTTGACCAGAGAGAGATACACAGGGAGAGAGACGGAAAGTGAAAAACAAGCCACCTGGTCTGGTATTTGAACTGTGGTCAGTCATGTGGGAGTGTCCAGCGCCTTAACCACCATGCCACCTGCTGGTCCCCCAAAAATAAAACCATTTTTAATATAAGTTGGTTAAAGACTTTCTAAGAAATTTATAAACAAATAAAAGCCTTTCTATTTATTATCTGAAATAATTTTATGAGCAAGTGGCCTGATACTATATTCTCAGAGCATCTCTTGCCCGGGGAGTGCTGAACACACTCACACACCACTCCTTTCACACCTCACTAGTCAGACTATGCGTGTCCAGCACTGTGTAAGGGGGAGATCCACAGTCTGTGGGGACTCACAGCTGTCCAGAGCCTCAATCCAGGAGTGTATCAAAGCTCGAATCCAGCCATCCCCTTCAGCATGTAGTCTGAGTGCATTCAATCTACATGATCAAAATCTAAACTGACTGAAGAAAAGAGATCTAAAATAATAGTAGAACAAAGGGGAACCAGCAGGTGGCGTGGTGGTTAAGGCTCTGGATTCCCACATGGCCGAGTGCAGTTCGAGTCCCAGATCCAGCAGCCTGTAAATCATGCCGGTTGTGCGTGTGTGTGCCCCAAATCCCGAGAGGTGAATGGAGGAGAAGAGACTGTGGAGTGGCCATCCCCCCGAGGGGTAATTTCTCACTTTCTCTCTCTCTGTCTCTGGTGAGTATACACACTTTATGGCAAAAATTTAAATACACACACGTACACACACACATATGTCCACATATACACATTAAACAAAGGTATTCATTTGGCGCATCCTCTCTTTCACCCAAAAATGCCTAAGAGTAGCACGTTGCCTCTTAAGGAAGATTTCGGTTATTTACTGTGATTATGATCCATTTTCAAGTAGGTGTGGGGGCAGCTCAAAATATTTGCTAGTGAGTTTTAATCAAGGCCATGGTAAAATTGAAGAACATCTTATATAAAATTGTGGTAATCTTTTCTGATAGCTTTAAACAGAAAAAGTGGAAAATTGCAGAAAATTGTAAAAAGGTATAGTTAAAATGGTTTATAGTCACTGGCAACCTCTCTCAAACCCTGCTATTTTATTATTTCTTGAATGTAATCTGTGATTTTAGTTCTTAGCTTAAATTTCTCTTTCCATTTTGTTCCTCGGGCTAAGAGTGCTTGCCCCGTGCACCTGGCAGCCCAGTGGCGAGCATTTACTCATCCCTGGTTAGGAAACACCTGGGCAGGTACATAGTCAGGTCGATGGCTCTGAATGGTGGTGACCGTTTATTACAGACTGCCATTTTGTGCATGTATTTTGTGATTATTCCATCTTCAGTGAAATTGCAAACATGTAAAAAAATTTTGCTGCAGATATTTAAAACTCATTTTTAATCACTATATTGATTTCCAATAATCAACAATCTATCGGTTTCAAAAATTATGAATATTTTTACTTGCCAGAGGGCACATACATTCTCCAGAGAGAGATAGAGAAAAAGAGAGGACAGAAGGAAAAGTACTCCCCACTGGAATGTAGTCACATTACCCCCCTCCTCCTCCACACCTCCATCCTGCTGGGGTTTGGGCATGCATGTATACATGGTCAGTGTGGTTTTCAAGATGCTGGCACCTGAATTTATCAAACTGTGTGGCTGTTCATGTGGGATCTAGTTCCCTTAACCATTAGGTTAAGGGGCCAACTCCATTAGCTTCAAAAATTATATATGACACATGAAAAAAAGACATAGGAAATGTGTGTGTTATTATGTAATAGGGAGCTGTTTTAAAATAATGCATTAGGATCAAGAGATTGGTCTCAGTGATAAAATTCTTCTCCTTTTTTTTAATTTTTTTTTTTTTTTCCCATAAGGTGCATGTACTCACCAGAGAGACAGAGAGGGAAAGTGAGAACTCACACCCTCCCTGGAGGGATGGCCATACAACAATCTGTTCTTTATTCTCCTCTTGAGATTTTGGACATGCATGCACAGGTGCCCAGTGTGAGTTTCAAGTGGTCCGCCATGTGGGAGTCCAGCACCGTAATCACCTGCTGGCCTCTCTGTCTTCCTCTTTAAACTTAGACTTGTGATGGTGTATTGCACTTAGTTGCCTTTCAATTAAATACCTTATAGTACCTCTTATTTTATTGAATAATTATTTGTGCACTAGATTTTCTCTCCACAAGTAAGCTGTAAGTTCCCAGAAAGCATAAACTGCAGACCGCTCTTTTCCAGCTCCTGAAACCATACATACTCCCTTCGGGACCAGCCCCAGTGAGGCAGGCAGTAGTTTGCTAACCTGTAGTGCTGGAAGCCACAAGGCCAACCACGGGTTCAGCTCCCTGGTAATCTGGAACGTGTCTGGGACATGCATGGGATGTCCGAGAGCCTGGTGAGCCTCATAGCTGGGGGATGGTGATAGATGCATGGAAAGCCTCTGTTCAGTGTTTGCCTTCTCTTTCTCCCTCTCCCTCTCTCTCTCAAACACTCAGGCTCTCTATGACGAACCAGATGAACTGAAAGACATAGATCCCAGGGGGATTAAATAAGGAGACAGTTGCATCTACTTCTTTAATAGCTTTAGTATACCACTCAGGAGAGGAGATTTTTCTAACATTGTTTATAGTCATCTGTTTATTTCCTTTCTGTCTATTTTGTTATAAGGTGTGTGCACTTACCAGAGACAGAGAGAGAGAGAGAGAGAGAGAGAGAGAGAAGAAGAAGAAAGTGAAAAATCACCCTTGCCCCGTGGGGGAAATGGCCATGCCACAATCCCTTCTTCATTCCCCTATTGGGACTCTGGGCACTCATGTGCATGTGCCTGGAGTGTTTTCTAAGCCATCCATTCTGGAACTCAAGCTGCACAGTAGGTCATGTGGGATCTAGCTGCCTTAACCTCCACATCACCTGCTGGCCCCCAGAATTCTTAAATTCAGACAATTGTTACCTAGTAGACTTCTCAACTTTATGTAAGATGAAGAGTCAAAGCACTTTTTCCAACAATGATAAAGTAAATTTGAATCAAATTATAGTTTAAAATATATAAAGGGTGATGGTCTGACCCACAGATAAGTCTACAACATATATGTTCAATAGTCACTAAAATGAAATAAAGAAAAGCTAAGAGAGACACAGATAATAGAGAATAAAAATGCTAATATTAAAACTTGGGTAGGGGACCAGCAGTTAGTGTAATGGCTATGTCGCTGGACTCCCATGTAGCTGACGGCAGTTTGAGTCCTGGACCCAGTGGCTTAAACTCACGCCAGGCACGTGTTAGTGCGTGCCCAAGATCCCGAGAGGAGAATGGAAGAGAAGGGATTGTGGCGTGGTCATCCCCCCTTGGGAGGTGATTTCTCACTTTCTGTCTCTCTCTGTCTTTCTGGCGAGTGTACACGCCCTATAGCAAAAACCTCTCCCAAAAAAAAAAAAAACAAAAAAACAAAAAACAACTTGGGTAGAAGAAAGGAGACAGTAGGAAAACAATTTGTCCTGGCAAGACATTTGAAACTTCAAAGACTGACTTTTATAGACAAGGAGAAAGTTCAGAACCAATGACAGGAAATATAAAAGTAAGCTATGGTCATAAAGAGGGTAGACGACAACACAAATGTTCTTTCTAAAGGAAGGCATCATAGCAAGAAGAAATCATCTCCTTAACCCTGGAACTAAAAACATACAACTTATAAATTATAAATAAAAACCTTATAAATCTGCCTAAGATACTAGAGAAGTAAGAAAACATACACGCCAGGAAATAGACAGGTAAGCAGATGGAGTTCCTGAGGAGAATCACGTTTTGTATATATTACATGTAATATATACTATATAAAATTTCTAAATAATGGCAATATTTTCAACTGTGGAATGAGAAAAAAATCCCCACGCTTTCCACTATATAGAAGAAAGAAGGTGATTCGATATCATTTAAACCAGTCACGTCAACTTCAGCTCTTTCAATAGCTGCTTTAGAGAAAAAGGCAATATTCTCAAACTTCATAAAACTAGCAGAACATGGCTCATTGCTCTGGAACTTACTCTCAGATAAAATATTAGCACACTTAAAGGGAAGAAAAATGAAATTCTTCTAGAATAAATTGAGTTTAGGGAAACCATAGGCTTCCAAAATTTAAGAAACTGCAGACAAACCAAGATGCCCAATTCTTATCCACAGCTTGTGTACTCATAAATCAGTACTGTGCAAACAATCGAATTCCACAACTAATTTGCACTTATGTTTTTCATTTATTTGCCAAACATCTATTGAGCCCTTAAGATGGGACAGACCCACGTGCTAAATGGATAAAGGAATGTGTAAGTCGTCAGGACTGCCTAGAAACCAAATACTGGGACCCACCATTCTTGTTTGCTTCTGGAGCAGCAGACAATATTGTCATTAATTGATTTAGATGTAGAGGGAGTGTGGCAATATAATACTGTCAAAATATCTCTTTGAAACTCTGGAGTTTAATGTTTTTCCCAAATAATGAGGAAATATTGTTTGTATTGTCCCTAGAGATAATCCCAGACAACTAGGCTATCAAGAGTGGGGTAGTGGTCGGGACCAGCAGTTGGTGTAATGGCTATGTTGCTGGACTCCCATGTAGTCAACCACGGTTCGAGTCCTGGACCCGGTGGCTTAAACTCATGTGCGTACGTGCCCAAGATCCCGAAAGGAGAATGGAGAAGAAGAGATTGTGGCCTGGCCATCACTCTTGGGGATGATTTCTCGCTTTCTGTCTCTCTGTCTCTCTCTGTCTTTCTGGCAAGCACTCGCGCCCTATAGCGAAAACCTCTCCAAAAAAATAAAAACTAAAAAATAAAAGTAGGGTGGTGGCTAGAGATCTTTCTAGCTTGGCTGACATTGATCCTGATTCTCCCTTGGTACAGACAGGAATTTGATAGAATGTTTGACACAGCGTTGTTCCCAAGGAACTCTCTGGCCAAAAGGAATCTCTGAACATGGGCAATGGATTATGCCTACATAGAATGTCTACTTCATGCCTAGTATTTATTCTTCCATCTGACTTATAGCGAATACTTGGGACTAAATCCATGTACACCCAGTATTTTTTTCTTTTTCTTAATTTATACCTACTCATATCCTCTATCATCAATCTATTTTTAAAAATCTATTGTTATGAATCTCAGCTACTATTGCCTTTCAAGAGTCCATTTGTATGACTTCCTAAGAACAGAAGTTTCCCCATCCAGGGTCTGTGAAGGATGTATCTACAGACATTTTCCTATTAAAAATCCATACCCAGGGCCAGCAGGTGGCTTGGTGGTTAAGGTGCTGGACTCCCACAGGACTGACTGTGGTTTGAATCCAGGATCTGGAGGCTTGAAAACACGCCAGGCATGTGTGGGCCAAATCCAAGGAGGAAAGCGGAGGAGAAGGGATTTTGGTGTGGCCATCCCCCGTGAGGGGATTTCTTACTTCTCTCTCTTCCCCTCCCTCCACTGGCTAGCACATGCTCCCTATGGAAAATAAATACATAAATAAATAAATAAATAAATAAATAAATAAATGAAAAAGAAAACAAAAACAAAAACAAAAACTAAAAAAGAAAAAAAAAAAAAAAAACATCTATACCCACATTTGTTTCTGCTTTTGCTCAAAGTTTGAAATATGAGACTGAACTTCCTGGTACCCAGAGCTGTTAGAACCATTCTCTTCTACTGTAGGGGTTGAGAGTCAGATAATCAACTGGTATGTGGGAGATCACTGTGAATATTTGTGGGCAAGTCAGTAATTCTATCTTATACTCATTTTATTTTATTTGTTTTATTTTTGAGAGATTTTTGCTATAGGGCACATGTGCTTGTGGAGAGACAGAGAGAAAGAAAATGAGAAATCACACCCCCGTGGGGATGGCCACACTGCAATCCCTTCTCCTCCATTCTCTTCTCAGGATTTTGGGCATGCACTCACATGTACCTGGCATGAGATTCTAGTCACTTGGTCTGGGATTTGAACTGCAGTCTACTATGTGGGAGTCCAATGACATAAACATAACTTCATCTATTGGTCCCTCTTGTACTCATTTTAAATTTATATGGAAAACAAGTGCAAAGGCAATGCTTTCCCCCTTTTTAATCATTGCGAAGTTTTAACAGATGTGTTTAAACTGTTTTCTCATCATTTTGAATGGCTGTGCATTCTCAAGGTATACTTCTCATAGCCATTTATGTCACTAGCTCAGCACTTTTCTTGTCACAGGTGAAGTAGTCAACATCCTTGTGAATGGTATTTTAAAAACCAGGGAAGAATACCAACAAATGTTAAAACTTCTTTGGAAACAATAGCTGCAAATAGGAAGATGTTGAAAGTTACCCCAGCAAAAATAAGGGCACAGTGAACCAATTAATTGATGAGAGCGCAGAGTAAAGGATATAATTTTGAAATTATATGCATACTTTGGAATATCTGAACAAGTGGGAAGACTCTTTGAATGTTATTTCTTTTTATAACTGAATATATTTACATTCAGTTCTGCACTGGAAAGAAACAAGAAGGCCTATGATTTGTCAGCATTTAAATTTCACAGAACATTCAAAAGCACCGTAAATAGAAATGAATTATCTTTGTTTTGCAAAAATGTTTATAGAGGAAAGGTACTCTGAAAGAAGGCAAAAAATAGTATTTTTGAAAACTTTTTAGTTGAAATACTTAGACATATTAATTCAAAAATAAAGAATATTCTGTCTAGCAGATTTTGCACCTGCAGAGAGAATAATTTCTTAATTAAAAATATAGTCTATGGAGAAGAGTCCAATGGCAGCATCAACAATTTCCAAGTCTCTGATCATAAACTACATTTTGAAAGAAAATCACAATGCTAGCAATTTCAAATCACTGTTCTTTCTGTACCTTCCATCAAACAGTATGGTTGCTTTCTTCCTCTTGAGAGAGGACTCTTAGCTATTTAACAAGTGTTCCTATTCCCACTCTATCAAGCAGAGTCAGCTACACTTACAGCCCTTCTGCAGAACCCACTCCACTCAACTGTCTTCCTGAGACTAGTAAGTTCCGGGGAGGCAATTTTAGGGGCGGTTCCATCTATCCACCCATCGAATACAGTCTGCAGAGACAGTTCTTCTTAATCATGCTTCATATTTCAACATGTTTGCTAGTACATAGTCTAGACTTTGTATTGTACAGTTTTTAGAAAAATACAATTCTGCAGTAAAATGTCCTTGCTTTGGGTTGACATTTGTCCTAAGTTTGATTTTCCAATCCTCTATGAAATTTTCTATTGAAATAGATCATGTTGTGCTAACGTTTTCATGAGAATGATCCTCAAAGAGAAGCAGAGGACTCCTACAAAGATATTATTCTCTATCTTTCTACCAATTTTGTCCCAGAGAGAAGGAAAAGGTAGTGTAGAGTGGTGGCAGAAGAGGGAGAACAAATGCTTTCTGTTTACTCTTGGTTAAAAAATATACACCCCCAACTGGAAAGCAGCCTGGGGTCAAGCATTTTCTGACTTAAAAGCCGATGAGCAATGGTACGCGGTCTCCTCAGGAAATACTCAGGTGGAAATAGCTGCTTTGTCTTCAGTGGTCTGATTAAAGTTCTAGTTCATTCATTAAAAGGCAGTTGTAACAGATGAAATGCCCTCTGGCCCATCTGTCCCAGCTGTCTGACTGTATGTACCTCCCAGTCTCTTGTGGGTGCATTCTTACTCATCTACTTAGTACTCAGAGCCCAGGAGATGACAAATGGTTCTAACAGTATTATATGTAGTTTTGCTTCTTAAAAATATTTTTATTCCTGATATTATCTATAAGCCATTTTACATCTTTTTTCTTGTTCTAGATGTTTTTGCCTTAGGGTACATGTGTTTCCCGGAGAGAGAGAGACAGAGACAGAGGACGGAAGTTTAGAAATCACCCCCCAAGAGGACAGCTATGCCATAATTCTTTCTCCTTTATTCTCCTCCTGGGATCTTAGGCATGCACACACACATGCCTGGCATGAGTTTCAAGCTTCAGAGAGGTCTTAAGACACAGACTCAGGAACCAGCAGTTAGTGTAATGGCTATGTCACTGGACTCCCACGTAGTCGACCGCGGTTCGCGTCCCGGACCCAGTGGCTTAAAACTCACGCTGGGCGCGTGTGCGTGCGTGCCCAAGATCCCGAGAGGAGAATGGAGGAGAAGGGATTGCGGCGTGACCATCCACCCTGGGGGGTGATTTCTCGCTTTCTGTCTGTCTGTCTCTCTCTGTCTGTCTGGCGAGCGCACGCTCCCTATAGCGAAAACCTCTCCAAAAAAAAAAAAAAAAGACACAGGCCCAGTACCTCCCGAGATGGTCAGCCTGGTCGTCTCACTGCCGGGCCCCATTTATTCATTAGATCATTTTTAGACACTTTACAGAGAGAAACTTATTCTTGTGTGTACACAATTGTATGTTTTTAGCTTTTTACTTGATAATTTTCTTTTTTTTATTGAATTGCTCTTTACTGTGAAATATAATTCTAAAGAAAACCAAAGTGATTAAAAATTACGCAACAAAAAGTTTCATAAATGAATCAAGATAGACTTCTGAAAACAAAGATAATATTAACACAGTTAATGAAAGAAAAATGTATAATTTCTATGTAGAGGACTGTAGGAGAAAAGAGTTTATAATCTGAAAAGATCTGTGATATCAGTGGTTCAGTTAGACATAGGTAAAATTGCACATAACAATAGCTCATTAGGAAGACAGAAAAACAAGACTTACTCACTCACTGTGCGGTCTTTCAAGACCACAGTACTGTACTGTGCATAAAGGAATAAGTCCTTAAAGAAGCAGAAATAAAACAAAATTGGAAAAAGAGATGTTTAAAGGCAAAAACATGCTAAAATCAGTGATTTGGTGATTTATAGGCTTTACAAAGTTCTTGATTTTAGCCTTCTTTAAATTCATTCCAAAGAAAGACTCAGCCACTTGAAACATTTTGGGCTTTTCTTCTGTTATCTAGTTTTATACAATGAGTAATGGTTAGAATTAATATACAAATGCAATAAAAAGTAAAAAACCTGTAGAGATAATGGTCTTGCAAATAATTCATAAATTTGTACATAAACCTGCTTGTGTGTAAAATAACTGGGTCTAATTTTTTTTTACCTTGTAATTTTCATTTGCAAAAATATATACTTTAAAGTTTTACAGAACATTTTTTGTTTTGTTTTGGTTTTGAGAGAGAGAAGAAGAGAGAGGGAGAGAGAGGAGAAAGAAGAGGAGGGTAAGTGGTATTTCTGACAGGGTCTTGCTGCAATCCTCCGCTCCAGCCTCCAAGTACCCGCATCGCAGACGTGCAGTGCCGCCACTGACCTGCGTAGGTTGGTCTGGGACCTGCCTCTCGGGCCTCCCAGTGGCCCCCGGGCTTGTGCAGTGGGGCCTGCTCCTTGCACCACGACGGCTGGGCCTCACAGAATGTGTGAACTAGGGGCAGAGACAGTGCGAATAGCACATGTAGAACAGGAGGGTGGACTGTGTGGGACCAGAGTCTGTAAAACATAAGGATATTTGCTGTTTTGGACAAACGGAATAGGAAGGGGATGACTGGAAAGCACAGAATGTACCTAATCCAAGATAAAATAATTATGGCATTTCAACCTTAAATAAAGGGGTTGTGGCTCTTCAGAGAGGAAGACAGACTGGGTCTGGGGACGACTGTGGACACCAGAATGCCAGTAGGATCCGGAGAGGAAGAACTGAGAGGAGTATTGATGGGACTTCCATTTCTGTGTTTCAGATCTAGACGGCTTCAAGTTATCTTTAATTGAGTAGTCAGATTACTAACGTGGAAATAGCGTAATAAAAAATAATTAAAAACACTAGTAAGCTAATATCTAAAACTTTATATCTTTGCCCTAATCTAGTTATACTGGTGCATCACTGGAAACTTTTTCTTTTCTTATTATTTGCTACAGGGCATGTGCACTCTCTGGAGAGAGACAGAGAAAGAGAGAGAAAGGGGAAAATGACAGATCACCCCCTGGGGAGGGTGAAGGGAGGCGGCTCTATGGCAACCCCTTCTCCTCCGTTCTCCTTTTAGGATTATGAGCATGCATGCACACACACCCAGTGTGTTTTTCAAGCCCAGGTCCAGGACTTGAACTGCATTGTCAGGCATGTGGGCTTCAGCTGCCTTAATCTCAGTGCCACCTAGTTGACCCTGGCAAGCTCGCCGATGACAAGACCTGGGTCAGTGAAGCAGCTATGCTTGCCTGGACCTAAAGCTCTCCTCGAAACTTTGTAACCCAGGAAGACTCCATTGTAGATAAGGCAGCTGGAAGAGGCTGGGTTCTTGGAGATCGGAATCACAAGGTCTGTTACAGAGGAGCTCAACACTGCCCAGCACAATCGTGTGCTCATTTTTAATTTTATGGATATGAGAAAACTCTAGTCTTTGTACTAACCGTGTTAAATGTCTGTAAACTTTGTGAAGAGCAATGTGGTATAATACAGAACGGTCCTGACTTGCAGTCAGTTGCCTTTGTCTAAGTTCTAGTTCTGTGTCCTGTGTGAGTTTAACAGATGCGTATCTTTACTACTTTCTCTCTGTAACATAGAGATAATAAAACACACTTTTACCAAATCGTGGGACTGAAAACCTCCACTGAAAGGTTTCATTGGTATTTGTCACATCAATTTAAAAAAATGTAATGTAAACAACTGTGATTTCTCTCAAGTATGAGAAAAAGTATTTTATTTTTGAAGAATTATTTATTTAATTTTGTTTTTATTGTTATTTTCAGTTTGCTAGAGGACACATGTGCTCAACAGAGAAAGAGAGAGAAAGAAAGGGCAATTGAGAAAGCAAGCCAGCAGGCCAGGACTCGAACCATGGTTGGCCATGTGGGAGTCCAGTGCTCCAGTCACCACACCACCTGCTGGCTAAAAGTAACATCCTTGAAATAAACAAAATAATCCTTTAGATTAGAGAGAGGAATGATTTCCCTCAAAGATTATATTGTGCAGCTTGCTCTCCTCTCCTCTCCCTAATACTATAACTTTTTGAATAAATAGTAAGTTTTTCAAATTTATAATATATGTGATATCCGAAAAGTTGGTATTACTTTTTTTAAATTGCTAAAAGTTATGTACATTCTCCAGAGAAAGGCAGCAGGGGGGCACGGTGGGAGAAAGCACCCCACAATGAGGCCTGATCACATGGTAGTCCCTTCTCCATTCCTCCACCCTGCAGGGACTTTGGATGTGTACGCACACACACTTGGCATGTTTTTCAGGCTGCTGGGGCCAGGATTCAAAGGTGGTCAGCCAGGGGGATCCGGTTCCTTTAACCACTAGGCTACAGGGCCAGTCCTAGTCCTACTGTTTTAAAGTTTTTGTATTTATTATTTTTTGGCATTTGCTTCTCATATTTACTGGCCCACTATTATTATTTATTTAATTTTATTTATTATTATTATTTTCAGTTTGCTAGAGGACACATGTGATTGCCAGAAATCCATCCTATATTTTCCAGTTCGGGCTCCACATGTCCAAATAAAAGTGAGACAAGGAGATTTGACACAGAACGAAGAGGGAGGATGCCATGTGACCATGAAGGAAGAGACTGGAATGAGGCAGCCTCAGGTCAAGGAATGCTGCCGCTGTCTGAAGCAGGAATTAGCACACATGAGTGGTTTAAAGCAACACAAATATGTCAGAAGTCTGACGTTGGTCTCACGGGGCCGAAGTCACGGTGTCAGCTGGGCTGCTTTCAGGAGATCCTCGTGGAGCATTTATTTCCTTATCCTTTTCTAGATGCTGCCTCCACTCCTTGGCTCAGGCTCCCTCGCTCCATCTACAAAGCCAGGTGTGGCAGCTAAGTCCTTCTCAGGTCACGTCACTCTCACCCACTCTTCTGCCGCCCTCTTCTAGTTGATGTATTTATTTCTCCCAAGAGCAAGAGAGAAAGGGAGAGCACGAGAGTGAGAGGCAGAGGGACAGGCCCCTTCATTAGGGTCTTGACCCACCCCCATCTTCAGCCAGCTCCAGATCACCGGCATGTACATTTCCAGCACATTCCGGGAGGTCTCAGATGCAAACCACCGCATCATGTCCAGCCCTCCCCCTCCTCTACTCTGAAGGATGTTGTGACTGTACTGGGCTCACATGGATAATCCACCATATTACTATATTTTAAGGTCAGTTGATTTAATTAATTTCATCTGCAACCTGATTCCCCTTCGTCACGTAACAACACACTCCTAGCTTCTGGGAATAAGGACATGGCATCTTTGACCATTTTTACTTTTGTCTACACATTCCAAAATGGTCTCTGAATTGTTCTTAGGTCCTAAGTCACCTGAGTAAGTAGGTATGAAGATTTCCTTCAGTAACCTCTCCATACTCTCTAGTTTCAGTAGTTATTGTGTCCTTGTTTTGGGTCCCTGAAAGAAATTGGAATATCTCCCCAAATATGAGAGAATTTTGAGCTAAAAGCAATTATAAAACAAATGTAGAAAAGTTGTCATTTTCCTGCCCAGATCTGTGAGAGGATGTTAACATTCCCTTAAACTACACTTTTATGAAACTAGGAGTCTGGGATTGCCTCCCCCTCCTCTTTGTTCCATTATTTCTCTATAATTTATTGTTTGAGTTTTTAAGTGTATTTATCCACCCCACCCCGCTTTAAGCGAGAGAGAGAGACAGAGAGAGAGAGAGAGAGAAACAGCACCTCCTTCTAGGTCTTGATACCACGACTCACCCCAATCTTCAGCCAGCCCTGGATTATGGACAAGTGTCTGCGTCTAACACTCAGAGAGGTCTCCAGACTTGAATGGAAAATCTTCCCATGTGGGACTACCTTGTAGTTGTCTGACCCTTTTGTTCTTTTTTGGTGAAGATGATGTTTAAGATAGACCTTAAGCCTCTAATTTTGAGCTACTTTTCTCCCATGCGATATACACTGCACAAGTTAATAAAGTTGATTATATTTTTATATTTTCATGTTAATCTGCCTTTTGTTACAGAGTTTATACCAGTTATAAATTTCTGAAGACTGAGAGAGGTTACTGTTTCTCCCCTACATCCTCCTGTAATCCTTCTGAGTGCCCTGATCCCTGTAAATGTTATCCTGGATTAAAGCCAAACCTGTGTACTTTTCTACTACCTGGAAAATTCCTTCATCTAAAATTCTTGACTCTTTCAGAAATCTGCTCAAGTATGATTCTGTTTACTTCTTTCATTTCAGTAGCTCCAGTAGTTCAATTACTTTTACTCTTTCTAATTTTCTATGACATTTAGCTCTTATATACCTATAAATACAAATATATTAGTTTAATATTCTGTGGGTTTTTTTTTTACTTTTTTTTTCTATTCATAAAAGAGTGTGCGTGCATGCATGCGAGAGAGAGAGAGAGAGAGAGAGAGACCCTTCCACAGGGTATGGTTACACAAGCATTTTCCTCCAGTTCTCCAGCCCTTCAGATCTTGGGCACCCACACAGTCCCTGGAATATTTTGGGATCACCAGTCTGAGGATTCAAACGAAAGTCACATGTGGGACCTGGCTTCTCTTAAGAAGCATATTACTACTGCACCATGGAGCCAGTCCTAGTTAAATATTCTCTTTTATTTTATTTATTTATTTTAATTAATTTCATATTTTACATAAAGTCCTCATCATGATATAGATTATATATATAAATATTCTTTTTAACAGGGAACTTTACATTTTTGCCTCTGTCAAATGTTTCCTCCCCTTGCACCTCACACCCACCCTTCATCGACCACTCTCCAGCATCCACTCTCCCCCCTTACCATCACTAGCATCCACACCCATCCTTTCTATCATCACATCTTCAGGTATGTCAATCCCTGTCATAGATTGTAGACACACAGTAAAAATGGAGTGGGGATGTACAATGTGTCTCTTTCAATATGTCACTCACTTTGCTCCACACTAAGTCTATATTTATCCACTTTAAGTCAATTGATAGGATCTTATTATTTCTTATAGCTGGATAATATTTCCTAGTACATATGAGCCTCTTTTTTTTTAACCCAGTTTTTGAACACTTAGGTTGGTTTCACATTAGTAATTGTGAATAATGTTACGATAAATGTGTATGGGCAAGTATCTTTCTGATTGTTTTCCTGTCCTTTGGGTAAATATCAATGAGTGGAATTATTGGTTGTATAGTAGTTCTAGTAGTAGGTTTTTGAGGAACTTCCTTTTTTTTTTTTTTTTCCACAGAGGTTGCCTAATTTTTTTTTTTTTTTTTTGGAGAGGCTTTTGCCAGAGGGCGCATGCGCTCGCCAGAAAGACAGAGAGAGACAGAGACAGAAAGCAAGAAATCACCCCCAGGTGGGGATGGCCATGCTGCAATCCCTTATCCTCCATTCTCCTCTCAGGATCTTGGGCATGCACACATATGTGCCTGGCATGAGTTTAAGCCACTGGGTCTGGGACTTGAACCATGGTAGACTACATGGGAGTCCAGCGACATAGCCATTACGTCAACTTCTAGTCCCAAGATTGTATTAATTTACATTCCCACCAACATTATAAGACAATTCCTTTTCACCACAGCCTCACAAGCATTTTTTGCTTTATTTATTTATTTATTCATTCGTTTTTATCCTAGTCATTCTAACTGGGATTAAATGGTATCTCATTGTGATTTTAATATGTATTCTCCTTATGACAAGAGACTTTGAACATTTGTTCATGTGCCTTTTGACCATTCATAAGTCTTTGAAGAATTGTCTAATTTATTGGTGCATTTTTAAATTGGATTATTTATTTTCTTATGTGCAAGCTGCTGGTGTTCCCTATGTATTCTGGATATCAATCCTTCATCTGAGAAATAATTTGCAAATATTTTCTCCCATTCTGAAGGTTGTATTTCACTCTAATTTTTATTTCCTTTGCTTTGAAGAAACTTTTTAGCTTGATGAAATCTCACTTGACCATTTTGGGGATTATTATCTTTGCTTTAGGGGTTTTATTTAAGAAATCTTTGCCTACTCTAATGTGAAGACAAGCTTCCCCTATGTTTTCTACTAACAGTTTTGTAGTTTGAGCATTTATATTTAAATATTTGATCCATTTTGAGTTGATTCTGTCAATGGTGAGAGATAGGAGTTCAGTTTTATTTTTCTGCAGGTGGATATCCAGTTCTTCTACACTATTTGCTGAAAAGATTTTCTTTTCCTCACTACATTGTCTTGTAACCATTGTCAAAGATCAGTTGGGTGTATGAGTTTGAGTTTATTTTTAAATTCTCTATTATGCTCCATTCATATACGTGTCTATTTCTTTGCCATTACCAAGCTGTTTTGATTACCACTGTGTTGTAATATATTTTGAATTTGGGTAGTGAGATTCCTCTTATTTTATTATTTTGGCACAGAATTACCTTGGCAATATGAGGCTTTTATTTTTATTTATTTATTTGTTTGTTTCCTTTGTGACTTTATTTAATTTTATATTTAAAATTTATTTTACACAATCATAAAATCACCACAACTTGTAAAATGAATTTACCCAGCATGAATGCACTTCACACCAGTCCAGTTGGAGATAACATACACGTTATCATCACCAGATAATCATCCATTTCTGTGTCCTATAGATGTCTTGCCTATTTTTCTCCTTGATTCCCTTCTTCTCACTCTTCCCCTTCTCTTACCCACTTCCCACACCATCCCCAGTATCCACAGTAATTTTTCATGTTTCTATATACCCTAATCTTTCCATTTCCACTCTAGAGTGCAGATACTCAGTATATATTAAGTGGAGACATACAATGTCTCTCTTTCATAGCCTGGTTTGCTTCACTCAGTAGTAAACCTTGTATATTGATCCACTTTCTATCAAATACCAGGGTCTTGTTGTTTTTTATGACTGAGCAAAGTTCCATAGAGTATATGTGCCACACTTTTTCAATTCTCTCATCTGTTTGTGGACATTTGGATTGGTTTCATGTCTTAGCAATTCTGAAGAATGCTGCAATAAACATAGATGTGTAACACCTTTCCAACTGTGTGTTCTCCTTTGGGTAGATACCCAGGAGTGGAATTGCTGGATCATATGATAGTTCTATTTGTAGATTTTGAGGAACCTCCATATTGTTCTCCACAGTAGCTGGACTAATTTGCATTCCCACCAACAATGTAGGAGAGTTCCTTTTTCAACACAGCCTTGACAGAACTTATCATTTTTTGTTTTCTTAATCTACATTCTCAGTGGGCTTGGGTGGTATCTCATTGTGGTTTTGATTTGCATCTCCCTTATATGCATCCCGTTTTTATATGCTTTTTGGCTGTTCATATGTTTCCCTTAGAGAATTGTCTGTTCAGCTCATTTTGCCATCTTTTAATTGGATTGATCATTTTATTTTTCAGGTAAGCTGCTTGAGTTCTCTTTGTATCGCGATTATCAGTCCCTTATCTGAAGTATAGTTTACAAAAACATTCTCCCATTCCAAGGGTCGTTGATTCACACTAATTACTGTGTCTTTTGCTGTGCAGAAATTTCTTAATCTGATGTAATCTTACTTGTTTATTTTGAGATTATTGCCTGTGCTGTGAGAGTCTTATTTAAGAAGTCTTTGCCTACCACAACGTTTTCTGGAGTTTTCCGAGTATTTTCCACCAGTAGTTTTAGAGTTTGAGGTCTTAGGTTTAGATCTTTGATCCACTTTGAGTTGATTTTTGGTAATGGTGAGAGCTAGGGGTCCAGATTCATCTATCTGTAATTGGATATCCAATTTTTCCAGCACCATTTGCTAAAGATGCTTTCTTTTTCCCACTGGATTGACTTGTGCCCTTTCTCAAAGATCAATTGGCTGTGGGTCCAGCAGGTGGCAAGGTGCTGGACATTCCCACATGGCCAACCATGGCTCTGATACCAGACCGCTTTCTCACTTTCTCCCTCTCTTTCTCTGTGTGTCTCTCTGGCAAAATTAAATCAATGAATGAATAAATAAAATTAAATAAATATTTTTTAAAAAGATCAATTGGCTGTATATTTTGAGGTTTATTTCTGGGGTGTCTATTCTGTTCCATTGGTCAATATGTCTGTTTTTATGCCAATACCATACTGTTTTGATTATCACAGCTTTGTAATATAGTTTGGGGTTATAGAGGGAGATGCTTCTTGCTCCACTCTTCTTGCACAGGATTTCTTTGGCAATGTGAATTTTCTATAATTCCAGACAAACTCTATGATTGTCTTTTCTAGATCTGTGAAGAATATCTCTGGTAATTTAATTTTGATTACATTAAATATGTAGATGAATTTGGATAGAATTATCATTTTGATTGTATTAATTCTTCAAATCCAGGAACATGGATATCTTTCCATGTTATTGTGTCATTTTCAATTTCTTTTTTTAGATTTTCAGTTTGCCTTGTCGAGATCTTTGACTTCTTTGGTTAGATTTATTCATAGGTATCAAATACTTTTAGTGGTTATAGTAAAAAGGATTACTTGTTTCATTTCTACCTGTTTGCTTGTTTTTTTATATATGGAATTATAAATATTATATATATTTATATAATATTTATGTATGTATAAATTATATATATTTATGTATGTTGATTTTGTATCCTGCCACTTTACTGTATTCATTTATCACTTCCAGGAATTTTGTTTTTTTATGGATACCTTTGGGTCTTCTATGTATACAATTACGTCAACTCAGATAGGGATAATTTTAATCTCTTTACCTATTTGAATGCTTTTTATTTTATTCTCTTTCCTGATTGCATTGACTAGGACTATGTTGAAAAGGAGTTGAGAAAATAGGCAGCCTTTTCTTATACCAGTTTTTAATGGAAACTTTTCAGCTTTTCCCCACTTAGTATGATGTTAGCTATGGGTTTTTCATAGATGACTTTTGTTGTGTTGAGAAATGTCCCTTATATGCTGATTTTCCTGATAATCTTAATCATGAATGCATATGAATGCATGTTGTATTTTATCAAACACTTTCCTGCATCAATTGATATGATCATATGCTTTTTGTCTTTCTGTCTGTTAATATGATGTCTCTTTATGATTTTGCTTATGTTGAGCCACCCTTGCATCCCTAGAATAAAGCCTACCTGGTCATGATGTATAATATTTTTATATGTCCCGGAATATCATTTGCTAGTGTCCTGTTGAGAATTTTTGCATCTATTTTCATCAGAGAAGTGTCTTATTGAGAATTTTTGCATCTATTTTCATCAGAGATATAGGTCTATAGTTTTCCCTTTTTTGTCATGCCCTTCCTTACTTGTTTTGGGGATGAGAGTGATGGAGGCTTCATAAATTTCGAAGGGTTCTTTCCTTCTGGATCTTTAAAAATGACTTGAGTGATATGGGGGTTAACTCTTATTTAAAAGTTTTGTAGAATTCAGAAGTGAAGCCATCAGGATCTGGAATTTTCTTTGTCTAGAGGTTATTTATTACTGATTCAATCTTATTGCTTGTTATGGGTCTATTTAGGCATACCATGCCTTTCTAATGTGTCCAGCAGTTTGTCCATCTCATCCAGGTTTTCTTGTTTGTTGGCATATAGTTGCTCATAATACCCTCTATGACATTTCATGTTTCAATCATGTCTGTAGTAATATTGCCTGTTTCATTGCAAATGATTTATCTGGTTCCTTTCTATCTTCTTCTTAACTATTCTAGTTAATGGTGTGTCAATTTTGTTTATCTTTTCAAAGAACCAACTTTTGGTCTCATTTATTTTCTGTATAGTTCATTTATTTTCTATTTCATTTATTTCTGCTCAAATCTTTATTATTTCTTTTCTTATGCATTTTTGTTGTTGCTGTTGTTATTGCTTTTCCAGTTTCCTGAATCATGATGTTTCATTGTCCATTTGGCACCCTTCCATCTTTTTTCTTATGTAGGCTACTTGTTATAAACTTCCTTCTTATGACTGCTTTTGCTGGGTCCAATATGGGACCTTTTATAATTCCAGACATATTTTATAATTGTATTTTCTATTTCTGTGAAGAATGCCATAAGTAATTAAATTGGAATAATATTAAATATGTAAATTAATTTGGATACGATTATCATTTTGATTATATTGATTCATTCATGTTCATTCAAGAACATCCAAGAGCTTGGGATATTCTTCCGTTTTTTTGTATCATACTCAACTTATTTTGGGGGCTCTTTATAGTTTTTCCCATAAAGGTCTTTCATTTCTTTGGTTAGGAGTATTCCTAGGTATTTTATTTATCTTGTGTCTTTGTTTATTCAATTGTCTTGGTCTGTTCATTGTTGGTGTATAAAAATTAAACAGATTTTTGCTTATTGACTTTATATTCTGCTACTTTTCTGAATTTATCACTTCTATGATGTTTTTCATGGATTCCTTTGGATTTCCCTATGTATATAATCATTTCATTTGCAAGCAGGGACAGTTTAGCTTCTTCTTTTCCATTCTGAACATGTTTTATTTTGCTCTCTTGTCTGATTGCATTGGCTAGTACTTACAGCACTATGTTAAAAATGAGTGGAGTAAAATGAGTAGCTTTGTCTTCCCATTTTTAGTTGAAAAGCTTTCAGCTTTTCCTCATTCAATATGATCTTTGCAATGAGTCTGTATCTATGGCTTTTATTGTGTTTAGGTTTCTTTAGAAAAAAATGCAATTCTACATTGTAACTCACAGTAGTGTATCATATTATTTTCTACTTGGTAGGTGCAGTGACTACAGTCATTTTCTTCTAAAAAACAGTGTGGAACAGGTGGAAGCTAAATATCCCCATCCTAAAAGGAGGACAAAAGAAAAAAAGAAAAGAGGATGCTGTGTCCGAAGTACATCCAGAACTTAGCAGGTCTAACTCTATGAGAGCTACAGGCATAAGAATAATTCTCTTTGATTTGATGCTTTGCCTTCTGGACTCCTTGGGGTGGCAAATATCACCCCCATGGTGTGGTAATCCAAACAATCATTGGCATGTTTCTTCCCTCTAATTGGAAGATAGCACGCATTGGCCACTTTTCTTCATTCTGAGCCACTTTGCATTTCCCTTAGTCCCAGCTATCAGTGCTTTTGCTGGCAAAATCTCATCCGTATTCCTGGCCTTGTTGAGATGACTGATTAAATCTGTGGTTCACACCCACACCAATTTCCTGATCAAATAATTGGTCTGTCCCACACTTTCTCACTTTTTCTAATATACACAGGCTTGGAATTTTCCAAATCTAAGTTCTGATTTCTTTTTGCTTAACAATTACATCTTTATTTCTCTCTTCACGTTCTGGTTTGAGTTAAGGAGGAAGCAAACTGCTCCCCAACGTTTTGCTTAGAATTTTCCTCGGCTACACATCCAGTTTACTGATTGCAAGGATGGCTTTTCAGGAAACAGTGGAACACAAACACAATTCAATCAACTCCTTTGACACTTCTTAACAAGGACCTCTTTTTCTCTGTTGTTCAATGACAAGTTTTTCATTTCCATGTAAGAGTTAATCAGAATCACCTTTTTAAAAAATAAATGTTGTTTATAAGTCACAGAGTCCTTGCACTCCCAGAGACAAAGATAGTGAGTGGGAGGAAGCACCACGAGTAGGGTGTGGTTATATCACAATCTCTTTTCTTCCATTACTCCTGTTGGAATTTGGGACATGCATGACACATGCCTGGAGTGTTTTATAAGCCTGGGGCCAGGATTCAAACTGAGGTAGTAGAAAGCTAGAAAATGGAAGTAGACTAGAGCATTCGCCTATGCAGCTAGATAGAAATACTGGCCAGGGCCAAAAATTTCCTGCCCAAGGTCAGCAGGTGATTCCTATGAGGTATGTCTAGTTGAGTAGGCTACATTTGATATAGCCAATGAGCTAAACTGATGCGTCTAGCTACATTTGATATAACCAAGGATATAAATCAATAGGGCTAGCCACAATAGATAGAGCCAATGAAATGAGAGCTATCAGTGGGCCCAGGCAGTGATTAACTGGCATGACCTAGATTAAAAAATTATAAACCTCATAAAATGTAACTACTGGAGCCCTTAAGTCACTCTCTGTCTCTACTCAGGCCCACTCTGTCTACTTTGAGCTCTCAGGTGTGTACGTATGCTTTTACTTAGCAAACTACCTCTTCCTTTCACTATTGGCATGTTTCATTCACTTCTTTACCCTAAACACTAAGAACCTTATATCATTGCAGAAGCCATCAGGCAACTAAACCATGCAGTCAGCCATGCGGGATGCAGTGGGGACTAAGTCACAGGACTGGCCCCAGAATCACCTTTTAAATTCATATCCCTACTCACATTCTGGAAATGGTGACAGATTCTCTAAGAAGATGGAAACTTTCTCTCCAACTCTCTCTCTCTCTTTTTTTTTTTTTTTCCCCCGGGCTTTCAATGGAATCACATTTATAAGTCCCTTAATGGCAATATTGGGTTCTTCTAGCATGCACCTTAAACCTCTTATGGCCTTTACTTTCTGCCAATTCCAAAGCTGCTTCCACATTTTTACATATTTGTTATAGCAGCAACTATAAACACTTATAAACACTTCTCTTTTTTTTTGGAGAGATTTTTGCTATAGGACGCGTGTGCTTGCCAGACAGACAGATACAGAGATAGAAAGTGAGAAATCACCCACCAGGGGGCATGGCCACGCCACAATCCTTTCTCCTCCATTCTCCTTTCGGGATCTTGGGCACGCCCGCACACGTGCCCGGCGTGAGTTTAAGCCACCGGGTCTGGGACTCGAACCGCAGTCGACTACGTGGGAGTCCAGCGACATAGCCATTATGCAAACTGCTGGTCTCAAACACTTATAAACACTTCTGAGCACCAATTTCTATCTTACCAGCTGATGTCGCTATAACAAAACATCATAAACTGGGTAAATTAAACAATACTTACTTCTCACAATTCCAGAAGCTGGAATTTGGTTCCAGATCAGGTTCCCAGAATGATTAACTTCCTGTTGAAGGTCCTCTTCTTGATTGAAAAATGGTTGTCTTTTGGAGTCAGCAGGTAGTGTGATGGTTAAGGTGCTGGACTCCCACATGGCCAACTGTGGTTCAAGTTCTGGACCTGGTGTCTTGCTCTCTCACTCCCTCCCCCCTCTATTTCTCTGTCTCTCCCTAGTGAGGGCATGAGCCCTGTAGCAAACTAAGAAAGTACTACTAATAATAATAAATAAAATAAAATAAATAATTCTTTTAAATAAAGGTTGTCTTTTTATTGTATTCTCACATGGTCAAGAGAGAAATCATCTCTCTCGTGCTTCTTCTTATAAGAGCATCTGTCCCATTAATAAGGGCTCCACGCTCATGGTCTATTTATCTCCTAGTAGCCCCACCTCTCACCTCCTAATAGTGTTATACTGGAGGTTAGGGTTTCAGCATATGAACCCCCCCTGGGGGGGGACCGACTTTCAGCAAGGACACAATTTCTAATTCTTAGTCAATCTGGCTTCTGTGGTGGAGTAATCCAGATGACAGATGGAGAAAGAGAGACAGAGATTCAGAAGGAAATTTCCATGGACAAGAATTATGAGTGATATATATAATTTCTTCCCACATTCCTTTAGTCAGAACTTGGTAGCATGACCATACCATTAAGCAGTTGCAAGCCTAGGAGTAAAGCAAACAGGCTTGGCAAATGCTATTTTTCTTTGTCACAAAGGGAAAGATAAGCAACATCTAATATGCTATTCATACTTCAGTTCTAAATAATTTATTATATATATCATTAGAAGTGGGGTGTGCAAGAAATCTGAAGATGCAAATTCTGTAGATCTGATGAAGTGATAGTCTACTAGGAAACTTTCACTTCTCTTCCTCCTCCTATTCTGAGGGGGAGCAACATAACAGTGTGAAACACCTGGGACAGAGGAAGATGACAAAATGCCAAGGACAGACTGGAAACAGGCACCGGAAAGCTTCCTGACGATACCTTGTTCCTACTTTGTTATGTCTTCTCCCTTAAATAAAGGTGTGAGAGTCCTGAATGATCGTAAACATCTATATGATAAAAGTCCATGCCTCCTTAATGGAGAAAAATGATCCCATTTAAGGGATTCCACTAATACATGCTGCTGTGAGCCTCTGGATGAGGCGGATCCTGGCACTGCTTTGCTTGCATTAGTGTTTCTAACTTCCATAACAACCTTAAAATGTACTTAAATTAGATCACTCTTACCAAACTGAAAATAGAAGTTCAGAGTTTAAGTGGCATGTGTAGTATTTTACAGCAGAAACCAGTAGAGACAGGGCTAAGACTCCTGCTATTTTTACTGCCAAGCTTTGTACTTCTAGTGAGATGAAGAATGGTGAACTACCATACTTCAGTATAGCCAATAATATATAGACCTGGTTAGAAAGAAATGAAATGATATTTATCTTCAGAAAGCCATTTACTTAAGAAAAAGGCTTGAAAATGCTTATAGATTATGTTCAGTAAGAATCAACTTACAAATAGTTTATTTACATGGACAAGTTTTAAGAAAATAAAGAGATGAATTGGAATACAAGAGCAAAACCAAAAAATTTTAAGGAAAATTTTATTGAAGTGCCTTTTTTTTTTTTAGAAAGAGACTTTTGCTATAGGGTACATGCACTTGCTGGGGACACAGAAAGAGAGAAAGTGAAAAATCCCTCTCCAGGGGACATGGCCCTGCTATAATCCCTTCTCCATTTTCCTCTCAGGATTTTGGGCATGCTCACACATGTCCAGTGTGAATTTCAAGCCTCTGAGGCTAGAACCTGAGTCCAACGCCTTAACTACTACACTACCTGCTGGCCCCGTAAATGCCTTTTTAATATGACAACAAAAAACTTATGTACTTAAAACTTACCCAGAGAAATACATTGCTTTATCATGACATTTTTAAATCAAGACAATGTTACATGGTAAAATTTATATTAGATTTGCAGGAATAATTTTCTTAAATGCACATCTTGACTCTTGTTTTTACTACACCTTAGATGATGAAGATGAGGAGTTGGTAGAATTGATATATAGCTTTATATGAACCACATTAAAAATTAATCTTTACTAATAAATTCAGCTATGGCTATCACAGGACAAATTTCAGAATAATTTCAGAATAATTCTTTCCATTTTAAAAATTTCTTGTTTCTGTGTTAAAGAAACAATTTTTCATGATAATCACCAAAGACAGAAGACTTTGATGGAAAATACTATGATGTGGTTTTGCAATAAGAAACAGAGACTGAATTCAACAATAAGTGGGAATTTACAGGCAAGGAACAGTGTCAAGATGAGAGTTGGGGGAACCAGCAGTTAGCGTAATGGCTATGTCGCTGGACTCCCACGTAGTCGACCGCGGTTTGCATCCCAGACCCGGTGGCTTAAAACTCATGCCAGGCGTGTGTGTGTGTGTGCCCAAGATCCCAAGAGGAGAATGGAGGAGAAAGGATTGCGGCGTGACTATCCGCCCTGGGGGGTGATTTCTCGCTTTCTGTCTCTATGTCTCTCTCTGTCTGTCTGGCGAGCTCACGCGCCCTATAGCGAAAAACCTCTCAAAAAAAAAAAAAAAAAAAAGACGGGGGTTGGGGTCAGCAGATGGAAAATTATTGAGAGGAAACAATAGAGATAAGCAGGGATTCTGAATCCACTGACCTAATAAAATTCCTTTTGGAGGTAGGTCTGGGTGATCAGACATCATCTGGGGGATGGGGGAGGACAAGGAACCTGATTGGGTATGGAAGGCTATCAGATATAAAAGGGTAAGGAATTCTAGCTAAACTGACTTAGCAGGGGCCAGTCAGTGGCATGGTAGTTAAGATGGATGAATCCCACATGGCCGACCATGTAGTTCAAGTCCCAGAACCAGCAGTTTGGAAAACCTTCTGGGTGTGTTTGTGTGTGTGTGTGTGTGTGTGCGCTCAAAATCCTGAAAGGAGAATGGAAGAGAAGGGTTTGTGGCATGACCATCCCCCATGGGGCATGCGTTCTCTCTTTCCCTCTCTCTCTCACTCTCTTTGTATCCCTAGTGTGTGCACACACCCTATAGCAAAATTTAAAAAAATAAAAATAAAATAAATGGATTTAGTAGGATTATTGTTAAAATTGGCCAGTGCAGTTACGAGCATAAAAGTCAGGGCCTAGTTGAGAAGAGAGTTTGTTAGAACCTGGATAGATTTTGGTCAAGGAGAAAATCTTTGTGGCTTACCAGTAAGATGATAGCATTCCGTGCTTCTGTTTTTTTTTTAATTAATATTTAATAATGTAGCCATTTACCTTTCAATACTCTTCTTTTTTTTTTTTTAAGCTATCACCTGAACATAATTAAGTCACAACTATTTTTGGAGTAATTTCATATTTTATATAAAGTCCTCATCATAATATATACTGGGTCATCAGAAAAGTCATCATGGGGACCAGCAGTTAGCGTAATGGCTATGTCACTGGACTCCCATGTAGTCGACTGTGGTTCGCATCCCGGACCCAGTGGCTTAAAACTCACGCCAGGCGTGTGTGCGTGTGTGCCCAAGATCCCAAGAGGAGAATTGAGGAGAAGGGATTGCGGCATGGCCATCCCCCCTGGGGGGTGATTTCTCGCTTTCTGTCTCTCTGTCTCTCTCTGTCTGTCTGGAGAGCGCACGCGCCCTGTAGCAAAAACCTCTCCAAAAAAAAAAAAAAGTCATCATGCATTTTTACATAAAAAATGACTTTTCTGACAACTTGATATATGTATTTTTTCAACAAATGTAGGGACATGTTTGGAGAGAGGCCCTGAGTGAGATGGGGGGACATGCGCTGAGCAAACACCACCTGTCCCTTTGGGCTTTCGCAGAACCTTGCAACTAGTCCTTTCCTTGACCCTCCCTGCAGGCAGAGCAAAGGGTGGAAATTGCTAGGGGCATTCCAACAGACACATCTGATGGCATTCAGGAAACATCTTGATCCAAATTAGCAAATTCCAATCTCTGCTCTGCATCTGTAAGATTCTTTAGCCTTCACTGGGCATGGTGGTGCCCGCCTTATGGAGAGATTCTTTAGCCCTATGTTTCTTCCCCACACCTGCAGCTAGGCTTCTCTCCATTAGAAAAGAAGATAATGGGACTTCCTCTTGATGGGATTATCATCAAGGGATACACCTGGCCCAGTATGTCTAAGTCCTTATAGATCTGTTACCCGCTTCTTATTGTCTATAACCTGGCAACGTATCTATGAAATGCAAAATATACATATGTAGTGTCTCCTTGTACTATAAATAAAGATGCCCAGTTTGTCTGGGTGGCACAAGTGGCGGCACAAGTTGCTTGGGCTAGGCTCAGGCTGCCCATGTCTGCTGTTACTCTGTCTCTTTGTCTCATTCTTTCCGATTCCCCAGTCCTCTTGAGATGAAGGGCTTCCTCTTTCTCTTAATCTTTCTCTACCTCACCATGAGCCCCCTGATCATGATTCAGCTCAAGCCAAGCCCGGGGGAAGATGCCAACAAACACAGAACTTTATATTTTTTGTCTGTTAAATGTGTCTTTCCTTTGTAAGTCACATCCCACCTCTACCACCCACTGTCTACCACCCACTCCTCTCCTTTACATCTCTGATATCTACACTTATCCTCTCTACTATTATATCTTTGGATCTTTAAAGCTCTGCCATAGAGCACAGACGTTCAGTATATTTTGAGTGGGGATATACAGTGTGTATCTTTCAAAGTCTGGCTCACTTCACTCAACATTAAGTCCTTTGTATTCATGCATTTCGAATCAAATGATAGGGTCTCATTGTTTCTAGTGGCCATAGTATACATGTGCTACAATTTTCAACACACTCATCAGTTTTTGGAAATTTCTTGCTTCTTTAACGTACAGAATGGTGGCATCATAAGTTATTCAAAACAAGATCCATCCACTTGGAGGGGTCAGTCTGATAGACTACACAAAATCAATTATAATGAGTTAAAGTTCACCAAAGTTTGAAGTCCTGTTCCCTCTTGCTCTCTTCTAGCTTCAGCAGTTTGGATGGTAGGGGCTCCTGGCTATTCTTGTTCTCTCACCCCCTGTGAAACCACCTTGGGCAGGTGGTTTCTTCCTTTAGAACTAGCTCAGATGGCTTGTTCTAAGAACCCACTCTGCTAACAGTCTAACTGTACAGTGTTTTTTGACCAAGTTTACCGAAAAAACAAAACGCGAAGACATCCTCTCAAGGACTAGGCCTCCTGAGCAAAATTAATTATGAGGAGTAATGGAATAAAGATATCAAATAAACATTGATTAGATCATTCAAAGAAGGATGTAAGTAAAGCAGCTGTTTTAAACTAAGTAAGTTCTTCCCAGAAAAATGATATCTCACTTGGTTTGTTACATCTCTGAAAGATACATAATGCAGGAAAAAGAAAAATGTGACAGAAAAAGTTAAAATGTAATTGACTAAAAAACTGAATATAAATGTTTACCTTGGAATGAAAGACCAGAGGATTGCATAAGAACTAGGATTACCAGAGAAAATATATGACACTCAGTTACAATGAAAGATCAGGCCAAGCTGAACAGTGGATGCAAATCGTAGGGTGCCGCTGTGTGGTGCTGAAGCCATCTGAGAAGGCCTGGGGTTCGGGTCCTGGGTATACCCCTGATTCTGGCTGGTTAGAAGGCTAGGGGGTATTGTGGCATGACTACACCCTCGCAGGGATGCCTGGCTACTCTTCATTCCTCCCTTTCTCTCTCCCTCACTGTCTCATGAAATAAATAAAATTTTTAAGAAGTTTTTGCCTTAGGTTAAGTGCACTCACCAGAGAGAGAGAAACAAAGACAGAGAGAGGGAAAGTGAGAAATCACCCCTCTACCCCACGGAAGATGGACATGCCCTAATCCCTTTTCCTCCATTCTCCTCTCAGGATTTTGGGCATGCACCCAGATGGCCCCAGCATGAGTTTCAAGCCACTGGGTCTAGGATTCAAACCACAGTCAGCCATGTGGGAGTCCAGTGACGTAACTGTTGTACCATCTGCTGGCCCCATAAACAAACTTTTCTAAAAATAAAAGTTTATGTAAAAATCTGATTCCGATTGGGACCAGCAGTTAGCGTAATGGCTATGTCGCTGGACTCCCACGTAGGCTACCACGGTTCGAGTCCCGGACCCGGTGGCTTAAACTCACACCGGGCGCGTGTGCGTGCGTGCCCAAGAGCCCGAGAGGAGAATGGAGGAGAAGGGATTGTGGTGTGGCCATCCCCTCTGGGGGGTGATTTCTCGCTTTCTATCTCTCTGTCTCTCTGTCTGTCTGGCGAGCGCACACACCCTATAGTAAAAACCACTCCAAAAAAAAAAAAGAAAAAAAAATCTGATTCTGATTTTAATATAAGTATGCCCTAAATATTGCTTGGAACATGCTTATATTATAAAACATTAAGTGTTGCTTATTTTATATTCAAACTTAAGTGTCCATCCTATGTTGTTATTTGCTAAATTTGAAAGCAGATTATTGATAAATCTCATTTAGGTTACTACCCTTAAGTTTTCATCTCCCATCTTTTTGTTTTAGTATGATGTTCAGATTTAACCTTCATTGAGATCATTTATTTCTGACTTCACTTGGTACACAGAGTTTTCTGGACATTGTTGCCACAGGATTAACATTTTTGTAAGCATTTAGTTAAATACTCAAGCTTGGCTGCTTCCAGAAGAGAACACAGAGTTTTACCATGTGTTAGGCACAGATAATGCATTTTTAATTGTGAATGTATTTATTGAAGACAATGGAAGTATTAAATGTGTTCTCGTGGGTCGTAATTGAAAATTGAGGAAGGCTTTTCCTAATCCTCACTTCTCATACTGTCTTCTATTTTCCTGTTTCAGTTCTCCTGTTTCCCTCTTACATCTTCCTGGTCTTGGACCTGTTCCTTTCCACCCATCATTTTCCTCAGATTTTCTTGAGCTGAGTCAAAAACTGGAAACTCCTGTCCCCTGCGGTTCATTCTTAGGTAAATTTGCTCCAGGGCACCAGCTACCCCGTTGACCTTGTTCAGTTGCTTCTTATCGAGGTAAATTGGTCTACAGTCAAAGCAATCTAGGGCACTAAAAATGCAAACCCCGTGACTACACATGAGTACTGCCCTTGCTGTTTCCCTGGGGAGCAACTGATGAGGATGCCTGTTGGCTTAAAGTGTGGCCTGAGTGCACACAGAAGAAAGTGTGGCTGACACACCCCTCCGTCCTACCTTTGCTTTTGCACTGCGCCCAGACCAGCCTACAACAGCGGTCAGCTGGAGCAGACACGTCTCTCATGGGTGTTGTCTACACTCTTTGTCTCTATCACAACTTCCAATCCCTGCTCAACTCCATTCCTGCCACCCCTCTAGCTTATTGTCACCAAGTCAAGAAGGACATACTAGGCCCAAAAGCCAAAGGGTGCCTCTATTTCTCCTATTTGAACCTCTGGAGCACTCAACACGTACCACATTCTCTTGTGGAGACAATCACTTTCAAATATATCCCCACAATCCTTTTTCTTTAAAAACTTCTCTTTTGAATAATTATAATTATGAAAAGGTTTTATAATAGAGGCCTGCTTTAGCCAAACTGATTATATCTTGTTAATCAAGTTTTCTCCTTCTCAACTTGATACCCTTTGAGATCTCTCTTAATTCCACAGAAAGAAGGTCATGGGAGGTCAACCTGAAACCCAGAACGATGAGGACTGTTTAGTCCCAGGCACCAAACCTCCTGTTCTGAAGCTTGATTGTACCCTTGGCTAAACCCAACTAAAAATCAGCCTGACTTGTGATTTTCTGTACCTAGCCACCGGCTCCCAGCCTCTTTGTTCCCCTATGGAAACATCTGTAAGTTGGTGGAAGGTAATTTTTCATGCCTTCTCAGTATGGTCACACTGTAATAAATACCCTTGTCCTTTCTCACCAACAACTTTGTCTTTCCGTGTTTTATTGAGCAGCGAAGGATTGGACCTGCTTTGTGTCTCTGGCCTAGGATATTAAGGGCCTCTCATTTGGAAACAGTTCAAATAACAGTATGATGAGTATCTAAGAGGCCACCACAAATCTTGAGAATAAGCATGCTACAAGTTCAGCTCAACTTCCTGTTCATCTCTCTGCTGGAATCTTTCTCACTCCTCATTCCCTTAGTTCTTCATCTCAGCTTCACAAAAGATTCAGGAATGTGTGTGTGTGTGTGTATTATATAACTATGTAATTATATTTATATATTCCATATAATACACACATATTCCGTTTGCTCTAGGGTGCACAAACTTGCTAGAGACAGAAAGAAAGAAAAGGAAAAATCATCTCTCTCAAGGGATGGCCATGGCACAATCCTTTCTCCTCCATTCTCTCGAGATTTTTGGCAGGGACCAGCAGTTGGCATAACGGCGATGTCACTGGACTCCCATGTAGTCCACCGCAGTTTGAGTCCCAGACTCAGTGGCTTAAACTCATGCTGTGCGTGTGTTTGTATGTGCCCAAGATCCCGAGAGGAGAATGGAGGAGAAGGGATTGTGGCATGGCCAAACCCCTGGGAGGTGATTTCTCTCTTTCTGTCTCTGTCTCTGTCTTTCTGGCGAGCACATGCGCCCTACAAAAAAAAACCTCTCAAAATTTCAGCACACACACACATAGTATGCATTTCAAGTTGCTGGGTCTAGGACTCAAACAGTATAGTTGGCCATGTGGGATTCAGCCACCAAACCACATGGCTGGCCCCTCAAAAATGTATGTATTTACCTTTATTTTCTCAACTTTATCATAATTGTATGCATCTTTCACTAACTTATACTCTTGTTCACATCTATGTTTTACATAAGTGAAGCGAAAGTGTATATCTCTATAGAAACTTTTGTTTTGTTTTTATTGTTTGAAATCAAAACAGTTATCTCTTGCTATCTGTGGGGACTGGTTCCAGGAACCCCTTACGAATATCAAAATCCACATATGCCCAAAAGCCTCATATGCAAGGCATAGTATTTGTGTGTAACTAACATTCATCCTTCTGTAGATTTTAAATCATTTGTAGGTTACTTATAATACCTAATACATGGTAAATGCTATATAAATAGTTGCTATGCTGTGTTTTGTTATTTGTGTTACTTTTTGTTGTTAATTTTTTAATAGTCTATTTTAAAATAGTTTCAAACCATTGTTGGTTGAATCCTTGGATGTAGAACCTGTGGATAGAGCGTCAACTCTATCCACTATGTTTATGCGATTTATTCCTACTGGTATCCATAAATCTAGATCATCTCTTTTTATTAAACAATATTGATTGTTTAAATATCTACCTGAAAACTTTATCAAGTAAAGTTTATGAGATTAAACTGCAGTAAAAGAGAACAAAATACCGAAATAGTTCAAGAAGTATTTTAGATAGAAGGAAACAGAGGATTTATCTATAAAGTTTTGAGGCCTAGGCTGGGTGATTTTAAATTGAGACTTGGAGGAAAGAGTTTGGGTGTTTAATATCAGGCAACAAAATCATGTTGAAATTCTCACAACTATTTTTTCTTTTTTTATTTATCACAACTCTTTTTTTTAAATATCTATGTTGTCTACTGATTGTTTACAATGCTATTACAAGCAACTCTGCAATATCATTTTATAAGATAGAATGCTAAAAAGTATATAGATGATTATAAGGAATATGCATCTTAAAATGTTCTACATAATAAAAATATGCTGTAAGAGTAAGTTGCTTTAATTGTGAAATAAAATATTAAAGAGCCCATTTCTTCCAAAATACAGCCAAGAAGTAGCTTAAGAGACTAGGTCCAGGCACGCTGAAGGTGAGCAGTCTTGGAATGCATCCCTGTCTTGCATTCCTTTGCTTCCCAATACATGGGGGAAGGACTTCAGCATAGAATTTATCAACTCGGGGAACCAGCAGTTAGCGTAATGGCTATGTTGCTGGACTCCCACGTAGTTGACCACGGTTCGTGTCCTGGACCCGGTGGCTTAAAACTCACGCCAGGCACGTGTGCGTGCGTGCCCAAGATCCCGAGAGGAGAATGGAGAAGGGATTGCAGCGTGACCATCCCCCCTGGGGGTTGATTTCTTGCTTTCTGTCTCTATGTCTCTCTCTGTCTGTCTGGTGAGCACACGTGCCCTATAGTGAAAGCCTCTCCAAAAAAAAAAAAAAAAAAAGAATTTATCAGCTCATAGACCGAAACTGGCAAGGTGCAAAGCAATTGTGTGCAGCTCCTCCTCGAGGTTTAAGACTGAAAGAGTCAGCACACCTGGGCAAAGCATGTCATGAACTATTATCTGTCTCCCAAGCTAATCCTGGTATCAAAGAGAATTATTTACTCACCCCTGCCTGAGCAGTAAACCCTTTGTTGATATCTTTAAACGAGTTTACAATATGAATCTTGTGCTGACCCCAGAATGACTGTGAAATTACCCCCCTGCCCTTATCAGAGATTTAGCTGATTACTTCTATACTAGAGGTGAGGTGGAGGGGGAGAAAGAGAGAGAAAGTGAGAAAGCATTCATCTCCCCCTCCCCTACAATCCAAAGAGGCCACAGTTCCTTCTGCTCCATTCTCCTCTTGGGGTTTGGAACACGTGTACACACATGCCCAGTATATTTTTCAAGCCACCAGGTCAAGACGCGAACTGAGCAGTTGGCCGTGCAGGATCCAGCCGTGTTACCATCACATCGTCTGGCTGGCCTGATTAGTTTGAGACTTTTAATTGCTTCCCTTCCCCACTTTTGACTTTTTGCCTTTAAAACTATACTATACCCTGTAAGGCCTCAGTATACATCAGTCAGGGTAACCTGGATGTTTTGTGTCTGAGTGATTGTCTCCATTTTGGTCTGAATAAATTCATCTTTGTTTATTTCACTTCACCTCAGTCTTCTCATGCTGATAGAAGAAATTTTAATAGGAACTGAGGAAGTTTTCTTTATCACGAT
This sequence comes from Tupaia tana, assembly GCA_026018925.1. NCBI lineage: Eukaryota > Metazoa > Chordata > Mammalia > Scandentia > Tupaiidae > Tupaia > Tupaia tana. The sequence continues at coordinate 146,847,367 of JAKSZU010000002.1, forward strand.
TTTCTCTAAAATGATTTTCTCTTCTTTCTACATCCTTGCTAGTACTTGTAATTGTTAAACATCCGTAATTTCCCCCAAAGTTATATGATCTCTTACTGTAATTTGATATGCCTTTTAAGTGATTGTATTTTTTTAGAGGGATTTCTGCTATAGGGCATGTGCACTCACCAGAGAGACAGAGGGTGGGTGTGCTCACCAGAGAGACAGAGAGAGACAGAGGCAGAAAGCGAGAAATCACCCCCTTGGGGGGATGGCCCTGCCTCAATCTTTTCTCCTTCATGCTCCTCTTCGGAGTTTGGGTATACAAGCACACATGCCTAGTGTGAGTTTTAAGTCACCAGATCTGGGACTTGAACCACGGTTGACTACTTGGGAGTCCAGAAATGCAACCATTATGCCACCTGCTGATCAGTAAAGTTACTATTTAGTTTGCTGTCAGTTGCCTGCTTATATCTTTTGTCTACATTTTTACAGAGTAATTTTCTTTTTCCATAGTGATTTTAGATGTTCTATAGTTTTACAGAAAACAATATTTCTGATTATTTCTACTACAAATACCTCAATTTTTGGCTTGTCTTTTTTTTCCTCTTTTTTGTGTATTTGAATTTCTATGGAGATTTTTAAAATGCAAAATGTATTGATCTTTTCATTATAGTTGGATGTTGCTTTTGGTCCCAGTCAAGAAATATTTCTTTATAAGGCAGTTATACAGGTATACTCCTATGTTTTTTTCCTCCTATTTTTATAGGTTGGTGCTAAATATTTAGACCTTTAGTTGACTAGAAATTTATTTTTGTGCATGAGGTAAATCTGGAACCAATTTTATTTCTTTCTACAAATGGATGATTTGTTTTCTCAGCCTAATAATTGAGAATATCTTTCCCAAGTTTCTGTCATGTATCAAGTCTCCGTATGTGTGTGTTCTGCTCTAGGCTCTAATTTTACCCCATTGCTTTGCTGTCTATTTTAGAACCAATACTATCTGTTTTAATTAGTGTGACAGTTAATTCTAGGTGTCATCGTGAGTAGATTAAGAAATACCTGAAGAACTGGCAAAGCAATACTTCTGCTGGGTCCCATGATGCTGTTTCCAGAGGAGACTTGGGTGTGGCCAGTGAACTGAGTGGGGAGGATCTACTCTCAGTATGGATATAGATAGAGGGATCCTATTGATTCTGCCTCTCTGAACCCTGACGAGGACATTGAGCATGATGATATATATTTTTTCTTTTTTATTTTTTTTTTGGAGAGTTTTTATTTTGCTATAGGGCACGTGCACTCGCCAGAAAGACAGAGAGAGAGACAGAAAGCAGAAAGTGAGAAATCACCGCCCCGGGGGACGGCCACACCACAATCCCTTCTCCTCCATTCTCCTCTCGGATCTTGGGCACGCACGCACATGCGCCTGGCGTGAGTTTAAGCCACTGGGCCCGGGACTTGAACCGTAGTTGACTACATGGGAGTCCAGCCACAGAGCCATTACACTAACCGCTGGTCCCGAGCATGATGATATTTTGACACATGGTGAAGTACATTCCCCATCCAGTTCTTTATTCTCTAAGAGTGTTCTATGTTTTTGTTTGCTTTTCTTTTTCAATATAATTTTGGAGGCAGCCTGTCAAGGTCTGCTAAACAAACAAACAAACAAAAACAAATGACAAATTTTAAAATCCTGTTGACAATTTATTATTTATTTATTTATTTATTTATTTATTTATTTTTGGAGAGATTTTTGCTATAGTATGTGTGCACTTGCCAGAGAGACAGAGACTAAGAGACAGAAAGTGAGAAATCACCCCCCAGGGAGGATGGCCATGCCGTAATCCCTTTCTCCTCCATTCTCCTCTCGAGATCTTGGGCACACACCTGCCTGGCATGAGTTTAAGCCACTGGGTCTGGGACTCGAACTGCGGTTGACTACACGGGAGTCCAGCGACACAACCATTACACTAACTGCTGGTCCCCTGTTGGCATTTTAATTGGAATATCATTGATTCTAGATCGATCTGAGAAGAATCAGGAATTTGTTATTGTTCTTTGTCTGTAGCTTTCTTAACATGGCAGCAACATGAATGCCCTTCCCAGGTCTCCTGCTGTGGAGGGCACAGTTGATTGAGGAGGACCCGTCGCTATCTGTCTGGTCTGTCACCATGTTCAGGTTGCTGATACTCATTTTCTCCAGGACACTCCTAGCTGAAGACTGAGCACAGTGGAGCACGAACACAGTCTACTTCCTGCTTAATTCAGGTCATCTCCACAGACGAGTCTGGCTCAGGCATCTCCCACCGGCCTGGTAGACACTTCCCTAGAACAGCCTGTGTTCTGAGCTCACTCCTTCCTTCTCCCTTTCTTTCACAAGCGTCAGACCTGCATGGTAGTCTACAGTTCTCTGACTTTATTCATCCCTTTATCCTTCACATGTTTCCCCTGATAAGTCCATTGCATTTCTAACTACATCTTCAGAACCCAAATACAATGTTTTTCAAGAGTTTTACAACTTTATTCAAAACTTACTTTTGTACCATTTTTTTTTTTTTTGAGAGGTTTTCACCATAGGGCGCGTGCGCTCGCCAGACAGACAGAGACAGAGAGATAGAAAGTGAGAAATCACCCCCCAGGGGGGATGGTCACGCCGCAATCCCTTCTCCTCCATTCTCCTCTCGGGATCTTGGGTACGCACGCACATGCGCCCGGCGTGAGTTCCAAGCCACCGGGTCTGGGACGCGAACCGTGGTCGACTACGTAGGAGTCCAGCGACATAGCCATTAAACTAACTGCTGGTTCCCTGTCCCATTTTTTACAAATATCTCAGGTTAGACAATCATACCTCCTGATTACTAGTAGAGCACAGAGATTGAACACAAGAACCAGCATATCTTCTAGTCCCCTAGTGAAACAAAGCAAAAATAGAGCTGTGAAATTTTGCTTTCAAATAAAATCATGGAAAAAAATCTATTTATGTAAAACAACCTAGGCTGTTATCATGCTAAGTGATCTTTTCTTGGTTTTACTTTAAAATTTACCAAAAAAGAAAAAGCAGCAGCAAAACCAGTCCATCATAACGAGGCTAAGTTAGCTTCTCTCAGAGCTAAGACTTAGGGCGCAGGGATGATGAAGGAAAGCTAGCAGGATGCCTGACTCCTGACTGCAGAAAGGGTCCAGGGATCGAGTTCAATAGAATCACACAGCAGGTGAGCTCTGGGATTCCATGCAAACCTCATCCAAAACTGGGACTGAAAAATTTGACTTCCAGGACCAGGCTCTGGGTCTCTCACAACACTGGCCTCTGCTTTTGGATTTCACCTTAGTGACACAGATCTGAGATTTTGGAGGCATTGCTTCAGTGAGACTCAGATGCCTTAGCTGAGAAAACACACGTTACTAAAACCTAGGAGAAACCTCTTAACGGTTAGCGCTTAAGAAACAAAGACCATTTTTTTTTTTTTTAGGGATTCTCAGATAACTATTCAATGGATTTACTCACAAATCTATGAATATTGTCCTCTTGTTAACAAAACAGCCTTTTCTTTGAGTACCAGTTCAACCGTGAGGAAGGATGTTCTGGAACAATATCGAGGCAGAGAGTGGAACAATCTCTCCACCTAGGTTGCTGCCTCTGTAGGTTCAGCAGGCCCCACAGGCACGCCAGCTCTGGGCTCCTGTGTGGTGCCACGCTCATGGTCCTCCTTACAGAGCCCCGCAGCTCACTCATGTCCCAGTGCTGAATGCTAGGACCCTGAGTTGCTCACCCCACGTAGAGTCATTTAACTTTCACTCTGCAGGCTCCTACGTGGCTCAGAGTCTTCCCCTTGGTACCATTTTTAACACCACTTTGAGTTTTCGACAGGTTCTATCCTCTTGTGAGCCCCGTCTGGGTCCCTTTGGTTAGGAAGCCTCAGCCTGCTACTTACGAGAACGTGCCTGGACATTGGTCACTGCATGGTCTTCCGGCTTCCAAGGATCAAGGCCCTCAAATTCTCATGGTTCTTCATAATAATTAACATGACATTAATGTTATAGATAAGGCCAGTGAGACTAAAGAAGGGTAAATAGTTTGTCTAAAGGTAATCAACTAGGGAACAAGCAAAATGCAGAGTCAGGATGGAAGTCTGGTGTCCTGGCCACAGATCCTGTGTCCTGCCCGTGGTGCTTTTCAGCGCTGTGGTATGCACTTACATTTCCCACTTCTGTGTTCAACCCACAGCCTGGACAGTCTTCCCGTACAATTTCAGGAGCCTCAGTGCAAAGTGTGTGACTGAACTTTGACAAATCCCTCAACCCACTCTTGGCCCATTCTGTGTTCTGCTCTACTCTGGTGTGAGGTTTTCTTCCTCCTACTCGGCCATCCTGAAGCATTCTTGGATAAGTGCTGGGAAGTCTGTTGTTTTTTTGTTTGTTTTGTTTTGTTTTCCCATTCTGCACACCCATTCTTCTTATTGCTAGCTCTTCCTACTATTTCCATGGTATAAAAACTACTGATTCTGAGACTTCACTACTTTCACTGGAGAGAACACTCCACTATAGAAAAAGTTTCATAACTAATTTATTATATTTTCAAACTGCCTGCTATTTAAATTATAAATTGCTTTACATTAGCTTTCATTTATTAAAATGTGCTGTAAAAAAGTTAGAAAATGTGGAGGGAGCCCAGTTAATATACTTTGGCACCAACACTCAGGAAAGGTTATGCCTCCTTGGCTGAACAGATGCTTAAATCATTTCAAGGCTTATTTTAAAGTTCAAAAATGAAATTATTACTGCACAGAGATATCAACATAGTGCTTAGATAAAGGGTACATATGATAGGAAAGCAATAAGTGATACTTTGTATGAACAAATACCTTTTTATGGACTATTACCAATTCTATGCTTGAACTGGTAGTGATTCACATTATCTTCTAAATGAAGCATTGTTAAGAAGCACTGGACTGTAAAATTATGTATTACATTACCACCAGAATAAAGTGATAAAAGAGCTGAACTATTGTCAAGTGATAGCTAGAGAGATACTGCAGAGTCAATGAGTTCGGTGCATACCATGGGTAGTGAATGGGGAGAGAGAGCTCTGTCTTTTCTGAATATTGAATGAAAAACGGAAAAAGGATTACTATCTCAGTTGGGCCCAAATCATCCGTGACCAGAAATCAAGATGGAAGAAGGTGTAGTTTTCAAGGTCTCTCTTGCGATGAACAGGGATACACTTAAAGCTTACTGAACCCGAAGACCAGCCTGGTGGGGGTTGGAGTGTGGGGGGGCATGAACTAAATGGGATCCTAATACCCCAGCAGGCTGGGTAGTGTCCTGAGAAGTCCTCCAGGTTATGAGGGATCCCCTCTGATAGCCAGGCACCGAGGCAGACACCAGTAATCAGCCAGTCCCTGTAGGAGGAGCATGGACAAGGTGGCATTTGGAGTACTCGATCCTCAGGACTCAGGAAGTAGGGGAACACCAGCATCCTGGATGCACTAGTGATTTTGGATTGCTCTTGCTTGGTGGTAATGGGGCTTCTAAGTTTTCAGTCTTTTTTCAAGAACAGGCCAGATGGAGTGATTAGATCCCAGAACCTCTTTGTTTACTAGAGCCTAGACCCTTTCTGCAGTCAGGAGTCAGGCGTCCTGCTAGCTTTCCTTCATCATCCCTGCGCCCTAAGTCTTAGCTCTGCGAGAAGCTAACTTAACCTCGTTATGATGGACTGGTTTTGCTGCTTCTTTTTCTTTTTTGAGCATGGAGCTGCCTACTCCACCATTTTGCTAATATGCTCACTTTTTCTTTGCTTGCCCATTCAAGTCAATGGATTAAAAATAACCTATACTTGCAATAAGTCCTTTGTTGATATCGTGAGAGTATAAAAATACATTTTGAGGGGCATAATAAAGCCCAAAATATAAACTACTCTGTAAAACGAAATAGCTGATAAATATCAGTGTACAGTTTCCATTTATCGATGTTCCTGGAAGATTGACTTGATTGAAGAAAAAAGCACTTAAACATCTATTACTTAACTAAAGGAAAAGTGGAAAGAAACCGTATTTGTAAAAATTAGATTCTATCATGGCTATACATGCTTGATCAAAAGCTATATCTACGGCCAAAAGGGTGTTCAAAAAATCCCTATGTTTGATTTTAATGAATTAAAAAAAACTCAACATAACCATCTTCTAATTGTACTTTTGAGCAGATAGTGTTATTTGTCTGATGGATTTTTACTTCCCTCTCTCTAGCAGAACCTTGATTTTATTTAGTTAACATGGGCCCTTGGGTTTCACAGGCTTGAAGTGCTCAGCCCTGGAGAGTAAACAATACCAGTTGTCACCCAGTGATGGTAAGGCCTTATCTCCTCACTGTAATCAGTTTGGGTGAGTATTACTGTTATCTTGATCACACCAAATGTTCCTCTTAATACCAAATATTACTACATGATTTGTAATAGGCTTATACTTCAAGCTCACACCTACTCTGAGTATAGAGCTTTACCATGGTTCATAAAATCTGAAAGATCTGACTTTTGATTTGAAACTATTTTCTCAGATAACTGTGGTAAAATATTCTGGGTCTTCAAATGTTAACTTTTTCATTTTCTGTATCCTTTGTCTCTGTTTCTTCTTCTTCTTTTTTAAATATACATTTTGCATTTGTTTTAATACTAGATATTCAACAAGTAAAATACATTGACCCTGGCTAGCTGCCTTTAAACAAAAAAAATCACAAGTTTTTGCTTTTTGGAGGAATTAATACAATTCACCATTTCAAAATACCCTTCCCTCCACTGTATTGGCACTATTAAATTATTTTTTTAGATTGGATCGAGTTCAGTAGGTGATCTCAATTACAAGAAGAGTTTTTATATTACTTATTAAAGAAACAAGTATATGCACATACATGTTAAATCAGTATCCATATACGCTATAGCAGTAAACCAGTCCCAACCCACGACACTGATCTGACACCTCATGCAGTCTCATAATGTCAGACTCTTTAAAACCGTCTTATTTACCTAATGAAGGAAATATCTAGAGAATGGAACTGAGCACAGAGAATTAATAAGTAGCTGAAGGTAGAGGCAGGGTTTGAGGAAGTCAGTCTAGATTCAGAATCCATTCTTTTAACCACGAAATTAGACTTCCTGAGAAAACCACCTCTGCTCCACAAGCAGCAGAGTGGAGCGTGATAAAGATGCATTTTCAGCAGGCTATTTTCCATATTTCCAATTCCAAGATAACATGTCTGCCTTTTCAGGTGAAGGGCTGGTGAGTCTACTACTTGGGGACTGTTTGTGAAGTGAGACTTCAGGACATGAAGAAGTCCTTGAAGCCTGTGCTTTTGCTTATCACTACCAAAGAGAGAACGGCAGAGCAATGCCAAACAGTGCTGCAGAGAGGAGCATAAGAAACTTGGAAATTGTGTTTCTAGGGCTGAAAATAGAGTCTGTGGGTCTTCAGTAGGAACTGCCGTTCATTCTGCCTTCACTTGTAGGCAGGCACTTTCAGGATAAAGTCCCACATCTCCGGGTGATTTCACACTCTAGGAGCTGGCTCAGGGTAGGCTGACTGCAGCTATGGAAAGGAGTTTTCTTTGACATGCTCAGAGTTATTTTTCTTTAGAGCTGAAGATGCCTCTTTCTTTCTGGTTATAAATGTTGACCGACCTCATGAACAACTCTAAAGAGGGGAAATTACAACTTCTCTTCTCCTTAAGACATTTGTATTATTAGCTAAAATTGATTTATTTGCTTTTTAAACAGAGTGTCCTAGAATTGCAATTAGCTCATTATTCACCTGAATTTAAAATGTATGACAAACTAAGCTCTATGTTGAAAAGTGACATTTTGAAGCATCAGTTATCTGGACACAAATGTGAGGTGGGTTTATTCAGATTTCCTGCTCTCAGCTGACTTGATGCTTCAATAAAGCAACTGTCGGAACATGACCATGTTAAATCAATTCTCTGGCGTACGAAGGCCAAGACATATCATTTTTTTGTTTTGTTTTGTTCTTGCTATAAAGTATGTATGCTCACCAGAGAGACACAGAGAGAGAGAGAGAGAAGGAAAGAGAGAAATTACCCCCCCCCCCCCCAGGGAGGATGGCCACATTGTAATTCCTTTTCTTCCTGTTTCCTCTCAGGATTTGGGGCACACATGCACAAACTGGGTGTGGGTTCAAACTGTTCCGCTTGCCATGTGGGATCCAGGGCCTTAACCTCCACCCGCTGCGGAAGGCCAAAACATGTCATTCACATTGCTACCGAGGGGTCAGATCTCTGACTTTTCTTTTCTTTCTTTTTTTTTTTTTTGGAGAGGTTTTCGCTATAGGGTGTGTGCGCTCTCCAGACAGAGAGAGACAGAGAGATAGAAAGCGAGAAATCACCCCCCAGTGGGGATGGCCACGCCGCAATCCCTTCTCCTCCATTCTCCTCTCAGGATCTTGGGCACTCAGGCACACGCGCCCGGCGTGAGTTTAAGCCACCAGGTCTGGGACTCGAACCGCAATTGACTACATGGGAGTCCAGTGACATAGCCATTACGCCAACTGCTGGTCCCCAGATCTCTGACTTTTCAATATCAGGAACATGTGTATGGACTGGAGATTGTGCAAGTGTGGTATAAAAGAAATCTTCTATCCATCTCATTATTTAGCAAGTAATGGAAATCAACTACATCGATTATGAAAAAGAGAAAAACAGTAACAAGTATAACCTTGAGATGAAGATATGAATTGGAGCCAGTGCTTCATGTGTTTTCCATTATTAGTTGCTTTCTGTGATCTAGAAGCCTCAGAACTTCAGTATATTCCATTCAATACATAAGTTATTAGAAAACGCCATTTAAAAACCAAGAGAAATTGAAGTAGTATAAATAAAGACATATTGTAGATATAAAAGTGCTCAACATCTTTATTCAGTCATTTAACATGTTAATTTCTTTAAAAAATATTCTCTAGTAAAATTCTAAAAAATTATTTATTTATTTATTTATTCCCTAAGAAAGAGAAAGGGAGACACCACCAATAAAATCTGCGTGCTGCGATCCATTCCCAGCTAAGCCAACTCAGGTCTCGCGCACGTGGCCACACCAGGCGTGTACAGGAGACCTGAGACACAGCCCTGGGACCTTCCCACGGGGGGGTTCCGCATCACCCAGTGTGAGTTTACCACTGCGCCACCATCCGGCCCTGGACAGTATTCTTAATCTCTTAAATATTCATTAAATTGCTTTAAATTGAACAGGATAATAAAGTTATTTTGTGACAGTGATTTCATGAATGTGAATGAAAAACGACTCATTATAAAGTGCATGTGACGCCAGCGTCTTCAGAGTGCGAGCAGGTTCTCACGCCCCACTCTTTGATTTTACACTCTTCGATGGAAGATTCTCTCCCAAAGCAAAATACATCTTGCAGCCAGATGGGGCCGGTACCTGCAATAATCAGAAACAACAACATCAGCAAGTGGAAGTTAGTGCTTGTGTTGGAGTGGGTCAAAGTCATTTATTCATTCATTCATTAAGCCAAAAAGTGCTGAGCATTATCTGCACACAACTTCTACGTCCTCCATTAGGATTCAAAACTGAGTCCCCTGCTTCGGCAGCCTTTGTACTTGGTCACCACGTAAATGGCTAAAACACGAAGTAATGAGAGCTATGGCGAAGGCGCAAACACATTCTATGAAAGCACAGATGAAAAATTGGTTTTATTTTAAGGATTTAACAAATCAGCTTTATTAATCTAAAAAAAAAAAAAGAAGAAGAGAAATAAGCTTTAATAATAACCGATGTAGGTAACAACCAGAGGACTGGGTGTACCTGTACATCGGAGGCTCTTGAGTGTCCCTGGAATGTAAGATCCACTGTAGGAAAGAGGCCTCCACAGCAGATCTTTATCCCCATCTTAACTTCCAGTGTATTTCAATTTTGTTTTTTATTCTTTTTCTGAGAGAGATTTTTGCTATAGAGTGCATGTGCTTGCCAGAGACAAAGAGAAAGACAGTGAGAAATTTCTCCCCAAGGACATGGCCATGATGCCATCTCTTCTCCTCCATTCTCCTCTCAGGATTTGGGGCACACACATATATATGCCTGGCATGAGCATTTGTTTGTTTTTAAAAATTGTTCATTTAGTTTAATTTTTTTATTTTTTAATTTGACCAGAGAAACAGAGAGAGAAAGTGAGAAAGCAGGCTACTAGGTCCAGGACTCAAACCATAGTTGGCCATGTGGGAGTCCAACGCCTTAACCTCCATGCCACCTGCTGGCCCCACTTGGCATGAGTTTTAAGCTGCTGGACCTGGGACTTCAACAGCAATCAACTCTATGGAAGTCCAGTGATGTAACCATTACGCCATCTACTGGTGCCAGTGTATTTCAATTTTCATGTGCCTAGTTGATCAAATACATTATTTAGTTTTCATTCAACTAGCAGTAACCCAATCAGTCGAGGGCTTGCTGTCTTTATGGGAGGTTGGAGAATATTATTAACTTCAGCACAAGGAAACAAGAAAATAACAGGGCTGACACTTAGACTCTTTATTTGCACTCTTCCTTTGACAAGTAAGAAAAACAATGACATCAGCAATAGGACACTGAGCACATATTTAACTAGCTACGAAAACAAACTGAAGTGCCACTTTCCAGGTAAGGATGCCATTTTATCAATGAAGAAGAAAATGACTGTTTGGAAAGAGACTCATCTGCGAAGCTGTTTTTGAGAATAGGTGTTTGGAAAGGTTTTACTAATTTCCTCTGATGGCTTTGTCAGCCCATAGCTATCACAGTTCTTACCTGTACACTTCAGACATTTGAAAACAGAACCTTAGGAAAACCTCTAAGTACATGGTTTCACCAGGTTTTGTTAAAATATAATTGCACACCTAATGAATTTTTATAAAATGTTTCATGCTATCAAAAAACCCTATGATTTAGCAGCGAAGTTTTATTTACTGGTGGATGGTAAATAAGTATCTTCATACTGTAAGCGTAATTAGTGCCTTTGCTTCTGTCTGGATGGGTATGAGGTTGAAAGTTTCTCCTTCAGTCACAGCAGCTATAAAGAACATCTGTAGGGCCCAGTCACTGTTGAGCAGCAGTAATTCAAGAGTCTTGCAAGGCTGGCAACCATACAGCCCCCAAAAGGTACAGGTCCCCAGGTCAGCTCGAAAACATGCTGGGTGCAAAGGCAGGTGCCCAGGGTCCTGAGGAACCAGAGAGTCGGAAGAAAGGAATGGCGGGGTGATGGGGCCCCGTCAGGGCTGCCTCTCTTTCTCTTTCACATGAGCACACGTGCACTATCATTTAAAAGGTACATATTTGGAAATATCTTCAACTTAGAAACAGACCACTATGTAGCTATACATTCAGTGTGAAATGAAGACTTGCTTTTCAAAGAGGCATGTTTAATGACATGACTCACAGATTTTTCAAATATTCTGAGAGCTTAATAAATGAAATATAACAATTGGTGCATGGTTAATAGTGTGCCTAATTGTAATGAATACATGAGTGGGACCTGGAGCTGGAATAGTGCTGGACTCCCACATGGCTGACCATGGTTCAAGTCCTGGACCAAGTGGCTTGAAACTCACACCAGGCACATATATGTGCATGTCCAAAATCACAAGAGGAAAATGAAGGAGAAGAGTTTGTGGCATGGTCCTCTCCCCTGGGGAGCGATTTCTCACTTTCTCTCTCTCTCTGTCTCTCTCTGTCTCCAGCAAGTGCATGTACTCTATAGCAAAAATCACCCTAAACATACACACACACACACAAAACAAACAAACATAAACCCAAAGAATATAAGAATGTGCATACATAAATAAATAAATTTGCAACTACTGATGATTTTGGTGGGTAACATAAGAGCCCATCTCAAAAAATGGATAGAAGCTTTCTGTGTGTACAAAAAGGGATTCCATATAGTAGGGGCAGCATGAAAAAGCTTGATGTATGAGAACGGTTGCCAGCACTCTGGCACCAAGAACACAACAAATATTAAGGAGAGAAGAAAGAGTCATTGAGAAGATTAAATTAAAAAGTGAGGCCCGTGGTAAAGAAAGCTAGATCCACATGGCCAACCCTGGTTTTGAGTCCCACCTTGGCTTGAAAAACGTTCCAGGTGACTGTGGGTGTGTGCCCCAAAGCCCAATACTATGAAGCAATAGAGAAGAGATTGCAGCGTGGCCTTTCCCTACGCGCAGAGGGGGGAGGTTTGCTTTCTTCCTTTCCCTTTCTCTCTTGCATGGTGAACACACACACCATCTGACAATTATAACATAAATAAATAAATAGTTAGAAACCGAGGTCATGTTCTAAAATTCTTGAATTTTATATTGTCAGTCACCAAAATAAATGCTGAAAGATCTTCATTTTAGAATTGTACGTTTGACAGTAGCTGGGAAGTTGTATTCAAAAGCAAGACATAGGTCAAAGGGCAGTTAATAGGATGTCTATATAAACATTTTCTTTGAAGACTCATTTTATTAAAAGAATTATATATTTATTTATTATTGTTATTATTTTTAAATGTCCTCAGCAGAGAGAGAAAGAGAGATAAAGAGAGTGAGAAGGTAAGCTGTCAGTTCCAGGACTTGAACTGTAGTCAACCAAGTGGAAGTCTAGCACCTTAACCATCACACCACCTGCTGGCCCTTAAGACTCATGTTTTTATTTGGTCTTATAATTTAAAAAGAATTTTTTATACATGAATTAGTATATTCACTATTTTGAATAATTTATATCTCCACCAAAAAGATCCAAACATGAGACAAAATTATATTTTGGTTTACATCAGCAAGGCAATTATTAAAATTATATTTTTTATTTATCATAATAGGAATTAAATTATTGTAATTCAAACAATGTTTCTGGTCCAAAAACAGCAGAGGTTTTTCTAAGCTGGTCAATGATAAAGGTACTAAAAGAAAGCTGGAGAGAGCAAGCAGTTTTTGAATATTTATAACAGTATTTATATCTATTATTTATTCAGACTTGAAATTTTTAAAAATTACTTTACTTAGCTTTTATTTATTTATTTTTAAAATTTGACCAGACATACACAGAGTGAGAGAGAGAGAGTTAGAGAGAGAAAATGAGAAAGCAAGCTGCCGGGTCTGGGACTCAAACTGCAGTTGGCCCTGTGAGAATCCAGTGCCCTTAAACACCATGCCACCTGCCGGTCCCTGACTTGAAATTTTAACGCAGACAGAAAGAAACAGAAGAAGAAAATGTGATCTCGACATCAAGACACCTGGCCGGGAACACTGCTGGGCTCCTATGCCTCTCTCTGTGGTAAGCCACGGTCCCTTTCTCCTTGGTGAGTGTCTACAGCGTGGCCATGCTCGTGCGTGTGTGTTTCCTCCTAGAATATAATGCCTATACACATTTTCCAAACGCCTCCCAGGACTCCTCATAAACAGAGGCAAATAATTACACAAATCGTACAACTACTCTCATGTTGATGTGGGAGGAAGACAAAGCAGTGGGACATTTATATATTCTATTTATTATGTTTATGAACATCTATAAATGTATTAACAGAAGAGAAGCTAAGGTGACAGTCATGGCTTTGTCATCATGTTGGGAGCATGAGAACGGTGAGGCTGCCCAGCCCCTGTGTCCAGGCCGCCGTGATGCTGTATGCATGTATGTATTCATTTTTGGTAAATCTACTAGATTCCTATCTGAGCACTGCAGAATTTTTCCATTCCAGGAAAGGAGAGTTGTGAGAGATAATCATGGCAGCACCAGGAGGGCCATCTCAACTGAACAGCACAGGAAAGAAATGATTCAGTCAATTAATGTGTTGGCATTGAACATATGTTTTAAGAAACCACAAGAAAGGAATTCATGCATGTTAGAATACCAATGCTGTGATAATAATAATAATGAACATTTAAGTCTACTTGGTTAAGAATTTACTGTGGCAGGAAACACTCAGCGTACTTTTGATCTATTATCTCATTGAATCTTCAAATAACCTTGAAAAAGTAATTGCTGTCATTGTTCTGTTTCACTGTTGAGGAGACTGAAAATCAGAGAGAATTAGAAATTTACCCTAAGTATGCCTATCCTGAGCCAGTGCCTTTAGTCAATAATTTACTGCAATCCTCTGCATTATTACGTTTAGTCACTCAGCAAATCTGTTCAGAGTGTCTCCATGGATGAGCAAAACCAAAATCCATATATGTTTGCAGTGACCCCTTACATTCTAGATGGATGAAACGCCCGAGGTCCCCTGCAATTAGTGACAGCATTGATACTTAGATCTAGAATCTCCGATTCTCATTCCAGTTATTTTTTCCACTGGGGACACGGATGTGACACATACACATTAGGAAAAGATCGCCAAAAAGGCCATGGAACATACATATGATTAAAAAAAAAAAAACTATACATGATTTTAAAATAGTTTCACATTAGAATAAAGTCATGCTTTAATGTCATGTTTCCACCACCTTTTTGAAGTTCCCGCATATTGTGGCACTCAGTAAATTTATTTTTTGTTTGGTGAAAAAGATTCAGATACATCAAACATGTGTTGAATGCTTGTGCATTCACATGGAAAGTCTTTCCACTTATTCTAAATTACCTTCTTATAATAACCTTGTAAAATAATGACAATTATCTCCACTTTATAGATAAATAAACTGAGCCTCAGAAAGGGTGTGTAACTTTTTCTAAACAACAGATAACAAAGCCAAGCAGCAGAGAAGGATGGCACTTAGAACTGGTAATACTCCCTGGATACATAAAAGCCCAATAGAGTTATAGAAATCATTTCCAAACATTTGTTGTTTTCTTTTTATATTAATATATTCAAGATTACTGAGCCTAAGGGAAAAATGTATTTAATACATACTTCCCATCTCATCCCAAATTGTTTTCTGCATTAAAAAATTAATGAAAAGGTAACATAGAATTCACAAAATTTTATCTTCATGTAAAACCAATAGATAAAAAGCAAATTTGTTTTTCTTTCTTTCGATAATAACTGTTACTCAAGGATTTTTGTTGTTGGCTGCTGTCGACTATTTTTTTTTTTCTTTTAGTCTGAACTATTCTTCTACTCAGTGGAAACTTAGGCAAAATTGACATGGTATTTTAAAAGTCATTTTAAAAGTCAATTTATTTATTTACTGCATGAAAGAAAGAGAGAGCTAGAGAGCGAGAGAGCGAGAGAGAGAGAGACACCCTCACCGAGTTTCTGCCCTAATTCTCCACCCTAACCCCCGCCCCTTTACCAGCCAGCCCGGATCACAGGCACACAGCATGTGTCAGTCAGCCCAGGAACTCAATGCCATTCTTCCACGTGGCTTCAGCATTGCAGACCACTGTGCAACAACTGTGCACCACAGCTGGTCTGCCATATGTATTTTAGATACGTATTTATTCTTTAATCAATCCTTTCTCTTTTTCTCTCATCTATCTGCCTGTGAGTCTACACATCTATAATTTTCTTCACAATTTTAGGACTGTAGGGAGAACGAATTAACTCATTTTGTGCTTCTAAGAGCAGGCAACGGGCTGGACCCATAATCTTGTGGTTGAAGGAACCAGATTTCACATGACCAACTATAGTTTGAATCCTGGCCCTGGTGACTTAAAAATCACACTGTGTGTGTGTGTGTGTGTGTGTGTGCGTATGTGTGTGTGTGCGCGCATGCCTCAAAAAACTGATGAAAATGTAGAAACAGGAGAAAAGATTGTTGCATGCCCACACCCCATTGGGGGTGGGAGTGCTAGCTTTCTTCTCCATGCCTTTCTCTCTCTCTCTCTCTCTCTCTCTCTCTCTCTCTCTCTCTCTCTCTCTCTCTCTCTCTCTCTCTCCCTCTCTCTCTTTCTGGCAGTGCACCCACCCCCTAACATTTTTTTTAGAAATAAAAACAAAGACCAGGCAACAATGTAAATATTGTCTAAGACTTCTGGAGTTTTATGAGTTTGGTTTGTAATCTTTGAGAGTATGTATACTTTACAGGTTATCTATTTCCTCTTAACTTCTTCCAAGAAAAGACAGTTATTGCCATTTCTTTAGGTGATTTGAGTATCGGTAATCTGATACTCATATTAGCACTAGTTTTATGGCAAAAAAGAAGGTAACCAGATTTCATACAGTAGACAGATACATAGTATGGTGATGAAATTTGAAATTAGTTAATGGCTAGCGTCTTAATGTATTTTAACCATATCTAGACATGGTCGGGCGATATGAATTTCTGTTACTTTTAATGGGTGGAAAGTGCTTTATAAACATCTTGTTGCTTGAGTAAGAGATTATGTCTTAGATCAAAGTTGAAAATCCCAGTGATAGAGAAGAAAGGGTAAGCAGAGACTGCAGTGGATCCCGGTATGTGGTTTTGGAGAAACTGCTTATTCTTCTTCAGTTGTACCACACACAGAATTCAAGGGATAGGACTGAAATAGCTTTAATATTTAACATTCTATGATTCTTTAAGAAAAATTAACATTTTTCATTGCCAGAGGGCATACATGGTTAGGAGAGAGAAAGAGAGAAACACCGCCCCCCAATGGGGACATGGTCACCCCACAATCTCCTTTCTTCCATTTTCCAATATGGATTTGGGGCATGCACACATGCCCAGTGTGTTCTCAAGTGACCAGAGCCAAGATTTGAACAGTTGTTGGTCATATTGGATCCAGTTCCCTGGCACAGGGTTTAATTGGTTGTGTTACAGGGTCTGCTAAGATTCTGAAAGAGCAAGCTCTTTAGAAGTGAAGTTCTTGAGGATGAAGAATTTAGAAGGACATTCTGTCTAGTGGTGGGAGTGTGATAATGAGAGCCAGGTTAAGGCATGAATCTTGATGCACACATAGTCCCACAACCACTGCCAAAATAGTTATGCAAATGTGGGCCAGCTTTGTGATCTCTTTGTGATCTCCGTTAACCTTACTTGCTTCTCTATGAAAAACTGGAGCTCTTATATCTATTTCACATAGGTGCCATGGCTCTAAGTGAGATCACAATAAGCAATAGTATGCCATACTTAGTGTTGTCTCTGTTGCAGTCAAGTTACAGAACAGCTATGCTCTGAACTCTACAGGCTCTTCATTCCCTTCTATAATACCCAACATCCATTGATGTCTCTAAACCTGTAATACCCAGGGAGGGCTTGGTAAAAATTGAGTTCTGGTCCAGCCATGGTGGATCAGGTAGTCGGGTGCCACTGGGAGATACCAGTTTCTTAGGGAAAGGCCTGGGTGTGGATGTGGGTTGACCTGAGCTCATTGAGTGCACCCGCAAACCCATAATCCTGGCTTACTGAGAGGCTGGGAGAATTACAATGTGAGGCCTTGTCCAGGGTACCTCTCTACTGCCCTATTTTTTTGTTCGAGAAATCAATAAACCAAATTTGAGTTCTGTTATATTGATTTATTTTATTTACCTTTCAGATTATGTTACTTCATTTGCAAAAGGAAAATTTGGAGGTGTAGAGTTATATTTTTAAATTGCAAATTAACATTTTATAATGGCATAGATTTATGGGCATGGGTTGATCTAATAAGTTACAAGTACAATGTAAAATAATTAAACTTGTTAAATGTATTCATCATCTCAAATATGTAACCTTCTTATTGTGAACACACTGAAATTTACCTTCAGCAATTTTGAAATATATAGTAGAGTTGTATTTTTTGACTGCCTCTGTTTATTATTGCATTTTTTTTTTTTTGAGAGAGATTTTTGCTAAAGGGTGCATGTACTTGCTAGAAAGACAGAGAGAGACAGAAAGTGAGAAATTACCCCCCGGGGGGATGGCCACGTCACAATCCCTTCTCCTCCATTCTCCTCTCGGGATCTTGGGCACGCACACTCACGTGCCTGGTGAGAGTTTAAGTCACCCGATCCAGGACTTGAATCATGGTCAACTATATAGGAGTCCAGTGACATAGCCATCACGTCAACTGCTGGTCCCAATTGTTGCATTTTTTGAAAATTTCACTTAGAAAAATTATTATTGTCTGAAAGTGTAGTAGTCAGCTAAGAATAATTAAAAGACAGCATTTTCATTTAGAATTTTGTTTTCATTTTCTAGTTTGGAGCTTCAGTACTGTGGACTTAGGAGAAGGTGAAGTAACTATTCTAGGGCCAGCTTTTAGTTTTCCCGTCAGTATCCAAGCAGCTCAGACACACCTAGAATGGAGATAGTGGCAGGGTCCCTAGAACTCATCCACATTTGCTCTGGGAGACCTCTGGGACCAGAGGCGGGGAGCCTGTGTAGGACAGAAGGGACTGGCTCTCCTTCCCAGCCTCATGCGATGACAAGCACCGGAAGCCTCTCAGTGCCTCCTGCATTTCTCTTGTTTGGTCTATTCAGAAAAAAGAAAGAACATTCCACTTCACGCAAAACGTGCGTCTAAGTGAAAGAACCTACTTCAAGGAGTGTGCTTTAAGCTTCATTCCCGTAAATCATTTTGCTGGCAGCTACAAAATGAATTGTTCTTTAAAGCTAACATGGATTATCTCTGGTAAGCCAGGTTTGCTATTTTAAAATCAGGGAAAAAAAATAAAAAGTGGGGAGACTTTGTCTAGAAAATTATATTCTTTCTATAATGGGGAAATTATACAAAAGGGATTAATTTAATTTTTTTCCTTTGGTTTCAACTTTGGTAATCATGTACAATATACTATTAATTGGATTCTTCTTACTTCCTTAAATAATTAAAACCTGAATGCACGCTTCTCTTTCACTGCCCTCCCTACCCACTCAGATGTCTAAGCTTTTGTCCTGTCTCTATTTGCATTCCGAATTGTTTTCAAGTGAAAATATAAATTTAAGGTGGACAAGTGGACAAATAAAGAGGATTTTTTTTTTTTTGACAGGCTTTTGCGATAGGGTGCGTGTGCTCACCAGACAGACAGAGAGAAACAGAGAGACAGAAAGCGAGAAATCACCCCCCAGGGGGGATGGCCATGCCACAATCCCTTCTCCTCCATTCTCCTCTCGGGATATTGGGCATGCATGCACAGGTGCCCGGCGTGAGTTTTAAGTCACCGGGTCCGGGACTTGAACCGTGGTCGACTACATGAGAGTCCAGCGGCATAGACATTACGCTAACTGCTGGTCCCATAAAGAGGATTTTAAACAGTTTTCCATAAAAAAATGTTTGCCTATCTAATCCCAAATCAGGTCACAATGTAAGCTTGTCTCTTAAAATACAGTGTCCAGTGAAGCGGATCATGAAATTTATTTTTCCAAAGGTTTCTCTTTAGAACAAATATTCTCAGTTCTATTATTTTATTCTTCCAGTTCATCTTACTTTATTATTTTAAAATTCTGATAATTACCTTCAGTGGTTTAGTAGTGAACTCTCAGCAAAGAGCTGAAATGAGAGCTGTCAGCAGAAGGTAGTCAGGAGGCTATTAGAACGGTTCCTACACAAGATACTTCCCCAGGCACATCTTTGTATGATGGAGAATCACTTTTAACTCTTTGACCCTTGAAACATCAGCGATGTCAGTGTAGAATAGAGTCCTGATCAGACGCTCCTGTCTTTCAAAGAGAATGGCAAATAAGCTTGGAACTCTACGGCTCATGTTGCTACTAGCAGTTGTCTCCTTCAGCACCGAGCGGCACTGTGAGTCGGGCTGGGAGTGGGTGTTTGCCATATGTTAACTCACTTAAGGTTCAAAACAAGTCTGCTGGGTTGGTTATTATTCTCATTTTATTGGAGAGGGAGTTGAAACTCTGAGACATAAGGACCAGGGCTAAGGTTTCCAACTAGTATCTTCTCAGCTACAAAACTCGTAGTCTTCCCAATTCGCTTCACAAGGTACTTGAAAATGTGAAAGAAAAACTAAAATCCTAACAGCTTTAGTTTAAAACTCTGGGACAATATATGGAATTACCAACTATTGTAAACACACAACCTCATTAAAAATAGACATCAGTAAATGTAAATAAGGAATTATAAAATAAAAGAAAGAAGCAAAATGAAGAAGAAGACATCAGTGGTGCAAGAGTACAATGCAATGCTCTGTGAGGCCGTCTCAGTGGGAAGGCTCCAGGAGGGAGTCTAGACATCTTCGTGAGTGTGCTGGGCATGCATATGCCTATAACGTGGGGCTGGCCAGCCGTCGGGAGTACATCGTAGTATCAAGACCCTCTGGAGGTGCTGCCTGTCTCTCTCTCTGTCTCTCTTGCTCATGGGAGAAATCAATACTAAACCTTAGGATTATTTAAGAAATTTCGTGAATCAATAAAATGTGTGTGGGGGGGAAGGAATGGAAAACAACTGTGGACACCTGAGATAGTATGGGAAGAGGGGGGAAATGGCAGAGGGTGGGAAATAGGGAGAAAATATATATACATATGAAACTAGGAATGGAAAATTCCTGATGATAACATGTATGATTAAACCACTATGCAGTATATTCTGTTCTGGATGGGAAATCACATGCTGTGACAATGCTCAGTGAATGAGTGTAAATTAATTAATAATAAAGAAAAACATACATGTAGTTAAACAACAAACACACTAGAGAAGTAGTTAGATCAAGAAAGCCTGAGAGATTTGTTCCCATAGAATCAAGGAAATAATTTCACATAAGACTGTACTGTATTGTTTCATTCCTTATTTAAATAGAAAACATTTTCTTGGCATACTTATTTCCTTTTTTTCTTGCCAGTGCTTTAGGCCAGAAATCCTTCGAGATACAAGTAAAAATGGATGAAAGCTTGAGGGAATCATATTTTACTTGTAAGATTAGGCTTTAAAGTTGATGCAATTTTAGGACAATGGTCTCCAGTTGTGTGGGTTTCGCTTACGTTGGGGACTCCAGTGGAAAAACATCTCTGCAGCCCATGGCAGGGCTTATGCTCAAGGAATAAACAAAGCCAGTATACAAGGTCCTGTTCACTTTCACACCACAGGTCCTATCGGCCAAGGCTTATTGATTTCCTTTGAATTAAAATACATATTCTACTATTGTGGCTCTGAATTTGATTTTCTCTTTGTAATAGATTAAAACTTTACTTCAAGACATATGAGGTTAATGAGCTATCCCACTGGATTTATTTCTTAAAAAAAATAAAGGCTAAATGCAGAGCTGTCAGTGTAATGGATTATGTAAGCTACAGCAGCACTCATCTTGATTGAGAGTACTTTAGCATATTTTTCTTTTTTGCAATGAGCTAGTCTGCATCGATTGCATTATCTCAACAACTGAGAACTATTTATTTCCTCTTTTCCACAAAGGCAAATCCTGAGACTCTGCATCATTCACACATTTTCTTTCTTTCTTTTTTATTTTAAAAATTTTTTGAGAGAGATTTTTGCTATAGGGTGCATGTGCTCACTGGAGAGAGAGCTGTTGAAACAGAAAGCAACAAATCACCCCCTGGGAAGGTGGCCACACCACAACCCCTTCTCTTCAATTTTCCTATTGGGATTCTGGGCACACAAGGCACATTCACCTGGTATGGATTTTTAAGCAGCCAGGTCTTGGATTAGAACCACAGTTGACTACGTGGGAGTTCAGCAACATAACCATTACTCCCATCTGCTGGTCCTTACACATTGTATTTCTAAAACTGAAGAACATTTAGCCATTTCATTGGTGAGCAAGTCCATATATGAGAATTGTATATATTTTTATTATAACTGCAGCTGTCCACTTCATTGATGCTAAGAGTCATCTGAAGTGTTTTATATAATGCTATATTTAAAATCAATAGCCTTTCCTTACGTGGACTGTAGTTGCCATAGACAGTTATAGGCAGTCTCTCCCCATTCAACCTCATGGAAAGTCAAACTGGCAACTTAGACTTGCTGACTGCATCGTTTGATTCTCTAGACCAAGAGTTGGGGGGTGTATTTTTACATTTTTCTCTCTCTAAAAAAGAAAAAAAATAACCTAGCTTATTGCCATTGAAAAGAGTTTCCTAGAGGAAGTAAATTGAACAGGTGCAAGAATGATGTAAGCCTACACTTTTCAACATGGGAAAAAAAAAAGTTCTGAAGATGTAGTAAGGATAGTTTAAAAATGCCAGAGATCTATTTGGTTGCAGTAAGTTATAAATATTTTTATTTTGCTTGTTTCTTTTATCAGACCTTCAAAGCACATGTTAAAAATTGGTGGCCAGGTTGAATCTGGATATATAAATTCTGCATAGTATCATTCTACTGTTTTGGGGCTAATTTCTTCATTAAATTATCATTCTGATCTCTGAAGACATTAGAATCTGAGATTCCAGCTTAAATTTATCTTTAAATCTGATATGAAAATTCATTTTGGTAAAAAAAATAAAAAGGACATAATTGTGGCCTGTTATCAATACTATTCATATATTTAGCAAAATGACTTGCATACAGTTATTATTCAATAAATTATAGCCTAATATTACTTAATAATATCTTCTAGCATCTAAGAAGCCTATCTTATCTTTTTCTAGTTTTCCAATGTGATAGTTTGACATACTCCCCTATTTTTTTTCACTATAGATAAGATTATCTGGGTGTGCTGCTGTAATTTCTATAACCACCATAATTTTACATATAATTTCCTCTTCATTTTGCCAGCTGGCCTACACTTATCTAAAACAATGACACTTATGAAATCAAGAAGGCTAAATCTTATTTTTTTTGTCAACACCAACTTCATGGAAACCAATTATTTAATCAGATTTGTATAGTAGTATAAAAAGGTAGGAAAACTGACGAAAATTTGAGAATGTGTGTGCATGTGTGTGTGTCTACCTTCTCCTAATCTGCCATTCAGAATCAAAGCATTTATACATGTTTAATTGTCCATAAAGCCTGTTATAAGATACCAATGTAAAACAAATTGAGATAGTAATATTATTGGGTATGCGTTCAAATATTTTATGCCATGCAGATTCTCTCCCTAACCCTCTGAGTAGTTCATAGTGAACATGAAAACACACAAATGCATATACATCCAAAAATCAGTTAATGTTTCATCAACTTGAAATCGAAGCTAATGTGTCTCATCTTTTCTCTTATTTCCCGGCACGCCCTTTCAAAAAAGGTAAACCAGGGACCAGTAGTTGGTGTAATGGTTTTGTCACTGGACTCCCATGTGGTTGACCGCAGTTCAAGTCCAGACCTGGTGGCTTAAACTCACACTGGGTGTGTGTGCGTGCATGCCCAAGATCCCAAGAGAAGAAGGGATTGTGGGATGACCATTTTCCCTGGGGGGGTAATTTCTCACCTTCTGTCTCTCTATCTCTCTGTCTTTCTGGCAAGCACATGCGCTCTATAGCAAAAACTTCTTAAAAAAAAAAAAGGCAAAAAGCTAAACCAGAAGTAGTCAGTATAGAAAACTGAGGCAATCGCTTCTTTCTCTTCCATGGCTTTTCATTGTCCTTTGAGAATATAGGTTCTCTATCAGGGACAAATAATACCAAGAGTCTTCAGAAGGTTTGTGGGACATGTGTATTATGAAAAACTAGGCACGGATTTCAAAATTTGTTCACACCGAAGTAAATTCGCACATTAATTTCATTTTCCACGAACTTTCTGAAGTCTCCTAGTGTACCTCATCTCTGCAGACCGTCAGGCGAGCTAAGAGGAGACTGACTCTCTCTTCCGAGTCCCACATCAGAGAGTGTCGAAGTGAGTGCTTGGTGTCACTCAGAAGCTCACAGACCCGGGCCGAGGGAGCTAGCAGGAAGTGCCACGCTTCGTCAACACCTCACGCATTCCTACCTTTCTCCATCTACCTTCCTGTCACTCTGCTTCCTCTACATCAGTGTTGTCCAACCAACCAGTGGAGTCTAAATGCCAAGATCCTGAGAGGAGAGTGGAGCAGAAGGGATTGCAGCAAGGCCTTCCCCCGGGGTGATTTCTCGCTTCTGTCTCTCTGTCTCTCTCTCTGTCCAGCAAGTGCATGCGCTCTGTAGAAAACATCTCTCTCAAACAAACAAAACAAAATCTCAACTTGTCTCTGAGAAGATGTGATTTGTTTATCATCTCTCCTCCTTTTTGTTTCTACTTTCTACAGGCCATTTTGACAAAATCTTACACTGAATTCCTTCCTCCTGTCTTATGGCTCCTACCTGGTTCTATATCTTTAGAGAATGTCTATAATTCATTAAAAAAAAAAAGATAAGATAGCTCTTGTAAGCAACCTGAGGCGTTGTGAAAGTGGTTCACAATTCACTTGAGCCAGAAAATCCCACAAAATCATGCAAATCAAGAAGTTCAAATTTTGTTGTTCACTGTAAGGACATCTGAGAAACTGCCCAGGTTATCAAGGGTATGCATATATGAAATGTCACCAAGGAGCAGGAGGATGTCACTTTACAGAAGCAGTGTGTGCCATTGTCCTCAATAATGAAGGAGTGGGCAGTCGTGCAGGCCGACCGTGGGGCTGGACACAGGGTTGGCGGGTCCAAATATGTGCTGAATGTTCACAGCACATCCTAAGAAACGAAGAGTCGTGCTGTATTTGGGGGTTTAGAAGTAGATCCTCTGGTCCTTGAGCACGTTCAGGAAAACGAGGTACCCAGACAGAGCTTGTAGTCCAATTAACCCATAAATGAGCTCTCCTTGCCACATCGATAAGATCCTCACTGAAAGGGAACAAACTGTACCTACACTGGAAGAGGAGGCTTTGTAGAAGAAAGAGAGATTGCAGGAGAAACAAACAAACGAAAAACTCACAGCATTGGAAGAAACTCAGCATGAAATAAATGTCGTAGGTAAGTAAAAGAAAAAAGTTACCTTCTCCAAAATAGGCTCGGCTGTGCACACTTTGGACACCTTGGTACCCCAGACTCCTGCAGACGACCAGTCCGGTGCGTATTTCCCAGCGATCGTCACAAATCGTACCCCACCGGCCGCCGTGGAACACCTCCACTCTTCCCTGGTGAGGGCCTCTGCCACCCACCAGTCGAACGGTCTTAGATACAGATGCTGAAAAACAGAGGTTAATTATGCACGTATGTTTTATAATGCTTTTTTTAATCTTTTTAAAAATCATTTTAGGACATTTTTACTAATAGTTCAATATTGAAATAAATATTGAACTTTCTAGCACCACCTATTGGTACAGAGTTCAACTGTCAATATTTCATTTTAAAAACTGAAGAGCAAAAATTCATCCTATTTTTAACATTTCTGTAAGTTATATATACATATAAAATGTCAAAGATCATGTTTCAATGACTTTAAAAATTTGACAGCTATACATTTATTAATGTTATACAGATTTCTTAAATTATTTAGAAAAATGTACAACAAAGCTATTATTATTATTTTGAGAGATTTTCCTATAGGGCACGTGCACTCTCCAGAGACAGAGACAGACAGACAGAAAGTGAGAAATCAACCCCCAGGAGGGATGACCACACTGCAACCCCTTCTCCTCCATTTTCCTCTTGATATTTTGGGCATGCACGCATATGCACCAGATATGAGTTTCAAAAGATGCTTGGTCTGGGACTTGACCCATGGCTGATCATGTGAGAGTCCAGTGCCTTACCCACTACACCACCTGCTGGCCCCACAAAGGTGTTATTTTATTGTCACACTAACACAGAAATTCGATACACTCTCTAGTGACTTACTTTCAGTGGTATAGACCAAGAAGTAGAAATTGCATAATGTCAGAAACAAAAATCTAGGTCTTCCTAGTAAGAGAAACGAGGTAACTACAGTGATGTCATCATTTAGAAAAGCTAGGATAGTCCTTGTTATGAAGACTTTAGATTTTGTCCCACATTTTCGTGTTTTTCTTCTGTTTGAAAAAGAATTAATGCAATAAAAAAAATGGACAAGTATTGTGTGTTTTGTAAAATGAGTAAAGAAGTAAACTTTACAAAGAACTAAACTACGTTGATAATCTAAAGGTAATTGTATCCTGTAATGTCTAATCAAAATTGTCACATATATGATAAACTTTGATAAAATCTTGATACATAAATATGAAATGACTCATACTTTTAGAAACCAAGATATACATTTTAAACCTAGAGACTGATAAATAAAAATGTGCAACTGGGATTATAAAAACAATTCACTTGGAGTATCGAAATTCTTTAAATAGCCCATACCATTCTGTTAACTACTTGTTTAAAAAATCATTTGTCTGGGGAACCAGCAGTTAGCGTAATGGCTATGTTGCTGGACTCCCACGTAGTCGACCGCGGTTCGCGTCTCGGACCCGGTGGCTTACAACTCACGCCAGGCGCGTGTGCGTGCGTGCCCAAGATCCCGAGAGGAGAATGGAGGAGAAGGGATTGCGGCGTGACCATCCCCCCTGGGGGGTGATTTCTCGCTTTCTGTCTCTATGTCTCTCTCTGTCTGTCTGGTGAGCGCACACGCCCTATAGCAAAAAAAAAAAACCTCTCAAAAAAAAAATCATTTGTCTGAAGAACGGAATGTAAAGCAGAGACAGAAAACATTTTAAAATTTTACTTAGTGCTAAATAAAAATAACACTACTCTGTAACAATCATAAAAGCCAATGAATAAATGTACTTTTATTAACTATATCTTTCCAAATGTAAGCTCGAGAAGCTTTGTATTATAAAGCACAAGATACAATGGTCATAACAAAAATATCTTGCTAATGTGAAAATAGTTTTATTATGTGGGTATTCCCAATTCAAACTAATTTTGTGCAAACAGTAATCCAATGACATGCAAAGAAAATTGACAATTTCTTATAACAAAACTGGCTGAGCCACTCAGAAACATAAAGAGAATAGATGGCATTTTAATCTATGTTATTATAATTATAGTTATTTTCTGGATTTGTCCAAAACTGTAATTCAGTACTTAATACTGAATTAATGTAATCATGTCCAAATGCATAAGCCATTCCTCTCTTAATAAGCATAAGTTAAAAACACTTTTAGAGAGGAAAATAATTTGCTATTACAGTATTCAAACTTTCAATTACCTAGTCAAATACCTGGGTGGCCCAGTCATTCCCTATAATTGCCTAAGAAAATGAGAAAGCATAATCGAAGAATGGATGGATGGTTTCTGTGAAGTCTATAAATATTAGAGTCATGTTGTATTAATTAGGGTCATGCCCAAATGTTTATTTTCACACCAGTCAAATATAGCCAAGGTTAATATATGTATCATTCATGCTGTGAAAAAAAAGACCTATTGAAACACTGGATTATATAAATCTGCTCATCTTACTGCTCAAACAAATGAATGTTAGCATTTTCTCAGCACGCTCTTTACCTCCTCTTCCTCCCCAAATGTCATCAAATGAGCCTTGCTTGTTCAGTCAGGGGCTCTTAAACTCTGGCATGTCACGGACTCCCAGAGGACTCCCCAAGGGCTGGACCCATGCCCAGAGTTTGTCATTCAGCAGGTCTTTTGGGGAAGCCTGGTCATTTACACTTCTGACGCGTTCCCAGGTGATGCTGATGCTGCTTGTCCAGGGACCACACTTTGCAAACCACTAACAAAGGTGTTTTGTATTTAAAAGAGTAGGCATGTCGATCAGAAGCAGCTGCTGTTGTTTCTACAATCTTTTGGTTTCATTTAATGGCAAGGTGAATGGCTTCACATTTCCTCCCAAACCCTCACGTTTGTGGAATTCTCATGGTAAGTCCCTCTGTTCAAACTCTTTGAGCCCCATGTCTTTCCTTTGATGCCTGTGCATATTGTCACCGGAAATATTTTCCTTTCCTTTCCTTTTTTTTTTTTTTTTTTGAGTTTGCAAAAGAGCACATGGGCTCATTGGAGAGAGTATGTGTATGTGAGCGAGAAAGGGAGAAAGCGTTTCCCATCCACCCCGCCCAGAGAGGATGACCACACCACAATCCATTCTCCATTTTCCTCTTAGGCTTTTGGGCACACATACACACAGACAAACACACTTGGTGTGTTTTTCAAGTCACTGGATCAGAGACTCGAACTGTGCAGTCAGCCACATGGGATCCAGCTGCCTTAATCACCATGTCATCGGTTGTTCATGACATATTTTTCAATTTTAAATCAACTATTGACTGGTGACTTTGCTGATTGCTGACCTCTGAACTAAAGTAAGGAAAGAGTCAGGTCAATAGATTGATTAGAGAGGTGGCATCATGCACCATTCAACATGCACCCATTGTGGTAATGAGAAAATGCTTCATTTTGTCATTTGCCTCAATCAGCCCTACACACAGCCACAATCACAGCATTTTCTGTAAGATCGTAGATCAGAATTTTTTCTGAATTTTGTTATCTCATTGTCATGTGGATATGAATGATGTCTTTGGTTGCTTTAGCATCAAGTTAATATATTCAGTCAAGGGACTCACAGTTGGTGTAATGTCTATGTTGCTGAACTCCCATGTAGTTGACCGCAGTTCGAGTCCTGGACCTGGTGGCTTAAACACACGCCAGGCGCGTGTGCGTGTGTGCCCAAGATCCCGAGAAGAAAATAAAGGAGAAGGGATTGCGGCGTGGCCATGCCCCCGGGGGGTGATATCTCTCTTTCTATCTCTCTGTCTCTTTCTGACTTCCTAGCAAGTGCACTCAGTCTATAGCAAAACTTCTCCCAAAAAAAATGTATTCAGTCAAAAATTAATTTTTTTCATTTGGCAATTTTTCTCTTGTACTTAAAGATTGTAGGAGAGAGTAATGTCTATGCATTTTCTTCAGGGTAGCTGTCTTAATTCTCCTCTTCACTGTCTTAGTGTAGGCTTTTGTCAGATTCAAATCAGGTAAGTACAGATTACCATTGACTATGCACCGACCCAATGACTCTTACTATTTTTCAATTGGGGGAAAAAAATAAACAACAGAAACCAAAGTAATTTTTATTTTTTCTTAAGGTTTTTGCCATAGAGTGCATGTGCTCACTAGAGAGAGACCGAGAGGGAGAGAGAGAAGGAAAGTAAGAAATCGATCCCTAGAGGGAGATGACCACACTGCAGTCCCTTCTCTTCCATTCTCCTTTTGGGATTTTTGGCACATATGCACATGTGCCCGGCGTGATTTTCAAGTTGCTGAGTTGAGGATTCAAACATAGTTGGCTATGTGGCAATCCAGCACATTAACCACCATGCTACCTCCTGGTCTCAGAAACCAAAGTAACTTTAACCAAAATGAAAATGATAATGCATTTTAAGAATCGGGGTGTGTTCCATAGGACCCAGGGATCAGATCACAGTCAGGTACAGGTGGACCAAGACCCCAATCCACTCAGAACTCCCCAGCCTTCGTGAGCTTCTCTCTCTGCAGGTGACGCCGTTCTTCACTGTGGCTGCAAGCTGGACGTCTCTGCTCTCCAGTCTGTATGGTAGGGCATGTCTGCGAACAGCTCCTAAGTTTATACTCTATGGTCCCTTCCTCAGTGACAGTTCTAAACTATCTAGGGAAGTCCTCCTATGATCTGGGTTGGGACAAATGCTCATCTGTGGACTAAACAGTTGGGACAACAGGCAGCCACTTGCATGAACACCGAATTCCTGTATTGGGCTGGCCCTGGAGCCTTGAGGTTAAGGGAGCTGGCTCCCACATGGCCAACTGCACTGTCCAATACCGACCAAGATGCTTGAAAATCACCCTAGTATGTGCCCACGTGCCCCCAATTCTGACAAGATGGAGAAATGGAGAAGGGATTGCAGTGTGAATGCTCCTTATTGGGGGGAGGGGAGGGAGTGCTTTCTCCCTCACTTTTTCTGTCTCCATCTTTCTGGTGAGCACATTCACACACTAACAATTTAAGAGAAGAAATCTTGTGTATTTTGAAATATTAATTATACTATTATGTTTAGTTCTCTAGTTCTTTTCATATTTGTGACTGTAGAGTAAAACTGAGACTAAAAATATAGAGGTCAGGGGTGGCAGGTGGCATGCTGGTTAGGGTAGCTGGACTCCCACATGGCCGACCACGGTTCGAGTCCCGGACCTGATGGCCTGCCTTCTCTCTGTCTGTCTCTCTCATTCTTTCCTCTCTGGTCAAATTAAAATAAATAAATACAGTTAAATTAAAAAAAATTCTAAATTAAAAAAATTTAAAAAAAAATCTAGAGGTCAGAGCCAGTTAGCTGCGCAATGGTAGACCACAATGCTCTGAGAGGCAGTCCTGCCTGGAAAGGGCCAGGGTGCAAGTCCAGAGATCTCCCCGAATATGCTGGGCATGCGCTCGCCCACGAGGTAGGGCCAGCTGAAGCTGTGAGTGGAGTGTGCTGTTCGGACCCAGCTGGGCTTGCTTATTCTCTTTCTCTCTCTCATGGGAGAAATAAATGGAGAAAATGTCTTAAAAATTCAGGTGTCAAACTGAATTTTTAGTTCTGCTTCTGGCATCGCAAAGATAACATTGGTAAAACATTTCATCTCCATGGGACCAAACTTTTCAACTATTACAAGATGAAAATATCTGTTCATTGCCTTTTCTTGGTGCCTGGTGCTTACTTGGTTGTAGGAAAAATTTGACTAAAATGTATATTTTAGTCATGCATGAGGCCACTATCAAGGCTAGAAGAAACAAGGCATTCTTTAAAATTCTGTACAAATACAGCTTTGATTTTTACCAGTATTGACATTTCTGAGGTTTCCATTTTGTAATGACAGCAATAACATACATGTATTTGTCCGTGACATTCCTCACCTTTATTCCACAGGGAGGAATTGCTAACCAGCCACAACCAGCCTCTGTAGGTAGGAGAGACTTGCCCCATGGCATTAGATGTGAATTTAATTGGTCTTCGTTATTTCCAAACACAATTTTCTCCTGTTTCAAAAGAACTCTTCTAGAGTGAGAGTGTTGAGCAAACTATGGCCCTTAGCCCAATTCCAACCTGCTGTTCGATTTGTAAATAAAACTTTATTTAAACACAACCGTGGGACCAGCCGATGGCGTAATGGCTACATGGCCGGACCCATGTAGTCGACTCTGGTTTAAGTCCCAGACCCAGTGGCTTCAACTCATGTGTGCATGCCCAAGATCCCCAGAGGAGAATGGAGGAGAAGGAATTGTGGTGTGGCCAGCTCCCTGAGAGTTGATTTCTTGTTTTCTGTCTCTCTGGCGGTGCATGCACCCTATACCAAAAAGCCTCTCCAAAAAATAAATAAATAAATAAATAAATAAATAAATAAATAAATAAATAAATAACACAACCATGCCCATTAGTTTATGTATTGCCTGTAGCAACAGAACCAAATAGAGAGAGACTGTGTGGTATGTAAACCAAGTATTTGCTATTTCATGTTTTTACAGACAAATCCAGGCAGCCCCTGGTGTAGTTAGAAACACAATGAACTAGAATAGAAGATTTTAGTAGAGTCCTCCTTTCGAGCATTTGCTGGGGAAAAAAAGACCATGACTAATCTTGGCTCAAATCTCCAGTCTCACCCTTTGAGATATTTTTTGCCCTTGTATCCTTGGTCTTTTTAGTCCATTTATGTAACTTTTGGTACTCACATTTTCCGAATAAGCCTGGTCTCCTTCACGCCTGGTTCCCGTTAGGACTGCTTTCTCCTGCCTCTCCTCCCCTCTCCTTCCTCTGCCCTTGAACCCCACTTTTGGAAGGTGAAACTTCCTGGGCTCTCAGGGCACTCTGCTACTCAGCAGCAAAGCACTGTGAACCCATTTGTTTTCTCTGCTGAACTGGGACCCTGGTGGTGATCTTTTTAACCCCTGAGGGAATGCGGATTGTCACCTACTAGGCACTGGAGGAAGAGCTGCAGTATGAATGAATCATGAATGGTGAGCCCCTCCTTAGAAACACGGGCTGTGTTACCTAGGTGGATTAAATTCGCAAAAGTTTAAAATACCAGGCAATATAAGAAATTGAATTAAATATTTCCTATGTTTCTGGAGAGAATATAGTTTTTACATGTAGAAACAATAAGATAAATCATGAGAAAAAAATTGATTTAATGAGTGTGAACCTCAGCCCTGTTATGGGAAAAACCTGCAGGGCTAGCTACTAAGACCCTCCCGAGGTGGGAGGGCTGCGGGGAGGGTTGGCAGAGTCTGACACATGTGGAATCCTGATTCTGTCAGCGCAGAGAACGGATCTATCTCTTCGTGGCAGACTGATGTTAAATAGCCTCCTGGGACTAAATGTCGACTTAATTTACAATGAGAAATGTAATTGCCTCAAAACTGGAATATTTGAATCTGCTTGTCAAGACCGTTTTCTTCCCATAGGCAGTCTGCACAGGAAGCCAAATTACAACTAGTGAATTATTAGTTTAATTAATTTATTAATTTACAATGAGACCTCTCAGTGAGATTTTTGCCTCTGGGACTGGCCAGTGCTCTTTGGTTAACACATTTTTCTTTATACTGTGTATATGATATTACATCGTGTATATGATATTATATTGTGTATATATATATATATATATATATATATATATATATACATTTAATCAGGTTAGGTGATTTTTTTTCCTGCTCTGATACATTGTATTTTCCTTCTACCCATGTAGTAAAACTTTCTTCTTTTTTTTGGAGAGGTTTTTGCTATAGGGCACATGCACTCACCAGAGAGACAGAGAAAGACAAAGAGACAGAAAGCGAGAAATCATCTCCCCCCGGGGGATGGCCACATCACAATCCCTTCTCCTCCATTTTCCTCTTGGGATCTTGGGCACGCATATACACACGCCCAGTGTGAATTTAAGCCACCGGGTCCGAGTCTCCAACCGTGGTTGACTACATGGGAGTCCAGAGATATAGCCATTACGCCATTATGTCAACTACTGGTCCCCCATGTACTAAAACTTTCTAAAGGTACTCGCACTATCCTTATTTCCCTAGTTTGTAAGAAAGAATATAGCATTTGTAAAGTCTCTATACTTTTGAGCTATATGTAAACTTTTAAATGTATATAAAATAGTTAGTACACAAGTAGCTCATTCATACCATAAGACACCAATAAGAAATAGTTTTATAATCTAATCTGAGGAAATAACTACAAATACAGTAAAAATTAACAATTTCAGTGATAATTTTTGCGTTATTGAAAACTTATTTTTAAAGGTGGAGACACAGCAGAAATATATTCGATATTTCTGAATAGAGGAATAGTTCAATTATATTGTATACATTTAATGGAAAGTTTTAAGGGCACTAAACCTATTTGTCAAAATGGCCATGCAGAAAACGGGGAGGACGGGCCCGTCAGTGGTGTGGTGACTCAAGTCGCCGGATCCCAGTGGCCAGCTGTGCAGTCGGAGCCCCGGACCCAGTGGCTTGAGAAGCCCTCCAAGTGCATGTGTGCGCATTTCCAAAGTCCCTAGAGTGGGGAGAGGTGGAGGGGAGGGCATTGCGGTGTGACCGTTTCCCATGGTAGGGAAATGTGCTTTCTTGCTTCCCTTCCTTCTCGTGCTGTCTCTCTGGTAAGTACATGTGCCCTATTTATTTATTTATTTATTTATTTATTTATTTATTTATTTTTCTAAAGGAAAAGAAAGAAGAAAAATGCAGAGAAAGGGCTGCTCTGTAGTGTTAGCTGTGTGCAGGAAGCCAAATCCAACATATCCAGCAAGGATTTGAACTCCAGACCTATCAGCTTGAAAATCATACTGGATGAGTGAATGTGTGTGGATGCCCAGGTCCTGACGGGAGGCAGGGCCGGAGGAAGAGGAACGCCCCGGGACCAGACTCCACTGTGGGGTGCTTTCTCTCTCTCTCAAACACACACACACACACACACACACACACACGTCTTTTGGCATTGCAAAGGAAAAGAAAATGGGAAGAGAAGATAATATAACAACAAGTGATGATATTGACTTAAAAACTTGATTGTAATTATTCAAATTTTTTTTGCCATATAACAAGATTGGAAGGAAGGTCTCAGACATATTGACAGTGATTTTGAAAATGGGACATAAAGTGAATCTGTAATTGTTCCTCAGTGTACAAGAGGGACCATGTACACCAGAACCCCTCATATAAAATGGTATAGTATTTATATATAAACTATGTACACCCTCCCATCTGTGAGGGAAGTGTAAATCACCTCTACATTGCTTAGAATACATAATGCAATGTAGATGTAATGGAGATAGTTGTTATACTGTATTTTTTATTTATATTATCTTTATTCTTAAAATATATTATTTTTTATTGGATTTTTTTTAAAAATGTGTATCTTTTAAACACAGTGAATTGAATCTGCTGACATATAGGTTGTGGAGATGAAGCTGTATAATCTTTTTCCAGTTTTCTTTAATTATACCATATTTAAAATGAGGGTAATTTAATTAAAATAAGTGGTGGGCTGCATCCTTACTAATCTCTTTACTGCTGCAAAGGGTCTATGGCTCAAATAAAGATGAAATTCATAAACATGTAAGGGAAGAACGAGCTCAGAATGAGGGCTACTGTATAATACTATTTATGTAAAATGACACACAACATAGCCACCATGAATTGTTTGTGCATGCACAAACATATTGTGGTAAATATAGGAAAACATGCATGGAAGGAAATCTAAACTCCAGTGTAAAGATTTACCCTGGAAAGCAGAGGAAATAATGAGGCTTTAACTGTATTGATGACATTCTATTTCCTAAAAAACAAACACATGTAGTTAATATGGCAAATGCTGACATCTCAAAAACCCAGGTGGGCGTGTCTCCCATTGGTTCATGCGCCATCGGGTGTGTGCGCTCAGTGGAGACAGAGACAGAAAGAGGGATAGTGAGAAAGAATACCCCAGGGGGTGGGCACGCAACAATCCCTTCTCCTCCATTCAGGGTTTTGGGAACACATGCACACATGCCTGGTGTGTTTTCCAAGCCACCGGGTCTGAGACTTGAACTGCACAGTCAGCCACGTGGAATCCAGCGCCTTCACCACCATCCCACCTGCTGGCCCTTCTTGCCTCTTCTTGATTTCCAAAGCTCCCAGCCATGAGCACTCCTCGACTTGGAACTGCATCACCTATCTCTGCCTCCATGTGGACATGGCTCCCTCTCCTTTGTCACTGTGTGCCCACCTCCTCATACAGACTTGGCCTCACTCAGCTTAAGGACATCTGCAAAAACCCTACTTCCAAATAAGGTCACATTGTAAAGTTTCAGATGGATATTCATTTTTGGAAACATGCTTACATTCACGACTACGGGGGTTGGAGAGCAGGGCAGGGCAAATGCAGTGTTCTGTGAGGCTGGCTGACTCCTCTGGGAAGAGCCCTAGTTCACGTCTAGAGATTGCTCTGAGTGCACCTGGAATACAGTTGCCCGAGACCCAGGGTTGGCCGAAGCTGTGGGTGGGGTGTGGGTCGGAATCCTGGTTTTGGTGCTGTCTATTTCTTTGTCCTTCTTTTTGTCTCTTCTTCATGGAAGAAATAGATATATAAACTTTAAAAATCCATAACCATAAAGACGGCAGAGATTTAATAAGAAAAAATTAGAATATAATTTTTCTGTATTTTCATCAAATTATTGTAGATAGGAAGCACTGGAATTGCCTTAAAATGTGGGGTTGGTGCTCAAACAATTTTACTCCAATATTAAAGAACAAATGATCTTCAAGATTTGAAGACTATGGGATAGCTAAGTAGTTGATATTCTGGTTATGCTGGAAATTAATTAGTTATCAAAATTAAATATGATCATATAGAATACCCATAGTTCAACTGCTAAACAACTAAAACATAGAGAATGTGTTGCTTTAAGTGAACTGCATTCAACTTGGATGTTATTATTAAGTCTAAATTATGAATAAGACTAAATTACTTGAATGTATAAAAATTTTAAAAAGTTAGAAGCTGCTATTATTTCTCATATAGATTGGGTAGCCCTTATCTGAGTTACTTGAGGGTCGAAGTGTTTTGGACTTCCAATTTTTTAACATTTTGCATATGTACAATGAAGTATCTTGGGGATGGAACTCGTCTAAACATAAAATTCACTTATGTTTAACATGCATCTTCTACACACAGCCTGAGGTAATTTCACGCAATATTTCCGTATCACAGCATTTTGACTGTGACGCCTCACACGAACTCAATCAGTGGTGGAATTTTCCACATGTGGGTCATGATGATGGTCAACAACTTTCAAGTTGGAGGGCCCTTTGGATTTCAGATGTTCAGAGTAGGGATGTATCAACACGTATTTCATTTCTCAGTTTTGTCAGTAAAACACCCAGCAAACCTTTAACATGGTCTTCCTAAAATAGGTGGTAAATATTTGAAATGAAAGAAGAATTTGATGTTTAAACAATACTTCCCTCTTTGTGTAGATTCTAATGGGGTCAAGAATAAGTCTATGTGTGTGGGGGAAGACCAACAAAACTGAATGGTTGAGTAAGACAAATGTAGAGTGTGCTTGTTTGTTTAAATTCCCTTCGGAGTATCTGGAACTATAATGCTGCATCTACCACTGGATTTTAAAATTGCCAATGAAAGGGGCCAGCAGGTAGAGTGGTGGTTAAGACACTGAACTCCCACATGGCCGACCGTAGTTCAAGTCCTGGGCCTGGCAGCTTGAAAATCACACCAGGTGCATGTGCATGCCCAAAATCCTGAAAGGAGAATGGCAGAAAAAGGATTGCAGCATGGACTTCCCTCTAGGAAGGTGATTTCTCACTTTCCCTCTCTCTGTCTCTCTCCAGCTAGCACATGGACCCTATGGCAAAAACCTAAAAACAAAAAGAAATTGTCTATGAAATGAAAATATCTGCATTTCAAAGAGCATATTGCTGTTTTCAGGAGATAGTGTTTAAATATTGGGATATTTGCTATCATCTTAGAGTAATCTTGTTACTATTTAATATTTTATTTCTGAGTATTAATTTCTAGAATTACTTTAGAATGAATAATTTTAAAACCTTATTAAACAAAATTTTATTTATCTATTTGTAGAGTATTTAAAAATTTACTCTTCACTTAAAATTCTGGGACATAAAAATAATTATGTCACTCATTAAGACGCTGAACATGGCTTATCTAAAAGAAATCCATCAGAAATCATCTATCATAAAATAGCATAATTACATTACCATTTTTTCTGATTTTGGAAAATGTGAGCCTTGGCCCAAAGTCCATTTTTACTTCCTTATAAGCCTGTGAGACACTGATAAGTGATTTGAACTTTTCAACCTGTATTTGCCCATTTATATCATACATGTAATAACACCTACCTCTTAGGATTGAGGTTTCAAATATGAAAAAAGGTACTTTAAACTGTAAAGTACTTATAAACAGAAGTAATAAGGTTATTAATTATATTTTATACTGGAAGATATCTGGGGAAGCTATGAAACCATAGACAGTAGGGGATTTGAGATGTGAGTCTTATGAAGAAAAATAACCCAAATTTGGCTCACTAAAGTTTAATCTGTCCATTTATTGACAGGGCTGACAACCTAGTACAGAATTCTCTGATCCTTTATGAAAAGAAAATACGTTTCCAAAGTAACTGGATGTTTGTACCTTAAATTGGACTTGGAGGTAAATTGAAAGACAATATACATCTTCCTTGGCATTGTTTACGTTCATAACCATTCAGTTCTCTGCAAGCTGTGATCAGACTGAGACTGACTTCTTGCACATGGTAGAAAACAACAGTGTGTTTGTTGTTGTTGTGTTTTTTTTTCTTTTCTTTTTCTTTTTTTTTTTTTTTTTTTTTACCACATTTGTATCTGCCAGGAGAGGCCACAATTCATTTCCAACAACTATGCTCAGAAGTGTTTAGGGACAACTTCAAAAATTTAACAAAGATGCTGCTTCTCACTTCTAGAAAACATTATTTTCATTTGCTTAAACCTTGACCATTTTAGAGCCACCAAAGTAGATCATTTATTAGAAACGAGAAAAAATATATAGAATGGCATTTTTTGGGGGGGTCATAATAGAAAGAAAAACAGAGCAAAAAAAAAAAATAACCCTCTGTAAAAATAATGTGTTTCAACAAGTAGGATCTTAGGTTGAGGTACTAAATATTCTGCTTAAAGAGAGGAATACAACTTTTATTCATCAGAGAAAGGGTAGATCAGATGCAAGACACAGGTGCTTCCTGAAATTAGAAGCTGGGAGACCAGGGGTCTAGCTTTAACTGTGCTACAATTTTTTATTATGATTCTGGGCATGTCACTGTGACTATCCGCATTCCCTATATTATGACATCTTCTGTAATTACCTCATAGGACTCCTGTAAGGTCCATGATTGGATTTTCAAGAAGTCTAAGGGGGAAAGTCAGATTGAGGTACAGTAGGCTATCTCTAAGTGATACAATTTATAATCAAATAAGCTAAGATGAAAGCTACACACCTATCACATGGACCCCAATTTTGCAATTTTCACAGGTAACTTAACTGCTCTAAATCCTCATGGGACAATAGTGAAGTGAAGGCACCCTTGTGAATGAATGCTAAGCAAAGCAGGTACGTGAAGTGCTGTGCAGAGGGCCAGGCATAGAGGGGTCACCCTTTATAACCATTAGTGCTGTTTCTTAAAAACGCAGGCTTCTGGCCTAATGATTGTAAAGTGATGGTGGGACAAAGGTATCACACGTTAAAGAAGTTTCTCAACCACTTTGAACCTTAAAATTGAGGGAGAGTAGAGGCCATCAGGTGGCATGGTGGTTAAGGTGCTGGATTCCCACATGGCCCGCCACAGTTCAAGGCTTAGACACAGCGGCTAGAAAATCACACTGGGTACCTGCATGTGTGTGCCCAGAATCCCACGAAGGGAATGGAGAAGAAAGGACTATGGTGTAGTCGCCCTCCCCGGGGGATCATTTCTCACTTTTTTCTCTCTTCAGCATGCACACATGTCCTTCGGCAAACCCTCCCCAATCCTTGCCAACCCCCCAAAAACATCAAGGAAGAGCTTTCAGAAATCACATGTCCATAACACAAGTCCCTGAAATCAAAATCTCTGTTCAAAGTCAGGTCATTTCTGCATGAGAAAGGCCTCAGAGGGACTTCCAATGTTCTTCATGGCCTGAGAATAATATATAGACCAAACCAAAATGTAGTATGGTTACCTAGAGAGCTATCTTTTTTTATTAAGGAAGAACTGAACTAAGACATTGTTGCCCAATAAGCAATCAGCAAGAATATTTCTGAATATCATTGAACACAGTGAGCTCGATCCACCTTCTTAGTACCCTCTGCGCCCTGATATTCTAAAGCCTCATCCTGTACTATCCACCATTTGATATTTACCTCATCTGGTTGGGTAGTGAACTAATTTTTCTAGACAAAATCAAGTCAAGAGGAAAACTTGAGATTGAGGCAAAGTCAAATAAAAGGGAAAAGGTGAGTTCTTTGCCAGACTTAGCTGAATGTGGAGGTAACACAGCACAGCAAGTGCCTATCTGACAGTGAATGTAACCTATACAACGAGAGATACCGAGGGGCCAGCAAGTGGCCTGGTGGCTAAGACACTGGCCTCCCAAGTGCCAGCTGTGGTTCAAGTCCCAGATCCGGTGACTGAAGCTCATCTCAGGCACGTTTGCGTGCATGCCCAAAATCCCAGGAGGAGAATGAAGGGGCAGGACTGTGGTGTGGTCATCCCCTACCCCCGCTGGGGGGTGATTTCTTGCTTTTTCTTTCTCTGTCTCTCTCTGTTTCTCCAGTGAGTGGATGTGCCCTATAGTCAAAAGTCTCTCTTACAAAGAGAGTGCGATACAGAGGCTGAGTCCAGTTGATTAATGAGAACTCCTGAATTCTGCCACGCAAGACCCATCTCTTGCGATTCTTAATATGTGACCAATACTTTCTATTCTTTGAAGCAAGTTTCTGTTATGTTCTATTTTAAAATCTTTACACTGATGGTGATTATTTGGTGAAGAATATTAGAAGCGTCTGCCCAGGTTATTCTATTTGCCCCTAGTCTCATCACCATTGGTTATTGTCTACTTGAATTTCATTCCCTTATTAGTGTTTATGTCATGCAATGTCATCCTGTAACAGAGCATCACTGCAATGTGAAATAAAAGTGTTGGCAAGAAATTAGAAAAAGCCAAATTGTCCTCACAGCTATAAAAATATGAGAATGCCTCAAATTTATTTAGGGTACAACCTATGCCCTCTCTAAGAACCAACTGATAGAAAGACAAAGAAAACTGAACTTAAGCTGAAACACTCCCAGCCCTGTGCTGTGAAGATTGTATTCCCTGAATCTTGTGCTGAAGTCCTACCCCCTAGTGTGACTATGCTTTTCCTTTTAGGTTTGTGAGTAGGGCGCTTGTGCTCGCTGGAGAGAAACAGAGAGAGAGTGAAAGGGAAAGTGAGAAATCATCCCCTGTGAGAGATGACCACGCTGCAATCCTCTCTCCTCCATTCTCCCCCTGGCAATTTGGGAACGCACACACATGTGCCCAGCGTGATTTTCAAGCTGCCAGGTCCAGGACTTGAACTGTGGTTGGTTATGTAGGAGTCCAGAGCCTTAATCACCACACCACCTGTTGACCCTGAGTGTTACTGTCTTTGAAAACAGAGCCTTTACAGAGGTAGTTAGATTAAATGGGGTTATAAGGGCTGAGCCCTAATTCAGCAGGACTGGAGTCCTATAAGAAGAAGAAAAGATGCCAGGACCTCATGGCTCACGCAGAGACTCATGCATGGGGTACAGTGAGAAGAGACCATCTGTGAGCTAAGGACAGAGGCATCAGAGAGGCCAACCGTCCAACACCTTGGTCTTGGGCTTCCAGCCTCCAGAACAGTGAGAAAGTAACTTTCTGTTATTTAAGCCACCCAGTCTGTAGTATTCTGTTTGGGCAGTTCAAGGAGTCTAACATATTTTCCTTTTTCTTCTTTCATTTATATTTCGTGTTTTCAATTATGTGCAATAAAAGGAGAAATAGAGTACTTCATTGGATATAAACTTGAGAATGCATAAGTATTCTTTATAGATGAGAATTTAACCACTATATCTGATAGATTGTTAGTTGAAGACATCATACCCTTTCCAAAAATGATCACTTTGTCATGGAAACACATACGTTAAGTGGCTTAAAATATTATTAATAAAAAAATTACAAGAGCATTAAACATGTTTCAATATAGTAGTAATAATTTATTCATTTAGTTACTCTCTGATTAAAATATTACACATTTTAGTGTGAAAATAGCATTTCAGGAGGAAGAGATATAGTAGGTAACAATTAAATGACAATGTAACAGGAGAGAATTTCAGGTGGAGAATGTTTTGAAAAGAACGGATCTTTTCTAGGGGACAGATGAGGTATACTGCAAAGCATGTGGAGTTTGTATGAAAATATTGTGCACGTAAACAGAGTATTCATATTCAATTAAAAGGATATACCCGTTTTTGCACTTAAAAAAATGATAACTCAAAACTCTACTAAATATAATTAGAAGTGTAGTTCTAAAGAATTCGCATTATAGTTCCTTTAAATGGCCCCCTTAAAATGACTGGGATCCAGGTATTTTACCTTGAAGTGGATCAGGCCGGATGTGCTAAAGAGTTTAGGGGAAGCAGGAAGTGGGAATAACTATGGCAACCCCCCAAAGGATCAAGGTCTGTAGGTCAAGCCATAACAGGAGAATTTCTTGGCACTTCATGTGCCAGAAAGCTAACTGTTGTAGGGAATTTGGCCTTGGGGTTCTCTTCATAAAAGCAGCATCTTCTAGAGATGCCAGGTTGAGCAGGACAAATAATAGGCTGCCTTAATTTGCACCAAAGAAATTATGCTATATTAGTGTAAAGCTAAAGTTTTTGTCAGATTGGAAGTCAGGGACTGGTTTTCTGAAGAAGGACAGGAAAGTCACTTGGTCCTCAGAGGATGTGGAGGAATGGGAGTGTTGAGTCTCTCTACTCCCTCTGCATTTGTGCACACAACTGGATAGATTTCAAATTTGGTTGATGCAGAAGAACTGACCAAAACTTTATGATTTTTTTTTAACTACTCTTTGACGTTGATGAGAATCAGGCTATGACCGTCACCTGGCATCGGGATTAAACAGGACAAGAGCAAACTGCTGGATCCATTACTGATTTCAATCCTGATTTTGATTTATAAGACCTATTAGTTATACACACGACAAGGAACACACCTAGTGTGTTAATGGAATGCTGTGTGTTGTAGCAACAATTAGTGGAATCACAGAAAGGTTTACACACCATACAACTGTCAAGAATGAGCAGCATTTATCCAAGATCCCTAGTGCCATCCCCACCTCGGTGTGCTCTGCTAACTCATAACTAATGCTACTGAGAAAGTCTAGTATGGAGTTAAAAAAGACATATAGGAAAATAATTATATTTCAAAATGTTAAAACTTAGCAAGTTATTGAAATAAAGATAGAATATTAACAGGTAGCTCTTCCCCAGGTGCATATAAGTAACTCTCATTAGTGATAATAAAGCTTGGTGAGTATTCCAGGAAGAACATGTTTCTGAGTAGTGTACTTGGGGAGAGACCGAAGGCCACTGCTGGAATGGCTTTGCAAGTAGAAACGTGAGCACAGAGATGGAGAATGCCCTTTTGGAATTTGACCTTCTGCAAGGATTTTTTTCTCTTTAGGGTCTTCAAATTATCCTACCTATTCTAGAAAACCAAACTGTTCGTTACAAAACTCTCTTCCTTCTCTCTCTTTCTCTCCATATCTTCCACACTATATGTTTGTGGTATTTATATATAAAAATACATAAAAACTAGCGTGGGAATATGAAATGGAGTTATAGGAACTTTGTAGATCGATAAGCCTGACTTTGTGTTTCTGCTTTACCACTTGTTAGCAGTAAGCTTCTGATCCCTAAAATGAAGAAAACTATGTCCTCATGCTGGGGATTCTTCTGAGATTTAGATGTGATAATGCATTATATGTCCCTGGTATGCGCAAGCGTTTTATAAACGTTCATTACCGTCGTTAGGCCTTTGATCATTTGAACATTTGGGTAAAGACCAGAATTCATTTAAGATTAAGCTGAGTCCTCAGCAGAAATCAAATCACAGACAAGTGGATTTTTCATATCATTGCGTACATTTCAAGATAAAATGCGTCCTCGAAATCCACATTTTGCTCATAGTCTCACTGAACATGAACAAAGAACAGTGCAGACTAACAAACCACACGCTGGCAACTGGACTGCTTGGGTACAAAATGTTTAATTGGATCGTAGGAATTCTTGGCCTGACTGAAACTTACTCTTCCAGGAGAGGACACAGCAGACAGTCTATGTGACAAGCCTTAGAGATGGGGTGGACTTCTTTTCTCTTTATTAAGGTTTATTAAAAGTGATACAGTTTGTTCATGTGAACTGGGCATTTGGTATCTACCTTTGTCTCAAAAGACAAGAAGCCTTTCTCCCCTAGTTTGGAAAGCTTGGGTTAGTATTTTACAATCTGTGTTCAAGCAAGGATGTCGGCTGACTTGAGAACTGAATCCCCTGGCATCGTCTCCCAGGACCCCTGAGATCAAGGTCATTCTGGGGCCAGTGTGGGCCAAGGTTCGTTGGCACAGGAAGAGTCCCCAGCTCTCCCTGTCCTCCAAAGAGGAGTGGGATAGGACGTCCATCAGATTAAACCATGGACAGAGAGCTCCAGCTTATCTCTGGATGCTGCAGTACCTGCTGCTTGGTGTTGCTAGTTCACTCCTGGTGAGGACCATGTAGATCCCTGGATGGTCTCCCGTCCTCCCTCTTTTCCTTGGAGGCTTTGGAGTCCCAGGAGCACAAACCCAGTGTACCATTCTTACTCAATTTGTTTCAACCCCTCTTGGAACTTTCTCATCAACAGCGTCTTGGGCTCGCACTTTGTCTTTCAGAATCTGGACTCTTGTTTGACAAACCCAACCCTTGGTTGCAACCTCTGCTGACAGTGTGTGGCTTCCA
The DNA here is from genome assembly GCA_026018925.1 of Tupaia tana. Lineage (NCBI taxonomy): Eukaryota > Metazoa > Chordata > Mammalia > Scandentia > Tupaiidae > Tupaia > Tupaia tana. The sequence goes on from JAKSZU010000002.1 coordinate 146,891,065, forward strand.
GTGTGCGCTCCGTGTAGTCCTACTCTATAACTAGCGTTTGTCTACGCAGCTCAGCAAACTCCCGGAGCTGCAAGCTGGTCAGGCTTGCTCTGCCTGCCACAAACTCTAATCTCAATCCTCGAGCATCTCTTTTCCTGCCCACCACATTTATGTGGCTTCTTGCATTTTCATTTTTCTTTCACTTCTATATTGATTACAGATTTAAAATGTCTGCATTGGTCTAGCTGGGGGCATGGGCTGTAGGGCACCAGTGGGCAACAGGGGAGACATATGGGAAGGTCCGGGGTTCAGATCTCAAGTCGATATAAGCTCGCTGGGTGCACCCACGATCCTGGCTGGCTGGAAGGCTTAGGGAGAGGATCATGGTGCAACAGGACTCTATCAAGGGTCCCTGTGTTCCTCTCGCTCTCTCTCATGAAATAAGTAAACTTTACAAATATGTCTGCATTGTGGCAACAAGAAACAGCAGTTACTATTCAGAGAGACCATTGTGTACCATACCCTAAGCCTTCAAAGCACATTGGGACTTTCCAGAGCATTTTCACCTGCACAATCTTAATTGACCCTCACAACAACCCTGTGAGGTAGGTGTAAACACGTCCACTCTACAGGAGAAGAAACGGTAATGGTGAGACCCACATAGACACACTATGTGCCATTCTGTTAGGACCAAACAGGGTGAACCCTGGGCAATGTTTTAGAACTTGAAAGAAATGAGAAATAAGAATTGTAAGAGTGTGTTCCTTCAGTCTGTAGAGACATTCAAGATAACATGGAAACCTAGATTTTTCTGGTTCCTTTCTTTAAAATCCGTCCTTTCTTACCTTTCTCCATTCCCATTTTCTTTCCTTTTTTTTACCTACACAAATGATCTACTTAAGTACTTCTCCAAGATCTGTATTGTATATTTAAAGCATAACATGAAAATAGAGTTTTGTAAAAAAATTATCAGCATTATGTTTTAAATTATTTTTTCATGATCAAAATGTTTTCATTAGAAATGGCTGGGTAACTTAAGTAAACAAATTGTTATTGCCAGTCCAAATGTGCTGAACAAATTGTTCAAGCTCAACTTGACCTCACTTTAAAACAAAACTAAACAAAGCAAACCATACCAAACCAAACAAAAACAAAGAAACAAAAATAAAACAAGAAAAGATGTAATTTGCAGAATCAGAAGACAGAAAGCTAAACTAAGCAAATCAAAAGGAAGTTTTAAATATCTAAAGAAATGTTTAAAAATATTCATCTCCTCTGACTAGCTATATAGTCCTGTTCTTCAGTATAGCGCTGGTATTTGTCTATTTGTCTCTGTCTCTAAGGAAGAATCAGCTCTATAAGGCCAGAGATAATATCTGCCTTACAGCTAAGTGTCCAGACCAAGAAGATATAGAGTACACATGTGCTAAATGAGTAAGGGAACCAATGAATAAGCAAATGTATTTTCTTCTTTGCCGTCCTTACCTCTGCCTGAGAATTATATTCTGAATGTTAAAATAAACTCACATATGATCAGAATCCATGAGATTTCTCTGAAAACCTAAGTGTGTAGGTAGCAGAGGCTTGTGGCCCGGTGTCAAGGACTGGTTGGAGTAGCCCACCAGTCAGTTCAGAGGTGTCCAGGCTCAGGTGCTGGGTGTGGGAGTGGGAGTGGGCCATCCCTGGAGTAGGGAAGATGTGAACATGAGCCCAACAGCACCCAGCAGGGAGAGGAAGCCATGTGAAGCCAGGCGTGACGGGGAACCAAGGTTGTTTGTAGGAGCCGTAAGGGATCTTGGAAGTAGCTGTGCTGACGACTTGTCCACAGGAGAAGGGCCTTTTAATGAGGTGGTAGCAGAGACTGTCCCGCCCAACCCCTCTGATCTGCACAGGGCCCTGCCCTAATACGATCAGGGAGTTTCTACTGGTCCTGACACAGATAAAAGAGGAAACCAATGGTTATTTTTACTATCATGCTTAAAAAATAGTGAAAATGTATATTAACATAATATAAAGTTGTCTATGTCATAATGAATTAAAGACATGAAATATCAGGCTCTTTCATACAGAATAAGCTGAACCAACATTTTAGTGCCATTTGTAAGAATTCACAAATTATAAAATACATATACCCTTTGGACCCCTGATTCTACTTCAAGCAAATTCTCTGTTAACATCTATTCCCAAAAGATAATATATGCAAATGTTGAATATAGCCGTGTTTATTAAAGCCAACCCAAAGCAGACAAAAGTCTTCAAGTGTTCAGGGCCGGGGTATGGACTGTATTGTGGCGATCAGGGTAAGCTGCATAATGGGGTAAGGTGTGACCATCGTGAGAAAAGACGCAGACCCAGATGGAGTGGAAGGACCTCATTACCTTGAACAAGGAAAACGCAGAACGTGCTATTTAGAGGTTTCTGTATGTGAGTTTTTCTCCTCTTTTTCTGAAACATTATGAGGTTGTTATATACTCTCCATGGGGAGGGCCTGGAGGGAAGGCCAGAGACCATACACAGTTCATATACACAGAGATGTGTCTCTTTCCGCTTTTTCAAAGAAAGGATGCACTTGAACTCCAAAATAACCATGAACATATTTCTGAACATATCTGAAAAAATATTATTCAAGGCCCTTGATAACCTCAGGTAAAAGAAGACCTTTCAGAAGACTGAATACTCTGGGTACTCATTTCACAAACTAAAAGCTAAATTTTTATTTGACAAACTTGGCTAGAGTTAATGTCTAGAAGCTCAGAGAAAGTCTCAGGAAAAGGAGATGAAGAAGAACGAAAGAAAAATAAAGGTAGAAATAAAGATAAAGATCAAGACAGGGACGAGAAAGTTCAAGAGGCGGTACCTGAAAAACGGAGTGAAAGCAGAGATGAGGGTGAGAAGAGTAATGTATGCGACAGGCCAAAGTGACCACGGAAGGACAAATGGACAGAAAGGGGAGACTTACTAATGTTTCCCTTATCTTAATATATCAGTAACAATACTCTTTAAGTGCTTTATTATGCATTATTAAAAGTGATACAGTTTGTTCACGTGAACTGGGCATTTGGTATCTACCTTTCTCCCCTAGTTTGGAAAGCTTGGGTTAGTATTTTACAATCTGTGTTCAAGCAAGGATGTCAGCTCACTAGAAAACTGAATCCCCTGGCATCGTCTGAGAAGATACATAATGCTCTGTTCCGCTTAGGCAACATCAAGGTTACATTACACGCTAATGGGTGGGGTTCACCATGATTCTGAATTGTGTAAAAGTGGGATCCATGCAGGGTATTAGGTTAAAATAACTATTGTTCTGAAGGCAGAGAAATTGTTACTGTATTTTTTAAAAGAATTATTTATTTAGTTTAATTATTGTTATTGTATTTTAATTTGCTACAGGGGACTCACCAGAGGAAGACAGAGAGAGAGAGAGAGAGAGAGAGAGAGAGAGAGAGAGAGAGAGAGAGAGAGAGAGAGGAAAGTGAGAAACCAAGTCACCAGGTCTGGGACTCAAACCACAGTCAACCTTGTGGGAGTCCAGCACCCCAACCATCACGCCACCTGCTGGCCTTGTTACTGTATTTCTGAAAACAGCGATGATAACTAAGATCTGCTAGATTTGAGTATATCAAAGGATCTGCCTTAATTGGTCTACAACAGACCATGCTGAATATACATAATGATCACTGTGTTGATGTCAGCTATTCCCATGACACATGTGAGTCGCTTGCAGCATTGACTAGAAACACAGGACAGGAGCACTTTGACTCTGAGACGTCAAGGGGGGGCTTCCTCCTTCCTCTTCCTAACGCTTGCCCTGTGTCAGAGTGCATTTGGGCTAGACACTCAATCGGCTTATGGCCTGGCAAACTGAGGACATCTACTATTTAGGGTGTACGGTTCAATTTCAGATTCTTTGTGTTGCAACATGAAGTCAGCATTCCAGTGACAAAGACCCCTGCTACAAATTCTGCTACAGAAGGGGAGGTCTAAGACATAGAATACTATTTTTCAGGTTTCTAGCAAGACAAAACAAAACAACAACAACAAATACAACAAAGCAAATCCAGGCAGCAGGGAATTAGCCTGCCAGGGTTCTGAGGCTGTCCAAACTCCCACACCCACAGTCTCAGTTAGCTCAGTTAGTAGGTAAGGAGGCTGTAATTACTTCTATTCAGACACTTGGCTTTCCTTCAGTGCATAGAAGTAGATTTGAAAATGGAAAAATCTTCTCTGTGGAATTTTAGAAAATAGTGCTTATCACAGCAACGGAATACAACTTGGTTATGAGACTGAAGGGCTGTATAATTTAACTTACTGGTTTTACTCCAGTTAGCTGCTTCGCTCACACGAGGCTGTGGCCTGCTCCCACGGCATCTCTCTTGGACTGATGCCGCAGCTCTTAACGTTTGCCTCCAGCCAAGACCACTGCTACTGCAATCTCATTTATCACAAACATGCAACCAGAAAACAAAAAACTATACACTTACTTGGTGCGCTTCCACTCCCTTTCTCCCCCTTCTGGCCTTTTGGCCCAGGATATCCTTGAAAAGAACAACAGAAATTAATTTTTTAAATGAGGGTAATTCACTATGCTTGTTTTACATGGAGACAGCATCACAAGGTAATCTGTCAATGTGTAACAATCTACAGATAAGGAAGACGTATTGGGATACACCCTAGTTTTGTGCTATCTCAGGTAATGTACAGGGCATGGCGTGTCTCATTTCCTAACACAGGCAAAGCTGGTGTGGAAGCAGCTGTTTTGTGCTTGGTCATGTTTTTCTTCCTCTTCCTGTGACGCTGCCTTCTCCCCATCCACGGGGAACCGAGAATCTTCCCTCTCATCCTAAACCGGTTCCTCGCTTCCCATTACAATTCATCTAACTTTCCATTTCTTTAAAAAACTTTTAAATATATTTCAAAAATTTGTTTTATACATTTAGCCACTGAACATCAGCACAGCTTATAAAATGAATTTTTCCAGCATAAATACATCACACACCCGTCTACTCTGTTATCATCAACAGACAATCCTCGATTTCTGTGTCCCGTAATGTCTTGCCTCTCTACTTTTCTCTGTGTCATTTTCCATTTCTTTATGGTAGAGCATCCCAGAGACTGAGCCGTGAATGAATTTCTGGGAGTGGTGAGAGTCTCTTCACCTCTGCCCCGGGGAAAGTATAAGGTCCCTGGACATCCAGTCCTGCAGGCTGCTCGTGTGTGGCTTTGAGAAACCTCATTAGCTTAGGGGGTGTGTAACAAGCATCATTTTATGTGAAGATCAGGGCTTCAAATAGATGAAAACATTGATGACACATGTTAACACAGGTATCAGTAGATATGAAAACATAAAACAAAGACTTGGGCGTTTGTTAATGGGTTGCTTCTTCACCCATGATTCAATTTTTAAAGAGCTATGAGGAAGTGTCTCATTAGTATGAGAAAGGGACTTAATGGGAACGACTTTCCAGTGGTGCTGCTCTTATTTATCTTCCCCTATAGTCATCAAAGATCTGTCAAATGAGCACAGTCATCAAATATTTGTCAAATGAGCATCTTGGCCTATACGTACGACTGATTCTAGTACCGTTTCTTTCTTTCTTTCTTTCTTTTTTTTTTTTGAGAGAGGTTTTTGCTATAGGGCACGTGCGCTTGCCAGAAAGACAGACAGAGAGACAGAAAGCGAGAAATCACCCCTTGGGGGGATGGCCATGTCGCAATCCCTTCTTCTCTATTGTCCTCTCAGGATCTTGGGCATGCATGCACATGTGCCTGGCATGAGTTTAAGACATCGGGTCCAGGACTCGAACTGCAGTCGACTACATGGGAATTCAGTGACATAGCCATTACGCTAACTGCTGGTCCCAGTACCGTTTTTTTCTAAATCAAAATCTTTGTTACTGTTCTTTATGCATCCCAAGAAAATTAAGATTTCTATCTTTCCATCCATGAGTTCAAAGGATATACTTTAACAATCATGAACTTTGTAATAATAATAATTTAAAATCCCTGTCTTGAATTGTTTCACTCTGCCACTTCATAGGTATATAGCCCAGGACGAGTCTGTAAACGTCTCTGAGCTAAAATGTAATCTTCTACAAAATGAAAATACAATACCTTCCACTGAAGAGTTACCCTGAAAATGACCAACTATGTTATTGAAGCACCTTGTCCATAGAGAGGCATGTAAGTGATGGTGGCTTTTAGTAACAGTATTCCTGTTTTTCATCTCCTAAATCTTAGCTAGAATCTGCTGGATTTTATTCTCAGTAAATGTGAGATAAGAACTTCTTCATCTTAGTTCACTTTTTATTTCACAATTACATTTAATTTTATTTTAGAATTTTAGTATTTGTTTACTTACTTACTTGTTTGTTTGTTCCTTTCTTTTACTTTGTGCTTGCTTTTGAATATTTGTCCTTACGTACCTCTTAGAGAAGATTTTGGGCTCCTAATTTATCAAATTTAAAAAAATATCATATAGGGCCCAGCCACAGTGGTGAATACTTTCTCCACAGCTGGGACAACATGGGAGAGTCGGGTTCAATTTCTGGTCCAAGCAAGATGCCAGACACAGTGTCATGAGTTAGTAATCCCAAAGATTTGGGGGAAATGAGGCAAGCTTGAGGTTGGCCAGGCCACAGAGTGAGACCCTATCATAAAGGATGTCACCTGTCACCACTGGGCCACCAGGGTATGATGGTGAACACCTGTAGGCCCAGCTGGGATGCTGAGGCAGGGGGATTGTGGCAGAGATTAGAGATGAGTTATTTCAAAAGTATAAATTATTTCCAATTGAAATTTTACTTTTGAGATTCAATGAAATGCCAAGTATTCCCTAGCAGAATATTATGAAGATAATTTTCTAATATTTTAATTATATTTGTATATTGTGATTATACTTTATAGCTTTAAATTCTCTTCTTAATTGTGATTCAGTTATTATTTCAGGTACTAATAAATTGGCAAAAGTCACTAACTTAGCACAAAGCGCCCAAACCGTTCCTATTTATTTAGCTGGCGAGTGAGCGTGTATTTGTTGTTGTCGTAGTTATCTGGGCAAACACGCCAGCCATGCCACGCTCCTCCTGGGTGGCCTCCTGAATGGCTAGGACTGTAGGTCCACACTCCCGTGCTGCTGTGGTGTACCGCGGGCCAGGATCAGTTCCGGGCCTCAGCCTGCCTGTCATGCTGTCTGGCAGCTGCTGCTTCCCTGGGTCCTTCATGCTTTTTGTTTTTTGTTTTGGTGGTATATACTACCAAAATGTATGCCAAATTTTTAGATTGTGCAAGAGGAAAAGTCCAAGAAATAAAAACAAAATATTGGGAAGGGCTAGTTAAAACAAGGAGTAGCTGATGAGTTCCAGTTCTTTACAGAGAAGGCGATAGGGTGATCACGTTTCGTTTCATCATCTCAACAGTAATTTCTCAATTGGCAAAGGGTCAGACAGTATGTTACTTTTAGAAGTCTTTTCACAGACAGTTTGTCTTGGATAGTTGAGACTAGAAACGCTGAAGCCACAGCGCTGACCCACCTAAGGCCTTCATACCTCTAGGATCTCAGGATCACTAAAAAATTAGTTGTTGTTGGGACCAGCAGTTAGCATAATGGCTATGTCGCTGGACTCCCACATAGTCGACCGTGGTTTGAGTCCCGGACCCGGTGGCTTAAACTCACGCCGGGCACGTGTGCGTGCTTGCGTGCCCAAGATCCCGAGAGGAGAATGGAGAAGGGATTGTGGCGTGGCCATCCCCCCCTGGGGGGTGATTTCCTACTTTCTGTCTCTATGTCTCTCTCTGTCTGTCTGGTGAGCGCACGCGCCCTATAGCAAAAACCTCTCCCAAAAAAAAAAAGAAAAAAAAAATGAGTTGTTGTTGTTTTCAATTTTGCCAAAGGGTGCATGTTCTCATAGGAGAGAGAGAGAGGGAGAAGGCCTTCCCCAGTGAGGATGGTGCTGCTGCTGTCTTTTCCCCCCCACCTCTCCCTCCTTTCGGGACGTGGGGCCTGCACACACATGCACTCGGTGTGTTTCTCACGTGAAGGGATCCAGAATTCAAACTGGGCAGTTGTCCATGTGGATCTAGCCCATGTGATTACGTGGCTGTGCACTGACCCTAGTTTTGCTTTTCCCTTCCAGTATTCTGATTTTTTCTTTTCAAGATGATAAAAGGAAAATTTTCATCTCCTTATAAACACACACACATACATATTTTACATCATCTAGCAGGATTCAGAGATTTCCTCCTAAATGATATTGGAAATCTTCCCTCACACTTGAAAATATCAGAAACCTCTTTCCTAGAGAACGGGTCTGTATTGCACCTTTAAAATAATACATTCAGTTACAAACACGTCAAAGGGCTTGGCCAACACCTGGAGTTAGCCCTCTCCTGTCACGTACGTCACGCCTCAGCCAAAAATAATATACTTGTAGAAGCCACTGGAAAATGAGAAGTAGGTTGTATGTAATATGCCAGCATTCTAACGCTAGAAGCGAGGAAGAGGAGTGTTGTCAACCGGTCTCCGTGATTTCAAGCACTCTGTGTGCCTCCTCGGAGCCAGAGCGGAGTCAGACACTTCCACACGCACCTTCGTTTGTCCTGACCAACTTTTCTGCAGCTGTGGGCCCTCCCCTGGCTTCTAAGTTTCAAGATGGGATCGCTCTCCTCCTCAGCCTGATGCTTCATCCTGGTTCCCGAGCCTTTTCCTTCCACCCCCTTGTTAACCTCACACTGTTTTCTCTTCTTTTCTCTGATCTTTAACCACTCCTTTGTTTATTATTTTTTTTCTGTCAACATTTAAATAGTATTCAAATGTCTTCTTCTTCGAAGAAGAAGAGGCTGGCCTCGTAGTGCAGTTCCACACTGTGTGTGCACTGGGAGTCAGATCTCCCATGGTGGATCACAGTTCGAGTCCCAGCCCTGGTGGACTGAAAACCATGCCAGATGTGCTGATGTACTTGCTCAAATCCTGATGGGATGGGAAGGAAAAAGGATTGTCATGTGACCACACCCCATCGGGGTGCTCATTCTCTCTCTCTCTGGTGAGCACGAACACCCTCTGATAATATATATTTAAAAAAAAAAAAAAAAGAAAAAAGAAAACAAAATCAACTGAAAACATGTAAGTAAAAAGCTCATCTCTCTCTCCCTCTGCGTAGCCGGATGCTGAGCTGGCCTAACCCCACCTCCAACCCTCATCAAGAGCTCAGCTCTCAGCAACTCCACCTCAGCCCACAGAAGCAGCTCTAGACAAAGCGACATCCTCGTCTCGGCAAATGCAAAGAGCTTTCTGCAGAATTCATCTCAATGGACCACCTTTGAATCTTCTCTGCCCTTGGCCTCTTTCACACATTCTCTGAGAGTTCTCTCTTTCTTTCTTCTTCCCTTCCTCCCTTTCTTGCCCTCTTTCTTTTCCTTTCTTTCTTTCTAATTGCCAGATGGCACATGCAGTTGCCAGAGAGACAGAAAGAAAGGAAGAGACTGCAAGCACCCTTTAATGCGGCACGGCCCTGCCACAGCCCTTTCTCCATGTCTTCATCCTGGTGGGAGTTTGACGTGCATGCACACACGCCTGGAGTGTTTTTCAAGTAGCTGAGACCAGGATTCAAACCACAGGTGACCATGTGGGCCCAGCTTCCTTAACCACGATGCTCTGGGCTGGCCTGCTCTCTGGGCTTTCCTTCCCACCCTGCTGCTTCTGCTCAGTCTGCTCCTTGCTCTGAGTGCTCAGCCTCTGGTCTGCCTCCACCCAGGCTTCACCCCAGTCCTCTTCACGCCTCCCACCCTCTACCCGGGAACGTGATTAAAGTCCGTGGTTCCAACGAGCACTCCTAGAGTCACCGCCACGGTTGTGTCTTTTGTTCTCTGGCCTCTCCTCTGAACTCCACATGCATATATCCATCTGTGTGTGGGTATCGCCATGGCTGACACAGAGGACGTGTTTGCTGCGTGAGCACATGAATCATGTGGAGTATACAGTTTTAGATGCTCCTTCATATGACTGTTACTCAGCCTTTGAATAATCATCAGACTTTGGATGGGCGCCAAGAGGCTAACTGGAGAGAAGCCTTTTATTTACACACCAGAAGAACCACTTTGTTAAACCAAGTTAATTCCTGGGGTCCTCCGGGGATTTTGAACACAGAGGAGGTTACATTTCAGTTCAATCCTCAAACCTTCCTGAAGTAACTATGTCAGATCTTATAAACGCTCTCATCTGCAGATCTGCTGTGTGAATGGTAGTCTCCCCCTTTTCTGCTCATGTGTGCATTCTATCAGTGAAGGCCTGTGTCTCCTTCGCCCCTCGTTTTCTGAGCTAGCACCATGTCCTGGGTGTATCCTGTGTGCTTAACGCAAGTACAAGGAAGGGGTGGGCAAAGAAGAGCAGGAGCGAAATAGGAAAAAGTAAATAGGCATGCTCTTTCTTGAACCTTTGACTTTAGATCTAATAACACGATTAATGTCACGCTCATGGTCCAAGTCATGACAACAATTAGAATATTACAATTATTGGAACTCATCTGCCATTTTACCACCTTATTTAAACCCAGATAGAACAGGAATTCTGTATTATTCCTTCTTCTTAAAAGTTTATTTATTCCACGAGTGAGAGAGACTAGAGACTCAGAGTGAGAGAGAAATCACCACTGAGAGGGTCTCGGTGCCACAATGCCCCCCAGCATCAACCAGCCTGCAATACGGGCGCACACGTGCCCGGCAGGCTCGGGAGATCTGCACACACGAGCCGGCAGCCTTCCCGTGTGGGCCTGCCACTCAGAGCAGTGCACTTCCCGGCGGCGCCACTGTCCAGCCCTGTACTCTTCCTTCTTCACCTTTTATTTATTTATTTTGAGAGAATGAGAGGACCCCCAGTAGGGCGTGGTCAGGTCACAATCATGCTCCCTCATTTCTCCATCTGAATTTTGGGCACGCACACATGCTTGTGTGGTTTTCAAGCAGAGGGCACTGGGATCCGACCTGTGGTCAGCCATGTGGGATCTGGCTCCCGATGCATAGCACTTAGCCACTGTGCTTCACGACCAGCCTACCATTCCTTCTTCTTTTATTTGTTTTTTTTCTTTTTTTTAGAGAGATTTTCACTATAGGGTACATGCACTCACCAGAGAAACAGAGAGAGACAGAGAGACAGGAAGCAAGAAATCACCCGTCCCCCCCCAGGGGGATGGCCACACTGCAATTCTTTCTCCTCCGTTCTCCTCTTGGTATTTTGAGCACACATGCACATGCCCAGCGTTAAGTTTTAAGCCACTGGATCTGGGACTCTTAACTGTGGTTGGCCAGGTGGGAGTCCAGCAACATAACCATTGTCTGCTGGTACCCTATTATTCCTTTTTCTTTTATTTTTGGTTTTATTTTTTTATTATTATTATTTTTTACATTTTTTAATACATTAAATCACATTATTTAGCTTACAAGGTGATCATTTCAATATGTGAACATTTCTCCCTGGTTCAGTTGATCAAAATATAATACTACCTCCCTGTCTCAACAATGCTGTCTCCGTATCCCTCCTTCAAATGTTTTTCCCCAGGCCCCACTCCTCCATACACACCACATCTGGCATTCACATCCACCTCTTGTGTTTGTACATCCTTTAGCCCGTCAGCTTCAGTTATAGAGTGCTGACATTCAGTATATATTAAGTGGGGACATACAATGTCTCTCCTTCGTAGCCTGGCTTGCTTCACTCAGCAGTAAATCTTCCATATTCTTCCACTTTCTGTCAAAAGCCAGGGTTTTGTTGTTTTTTATGGCTGAATATTATTCCATAGAATATATGTGCCACAGTTTTTCAATCCATTCATCCGTACGGGGGCATTTGGGTTGGTTCCATGTCTTAGCAATCGTGAAAAGTGCCGCAATAAACATCGATGTGCAAGCACTTTTTCAATGAGGAATTCTTCTGTCTTTGGGTAGATGCCAAGAAATGGGATTGCTGGATCATATGGCAGTTCTATTTGTAGACGTTTGAGGAATCTCCAAATTGTTCTCCACAGTGGCTGGTCTAATTTACATTCCCACCAGCAGTGTAAGAGAGTTCCCCTTTCACTACACCCCCACCAACACTTGCCATTTTTTGTTTTTTTAATCTTAGACATTCTGACTCGGGCTAGGTGGTATCTCATTGTTGTTTTGATCTGCATTTCCCTTACGATGAGGGACGTTGAGCATTTTTTCATATGCCTTTTGGCTATTCATATGTCATCTTTAGAGAGTGTTTTTTCCAACTCCTTCTCCCATCTTTTAATAGGGTTTATCATCTTTTTTCCAATCAGCGTCTTTAGTTCCTTGTGTATTGGTTATCAGTCCCTTATCTGATGCATAATTTACAAAAATATATTCCCATTCTGAGGGCTGTCGATCCACACTAATTACTGTGTCTTTTGCCATGCAGAAACTTCTTCATCTGATGTAATCCCACTTGTCTATTTTGGTGATTATCGACTGTGCTTTGGGGGTCTTATGTAAGAAGTCTTTCCCTACCCCAATGTCTCCCAGAGTTTCCCCAGTGTTTTCTAGAAGCAGTTTTAAAGTTTGGGGTCTTAGATTTAGATCCTTGATCCACCTTGACTTGATTCTTGTCAAAGGTGAGAGGTAGGGGTTCAGATTCATCTTTCTACAGGTGGATACCCAGCACCATTTGCTGAAGAGGTTTTCCTTTCCCCACTGGATGGACTGGTACCCCTTGTCAAAATCAGTGGATTGAATGGGAATTTATTCCTGTGGGCTCAGTTCTGTTCCATTGGTCCACATGTCTGCTCCTGTGCCAGTACCTTTTTCTAATCTGCCGTATGACTAAAGGGGCCCCAGAAACTGCTGCTCACCTTCTTCCAAATTCTTCCAATAATGAAGTGACAGCCTAAAGATACCCCTTGCGGTGGGGTTTATTACTTCTGCTCTGGCTTGCTCCCAGCAGGGTTTTCCATTCTCCCTTTCCCCCCGCCCCCGAAGATGTGGTCCTCAAAGTGTGGTCTCTGCAGCACCCTCCTCGTCGTCCTGGAACTTGGGAGAGAGTGCTCGATCCCAGGGCGTGCTGAACCAGACGTTCTGGGGTGGAGCTCAGCGAGCTGTTAACAGATCTACCGAGTGACTCTGACCCCTGCGAATGTCTGAGACACACAAACCTAAAGAAATTCGATTATCTTTTTAGAACCGAACTAATCTCTACCTGCAGTCTACTCCATGGCACTTGGCCTGATCTCAGGGCCACGGGCTGCTTAGCACACTGCAGTCCAGCTCGCTGCTTATGCCTCTTCCGTATCCCGCTCCTTAAGATCACAGCTGTGCGACATGTATGTCCAGCGCACAGCAGACCCGCGGAGTAGCGTGGTGCTGGGTAATGAATCAGAGAACGCTCTCCCCAGGACTTCGACGAGTGGACATTTGCTCAACTCTAGCAGTTTGAGAGTGACACACATACAGAGCATGCCATGCAACAGGAACTGCTCGAAGCAACTTAAGACAAGAGATTCATTCATTTAATTTTTACAGAAGTCTAAAATATGGGTCTTATAATTAGCAGTCTTTCTTTTTTTGAGAGAGAGAGATTTTTGCTATAGGGCACATGTGCTCATGCGAAACACAGTGGGTAAGAAAAGTGGTAGCACTTTCTTAACAGTCCTCAAATTTGTTCCCGTTCTCCATTTTGTACAAACTTTCTAAATTTACAAAATAGTAACTCTGGTTTTTCATTGGTAACACAGTAAATTAGTGACATAGCTACTAGTGATATTTAGGCTGTAAGCTAATTCTCTCACAACAAAAGATAAGTATGTGAGGCATTGCAGAAGCTCAGCTCAGTTTAAACATTTCATAATGTATACGTATTTGAAAACATGCTTCATATGATAAATATATACAACCTTTATTAATAAACAAAAACATGAATTCTTTTGACTTAAGGTAAATAAAAACCTACAAATAGCTTGCAATAGAAAGAGTTTAAAACGGAAGTTTACCATGACATTGCTAGAGATATAAGCGGCCATTACTATTTGCAATCATAGACTGCTAGTAGATCGTGTTAATATTTTTTTTTCTTTGCTAGAGTGTGTGTGTGTGTATGTGTGTATACTTGCCATACTTGTGTGTATGTCTGTATACTTAGACAGAGTAGGGAAGGGAGATTAAGAAAGCATTCCCCATGGGGGTTGTTCACGCTGCAATCCCTTCTCTTCCATTTCTCTGTTCAGGATTTTGGTCATGCATACACATGTGTTGGCATGTTTTAAGCTGCCTGGTCCAGTTTTCGAACCACACAGTTGGCCATGTGGGATTCAGCCACCTTAGCCACCATGCCACAGAGTACTCTGACCATGTTAACTTTAAACTTAGAGGGCAAATGAACTATTTTTTTCTCATGTCACGGGATTCTTTTGAATGATCTTGGAGTCCATAGGTAGTTTTGACGTTGTGTTAAGTTTAAGGTTTTAAATGTATTTATCTATTGAACAGAAGTTGTTCACAAAGGAAGTGCAATGATTTCTGTGCAGTGTAGATCACTTCAAACAAATTAACAAACACCTTCATCTTGTAGTGCTGCAGGGCCTGATTAAAGCTCTGTGGTTTAGGGACCAGCAGTTGGTGTAATGGCTATGTCGCTGGACTCCCATGTAGTCGACCGCGGTTCGAGTCCTGGACCCGGTGGCTTAAAACTCACACCGGGCGCGTGTGCTTGCGTGCCCAAGATCCAGAGAGGAGAATGGAGGAGAAGGGATTGTGGCGTGGCCATCCCCCCTGGGGAGTGATTTCTCGCTTTCTGTCTCTCTCTCTGTCTGTCTGTCTGGCGAGTGCACGTGCCCTATAGCGAAAACCTCTCAAAAAAAAAAAAAAAAAGAAAAAAAGAAAAAAAAAAAGCTCTGTGGTTTAGAGGTGGATAGTATATAAACACACCGCATGGCTCAGGCACACGGAGCTCTAGTGGAAAGCAGCAGAGATTGCTAACTTGTGGCTAGCCGACTTTTCCCCAAACTTAACTGGCCTTAACACAGTTCAGAGACACTGATAGTGTCTGCAACACACCTATCAGCATGCAAGAACCCAGAACGCTGACAACGCCAAATGCCAGTGAGAACGTGGGGCAGCAGGGACGCATTGGTGGCTGATGGCAATCAGTATGACAGAGCACCTTGGAATACAGTTCCGCGGTTTCTCATCGATACTGACCACCATTTGCCATGTGATCAGCACCTGCATTCCTAGGGAAACTCACCTCATGCCGAAACTGGCACATGAGGACTCAGAACAATAGTTTTCTTGATTTCTAAATTTGGAAGCAACCCAGATGTCCTTCAATAGATGAACAAATAAATGGTGGTAAATCCATAAAATGTAATATTACTGAGTATTCAAAATAAATGAGCATTACGGCCATGAAATGATAAGGAGAAATCTATATACAGATTGCCGAGTGGAAGAAGCCAGTGTGAAAAGATTACCTACTGCATGACTCAATTCCATGACATTCTTTAACAGGCAAAACTACGGAGGCAGTTAGAGATCAGTGGTTGCTGAGGGGACCCGAGGGGTGGTGGAAGTGATGATGAGTGAGTCACGGGGACTCTTTAGGGCAGTGAAAGGATTCTGTATAATACCATAATGGTAGATACATGACACATTTGTCAAACCCAAAAATACATACAGCACCCAAAGAACCCCTATTGTAAACTACGAACTTTAACTAATACTAATATATCATTATCAGTTCATTAATTATTACAAATATACCACAACAAAGCAAGATGTTAATAATAGGGGGAATTGTGTGTGGGTGAGTTTTATGAGAGAACTCTACTTTCTGTACAATTTTTCTGTAAACCTAAAACTGCGCTAAAAAATAAAATCTATGAAAAAAATATGTCAATAGTAGAAGCCTTGTTTTTTGGCAGTACTTTGTAATGAGGAAACAGTAAGCCTACCCCCTTCTAAAAGTGCTCTGTAAAGTTTACAATCCCAAGCTGGGCAACTGTCCCCCATGAGCAAGGGAAATAGCTTCATGTGTGTACATTTTCTAATTTTTTTTGAGAGAATTTTACTAAAGGTCACATGTGCTCACTGGAGAGACAGAGATACAGAAAGTGATAAAACACCTCCCAGGGCCTCTTGCCACACCGCAATCCCTCCTCTTCCATTCTCCTCTCAGGATCTTGAGCACACGTGCACACATGTCTGGCAGGAGTTTCAAGCTGCCAGATCTGGGATTCAAACTTCAGTTAGCCATGTGGGAGTCCAGTGCCTTAACCACTACAGCACCTGTTTGCTGTCTGTTCATTTTAAAATGCTGAGCGATGTTGATTATTAAGCACTCGTAAATATTAGCGAGCAGCTTATATTGCAAAGGATACAAAATTGCAGGCATTTTATATTTTACTAACTGTAACGTACGGTGTTTGGCAAGTTTTAGTTAAGAGCGTATTTATACTTTACTGGTTTGTCTTTCCACTCTCTACTTGGTGAGATAGATCTTGTCCTTCATGGTGATTTACGATGTGTAGAATTTATAATCACAGGATTTTGTTTTTCTTTTTAAAGCTATTTTCCTTCAGGACATAGAGACTTCCCTCAGATGGACAAAACTCAGCTTCAAAATGTTTTATACCAAAAAATAAACTGCATGTGAATGCTGCAATTCATACTATGATGACCATTATATGTTACTAAGAATTTGAAAGAAAACCAAAACTGTATAGACCTGGTGTTTCTTGTACATATTCTCCAGAGAAAACACACTTGATCGTAGTTACCTGGCCTTCCCATCTTCCCTGCTGCTCCTGGGACTCCTCGGCTTCCAGGAAAACCAATTGCTCCCCGATCACCTTTAAGACCCGGAGGACCTACAGGGTTAATGAGGAAAAAAAAAAATGGGTAATAATTTATTTTTCCTACAGATTCAAGAATATCATGGAACAGTCTAGTTTCATAAATGAATATGAAATAGGCGACCCTCCACATGGAGAAATACGGTCTTTCCTGAAATGCCATGGACACCACTGAGAGATAGAAGCGATATACTGGTAAACATTTGTGCATCTAGTACATTGTAGCTCTCCAAGGAATACGACATTACTGAAAGAAATAAAACCACGTAAAAAATGAAGCATGGAGTTTTAACAAGAAGGCTTACATAGTCAATCAGAAATTGTAAAATTTCTGCTTAAGCGGAAATGATAAGCTTGAAATACATGGGCTAAAACTTGAATTCTTAAGATGTGCTTTAGAAAAAGCACAACTCAAGCAATGAAATCTTCAAAGAGCATTTGTTGTAAAAATAGGGCTCCTAGTTATGAGATGTATTACTTTATCTCTCATGGTTCTATTTTTACATATTCCAATGCCATCCTCAAACAATGTAAATACACACACACACACACACACACACACACACACAGTATGCGGATTTATATATATAAAATCCCCAGGGTTTGGATATTTAAATGAAAACTAAAAATGACAACATTTTTTGCCTCTTATCTCATGGGTGACGATAAAAACTGCATGGAAAAGAAAATTTACCTTCCTATGGAACACCATATTTTATCCTACTGTTTAATAATTTGAGATAAACTACAGTAAAATAATTTAAGTGTCTCGTGTTATCTCAAGTGTCATTATCAGTTCACAAAAATCCCACTAATCCAATTTTCAGATAAGTCCTTGGGAGGTACATTTCGAAAAGCTGACTTTTCATATTTTTCCAGTATTAGCCTTTTAGAATGTAGCCTTCATTTTATGAGTTGAAGGAGACAGGGATTATATATATTTAATTCATTAAAATAATTTTTCCTTGAGGTTCACTTATACAGACATCTAAAACTGGGCGAACTTAAGCATTTATTTTAAAAGTACATTATACTAAAAAAAAAAAAATAAAAGGGACCAGCAGTTAGCATAATGGCTATGTCACTGGACTCCCACATAGTCGACCACGGTTCGAGTCCTGGACCAGGCGGTTTAAACTCACGCCGGGCTCATGTGCGTGCGTGCCCAAGATCCCGAGAGGAGAATGGAGGAGAAGGGATTGAGGTGTGGCCATCCCCCCTGGGGGGTGATTTCTCGCTTTCTGTCTCTCTGTCTCTCTCTGTCTGTCTGGCGAGCGCATGCTCCCTACAGCAAAAAAAAACTCTCCAAAAAAAAGAAAAAAGTACATTATACTAGGAGCCAGCAGGTGGCATAGTGGTTAAAGCACTAGACTCCCACGTGGCCAACTATGGTTCAAGTTCTGGACCTGGAGGCTTAAAAATAACACTGGGGGTGCGTGCCTGCATGCCAAAGATCTCAAAAGAAGAATGGAGGAGGAGGGAATGTGGCATGGCCATCCCCCAGGAGGTGATTTCTCGCGTTCTATCTCTCTGTCTCACCAGAGAGTGCATGCACCCATAGCAAAAATCACTCAAAAAGAAGGTATATTATTCTAAATAATGAATATTATCTGACTCTTTGTAAAACTTTGGTTGTAACAAAAATTAAGCAGTTATCAAAAACAATAAAATGGGGACCAGCAGATGGAGTAACGGTTACATTGCTATACTCCCAGGTAGTCCACCACAGTTTGATTCCTGGATCTGGTGACTCATGCCGGATGTATGTGCGTACATGCCCGAAATCCTGAGAGGAGAATGGCGGAGAGAAGAGGAGAAGGACCATTCCCCCAGGGGGTGATTTCTTGCCTTTTATTTCTCTCTTTCTGTCTCTGTGGAGAGTGCACACCCCATAGCATGAATTTCTCTTAAAAATGATTAATTATGTTTAGTAGTATTAGTAAAATGATGACATTTGAGCTGAACTTAAACTGTTCAATGCATTCTACTTCATCATATATGTTGGCTCCATTTCACGGCACACAACCTGAGAAAGACGTAACATCCATTCTCAGGACAAGCGGATACACTGATATTTACACCTTTCTTCACTATATACACAAGGTAGTCAGAACTCTGCACTTGTTGAGACTGGCACTCAAATTTACTGATAAAAACACTGATACTGAGACCAGCAGTTAGCGTGATGGCTATGTCACTGGACTCCCATGTAGCCGACCACAGTTCGAGTCCTGGATCCAGTGGCTTAAACTCACGCCGGGCACGTGTGTGTGCATGCCCAAGATCCCGAGAGGAGAATGGAGGAGAAGGAATTAAGGCGTGGCTATCCCTCCTGTGGGGTGATTTATCGCTTTCTATCTCTCTGTCTTTCTGGCAAGCTCACATGCCCTATAGCAAAAACCTCTAAAAAAAAAAAAAAAAGAAAGAAAGAAAGAAAGAAAGAAAGAAAGAAAGAAAGAAAGAAAGAAAGAAAGAAAAAACACCGATACTAAGTTCTTTCATTGAAAATAATTTTTAAGAGATTTTTGCCTCAGGGCATGTACTTTCCAGAGAGAGAGAGACAGACACAGTGACAGAGAAAGCAAGAAATCACCCCCCCAAGGGGAATGGCCATGTCACAATCCCTTCTCCTCCAGTCTCCTCTCAGGATCTTGGGCATGAACGCACATGCACCCAGCATGATTTCCAAGCCACTGGGGCTGGGACTTGAACCATGATCGCCTATGTGGAAGTCCAGTGATGTAACCATTACACCATCTACTGGTCCCATAAAGACATTTTAAAACACTTTTTATAGAGTGCCACACACAAGTAACTTTCATTCTTACTATTTTCTCCATTAACTCAACAAATATCTACTCAGTCAGTCTTGGACACTCATGGCATTAGCATTCTTATCTAAGTGGATCTTCCAGTGTGAGGAGGAGAAAGGTGACACATAAGTGAAGGTAATGTTGTAGGTTACAAGTTCAGAAAGTGCCTTGACATTTACTTCTGAGGAGTCGGAAGGGGCCTCTCCACTGATGGCTTGTTGGGTACATTATAGTCACATTCAGAATACAGCTAATACAGTTTTTAAATATGTTAGATTTTTAATTGGTGGACAGATAAATCCATAAATAAAACACATGGGATATCGCATAGTGGGACCAGCAGATTGCACAGTGGTTATCTCACTGGACTGACTGTAGTTTGAGTCCTGGACCTGGCGGCTTTGAATTCATGCCAGGTGCATGTGCATGTGTGCCCAAAATCTCAAGAAGAGACAGGATTGCAGCATGACCATCCCCCATGAGAGGTGAGTAATCACTTTCTGTCTCTGTCTCTCTATGTCTCTTGAGCGAGTACATGCACCCTATAGCAAAAGTCTCTCAAAAAAAATTCAGTCAATACTAGACTTCTATTGCGGGTGATGTTTAAGCAGGCTCTCCATGGCTTATAGAATCAAGTAGTTTGTTTATGTTTGAAAATGTGAGCACCACTGTTGAATTTTATTCTAGAAAACCTCTGAACTTTCAAGGTGGCAATTAGCTAATTTTCTGCAATCATCTATGGCCAGGGTCTGGAAAGAGTCCAGCATCTGCTTTTAACCTGCAGGCAGTATCAGCACATCTACACAGATTCTTAGGTGAGCAATGCTGGGGTTCAAAGAGACATTAGGCATCAGTGCGGTTTGGCTAGTGGTTTGCCCTCCAAAGGTTCATGATCTGGAAATTTAGTTCCCAGTGCAATGTCTTGGGGAGGTCATGAGGCCTTTAAGGGGTGGGGCCTAAATGGACGACACCATCCAATTGACTGAGAGTGGGGTATAGACAGAGAAGCAGAAAAATCTGCTTCCTTTTCCTCTCTCTCTCTATCTGCATGTGCCCACCTTCCTCTCTGCTGTCACCCAGAATGCAATGCCCCACACCTTATGAATTTTCAGCCAACAGAATCACAAACCAAATAAAGTTTTTTTTAGAGAGAGAGATTTTATGCTATAGGGTGTATGCATTCCCTGGAAAAAAGAGAGAGAGAGAGAGAGAGAGAAGGATAGAAAGGAAGATATCATCCCCAATGTATTTCCACAATCCCTTCTCCTCCATTCTTCTCTTGGGATCTTGGGCATGCATGCACACATGCCTGGTGTGAGTTTTAGGCCATCGAGTTGAGGATTTGAACCATGGTTGACTATGTGGGAATCCAGCAATGTAACCATTACGTTATCTACTGGTTCCTAAACCTCTGTTCTTTATAAATTACCCAGTCTCAGGCATTTCTGTTAGCAACATAATTATAAACTAATACATATACCATGCAGTCCAAATCCATCATTTTACAAAGACAAGACCAGGAGAAATTGATTAATTTACAAGGCTGCTTTGATGCCTATTCAGCTATCTGAGCTTTCCAGCCCATTGTTCAGCCTCTTTTCTGTGATCCAGCAACTGCTTAAGAGCACAGGCCCTGTAATAACACCTGTCCAAGTTCAAAGATAGCCCTGCCACTTCCCAGCTGCTCACTGGCCTGAAGCAGATCATCAACCTTCTAGTGCATCTGTATAATGGGTGTACTATCTGGCCCTACAGCACTGGTTTGGTGTGGTCACTCAAAGAGCGAATGGATGAGAAAGCCTTAGAAACATGCCTGGCATGTAGCCAACACGTTGAAAGTGTCAGGTTCTCTTCTTCTTCTCCAATCCCCCTCCTCCACATCCTGCTCCTTCCCTTCCAAGGACAATCATTCTTTTCACCGTCCTTTGGTGAAGCCTGCGACATCTGATTTTGTTTAATGACCTACACATGGTCAGCAGTGACATTTCAGGATGCCTGGGCACAACTTGCTAACTCCAGAAGGAACCGTTTTCATCCTGAGACACAGGGTAACGGCCTGTAACGGGCAACATCCTTTACTGAAGTGTGTATTTAGGATCCTGCCGTGGTGGAAGCCTGAAGGTGAGGCTTCCCCGGGCCACAGACTGGGGAAAGAAAGCGGCAGGGTAAAGGCATACATACACATAAAGACAAATAGAATATCATTTGTCTTCCAACACCCACAGGCAAGGTGAGCATGTTTTCCTCCTCTCGAGGGATGATTCCGACAGTAGAAAATCTAAGTAAGAAAAGTAAATGTGAGGGGGTTTCAAAAGTTCATAGATAATGGAATTGAAGTATGAGTTTACTTTGGGGCAAAAAGTTTTGAAATCCATGCATGGCTCTTGCATAATATTCATTTCTTTATCAAGTTTTGGAAGACCCCTCATAGCGCTGGTTGACGAGGAAAAGCTTGAGGCAGGGGAGCCTTCAGTCCTCTCTCAGGCATCTTATACAGGTAACCCCTCTCGTGCCTATAAGCCACGCTACCTTTTATTGATCCCATTGGGAAGGGTTCCTTTAGGAACTAAGGAAGTTGCTTTTCCAAAGCATTATTGCCAT
The DNA here is from genome assembly GCA_026018925.1 of Tupaia tana. Taxonomy (NCBI): domain Eukaryota; kingdom Metazoa; phylum Chordata; class Mammalia; order Scandentia; family Tupaiidae; genus Tupaia; species Tupaia tana. The sequence continues at coordinate 146,913,293 of JAKSZU010000002.1, forward strand.
GGGGAAATAGTCCTAAAACTGAGCCCCCAAAGGATCTCAGATGAAATAAAAAGTGCTGGATTGTGACAATCATCCCCTTTACAAAATTACTATGAACTCTATAAAGGAGGAGATTCTATACCCGTTTGCAGCCACTCCCCAGGGTATTATAAATACAAAGCAGAAAGAAAGTGCTCAGTCCGTAATTGTTGAATGAAAGGTGATAGGTCATTCTCCTTGGCATGCTCTTAAGCCAACAGCACTCTGAAATGAGTTTCTATTATATTACTATGAGATAAAGCAAATCCAGCCATAATCACCCTAGTACATACATAACTGAAATATATTTAATGTATCAATTAGTTAGGACGACTAGGACCGCTCAAGTTTCTTAGATGCGCATGGCATGGCTGTGAGTCTAGACGAGTCTCACTTTGTCAGGCTGAGCTTACAGGGCTCAGCTGACTGTAGAGAGGGGACTTCATAAGGTCACGTGAGTCAGACAGTAGAACTACTGTGACTGCCCATCACGCACTTCACTTCCTGGATTCTGTATTAAGTGTGAGGCGGTTAGGCCACCTGGTAAGGAACAAAACAGAACAGAGCAACTGGGGGAGAAAGATCCACTAGGAGAGATGTCTACTCTAACAGGCATAAAACTATATGGCAATCTCACAGCCTGGAAGAGTCAGCTCATCTCCCCAGAAACTATAGCAAGCTTATTTTGGGGGGACTGGATCACATCCATTTGTGCATATAAACAATCCCAACAGAAAAAGACTAAACCTCAAGGAAAGCATCAAAGAACCATGGCAGTAGTATCTGTCCATGGCATTAACCAAAGCTGAGCCCTTTAAATCCCTCTTCTTGTTTTATACGCGTATAGTTCAGAAACAGCTGCAAAAGAAGCTCCCAAGATGAGGCTTTGCACAGCAAGCTGTAGCCCAGACTGAGCCTTTATGGTCATGTTATAGAGCCCTGACGACTGCGGTTTATAACGGAGGGTCTGACAGGCCTTTGACAATACTAGCTCCCGCCGCTGCTGTGAGACTAGTTACTTCTCCTGCCTGTGACATTAAGGTCTGCCGAGTGCTGGTCACATAGAAAGAATATTTCTACACAAATGTAAAAATGTAAACAATTTTCCCTGGCAGTACTTTCAAAAGCATACCAACACCACTCACTGACATACACACACAGTCTTTCAAAATGCTTTAAAAATCTTTTTAAATATAAACTTTGTATATTGTTTTAAAAGCATAATGGTTTGAAGGTCAGGTAAATGTCAAGTTCATGTCTTTCATTTATAAAACACAGCATTTCTGATGTAACTTGACTGGTCAATACATCGATCAGTAAGAAGAACATCTTATACAAGCAAAAAACCAAAAAATAAGATGAAGTACGTGGGATTTAGACATTGTTTTTGCAATCTAACTCATTCTCATTATATTTAAGCCATGCAACATATTAGTAATTTTATGGGGGACATGCAAGGTATTTGATTTCTAGCCAATAAGTAACATGATGATCATGTAATTGTTGCTGCCTTTTATATTTGCCTAAGAGTGGAGACAGCAGGTGTCATGGTGGTTAGGGGCACTAGATTCCCACATAACCTACTGCAGTTCCAGTCCCAGACCTGGCAGCTTGCTTCCTCACTTTCCCTCTCTCTCTTTCTCTCACTCTCTCCTCTGTCCCTCTCTGGTCAAACTTATATAAATAAATAAAGTTAAATGAAATAATTCTTTATTTGTCTAAGAGTAAAGAAAGCCCATGATCTCTTCTTTTTTGTGGCTTCTATTATCTTCTTCCAAAGGAAACAACATAGAGAAAATAATACGAAACCATTTTCCTCTAAGTAAAATACCGAGAGTGACTGACAGCACAGGTAAGTCTCTATGTTCTAGCCAATGTTTACATTTACAATAGCTTCGGTGCATTTAAACAGATATAATCCAGGTGAGGTTTATATAAGAAATAGAATCCAATTTCTTCCATTCATTAATGTAGTTTTGATATCTTAAAAACAAGATACTTGTAAGTTTATTCCATGGGAAGATTTTTTTTTATTATAAATTCTGATTTACATATAATCCTTGATTTTTGTTTGTTTGTTTTAGGTTTTTGCCATAAGGTGCATGCACTCAAGAGAGAGAGACAGAGAGAGACAGATAGAGGGAAAGTGAGAAATCCCGTCTCCTTCATTTTGCTCTCAGGATCTTGGGCACGCACACATGCATGCCTGGTGTGATTTTCAAGCCGCTGGGTCTGGGACTCAAACAGTGGTTGGCCATGTGCAAATCCAGCACCTTAACCACCACACGACCTGCTGGGCCCCCAATCACTGTACATTTTTATGGGGTGTAGTATGGTTTTTCTAAGTATGTATAGTGTGCAATAATCATATATTCCTTCACATGTGATGTAAAGTTAGCTTTGCACATGCTCTTTACTGCCTATGACACAGACAGTGATCCCTAGAACTATGAACAACCTCGTGTGGTGACTCTGACTAACGCATTTCATTTTCTTCAAAATTTAAGAGTCAGGGTTTACCATTTAATATGAAAAGGCTGTTAGAAAACGTAATATCCCCCAAAAATGCACATATGCACACACACACACACACACATACCCCACAGCAGGTAAATAAAATAGCTCTTCTCTCTTACTCCTAGAGCCTCCCAGCGTGTGAGAGAGTAACTACTATTACCATAGAGCCTCCCAGCGTGTGAGAGAGTAACTACTATCACCATAGTCTCCTAGAAGTGAGAGAGTAATGACTATTACCGTAGAGCCTCCCAGTGTGTGAGAGAGTAACTACTATTACCATAGAGCCTCCTAGAATGTGAGAGAGTAACTATTATTACCATAGCCTCCCAGTGTGTGAGAGAGTAACTACTATTACCGTAGAGCCTCCCAGCGTGTGAGAGAGTAACTACTATCACCATAGCCTCCTAGCGTGTGAGAAAGTAACTACTATTACCATAGAGCCTCCCAGCGTGTGAGAGAGTAACTACTATCACCATAGCCTCCTAGCATGTGAGAGAGTAATGACTATTACCGTAGAGCCTCCCAGTGTGTGAGAGAGTAACTACTATCACCATAGAGCCTCCCAGCGTGTAAGAGAGTAACTACTATTACCATAGCCTCCTAGCGTGTGAGAAAGTAACTACTATTACCATAGAGCCTCCCAGCGTGTGAGAGAGTAACTACTATCACCATAGCCTCCTAGCATGTGAGAGAGTAATGACTATTACCGTAGAGCCTCCCAGTGTGTGAGAGAGTAACTACTATCACCATAGAGCCTCCCAGCGTGTAAGAGAGTAACTACTATTACCATAGCCTCCCAGCGTGTGAGAGAGTAACTACTATTACCATAGAGCCTCCTAATGTGTGAGAGAGTAACTACTATCTCCATAGTCTCCTAGCGTGTGAGAGAGTAACTACTATCACCATAGCCTCCTAGCGTGTGAGAGTTACTACTATTACCATAGAGCCTCCCAGCGTGTGAGAGAGTAACTGCTATTACCATAGCCTCCCAGCATGTGAGAGAGTAACTACTATTACCATAGAGCCTCCCAGCGTGTGAGAGAGTAACTACTATTACCATAGAGCCTCCTAGCGTGTGAGAGAGGAACTACTATTACCATAGCCTTCCAGCGTGTGAGAGAGTAACTACTATTACCATAGCTTCCCAGCGTGTGAGAGAGTAACTACTATTACCATAGCCTCCTAGCGTGTGAGAGAGTAACTACTATTACCGTAGCCTCCCAGCATGTGAGAGAGTATCTACTATTACCATAGCCTCCCAGTGTGTGAGAGAGTAACTACTATTACCATAGAGCCTCCCAGTGTGTGAGAGAGTAACTACTATTACCATAGCCTCCCAGCGTGTGAGAGAGTAACTACTATTACCATAGCCTCCCAGCGTGTGAGAGAGTAACTACTATTACCATAGAGCCTCCCAGCGTGTGAGAGAGTAACTACTATTACCATAGAGCCTCCTAGCGTGTGAGAGAGGAACTACTATTACCGTAGCCTCCCAGCGTGTGAGAGAGTATCTACTATTACCATAGCCTCCCAATGTGTGAGAGAGTAACTACTATTACCATAGAGCCTCCCAGTGTGTGAGAGAGTAACTACTATTACCGTAGCCTCCCAGTGTGTGAGAGAGTAACTACTATTACCATAGCTTCTCAGCGTGTGAGAGAGTAACTACTATTACCGTAGCCTCCCAGCATGTGAGAAAGTAACTACTATTACCGTAGCCTCCTAGCATGTGAGAGAGTAACTACTATTACCATAGAGCCTCCCAGCGTGTGAGAGAGTAACTACTATTACCGTAGCCTCCTAGCATGTGAGAGTAACTACTGTCACCGTACCTATGAGACCTGGAGCGCCTGGTGGACCAACTTCTCCAGTGGGACCTCTATCTCCTTTTTCACCTGGGGGTCCAGGAGGACCTTTAAAAAAAAATTACAGTTAGTGATCATAGTTGTAAAGCATAGATAAAATACATTTGTCAGTTGTCATGACAATCATATAAGGAAATCCCAAGTTGTTTATTTTTCGTGTAATACTATAGAATGTTACCACAGTGTAGAATGAGTAAGACTGGCCTTGTTTATTTTTTAAATTTTTTGTGTGCATTTTTTTTTAGATTAAGTTGGTTTGGTTTTGTTTTGCTGTAGGTTACAAAGATAGAGAGATACAGAGAGGGAAAGTGAGAAATCACCCCCTAGGGGTGACGGCCATGGCACAATTCTTTCTCCTCCATTCTCTTGGGAGTTGAGGCATGCATGCACATGCACCCAGCATGATTTTCAAGCTGTCGGTCTGGCACTTGAACCACACAGTCAACAAAGTGAGATCCACATGCCCTAACCTCTGTGCCACTTGGCCCTTTTTCTCCAATTTAATAAAAAAATATTATTTTTTAAGACTGGCATTTCTAAAGGGAAGAATACTCCGCTAATGATAGTGTAATCCCCCACATTAACAAGGATGAAGGAGCCCCTTAATTAAGCAATCTATTTTAAATACGTGTTATAATTATATAGTAAATATTTATGTGTACTTAATACTTTTCTAGATTCTAAGAACCTAGAGACAGAGAAAAGACCCCATAAGGGCACAAGCTGCATCTGTATTGTGAGTATACTATCTAGTTAGATGCTAAGTAGTCAATGTAAAGTAAGAACTCTTAAGACATCGAGATATGCTTAAAAGAGACAAAAATGTATGCATGATAGATAATGAAACAACATATTACTGGCACCAGCCCTGTGACCCGGTTGGTTAGGGGAGCTGGATCCCACATGGCCAAGCACATGATCCTAATCCTGCCCTAGCAGCTTGAAGAGACATGCCAAGTGGTGTGTGTCCATGCTTCAGATCCCGGCAAGGTAGAAACATGAAGGGATTGCAGCGTGACCATGCTCCCCCGAGGGATGCTTTGTCCATCTCCCTCTCTCTGTCTCTCTAGTGAATACAGGTGCTATCTGGCAACTAACAAAAAATCCCCAAATTGAGAGAAGTGACCATGAACTCAGACATTTGTCAGAGAAATGGCAAATGGTGTGAGAAGACTTTACTGAGAGAGTGGAATTTGAGGATATTTGGAAGAGCTGGTAGAATGAGCAGGAAGAACATTCAGGGGAAGTGAGAGAGGTGGAGAAGGCAGGGAGGTGAAGGTGCATAGAGGAATACTTTCTCAAGTAACATAGTAAGTAGAACCCCTGGACATCTGCACGTATTATAAAATAAGGTGGAGAGGCTGCGAGGGAAACTTCGATCGCTGGGCTTCACAGTTTTCCAGGTGGCTCCTAACTGTACTGTGGAGTAATGGCAGTAGCACTTTAACAGGAGCATCTTCAATTGCATTCACCGCCCAGTGTCTGCTTAGAGTGCGCAGTGTGGGAGGAGAGTGGGAGATGGCAGATGGTGAGAGATAGGGAATCAAGGACGAGGACAAAAAAAAGCAAAACATATAGAAAACAAGAAGTGGAAAATTACTTGTTGACGATAACACGTATGTTGATGTGCTTGATTGAGCCAATATACAGTGTACTCTGGATGGAAAATCTCATTTCGTATGTTGTCATGATGTACAGTGAATGAATGTAAATAAATAAATTTAAATAAATAAATAAATAAATAAAAATAAGGTAGCATACTTAAAAAAAAAAAGATTGCGCTCTTTCACAGATTTCAGCCAGAACAGGAGAGCCAGGCCCTGAATCACAGCAGTTCCAGCACTGTCCTTAGGGAGCCGAGTCCCACATGGCTGACCATGGTTTGACTCTCAGCCTCAGTGACTTGAAAAACATGCCAGGTGGTGTGTGTGAGTGTGTGTGTGTGTGTGTGTGTGTGTGCGTGCATTCAAGGTCTCAACAGGACAGAGGTGAAGGAGAAGTGATTTTGGTATGAACACTCTCCATTGGTGGGGGCCTTCTCCCTTTCTTTCTCTGTTTTTGTCTTTCTCTGGTGAGTGCACGTAGACTGGCAATTAAAAAAAAAACGCTAAAAAGGAAGAAAGAAAGTGCACAAGGAAAGACTTTGATTTAGTAATTACGGTTCTAAAGCAAGACGTGATCATTTCAGGAGAAACTGGAATGCACAGACAAGGACCATGGGACACACAGATTCGATCTCCATCTTTGCTAGAGTTGACATTATTTCTTCGGTAAGTAGCTAGGGGAACTGCACACACCTCTCATTTAAAATATTAGATCAGTTACAACAAATACATCTTATCTTCTAAAATTTAGAGTTAAAAATCCCCCTCTGTGTATATATTTTTCTTGGAGGGGAGGGAAATTTTTATCTATAGGGCATGTGCACTTGCCAGAGAGACAGAAAGTGAGAAATCAACACCTTCCCCCGTGGGGGATGGCCATGGCAATCCCTTCTCCTCCATTCTCTTGTCAGAGAGACAGAGAGACAGAAAGTGAGAAATCAACACCTTCCCCCGTGGGGGATGGCCATGGCAATCCCTTCTCCTCCAGTCTCTTCTTGGGATTTTTGGCACACACATACATGCATCTGGCATGAGTTTCAAGTCGCTGGGGTCGGGACTCAAACTGTGGTTGGCCATGGGGGAGTCTAGCACTTTAACCACTAGACCACCTGCTGGCCTCTTCTCTGTGTATTTTTAAATAAAAGCACCGATACCTAGTATCCTAATCTTAGAATAATAATTAAAAAAAAAAGAACTAGTACAGGCTTTCCTTTACTAGGTATGTTAGAGTTACACCGCTATTGCTGTTTTATTCTTCGTGTAACACTAATCTCTGTCATTATGAGTTTTCTTTTTATATCTATATCAGTATATATTTGTCACTGCCTCTAACAAAATGCAGGAAGTGCCTAAATAAATATTTTAATATCTCGTAGATATTTTGGAAGGATGGAACTAAACAAATCATGTATCAGTTTACTCTTAGCTTCTTGCCCAGAACTTCTGAAACTTAGTAATGTAATGCTGTCCTGCTGCCTTCCAAAGCCGGCTCCTCTCCATCCCTGGTGTGGCTCACATCCTCATTACATTGTGTAACACACTCACACAATCTGCCGTTTACAATGACCTCTGTAGCACACTCACACAATCTGCTGTTAACAACGACCTCTGTAACACACTCACACAATCTATTTACAACGACCTCTGTAACACACTCACACAATCTATTTACAACGACCTCTGTAACACACTCACACAATCTATTTACAACTATCTCTGTAGCACACTCACACAATCTCTATTTACAATGACCTCTGTAGCACACTCACACAATCTATTTACAACTATCTCTGTAACACACTCACACAATCGCTATTTACAACGACCTCTGTAAGACACTCACACAATATCTATTTACAATGACCTCTGTAACACACTCACACAATCGCTATTTACAATGACCTCTGTAACACACTCACACAATCTCTATTTACAATGACCTCTGTAACACACTCACACAATTGCTATTTACAATGACCTCTGTAACACACTCACACAATCTCTATTTACAACGACCTCTGTAACACACTCACACAATCTCTATTTACAACTATCTCTGTAACACACTCACACAATCGCTATTTACAATGACCTCTATAACACACTCACACAATCTCTATTTACAACGACCTCTGTAACACACTCACACAATCTCTATTTACAATGTCCTCTGTAACACACTCACACAATCGCTATTTACAACGACCTCTGTAACACACTCGCACAATCTCTATTTACAACGACCTCTGTAACACACTCGCACAATCTCTATTTACAACGACCTCTGTAACACACTCGCACAATCTCTATTTACAACGACCTCTGTAGCACACTCGCACAATCTCTATTTACAATGACCTCTGTAGCACACTCACACAATCTCTATTTACAATGACCTCTGTAACACACTCACACAATCGCTATTTACAATGACCTCTGTAACACACTCGCACAATCTCTATTTACAACGACCTCTGTAGCACACTCGCACAATCTCTATTTACAATGACCTCTGTAGCACACTCACACAATCTCTATTCATGACCTCTGTAACACACACAATCACTCTTTGCAGCTATTTCTATAACACACTCACAGAATCTGCTATTTAGCCTTCCCCTATGACTGAAAAGAAAGAAAAACTAGGACTTCGGCATTGCTTCAAGAAACTTATTGATTTATAATGCTTGCTTGTCATAAATATCACAGATCAAAATAACCTGGGTTACTGGAAAAGCCAGCCCAGACATACCGCAAGATATAAAATCTCCGATTCTAACGAAGCACTAAGAATCTGCCTCTGTTTCCAGAGCTATGCTCTGCATGTTCTACTCCTTATTATCATTCACTTTGTTTCCAGTCCTGCCTCACATCCAGATCAGCCCCTAAATCTGCCAAGTCTTCTGAGCTGTCGCTCTTTAAATGTGGCTCCTTCCTCCTCCCCATTTTCGTGCTCACTGTTTTAGGCACTTTTAATCTAAAAGAGGCCTTAACAGTTGCTTAGTCAAACATATGTATAAAGGGGAAGAAAATTAGCTGCCCAAGGTCTTAAAGCTAGTTGAATAAAATCCAAATTAGAATACTTCTCTGTTCTCTCCTGACATCGTACAGTAAACTAATTCAAACCAAATTCATTTTTGGCCTCTGTTCTTCCATTATTATTATCAACTGAGTTGATTTCTGTTGTTGTTGTCTATGTAGCAATTAAAGACACAATCTATTTATTTATTTATTTCAGGTGTTTTTTTTTTTTTTTTTTTTTGGTGGCTGTTGTTTTGCCATACACATGTGCCTGGCCTGATTTGCAATCCGCCAGGTCTGGGACTGGAACTGTGGTCAACCATATAGGAGTCTAGCACCTTAACCATGATGCCCCCTTCTGGCACAACAATTTTTAAAATCCCAGTAATTAATTGCCTAAAACTCCAAATTCAAATTTCAGTTTTTTCTTCTTTTGTTTACATAATTCATGTATGTGTGTGTGTACTTTCAGGTCCTGCAAAGCAAATACATCTAAGATTTTTTCCAAGTTACATCAGATTATGTATTTTCACCACTGAGATATTTCATGTTTTATTTCTCTTAACTTCCACTTTCTGTTTTTTTTTTTTTTTTTTTTTTTAATATGTTTTTGCCTTAGGATGTGTGGGCTCACCAGAGAGACAGAGACAGAGACAATGAGGGGGAAAGTGAAAAATCAACCCCCGGGGGAATGGCCACACTGCAATCCTTTCTCCTCCGTTCTCCTCCCAGGATCTTGGGCACACAGGCACACATGCCTGACATGAGTTTCAAGTCACCAGGTCCGGGACTTGAACTAGAGGCGGTCATGTGGGTGTCCAGCAATGTAACTGCTAGACCTTCTGCCAGCTCCTCTTAACTTCCATTTTCTAATGTTCATCCTGTTTATTTCTTTTCTTTTCCTTTCTTTCTTCCATTCTTTCTCTCTCTCTCTTTATTTTTTTTTTAAGAGAGAGATTTTGCTATAGGGAGCATGTGCTTACCTGAGACACAGAGAGACAGGATCTTCTGCATGCATGCACACACATGCTTGCCCACCCCGAGTCTGGGATTAGAACCATGGTTAACTACATGTCAGTCCAGCAACGTAACCATTAGACCATCTGCTAGTCCGCATCTCATTTGTTTCTATTTTTATTTCCTTTTTATAATTTTTCTTTATACATGACAGCATGTGTGTATGTGTGAGAATGAGGGAGGGAGCAGTAACTTCCACAGGGTCTTCCTCCTTCCTCCAGGCCACCGGCCCGGCAGAGCCCGGGCACTCACACACATGCCTGGCCCAGGGCAGGCTGGCCCAGTCAGGGGTGGGTCTGTCTCCAGTGGGATCCGGCTTCAGCTAAGCAGCGTGTCACCCCATACCGTGGATCTGGCCCTGTTCTAGATTTCGTTATCCCCTGGCCGGCTGTGGCATGGTGATGTGGTTAAGGCTGCGGGGTCCCACAGGGCTGACTGTGCAGTTCAGGCTCTGGACCCGGCAGGCATGTGCATGAGTGCCCACGCCCCAACACGTTGGAGACCGGAGAAGGGGGATTGCGACACTGCAGACCCATGGAGGGTGCTCAGTTCTCTCACTCTGTCACATGCGTGCTCATACACGTGCACTCTATCATACACAAAGAACAGAACGTATAATAAAAATATCTCCTAAAGCTAGGGTCTGGAACATATATCAAGACTCGGTCTTAGTTTTAAGGAACTTGTGTCCAAGAAGAGACAACACATGACTAGAAGTCAGGGGATGCTTCTAAATCTGGCTATTGTATTAAGTATCCTGTGAGAGAATACCAGTATTCGCAGGATATAAATACCAGCCAGAGCGTTACTCCTGGTAGAAGCAGAGACGGCTTCATATAAGAGGTTGCATCTTAAATGGACATTAGATAATAAACAAGTAAGATATTTTCAGATACAAATAAAAGGAGATATTACTTCAAGTAAAGGATAAAAACAGGCAGGATTGGGACCAGTAGTTAGCATAATGGCTATGTCGCTGGACTCCCATGTAGTCAACTGCGGTTCGAGTCCCAGACCCAGTGGCTTAAAACTCACACCAGGCGCGTGTGCATGCGTGCCCAAGATCCCAAGAGGAGAATGGAGGAGAAGGGATTGCGGCCTGGCCATCCCCCCTGGGGGGGTGATTTCTCGCTTTCTGTCTTTCTGTCTCTGTCTGGTGAGTGCACACGCCCTATGGCAAAAACTTCTCAAAAAAAAAAATAAAAATAAAAAACAGGCAGGATTTACAAAGTACTGGGTATGTTAGAAACAGTCAATTGGACTGAAATATCTGGTATACAAAGGGGCAAGGGAGGAATGAGGCAGCTGTAAGTAGTTAAGAGACCACTATAGGATACTTTGAAGCTACACAGAGAAGCAGACGACTAATGAGGAGGGGATAGACACACCTCTGTGCGCTTGGGTTTCCCTTCAGGAAGGCTGCATTCTAACGAGAGTGTAGACAGACTTAGAGTCTGGAAGCTCAAGGCAGGGAATGACTGCAATAAGCTGGCAGAGTCGTGATTAGAATAGTTTGTATGAGAATATGAAGAAGTGATCAAAGGGGACCAGCAGAGGGCATAATGGTTACGTCGCTGGACTCCCATGTTATTGACCACAGTTCTAGTCCAGGACGCAGCAGCTTAAAACGCATGCCGGGTGCATGTGCGTGCATGCCCAAAGTCCCAGGAAAAGAATGGAGGAGAAGGGATGGCCACCCCCCTGGGGGAGTAATAAAAAGTGACAGCAGGGTCACTTTTTCAGAATGTAAGAACTAATACTGGTCTTGGGAGATACAATAAGAATAATTAATATTTCTAGTTTGGAAAACTGGAAGAATGATACTGCCATTACAACGTCTAGCTTGGTACGAAGAAAGAGCTGGTTTTTCATACTCATCCAACACAAATCTAATTGCTCACCCGCCAAGGTCCAGGCACTGTAACAGGCATTAGGAGTGCAGGGATAAGACCCAACCTCACCAGCTCACATTCTGGTGAAGACGATATGCTTTTATGATAAGTAAGCAAAAGTATGTATGAAGTAATGTTATATAGTGGTAAGTCGATGAGAGACTGAAGTAAATAATAGTACCGTAAGATGGGGAAGTGAGCATGGGAACCGGGGAAGTGGAAGGGAACCATCTCTGAAAAAGGTGATTACAGTTGGGCCAAGAAGTAGAAGGAGGACACTTCGATAGGAGGACAGGAGCTTCGTGCTTGTTGTGAATAGCAAGTTGTAAAACTTGTACTTTCTAACATACCCTTGTTATTTATTTATTTCCTCCATGAAAGAGACATAGTCAGAGAGAAAAACAAACAAAAGAGAGAGAGAGAAAGGCACTCCCAACAGAGCCCTCATGGCATGAACCACCCCCAGTCTCAGCCGGCCCAAATCATGGCCATGCGTGCACACCCAGTGTGACCAGAAAGCCCTGAGACACAAACTCAGGACCTCTTCTTTGGGGGCTAAGTTATATTACACTGCACCATGGGGGAGGGGAGATAACATTCCTTTCTTTCTTTCTTTTTTTTTTTGAGTTTTTAGCCATAGCATATATGCACTTGCCAGACAGGGGAGATACAGAGAGAGACAGAGACAGCGAGAGGAAAAGTGAGAACTCATGGTCCAGGCAGGATGGCCATGCTGTAATCCATTCTCTTCCGATCTCCTCTCAGGATCTGGGGCATACACGCACATGTACCCAGCGTGATTTTCAAGCCACTATATCTGGGACGCAGACTGCAGTCTGCTGTGGGAATCCAGCCCCTTAACCACCACACTGCCTGCCCATGCCACCTGCTGGCCCTTACGTAGTGTACTCTCTGTCTCTCTGTCTCTGTTTCTCTCTCTCTGTCTCTCTCTCTCTCTGTCTCTCTCTCTCTCTCTCTTTTTTATTTTTTTTGTGAAAGAGATATTTTTGCCGTAGAGTGCTTGTGCTCACTGGAAAGAGAGACAGAAAGTGAGTAATAGCCCCCAGGGGGGATGGCTACACTGCAATCCCTTCTCCTCCACTGTCCTCTTGGGATTTTGGGCACACATGCATGCACACACACACACACACACACACACACGCCCAATTAGAGGTTTAAGCCACTGTGTCCCAGATTCGAACCATGCCGACTATGTGGGAGTCCAGTGACGTAGCTATTGTGCCATCAGCTGGCCCCATAATGTACTTTTTAGTGGCATTATTACCCCTCCACATTTCTAAGCCACATAGAGGGATGACAGAGAGATTAGAAAATGAGGGGGAGAAGCGGAGGGCACTAGATCAAACTGGACTTAGATTAGCCCAAGTTCAATGGAGGGTCTTACATACGAGAAAGAAAGGCTCTAACAATGTGCATGACTCTGTTTGTCTGTTTGTTCTTAAACACTCTTTTGCTCCATGTAGAAAGGGTAAAGACAGAAATCAACAAGTCAGCTGGGAAGCTGACAGATTACGCCAGACTGGAGTATGGCTGCTCGAATCAGCACAGTGATCAAGACCAAGAGAACAAACGCTATTTGATACACGGCGAGGAGCGGGCCTAGAACTCACAGGCGGAGTCCATAGGACCTGAGAAAAGATGAAGACGGCTTCCGAGATCTGGAGTGAGCAACCCGTCAGAGAGTGGGAAAAAGAAACAGCTCGAAAGCAGCAGATGTGAGGTGATGGAGAGATGGAGAGGGGCTGGTCAAAAATCAGTTTGGCTTTGGATTTGTAAAATGTGGGGGCATTTATCTGGGTGTTAGAGAGAAAGCTGATTAATTCGACGTTTTTCTTTATCTGCTGTAATGTAATCATTACACAATATATGTAATAAGTTATATATAAGTAAACATGGAGGTGAAGCGTAAAGTACAGTAATGAAAAGAATTACTCACGAAACATCACATCCCAAGGAAAAGCCATCTACCTAAGGAGTCTCCCTACTCATTCATCTTTTTTCTTTCCAGAAAGATACATTAACTTGCATTTTCTGTTTCTCACTTTCCTTCTTTCAAAGTAACCATTTATATTATATATGTATCTGTAAGTATACATTATTTACTTTGCTAAATTGTGAGCATTGAAAATAAAAATTAGGGGTTTGTCTCTTCAATGTCAGTGTACTTAAGTAGAGGCTTATCGGCTTCTTGTTCATCCAAAACTCTGCTCTCAGTTAGAGTAACTCCCCATCCACCACCTCCTTCCCCGACTCGTTGGCGTCTTCTGTACAAAACCATCACACAGTACAGGTGGGAGAGTGAGTGTGGATGTGTGCAGGGCATAACAACATCCCTACTTATAAAAATAATTCAAGTGAAATCCAGCAAACGTGAGTCCTGTATACGATTCTCAAAGAAGGAAATCAAAACACAGTCTCAGCTTTAGGTAAGAAAAACACAGACAAGTCCTGGTTTCTAGTAGCAATATCACTTGCTAGTTTGCAGAGGCTGTCTGGAAGTACTTGACATGCATTTGCAGCAATTGGTAACCACCTAAATGAAACTAAGCGAATTTAGAATGTTGGGTTCTGGTGTATTTCAGGATGATGAGTAAGATAGCAATTCTTCGACCTTCTAGGATAAACTTCAAGGACAGCATCACTGTAATTTTGAAGTGTTCTAAAAGACCTTTCAAATTCATAAAACAATCAGGGAAGAAGTAAACAAAAAAGAATTTGGAAGTTTTGAAAAGCAGAACTAATAAGCTTGATTTATAAACACATAGACAACTTTGGACTTGACAGAAAACCTGTATTCCTCTCAGTAAATGTGGGGTATGTGTGACAGGGAGGGCTCTTTGGACCGGGGACATGTTATGTATTTAGGCCTTTCTTTTAAAAGGTTATCAGACTAGTAGGTATTTTACCCTGCCTTGATTAATTGTAAAATTCCTTCCTCTGGGTTTTTGTAGTAAATACAAGTTTAATAACTATTTGTTTGAAGTCATATGATTTCAAATGCCAAATCTCTGCATATACGAGTGCAATTTGCTATATAGATTGTTTTCTGGAGAAATGACAAGACGTTTTTACCTTGAACCAAAGTGATATTTCTCAACGTCTGAGAATGTTCCCAGTCCTTCAGCCTGAGATCATTGGTGATGTTATTCAGTACTTTCACTTCCCCTTTTATTTCCTGTTCCAAACGCACTTGTTCTTCTTTCAAAGACGCAATTTCTGCTGAGGCATTGTGGACACGCGCCTCTAATTTACCGATTGCCTGTGAGACACAAGCGGGCACCCGTAACTTTGGTTATTACAGTTAGCAATATGGAAGTTCGACAAACCCGGGGGTGGGCGGGTTAGGTTTCTAAAACACATACACTATCACAGGAACTTTTTAGAAGGAAAAATACAGAAACCAGAAAGCTGCTTTACAATGGCAACGGTGTGGTTGCGAAACATTTCCTTTTTCAACTGAGTGGCTGAACTTTCACATCCCCGGCATCCTCACCAAAAAACCCAAGTGATAATATTTGAGGTAGGCTTCTACTCCCAAATATGTAGTTGTCAAATGATAAAATAAAATACAAAAGCCTGTGGGACCAGCAGTTAGCGTGATGGCTATGTTGCTGGACTCCCATGAGGTCGACCACAGTTTGAGTCCTGGACCCGGTGGCTCAAACTCATGCCGGGTGCATGTGCGTGCGTGCCCAAGATCCCAAGAGGAGAATAGAGGAGAAGGGACTACGGTGTGGCCATCCCCACTGGGGGGTGATTTCTCGCTTTTTGTCTCTCTGTCTTTCTGGTGAGCACACACTCCCTATAGCAAAAACCTCTCAAAAAAAAAAAATTGTCATATGGTCTCTAGCTTATCTAAAGTGAAATTCCTTTTCTGGTACTTAGACTGTCAACATATTACAATTCTGCACATCTGATAGAGTTATGTGTGAGATTATTTTATAGCGATAATCAAAGTTTAATGCCATAACTCTCAGTGGTAATGAACATTAAAGGTAGATTTTCATATTCAATCAAACCTCAGACTAGCATACTAACAGTATTTTACTTTGAATTTGTAATTTCTCTATATTTGAGATGTCATTATTATTTCATTGTCAAATACATATATATTTTGAATACATATATGATGAGACTTCAAAAGGTTTGTAGGGAAATGGAATTAAAGTTCATTTTGGTGCAAAAATTTTCAAAATGCACACATAGTGTTTGCATGACATGCATGTTGCATGACCTTCATGCAGACCCCTCGTACAGGTACAGAATGTGTCAATGAGGGAGACGATCGTGCTATTTTCTGGAATATGCTTTTTTTTTACTGAATAATATATTAAGGATATTTACCTTTTAAAATGCTTAAAGACTGACTTATTTTCAATAATTTAGCAAATTATATCATATAAATTTTTCATAATTGGGGCCAGCTGGTGGTGTGGTGGTTAGGGCAGCTGGACCCCACGTGGCCAAAAGCCTGGTTTAGTCCTGGACTCAGCGGCTTGAGAACCATGCCAGGCATATGTACAAGTGTGCTCAAAAATCCTGAGAGGAGAATGGAGGAAAAGGGATTGCGACACAGCCATCTCCCTTTGGGGGTTGCTTTCTCTCTTACCCTCTCTCTCCAGTGAGTGTACAGGCCCTATAGCAAATTAAAAGAAAACAAATTTTGTTCATAATTTAAGATACTTGTTCTTAGAGTTTTGAGCTGTGCGCTCTTCTATCACTTTAAACAATGCTATAATGAACACTATTACACACACACACACACACACACACACACACACACAAAGGGCTTTTATAGGACAGCTTCTTGGAAATAGATTTGACTAAAGAGAGTAAACACTGAAATTTTTGTTCAATACTTGCCCGCGCCCTCCAAATATACGGTACCATTAATTTCTTTCTCTTGCTATGTCCACGCTTTCTTTTTGCACCCAAATACTGATACCATAAATCAATTTAAATTTATATAGTAAGAGTAGATACATAATAATTCACTGTTACTTAATTTGCCTTTCAAATTATTTATGATGAGGGTGAAGTATCCGATTAAGTTCCTGACACTATTTTTTTTTTTATTACAATACTTTTCAGGTACTTTGGTTGGTTTTCTCTTTGGGTGTTGGGCTTTCTATTTATTTTTTATTTTTTATTTTTACTTTCCAGAGGGCATGTGCGCTCGTCAGAGGGAGAGAGAAAATGCTCCCCCACGGGGTGCAGCCATACCACAACCCTTCCCTCCTTGGTTTCTCCATCCCATCAGAATCTGAGGCACGCATGCACACAGGCCTGGCCTGTTTTTCAGGCCACTGGTCCCACGGTTTGAAGCCTGGTCAGCCACGTGGTGTCCAGCTTCCTATGTGGAGGGCTTCCACTGCTGCACTACAGATCCAGCCCAGCCTTTCTCTTTGGGATGCACCAAATCTCAGATGTTTGGTAATGTTTTCTGTCTCTCTGTCATGTTTAGATCCCATCCTGTCTTCATGGTATGCTTTATACCTACATAAGAACTTATTTTTTAAAAAAGTTCTTTTCATGAGAAAGTGTGAGAGACAGAGTGGGAGAGGAAGAGATAAAGGTGCCCTCAACAGCGTGTCATGCTGTGCTTCTCCTTCCAGCCTTCTAGGCCAGCCAGGATCGTAGGTACGCGCGCCTGATGGATGCAGGTTGCCTGGGAACCAAACTCCACTCTTCATCAGGCTCCGGCATCATGCAGCCATGACACCACTGCGCTACATGAGTGGGCCTTTCGAAAGTACTGTAATAGATTCTCACTTCCCATTTGCACACAGAAATAAGCCAATGGGGGGCCCAGCTGAGGTCACAGGGCAGGCCTAGTTCAATTCCCAGCCCCATCCTTAAAGAGCGAGAGCAGTGGCTCAGATCTGTAGTCCCAGATACTGAGACAGGAAGATGAAGCCCACTGTCAACATGGGAGACATGGTGACAGAGCACACCTGTGGTCTCAGCTACCTAGGAGGCTGAGGCAGGAGACTGGTGACAGGACAAGGTCTGTCTAAATCCATCCTTTCTCCCTGCAACGCATATGCAAAATAAGCGAGTGCTGTCTTGTTCCTTCAACCACGTTTGAAGAGAAATTCACTGCTTGCACTGGATTGGGCAAATTGAGGCAAGGATCAAGAGATTCTGGAGTAAAACTTTTGAAAAGAATGTCAGTATACATAAGTAGAGAGGCTTATTAGTTTTCTGTTCATCCAAACCTCTGTTCTCAAGAGTATCCCCCCATCCACCACCTCCTTCCTTGACTGTTTGCCATCTTCTGTACAATACCATCACACAGTACAGGTGGGAGAATGAGCGTGGATGAGTGCAGGGAATAACAACCTTCTGTTTGTGGACATTTGGGTTGGTTCTATGTCTTAGCAATCGTGTATACCGCTGCAATGAAAATAACTGTGCAAGCGCTTTCCAACTGAGTGCTCAATGTCCTTTGGGTAGACACCCAGGAGTGGAACTGCTGGATCATATGGTAGTTCTATTTGAAGGTCTTTGAAGAACCTCCATATCATTCTCCACAGTGGCTACACATATACTGACTGTCCACACTCTATGGTAGAGACTGAAAGACTGGAGAACATAAAAGTATTAAAAATTGTAATGGACACTAGAGATAACGTGGAAAGAGAGTGTGGGAGAGGAAGCATGTAGGAAATTTGGGGTGAAATAGAGAGGTAAGACACTTGTAGGACACTGATAAGGCTTTTTATCTGTTGGCGAGGATGTGTATAAGAGCCTCAGCTGGGCTGGACCGAGGTGTATATCATGCTGGGTAAAGTCTCTTCACAATCTAAAAGATGTATAGCAATTTAATGTATGAATAATAATAAAAAAATTAAAACCTTCAAAATTCACTTAATTTAATTTAGGTGGTTACCAATTGCTGCAAATGCATGTCAAGTACTTCTAGATATCTGCTAGAAACTAGCAAGTGATTTTGCTACCTAGAAACCAGGACTTGTCCATGGTTTTCTTACCTAAAGCTGAGACTGCCTTTTTATTTCCTTCTTTGAGAATCGTTTACGGTGCTCACATTTGCCAGATTTCACTTGGAATTATTTTTATCGGTAGGAGGGAAGGTGCTTTTGATTTTTTGTTTGTTTCTTTGTTTGAGACGAGGTCTTGTTGTCAAGCTCCTCCTGTCTCAGCCTCCTCAGTTGCCAGGACCACAGGTGCACAGCACTGTGGCCAGCCATTACGTGGGACTGGGCATTAAACTTGGGCCTCCCGCGTGGTACCAGCCTGGGAGCCACCGCATCTCGGTAGCATGCATCACTGTGGGGGAACCAGTGCATGTTATTTTATTATTTTTTAATATAAATACTCACTGAAGAGAGATGGGTGGGGGCAGGTGAGGAAACAACTCCCTTTCCCCATAGGGGATGGTCACACCTCAATCTCTTCTCTTTATGTCTCCTTTCTGGGTTTTGGACATATATGCACATGGGCCCAGGGTGCCTTTCAAACCATTGGTTCAAGACTGAAACCACACAGCCAGCCATGTGGGATACAGTTACCCATCACCTGAAGGCTGGATCTTTTCTAAAGAGAAATGCTAGGAGCCAGCAGGCAGCCTGATGGTTAAGATGCCGGACTCCATGTGAGTGGGTCTGACTGAGGACTGAGTCCCAGACCTGCTTGCTTGAGGATCACAAGGCATGGTGCGTGCATGCCCAAACCCAGGAGAGAGTGGAGAACAGGGGTTGCCACGTGGCCAATCCCCCGGGCAGTGATTTCTCACTTTTCCTGTCTCTCTGGAGACCACTCACACCCTATGGCAAATACTTTAAAAAAAGGAAAAATCCTTTTCAGCACCCACACACACTCTTCACATTCTACCACCGGTGGCCATGCCAAAAATCGGCATTTAGTTTTACTGTTTTACAGTTCTTTCTCTGAACAATGGCGGTGATAAATGGGATCCATGTCTTCCACGTGGTGTCAATGTTCTTCCTTTCTCTTTCAAATTAATGTTTGGTCTCCTTGTAGATATGATGCTGGTATTACTTACAAGCTTTTTCTTCACCCACATCTACTGATTCAGGCATTCATTTAATCTACGTGTTCCTGAACTGAACTGAAGATTCCAAGATCAAGAATACTGCTGTGCAGCGGGAGTGGGAACCCTCTTGTTGACTCGTGGTGCACATGTGTGTGGGCACACACGGAAACACACGGGTACTCTGGCCCTGAGTACCCAAGGACTATCTCAAGCACTTTGGATAAAGGATGTCCACTTTTTCTAACACTGGAAATCCTTCTAAAACACAAGTGCAATCTATTCCAACTTGGATAACTTGCCAGCATTTCTACTGCCTTCCCAGTGGTTTGCAAATTGGCTTCAATTCTTCACTCATTGTACGTTCGAGACACTCCACTGTCTATGCTGGATTTGGCACTTTTCTAACATCAAATATGTTCTGTCCTTCTATCTTAGCCTTCTCCTTTCTCTGTCTCACTTCTCTGGCCCTGTTTCTTTTTCTTTTCCTTTTTTTCTTTTTTTCAGTTTTCTGTCATAGGGTGCATGCACACATCAGAGAGTTACAGTGAGAGGGAAAATAAGAAAGCCCCCTCCAGAGGGGATGGCCACACCACAATCCCTGTCCTGGGATTTGGGGCATGCACGGAGATGAGCCCCGTGTAATTTTCCAGCTGCCAGATCTGGGACTGGAACTGCAGTCAGTCATGTGGGCGTCCTGTGCCCTGACTACCAAGCCACCTGCTGGCTCTCCGCTGACCCTGTTTCTATATAACTGAATACTTCCTCTCCCTCCGTTCTTTCCCTCCGACTTAATGTCCGCTCCTACAGTCAACACGTGACCTTCCTGTTTCCCATGCTCCTCAACCCCATTGACAGTCTTCTCTGCTCATTCTTTGATCCTCCTGTAGCCCACGTTCGTGGTATCTCAATGGCATTTCCATGTGTGCATACTTATTAACAATAAGTAACGGAAACACTGTCGGATTTTGGAAGAAATAACACAGATTAGAAGAATATCAAGACTGGTGTCAGGATAAAGTTCACCAGCACAGGCTCCATAATTAAATTGTAAAGCCATTGTCATATGACAGCTTGCAATGGAGACCATGAAAAAACCTGAAAGTTCTGAGCAAGTGAAAATTACAGATCATAAACCCATAGGAAATTCTTTCTGAACCTGATTGGTCTATTCCCTAGTCAATCATTTAGCCGGTTTTCATCTACTGTAATGTTAGAGGCTTATCTTTGTTCTATAAATAATGTCCATTTAAAAAAGTTGTTACTGGATAGTATTGTGTCTCCACAGAACACAACCTCATTAAGAATGGGCTGTTCAAGGACCAGCAGTTGGCATAATGGCTATGTTGTTGGACTTCTAGTCAATTGTGGTTCGAGTCCTAGACCCAGTGGCTTAAACTCACACCAGGCGCGTGTGCATGCGTGCCCAAGATCCCGAGAGGAGAATGGAGGAGAAGGGATTGCGGTGTGGCCATCCCCCCTGGGGGGGTGATTTCTCGCTTTCTATCTCTCTGTCTCTCTCTGTCTGGTGAGCACACGCGCCCTATAGCAAAACCCTCTCCCAAAAGAAAGAAGAGTGGGCTAGTCAAATAAAATCTACTACAAAGAGGTCAGCATTGCTCATGTTAATGATGGAAATTTTATTGACTTTGCATTAATTATGATCTTTGATTTAAGATCATTTATAAGATAAAGACTATTTTCTCATGTGAAAAGTAAAGTTTTAGCCAAATATTTTGATGTAGAAAAAAGCAAATATAACTACTCTTTAAAAAGATAATACAGTTTTGAAATAAAGCCTATTTGTAGCATCTTAATTATTTTCTTACTGATACAGAATCATCCAGACCATAACCAGTGCTGGCCACAGAACAGTTAGGACCGAAGTCAGAAACTGTAGTCCACGGCCCAAAGGTAACTCACAGTCTGCTTTTTTTTTTTTTTTTTTTTTGAGAGGTTTTTGCAATAGGACAAATGCGCTCACCAGAAAGACAGAGACAGAGAGACAGAATGTGAGAAATCACCCCCAGGGAAGGTGGCCACACCGCAATCCCTTCTCCTCCATTCTCTTCTCGGGATCTTGGGCATGCACACACATGCGCCCGGCGTGAGTTTAAGGCACCAGGTCCAGGACTCGAACCATGGTCGACTACATGGAAACCCAGAGACATAGCCATTACGCCAACTGCTGCTTCCCCCCCTGCCCCAGTCTGCTTTTGTCAATGAAGACGAAACATGTCACAGCTCTGCACGTTGTCACCCCTGCTTTCACAACAGAGACAGCATGGTCGCCATCTGGCTCTTTACAAAGAAACTTTGGCAACGACTGATCTAGAGTCTAGCTTATTACTACTGCTTCTGCAAGTGGGGTACCTGATCATTCTGTAGTTTGATTGTGACAGGGCTTTTCTTGTTGCTCTCTTTCTCAATGTTTAATGAATATCATAACTTGCATCGTAGACAACTTAATGTGCATTTGATCTTATGATAAAAAGTATACAGTATTATAATGATTCTTTCATGATGATATATGTACACTATTCACATTATTTGTAGTTAATTGTAGATAAAAGATTATATATAGCTCTCAAAGCCCGGCAAAATAAATTATTTTAAAATGTAGGGTTTTTTTGTAAATAAGAGTTCTGTTATATTCACAATGATAAAATATTGGACCTGTTATAAAACTCCAGATAGAGTCCCTACCACTCAAGATATGCTAAGATTATCTAAAAATTATAAATGATTTACACATCCTAACAGGGCATTTAACAGTATTTATGAAATTAAAAAACCTTAAGAGAGTTTGTTTAAATGGGAAAAAGTTTTCCCTTTTCCTGAGAGTTTGGGGAAGGGACCAGGTGATCCACTTGAAACCTCCTGGTAAATTTGCCAGAGGAATCTGAGTGGCAACTTTTACTTTCTTGGACTGCCTAAGGAGACAGTCCCTGGATGGATTCAATCCTAGCGTAGGACTTTCTAAATACAAACATTCTTACCTCTTGTTGCTTAAATGTATTCTGTTGAATTTTACTACTCATTGTCTGTATATTGAGCTGCAAATCAAGCAACGTGGTGTTCAAGCTGATTAAGGACCTGGAGAGTTCGTCTACTGCATTTTCATGTCTCTGGGTTGAGGAAGCCAAGGTACTTAGTTGGAGAAGAACGTTATTGAATCTTTGATCGGTGGTCACACTGAAATTCCGAAAGCACTCCGAATCTATGAGATTGGCTTGCATATCTGAAATATGTTGGATTCTCTCCTCCATGTTGCTCACGTGTTCCATAACATCTTGAAATCTAATTCCACTGCTGTTTCCTTTTCCTGGGAGGTTCTGACATCTACCATTCACAGTCATTGAATCAACCATGCAATTCTTCGTTTCCCACTGCAGGAGTTGAGCTGTATATTTAAGTAAAAATAAACTAAGTTATAGCCTGTATCCTTAAATGCATACACTGCTTTATTCCCTATCATCCCACTCCATTTATTCTGTTCCATTCTATTCCAGTCCAACATTGAATGTAGCCTAAATCAAGTATATTTTAAATATACAATGTGTGAACCACACCAAGTACGTTGCTGAGAAACGTACAGTCTCCCCTTCCCACCTCACATGAAGATTTATCCTAGGGTTAAGTCACGCTTTCTGAATTGCTGTTCACATGAATCTTCCTGGCCATTGAATTTGACTTTTCCAGTTAGGAAATATTCTCTAAATTATGAAATGCACTGTAGGATTGTTAGAATTAAATGAGACTACTCTTAACACAGTTTCTAAAGGAATCATGTTGAACATGTTAGCTCTCATGATGATAATAAGGACCGGAATGACGCGTGGTAAAAGCAGAAGTCAGTGTCGTCCAGGATATGGACAAGGGTCCGTCCATCTTCCTTGTTCTTTTGAGCTGGCACAGAGTCGTCACTCAGAGTGCACAGGCCTAACACAGCTGGGAGAGCAGCAAATTGGGCAAATACAATTTTCTCACTTAAAACTATACTGCTGTTGGGACCAGCAGTTAGCGTAATGGCTATGTCGCTGGACTCCCATGTAGTCGACCGCGGTTCTCGTCCCGGACCCGGTGGCTTAAACTCAAGCGGGGCGCGTGTGCGTGTGGTGTCCAAGATCCGGAGAGGAGAATGGAGGAGAAAGGATTGTGGCGTGGCCATCCCCCGGGGGGGTGATTTCTCGCTTTCTGTCTCTCTGTCTCTCTCTGTCTGGCGAGCGCACGCGCCCTATAGCAAAAAACCTCTCAGAAAAAAAAAAAGGATATATATATATATATATATATATATATATATATATATATATTTTAAAATAAAATTAACTCCCTGTGGTTCAAAAATAGATGGCAGGGTTAGGCAGCAGCACAGGGCAAGGCAATGCCCTGGAGGGCTGGAGCCATGGGAGTCTGCAGTGTGAGGCCCGATCGCCCTGGGGACGCTGGGCGCGTGCGCATTGGCCCGTGGTCGGGCAGCTGAGGCTGGGACTGGGTTATGCCCTGGCGACCCTGTTGGGGTGCCTCTCTGTCACTCTGGATCATGGAATAATGAACTTTATATACATATATATAAACTAAGCCCGAATCTGTTAGTTTTCTTAATAAAATAATATGGCCATAGCACGAGCTTTATGGATTGTAGATGGTTTGAGAGTTAAATAAGATAGCACACGAAAACATTTCGTCCCATTTGAACGCAGGTGCTCGTTACACACACGGGCTCTTGGTGTTTGCGCAGGACCACGCCGCGGGATTCCGGATCTACCTCCACTCCTCGGACGCCGCTGCGTTACTCAGGGCACGGTGCTCCCCGCTTGTTCAGGTTTGCTGGGAGATGGAGCAGAGCCAGTCATGCACCGCTGATCACCGGCCGCTCTGAGAACTGGTCGGCGCGTTCCCGCGGAGAATCAGAGGGCACGCCCGCACGCCCGGCCGTCTAGCCCGCTGCCCCCGTGCACCACACCGCCCCGGAGTGGGGTCTCGCAGGACCCCGGGAGGGCGCGGTCTGCCGCCTGAACCGCTCTCTGCAGGAGGCGCAGGACTGCAAGGATTGGGACAGCCCACAGCGGGCGCAGCGCAGGTGAACTACAGCTCAGCGCTCCGGAGCAGACACTGCGCACCTGCAAACGCTGGTCAGCCGCCAGTGTCTACACAGGGAGCGCGTTATTGCCGTGCGGCGTCCACTCTATTTGCTGCCTTCACTTAACGAAGCTGTTTCGACAGTCGCTATTCCAGCTAGTGCTACATCGAGAAGTATTTCATGACACAAATTCTCCGCAATGTATGATGGATGGACTTAAGATTTTTTTATGATGGTGCAAAAGCAGGATATGGTCCATATAAATCCTAACTACGTTCTAGGTTGAGGGACTTGCCACTTAGGAGAGGTTTAACTTACGATGTTTATTTGAATTAAAATACTTTTAATTTATGATGGACTTGTCTAAATGTAACTCCTTTGTACTTCAAGGGGTATCTAGATGCAATTAAATCCCAATGTAAATATGTTTTGTAGGGTCAGCCTGCGGTGTGGTGTTCAAGATGGTTGGCTCCCTCATGAATGAGTCCTGGCCCCTGCAGCTTGAGAAACACACTGGGCGCATGCGTGTGCTCCTGAAATTCTGAAAGAAGCCATGGATAAAAAAGGACTGAGGAGGGCCCACATCCCATGAGGGTTACTTTCTCACTTTCCCTCCCTCTCTCTGTCTCTCTCCATTGAGCGGATGTGTCCTCTGGCAAATTTTTAAAACATGCATCATATCATATTTTTGTTTATTCCATTTCCTTAAGATTAGCTTACTTGATATGATTAAAAATAGTTGACACTTTTTAAAAAGAATTATTTTTTATTATTATTAATATTATTTTTCACATGAGTTTTGCCAGAGAAAGACGAGAGGGAGAGTGAGAAAGCAAGCTGCCAGGTCCAGGACTCAAACCATGGCCAGCCACGTGGGAATTCCAACACCTTAACCACCATGCCACCTGCTAGCTGTTTTTTGTGGGAGTACTTTGGATTTAGTATCTGTGAATGAAGTATCTCTCTGCAGAGTATTGATTACCTACGGGGAATTAATATTGTGTAATATAGCAATTTTTTCTAGAGTTAGATGCTCCCATGAACGCAGTCACCTCTCTGCTTTAGTTTACTACCATTTTGCTCTAATTGCTCAACCATCTAAGTTTACTTTCACTAGAAACAACTTTTATCTTCTACAAGTAAAGCAAATCTCTTTCACAGTATGGAAAGAGAAGAACTGCTGGACAAAATCACACAACCAACTTGTTTGTTCGGCTGGAGGACGCATGCTCTCACTAAAGGAGAGAGCGAACAAAAGAGAGAGCAGGAACTTTGGAAAGGACTGCTCAGAGAAACCGTCAAGCTGCAATTCCCTCTCATGCTTCTCCCCTGGGATTTTGGGCATGTATGCACATGCACCTGATGTGTTTTCTTGTTGTTGTTTTGTTTGTTTTAGGTTTTGGTCAAAGTGTGTGTGCACTCACCAGAGAGAGACAGAGAGGGGAAGAGTGAGAAGTCACCCCCTAGAAAGGATGGCCATGCCACAAGCCCTTCTCTTCCATTCTACTCGTGAGACATTGGGCACATGCACCTGGCATGATTTTCAAGCCAAGGGGTCCAGGACTGAATCGTAGTGAGCCATGTGGGACCCAACCAACTTAAGGTCACGCCACCTGTTGGCGCCGCAATTCTCAGTTTAACGCTTGGCACAGGCGTTGACAGGAAAGGCTCCATTGTGCTTACAGATTCTACAACACAGTCTTGCTTATTCCCTCAAGCCCTGCAGGAAAACTAATACTTACTTTTATTGAAAATGTTTCCTACTTTATCAGACCTGTAGGTAAAGAATGTCGTAGTTCGTATTTTCCAAAGTTTATTTCTTTTCTTTTTATTGGAGAGAGAACATTTTATGCTTTTTCTACTTATCATATGGAAGCTGACAAACTTTTATGACTGATAAAAAAAAAACAAGGAGCAGATTATATTTGATTTCTCAGATCATATTTACTCTTTCACGCTGGTACTATCTTTATACACTTAAAATATATAGTATTTTGAGTTAAAGAATTTTTCAGTAATACTTTATATACATAAATCCTAGATTATATCTTTGTCTTGTGACAATGATTCAGCAGATTCTTTTTTTTGGAGAGTTTTTTTTTTTTTTTTTTTTTTTTTTGCTATAGGGTGCGTGCGCTCGCCAGACAGACAGAGAGAGACAGAGAGACAGAAAGCGAGAAATCACCCCCCAGGGAGGATGGCCATGCCGCAATCCCCTCTCCTCCGTTCCCCTCTCGGGATCTTGAGCATGCATGCACACGCGCCCAGCATGAGTTTAAGCCACTGGATCCGGGATGAGAACCGCAGTCGACTACATGGGAGTCCAGCGACATAACCATTACGCTAACTGCTGGTCCCAGATTCTTTTTTTTCAAAGACTTTTTGACTTATTTAATTCCATGTGTTATTATTATTATTATTTTTTAATTTGACCAGAAAGAGACAGAGAGAGAGAGAGAGAAAGGGAAAGTAAGAAAGCAAGCCACCAGGTCAGGGAGCTGTGGTTGGCCATGTGGGAGTCCAACACCTTAACCACCACACCACCTGCCAGCTCCACAGCAGATTCTTTAAGAAAAGATAGCCCATGGTGTAAACTTGATAAGTAAGAAAATATTTTTCAACATATAAAGCACTTTAAATTGAAATAGATTTTATATGCAATATTATATTTTACTCATAAGTTCATATTTGCCAAAATAGAGTCGCTTCTATCATCTTAGGAATATGTTTTGTCGATGTTCGTAATTTTTTTAATATTAAGTTGACATACATATTGCATGTTAGTTCCTTTGTAAAAAACATTTTAACCTACAACTTAAGGTTGTAAATGGGTTGTCAATGGTTTATTATAAGCGCATGGTAGACTCTGAGTTCTGCTCCAAATTCCGGTGAATTTAGTACTGATGAGAACTTGAAGACTGGGACATTTTTAGATTCTTGTCAATCTTACGAGGTACCTAATGTAGTTATGGGGAAAACTACTTCAGATCAATCATTGTCAGCCCTGTAACAAATATGTTTGAATTGACAGTATTTTTGAGTAGCCTAGGAATTCTGAAGTTTGTTAGAAACCTGAATTTTAGGCCTAAGCTTTCTGCATGGGCCTATTGGAAACTTTACGGCTTGGTGTTGGCTCTGTAAACCAAGTGTGCATAAAATTCATAAAATTTACCCAAATTCTGACTGGGTTATAGCCAATGATGCCAATCAATGATGCGCCATTCAGTTATGTATCTCAGACAACAGGAAAACATATTCTTAAACAATACAGATAAACTTGGTCCATCAGAAAGTTAATTGTTTAGGGGCCAGCAGGTGGTGTAGGGGTTAAGACATTGGACTCCCACATGGCCGACCATGGTTTGAGTCCAGGACCTGACAGTTTGAAACTTACACCGGGCACATTTGCATGTGTACTCAAGATCCTGAGAGGAGAATGGAGAAGGGATTGCAGTGTGGCCATCCCCCCTTGGGGGGTGAGTTCTTGCTTTCTGTCTCTCTGGCGAGTGTGTATGCCCTATAGCAAAAATCTCTCTTGGAAAAAAAAAAGAAAAAATTTAGCCTCAGACACATCCGATTTTTTTATTAAGATACCTGTAGTTCATTTGTTAGGGTTGAATGTTTGTTGCTGTTTGTTTTTAATGGCCAGAACGAGTTCATGGATATCTGTGAAAAATATTTTTCTATCTATGATTATGATCATTCTAAGTTTGCTTTAGTTGTTTTATTGACCAACTCTATTTGTTATAAAATCTTAATTACAGATGAAGACAGTAAACCGTAGAAGTTAGGGCCCTGTCATGAATGGAAATTCTCTCTCATTACCCTCTCCAGACTGAGAGCCTCAGTTTTCTTGTGTGGATAATGAGGAGAATTACAGTGTCTGCTCAAAGAATAATTGTAAGGATGATAACGTGGGGAACGTTTATGGACCCGTGGCCGTAAATGCTCAAAACTTACAGCTACTGTTACCATTGTTGTTGTTTTTATTATCATTTATTTCTTAACAACATCTTGGCTCAATCTTGAAATGCTCCTTCGATTTCCCTTTAGCAGAGGTTTGCTCTTATATTTAGGATCATTTTGTTTCTTTCTTTTTTTCTTTTTGTCTTTCTTCATTTGCCAGAGGTCATGTGCACTCACAGAGAAAGAAAGGGGAAGAGCGTCTGGCGCCCTCATGCTGCAACCCCTTTTCTGTGTTTCCATCTGTCAGATCCGGGGTATGCACACATGCACGTGCACACACAGACCTTGCATGTTTGGCATGTTTTTTAACTCATCTGGCTGGGACTTGAACTGCGTAGGTGCCTGTGTGTGATTCAGCTTTCTTAACCATTAGGCCACGGGGCATTTTCTATTAAGCTGATTAATATATTCATAAAAGGTATGTTATTCTGGGCTGGCATCTAATTTCCAATTTGACAGATGTGAAGAGCAGTCTGTAACGAGAAGTTTCCCACATGACTCTGCCGCATACAAAGGACTGCAGGCTTCTCTGCTTTGATAACTCGCCGTTCCTGGGGTCAGCCGCTAAGTTTGGAAGCCCTGAGGTACTGTACCTGCCACTATTCCAACGACAGGGATGAGCGCTGCGAACACCAGGAGGTAGAGGACAATCAGTGCCGTCTTGAAGGACTTCAGTTTCTCTTGAAGGTCAGGGCCATTTTTAGGATCTAAAAAAAAAGGTCCAACCTACCATTAGAAAACATGCCTTCTTACTTAACTAAAATCGTAGTCATCTCTGATGATACTGTTACTACTATGCCTCTTAGTATAAAAAGGGACCAAAGGAGGAAATACAGGTCCTGATTTATTCAGTAGAAAGCCAAAGGACAACCAAAGGAAACGCCCATGCGGTATTTGACTTATCTACTCAGTAAACAGTCACAAGAAAATTACTATGTTCTACAAGTTGTATTTATTTCATATTTGGGGATTGGCTGTCAAATTTTAAACTGACAGGCAAACATAAATTATATTTTGTGTATTTCATATGGGAATATATTCTGGCTGAAAATAAAATTTCTTAAGTAACTATGTATATAATGATAAATTATTCCTATTTGAAATCAGTTCACAGAAATATTTATTTCCTATGACGATTATGCCAAAATAATTTCTTTTCTAATTCTATATTCACATTTTCATATATAGATACCTCTTATGACATGAATACAATGTAAAACTATGCATAAAATTGAAAGGAACAGGGACCAGCAGGTGGCGTGTTGGTTAAAGGCACTGGACTCCCACGTGGCTGACTGCAACTCAAGTCCTGGACCTGGTGGCTTCCTTTCTCACTTTCCCTCTCTCTCTTTCTCTGTCTCTCTCTAATAAAACTGGAAAATAATAATAATAATAAATAAAGCTAAATAAAATAATTCTTTAAGAAAAAAGTGAAAGGAACAAAAAATTTATAAATTGACCACACTTTGGAAGGAATCCATGAAGCCCACCCTCTGAATATTTCAAATAGTTCTCAACATTTCTGCTGCCTTTTCTGTCAACACCAGTACCTCTGTCCTCCCTCACCCAGCTCACCCAATCTGTCATCATGGCTGTCTAAAACAGCTTTAAAAAACAAAAATTTTTTTCCACAGAGCACATGTGCTTGCCAGAGTGAGATCGAGGGAGAAAGAGAGAGAGAAAAAATGAGAAAGCACCCCACGTGGAGGATAGTAACTCCTCAATACCTTCCCCTCCACCTTGTGGGATTTGGGGCATGTGACACACATGTGCCAACATATTTGTCAAGCCCCCAGTCTAGGACTTCAACCATTCATTCAACCAAGTGGGATCCACTGCCTTAATGACCAGGCCAAGGGCGGCCTCTAACAGCCTTTACTTTCATGGTTTGCACGTTTCACTGGCCTCCTACCCTCCCCTCCATCCCCTGCCTAGTTCACACGCCTCACCACGTCCTGGGCTGTGGTCCACATTCCCGGCTTGCCTACGTCCGATAGCTCAAGTCTGATCCTTCAGCTTTGCACCTGCTGTTCCTCTGACTGCAATGTCCTCTGTCTCCTCCGGCTCCCCCAGGTGGTGATAGATAATTGGTCCTCAAAGCTCAGCAGAAATATAGCAGTTTTGTCCTGCCCCTTAAACAAGCCTGTCCAGATACAACTGAACATTGCTTCTTTTGACCTCTCTTCTAACCAGCACAAACATCTGTTTCAGCAGGGTGGGGTGGAATTTTGTACCCTCCAAGAGCATACGCTCAAGTTATATTACCAGGTACTTATGAAGGTGACCGTAGTTGATCTTTGTAGATGGAATCAAATTTTAGTAGAGTGAATTGATTAGCATGAGCCCTAATCCAATGGGTGGTGCCTTTATAAGAAGAGAAAAGAAACATAGTTATACAGGAAAGAAAAGACCAGTGAATAAGGAGGCAAAGATTGAGGCTATGCAGCCACAAGCCTAGGAATCACTCTAAGAATCACTTAGAGCAGGAGCTGGTGGAGATAGGTAGTGTCCTTCCTGAGAGCCTTCCAAAGAGCTCACGGCCCTCCCAACACCTTGATTCCAAACTTCTGGACTTAATGGCAAGTTATTTTAAGTCACCCAGCTAATGAAAATTTGTTATAGCATTCCTAGAAAACTAATAGAAGTGGGGCTAGCAGGTGGTGTGGTGGCCAGGAGGCTGGACTTGCACATGGCTGACCGCAAATCGTGTCCTGGACCTGGTGACTCGATTTCTCACTTTCCCTCTCTCTCTATCTCTCTGTCTCTCTCTGATAACCACATATGCTTTATAGCAATCTTACAAAAGATCATAATAAATAAAATAAAATAAAATAAATAATTTTTAAAAAAGAAAACTAGGGGCCGACAGTGGTGTGGAAGGTAAGGGCACTGGATTCCCACTGGGAGTGGTTGACTGTTGTTTGAGTCCTGGACCTGGTGGCTTACTTTCTCACTTTCCCCTCTCTCGCTTACTTTGTCCCTCTTTGGTCAAATTAAAAGAAAGAAAGAAAGAAAGAAAGAAAGAAAGAAAGAAAGAAAGAAAGGAAGGAAGAAAAAAAGAAAGAAGAAAGGAATAAAGAAAAAGGAAATAAAGGAAGAAGAAAGAAAGAGAAAAATAAAGGAGAAGGCAGAGAAAGAGAAAAAGGAAGAAAGAAAGAGAAAGAGACAAAGAAAGAAAAAAGATAATTATTAAAAAAAAAAAGGAAAGAAAGAAAAGAAAAGGGGACCAGCAGTTGGCGTAATGGCTATGTCGCTGAACTCCCATGTAGTCCACCACAGTTCAAGTCCTGGACCCGATGGGTTGAACTGATCCCAGGTGCATGTGCGTGCGTGCCCAAGATCCTGAGAGGAAATGGAGAAGAAGGGATTGCGGTGTGGCCAGCCCCCTGGGGGGTGATTTCTCGCTTTCTGTCTCTCTGTCTCTCTCTGTCTCTCTGGCGAGCGCACACGCCCTATAGCAAAAGCCTCTAAAAAAAAAAAAAAGAAAGAAAGAAAGAAAAGAAAAGAAAACTAATGCAGTACCCATTCCCCACGATTTTCAAATATTCATTCACAGTGGGTGCCAGGACCACAGTCATCTCCAGGACCTACTGCTGTGGCTGGAAACCAGAGAACTCGGTCAATATTGTGGACTAATTTAATTTCATATAATGCTTCCTCTTACTTCAATTTAAACTTAATTTCTATTCTGTCTTAAGAGAGGGGACCAAGTGGTGGCATACAGAGAACAGAATGACCCCATGGCAGGTCCTGGGTTCATTTCCAGGGACCTCCCTGTGGCACTGGGCTCACTTGTCCATGATCCAGCTGGGACTAGGGTGGGATCCACTAGGGTGGGTTGTGGCGTGAGACTCCTGTTGGTGATACTTGTCTCTGTCTCTTCTCTCTTCTGTCTCTGTCTCTCTCTTATGGAAGAGACAGGAAACTAGACCTAAAAAATGAATATGGACCAGCAAGTGGAGCAGAGGTTAAAGTAACTGTACCCCACACAACCAACTGAGCAGGTGGGTCTTGGACCCAGTGGCTTGAAAATCATGACTGGGATATGTGCTTGAGTGTACAAAACTCTGAGAGGAGGATTGGAGAAAGGATTGTAGCAGGGCCATCCCCCTGGGGTGATTTTTTTTACTTTTTTATTCTCTCTCTCTGTCTCTCTCTGATAAATACATGTGCCCTATAGAAAAAACTAAAATAAATAAATAAATAAAAATAAATTTTAAAAAAGAGAGAGAGGAGTAGACCCACTTATCACTAAGTATTATTTTGACAGTAGCACACATTTTAGGTAAGTCACAAGATTACAATTTGACATATTATCAATTACTCTAAGACAACCCCCAGGGCACCCCCTTTCCCCTTCTACTTACTCAGAGGAAGCAAAGTTGTCATTGAGCGAGCATCGAACCTCACAGATTCCAAGTAGCTGTCAGTGTCCTCCTGGGGATCGGGACTGTCCCACTGCTCCATATCCCTGTTACATAATGGGAACACGTTACTCCACTCAGCAGGGCCAGGGCCTTCTGTGTACTATTTCAAATTGCAATTTATAATTAAAGTTTAATTTTGACAAGGAAAAAACTATAATTCGTTAAATGTATGTATCTGTCATATTTTACAATATATCAAGCTTACCCACACATTTTCATTTGAAAACAGATTTATATGGACACTATTGATGCATCTTTCTACGTACAATGCGTTTGTAGTATTCTTTTGAATGCGAGCAGAAAAGTAGCTTTTCTTTCTTAGGTGAAAAAAAAAAATTCCAAATGATAGAAAATTACTGGTTGGCCAAAGAGAGAAAAAAAATATATTTCCTGTAGAACAAATAGTTACATGCATTTGGAACAAATATTTCCTGTGATCCTTTATCAGAGATTCTGGAAGGAATATTTTAAGCAGCTTTATAAGTTAGTTTTTTTGTTGCCAAGGCTTCTGGTTATCAATTTAGAAAAAGAGTCACAAAATTTTGAACCACAGGAAAAAACTTAGCTTTTCTTATTTTACTTTTCTCCCTTTTTACTTTCTTCCTTTTTCTTTCTTTTCTTCTAGCTTGCCCTCTCCCTTTCTCCTTTTCTTTCTAAAGTTTATCTGTTTTCTCCTTGAAAGAAGAAAAAAGAGGTAGGGAAAGAGGGTGACTGGCAGCCCTAATAGCCCCTTGGTCCTCAGTTCTACCTTCTGCCGCAGCCGGCCAGGAGCCAGCCTGCACAGGGAGACCTTGGGAAAAAAGCCCTACCTCTCACAGCTCCTCGCCTTGTGGGGTACTGTATGGGGGGTACTGTAGGGGGCGTACTGTATGCGGGGTACTGTATGTGAGGTACTGTAAGGGGGGTACTGTATGTGGGGTACTGTATGAGGGGTACTGTATGAGGGGTACTGTATGCGGGGTACTGTATGCGGGGTACTGTATGAGGGGTACTGTATGGGGGGTACTGTAGGGGGGGTACTGTATACGGGGTACTGTATGAGGGGTACTGTATGTGGGTACTGTAGGGGGGGTACTGTATGCGGGGTACTGTATGCAGGTACTGTGTGCAGGGTACCGTGTGCAGGGTACCGTGTGCGGGGTAGTGTGTGAGGGGTACTGTATGTGAGTACTGTATGGGGGGTACTGTATGGGAGGTACTGTGTGTGGGGTACTGTGTGCGGGGTACCATATGAGGGGTACCATATGAGGGGTACCGTGTGTGGGGTACCATGTGCGCAGAACCGTGTGAGGGGTACCATATGAGGGGTACCGTGTGCGGGGTACTGTGTGCGCAGAACCATGTGAGGGGTACCGTACGCGAGGTACCGTACGCGGGGTACTGTACGCGGGGTTACTGTACGCGGGGTACTGTATGCGGGTACCACATGGGGGTACCGTATCGGGGGTCCCGTGTGCAGGGTACTGTATGCGGCGTACCGTATGCGGGGGGTACCGTGTGAGGGGTACCGTATGCGGGGTACCGTAAGGGGGGTACTGTATGCGGGGTACTCTATGAGGGGTACTGTATGAGAGGTACTGTATGTGGGTATTGTATGGGGGTACTGTATGCGGGGTACTGTATGTGGGTACTGTATGTGGGTACTGTGTGTGGGGTACTGTGTGCGGGATACCGTGTGCGAGGTAGTGTATGCGGGGTACCGTGTGCGGGGTACCGTGTGCACGGAACCGTGTGAGGGGTACCATACGCGGGGTACTGTACGCAGGGTACCGTACGTGGGGTTACTGTATGCGGGGTACTGTATGCGGGTACCGCATGGGGGTACCGTGTGCAGTGTACCGTATGTGGGGTACCGTGTGAGGGGTACCGTATGCTGGGTACCGTATGTGGGGTACCGTATGTGGAGTACTGTATGCCAGGTACTGCATACGGGATACGGTATTTGGGGTACTGTATGTGGGGTACTGTATGCAGGGTACTGTATGCAGGGTACTGTATATGGGGTACTGTATGAACGGTACTGTATGCGGGGTACTGTTTGAGGGGTACTGTATGTGGGGTACTGTATGGGGGTACTGTATGCGGGGTATTGTATGAGGGGTACTGTATGACAACTGTGCCAGCACAGCTGGCCTCTATCTCTCATTTTCCCCCTTTTTTCTCATTGTACCTTTGTAGCAGCACAAACATTATGCTAACTGCTGATTCCCAAGAATTTGCTATTTCAAGTGCTCAAGAGATTGCTTTGCTGCTGGTCTGAGGACCACATTGAGAGAATGATTTCCATAAAAAGAAAGGGTGCGACATTCCTGTTGACATAGTTTGGTTCCTTTGATGGATACATTTAGCATAAAGCCACCTCTCCTACTTCCCTCAGGCTGACTTAGGAAAGCAGCAGATGCCCTGCAGCTGGGTCCCTTGCAGCTCGAGGCACAGACTCAAGCCCAGCAAAAGCAGGGCAATAGCTCCTGTGCAAACGTCCAACCCACTTAGGGGAGGCACAATGGCACTGAGGATGTGACTCAACCCCTGTCCATATATTTTTAAAAATATTACCAAGGAGGGACCAGCAGTTAGCATAATGGCTATGTCGCTCGACTCCCACGTAGTCGACCGTGGTTCAAGTCCCAGTCCCAGTGGCTTGAACTCACACTGGGAGCATGTGCGTGCGTGCCCAAGATCCCAAGAGGAGAATGGAGGAGAAGGGATTGCGGCGTGGCCATCCCCCTGGAAGGTGATTTCTTTCTTTCTGTCTCTCTGTCTCTCTCTCTCTCTGTCTGGCGAGCACAGGTGCCTTGTAGCAAAAACCTCTCCAAAAAAAAAACATATATATATAATATACATATATATATATTATATATATAGTTAAATATATATATTTATATATATATTTATAAATATATATTATATATTATTTATATATATAAATATAAATATATATATATATATATATATATATATATATATATATATATAAAAAACCAAGGAGATTCTTGATTTGCCAATTTGCAATGATCTTTTTTAAAAGATAATTATTTACTTAATTTTATTTAATTATTCATTTATTTTAATTTGACCAGAGAGAGGTCCCAGGACTCGAACCCTGGTCTGCCACATGGGAGTGTCCAGCACCCTTAAACACCATGCCACCTGCTAGTACCTGCAATAATGATCTTGGCACATGCACCCTGAGAATTAGTTCCCATGAACCCTGGGTCGCTCTTTCCTAGGACTATGTGTTTGAAAGGACTTGACCACGGCAGGAGCAAGGGATGGAGGAGGGCAGGTTTAGGCCTTAGATCTCTCTGTTCTCAGGCAGAGGCACAACAACAACAACAACAAAATTATCTGGGAACCTGACCATTGAAAGAAGCCAAATTGGGCCCTTCAGATGCAGACTCTCTCTCTATTTCTTCCCTTTTAATTTACTCTATTATTAGATCTAGATAACAGTTTTACTTCCCAAACGAAAAAACGAACAAATAACTGAAAAAACAAAATGACAAGAAAGCCAAACTAAATTTACTTTAAAATATAGTTCACAGCAGTTGGGACTAAGTAGTAAAGCTTTATACATTGCACTCAGTTTCTAAGACAGGCTCGCAAAGCAAGCATGCACATACAGGCTGCTTTAAAAGTTCGTGCAAGATGGAATTAAAATACGAGTTTGTTTTGGTGCAACAATTTGAAACCCATGTACAGTTTTTTTCATAAAACATGTCCATGGACTTTCTAAAGATTCTTCATATACCGGCTATGTAACTGAAATCTTTTCTTCTCAGGATGCCTCCTGGCCCCTTCTCCATGTTTGACTATGGCTTTGGACCTCATATTTGACATTTGTTTTGTTTTGTTTTGTTTGTTTTTTAGAGAAGTTTTTGCTGCAGGGCGTGTGCACTCACCAGAAAGACAGAGAGAGACAGAGAGACAGAAAGTGAGAAATCACACCCAGGGGGGATGGCCACGCTGCAATCCCTTCTCTATTCTCCTCTCAGGATCTTGGGCATGCACGCATATGTGCCCGGTGTGAGTTTAAGCCACCAGGTCCAGGACTTGAATCGCAGTCAACTACATGGGAGTCCAGCGACATAGCCATTACACCAACTGCTGGTCCCATATTTGGCATATTTTGACTCCATTTCCACTTCAGTGCAAAGAAAACATCTCGGATTATTCTGTCTTCCAGGTAGGAATGTTTATGTCAAAAGGCCAGGTCTTTTGATTCTGATATCCCTAGACTGTGGATTATAGAAGGGCAAGGGTCATGTTTGTTTTTGTTCAAAGATCATTGTATCACCAGTAGCTAAAGCAAATAGAAACATAGAATATATGTAACTAAAGTGTGCTGAATGAATGATCTGTTTTTTGTGAGGCATTAGTTTCATATCTTAGTTTTTTGTTTTTTAAATAATATGGATATTTAGAGACTGGTGGGATCAAAGCGATGGGCTTTTTCGCATAAACAAATTCTTGGCAAATGGGTTGTGTCCATGACACATGGTTTTTTCCTGTTGTATATTCTTCTCTTGATAGCTTCTTTGAACCCAAACCAAATTTTGGACCTGAGCCACTCTTATGCTGTTGAGACACTGCCTCTCACTCTGGCCTGTCCCGAATCTGTGTTCACTTTGATTTTGTCAGGCTAGAGTAACTACCATGGGTGCCACCCCCACTCCCCGCCCCCCTGCAGTCCTCAAGGAAACATGATCGGTCTTTTGATAAGGACAATTCTTTTTTTATGCAGGACTGCCTTAGTTGTATAGGAGAGTCCTCAGTTTTGTTTCACTGTAAATAATAATAATGCCTCTTAATCATTGTACCATTGCTCCTTTTGCAAGCCTCCCTCTAGCTCTGGAACCTCAGCCCCATGTAGTCTAAACACCTGGACCTCTTAGAGAACCACTGTTCAGTGTGCATCCTGGATGTGGATGCAGAGGCAGGGACCAGATCACTTTGCAATATTTGCCTTGAATCATCTGACTGTGAACGTGCCTTAATGAACCTTTAGTTTTATGAATAAAAGGAACCTTCACAAGCTTCAGCCCAATACAGACTCCTTAGATTATTTGGGGGTATCTCAAATCATACCCTGTGTTTTCAACCCTTTAATTATTCATATTACAGACCTTTATTAAACCGTTTATGGTGTTTCTTACAACAACACTTAAACATTTTACTAAAGGAAGGAAAATGGCATTTCTGAAATGACAATTCAGCAATCCAACCTTGGCCTCAATGAAGCAGCATAAATGTTGATTTTATCCACCTACTTGTTCAATCATTCTATCAAGTCATTCTATCAAGTGTCGCACAATGACTGTGATGCCAGGATCAATGTGGACGGGGTATTCTCACCTGCAAAGGATCTTACTCACTAGGAGGGAAGACCGATTGTTACCATCACTGACAGTGTACCATCTGGACATACAAGGCATAGGCCTGGCACACAGGACGGGGATGGACTCTTTTGAGTAAGTGGTCAGAGGTAGGAGCACAGAAAAGATGACCCTCTACTAGGGTTTAAAAAATGAGTCCAACGGCTGACTATGATTTGAAACACAGCCTCTGTGGCTTGTAACACACTGCTGGCATGTGTGCATGCCTGCCCACATCCTGACAGGACAGAGAA
The DNA here is from genome assembly GCA_026018925.1 of Tupaia tana. Classification (NCBI taxonomy): domain Eukaryota; kingdom Metazoa; phylum Chordata; class Mammalia; order Scandentia; family Tupaiidae; genus Tupaia; species Tupaia tana. The sequence continues at coordinate 146,952,367 of JAKSZU010000002.1, forward strand.
ACAGAGGAGAAAGTACTGGATATGACCACACCTCACTGGGACATGCCTTCTTCCTCTCTCACTCTCTGTCTCTTTGTCTCTCTCCAGTGAGTACACATTCCCTTTAACAATTAAAAATAAAAAGAAATTTGCAATGAGAATATTACTCTGGGATGGGAAAAACCATGCTAAAAGGTGAAGTGGCAGAAAGCAGTGTGCAACAATGCTGGAACCACACAGGGAGGTCCTGGGTGCATGTTCCAAGGGCTCCCTCTCCCTCCACTGCTGGGAACACGTGTGTCTATCTGCGATCTGGGCTGGTTGGGGATGGGTCATAGTGTCAAGACTCTGTTAGGGGTGACTGTGTCTCCCTCACTCATGAAAATATAAGTAAATATGTTTGTAAAACTCATGACAGTGTGAACAGCGAGGGGGTTGGAGTGGACAGTGTCATGGAGCAGGAGCCCTGGGCTACAGAGGCATGAGGTGGTGGACGGTGTCATGGAGCAGGAGCCCTGGGCTACAGAGGCATGAGGTGGTGGACGGTGTCATGGAGCAGGAGCCCTGGGCTACAGAGGCATGAGGTGGTGGACGGTGTCATGGAGCAGGAGCCCTGGGCTACAGAGGCATGAGGTGGTGGACGGTGTCATGGAGCCGGAGCCCTGGGCTACAGAGGCATGAGGTGGTGGACGGTGTCATGGAGCAGGAGCCCAGGACTACAGAGGCATGAGGTGGTGGCATCTTCCTCATCCATTTCCTTTTTCCACTTTCCTGATACCATAAATCAATCTGGCTTTCACAACCTATCTAAAGTATGAAGTCACTATCTATATACAACATAAGTAAAAAACTATGCTTCGGCAGTAGAGACCTTGGGTACTATTACTAAAGGCACAATATACATTGTCTATTATTTTTTTTTTCAACCTGAAATAAGAGTTGAATCTGAAGTTTGTTTTTCTTTAAGCCTCTAAGTTATAATTTTATTTATTTATTAGCTTATAGAAGAGGTAATAAGTATTTTGTAGGTCACTATGTTTTAAACTGTGGTTTCTTTGGTCAGACTTATTAAAACTTACAGACAAAACTCCAGTCAGCGTCTCAGTGGTTTAGCTTAACTGGTCATATGTGAGCTATGTAACCTACTGACAAATGTTGGAGGCAGAGGGAGATGAACTCTCAAATCGACTGAGTGAAATGACGAATGAACTATATTCCCCTCTAGCTACTCTGGTGTATCAGAGGAAGGTCTATCTGCTTTCTGCAGAGATGTACAGCAGGAATTGGCTCATCATGAACAGTATGAAATATTGGTGTATACTTTTGCGAGCCAAAAATAAATAAATAAATAAATAAATAAATAAATAAATAAAAGATTAGGCTCATCAGAGAATTGACATTTTCTGTCGCTACTTTCTTTTGTTCTTAATCTTTATATTCTCTGCCTGAATCTCGTTTACTTTCATGACTTGAACCTGTACAGCAACTAAGCCAATACATCCAGCACAGAGCTCGTGTCCCAGAATCATATTTTTAAAGACATAATACAACTAGGGGTCAGATGTTGGTGGGGTGGTAAAACTGCTCTGTGAAGCTAATTTGCATGGGAAGGTTCTGGGTTTATGTCTTGAGACTTCCCTGAGTACACCAGGCACATTCATGCCCAAGATCCCCCACTGACAAAGGTAGGGGTGGACTGCATAATCAGGACCCTATTGGGGTACTGTGACCCCGTCTCTCTAACCCATGGAGGAAATTGTTAAGATAGACTTAGGGGAAAAAATAATGCAACCAGTGACAATTGTGAACTTTCCACATCAATTTAACTTTTCTTTTTCTAGGACTTTCAACATTGCATATCATTCATTTATATCATCTATATATTATTATAACCATTTTTTATAACCTATTTATTGTGTGGTGAGGAATACATAGTAAGGTCAGATATATGTTAGCGAAGCATAGTCATTCAAGCCAGGAGTTAGGGCTTTATTCTAGACCACTCCCACTTACGTCACCCATAGCCAATTGCATGGTGACTCTTTGAAGTGGACTTCCTTGGGTCAATTTCCTTCCACTTTTATCCCAGTATTTGTATTTTGGCTCATTTTTATTTACCCTAACTAGGTATTGTGGCAGGTAGCAATAGGATAGACAATATTCTTGATTTGATTTTCAGGTACTACATGCATACTTTGAAAAAGCACATTGTGGGGGCCCAAACGTGGTACGCTGGTTGGAGGCACTGAACTCCCACATGGCTGCCTGCAGTTCAAGTCCTGGACCTGGTAGCTTGCTTTCTTTCTCTCTCTCTCTCTGGTCAAATTAAAATAAATAAATAAAAATATACATAAATTTAAAAAGCTAAACAAAATAATTTTTTAAAAATGCATATTGTGTACTCTAGATATGTACAATGATTAAATGTGACTAAGACATTATAAAATAACAAGAAATAAGAGAAAATTTAAAGGCTGGATGAGCAATCATCAAAATACAGCACTTTAACAAAGAGCAAGAAACAAATATCAAACAATAGAAAATATTTTTTTCAGGGAAACATGAGAAACACAAATATATTCGGTGAGCCAATAAAGGAAGAAGACCCAGTACTAAAGACAAGGAAGGACTTTTTGACAATACAGGGGGAAAAAAATGGAGCACTCAAGATCTTGGAAAAGAAAAGAGCATTTCAAGACATGGAAGGCATTCATAAACAGCCATGTGCAATTCGAGCTGTTTGTGTGGTAGAGACAGAAACAGATCCTTGAGATCAGTAAGCAGTCAATGTGCAAAAATGGAAAGTCTTGAGTGTAACCAGAAATGTGATCCTGTTTGAGCTTTTCTGCTGAGAAGAGAGAAACTGAGGACTACACTGAGGCAGTATGTTGACGGAAGTTTAATTTTTCTTAGGTATTTCTCCGCGTCTTCCAACCTCGTAACCCTACAGTGGGCCAGGACTCCGGCCTGGTGCTTTTTTCTCCCTTTCTATGTTCACTCCCTTCATGATTGCACAGCTTCATCCCATTAAGCACAGTCGATAAGGCCAATGACGCTCACATCTTCATCTCCGCCCAGACCTCTCCCCTTAACTCCAGACCCATAAATGCAATTGCTTTCATCATGACTTAGATTTTAATATGGGCCAAACCTGGGGGGTTGTCTCGTCTCTCAGCCTTTGTCACCCTCACATCCAAACCCGGTCAGAGCCTGTCACTGTGTCTTCAAACCCTGTGCTGAAGCTGACTGCTTCTCCTCGCTCCCTACTCTCGTCTCCAAACTTCACCATCTTTCTCACCTTTACTATTTACTATTTTTATTATGAGAGAGAGAGAGGAAAAGGGGGACACAGAGGTAATTTTGCCAGTGGTCACTCTGTCAGGATCCTCCTCCCTACCTCCCAGTTAGCTACAACTGCAGGTGCACGAACATTGGCACTGCCCGCTCACCACGGTGGCTGGGCCTTGGTTATTTGAATAGCTTCCCAACTGGCCTCCAATCTCACTCTCACGTCCTCTGCTTCATTTTCCACGCTGCTTCCAGAATGACCCTCTAAATAGTAAATCAGATCACAGCACTCCCTTGCTTAAAACTCCTCAATGTCTTCCCATCTCACTTGGGTCTTAAATGAGATCTCAGCCTCAAGAAAGACTTTCCTGAACATCAGAATTAAACTTATGACCTACCTCTTTTGGTTCCTCTTCCCCTTCCTAACTTAACTTATTTCCCCAAAACATCACCATCTAATACAAAAGATATTTTTCTTATTTAACTTGTCTATTTTCTGTCTTCTTTCATCTAAGTTAATCCTGTGATAAGGCTTATACCTCTTTGTTTTAAGAGGCCAGAGAGCTCATGACTTTCAGAAGGTGCTTATTACATACATTAGAAAAAATATATGTAAATAAATAAAAGACAAAACATATTTTTTATATTTAAATCTCATATCTTGGACATGCCTCAAAAAAGTTTGCACTTCACCATTGTAAACATTTTTAATATTCTTCTGTTACACATTAAAAAAAAGATGTTCTTCTTGAATTGTATGCAAATGGTAAACTAAAACAAAAACATGTTTTACTCCAAATGGCTCTACTTTGCCATACAGGCATTTATTATTAAAATGACCAATTATTCATTATTTCATCTCTTACTCTGGCTGTCATAAATGTAATTTCGGAAGTAGTGTTAGAGTACACACCCATGCGAAGCCTTGTTAGTAGCTGGTAAACCATTCACACCACTCAAGTGTGCCTTTGAAAAATTATTTCCAAAGTTAAGAGAAAAAAGTACCTACACATAAAGTTACTTTTCTCTCCAAATGTCAACGCACTGATGGAAGATTGTGAAATCGTTCGCGATTGTACAATCTATTAAAAGCGTGTTCTCCTGAGAAGTGAAACACACTCTGCTATATCAGCTTTTTGTAAAGTGAGTGAAGAGCTTTCAGAAGTCACAACAGGAAAGCTATCATAAAAGAATTTCAAGGTTGAGTTGTTTGGAACCATTTCCTTTGTTTTCTTCTGTTTTCATTATACAAAAAAATTGTAGCAATATCAGAGATAAAGTAGAACAACATTTCATCTCATCACCCTAACATAGGAAGAAAAATATCCTCACTTTTTCATACAGAACTTGAGTCTTTGTACATATAATTCTCTTACATAATGAATATCATATTTTTAGTATTACGCATTTTTCTTAAAATGATCTCAGTATGTTTATATTTCAGATTTTTTTTAAAATTTAAAATAATGAGCTACATAATGGTTCATCAAATATATGCATCTTATTTATATGGCTATTTTTATATAATGGAATTCTTTCCTTTTAATTTTCTCCCCTATTTTTGGAGGGCATATTTTAGTAATATAAATAATGATGCTATAAATATTTTCATAATTTAACATTGTTCTTTTAAATTGTTTCTATATGTTGAACTACCAGATGAAGAAAAATATTTTCAACTTCTTTGTATCTTCTGCCTCACTACTCTTGAATGCTACTCATTTTAGTGTGTTGATTTTGTATTCTGCTAAATTATCACATTCAAAGATTAGTTCTAACTGGTTAATGGTGCAGTTCTTAGCCTGTTCTTTCTATGTAAATGCATGCAGCAAAAAGAGACAAGTTTTACTTCTTCTGTTTTATTGTGATGACTTTTATTTCATTTAGGTTGCCTAATTACTCTGGCTGGGACTTACAGTGTTATGTTGAATAAAAGTTGTAAGAGAAAAAAAATCGTAGAAATTTACAAATATTTCAGTCATATATGGATAAAGCAATTTTAAACCAAACTCAACACTATTGGGTCATAACTTTTATTTTAGAATCATTTAGAGTTTGGTAAGAGTTAGTGATTCTTCAAGGTAGATTTCTTTTTCATTTAGCATTATAGTGTGGAAGAGGTATTTTTGTTTAATTATTATTCTGACAGGTTATTTTTCTTCTTGGGTTATTTTAATATCCATTGCTTTTACATCCCCAGGAGAATTTTCTTTTACAAATATGTATGTGTGTGTGTGTGTGTGTGTGTGTGTGTGTGTATTTGTGTGCATAAGCTTTTTAGATGTAATATATATTGATCAATGGTCTTTTCATTTTTGATGTATATTTTTTTCTAAGCATGTTTCTTATTTAGATTTCTCACCATATCCTTATGGTTAATTTCATCTTTAAGGTTTAGAGTGAATAAATACTTTGTAAATTTTCTTATTATTTAAAAATAAAAGCTGATTTTTGCAAGAACAATTAAAATGTATATAAAATGAAAATAAAATTAAGATATTTGTGAAATCAAAAGCTCTACATTTAAGGAATCAAGTCTGTAAGAAGGACTCTAGCAAGAAGTTTAAGAAATGAAAGGATGCATGTTTTCTCTGATACTCCCAATCCTATTCCAGAATAGTGAAGAGAAAGAACATCAATATATAAATATGAAATCTAGATTTCAATATCGACTGTGCCATTATATAGTTGTGTGCTCTTAGGCATATGTTTTACCTTTGAATTGCAGTTTCTTTGTATATGTAAAATTAATTATTATATAAATTTAAAGAACTATTACGAGAGTTAAAAATAATTTTTATAGATGAACACTGTCAATAAATGACTTATTGTCTTTTAAATATATTATTTTCCTGTTTATCTTAAGCATCTCTTATTTTATCCCTACAGCAGCTCCATGAAGTATACTGTAGTATTTTCTCATGTTTACTGCTTAAAAAAGCCCTAAAATGTCTCAGTAATTGGTCAGAACTACTCACTAAGGATTGGAGAGCTGGGGTTTGAACAGAGGAGGCAGTACACTTCCAGAATACAGCTTCTAACCACTACTTAAAATTCTTAATCACTGTATGAAACGTTCATAATCTGAGCTATAACTTTTTTGTCATTCTTTTCAAAGATGAGAAAGGAGAATGCCAATTTCCATTTTATGTATTAATTGTAACTATTCTTAGGGATGACCTGAAAGTCTAACACCTCCATAAGGTCTTTTTTTTTTTTTAATCATTCTTTCTTCCATTTCAGTAATTTTGGCCTCACCTATAGTCTTATGGTAATTACCTATAGCAGTTTCATGCCATTTAAGGTGCTCAAACTATTGTAGATATGCTTATTTGGGGATATACCTTGGACCACGAACTTCTTGAGGACAACAGCTGTATTTTATTCTTTGTACCCCTTCCTCACATCTAGTTCAATGAAGTGCATTTAATAGACACCCATCTGATAGTTGGTATATGAGCAAATAAAGCTAATAAAAAGCATTAGGTTAAAGCCAAAAGTTGTATGTGAAGAGTAAGGAAAGAATCTAAACTATGTTAAATCTGCTCTGAATATAGCCAATATTTTTAATAAAATATGCATAATTGCGTGGCAAGACTTTCTTGCTAGCTCAATCTACAAAGTACTTAGTATGTTTAATGTATATTTCTGCATATACATATATATTTTCAATCATAGAAAGCAAAGCAGAAATCTCTGTTTCTGTCACTGAAAACAACCAAACCAAATTATTAGTGATAGAATAAAATATACTGAAATTACTGATGATATATATTTCACATATTATACACACACACATACACACACATGCACAGATACAAACACATATACACAATAGACACACATAGTCAATAGAGGCAATTTTAAAAAAATAATATTAAAATAAACTTCTTTTACCGTTGGTCCTATGGTCGACAGCACTGATTTATCCACTTCCCTCTTTTTACAATTGAAACCTAAAATCTTTATCTCATCCAATTTCAGCCTGTGGTCCATGAAGAAAGGAAATGACACATGTGTGTGTTGAAAACCTTAACATCACGTTTCAATAGCACCCTCAGTGATGCACAAGTCTGCAAAATCTAAATTTGCCAGAACTCATTCTTCTTCCCATCTAAAATATTAAAAAAAGAGAAGTAAAAAGGAAAAGAAATAAAGGTTATTAGGAGAAGGCATATAATTACAATGCATTTGATCTTTCCTTTTTGAAAATTCTGTTTGCTTTCTTAACATTTGTTAACTTCCATGATGTCTTCTTTCAAACCACATAACATCGAGGGAAGACTCTGCTTAAATGATTTGTTTTTCTCCACCCCTTTTCTTCTACCCCTTAGCCTTAGTCTCAAACACAGAACACCTGAGGGAAGGGTAGCTGATGCCTGGGAAGTAAAACAGATAACTGAGTACGTCTCACTTCCGTTCTCTCTGTACTGATTTAGCGTTATCTATTCCTTGAGCACCTGACAAGTTGTTTACCTCCCCAGGAGCAAAGTTGAGGGAATGAGTGAGTCTTGGACGTGGGGTCAGAGGGAAGGAACGCTACCTCCCTTCTATCGCCTGTCAGAGTTTTATAGTTTCACCTATTTATTTATGCATATTCAAGAAGTCCAACACACATGAGAACATTCAACATTACATGTCCGAGCTAATTTTTAGGCATTTCTTGGCGCTCCCAGCAGGAGGGATCATACGCTTCCTGCTATCAGAAAACAGTCAATATTGCCACGTCCTTGTGCATCATTTTCCAGAAGACAACGAGCCTAGTAGAAATAACGTAGGGACAGTTCACTGAATTGAAGAGACACAAAGTAAGACTATCACCCAATCATTGTTTTGAATTATTTTATTTAACTTTATTAATTTAAATTTGATCATAGAAGGACAGAGTGAGAGAGAGAAAAAAAAGAGAGAGGGGGGAAGTGAGAAACAAAGCTGCCAGGTCCGGGACTTGAATCGCAGTCAGTTATGTGGAAGTTCAGTGCCCTTAGTCACCACGCCACCTGCCGGCCCTCACCTAATCATTTTTCAGACAACCACTAAAAGGCCAATGGTAATGATAATAGAGGCATTGAAACAAACCTAAAAAATTCTAGCCAGACAGCTTTAGATAAGAATCACAAATTGGCCCAGACTAGACCGACTTGAAGGCTATTCCCTACTTAACTGCAGTGGCTTAAGTTTATCATCAAATTCTTAGTGAAGAGGAACTGGAGATTAACATCAAAACTCATCACGTTCCTTTGTAATTCTCCGTACATACAAGAAGTCTTTAAAAAGTTCATAGAAACATAGATTAAAACAACCTATTTTGATGACAATTTTTTAAATCTATGCACAGTGTTTTATAATGTGCATTTCTCATGAAATTTTTGAAGACCATCCATTCATCTCATTTTAGAATATGGTTCTATTGGAGTCTGTACAAATTTGCAGTTGAAGAATCCTTGTGTGTTGTTAAATTCAGATACCCCTATCAATGCTACATGATTAGAACAAGCAGACCCCCAGAGTAATAAGCTAAGACACCAATTTTCCAAAATTCTGTCCTAATACGGCATCTGCTGTGGAGTGCGCTTTCTGCAGTACGTCTCTGTCGTAGTGTTACGCTATGCCTGCACTCCCACGTTGCTGACCGCGTCTCTGCTTGATTACTTCCACGTTCTTCGGCCACTGTAATTGTTCATTTAAAAAGTTCTCTCCACTTGGGAAGAGCAGTTAGCGTAATGGCTATGTCGCTGAACTCCCATGTAGTTGACCGCCGTTTGAGTCCCGACCCTGTGGCTTAAACTCACATCGGGTGTGTGTGCGTGTGTGTCCAAGATCCTGAGGGGAGAATGGAGGAGAAGGGATTGTGACATGGTCATCCCCCCTGGGGGGTGATTTCTCTCTTTCTATCTCTCTGTCTCTCTCTGTCTTTCTGGCCAGAGCATGCGCCCTATAGCAAAAACCTCCCTCCCTCAAAAAAAAGTTCTCTCCACTTCAACATAAATTCTTATAAATACATACTGTATAAATAGTTATATATATTTACAGGTATATGTGTGTGTGTACATACATGCATAACTATAACTATCTTTCATGTGTTACACTGCATGATGTTATCCATTAGGTCTTACTACATGTAAAACACCTTCCCAGGGATCAAGGTAGAAAAAGTTCAGATTAAGCAAATAATTCATCGAAAGAACTAAAGGAATGTCTAAGGGATTAGAGTTTTACATTCATTTCATTTCACAGTAACTTTGCCGGGTTGCTTTCCTGATTAAGAAATTGAGGTTTAAAGACTAAGTAAACTTCTCCAGATCACAAAGTTATGAGTCATCAGATCATCAGGGCCTGTATCCACACCCAGTCTGATTTTGAAACTTGGCAAAAATCTTTTTTTTTTGGAGAGGTTTTTGCTATAGGGTGTGTGTACTCGCCCGAAAGATAGAAACAGAGAGACAGAAAGTGAGAAATCACCCCCCAGGGGGGATAGCCACGCCACAATCCCTTCTCCTCCATTCTTCTCTCGGGATCTTGGGCAGGCACGCATACACTCCTGGTGTGAGTTTAAGCCACTGAGTCTGGGACTCGAACTGCAGTTGACCGTGTGGGAGTCCAGCAACATAGCCATTATACCAACTGCTGGTCCCCAAATCTATTTTCATAATCCGGTGTCGGTGTACGTCTTGTCTGGTGTCTACAAATTCTCTATTGGGAATCTTACATGGAAACCAAAGCAGAAACATGGGCACGTTTCAGACAATCTGGATAGTCACCTGGTTATTAGTTACTGCGATGCAACCCCAATGATTCAGTCAGAGTTGTTTATGGACATAGGAGCCTAGAGTGAAGGCCATGTAAGATTGTGCCTACTGTCCAAATAAAGGTCCACAGACAGAAATGTCCTGGAAGAACTGAGTCTAATGTTCTAGGGATCATTGTGGTAGAGACGTTTTATTTTATTAAAGAATAATTTACTTTTCTATTATTTAATTGTCTATAGATCATGTGCACTCACCAGAGGGAGACAGAGAGAGAGAGAATAAAATGCACCAGGTAGGGGATTCGAACCATGGTAGGCCATGTGAAAGTCCAGCACCTCAGCCACCATACCACCTGCTGGCCCCGATGGTATAGACCGGTTATACTTGTTAAGAAATATTTTTCTATGTCTAAAATTGTAACAGGTCATTAGTGTTAAGATATGTGATATTGATACAGAGAACATGGGCATGCACGGGTGATTAGGCCCAGCATCCACAGAGAGACGTAGGTTCTTGTCCACAGCCCACAGAGAATTAGAGCTGCAGACGTAGGTCAGCAGGCAGAGTCAACATTGAGAAAAAAGGCAGAGCAGAGCTCCCAAGCAGAGAGTTTCCAGCAGGTTGCCGGCAGGGAACTGAGGCCAGGGATTTTTATCTGGATCATAACAGCTTTGTCCGTGTTCGGTCCCTGGAAATGCATGTATTTTCCTTGCAGTGGGGAATCACATGCTGCACGGGTCTGGTTATTTTCCTAACTTTGAAGTGCATACGAAGGTCAGGAGACTCTCTGCCTAAAAGCTTTGGTGATGACCTTTTTCCTAGAACGTGGTGAAACCAGGAACAAAGCCTTTGTTTTAAATCAGACATTAAGTCACTGGGACAAACTGTTTCAGAGAGAGCAGTCCAGTGACCTGTTTCTGACTTCACCCTGGGCCTATACGCTAACCATATTCTAAGGGTTCCTGTCTCCTACCTCCCAGGGCTTTTTATAAGGCTACTATGAAGGAGTGGTTAATGGGCCCAAGAATTCTATGGCATTTAGGCTCACAGTACGCGTGTCTTTTTGGCCCTAACTGTGGCCTGTAGTGGTTAATTTTCACATCCTTTAGGTAGGGGGCGTTACTGTCCTTCAGGGAATGTGATTGCCCTCTTCCCCTAAGAGTAATCTTGACTTTGATGATCTTTTTGGGCAGCAATTCCCCTTGGAATCACACTTACCAGTTTACAGTTTCCATTAGGCCCAGATATTTAAAATTTCAAACACAGGAGTTGTCCCGCTCGGGGTTTTGACTCCAATTGTCTTTTTTTTGTGTGTGCCTTAGGGTTACAATGTTAGTTTTGGCCAAAGGGACAAAAAGCAAGGACGAATGCAGGTTTCTCTCAGATTGGAGTGGGCTGATGGGTCTCAAATTCCATTTTCTTTATTAATGTTTTATCTGTTATCTATTCTATCCTACTACCCAGCCAGGGTCTTCCTCAGGATGATGTGATAAATTTGCAAAGACAGTGTTTTTATGTTTCAAATTCAAAGCCATAAACTGGACAGCAGTTGATTATTTTCATGTTCTGTTTGCTTTCTCAACGTGCGACCTTGGATAGTGACATATTTCCATGTGACTATTGCCAGGGAGACTTGACCTGTGGAGGTTTCTACCCAGGGTATGCGGGTCCTTGGTGTTGCACAGGAAAGAATTCAAGAGCCAGCCATTAAGGGAGACTGAAAGCGAGTTACTAAGGAAAGTATACAGGACAGACCACTCCTCAGTGGGGCAGTCGTGTGAGGGGAAATGAGTAAACAGTCATTCCTTCCTCTGAGAGGAAGAAGAGAACTGTTACCCGAAAGGAAAGAGAAGGCCTACCCCATCAGCAGGGCAGCCCTGAACTATCGTGGGTGTCTGACTTACGTGGCTTGGCTGAATGCCAGGCTAAGAACAGGGCAGTTTATTCATGACTTTTCCAAGAAAGGGGCAGTGGTTTCCTTGAAACCACCAGCTCTCCCATTTTCTAGCCTTATTAGGGTAGTTCCAGCTATTGCCAAGGTTATTCCAAATTGTCTAGCAGAACATCTAGGGGGTGTCTTACAACGCATTAATGTGGTTCCATGGGAGTTTGGTGGGTTCCAAGGTTAGGCAGTGGTTGTTCTAGGCGCCATCTTTGTACCACCTAGTTCAGACCCAGTCTCTCAGCCACCTCTTGTCTGTCAGATTTTAGGTGATTGGAATGTCCCATGCCTCAGTACCTTCTTCTCTCATGACTAGAACACACTCACAGAATTACTAAAACATTAATATTAAAAGATCGTGTCTAGTTAGAGCTTTCTGCTTGACTATCATTAGGAGAAAAACCTGATGTTGTCAGTAACATTTCATGTAACCAGATGTAAACAGAAGTTTCCTATGTTAGTATTATTAAGAATAAAATACAGAAACAAAGTATAGTATCAGAACTAAATAGCATTGTCATTCTGTTAAACTTCTAATAATATTTTGGTTCAACTTAAATTGATATAGTTAATTAAAATGGTAGTTTTTTGTAGAATTTTAAAATTTAATTTATAAATGCATTACATTTCAAATGGTTAAGAACTGTAGACTTATGGAATAAGTCTACATAAATTGTAGGACTTACATAAATTTAGGTCTAAATTTATGTTTCTATATTCAACATAAAATTATAATAATTTATCAGCGTTCAGTGAGGTCAAAGTAGAAAGATCAAAATAAAAGGAAAATGAGAAGGCACCCCCTGGGGGTAGTCATGCCATCATCCCTTCTCTTCTATTCTCCTCTCAGGAGTTGGACAAGTGCCCAGTGTGTTTTTGAAGTCACTGGGTCTGGGACTCAAAGCATGTAGTCATCTGAGATCCAGTCACCTAGACCTCCATACTACCTACTGGCCCCCAAGATACTTATTCTTTTGAGAAAACTATAAGATACCGTACTATCCCTTTTTCAAAGACAGTAAAGGGAAGACTTCTAGTTCCAGCATCAACAACCAAAGAGATAGAAGCCATTATGTATGTCCCTATACCAAGAAAAACACTGGACAAACTGAAAATCCATGAGTTTTCTTGGACTTATCAGAGAAGTGAGGACTCTGGAAAATTACCACCCTGAACTCTATGCAGGCAAATACAAAGAACTGAGGCTGAGATCCGTTTACCTAGAGAGAAACCACTAGCCACACACGCAGCGACACGTAATAGCAATTTTGACAAATTGCAGGAGAACTAGCGTGAGAGTAAGAGACTCTAAGGGGCTGCAGTGTTAGGAGAGCCCCCAAACATCCATGGGCTATACCTCCAGGAATCCCAGTGTTCTCGCAAGGCAGAGCTAAATAAATTCAACTGACATCTGTGGCAGAGGAGGAAGAAAAGTAATCATTTAAAAATACATCCAGAATATTCTCCATAACAAAGGCTACCATCGATGGAAAGAACCTCACTGGAAACCCATCTTACTTTGAGAGCTGAAGGGTGATTACATAGCTCTAAATCCCTCTAGCCTTCCAGGTCAATTTAACAGGATAAAACAAACACAATTAAGCAAGTAAATAAATAAGCTAAGAAACACTTGGGAGGGCACAGTCCAGGGGCATGGGACTAAAAGACTAGGTCTTATTCATAAAACTATAAAATGCTTTCCCTAGCCCAAACCTTACCGTTCCATCCACAGAGCTCCATATACCAATGGATTAGATTAGTTGAAAAGAGTCAAAAGCTTCCATGTCTTGTTTTCTTTCTATTGTTGATTTATTGCATTATTATTTTTAAGTTTTGCTATAGAATACATATGCTCACCAGAGAGCAAGAGAAAGAGAGAGAGAGAAAGAGAGGGAGAAAGGGAAAGCAAAAAAGCAAGCCACCAGGTCTGTGATGAACCAAGATCGGCCGTGTAGGAGTCAAACACCTTAACCACCACACCACCCACAAGTTTCCTTTTTTAAGGAAAGTTTATAGGGAAACCCAGAGTCATTAAGGAAGACAAAATCAAGGACACTAAGGCCAACTTATATACTAGTGGTTAAGAGAGTCAGATCCCATGTGGTTTTCTTCAATCTCTGCATCAGTGGTTTAGAACTCACCAGGTGCATGCGCTATCACAACAGGATGGAGAATTAAAGGAGAAAGGATTGTGGTATGGCCATGCCCCATTGGGGGATTCTTTCTCTCACTTCATCTCTCTGTCTCCCTCTGGAGAGCACATGTGCCCCTTAGCAAACAACACACACACACACACACACACACACACACTTAGGATATTTTAACTTCTGGCAGCTATCTACTCTAAGTGTAAAGATAAAACAGCTCCTAGCCAGATTAGTATAAAAGCTCACATTAAAAAGTAAACTAAGTGTACTCCATACTCTAAAAGTCATGCATTTCTTGTACAATCAGGGAAGCAAAACATGTAGACAAAATACTAGTGACTAATTCTTTGCAAGCTCAGCTGTCTCCCAAAAGCAAAGCAACATTAATAATTTACCCTTCCCTTGTGATCATGTTTTACCAAAAAAAAAAAAAAAAAAAAGCAAAATCACAAGACAAATGTGAATGTGGGCTCATTTTCACATATTATTTTCAACACGTTAATACATACTATACTATATTGAGTTTAGGGAAGTATGGTTTCAGAATTATGGTGAAAGATCCATGCAGTTTTAATAAGTTTAAAAGTTCTAAAACTGTCAATGAATGAAGACTGAGCAAAGTGCATTAGTCAAATTCTTACCTAGAAATCCCTGAAATCATTACAGAACTTGATAACTTAGGAGCAAAGAAATAAAAACAGAACTTGCACAATAGCCAAGCTGCTTATAGCAGGGTAGATACTGTTTACAGTGATTCACGTGCCCCATGTTCTTTTACTTTCATAACCAAATTTCTCCATTGTGAAATGAGCAAACTGAAATTAGCAAGGTCACCCGGCCAACGATAGAGCGTGGACCTACGAAGCTACATGGGTCACCTGGCATGCATGAATATGATTATTTGCTTAGTCTTTGCATTCTCTATTTCCCCCATAATACCTTCAGGAGCTACTGCTGACTGTTTCCAAGACTGCTTCTGTCATTTGCTTGCTTTTTTTTTTTTTTTTTTTTTTTTTTTTGAGAGGTTTTTGTTATAGGGCGCGTGTGCTTGCCAGAAAGAGAGAGACAGAGAGACAGAAAGTGAGAAATCACCCCCCAAGGGGAATGGCACGCCGCAATCCCTTGTCCTCCATTCTCCTCTCAGAATCTTGGGCATGCACGCACACGCACCTGGCGTGAGTTTAAGCCACCGGGTCCGGGACTCCAACTGCGGTCGACTACGTGGGAGTCCAGCGACATAGCCATTACGCTAACTGCTGGTCCCTCATTTGCTTTCTGACCTGCCCATAGTCAGAGAACCAAAAGCCTCTTTCTCTTTTGTCCCCCAAATCTCTTGCAAGCATCACTCTAACAAGGAACGGTGGATGGAGGGTGATGAGAACTGTACAAACTACATAAAGGCACTGAATTCAAACCCCTGCACTAAGAGATGTCATTAACATAGCTTCTAGAGATGTCATTAACATAGCTTCTAGTAGCCTAAGGTCACATCCTTGGGACAACCCTGCATTCCTCTTGAGTTCCTTTTTTTTTTTTTTTTTTTTTTCAATTTATTTATTTGCATTCATTCACTGAACATCATTACAGCATACAAAATGAGATTTTCCATCCAAAATACACTATATATTGTCTCAATCAAGCACATCAACAAACATGTTATTGTCAGTAAATGATCTTCCATTTCTTGTCTTCTGTATGTTTTGCTTTTTTTCCCCCCATCCTTGATTCTCTATCTCTTACCCTCTGCCATCTCCCACTCTCATTCCACAGTCTCTGGTATCTATGTTTGCTTTCTATACTGTTTTCTCCTCACATTTTATTGTATCGCCAAAGACCCTAATCAATCCAAATACCCTCATAGCAAACACAGGTGATACCCACATTTCCATGAACACAAGTCTTACTTTACGCATCCTATAAAGTAGCACCTAGCTGTGGCTACATATCCTACTGCAGTCATTGAATATATATATATATATCTTTTTCTGAAACTTTTTTTTTTGTAACTCAATTTACATTCCTTCCCTAAGCTTCATCACAGCATACAAAATGCAATCTCCCATCCAGTACACCCTGCATAGTGATACAATCATGCACATTACAAAAAATTTTCCATTACTAGTTCCTAGAATTACTTCCACCCTCTTTCTGACCCTCTGTCTCTTCCCACCCTCCTCTCACACAACCTCCGGTGTCTACAATTGTCCTTCATTCCCTTCCCACCCACATTGCATTGATTGAGTTCCTTTTTTGACCTCCTCTCAGCCCGAGGTCCTGAGAGGAGAATGGAGGAGAAGGGATTGCGGCATGGCCATCCCCCCTGGGTGTTGATTTCTCACTTTCTATCTCTCTGTCTCTGTCTTCCTGATGAGTGCACACACCCTATAGCAAAAAACTCTCAAAAAAAATTATCTCCAAATACAATCTCATCCTGAGGTCCTGGGGGTTAGAACTTCAAATTATAAACTTAAGAGGGGGGCATAATTCAGTTCATACCAAAGACAAAATTATAAACATTCCTTGAAGCTAGCTCTAGATGATCCTGAGGCAATACAATACAACCTAATGGGGCTTGTTTTATCTTTTTTATTTTTAGATTTTCTTTCTTTCATTTGAGAGAGAAATCTTCAAGAGGTTCTCACCAGTACACAATTCCCAACCTAACTTTAAAGCTATTCAGGGTCATAGGTGCACCCAGGGAGTTTACATTGGTCTGGGAATTAGATCTTGAGCTTTCCAAATGCCTCCAGTACTGCGCATTGACACTCTACACCCTGTGCACCATGTCTGGGCCTGGGGCTTGTTAACAGAGACTCATAATGTATTTCATTTTAAGTGCTTACAGAAAGTTTTGACTATAGTCCATATCATGGTGAGTCCTACAGGACTATCTATCCTGTGATTTGTTCCCCAGACACAAATTCAGTATCAAGAACAGATATATTTAATAATCAGCAGAATATGTATTGGTTTCCTAACATATGAAATGAAAATTCTTACAGTGGAAGCACCGATGGAAGCCACTGAAACTCCCTCCTCCTCTCCAGGATTATAATCCAAAAGCAAGACTACATCTTCAAAAGAACTAGAGACCAGGGTCACAAGAAAATATTGCAATGTTGTGATTCCAGGAGGATGATATGTAAATGAAATGCTCAAAATGAGCAAGAGTGTGAAAATATTCATTTCCCTTGTAAAGTCCACTAGAAGGCATTCACAATTGAGGCCTTATAATCTGGTGGGAAAGATGATCCATTTGGTGAAAGTCAGACAGCCTCTTCCCCAGCCGCAACATAAAGAAAGTGGCCATGTGGCAGAGATGGACATGATTGTGGGTGGAACAAGGTAGACTTTCTCTCAGAAAGACTGATCTGCACTACTTCAGTTATCAGTAAATCTTCCATATTCATCCACTTTGTATCAAACATTAGGGTCTAATTGTTCTCTATGGCTGTTCTAATTGTTCTCTATGTATATGTGCCACATTTTTCAATCCATTCATCTGTCTTGGGCATTTGGGCTAAGTCCATGTCTTAACAATTGTGAATAATGCTGCAATGAACATGGATGTACAGGTGTTTTCCAACTGACTGTTTTTCTATCCTCCGGGTAGATATCCAGGAGTGAAATTATTGAGTCATATGCTAGTTTTATTTATAGTTTTTGAGGAACCTCCATATTGTTCTCTATAGTGACTGTACTGATTGATATTCCCACCAACAGTGTAGGAGGGTTCCTTTTTCACCAGAGCCACACCAGCATTTATCATTCCTGTGTATCAGTCCCTTATCTGAGGCACAGTTTGTAAATACATTCTCTCATTCTGAGGGTTGTCTCCTCACTCTAAGTATTGTTTCTTTTGCTGTGCAGAAGCTTTTCAGTCTGATGTAGTCGCCCTTGCCTTTGGGATTATTGCTTTTCTTTGGCAGTCTTATTTAAGAAATCCTTGCAACCTAGTGCTGCGTCTGCATGGTGTGGCCTTTCCAGGACACCATCAGCTGACGTGGCCAGCTCAGAGGCTGGTGAGTCTCTGTATGGAGACCTGAGTGGATAACCATTGTCAATAGCCTCCTTTTAAAATGTCACATACACCCGAGAATACACAAACTTGAATATTTTGATGCTAATGTTTTTATTGCTCTATATCAATCCATTTTGAGAGAAAAGGCACCAGACATCATAGCTGTTCCCAGGAGTCAAGAGGATGAGGCACACAATGTCCAAGCAGTAGTTGATCTCGGGCCTTGGATTACCTGCAGGTTAACCTGTCTCACATAATAGGAGAAAATATAGTAAAAGGAGACAAGGAACCTGTAAGAATCTCCTAGAAATATTTGATGAGCTACTGGAATATCTTACAGAACACATCAGTGACACATTTTATGAAAAAAATGAAACTGCACAAGTGTTTTAAAGAATGGCATCAAGGATAACTTTGGAAGAGCTGTAAAGTACTAAAGAAACTAAATCTTCATGGAAAAGAGTTTCTTTTATGAGGTGCTCCTTGTCCTGAGGCCTTGGGCCCCTCTTGGGATGGAGAGGAAGCAGAATCCACCCGTGAAATAATTAGACTTGGAGATACAGCACACATCTTTTTCCTAAAAAAGTAAAGGTGCACATAGTTCTAACAAAACACAGTTTAAAAAAAGCTTCAACCTCACTGAGTTCTAAATCACATGAAGATGTGTTCAATGCCCCCTCATCTAGTTTTTTGTCCAGGAATAGAATATCCTTTGTTGAAGACACAGAATTCAGTTCTGTGAGTGAAATTCCAAGTGCTAGAAAGCTAGGGGAGCCTATCTGCGTGACCCTCTTTTCACATGCCCCTACCACCCGGCTGAGCCTCGAGCCCTCGCTCTGTAGTAAGAGTACTTGCAGTCAAGTCATTGTTCCCCGGCCGTGAATTCTGTGAGAACGCATGAGAGGCAGTGTCTGTGGAACCAGATGATAGAATGTCTCCAGCTCAGGTTCAAGGCTCTGGGATAAAGAACCTTCCCGGGACCAGCAGTTAGTGTAATGGCTATGTCGCTGGACTCCCATGTAGTCGACTGCGGTCAAGTCCTGGACCTGGCGGCTTAAACTCACGCTGGGTGCGTGTGTGTGCGTGCCCAAGATCCCAAGAGGAGAATGGAGAAGAAGGGATTGTGGCGTGGCCATCCCCCCTGGGGGGTGATTTCTCGCTTTCTATCTCTCTGTCTCGCTCTGTCTGTCTGGTGAGCGCACGTATCCTATAGCGAAAAACCTCTCCAAAAAAAAAGGAACCTTCCCAAAAGAAGAAGAAATGAAAACAGAGCTGCAGCCTCTTCCTGGGATTCAGTGCTCCCCAAGAAGGCAAGAAAGCAGTTAACAAAACATGAATTGCACATAGCATCAGGGAAGCTCTCTCAATGGCTGTCTAAACTAGACTGGATGTTAGAAAGTGCTTTGGGTGATTGAAGTAAAGATTAACTATAAAGAGAAGATATGGAAATGAAGATGCGGAGAGTGGAAATGAGAGTCTCAGCACAGTTACAGCATTACTGAGCATGCACCAGAGAAGCCACAACCAGGACGTTCCATGTGTAGAAAGCCACTCTGCAGGTCCCATTCACTCTCTCCTTCTCCACTTCACAAACACAGACAACTCCATATGGACAGAAAAAGGCAATGAAAACCCAAAGAAACAGATACTCGCCAATTCCAAGCAAAGGCATTAACTGAAGCATTTGAAAGGGAACTAAGGAACCAGCAGTTGGCATAATGGCTATGTCGTTGGACTCCCAAGTAGTCGACTGCGGTTCGAGTCCTGGACCCCGTGGCTTAAACTCATGCCGGGTGCATGTGCATGTGTGCCCGAGATCCCGAGAGGAGAATGGAGGAGAAGGGATTGCAGCATGGCCATCCCTCCTGGGGGGTGATTTCTTGCTTTCTTTCTTCCTGTCTTTCTCTGTCTTTCTTGCAAGTGCATGCACCCTATAGCAAAACCCTCTCCAAAAAAAAAAAAAAAAAGAAAGGGAACTAAAAGGTGAAGTTCAAGTTCAAGAGAATGTTGTACCTCTAGGGAAAAATGATGAGGCGAACAAAGAAAAAAAACAGAGAAGTTGTTCATGAAGAAACTCCAAAATTAACTGAGCCCTGAAAAATTTACTCTAGGGACCAACAGTTGGTGTAATGACTTTGTCGCTGGACTACCATGTAGTCGACCATGGTTTGAGTCCTGGACCAGTGGCTTAAACTCACGCTGGGCACATGTGCATGTGTGCCCAAGATTCTGAGAAGAGAATGGAGGAGAAGGGATTGCAGCGTGGCCATCCACCCTGAGGGGGGTGTGTGGTGATTTCTCACTTTCTGTCTCTCTCTGTCTTTCTGGTGAGTGCACTTGCCCTATAGCAAAAACCGCTAAAAAAAAAAAAAAAAAAAGAGATTTGCTTTAGAAAATCCACAGCTCACACTCCAAGAGGAGGCTCCCGAAAGCCAAAGAAAGCAGTTCCAATGAAAGTAAACGGACACAGTCTCCTGCCCCTTACGCAGGAGAAGTTTCCCTGTCTGTATGCTTCTGGCCCAGCACTGAGCAAAATGTGGAAGCAGCAGATGGCACAGGTTGAAGAGCTCAACAGAGACGCGCGCAGAGAAAATCAAGCAAAGGAGAAACTCTAGGATGAAACAGAAGAAGCCCTTAGAAGGCATGACCTCCTTACTGCACTCATCAAGAAAGAATATGAACAAACGAGAGACTGCAAGACTTCAAGGACCGCATTTAAAGACAGAGGTTGACCCCATCTAAGATAAAAGAAAATCGTCAGCAAATTGTTCATGCCTGGAGAGAGTATGATGATTACAGAGTTCAGCTGAGCACAATCATGATGAAAAAAGGGACCTGGGAGGAAAGGATATTTAAGAAACTATTTAAAGAAGGCTTACAAATGCAGAAGCAAAGGTTATGAGACCTAAGAAACCATGACAAAGAAAAGCAAGATGAACAAAAGATCGCACCACAATGAGCTGGACTCAATGCAGAACTATGATAAGGACAAGTCTTCATTGCTGGCAGGAGCCATATCACAGGAGCATTGAGACCTCAAGCTAGAGGGACATCCCAGGCCCAGACGTTACATAAGGTGAACAGGGAGCTGCAACCTTACATGGAGAAGGAGACTCAGCAGCTGCGGTCAGTACATAATGGCGCAGAGAGCTTCAGGTCAGGCTCCGGCTGGCTTCCTCTCAGTACAGTAGAAGCCCCTTCCCCTGAGGCCAGACCCCACAGGTAAAGTTTCCGGAGGCCTTTCCTGGGACAGTGCTAGAACCGAAGTAGTAAACAGTCTAAAACAGAAGAATAATTTAAAAACGCTTATCTATGTATCTGTCCCAATACGTTAAACTAATTTTTAAAATAAAAATTGCATTCAAAAAAAGAAAAGAAAGAAATCTTTCATTACTCTGATATCTCCCAGAGTTTCCCCTGTGTTTTCCCCCAGTAGTTTTATAGTTCAAGGTTTTACCTTTAGATGTTTGATCCATTTTGAGTTGATTTTTGTTAGTGGTGAGAGATAGGGGTCCAGTTTTATTTTTATGCAGATGAATATTGAGTTTTTCCAGCACCATTTGCTGGTGAGATTTTCTTTTTCCCACTGGATTGACTTGTGCCATTTGTCAAAACTTAGTTGTCTGTATGTTCTGGATTTTGCATTCTGTTCCATTGGTCTATATGCCTGTTTTTGTGCCGTTACCATGATTTTTTATTATCACAGCTTTGTAATATATTTTGAAGTCAGGAAGTGAGATGCCTCCTACTTTATTCTTTTTGCACAGTATTTCTTTGGCAGTAATGAGCCTTCTATAATTCCAGATAAATTTAATAATTGCTTTTTTATATTTCTGTGAAGAATATCTCTGGCATTTGATCAAAATTTTATTAAATTTGCAGATTAGTTTGGGTAGAATAAACATTTTAGTTTTATTGATTTCCCCAACCCAGGAGCATGAGATGTTTTCCCACTTTGTACTTTATGGCAAAACTGAAAGACTGAAAGGTGTGATAGTCAGGAGAGCAACTGAAGATCCTAGAAACAGCATGAAAGGGGGTGAGTAACAGGTGGAGGAAGGGAGGAGAGGAGGGAAAAAAAATTTAACAGAATCAAAAATAAAAATTACATGCTGATGGTAATATCTATGACTTGACTAATAAGTACTGTATTCATGGTAGAAAAAAACACTTTGCATGCTGTATAAATGTACAGTGATTAAATATTTTTTAAAAAAGATCTGAATGTCCAATATGTCAATAGCAGAGGCAAACACTAAAATCTGATATGGTCCAGCCAGTCATCTCGTGTCACATTGGTGATGCTTGGACACTACCAGGGAGGAATGTTTAATCCCTGTTGGACAAAACACTTGAAAATGTGACTCGCCTTTCCTGTTTGTAATGCTTCTCCTAGGACTGGATCCTTCATTCAACAACAATGGTGCCACACAGTACTGCATTTGACCAAGGAGTATATTTTGTAGATGGTTCTGAGTTTAAAGACTTCAGAAATGACTTCTGATTGGCTAAGTATGGTGAGGGCCCATTGATAGGCCAATAACTTTTTCCCAGAGCTGGGATTTTCTAAGAATGCCCACCTCCTCCCAAACAATTGGGTGCTTGGACTGGGACGAAGAGTAGTTAGTGATCACACTCAGAAGAGAAGTGATGGCAGTGAAATGACTTAGCACTGATTTTCTGTTCTTAATTTTATATTTATCATAGCACTTTTGCTTTTTCATCTTTGTCTTAATATTCAAACAGAATGATAAATAAATACATGCATATTATTTTTCCCCTAGATTTTTGCCATATGGTTCATGTGCTCACCAGAGACGAGAGAGAGAGAGAGAGAAAAGGAAAGTGAGAAATCAGATCCTAGAGGGATGGCTACACAATAATTTCTTCTCCATTTTTCTCCTGGAATTGCAAGCGCGCGCACACACACACACACACACACACACACACACACTATGATTTTTAAGCCTCCAGGTCCAGGATTCAAACTGCAGTCAGCCATGTGGGAATCCAGTCCCTTAACCACCACACCATCTACTGGCTCCAAAGCTGCATATTCTTGAGATATTATCAAATTAAAATGTAGATGATAATATCTTACATTTGTAGATTCCTTAGCACACACATTATTAGTGTAATCTCTTTTTAAAATTTTATCTTTCATATGGTAATGATGCAGGGACAAGGGGGTACAGGAGTGATTGGGCCCAGCACCCACAGTGGGACATGGGTTCCTGTCTGTGGCTTATGACGAATTGGAGATGCAGATGTAGAGTAGCAAACTGAGTTCATTAACAGAGGGAAGGAAGAACAGAGCTCCCAAGCAGAGAGCAGGTCTGGATTGCCAAGGAGGAACTGAGGTGTGTGGGGGAGTGTCTTTGGGTCAGGAGAGGCTTTATCTGGGCTTGTTCTCTTGTGCATGCACGACTCTCAGGGCAGAAGGTAGCATGCTAGATGAGTGGTTATTTTTCTTCATTTTGAAGTGGGTATGAAGGTCAGGGGAGTCTTTGTCTAAAAGCCTGGGCTACAAAAACCACTATCTTACCTTCTTCCTGAAAGGTGGTAGGCCTAGGGACAAAACCTTAATTCTTTGCGCTAGGTCATGCTGCCTAGGTCAATCACTGAACCACCACAACAAGATGTTTCTGTGAGCTATCAGCTAAGTGACAGCCTAGCTGCTGTGTCTCCACTCAGAACTTAGCCATTTGTGATTCCATTCGGGGCCTGTACTCTAACTACAGTCTAAGGGTCCTGTCTGACCTTATTAGCTCCTGTGCAGGGGACTCTAACAGCTGTTAGGAAGATAAGGGTCAGGGACTGTTCTGAATTCTTCCTACTGAAATGAGGCATTAGTGCCAGCAGGTGGTGTGGTGGTTAAGGCACTGGGACTCCTACATGGTCAACCATGGTTTGAGTCCTGGACCCGGTAGCTTACTTTCTGGGAACCAGCAGTTAGCGTAATGGCTATGTCGCTGGACTCCCACGTAGTCGACCGCGGTTTGCGTCCTGGACCCGGTGGCTTAAAACTCACACCGGGCGTGTGTGCATACGCACCCAAGATCCCGAGAGAAGAATGAAGGAGAAGGGGTTGCGGTGTGACCATCCCCCTGGGGGGTGATTTCTTGCTTTCTTTCTCTATGTCTCTCTCTGTCTGTCTGGTGAGTGCACACGCGCTATAGTGAAAACCTCTCCAAAAAAAAAAAAATTATTAACTTTTCTCTTCTGCCTGATTTTAAACAAGTTGCAGAGGTTCTCTCAGATGCTTTTCTCTTATCTCAGGCTCTACTAGAAAGCAAATCTCCAAAACCAGAGTTTTAGTTCAGTAAGACAAAAAGAGCTTGTGAATTTGCATAGGACTGAATTATTTCTTTCTAGGTTCAACTGAAGGACTGACTATAAAAGGAATTCTCTCTGGGACTCCTGGATAAGAATAGGTGGGAGGAGATGGTTCAGGACAGGAAGAAATGAAAGTAGAGTCTAGAGGTGACAGAGGAGCTAGAGGGACCTGAATGGACAGGACTTGGATGCAATTTTACTGAAGCTGTGTGGACACGAACAAGTTGCTCTCTTGGGATGGAACATTTTCTTAATAGTATCAGATTTTTCTCAGAGTACAAAGAAAATTTGGATGTCTAGAAATCTGAGAATCTTTCCCAGTCTATGGCCAAAAAGACCTAATTGGAAGACGGTACTTCCCCCTGGTGGGCCTGCTTCCTCTAACTTGCAAAGTGGCTAAGACTTAGTATAAACATTTCCACATCTCTTCACATGGCTGAGGGAGTATTGTTCCCTGTGAGAAGAAGAGAGATAGAGGACCCCCTTAGTATCTCTTCTCTGAAATGGGAGAAAGGAGAGGGAAAACCTTTTTCTGCAGTTCCCATTCTCTAAACTGGGGGAAGAGGGAGAGGAAGGAGCAGCTTCCTTCACCTCTGTTCCCTAAACTGGCAATTGGATCAGGTGGACCTTTCCACTGTGCCTGTCAGGAGTGTGCGGAGGGCATCCACAGCCCCAGTCCACTACCAGTCCCACCCCTACTCCCACACTGACGGTAATTCCCCACACCAACAATCCCGAGGGAACAAGGGAAGGAAGAACCGGAGAGAGCAGCTGAGGTGGAAGCCTGCACGAATGCCTGTTCCTGGCTGCTCTTTCATGTCGCAGAATGGATAGGGCCATGAGCAAGCCCAGTACTAGCTCCCTGAGGGCTGCCAAGGGCCGCTGGGATTCTCTAATGTAATCAAGTGCTCCCATCTTCCATGGGCGTCTACTAAGGTGCTAGGTGGTTTTTAGGCAAGTACTTACATCTGTTGCCCAAGCCGTTCTAAAGAAAAGGGAATATTGGATTCAAAGTCAAGGAAAAGAGTGCTTCAAAAGTAAACACAGCTATCGTTTTACCCCATTGAAGTCCTTCCTCAACTATGCCCCGTGCCACCTGCTGAAACAGGGAGAAAGCTTATTGAAGCTTGTCTCTAGGTGGAGTGACTGGGTGAAGAATCCGAGCGGGAGCTGTTCACTGGTTGCAGAGAGCCAGGAGGGCACGGATCAGTGCATCTGGAGGAGACGTGGCCTGATGAACTTAGATAAGGAGGTTAGTGGCCAGACTTGAGGATCAGACTCCACTCCTTGATTTTGGATACCTAAGGGAGGGACGAATGGGAATATAAAAATTCTTAGGTTCTTTTAAATGAAGACAATTTTTAATTCTCCATTTTGCATGGACTAAGGTATAATCTGTGGATGTCCCTACCCAGTTATAAAACTTTTACAAATGAAATTGTAAACTTTTGGCATGAAGGACAGACGTTTTCTTAGATCAGAGACAAAGAGGGAACAGGTTTTTAAGACACTATATTAAGTTCCATGTTTGGTCCAAGAGCTATCAATGGTGACTATACCCTCAAGGTCATAATCAAGGGTTCAATGGGTTTTTCATTCACAGCTTTTAATTCTACAGTACTGATGGCGTTCAGACCTTCTGCAGCTCCTATACATCCTACCTGCAATGCTATATGAAGTCAAAAATGGGGACACTCTATTAACTTTGTGCATACTCAAAATACACCCCACCTCAGTTAGCATTTACAGATGATGTAGGATGCTATGAAAAGGAGGCCATGGGTAGGGACAGTTTAGTTCATGTTCCCAGAAGGCCAATAAGTATCCTTGTATTTCTGCCAAGGAAACTGGAAAAAAACAGATCAGGAATAAAAAAATAGTATGCAGTGTTCCTGTTGATGCCAGTTTAACCCCAATCATGCACAGAGGGAAGAAGGGAGAGTTCCCAACTATTTTCCCTAAAATATATCTAGATTCCTGTGACTATTGATCAGCTAATAGGAGGGAGATAAAAGAGAACTGTTCAGCTGATATTCTTGAGTCTGTGGGGGAAGAAGATGTTTCTATTTATGGTTAGTATGCCCACATGGAGAAGGAGAAAAAAAAAAGTGGCTCTATGGCTATAGGGCAAAGAACAGGGGGAATTCCAGAATCCTAGAGGCTGCTAGTGCCCCAGGAAACAGCCCTGGGCAAGCACTTCCAGCTGCTCTGAGACGTGCTGTGTCTTCCACAGGATGTTGGAGTCTCTAGCCTTTGGACCCTGTAGGCCCACAAGGCAGACAGAATAGTTTGACTCACTTCAGTGAATCCAGGGAAGTTGCTGTAAATGCTGTGTTCTCTAGACATCAGTCCTGGGGACTGAGCAGATCCAAGCAGATATACGCCCTTGCCTGTGGGTACGGGAAAAACCTGAAGGAAGAACAGAGTTTTTTGAGCGGGCAGTTGGAAGGTGGTTTCTACCCCCTGGAATCTTTAGAATGCACCATAGATTAGCCCTGGGCTTCATCGGTTGTTCCAAGAGCTTTCACCTCTCCATGCAGCAGTCTGGACCCCAGAAATAAAACCAAGTCACAAAACAGCTGACATTCTCATCATCTTTAATAGTGATGGGGGATCTGCTGAATTTTTCTTGGCAAGCCTGTCATTGAGTCTTCAAGACCAGTGACCAGCCCTAATTGCTGTTTAACTGGCTGACAGATACCCAGTTTGGGTGGGTAGCTTGGATAGATACATTCTAAGGATGAGAGAATCATCCATAAATGAAAGGAAAGGGGTAGAGTCTTCGGTGCTTTCCTTTCTAATGTGGACAAGGGAAGGCCGAATTCCTGGCCAATGGATCATATGTGCAGGGACACAGGGTGCAGGTATGACCTGGCCCAGCACTCACAGTGGGACATAGATTTTTGTCCATGGCTCACAAAGAATTAGAGACCTGGATGTAGGTAAGGAAGCATGATTTATTAAGATAGAAATGGAAGAACAGAACTCCCAAGCCAAGAGTGGTCCTGAGTGGATTGCCAAGGGGGCTGGGGGGAGTTGGGTTTTGTTTGTTCGTTTGTTTGTTTTTTAATCTGGGTCAGGAGGGACATTGCACAAGCTTGTTCTCTTGGGCACGCATCTCCCTCGTGGTGGTGGTGGTGGTGGCGTCACTTGCTATATGGATCCAGTTATTTCTCTTAATTTTGCTGTGGGTACAAATGTCCAAATATATATCTCTTTTGTCTAAAAGCTTTGGGACATAAAAAACACCATCTTATCTTCTTCCTCGAATGTGGTGGTGTTAGGCCGAGTTAACATATGTTAGGCTGAGTTAGTACAGGCCAATTTAGCATAATCACCCATGCTAGGTAGGGCTGTTAGTCCGAGTTAGCATAGGCCAAGTTAGCGTATTCACTGCCATGACAGGGCTTCGAGGATGGAGCCCGAGAATTCGTGGGTAAACAGAGGACAGGAATTTGTGAATAAACAGAGGACAAAAATTCATAAATAAACAAAAGACGGAAATTCGTAAATAAGCAGAGGATGGGCGGGCCGAGCGGCGCTAGGATGGACAAACCTGGCGGCGCCAGAACAAGGTTTACCTGACTTTAACTGAGAGCTCTTATCTAAATTCAAGCAGGCGGTAACAGGTGTTCCCTAACTGCACATACTCCCCTCCCTTGTGTGCTGCATACTATGGAAAGTTACTGACAGTATATCCTGTATTGCCTTCTGAGCTATAAAAGGCCCCTCTATCCTAGGTTCGGGGTCCTTGTTGCAACCCACTGCATTGGGCATAAACTCGGACCCCAGCTAGCTGGAAAATAAATGCCTCTCATGCAGTTGCATTGTCGTCTTCTCTGTGTCACCACTAGATAAATTGATCTTTGGACCATAACAGTGGAACCTGGGAAAAACAAAAACAAAAACAAAAAAGAACCTTAATTCTTTGCTCTAGGTCACACTGCCTAGGTCAGTCACTGAGCCACATTGCAAGTTAGACAATTTAAGGAAGCTTGGAGCAGACGCCTCAGTGACAGGCCAGCCTCTGTGTCTCTATCTCATAGCTTAGCCTTTCGCGATTCCATTTTGGGCCTATACCCTGACCATATTCTTAGGGTCCCTGTCTCCTACCTCAGTATGCTCTTAAGACACTTTTGAATAAAAATAAATTGAAAGAAATATAAAATAAACTATCTCATACTATTCCTTACAGGTAGCCAAAAGCTGGCCAAAGAGTTCAGCCAAAAAGCCAGTTCCCCTACCGACCCCCTGCCCGGCCCAGCTTCCAGATGGTATGTACACTCAGGTTGATGGAGATACCCAATGCTGCAGGAATAATAACCAGTGTGGTTTTTTACTAAGCATGAAATCGAATGACCAGACCCAGAGAAACACAGGCATGATTCTCAAGGTGCTCTTTTATTTGGTTTTGAGAAGGAGAGACATGAAGTTTGTGATTTAGCATAAAGAGTTTTTTTTCTCATTGATCTGGCCCCAAAAGGTGGGATATCTGGAAACATAGACTTGTAGGTTATAGGCGGGTTTACATATTTTTAGGTTGGTGATCGGAAAGGAAGGGAGAAATCAGCAAAAGAATCTGTTATACTTTTACAAAAATAAGGCTCACAACGGATTGTAAAAATGTTATGCCAGGGACAGGATATAGGAAGAGTCTTTATCAATGCATCTGTTAAAAGGCCTATTATCAGGGCTGGCAGGTGGCATGGTGGTTAAGGGTGCTGGACTTCCACATGACCAACCGTGGTTTGAGTCCCAGATCTGGCAGCTTGATTTCTTACTTCCTTCTCTCTCTCTGTCATTCTGTCCCTCTCTGGTCAAATTAAAATAAATAAAGTTAAATGAAATAATTCTTCTCTTAAAAAAAAAGTCCTATTATCAAATGGTCTGTTAATGTTTATAGGTGTGACTCTTCCCAGGCCCTTTGGAAAGAATTTTGGAATAGGAAAAAACAGTCAGACTTTGGTCCTCCCTTGCCAGAGAGAGACAGAAAGACTGAGAGGCAGAGAGGCCAGGAGAAAGCGCTCTGCAGTGGGACATGGTCACGCCACAGTCCCTTCTTCTTTCTCCATCCCGTGAGGATTTGGGACACACATGGACATGCACCTGGTGTGTTTTCAGGCTGCTAAGACCAGGATTCAAACCACTGTCAGCCATAGATGCAGCTTCCTTAACCATTCTTCCACAGACTGGCTCAAAGCCAGTTTCCTTTTCACTTTTATCCTCTGGTTACTAAACAGGATTGCTTATTTTCGGATGTTAGATAAGTTAAGAATGCGTCCAAACCCAAAGATCATAACAATGAATTCACTAGGACAGAAGATGGTCTTTGGACATACTTTCTCCTGATACAGAGCCCCTAAGTCTAGCCAGTCTTACCTGGATTGCATGGATTTATACTATTCCAATTGCAACTTTACAGCTGGCATGCCATCCTGACCAAATATGGACAGTATGAATAAGTGGATTCTTACATGTGAGGAAAAATTCTGACTGCTTTTCTCATTCCAAAGCTATTCCCGGGGCCTGGATGAGTCATGCCTATAAACATTAAGAGGCCTAAGACAGTAACGGACCTCTTTGGTACATTGATAATGCAGTGCTACCTGTCCCAGGGACCATGTTTTTATGAGACATAGTAAGCCTTCTTATCTCTTAGAGTAAAGCAGTCTTTTGCTGATTTCTTTCAAGAAGAGACCCTTGTGGTTTTCTTTAACCAATTACTAATCTGTTAATTTCTGATTCATCTACACCCTACAAGCCTCTGCTTCCAGTATCCCACCTTCCTAGTTCAGGCCAATGTGAAGGACTCCCTGTGCTGACTGACAGCTCTCCTGCTCTCAGAATAAATAAACGGACACAGCGCATCTCAGCACCCTGAGAAACATGTTTGTCTTTCTCTGAGTCAGTCGACCAATATCGTGCTTAGTAATAAACTGCATTCATTATTTCTGCAGAGTTGGTTATTTCTGTCTGTCCATGAAAGTTTGCTACGTTCTGTGTCTCTTCATTAGATGTGTAATACGGACAGCGATATGCTTGTGATCTTTAGTGATGACCGATTTTAAAGTGCTCACTGAGTACTTTGAGACTTAGAGATAAACATTCTCCTTTACCAAATCTGTGATAAAAGGAATAGTTTTAATGAAGCTCAGGTGCCTGAACAGATCCAAGGGAGCCCTATAGCTCTCTGCAGAGCCAGGATGTCAGCCAAAACCACCCAACCACAGAGAGCAGGGAGTTTTAAGAATGAGGATGAAAGCTAGTAGCATCTTTATCATCAGCCAACGTGCCCCATGGATAAAAAGGCAGCTCCATCTTTTGAATAATAGTTAAAAGAGGAGAATGATCTCAGAAAAATGTAGAAATGGAACAACATAAACTGCTCAAGATTTTCATTGGGATATACATGGAAATCTCAGTACTTAATAATGAGCCTTCTGTTATTCAGATATGCATACAACTTATCTTAAGAAAATTTCTGTGCAAGGCAAAAGCGTTTTGAAAATTTAAATGAGTTCTTTGGAATTTGTCATCCTGGTTCCAGCAAATTTCCATGGTACCTAACATGGGTAACCAAAGGGGAGTCTTTGCTAGCTGTTTCTACAATATATGGAAGATATTTTTATTTATTTTTTGCTCATTTTATCTTATTTTACTGTGGTAGAGACTCACATATAAAATATTTCAGCCTGTCTTTAAAACTTATAACAGAACTATTTCTTACATTTAAAAATATCTACTGGCTATGGCAGATTAAGGAGAATTGTTTGATAATTGGATACTGCTATTATTTAAATCTCAAAACAAACTCCTTACAGCCAAATTACTTGTTACATTTATATAACTGAGGGAAAAAATGAGCAAGGTAGAAGCTCAAATGATAGATGGAAGTCAGATAGCAAAAAAACATTGCAGTAGAGAAACACAGTCTTGAGACCAACAGTTGGCGTGATGGCTATGTCGCTGGACTCCCACGTAGTCAACTGTGGTTAAAGTCTTGGACCTGGTGGCTTAAACTCACGCCAGGTGTGTGTGTGTGCATGCCCAAGATCCCGAGAGGAGAATGGAGGAGAAGGGATTGTGGCATGGCCATCTCCCCTGGGGAGTGATTTCTCGCTTTCTATCTCTCTGTCTCTCTCTGTCTTTCTGGCGAGCGCGCACACCCTATAGCAAAAACCTCTCCAAAAAAAGAAAGAAAAGAAAGAAACATAATCTCACTTACTAAAGAAACACATTGTACAGTCCTGAGCCCTGAGCATTTTCCAGGAACTAACACTTTTATCTTTTGATGATAACGTAATTCATTCATTACATAAGCTTCCTACGTAAGTACCATGGAATATAGAGTATAGCGCTAATTCCAGACTGCCAAGTTTTTGAATCTTGCCTCTGTGACTATGTGACACCAGGCAAATTACTTCACCCTAGTTTTTCAGCAGTAAAATGAAGATTGAGAAAAAGAACTACAGGAATTAAGTTCATATTTTTAAAGTATGTATAATAGCTCTTGAGATTTAGTGTATGTTCTGTGTCTTGTTAAGTTGTAAATGGTAAATTAAAATGTTAAATTTGAAAATGTAAGACCAACATTGAATCCTCTTTATTAATATTCATATTTTTTTCTAACAGAGTAATCTTTTAGGAAATATTAACCAATTAGAAAGATTATTTCATCTTCAGTAACTGAGAGTTGGAGACTAAACATTGACACACTGTTTTGTTCAGTAAACTCAAGTAGGGAGTTTGCTGTGATATAAATAAGACAGTTACATTTTCTACTAGCTCACGTTTTTTTCTCTCAATAGAATAATTTTGTCATTGACAATTAAGCAATTTGATTGATGATTTAAATCTTACAGTGGTTTGAAAGATTGTTTTTATAGATATCATCATGATTGATTTGCTTAGGAAGCCAAAATTATAACATCATGATAAAAATCACAGATTCTAAAATCAAGCTTCGAACCCCACATCCATTACTTATTAGCCATGTGATTTGGGGTTAATTTTTTTACTTCACCGTGCCTCAGTGTTCTGCATCAGTAAAGCAAGGATAAAGAGACGAGCTGTTTTGTAGGTTTGTTGTGGAAATTATAGTTGTTCTTTGCCATGGTGGGCAAATATAAGTGTCACTACTTGACTTTAAAATATATGACAAAGTGATGATATTCAAAATAGCATGGTACTGGCACAAAAATAGACACATAAATCAATGGAACAGAATAGAGAATCCAGAAATAACCCCCGGACCATACAGCCAACTGATCTTGACAGAAGGTACAAAGGAATGAAAGGGAGGAAAAAAGTCTTTTCAGCAAATGATTCAGGAAGCGCTGGATATCAACCTGCAAGAGAAAAAGGAGAAGAAGAAGAAAAAGAAAAAGAAAAAGAAAAAGAAAAAGAAAAAGAAAAAGAAAAAGACAAAAAGAAGCCAGCCCTTTACCTCTCACCATGAACAAGAATCAACTCAAAATGGACCAAATACTTAAATTTAAAGCCTCAAGGTTCAATATTTCTAGTAGAAAATGAAGAAGAAACATTGGAAAATATTAGAGTAGGCATAGATTTCTTAAATAAGACTCTTAAAGCACAGGCACTACCCCCCAAAGCAAGTAAGTGAGATTACATCAAGCTAAAGTGTTTTCATGACAAAGGAAACAATAGAGTGAAAAGACAATCCTTTGAATGGGAGAAAGTATTTGCACATTATTCCTCACTCAAGGGATTAGTATCCAGAATACATAGAAACTCAAGCAACTCATTCATTAATAAAAAAATGAATACTCCAATTTAAAAGTGGGCAAATGAATAAGCAACTCTCCAAGGAAGACTTAGGAATAGCCAACAGGAATATGAAAAAATGTCCAAAGTCTCTTGTCATGAGGGAGATGCAAATTAAAACCACAATAAGATATTATTAAACCCCAGTTAAATTTGCTAGGATCTGGGCCAGCAAGAAGTATGGTGGTTAAGCACTGAACTCCCACATGACCGACTATGGTTTGCGTCCTGGACCCAGTAGCTTCAAAATTATGCTAGTTGCTGGGACCAGCAGTTAGCGTAATGGCTATGTCACTGGACTCCCATGTAGTCGACTGCAGTCCGCTTCCCGGACCCGGTGGCTTAAAACTCAGGCCAGGCATGTGTGTGTGCATGCCCAAGATCCCGAGAGGAAAATGGAGGAGAAGGGATTGCGGCGTGACCATCCCCCCTGGGGAGTGATTTCTCGCTTTCTGTCTCTCTGTCTTTGTCTGGCGAGCACACGCACCCTATGGCAAAAACCTATCCACCCCCCCAAAAAAGAGAAAGAAAATTATGCTAGCTGTATGTGTGTGCATGCCCAAAATCCCAAGAGGAGACTGGAAAATAATGAACTGTGGTATAGCCATACCCCTGGGAGGTGATTTCTCACTTTCCTTTTTTCTGTCCTTGTCTCTCTCTCTTTTTTTTTTTTTTTTTTCTGGAGAGTACATACAAGGCAAAAAAAATCTTTAAAAAAGAGTGGCTAGGATCAAAAAATAAAGAACAATTGCTGGCAAGGCTGTGATAAAAAGGAAATTCTCTTACACTGTTGGTGGGATGGTAAATTAGTACAACTCCTGTGGAAAACAGTATGCAGGTTTCTCAAAAACCTACAAATAGAACTTCTATAGTACCCAATAATTCCACTTCTTGGAATATAATCAAAGGATAGGAAAACACTCCGTTGGAAAGACATTTGCACATCCATGTTTATTGTGGCATTATTCACAATCACCAAAACATGGAACCAAACTAAATGCCCCAAAACTGATCATTGGGTTGAAAGTTTGTGCTTATACATACTATGGAATGTTACACAGCTATAAGAAACAATAGGATCCTATTGTTTAACTCAAAATAGATTTAGAAGACTTAATTTTGAATGAAGTAAGCCAGACTTTGAAAGATACCCATTGTATATCCCCACTCAATTTGTACTGAGCATCAATGACAGAGGTTGAAAGATCTGAAGAAGTAGTGATGTTGAGGATGGGTGTGGATGCTAAGAAAGTAGTTGGTAGAGAGTGGGTGATGGAGGGTGGGTGTGAGACGGAAGGGGAGGAAACATTTGACTGATAGAAAATGTAAAATAAATCTGTAAAAATCTAAAACTGTTACTTCTAATGTAGCTTTATTATTATGTAGAAAGAACATTAATCCATAATAGAGAATCTGACTTTCTTGTATTTTTAAGATAAAGTATTAAATTATTATTCTTATTTTAATAATATAAAAATAAAGTATTCCTTGGGGTCAGTAAGTGGGTATGGTGGTTAAGGTGGTGGATCCCACCTGGCTGACACCATGTGGTTTGGTTGAAAAATCTCATGTGTATGTGCATGCCCAAAATTCTGAGAGGAGAATGAAGAAAGACTTGGAGTGGTCATCCCCCTAAGGGGGTGAGTTCTTATTTTTCCTCTCTCTCTGTCTCTATCTCCTGCAAGTACATGTGCCCTATGGCAAAAATTTAATAAATAAATAAATAAAATAAAACATTTAATGTGTTTAGTTTTAAAATCTAGAAAGGACATGGGGAAGGCATTGTTAGTACTTGCCAGTATATGTTCTTTCTTTCTTGGGTATTTGGGATACCCAAATGATGAACCCCCACCAACTACACTTTATTTAATGATTTGTTCTTTCTTTTACTCAATCAAAAAACTACACACACACACACACACACACACACACACACACACAAAGTTTGTAGTCTTTTTCTTCTTTTGAAATTTTTGCCAGGATGCACTTGTGTTTGCTGGAGAGATCGAGACAGAGACAGGGAGAAAGGAAGAAAGCATTCCCCATGGAAATGGCCATGTCACAATCCCTTTTCCCCCATCTCTCCTTCCTTTCAGGGTTTTGGGCATGCATGCACACATGCCCAGTGTGTTTCTCGAGCCACTGGATCTGTGACTTGAATCCCTGCAGTCAGCCATGTGGGATCCAGCTACTTTAATCACAATACCACAAACCTGGCTGTTAGTAATCTTTATAACTTTTCTCTATATTTATGCATAATCCTGACTATATGTGGTGTAAATTTTCTTACAATATTCAATTTACATCATTTCAAAAAATTTTTGGCTTGGAAAGTTATTGCTTGTTTATTGACTTGAACAGTCACTGTGGCCCATGTCTTCCCCTTGTCTTTTCCAAAGGGATCCTCATGAGGTGCCCCTTGCCATCTGCCCTGTGATATTCATGTCGAAGAAAAGCTAATGTTTAAATTGTCCCTGGAAGAATCCGAAGATCAAGTAAAGGCTAGCCAGCTCGAAGGAAGGTACAGTAGACTCTTAGTATTTGTGATGTGACTATTTGTGAATGACCTGAAGGTTCAGAATACGTAGTAATTTGCAGATGAGCTCAGGCATCATTTGCATGCCACAGGCTGTGAGGCTGGTGTGTAGGCGCATCGCTTAGCTAACGAGAAAATCTAATGGATCTTACATCCTCAGCAATGCAACATCGTCAATGCGACTTTATTATTTAATCACGCTTCTAAATTCATTCTGCATTTATTGAACAGAAGCCATGGGAAGAATACGATCGGCTGGTGCCGTTAAGAAGAAAGTATTCAAGATACATCAAATTTAAACGTTGATAATAGTGAAGTAGAAATTATTTTATACTCAGGTTAACCTCAAAAGTCTTAAAGATAGAAGATTGTAAATAAAGACTGTTTTTGGTATGGAATTTTAGTTCTTATCACTTTTTAAAATAAAATCCTCTTGGGCATTACTGTTAGAATTGGAAATTTTATTACGGAGAAGAAAAATAATTTAATTCCATAATTACAAGGGTTCCCAGGTGACCTTAGTGGATTTAAATCCAAGCCTCATCCTATGATTTGGGTTTTGTGAGGTTTATGAGGATTGGACCTTGTACTTTTCATAACTCTGTTTTATCTCTGAGCAGTAATATGTACAGAATTTATCAAATTGAACTAAATGTTAACTGAGCTAGTAAGAACAGCAATCTAAACAATTAGTAAACATTTAATGGTTTCCAGACATTGGTGGCATCCATTAGTTGATTTGTTCATGTATGTAGTCATCTCTGCATTTATGCAATATGATTGTGACGCTGAAGTCAGAAAACATATAAAGCTCTTTGCAAACTTAAATAGTACACATATATATACTATTAGTATATGTATTTCTGCATAATTGCTACAAATGTGGTTATTACCAGGTTAGTTAGTACAGAGAACATTATGAAGACGTCATTAATAATTTGGTCAGAGCAAAACATGACCAAAGATCAACTTTTACATAACAATAAGAGTTCAATACTTGAGCAGGATAGTTAAGGATAAGAATAGTGAGTTGGAGGGACCAGTAGTTATCACAATGGCTATGTCGCTGAATTCCCGTGTAGTTGACCATGGTTCGAATCCCGGACCCTGTGGCTTAAACTCACTCTGGGCACGTGTGCGTGCATGCTCAAGACCCCGGGAGGAGAATGGAGGAGAAGGGATTGCGGCATGGCCATCCCCCCTGCGGGGTGATTTCTTGCTATCTCTCTGTCTCTCTCTATCTCTCTGGCAAGTGCACATGCCCTATAGCAAGAAAAAGAATAGTGAGTTGGAGAACATTCGATTTTAGAAATAAGGCTGTGAAAAGAATGCAATATGCAATAGCTAAATTATTATTATTATTTAAGACTTTTTTGCCTTAAGACACATGTACTGGGGGAGAGGGGGAGACAGTGAGAGGGAAAGTGAGAAATCACCTCCCAGGGGGGATGGCTGTGCTGCAATGCCTTCTCCTTCACTCTCCTCCTGAGATTTTGAGCATGCAGGCACACATGCCTGGTGTGCTTCAAGCCAGAGGGTCTAGGACTTGATCCATGGTCAACCATGTGGGAGCCCAAGACGCCATCTGCTGACCCAGCGATGGTTAAATTTGAGAAGGCTATTATGGGGATTCAGGAAAGGATTAACCAATATATAAGGAGGAAAACAAGAAATGTCAGTGATGCAGCGCTAGCTGTGAAGAAGTCAGATATTGAGAATTTGTAGTGATCCAGGTCGTTACAGTTCTGTCAGGTCACTAAAAACTTCTCCTGGACACATAAAAAGTCACCTGTGAGCTGGCTCCATGTATAGCAGTGACACCCTTCCCAAGAGGAGGTGGATCCCACTGGCAACTGCAGTTTGAATCCCTGACCTGGTCAGCCTGAAACACATGGGGCTCACATGTGAATGTCCAAGATCCAATGGCTGGAGGACGGAGAAAGGGGACTGGCAAAACCAGACCTATGGAGGGTGCTCTTCTCTTTCTCTCACTCTTTTTTTTAAAAGAATCATTTTATTTAACTTTATTTGTTTATTTATTTTTATTTGACCAGAGAGAGACAGAGAGAGAAAGAGAGAGACAGGAAGAAAGAGAGAAAGTGAGAAAGCAAGCTGTCAGGTTTGGGACTCAAACCGTGGTAATGCTATATCTATAAATATAACAATATTATGGGACATACAGGTAAAAAATAAGTGGTGCTAGGTTAATTAATGGGTCGTCAGAAAATTACGACCTATTTTCCTATGTTTTTCAATGCAAAAATGCATCTGACTTTTCAGATGACCCAATAGATACCTACATGGAAAAGACCAAATCAAAACTCTACTAAACAATGCAGAAAAATCAATTCCAGGGACCAACATTTGGTATGGTGGTTAAGGTGACTGGATTCTACATGGATGACTGAGTGCTTCAAGCCCAGGACATGGAAGTTTGAAAAACACCCTAGGTACATGTGCCTGCATGCCCAACATCCCAAGAGGAGAATGAAATAGAGAACTGCAGTATGGCCACACCCCCAGGAGGTGCTTTCTCACTTTCCCTCTCCCTCTCTCTCTCTCTCTCTCTCTCTCTCTCTCTGGTGGGTTCATTCACCCTACACCAAAATAAATAAATAAATAAATTAATTAATTAATAAACAAGGTTCAACTGCACTGTAGCTCTAAGATTGAAGTAAAGCCAAAATAAAGTTAAAATAAAAACTTTGTACCTACTAGTCTAGCAAAAATGTTAAAATAGCCTTTCGGTTTCTTCTATCTTTTAAATGTTCGATTCTATTAATTTTTTTCTATTTCTTATTTTCAATTTTATTTATTTCATGTTATTTTTATTATTTCATTTTTAAGGTAAGTTTGCTCTTGTTTTCTAATGTTTAATGCTTCATATTTATCTCTAAAGATAATTTAGCACCATTTTACAAATTCTTGATGTTGTTTTTATTTTTATTCTATTCTTTTTTAAAATTATTTTATTTAACTTTATTTACTTATTTATTTTAATTTGACGAGAGAGGGACAGAGAGAGAGAGAGAAAGCCACTTCATCCGGGACTCAAACCATGGTCAGCTATGTGGGAGTCCAGCACCTTTAACCACCACACCACCTGCATGGTATCCTGTTTGACCCATGAATTATGCAAAAGTTCACTGTTTAATTTTCAAATATTGAAGAATTTTAGTAATATAACTTTAATTTGATATTCAATTCAATTCCATTGCTTTCAGAGAATGTATTTTTATGATTTTATGATTTTGATACTTTATTTTGGTATTTTAAAATTAATTAGTTAATTGATTAAGCTTTGCTGTAGGGAACATGCACTCATTAGAAAGAGAGAGACAGAGAGAAGGAAAGCGAGAAAACACCTCTTGTGTTGGATGATTACGCAGCAATCTTTCGTCTTCTGTTCCTCTTTCGGGATTTTGAGTATGTGTGCACACGTGCCCAAAGTGTTTTTCAAGTCTCTGGTCTGGGACTTGAACTGTGGTCAACTATGTGAGGTCTAATGTCTTAATCACCATGCCACCTGGTGACCCCATGTGTATGACTTTTAATTTAATAGTGTTCTTGTCCAGGCAAGCTTCATTTTGAATGATTCTGATATAAATTACCACAGTTTAGTTAAATATTAGGTCACCAGAAAAGTCATGACCTATGTTTATGTGTGTGTTTTTCTATGTAAAAATATGTTACAAGTTTCCCAACAACCCAATAGTATGATTTTCTCAACAGCACAGTTCAATTTTCAGTTATCACAGTATATTCACGATGGGTAATTCCTTAAAGTACAAATTTGATGCTAGCTCTTTAGTCCGCAAATAACTGTATTACATAGCATGTACTAATTTCTTTCAAAGTCTCCCATTGACTGTCCACCACACACACAGACAGCAAAGCATGTAGCTGTGTTGCCTCCTTGTCTCCCAGTGATAAATTCACCTGGCATTTAAAAAATAAATGGTTATCAAGAGAGGAAAATATCCTAGAAAGATGAGAGTGCAGCAAGGAAATGCCAGGTGGTACTGCCAGAAGTAGAGTCAGATAGAACGCAAACGGAGTTCTAGAAGAAACAGCTGGAATCTCCAAACTGCTGCCGTTGGATAGCCTAGGTGTGCAGTTAGGGCAGCACGGTGAAGCGAAACTTCACTCAGACTGGATATATTCCTGAGGCAAACAGAATGAAGATATTCTAGAGGAGCTGATGCTGACAAAACCTTAAACTAAAGGACCTCTCAGGAATATTTCACAAGATGAATGTAAAAGGATAAAAGTCTGAAGGAGACTTAGAAAAGGGGCATGGCAAATTGCCAAGGCATAATAAAGATTTTTCCTCCATATTGCAAGTTATACCATGAAAAAAGTCAAGCATTAGTCAAACTTCTCCTTTTGTTTTGTTTTGTTTAAAAGACACTTAAATCCTCCATGTTTGTAGTGTTTTAAATTCTGCTGCATTAAGCTATCATTTTCTACTTTTCTATACATTTTTTAACTGACAGTTAAAGAATATCTAATGATTGGACAAAACTTTTTGTTTGTTTGAGAGATGTTGCTATAGAGCGTGTGAGCTTGCCAGAGAGACAGAGAGACAGAAAGTGAGAAATCACCCCACAAGGGGGATGGCCAAGCCACAATCCCTTCTCCTCCCTTCTCTTCTTGGGATCTTCGGGATGCACACATGTGCCCAGCATGAGTTTCAAGCCACAGGGTCCAGGACTCAAACTGTGGTCAACCATGTGGGAGCCCAACACCTTAACCACTATGCCACTTGCTAGCCACTGGACAAAACATTTTAGAGTTTATTTCAGCCATTTCACTGTCCCACACCACCATGCAGAGCAATGACTGTCTATATTTGACGTGTATGTTTCTTTATAATAGTGAAATTTATTATGATGATGATGAAGATGATGATGCCAGGGTATTGCCACATTGCAATCCTCCTGCCTCAGCTTACCAGTTGGGACTACAAGTGAGCACCAAACCCAGCTCTTTTACAGATAGGATCTTGCTCTGTTACAAGATCCACCTCAAGCTTGAGATCCACTTGCCTCAGCCTCCCTAAACCGAAGGGATGAAGGCATATGCCTGGACTTTGTACTGCACAGGAAACTAAACCTGAACCTTCTATGTGGTCCCAGCCTCAGGAGGAGTCTTTTTGTTTTTTTTTTAATGATTTTTGCCATAGGGTGTATGTGTTCACTGGAGAGACAGCCTAAAAGAGAGGGAAAGAGAAAATGAGAAATTACCACCCCCCAGGGGTTGGCCATGCTGCAATCCCTCTTCTTCCATTCTCCTCATGGGATTTTAGGTACACGTGCACACATGCCTGGCATGATTTTCAATTTCAAGTCACTGGGTCCGAAACTCGAACGACAGTTGGCGATGCGGGAGTCTAGCACCTTAGCCACTACACTACCTCCAGCCCCAATAGCCCTAGTGTCATACTGTTCCATGGTTTATGCAAAACCAGCAAAATAGGTTTTTATCCAACTGGTAGTCTACATTTACCATGAAAATATAACAGTAATTAAGATACAACCATGCCAATCTACATGAGAAAAAAGTTACTGATGATAGTTTTCTTTAAAAATATCAGGCAGGGGGAACCAGCAGACGGTGTAATGGTTACATTGCTGGACTTGATGTAGTCAACAGCAGTTTGAGTCCTGGACCCGGAGGCTTAAAACTCAAGCTGGGCACGTGTGCGTACGTACCCAAGAGGAGAATGGAGGAGAAGGGATTGTGGCGTGGCCATCCCACAGGGGCTGATTTCTCACTTTCTCTCTCTGTCTTTTTCTGTCTTTCTGGCAAGTGCACACAAAAATCTCTCTTAAAAAAGAAAAAAAATACAGAATTAAAAAAAAAAAACGAAAACTAAGCACATTGTTCTATGTGATTGTACTGTGCCAACAAGATGGTATCATTTTCTAAGCTTTGACCTAAGATGACATGATCAAGAAACTAGAAAGATTTTTGGGACCAGCAGTTAGCGTAATGGCTATGTCGCTGGACTCCCACATAGTCGACTGTGGTTCACGTCCCGGAACTGGTGGCTTAAAACTCACACTGGGCGTGTGTGCGTGCATGCTCAAGATCCCGAGAGGGAAACGGAGGAGAGGGGACTGCGGCGTGGCCATCCCCCCTGGGGGGTGATTTCTCACTTTCTGTCTCTCTGTCTCTCTCTGTCTGTCTGGCGAGTGTATGCGCCCTATAGCAAAAATCTCTCCACAAAAAAAGAAACTAAAAAGATTTTTTAAAAAATTATTATTAAATTAAAATGATGTGTATTTAATGATATGCTTAGTGAAAGGCATGACGAACAGATCATCACATGAGACAGTGCTCAGAAATGATTGTAATTGGGATTCTTGGACAGATGGAAGTATGTTTGCTCAGTGTCTTTTTACTTCGTGAATTCCCTTCATCTACAAGCACTATCAACATTGACCGTGTCCCATGGTACCCTGTAGCATTTGTTCAACATTTTGCAGATGTGTGCACACGGGTTAAAAGACAAAAGTCAGGTCTCAATCCCCGAGCTTCAGAGGTTGCTCTGCCCTCAGCCTAACTTTCTACCATGGAACTGTCAGGCCCTGATTTCGGCTCAGGTATTAGCATTTTCCCTTCTTACCTAAGGATGTCTTCCACCTACCAATTCTTATAAAACGAATCCTCTTGTGATGTAAATGATCAAAATAGACTTTGAAAGTTCACACCTCAACTATTTAAAATTTATTTTATTTTTCTTGCTGGATTTAAAAACTCAGACATTATTTTATGTCCAAGTAGAGGAATGGATTCTGTTCCCCATCTCTGTCTTAATTCATTCGGGCTGTTATAGCAAAAGGCCTTAGACTGGGTAATTTATAAATGGAAATTTACCACTCACAGTTTTGGAGGCTAGAAAGTCCCAGATGAAGGTGCCAGTAGGTCTGGTGACTTGTGAGGGCTTTCTGCTTTTTAGATGGTGCCATCCAGCTGTGTCCTCACACAGAAGTGACAAAGGAGCTCCTCCTGGCCTTTACTAAGCCCATGCATGAAAGGAGAACCTCCCTGTCCTAGTCACTTCCTAAAGGTCTCACCTTATAAGACTGTCACCTAGAGGGTAGGGTTTTCTTTTTTTTTCTTTTTTTCTTTTTCTTTTTCTTTCTTTCTTTCTTTTTTTTTCTTTTTTTTTTTTTTTTTTTGTGAGGTTTTGGCTATAGGGCACATGTGTTCACCAGAAAGACAGAGAGAGACAGAGAGACAGAAGGTGAGAAATCACCCACCAGGGGGGATGGCCACGCCACAATCCCTTCTCCTCTTGGGATCTTGGGCACGCATGCACACGTGCCTGGTGTGAGTTTTAAGCCACTGGGTCTGGGACTTGAACTGCGGTCGACTACGTGGGAGTCCAGCGACATAGCCATTATGCTAACTGCTGGTCCTGCTAGATAAAATTAATTTAATGAATTTCTCAGATCCTCCCTTGCCCTATTAGCAATAAAGAGACCCTCCCTAAATTGTGTAAAGATGCCAGAGGCTTATTCTGTCCAGAGCAGGACAAGGGTGAGTGGCGCGTCCAGGCCGAGTCTAGAGAGAAGCGAGAAGCTTGACCCTCTCACGAGTGCTTGCCTCACGTGGGGCCTCTGCTGCTCGGCCACAGTGGGACCCTGGCTGGGGCCCAACGGTTACAGCTGTCCTAGAGTCCCTCCTGACAATGATAATGCTGATAGTTATTTAGAAACATGGTCACAGTAAAATGTTTGTTTGACTCCTTCTTTTACCTGATAACCCCGTCACTTCCATTTCTGCTTGCTTTCTGGGTCAGCGCGCTCATCATAGGCACTCCTCATTTAACGACTGAGTTTCTGCGACGTGGTTGGTAAGTGAATTGGTTGATAAATGAGGAGCTTCAAGGTGGCGGTCTCGTGGGGTGTTGTGGTGCCGTGGGGTGTCGTGGTGCCACGGGGTATGTATTTTTCAGATTTCATGGGACAGCGCACTAGAATAATGTCAGTCTATCCATACAGAAGCGTAGATTAGATCAGCGGCAGAAAGCAACCAGACACACCACAGCACCGCAGGATAAATCTGGCCTAATTGTCTTACCATTTTTATTAATCCTGAATCCTATTATGGGTGCACAATAAAGCACACATTCATAAATGAGGGGCCAG
This sequence comes from Tupaia tana, assembly GCA_026018925.1. Classification (NCBI taxonomy): domain Eukaryota; kingdom Metazoa; phylum Chordata; class Mammalia; order Scandentia; family Tupaiidae; genus Tupaia; species Tupaia tana. The sequence continues at coordinate 146,996,308 of JAKSZU010000002.1, forward strand.
CAAGTGGCGTAGTGGTTAAGGTGCTGGACTCCCACGTAGTCAACTGTGGTTCGAGTCCTGGACTGGCGGCTTGAAACTCACATTGGACACATGTGCCTCCTCCCCAAATCCTGACAGGAGAATGATTATGTGACATGGCCATCCCCCCAGGGGGTGATTTCTCACTTTCTCTCTCTCTGTCTCTCTGTCTTTCGGGCGAGCACACACACCCTATCTCTCAAAAAAATTTTATAAATGAAACATGAAGTCTTGCATGAATGTGAATGCTTCATGTACTGAATACTAACCCACTGCCAGAACGAGAAAGACTCAGAAAGGGGATTCTCCATGCGAAGACCTGGCCAGGTCTGAGCAGTTAGCAGGTAGGTCGTTAAGCGAGGACAGATGTCTCTGAGTCCACAGTCATTCAAGCATCACGCACCGGCTATCCCCACAGGGTTCCCAGGATCACAATGCAAGAGCAGGATCACTCTGCGTGTGTGATAGTCATGCTATTGTCAAATAACAGAGTCACAAACCTTTGCTTCAAAGGAAGTTAAGAAATAAAGGTCCCCAAAACTTTGTTGTTCAGACAGTCTTCAAAAAATTAATGAGTTTTATCAGTGGGACAGTCTCTAAAATACGGACTTCCATAAAAACCCTTATGGGGAAGACCACCACCTGGAGGTTGAACCGTCAGATACAACAGACAACGTGAAGGCCAAGATCAGGAAAGGAAGGACTTCCCTGATCAGAAGGAAGATCTTTGCTAGCAAGCAGCTGTAGGTGGGCAGACTTCACCACCACTTCCAAAAGGCACCTGCACTTCATCTCGTGTTGAGACTTCCCGGTGGTGCTAAGAAAAGAAAGAAGTCCTATATCACTGCTCCCAGGAAGAATAAGCTAGGAGTCAGCAGGTTTTGCTGGCCACCCTGAAGTACTATCAGGTGGATGGACATGGCAAAATGAGATGCCTTTGTCAGGAGCACCCCTCAGTGAATGTGGTGCCTGGGTTCTCATGGCCAGGCATTTTGACAGACATCACTGTGGCAAGTGTCTGACTACTGCCTCAACAATCTGAAGACAAGTAATTGTGTAAGAGTTTAAAGAGAAATAAATTAATTTAAAAAAAAGGAAATGATAGTAAACATGTGATATTTTAAGGCTAATAATTTAAAATATAATAATTATAGAAAGATAAAACATAATTGCTACAATATCTACAATAGGCTACATTGATTATGAAAAAAATTTTACCCATCTTAAATGAAAAGTAGTAACACTATCACTGAAATGTAAAACTTATCTATAATTATATAGCAAAGCAAATATATATATATATATATATGTATATATATATATATATATATATATATACACACACAGAGAATTTGCAATATTATTTTTAATTTGAAAACTATCATGTGGCTTTATGTTCTGAAAGTAATGTATAAATATTATAGATAATTTGAAATTTCATAAATTCAAACTTCACTTGCATTCTCTTAGAAATAAATTTTATTGGGACCAGAAGTTGACATAATGGCTATGTCACTGGACTCTCCTGTAGACAACTGTGGTTTGAGTCCTGGACCCTGTGGCTTAAACTCACGCCAGGCGCGTGTGCATGCGTGCCCAAGATCCTGAAAGGAGAATGGAGGAGAAGGGATTGCAGCGTGGCCATCCCCCCTAAGGGGTGATTTTCACTCTCTGTCTCTCTGTCTCTTTCTGACGAATGCACGTACCCTGTAGCAAAAAAAAAAAAAAAAAAAAAAAAAAAAGAAAACTCTCCCCCCCCAAAAATTTATTAAAATGTTGAAATAATTCTGCCAGTCATTGTTTTGCATGTTTCTACACTCATGACTAGCTCTTTGATAAAAATTCTCACATGGAAATATGCATCCATACCCCTAATTATTTTTTCTAGAACAGGATGTTAAAGTTGACATTCTTAAATAAAGCATATGGGGACCAGCAGTTAGCGTAATGGCTATGTTGCTGGACTCCCACGTAGTCGACTACGGTTCGCGTCCCGGACCTGGTGACTTAAAACTCACGCTGGGCGCATGTGCATGTGTGCCCAAGATCCCGAGAGGAGAATGGAGGAGAAGGGATTGAGGCGTGGCCATCCCCCCTGGGGGGTGATTTCTCGCTTTCTGTCTCTCTGTCTCTCTCTGTTTGTCTGGCGAGCGCACGTGCCCTATGGCAAAAACCTCTCCAAAAAATAAATAAATAAAGCATATGGACTAGTGTCAAATTTACATTTATGGACCTACTGTTAATACAGTTCAGGCCCCAAATGGGATTTGCCTGTCTTGCACAGCAGTTGTGGGTATAATCAGGTAAAGTAGTATTTGCCTGTCTTGTAGTGACCTGTACCTGTCTGAGTATTTGCCTGTCTTGTAGCGACCTGTACCTGTTTGTGGCTGAGCTTCCCTTTATTTGGTTACTGATGAGGTGCCTCGTGTATCACACATTTTACGTTAAACTTTTATGGTGGGAACTTTGAGTACTTTGTGTTTGCTCATTTATTTTAAAAAATGTTCCAGAGAGTATATACTCACCAGTGAAAGAGAGAGAAAGAGCGGCGGGGGGGAACACCCCCAGGTGGGCACAGTCATGTCTCAATCCCTTCTCCCCCATTGTCCATCCTGTTGGGATTCGGGGCACACACTCCACCCCTCAAATGTGTTTTCAAGCTAGCAGGGCCTGCTTCAACCCATGCAGTTGGCCACGTGGGTTCTCCTTCCTTTTACCACGAGGCCATAGACTAGTCCTAATTTTTTTAATAGCGTTTTCCCAATTTCTGTGTTTTAGTTTTTTTAAAAATATTAGTTATAGTAACTCTTTTCTTTTAGAATTAGTTTATTTAACTTTATTTATTTATTTATTTTAATTTGACCAGAGAGGGACAGAGTGAGAGAGAGAGAGAGTGTGAGAAAGCAAGCCACCAGGTCTGGGACTTAAACCATAGTCGGCAGTGTGGGAGTCCAGCACCCTTAACCACCACACCACCTGCCAGCCAGCCCCAGTTATAGTAACTCTTTTTTTGTTTGTTTGTTTGAGTTTTTTTTTTTTTTTTTTTTTTTTTTTTGGAGAGGTTTTTGCTATAGGATGTGTGCGCTCACCAGAAAGACAGAGAGAGACAGAGAGACAGAAAGTGAGAAATCGCCCCTCGGGGGGGATGGCCACGCCCCAATCTCTTCTCCTCCATTCTCTTCTCAGGATCTTGGGCACGCACACACACGCGCCCGGCATGAGTTTAAGCCACCTGGTCTGGAACTCAAACTGCAGTCGACAACGTGGGAGTCCAGCGACATAGCCATTATGCTAACTGCTGGTCCCAGTTATAGTAACTCTTAATGGCAAAATACTGAACAAATCCTTTTCTTGCTACCACTTGCCATTTTTCAAGATTCAAAAGCAATTTTATGTTTTCAAATATATTGACATTTCCCATTGTAATTTCTATTATGGCTTTATACTTATGAAGGCCTCACATAAGATTAGATGCATACTTTTTTTTTGTTTTAAAAAGTAATTTCCTTTTGGGGCGAGTAGGTGGTGTAGTGGTTACAGTGCTAGACTCACAAATGGTTGACTGCAGTTTGAGTTCCGGACGTGGCAGCAGTTGTGTGTGCGTGTGTGTGTGTGTGTGTGTGTGTGTGTGTGCCCGAGGCCCTTGGAGGAGAATGGAGAAGAAGGTACTGCAGCGTGGCCATTGCCCCAGGGTGTGGCCATCTCCCCTGGGGAGGTGATTTCTCACTTGTCCTTTCACTGTCTCTTCTGCCCTCTCTCTGGTGAGAGCATACACCCTATGGCAAACAAAACAAAACAAAACAAAAACCTCTTTTTACCTATTCAGATTAGATTAGTGCACTGGAAAAGTTTCACTGGTTTTCATGATGGGGACTGACTGCTACCAGATGCTGATTTTCACAGCTGGTTCTAAGCTGCTAACGAAACCAGATCATAAAGTTCCTGGAAATGTAACTGTTGACTTTCGTAAGCCTGTAGGAGCTGGCTCTGACACTCTGCTGTATTTAAGTCTTTAATCCGCCATGATTTTATTTCAAAATACAGTGAAAAGCGAAGATCTAACTTCAATTTTTCTCTTGTATAATTTTTCTTTTCAGAACAAAAAATGTTAAACCGCTTTTTTAAAAAAATAATTATTTTATTTTATTTATTTATTTATTTATTTATTTATTTTTATTTATATTTGACCAGAGAGGGAGAGAGAAAGAGAGAGAGAGAGAGAGAGAGAGGGAAAGTGAGAAAGCAAGCCTCCAGGTCCAGGACTCAAACTGCAGTCTGCCACGTGGGAGTCTAGCGCCCTTAACCACCATGCCACCTACCGGCCCCTGAACAGCCTTTTTTCAATCTTTTGATTTCTAATGCTTTCTTAAACATATTCAAAACTATTTCTAAGGATGTCAGATCATAATTATTCTATATATATATTTTTTTAATATACAGTTTATCAGATGCATTTTAAGAGCTGGGCTAGTGGTTAAGGGAGCCAGATCTCACATATTCAACAGTAGTTCTAATCCCAGCCCTGGTTGTTTAAAACAACACACCAAGAGTGCACGTGGGCATGCCCCAAACCCCAGCAGGACGGAGGAAGGGACGGAGTCACTGCAGCATGGCTCCTCTGCACTGGGGGTGCCTTCTCCTTCTCCCTTTTCTCTGTTTCTGGCTAAGCAAAAAGAAAGAGAGAAATAGGGCATAAAATCAGGAAATACATTTTATAACAGTGAGTAAATAAGTAATTCGATTCATGTAAAAATACTTGGACAAACTGAATTGATGAATACCCAGAACAAATAATCTAATAAAAAAAGATGCAAGAAAATGGGATACCTAAATAGATCAATAGCTGGCCTGCAAAGCTAGTGGTCTTGCTACTAGCCACTGCAAGTGCTGTGTGTTTCTGAACCCTCTGATGGAGTCAGTAAGTCACAATAGGGGATAACTGGATAGGTGGAGACAAACGTAAATAAAATGGTATCTTTTAAAATCATGGAATACTTTCTAGGCAATTATATAATAGATAAAAATAAAGTTATTCCATTTTCAAGCTATCAGCAAATATTTGATTACAAAAAAAATGCAGAAATAACTTTCTGATGACAAAGCAGTTTTTTGGAAAAATATGAAAATTTTTGAAAAGGAAAAGGTTAAACAAGAAGATTTCACAGCGGAGGTGACCTGGAGCTGTGATATAAGTTTCTAGAAACTGAGGGGGTTTTCCCGAAGTGCTTTCACAGAGTCAAGGGGCCAGCTTTTCCACCCTGTGTTACCTTACCCAATAATTAAATTCCTGGAAGAGAGAGTCTCTTCAGTGTTGTTTTATTTTAATTATTATTCGTGGCTAATAAATTACCTCCAAACGTAGTGACTTAGAGCAAACGTCTCCTAATCACAGTTTCTAAGGGTCAGGAAACTGGCAACAGCTTAGCCAGTTGACTGGGCCGGGGTCTCTGAGGCTGCAGTCTGAGTGTCACCTGGTCTGTAGTTTCCTGGGACTGCCCGGGTGGGAGGATCCGCTCTGAGCTCACCCTCATGGCGGTTTCTAGCAGGCCTCGTTTCTACCTGGCTGTGGATGGCTGGCCTCATTTACTTACAGGTGGGCGTTCCCACAGGTGAGCAGCTGCTGGCTGCTCCTGGATCTGGTGGCCCCAAATGTGGGCAAGGGCAGACACGCCCCACCACCTGGTCTCCGGAGTCTCGCAGGAACCTTCAGCTCTGCTTTATCCCGTGCCCTTAAAGCACAGGTGCAGTTTACAGTCCAGCGGAGGCGCTTAGGTTGCACCTCCTGATGAGACACGCGGTGCAGACTTTGAGAACTTATTAGAACCACCGGAAAGGTGACACGAAAATTCCTGAAGTGTTCCATATATATATTTTTTTTTTTTTGGAGAGGTTTTCACTATAGGGCGCGTGCGCTCGACAGACAGACAGAGAGAGACAGAGAGACAGAAAGCGAGAAATCACCCCCCAGAGGGGATGGTCACGCCGCAATCCCTTCTCCTCCATTCTCCTCTCGGGATCTTGGGCACGCACACACACGCGCCCGGCGTGAGTTTTAAGCCACCAGGTCCGGGACGCGAACCGCGGTCGACTACGTGGGAGTCCAGCGACATAGTCATTACGCTAACTGCTGGTTCCCAAGTGTTCCATATTTTTCACAGTTCAAGCCCTGCACCTGGCAGCTTGCTTTCTCACTCTCCTTCTCTCTCTCTCTCTCTCTGGCCAAACTGAAGGATAATAATAAGTAAATAAAATTAAATAAATACTTCCAAAAAAAAAAAAAGAACCACCAGGAGGAGGAAAAAAAGAAAAAAAAAACACAGAAGGATACTAAGTGCCCGATAGTCATTAGAAAGTGATTAGAAAGTGATGTGATGATTTGATTGACCCATTGTATCAAAATATCAGGGAATCAGAAGAAACAGAAAATAAGAAAGTTGTCACTAAGAAAAAAAGAGCTTTTGGCTGACAAGATGCACAATGTCCACTTTTCAAAAACAAAATACTTCTTTATTTTGACATATTGATATACTTTGTGATTTTTTTTCTAGATCATTGTATTGACTAAATATCTCACTTCATTTTGATAATAAAAATGTTTAGGCGGTAAATCTGCCTTTAAGAAGAGCATTGGGGAACCAGCAGTTGGCGTAGTGGTTGTTGCTGGACTCCCATGTAGTCGACCGCGGTTTGCGTCCCGGACCCGGTGGCTTAAACTCACGCCGGGCATGTGAGCGTGCATGTCCAAGATCCCGAAAGGAGAATGGAGGAGAAGGGATTGTGGCGTGGCCATCCCCCCTGGGGGGTGATTTCTCGCTTTCTGTCTCTCTCTCTGTCTGGCGAGAGCATGCGCCCTATAGCAAAAAAAAGAAAAAAAGAAAAAAAAAAAGAAGAGCATTGCTCTTAAGCCAGCTCTGAAGCACAGGCATTAAGCACTGTGTACAGAGAGCTGGATCCCACGTGGCTGTCCACAGTTTGAGTCCCAGTCCCAGCAGCTTGAAAAACACGCTGAGTGCATGAGCATGTGCACCCCCGCCCCCCAAGAGCATTGGTCTTTTCTCAGGTTATTTCTGTTTTTACTAAGATACAAAATACTTGGGATCAGCAGATGGAGTAGCAGTCATGTCATTGGACTCCCACATGGCCAACGGCGGTTCAGGTCTCAGACCCGGTGACTTCAAAATCACACCAGGCACCTATGCGTGTGTGCTCATCTCCCCTGGGTGGGGGGTGATTTCTTTTCTTTTCTTTTCTTTTCTTTTCTTTTCTTTTTTTTTTTTTTTTTTTTGTTTTCAGGTGGGAAAATAACTTTATTTCCTGGGGAGCAGGCAGGCGTCCAGGCTCAGAATTTCTGGAACTGTTTCTTGGTGCTGGTGGCCTTGGTGACCTTGCGCACGTTGAAGCGCAAGGTCGTGCTCAGGAGCCAACACTAGACCACCGTGACGATGTCGCCAATCTGGACGTCCCTGAAGCAGGGGACAGGTGCACAGACATGTTCTTGTGGCTCTTCTCAAAGCGTCTGTACTTGCGGATGTAGTGGAGGTAGTTCCGGCGGATGACAGTGGTTCTCTGCATCTTCATCTTGGTCACCACACCGGACGGATCCGTCCTGGAATGGACGTGTTACCGGTGAAGGGGCATTTCTTGTCGATGTAAGTACCCTCGATGGCCTCTTTGGGAGTCTTGAAGCCCAGACCGATGTTCTTGTCGTATCTTGGAAGCTTCTCCTTGCCAGTTTGTCCCAGCAGGACCCTCTTCCTGTTTTGGAAGGTGGTCAGCTACTTTTGGTAAGCACGTTCAGGATGAATGTCTGCCATCTTCCCCGCCGCCTGAAAAAAAAAGCCTCCCCTGGGTGGGGGGTGATTTCTCACTTTCCCTCTCACTGTGTCTGTCTCTTTCACTCTCTCTGGTGAGCACACATGCTCTAAGGCAAAAACCTCTAAAAAAATAGAAGATACAAATATTTAAAGCATTTTCATCTTACGTGCACAACTCAACAATATTTTACACATGTGTACAACTTTGTAGTCACCACCTAGACTGGATAAGGAATATTTTCACAACCTGGAGAGACCCCTCTTCCCTTTTTTCATTCAACATGCCCCTCCATCCCCTAGGGCTTCTTACTTCTACATCTATAACGTCTTGCAGTATCTTCAACACCTGGTAAATGAAGCATTGTTTTACATTTTTTCCCTAGAGTTTTCATTCTTATAAGTTTCTAGAAAGAAATAATATATATTTCTCTTCTTTTAGTTTTCAAATTTTTTTGTGGGGGGTGATGTTTAAGTTTTTATACTTAATATTTTTTCCCATTCCTCTTTAGTTGGAAATTGTGATTTTTTTAAATATAAGAATATAATATTAAGGATCTTAAAAGTGTAGTGTACGTCTTTGCTAAAAGGAACTTTAATTTTAGACATACACCCCTGAATTTTATTATTAATGTTTTTTTCACATTGTGCTGCATTAAGGTCTGCATCACGTTTCTGCAATGTGCTGACATCTCTTCTAGGTGTTCAATTTTACAGTAACGTGTACAGCATAGAGCCCTTGGTCCTTCTTGGAGCAATGAAGAGTGTTCCTAGGATAACATTTGAGTTTGAGTGAAAATGGTATTTCAAATTTAGCTTCATGTAGATCCAATGAGCTTTTACATTTTAGCCATATTAAATTCCAGTAGAGGTTTTATATGGTCCTAATAGGTTTATAATATGATATTGATTCTTGTCCTACTTTCCTCAGCTTTTAGTATGTCTGCAATTGTGATCTCTGATTGATTGTATATTCCTTTTATGCCTACTAAAATTTGAAAATACGTTTAATGTTGATGGGACCAGCAGGTAGCATGGTGGTTAAAGCAGCTGGATTCCTACATGGGCAACCACTGTTCAAGTCCTGGACCTGGTGGCTTGAAAATCATGCAGGGTGCATATGTGTGCACCCCAAACACCAAAGAGAGAATGAAGAAGAAGAGATCGTGGTGTTGCCATTCCCCCTGGGGGATGATTTTGCACTTTCAGTCTGTCTCTGTCTCTCTCCTCTCTAGTAAACACATGCAAAAACCTCTAAATACATAAATAAATAAATAAGTAAATAAATAAATAAATAAATAACTTTTGACTTGATTTTATGCTTCTATATTATATCTGGCTTAGCTTCATTCTTGAAATGTACTTGCTAAGAATGCGCCTCGGGTATTATGCCGTCTACATTTATAGAAAAGCCGTATGCCCTTGTCTGATTTATTTGACATTCTAAACCCCAATTTAAATATTCAAAATCATCTAGAAAATAATGAGTACTTTTTTCAGCACTGTAAAGAGGAAATCCATTCTCCCTTCGTTTGTTCCCCCTTCACTCTCATATACAGATTGACGGACCTGCATGGAGTTCAGACAACATCAGGTTTCTCTCTCCTAGAGATCTGCCCGGTTACCGGTGATGTCCACGGCCCTCGACGCTGTCACTGACTCCTGCTGAGAACCGCCCGGTCTCCCCCCAGCTTCCGCTCCAGCCATCATGGGAGCATCTATTTCACAGCAGACTTCAACCAGAAACTGGACCGAGGGATTGTTCCAAGCCCTCGCTGCGTACCTGTTGCTTCTCCTGTGTTTTCCTGATGGCGTCACTCCTTAAGGGTCCTTAGAAGGTTGCAGAGGTGGCACTTACTGATGTAAGTCTATCCTTGATGCGTGGGTACAGAAATTGATAATGATACTCTTCCTCCAGACAATTCTCAGACACACTTCCTATGTCTGTCCTGGAGCTAAGGCCCCTGTCACATGGGCCAAATGGATCAACTATCCTTGTATTGTCTGGTTTCTTCTTCTTCCCCTTTCCCAGGTCTCTCAGGAGATTCAGTTTTGTTTTGTTCTGCTGTTGTTTTGTTTTGTAACTACCCTCACGTGAGTCTTGGAACCTTTGAATTAAGTTTTTCTTTGAAGGTGAGGGAGGTGGGGGGTGGGGTGGGAAGATATGTGACCAAAATAAAGCGAGTGGCATTAAATTGTTCTCTGTATGTTACATCTCATTCCTCAGCCTGACGTAAAGTTGAAACTGAGGAATGAGATTTATCACAAGCCATTTACTAAGATGGGCCTTTCTTCACTGGATAACACTCTTTTTTATTTTGTTAAAATGCCAGAGGGCACACGTACTTGCTAAAGAGAGAGAAAGAGAGAGAGGAAACACCCTCCCTCCATGGGCATGGTCATGCCACAAGTCCTTCTCCATTTCCTTGGAATTTGGGGCACACATGTGTACATGTGGGGTGTGAAGTCGCGGGGGCTGGGACTCAAACCATGGCTGGTTCTGTGGGATCCAGCTCCCTTAATCACTAGGCTACAGGACTGACCCCAGACAACTCCTACTGACCCTAGGCCCCTGGTGTTCAGGGATCCTGTGCACTTCGTCTGTGTCAATTGGCTTTTCACTTGCTGAGCTGAGGGGCTCCTCTGTCTATGGCCCCAGCTGACCGTCACGCAGAGGTAGGCAGGCGCTGCCTCGCAGACCTGTTAAACCTTTCCTTCCAGGTGAACGCACAATCCCGAGTAAATGTGAATGACAAACGTTAGAAGGAATGGATGAATGAAGAGCTAAATAGAGTCAACCTCAGGCAGTCGCTCAGACAGCTGGAGCCAAATTCATTTCTTCTTCCACTGAATGACACTACATAGGAAAGGAGCACTTCCGAGAAGCTGAGAACACAAGGAAGGTCTTCTTCCCTTGTTAATCTCTTCTCTATTAAATATTACGAGGTGAGGTTTAATAGGCTTTCTTTAATGGGACATCCCTATTCGGGTCCCACTACAGAAACATCATAAATAATGAAGAAAGCCAAATCTTGAAATACTGGGTGGTCTGAAACGTCATGACATTTTTTCTTTGCACAAATGTGTGATGTCAGGACTTTTCCGACCACCTAATAGTAGACATAGTTAAATTTTAAATTTACGAGCTCATATGTAACAACTAAATAAAATATTAGCATCTTGGCTGCTGGATGGTGGCACAGAAGTAAAACACAGTGCTCGGCAAGGCTGGTCCCCGGGGAAGGTGCTGCTTCACGTCCAGAGAGCTTCCTGGAAGTCAGGCGTGGTGCTCACAGGACCCAGGGCTGGGCGAGGCTGAGGATGGACGGCAGCACCAAATCCCTGCTGAAGTGCTCTCTCTCTCTCTCTCTCTCCCACTCCTAGAAGAAACAAATAAACTTTAGAAAAAAGTCTTCATCTTTATGCAGAATGAGAATCATAATATTGTGAATGAGAATTATGACATGAAACCTTACCAAAGATTTTAACTCATGCAGGATAAGAATCATCGCTGCATAATATTTCTGCATATACGTATACAGTTTTATGTAAATATGCGCGTATATAGTAAAATGAACCTCTGTGTTTAAAATCATTTAAACAGGGGCCGGCAGGTGGCGTGGTGGTTAAGGGCTCTGGACTCCCACATGGCCAACCATGGTTTGGGCCCCAGATCTGGCAACTTGCTTTCTTACTTTCCCTTTCTCACTCTCTTTGTCTCTCTCTGGTGAAATTTAAAAAATAATAATAACAAATGGAATTAAATCAATAAATAATTATTTTTAAAAAAGCAAAGAATGAATAGAGGAAATGGAAATAACATCTCTAACCTTCTTTGTTCTGTCTATTTAAGAACATTTGGAAACGAGAGACATACATAAAGAAGAAAATCTAAATTATAATACTGCTGAGTGAACTCATGCAAATAACTACGCATTTCAGATATATTCCAGTATATAAAAATACGTGTATTTGAAGTGGACCAAGTACCTCTGTGGCATTTTCCCCCTAATTTGTCTTTAGAATTGCTCTGTGTTTAGGTTCACTACTGATTTGTATTCTCATCTGCACACAATGTTCTCACTCAAAATTTCATACCCCTTCCTTACACAGAAGATGACATAAAGGAGGCAAGACTGAGGGAGACCCCTGTCCTAGGTGCATTTTTTGTTAGCAAGAATCCACAGCAAATGTGTTAGGTGGAGAGTTAGCATTGGAGCCCAGAAGCAAAGCAATTTCCATGGTTCCATGTAAATACAGCCTTCACCACCAGTCTGGTCCATGTTATCAGTTAACCAGTAAATTTGATCCTAGCAAATCTTACTGAAAATGCTCAGGCCTCGGGGGTCGTCAGGGCACTTGAAGAAAGTCCTGCTACTGCTACTATCCCAGTGAAAGGGAATTCATGTTGAGCTTCTTACCAGCCCCTGAAATCGCTACCAAAGTTGAACACAGGAAGGGGGCTGTGTTTCCCAACCACTGGATCTGTGGCTGTGGAACCCCATGGTAAGCTTTTTTAAAAATTTGTTTGATTTATTATTATTACTTTTTATTTGACCAGAGAGAGAGATGAAGAGAGGGACAGAGAAAGAGAGAAGTTTAGAAAGCAAGCAACCAGGTTTGGAACTTGAGCCACGGTTGTCCATGTGGGAGTCCAGTGCACTCCACCTGCTGGCCCGAATCATCATCTTTTTACCTTACTCAATAGCATTTCTGCAGGGCATCACGTGACCATCTAACAAAGGTGAGGACACCCGCAGGTGAAGTCTTATGGGTCTCCTAGTCGATGGGCCCAGACTGCGAAAACACCTGGGAGCTTTCAAGGTTAATACAGCTTGAATCACGGTCAAGAGCAGGCAATAAACTCAGACCTCTTTCCTCCCTTCGTGTCTAGACTTTCATCACTGAATCAAAGAATTACTCCTAAGCCGTCCCTATATACCACTCAAGTAAACGTTTATTACTTTCTCACAAGTCTGTGCATTGTAAGCCACGTGTATTTGGTAAGGACTGAATGAAACCAGCACATTGTAAGAGGTGTCCTGTGATCTGTAATCCCTTTAGAAAGACAATGACATTTCTTTTATTTTCATATCTAATGTAATAGTTTGAAGCATTCTACAGGGAACACATTTTTATTATAAAATCTACTTCTCATCACCTTGATAATTATAATTTAAGCTGTGAATAATAATTTTTAAGATCTATAGAAACACTGCATCCTTAACATCAGTGGCGTCATCTTTAAAACAGAGATGTTCAAATGATCAGTTATAAAAGTGTTTTTGGAGTCCATTCGAATTCTGTTTTTTATAGAGTGCTTAGCACAATTCTTAGCTTAAGTTAAATTTTTACAAATTCCTTCTGTTGGGGCATGGTGGAGATCAGGAGAAAAAGCAAGCATTAATAAACACATATGGACTTCTACCACAGAAATACTGAGTTAATTTCCTCCCAGTCTCAAGAACGTCTCTCAGAACTCTTCTTAGAATCATGACCAGGGCCTCAGGGAACAAGATTTTCTCAGAGCAAATCTTCCTTGCTCTTGTAGTGACTTCCTGAGGTCCCAGATGAACTGTATAAAGGACCCCACAGATAATATATAGCATGGCTTGAAGAAGTGGGGATTGGGGGCACCAGAATTTACGTAAAATATTTCACTTCTAAGTAAGCTTCCTTCATAGCCACGTCCTGTATCACATATACAATCAAAGATGGAAGCTCTCCTCCTGTATGCCAGACCAGAAACTAGGACATTCACAGAGAAATGCATCTGAGCTGTTAAATTCAGGTCTCAGCTGGTGTGAAAGTCGGCCTTTTCCTAAATAATAGCAGTTGTCCTGGGCCCATATGTTTGGATCTCCCACAAGGGGCACTAGTGATGGCCCCAGAAACCACCTCCTCCCGTCAGTGCTTTTTACAATTCCTCTCTCCAGAAGCGAATGAATCCAAAGAGCATCTCAAGCCTCCCTAGGAAATGTGTTACTGCTGAGGCCGAGGGAGCACAGATGGGGATGGATGCTGTGACCGAGCTCATGATGTGCGCTTGCCCAGATTGTCTTGATAATGGTGACAGGGACAACCTGACTGGATGGGAAACCAAGAGATAAAAACCAGGACCCACTAGCAAGGAGAGGAAGTGCTGTGGGAAGGGCTCTCACATGTGGGGAAGTGAACTGGAAGGTGTAGACCGTAGAATGCCAGACGAGAGGAATGTTCCAAGAGAAGGGGTTGAGGACAGAAGCCCTTAGGGTCATGGGAGAAAAGAAGCAGGGTTCCCAAATGAACCTCGCAGAGGAAAGCTGGGCTGGATCATGAATCCTGTGTCTAGTAAGGGAAATCACTTCAATGCCACGACATTTCACGAGCAGGGGCAGCGAATGCAGTAGCTCACTCTCCCATAAGACATCCTGACACGGCGTAGAGAAACCCAGCATGCACGTCCAGAGAAGCCTTGCTGGAATATATTCCTCATTGATTTAGGGACTAACATTGAAGTTTAGGAAAAGAGAGCCAGGAAGATTATAAAGAAAAAAAAATTCAAACTGAAGTTACTAAATTGGTGTGGAAGGATCCAACTCTAATTAAATAGCCTTACTTGCTAAGGAAACATTAACACATAAATGAATAGGCAAAAGGGCCTATTATGGGTACAAATGATAGCAGCTGCCATTATTCTCCCACCTGGAGCTAGGGCACAAAAATCGTATCCCCTAAGTTTTTATGTGTTTATTTCTTAATTGGTCCAAATGTGAATAGTAGCAAAGTGTGATCGCAATAGCTCCTTGTGGACACGGCTCGGCTGTGCCCTCTCTGCTAGCTCGCGGCTTCCTTTAGAGCCAACTTTGCAGAATAGGATTGGGTTGCGTCCAGACAGAGCGAGTGTAGTGAGCTGGGAACTGCAGCCCCACCCCTAACCGGTCCTACTCCATGTTCAATGGTCCATGGGTTGCAAGTTACATAAGACAATGGAGGATAAAATCTCAGTGGCTTATTGACTTTAAAACCAGTCATAATTGCTTCCTGAGGATCTCAAGTTTGACTAAAACCAGTCCAAACTCAGTTCTCACTCATTAATTCCAGAGCTAGCCTTCTAAACAAGCACACTTAACGAACCTAATCATGTTAACACATGCTCATTTTACTAGTGTTAAAGAAAAGATTATTGGCAATATTTTTTTAGAAAATTTAAGGTACATATTCTTGGATTGAGGTAAAAAAGAGACATATTTGAGTCTAGAAAAATCAGGAAACAACCTTCTCTCCAAAGTAGGAGTTAGGAATCTGTTGTGCCAACCTCTTTTAAAAAAATAGGATTTGGGGCCAGCAGGCGGCGTAGTGGTTAAGGTGCTGGAATCCAAACTGAGAACTCGGGATTTGAAACTCAGACATGGTGGCCTGAAAAATCACACTGGGCACACGTGCACGCATACTCAAAACCCCAAGAGGAGAATGGAGGAGAAAGGACTGCAGCGTGGCCAAGTGCCCTGGGGAGGTGATTTCTCACTTTCCCTCTCTCTCTGCAGCAAGCACACATACTTTATAGCAAAAACCAGAAAATAAAATTACCAGACACTAACACTTTTAGTGTTAAAAAATAATGCATACTGTATTTATTTCAGCTAAAAATATAACATTGATGGGTAGCTGGTATTTTCGTGAAGGAAATCTGATGTAAACCTGTGGGGTATCATATGATTGAGTAGGAGGCAGGGAAAGTAAGTGACCGAGAACAAGAAGAAACAGCAATTACTGTCCAAAAGCAGAACTGGTTTAACAGAACTATAAATTCTGGCGTAATCATTTCCTTAGTCGTAGGTATGGGCCATCATCCTGAAAGACACAATCCCAAATGTTGAAATCACAAAAAGTAAAAATCCCTAAAGTCTACAATCCTGAAACTATAATTCTGGAGAAAAAATAATATGAAAGATAAATATTTACATTATTAAAGGGGATTTATTTGTGAAGTATGTAAAAAAAAAACAGAACGAAACTTGTCATAGGCCCCTTTAAACAATAAATAGATGATAACAGACATGTTTCTGCAAGCATAAACGCTCAGGTGTACTGTCAACAGTCACAGTAACATAATAGTTACAAGCAGACAAATAGCATTGGAAAAGAACCAGATCGAAATAAAAAATGTGTGTATGTGTTGATAGTTGTGTGCACCCAGCTTTATAACCGTGGTCATTTGAAATCCTGTGATGCAAAATCTAACACTTTTAATAAGATTGATCAAAACGCATCATGGGTCATCACTGAATATGCAGTCTCCAGAGAGCTGATATCTCAAGAAATTTTATTTTTCACAAATGAAATTGTATAAAAAGGGCATCTCTTCATCTATGAGGGAGTCTCAAAATTTTTACATATATACGCATCACTTACACACAAAGCCAATATTGTAATAATGCACTTTTGTGGACTCAAATTTAAATAAATAAATAAATTAGAACTTTCTAAAAGTGTTTGCACAATTTACGCCTCCCAGTACTGGAGTATTGGAAATGTTGGGAAGACAAAATATATAGCATAGCAAATTATAAAAAATAAGGTTGGGAACCAGCAGTTAGCGTAATGGCTATGTCGCTGGACTCCCATGTAGTCAACCACGGTTCGCGTCCCGGACCCGGTGGCTTAGAACTCACGCCGGGCACGTGTGCGTGCGTGCCCAAGATCCCGAGAGGAGAATGGAGGAGAAGGGATTACGGTGTGACCATCCCCCCTGGGGGGTGATTTCTCGCTTTCTGTCTCTATGTCTCTCTCTGTCTGTCTGGCGAGCGCACGCGCCCTATAGTGAAAAACCTCTCCAAAAATAAAAAATAAAAAAATAAGGTTGATGATTTTAAATAGTGAGAAAAAATGTTTTCAAAAAGAAGAAAAGAAAACAAGTGAAGAGAAAATTCAACATACAAAAGAGTGTCTCACAGGGATCGAGGCTGGGCTGTTGTATGAAGGTGGTCCGTGAGCGCTGGTTGGCGTTCCTAGGCACTATATTTGAAGTCTTGCATTGCAATGAATAAATGTGTCCTTTCTCCTGAGGGATGACTGTCCTTGGAGAATACGTCCACATCCATTTTCCATGCCGTGCTATCGATATTCAAATCCCGGATTCGCACACTTCTCTTACACCACCCTTTCCAGGGAGATCGGCAGTCCTAGTGCCCGCTGCGCTCAGGGTCTCAACACTTAGAGTTTTCATCCTTAGGGACTGTGATTTTTGGCATTTTAGACATTAGAGACTTTGACCTTTCGAGATTTTAACATTTAGGCTTATGGCATTTGGGATTGTGTTTTCTGAGATTATGATTAGCACTTTCTTAACACATATTTATGGAAAAATACTAGGTCTCAGAAATGGTGTTGGGACCTGCAAACGCAAAAAATCGGGCATAATCCTGGCCTCAGGATCTTACATTCTGGGGTTAAAATACACATTAAGAAAATACATGATCATTAGGAACAAGGAAGACAAAAATCCAGGATCAAGTGTGCGTAGCTCGGGTGCACAGGATCTACCCTGGGACGTACCATAGCTCTGACTGCTACAGGGAAGGGGAGTCCCAGCCAACAAGCAGGATTTACTAAGTGGAAGGAGTTTATCAGGTAGAGAGGGGGCTTTGTGTAAAGAGAAAGAAGACAAATAAGGTAGTGGTAGAAAATATTTTAAAGACTATAAAAATTTAGTGTGGAAAAAGTACAGGCAGGAGAAAAAATATCTCCAAATATTTTTGCAATGTTGAGCTCAGAAAAAATGTCTAATTCTGATATCATGACAGCCTATTAGACAGCAAGGGGTGCTGGGATGCACGTGGATCTCAGGGCCCACTTGCTTGGGTTCATATCTCAGTAAGTGTGACCTGGGAGAAATAATTTCTCTGGACATCAGCACTTCAGTTTCTTCATAAGAAAATTGAGATTAATAAAATAACTTTTAAAAACATCTGAATTCAATGTATTTTTGGTCAAATAAGTATCTTTACAAGTTATTTGCAATTTGATTCCTCGCACATAGATTAGTATTTACTAAGTGGTAATTACTACTGATACTAACAAAACCAGAAACCATGAGAGATATGAATGTATATAGCATAAAAACAAATTTCATAGAGATAAAACTATGCTGAAGTGCTTTGATTACACAGGAGGGAATATTGGAAGAGGCTTGCAAGACCCCTTGGTGTGCATCGAGTCATGTAAGATTTTTTTTTGGGGGGAGAAGTTTTTTCTATAGGGCGCGTGTGCTCGCCAGAAAGACAGAGAAAGACAGAGAGACAGAAAGCGAGAAATCACCCCCCCAGGGGGATGTCCATGCCGCAATCTCTTCTCCTCCATTCTCCTCTCGGGATCTTGGGCACGCATACACACGTGCCCGGTGTGAGTTCAAGCCACCGGGTCCGGGACTCGGACAGCTGTCGACTACATGGGAATCCAGCAACATAGCCATTATGCCAACTGCTGGTTCCAAGTCATGTAAGACTTTAATAAAGGCAGAGAACGAGTGGGAGCAACCCCGGAATCAGGGCAGTTTCCAGGCACAGCCACAGCGGCCTTTCTTGTGCACGCGAGATTGCTTCAAACCCAGACGATGAAACACTAAGACACGCCTGGGGAATCCGAGCCTCGGGGGAGCCTGCGCTAAAGCTTTCAATGAAACCTTCTCTGCCCAGCTCGTCACAAAGCCCAGCCAGGGTGGGAAAGCCAGGCGTGGCCATCAGTCCGTACATCCCTAAATAAGCCAGTCCCAGGTGTGATGAGGACAGGCTTGAACTTCCAGTAGCGAGCCGTCACTCACTAGCTGGTCCCTCTAACCTAATCCTAGCCTGGGGCCAGGACGGGTCTTCCAGGCATCCCCAAGGACAAGCACAGAGCTGCCCAGGCCAGCCGTAAAGTAGCTTTGTCTCCTGCAGCACGCGTGTCTCACTCTGTCCAAACTTTTCTCCGTTTATCTGTTTAGCTCTGCTATGAGAAAGAGCGAGAAAGCGTACACTCATCGGGTCGGGCCACTGTGATGCACTTCCAGCCTCGGCCAGATCACCGGCCTGTGTGTGACTCCAGTGCTAAGGAAGGTCTCTGGGCCTGAGCCGGAACCTCCCCGAGAGACTGCCTCGCGGGCCTCTGCATTTCACCACTGCACCACATCCAGCCCTGTGTTCAAACATTTTACATTAGAAATCATTCTTGGGGCCAGCAGTTAGTGTAATGGCTCTGTCACTGGACTCCCATGTAGTCGACCGTGGTTCGAGTCCTGGACCCGGCGGCTTAAACTCACGCCAGGCGCGTGTGCGTGTGTGCCCAAGATCCCGAGAGGAGAATGGAGGAGAAGGGATTGCGGCGTGGCCATCCCCCCTGCGGGGGCGATTTCTCGCTTTCTGTCTCTCTGTCTGTCTGGTGAGTGCACGTGCCCTATAGCAAAAACCTCTCCAAAAAAAAAAAAAAAGGAAAGAAATCATTCTTTATCAGGGCCTGCAGGTGGCATGATGATTAAGGTGCTGGACTCCCACATGGTTAAGTGCAGTTCGAGTCCTGGATCTGGTGGTTTACTTTCTCATTCCCCCTACCCCCATCTTTTTGTGGTCAAATTTAAGATAATAATGAAAAAATAAATAAAATAAAAATTTAAAAAAATGTTCATTATCATACATTCTGGGTCTTTAGTGTCATTTATAAAATAGAAAATCAGATAACATATAAAATAATATTTGTATCATTCAACATGGAATACTATTGCTTCAAAGATACACTTTCAAATATTTCAACCCAAACCACTTTCTTTTTTTGGAGAGGTTTTTTTTTGCTATAGGGCGCATGCGCTTGCCAGAAAGACAGGCTCGTGCGCTTGCCAGAAAGACAGAGAGAGACAGAGAGACAGAAAGCGAGAAATCACCCCCCAGGGGGCATGGCCACGCCACAATCCCTTCTCCATCCTTGTCTCATGATCTTGGGCACGCATACGCACCTGGCATGAGTTTAAGCCACCAGGTCCTGGACTCAAACCGCAGTCGACCACATGGGAGTCTAGCGACATAGCAATTACACTAACTGCTGTTCCCAACCCAAACTTATTTCTAATGAAAGAAAAGCTATATTACTCCTTTCCTTTCTTCTACTGCCACAATTTGAACTTTGCAAATGGTATCAATAGATTAACTCAAGTAGTAATTTTAACAAACTAAATTCAGTTATTCCTTTAGTTAACCAGTTTCTAACCAAAGAACATTTTGTGGAAGTTTTGTTTTTGTTTGTTTTTGTTTCTTGTTTTTGTTTTTTTTTTAGTTTTTTTTTTTTTTTTTTTTTTTTTTTTTTTTTTTTTTTTTTTTGCTGTGGAGTGTGTGCGCTTGCCAGAGAGATGGTGAGAGGGGAAGTGAGAGATCACTTCCCAGGGGTACGGCCATGCTGCAACTCCTTCTCCTTTTGGGAGTTTGGGCTTGCACCTGCATGCGCCCAGCATGATGTCCGGTACTCAAACCGTGGCGCTGGCCGTGTGGAAATCCAGTGCCTTCAACACTAAGCTATCTGCTGGCCCCTATGGAGCTTTTAATTTAGTCTCCAGTACATTTGATCCTTGAGGTCAGTTTTATCAAACTAATTAACTGTACCAACTACATCAATATTATGGTAAAAAGCGCTCATGTTATGATTTTAATAAGATTATCTGAAAATTAGTTTTAAATATCATGACATTTTCTCAGCTTTTTCAATGAAAGCGATCCTTGCTGATTACGAGAAAGTGTTGACGTGGA
Source organism: Tupaia tana (assembly GCA_026018925.1). Lineage (NCBI taxonomy): Eukaryota > Metazoa > Chordata > Mammalia > Scandentia > Tupaiidae > Tupaia > Tupaia tana. The sequence goes on from JAKSZU010000002.1 coordinate 147,016,886, forward strand.
TAAGGGAATGAATCAAAACTGAAATCTCAGCTCACTGTGGATTCAGATTGTTTCTGGGAAGAGCTATGTGGTACTTGATGCCGGAAGACTGCACTGATACGGTTTCCGACGTGTCTCCCCCTTAAGCAGTGCCCATCCCTCCCCGTTGGTAAAGTCCCAGTCAAGCTGGGCAGATGTCCAGTTTGCACTAACTGCAGTACTGGGCACCTACGGCTTTTATTTATGACGGTGCTGTCCTGGGGAGAGAACACCTATGCAAATTCCATGATGCAATTATGAATTCCCATCGGCTCAGGGGACCATGCGTCTCCTATAAAGTCATTCCTTGTGCTTCTGCTGCCACGTCCCCAGGCCACTGCCCTTGAGTAGACAAAGCGACGTTAGAATTATTCCTAGGGTTCCTTCACGAGGTGTGGTGTCATCCGTACGTTATGTATGAACGAGTCCAGACTGGACCTTCTTCAGTCAGCTGAGGCTCATGTGGACCTTCAACTCAGAACATGTGAAGTGGTTTCTGTAGGCAATCAGCTTTGCACTTCTGGGCAACAGTAAATGCAGATAAAGGTAATACATACTTTTCTTTCTCTTTACCACTCATGAAGCACCAAGACAATGCAGGCATTTCTTTTTATTTCTATTATTTTCTTTTTTGTTTTCTCTTTATTGTCAGAGGAAACAGGCACTCATGAGAGAATGAGAGAGAAAGAATCCCTCAATGAGACATGACCATTGCCACAATCTCTCTTCCTACAGTTCTCCAAACCATCAGGATTTGGGGCACACATGCACATGCACCCACTGTAATGTTCATGCTTCAGGGGCTGGAGTTTGGGCCACAGTCCTCCATGTGGGAGCCAGCTCCCCAGGCATAGGGCTTAACCACTGTGGGTCAGCCCAGTAATTCCTTCTGGAGTGATCATTTGTACGTTTCCTTTACAAGGATAGCCACTTCTCCCCATGTGTTGTTGACTTTCACCCAAAGTCCCTGGCGAGTGAGGGTGTATCTCAGACTCTGTCAGCAGACTGATCCACAGGGCAGCAACATAAATCTAGCCAGTAGCACTGGATAAGTACAAGTGTATAAGACTGTCCCATCTCCAAGATAAGAGAAAGGCAAAGACCACTAATCTTAGCTTTAATAAACAGCCCATCCTATTAGTCCCCTTGAGAATTTGAAAATGGTATTCCTTCCTAAGGGATACGTAATATTGTATGTAATATTACCTACATAATATTGTATGTATCTCAATTTATTTAGGATTTTTAATATGTCTTAAAGTCAAATTTAAATTTTCCTATAAAGGATTTCATATCTTACATAATATATTTGAGTTTTTGTTACTATAACCAAAATCTTTCATGCAGCATTTACAAATGTCTGCTGTGTATATAAATGAAGTTAATTTTTATATGTTGAATTTGTAGCTAATAATTTACTAAATTTTTTGCTGATTCTTTTCTCTTTTTCTTTTTTTTTTTCTTCTTCTTTTTTTTTTTTTTTTTAGAGAGAGAGATTTTTGCTATAGGGTGCATACACTCACTGGCCAGACAGAGACAGTGAGAAATAACCCCTGGGGAAATAGCCAGACCACAAACCCTTTTCCTCCATTGTCTTCTTGGGATCTTGGGCATGCATGCACATATGCTCAGCATGTTTTAAGCCTCTGGGTTCAGGACTCAAACCGCTGTTTGACTATATGGGAGTCTAGCGACGTAACAATTATGCCATCTGCTGGCACCTTTTAGATTTTTCTGTTAAAGCTTATTGTGAATAATGAAATTGTATGTATTGTAGAATGTTCTAGAGTACGTTCCTTTCACCTGTGCTGTTTCGTTGCACGGTCAACAACACGAGCACAATGTTAATACAAGTATTCTCAGGGAGCTCCCGATGTGTTACAAATATTTCAGCAAACGCTTTTAGCATTTCCCAATTGAGCATGTTTTCTCTGAGTCTTTTGTAGATATCACTGATGAATTCAAGTTTTAACTCTGTGTCTAGTTTGCTAAGCATCTTTATTATAAAATGTCAAGTTGTATCACATGATGTTTTTCTGGGAGTATTGAGATGACAATATGATTTATCACTTTAATTTTTAATCTGATTAACTATAAGTTTAACAGATTTTTCTTATGATAAATATTCTTGCAACCCTAGAGTAGATGGAATATTTTTCTTCACAACTTACTTTTTTTGTCATTCTTTTTTCTTTTTTTTTTTTTTTTTGGAGAGGTTTTTGCTATAGGGCGCATGCGCTCGCCAGACAGACAGAGAGAGACATAGAGACAGAAAGCAAGAAATCACCCCCCAGGGGGGGATGGTCACGTCGCAATCCCTTCTCCTCCATTCTCCTCTCGGGATCTTGGGCACGCATGCACATGCGCCCGGCGTGAGTTTTAAGCCACCGGGTCCGGGACGCGAACCGCGGTTGACTACGTGGGAGTCCAGCAACATAGCCATTATGCTAACTGCTGGTTCCCGACTTTTTTGTCATTCTATTGTTCAATAAGTTTGCTACTTTGGGTGAAATTTGGTTTCTTAGATGTGACAACAAAAGCACAACCCATAATATAATACTTTGTTAATCTGGATTTCATCAGAATACCTTCCATGTGAAAATACTATTAGAAAACTATAAAGACGAGATGCAGAAGAGGAGAAATTATGAATAAGACTATTAATTGTAGCATTGTTCATTATAGCAAAAAAACAAGAACTAAAATTAAACGTCCTGAAACAGCAAGATAAATAACTGAATTGGGAGGACCAGCAGTTAGCGTAATGGCTATGTTGCTGGATTCCCACGTGATCTACCGTGGTTCGCGTCCTGGACCTGGTGGCTTAAAACTCACGCCGGGCGCGTGTGCTTGCGTGCCCAAGATCCCAAGAGGAGAATGGAAGAGAACGGATTGCGGCATGGCCATCCCCTCTGGGGGGTGATTTCTTGTTTTCTATCGCTCTGTTTCTGTCTGTCTGGCAAGCGCACGTGCCCTATAGCAAAACCTCTTAAAAAAAATTTAACAAAATTAACTGAATTGGGTCTATTAATTTAATGACTTACTATAAGATGAAAAAAAAGAATAAGCAAGAGCCAGTCAGCATAAATGAATGGCTTTGTTGAACAAAAAAATGCTATTGTAGATGGTTACCTATATTTGTGCACACATATGTATGAACATGTATATGTACATGTACCTGTGTGCACGCATGTGTGTGTGTGTGTGTGTGTGTGTGTAATTAATACTGAACTGCAGTGCTGGACTGGAGGGCTGGGACAGAGGACTGTGGCATGACCCGGCTCTGTCAAGGATGCCTCTCTCTCTTTCTCTCTCTTTGTGCACACATGTGTGTGGGCAAACATGTGTACGCACGTGTACTCTATTACAAAAAAAATAGATTTCATTAAACATTTTTTTTAAACTAGAAAACTGGACATTTTTTTTTTTTAGAGATTCTGGTAAAAACAGAAAGTAAAGCAGCTGATTTATTAACCAGAGATTCAGGATCGTGACTCGTACATTTCAGGCTACAATCTGAGAGAACATAGAGGGTTTGCAAAGCCACTGGTGCCACTCTATTTTGTTTTCATGGATAGTAAGAGATTCTGGATTTTAGAGCAGTTTAAGGTTTACAGAATGTTGAACAAAACTTGGCTATAAAGCCCTCCACTCTGCTCCCTGAGGCCCCGCTCTTACCTTGCAGCACAGTGTACATTGCTACAGCTGATCAGTCAGCCTGATGTGTACGAAGTGAAGTCCATGGCTCACCTCCCATTTCCTTTGTCTGCTGTGTAGGCTGAGTTTTGACAATGCACGGTGACGTGTACCTGTCATTACCGTATCACATGGAATAGCTGCATTGCCCCAGACTCCCTGTACTCCTAGTCGTAACCCCCCTTCTCTCCCACAGCCCTCAGCAGCTGCTGGTCTTCGTACACCTTCCACAGGTCTTCCTGTTCCGGAGTGTCATAAAGTTAGAATCCTATAGAACGCAATCTTTCACAACTGACTTTTCTCACTCAGCAATGGCTTTGTAGTCTTGCCATGTCTTTTTGTGACTTCATAGCTTATTTCTTGTTGTTAATAATTTTTTATTGGAGACTAGCAGTTTGCGTAGTGGCTATGTCACTGGACTCCCTTGTAATCGACTGCAGTTTGAGTCCCGGACCCGGCAGCTTAAACTCATGCTGGGTGCGTGTGCATGCATGCCCAAGATCCTGAAAGGGGAATGGAGGAGAAGGGATTGCGGCATGGCCATCCCCCTGGGGGGTGATTTCTCACTTTCTGTCTCTCTTTCTGGTGAGCACACGCACCCTATAGCAAAAACCTCTCAAAAAAATTCTTTATTGTATAAATGTACTAGCTTGTTAATCCATTAACCATGAAGGACATGTTGGTGGCTTTCAAATTTTGGTCATTTTTCTATTTATTTCAAGTGTGTGTTAGGCATATAATTTATTATTATTAAACTCTACTCACTGTGTACATTCTTTTTTTTTTGGAAGAGATTTTTGCTTTAAAGCATGTGTGCTCGCCAGAAAGACAGAGAGAGATAGAGAGACAGAAAGTGAGAAATCACCCCCCAGGGGGGATAGCCACGCTGCAATCCTTTCTCCATTCTCCTCTCGGGATCTTGGCCACACACGCAAATGCGCCCGGCATGAGTTTAAGGTCCAGGACTTGAACCATGGCTGACTACATGGAAGTCCAGCGACATAACCATATGTCAACTGCTGGTCCCTCATTGTGTACATTTTTATATATTTGACCTTTATTTCATAGTTAATATAATACAAGTAAATTGAGCATGAATAATACATACCTCTGGATGCATATATATGCCTGTGGATATGTGTGTACACATATTAGGCAATTGTTAAAAATATATGCCTGTATGTATACGTGTCACACGTACGTGTACCTTATGGGCATGCAACATTGTCATGGCATATTGAGTTATAAGAGTGCTCAAAGCCATAATGATTTGGGAGATACATACCAGAGAGAGAGAGAAAATAGATAGGTAGACAGATAAGCAGATAGTGTCTGAATTTATGTTCACCCACAAGTTTACAGAATTTACTTTTGAGTGGTAGATTTAGAATGATTTTAACTTTTTCTTTCTTTTATGCATAGGCTGAATTCTCATCATTAATATTATTCTTTATATTTGGAAACACCTCTTATTTTCATTAAAAACATTGAACCATAAAAACTTAACTAAGAAAAACTAGCAGGAAAGGTTTTTAAATGGACAAAAAATAAAATAAGACTAAAGTAATGCCTTTCAATCATAAATTTGAATGTTAGCTGTTGATGGACGATGAAACCTCCAGAAAAAATATTTTATATATAAAAATGAAAAATAAAAATGTATAATATGTATCAGTAATTACAAATCGTAAGTAAAAATATTCATAATGAATCAAATTCCTTCCATTAGGTTCTTCTGTGACACAGTAAAAACCTGCAACGAAATGTCAGATGACTTGACCTGAAGTCCAATTGCTTCTAAAATGGTTGTTTTGGCCCTGAAATAAATTGAAGGATTTTTCTGGTTTGGATTAAAAAATCAAAACAAAACCCTGTGCAATGGTTTCCAAAAGAACTGAAAGCCAAATCGTGCATCTGCTATGTCACTGACATGACAATTTGTATGAGATTTATTTAGCAAATGAATTTACGTAATTAATGTAGCTAGGAAAGACATTATCAAAACAGACAAGATAACAGGAACAGATAAAGAGCAATGGGGTACAACAACCTGAACAGCGGAAAGGACAATTCGCTTCTCTCTGAATCAGCCATTCCTGGCCAACAGCGGATTGGTTATGAAGAGTTTCCCCCTACACTGGACCGTTGAAAACGTTAGTGTGAAGAGGAGTGTTGCCCCTATTTCTATATTGCAACTATGTAGAAAGCATAACATGAAATAATTTGAAATCTACTTAAAATAGCATACACGTGTTATAAATGGAAGGGAAGTCAGTGGATGTTAAAAATTAGAATGTTGTAAAAGGCCAATGTTGGAGATGGAATTGTCCCAATCTCTAGTTACTCAGAACGTGACCTTACTTGTTTTTACCTTTACTGATGCTTCCTTCAGTCCAGTATAACGGGGTCCTCATCTAAAGGGGAAGCTTGGAGACAGACATATACACACAGAGAGGGAAGAAGATGCGATAAGCCAGAGAGAAGAGAGAAGATGCCATCTGTAAGCCCAGGAGAGCACAGCCTGGAGAAAGCCTTCCCTCTCAGAACCAAACTTGCCAACTTTTGAACTCATCGCCTCCTGCGCCGTAAAACAATTAATTTCTGTCATTTAAGCTGCCCAGTTTGTAGTACTTTTTTTCTGGCAGTCCTAGAAAACTATGTAGACAGTATAAAAATTCACCTGGAGGTTTTTAATGATACAGGGTTTAGAAAAGAAACGAACAACTTTTAGCACTGCTCAGGCATAAACAGCTTTCAAAATCTGAAGTCACCAACATACACAATTAAAATGTATTATGTTATGTCTTATATGTCTCTCTACAATATGAAGGTGGTATTCAAAAAGAAACTCAGAAACATAATTAGATTGGAAGGTATGTATCATCCATAACGAATTCCTTACAAATCGGCAAAGCATTTAAAAAAATATATATATAGCTTTCTATAAGTTGAAGATTACAAACATAAAGAAAAAAAGTGCGTAACCAAGGGCAACTACATCCAAAATGTAATATTCTCCTGAGGACACCAGTAAAACTATTTTCACTTTCACAATCTGAGCACATTACGTGCCTTCGAGTGTTTCGCTGCCTCCCCTCAGGATATATCTCCTTAATAAACCATAACAGATAACATTAAATATATCCCCGAGATCTTCAGCAGGCTGTTTTGCATTTTTCAACTTAGGTAATGTTATTTCAAATACACATTGATGTACACACAAAATAATGTTAAAAAATATCTATTCACATACTTGTAGACCCTCAAGTAATAAATAAACAAGTTTTAACATCTCAAAACAAAGATAACAAAACACTGAGGACTAAAAGGGAAAAAAGAACCCCATATTCAGAGCAATGTAAATAGGAAAACAGAGTTGAAATCATTTAAATATATTAAGTGTCACTTTCTAATATTATAGTAGTGGTATCATGGCGTAATTTTCTAAGATATTCATAATCTCATCTCAATGTAATGACTTCACATCAACTTTCATATACAGAGAAGGGCAATGGCAAATTCCACGCCTCCACTGTCCCAAATTCCCTTGACTGGAACTACAGAGGAGGTCAGTGTAGAATAAACTAGAAGATATTCACATACAAACATTTTAAATATTTTGCTAAATGCATGCTTGCTGTGCAGAACCTAAGATGTGTTACCAAATGACTGAAGAGTCTAAGCTGTGAGCGGAGAGCAATTTCTGAAAGGTAGATTTGCTAGGACATGTGTGGAGAGGTGATTTTGTAGTGGGGACCTGGGGTTTTGCAAAAGGTGAAGAATCTCCAGCCAAGACCCTCACACACCGGAGTGCTGAGGTAGGAGTGAGCTTGGTTTATTAAAGGGCAGGATGACCAGGATGTCTGGAGAATGGTGAGCAAATGGCAACAAAGACTGAAAAGGACCAGAGATAGAGAAGGTTCTGGTAAGTGATGGCCAGGAATTTAGATTTGTGCAATAAAACCACAGACACAAAAAGGGGAAAAAACATCTGTAGATGATAAAAAAAAAAAAAAAAGAAAAGAAAAGAAAAAGAAAGAAAGAAAACCATTGGAGGGTGTAAATACTAGAACAACATCTCCTGATGTGTGTTTTGAAGTATCTCGGCTGCTCCAAGAAGAATGGATTGCATGGAGAAAATCCTGATACAGATCAGTCAGAACACTGCCTTATTTGCATTTTTCAAGTTAGGTAATGATATTTCGAATACACATTGAGGTACACACAAATAATTTTAAAAAAGATCTATTCACATATTTGTGTACCTTCAAGTAATACATAAACAAGCTTTAACATCTGAAGGCAAAGACAACAAAACACAGAGGACTAAAAGGGAAGAAAGAACCCCGTATTCAGAGCAACACTCTGTGCTTTACATTCAGTGGGTCATACACAATAAGTGCTTAATATTTGTTAAAGAACCGAATGAATCAATTTCTGGATTGCAAATGTGAGAAGCAAGTGGAATTGTACATTTAAGAATAGAATAAGTCATATATTTAGGTATACCAGTGCTATAAATCCCTCTGTGCTGCATGAGTAGCAGAAAATCTTTGGAGATATGTGTAGACTGCACTATGTTACAGAAAATGGATTCTGTAATGACAAGACTGCACTGAAAAAAGTGTGACATGTACCCCCGAATTCTTCACTTCACCGACCAGACCAAGAGGGCTACCAGGAACACCCTAAGGGAGTTATAGGTAAACGCCCAATCCTGGTAACTTCAGACACACTGGCCCACCCAAGCAGAGACAGAAGGCTGGCTAAGTGCGATCTTAGACACCTGCTAATCGAAGAGACTGCTCAGTTTGGGGCATGGGAAGCTTCCTCACCAGAGCCACTTTGTCATTCGCTCTTGGCACTGACACCGGAGCACATGACTCCACCCCACTCTCTGAGAGACTGTGGACCTCGGTCCGAGACTACCTAAGACGCTCTGCCTCTGATCCAGCCTTAACGCCTGTCCTTGGATCCCTCGTGAGACTTCCAGGTACTGACAGCAGTAGAACCTTCCTTTCAAGGGTGGACTCTTGGGACATCTTCAGACACATGACCAGCTCTTTGCCTCCAGAAACTGCTCAGGGTGATCGACTAACAGTGATCTCATCCCTTGACCCGACTGTCTTGCTCTACAAAACCTTATATCATGTGATAAAGTCTGATGTTGGAAAGACACACAAGCATCTGGGGTCTTAGTCTCTCACACATGACAATGTGGAATAGGGATTGAACACCATTGGTTAACACTCATGCTGATGAAAATATACAAAAGAAAAGAACAAGTAAAAAGAGAAAGAAAGTGGCCAAAATATAACATTAATTTCCAAGGTCTATAAATTGGACATAGGTGCGTGTGAGTTTTTAATCGACTATTATACTTCCCTGAAATTATACAGTTGTTACATATATATATATATATATATATATATATATATATATACACGTGTATATATATATATATATATATATATATATATATATATGGTGGTTTTTGCTATAGGGCACATGCACTCGCCAGAGAGACAGAGAGAGAGAGAGAGAGACAGAAAGCAAGAAGTCACCTCCCAGGAGGGATGGCCACTCCGCAATCCCTTCTCCTTCTCCTCCAATTCTCCTCTCGGGATCTTGGGCATGCATGCACATGCCCCCAGAGTGAGTTTAAGCCACTGGATCCAGGACTCGAACCGTGGTCAACTACATGGGAGTCCAACGACATAGCCATTACGCTAACTGCTGGTCCCTACAGTTGTTATATATTAAAGAGACTTTAGAAGTTTGTAGAAAATGGAATCACACTATGAGTTTATTTTGGTACAAATACATTTTGAAATTCATGCATAGCTTTTCAGAATACACATTGAATTTTAGAAACCCTCTCCTATGTATCTCTGAGGATAATATAAGTTCTCCATTAAGGGTTATTAAAGTAGAAAATGTATTGTACCTCACTAAAATACACCCAACTACTGTGCAGCCCCTAACATTTTCAGGACTGCAAACAGATGATCAAAGCTCTGTTCCAGCAATCTGACTAAGGGCAGTGGCACCTCCAAATCTGGTCATTTAGGGGAGAGGGGAAGCTCCTTCCCTGTGCCCCAGCTGTGGAAGGTTCATATCATTGAAACACAATGACTTTTTCTTTTTTATAATTTGGTTTTCTAAGGAGGAAGAATACCAGCCCCTAGCCCTCCTCCTGGTTATAACAGATCCAGTCCTGGGTCCAGGCCCATCTTTTGCTGGTCCTGTCCCAGCAGAAAACAGGCAGCACCGAGGTTCACGGCTGCACGCCAGAGAGAGCCAGGAGGTGGTGGGACTTGCCACCTGCAGCTCTAGCTCGGGTGTGAGAAGGGTAAATCTGGCAGAGCTGGCTACAGGGCCCTGGGTTGAACCTAGGCTGGAAATAATGAAGAACTTCAGTGTTTCCCACAGAAGTATATGGGCCTCTTTGTTTGCACTCACATTAAGGGAGCCCACCGAAGGGACTAGAAAAATAACCGTCATAAGCAATGACAGGGTGGAAATGCGGAACAGAAACTCTACAGGTGTAGAATTGGTCAAAACTGACGATGGATCATGGCTGCCCTTCCTCTGTTTCTCCTTCCAGATGTTCACTGCCTTTCCGAGTCTCAATGCCTGCATTGTAAGGTGGAAGACACAATCTCGGGACCAGCAGTTGGCGTAATCGCTATGTCACTGGACTCCCATGTAGTCGACTGCGGTTCAAGTCCCAGACCCGGTGGCTTAAACTCACACCGGGCGCATGTGCGTGCATGCCCAAGATTCCAAGAGGAGAATGGAGGAGAAGAGATTGTGGTGTGACCACCCTTCCCCCCCAGGGTTGATTTCTTGCTTTCTGTCTCTCTGTCTCTCTCTGTCTTTCTGGAGAGCACATGCACCCTATAGCAAAAACATCTCCAAAAAAAAAAAAAAAAAAAAAGAAAGGCACAATGTCTGCATCACTCAGCATGGAATAAGGATAAATGTCATCGCAAAGCCGGCACTGCCAGCCCTGGGGAGTCCTCAGTGCTTACTACTTACCTCCATCTCCTCCAATGTCGGCGTTGCGGAAAACGGCAGGAGGAGAGATCCAGGGGATTCAAAGTCATGGAAATCTTCAAAGAATGCAGGAATTTGATATGTTCTTAAAAATGAAGTACTGGAAGAGAAATACGGTGAGCGAAGAGTGAAGTAGGCAATGTACATGTGACTGAACTTAGGGTTCACCATGGAGCTAGTGGTTCAAGTTCAAGACAGAATCACTGGTCTGTGAAGTGTTGCTTTTTTAATTTTATAGTAGATTTTACCTTGCGGATAACCAGATATTATCAAACTTTTATTATTTTTTAAATGACTGTAATGGCCTATTTGGAAAACTGTTTCAGATAGATAATTTCCCTGCTAGGTCGACTTCTTCAGAAATAACCCTTTAGAGTCGATCATTTTCCTCATGTTAAAGCCATTGCAAATTGATGAGAACCTTGAAGGAAGGCCTTTGCAAAAAAAAATAGGGACCAGCAGTTAGCGTAATGGCTATGTCGCTGGACTCCCACGTAGTCAAACACAGTTCGCGTCCCAGACCAGGTGACTTAAACTCAGAACGGGCACATGTGCGTGCGTGTCCAAGATCCCGAGAGAAGAATGGATGACAAGGGATTGTGGCGTGGCCATCGCCCCTGGGGAGTGATTTCTCACTTTCTGTCTCTCTGCCTCTCTCTGTCTGGCAAGCGCATGCATCCTATGGCAAAAACCTCTCAAAAAAAGAAAAAATAATGGTACCCTGGGCTGGAAATGAAAATAGAGAAGTTATGGTTAGGAAAAAATCCAAGAGTTATTTGTAGGATTTACATCTGAGGGTGATATTTATATTTTGTCTCTTTTCTTTACACCTATATTCACAGTGTGTTTCCCCATAACTTATATGTTAGGCCCTATATCAATACGTTTTATATTTTAGACCTTTCACAACAGTAAAAATAGAAGATTGAAAACTTGGAAGAAAAGCTATGCTACAGTAACTGCAGCAGGCAGGCGAATAGCAACATTGAAAATGTCCCAGAGCGTGTCTGTGGCGTGGCCCCTAGAATGTTTCATTGGATTGGGTGTCGAGACTTTTAAGTGCTCTAGATGTCAATGCCTACCATCCTGCTGCTTTCTACTGCTCTAAAGCTTTATTTGCCTTTCCTTCTCCGATCCTGTCTTACTGAGTTGAAGCCCTAGTTCCAGAGCGGAGAAGAAAAATAGAAATTCAGGCAGAGAAAAGGGTACTTAGGACTTCACAGCTTAACTTTTACAACCCAATGGTTTTGAATAATTTATTGTCTATGATCTAAGGTCCTCTTGCCTGTTTTCTAGCAAGGGATGCCAAACAGCAAATATGAATAACAAAATCTAAGTCATTTTTATCACAACTTTATTGGCCCTGTGTGACACTTCTGGGCATTTTATTGCTTTTCCACTTCTGTCCAACCTAATAAAAGAGTCTGATACTTCTTTCCTATCTAAACATTCAGCAGCAACTGTGAGGATAATAAAAAGATGATTTGTAATCCATTTGGGTAACTTCTTGAAACAGGTTTAGAACTGTCTCGTAAGTCTCAACTTAATGTGAAATAATATAATTCATGAAACCTAAACACTGGAGTGGACTTGAGAAAGAGTTCTAGTCCAAAGTACTGAGTTAGGTCCTAGTGGAGTGAATTCTAAATCATTCTAATCAGAATGATTCTCTGTTTTGTGCAAAATAGAATGAAAGGAAAATATTTTGTGTGCAATGTTTAAGAAAAATTTTTAGAAGGGTTTGCCAATACATGACTAGATACTGGAAACATGTGAATGGATCCCATTTGACATGGGAATGATCATTTTTCTGGAACATCATGATCAATCGTGAGAAATCTGAACAAAGGAGACTTGTCACCCTAATATTCTTTCCCAAAATACAACTATAGTACATTTTCCTCGCTTGTGTCTTTATGGTCCCTTCTGCATTTATCATTTCTCTATTAAATTCTTCAGCGGTGTCCCACTGCTGTTGGACTATTTTCCCAGTCACAGATGAGGCCTATGAGCCCTGCATGGCCCATGCAGTAGGTCCCTTATCTTGACTGATGTCATTAGAGACTCCCCCTGCTGTACTGGCCTCTTCCTTTCCTTGAATTTCCCCAGCAAACTCTTGCTACAGTTATTTAAATTCTTGGTACATGAATTGCAGTTCTCCCAGGTCTTTGCATGTTGGGTTCCTTTTCTTCATTTGGGTCTCCACCCTCAAATAGCAGGACCCTCTGACCACCCAAAAGACGTCATTTTACCCTTACGTTCTCAGGCTCTTTTTCTCTCCTTGCCTTGTTTAGTTTCCTTGTTTTGTTTTGCTTTCTACCATAGGCAACACTAAAGAAACCAGTCTTACAATTTACTTGTTTAGGTTTCAACCTCTGCTAACATCAGATGTGTGAAGACAGGGCCATTGTCTGCAAGGTGTGCTGCTGAACCCAGGTGCCCTTAACCTGGCTCACCCCATCACGGTTACTTGCCAAAGAATTGCTCAGTACATGAGTGGACAGATGGTGCTGTGGTTTAGGTAAGAGCTTGTCCCCCAAAAGTTCACGCGTCGGCATTTGATATCATGGTAGTCCAATGGCATTGGGAGGTGGTGAGACTATTAGTGAGGCTTTGTGGGTGGTGACTGGATCACCAGGGTATCACTCTTGTAAAAGGTTTAATGCTGTCTTGCAAGAAGGAGTTAGTTCCAGCTCTCCTGAGAAGGGATCCATTCCCAGTGAGGGCAGGTTGTTATAAAAGAAAGATGGCTGCCTGAAGATCGCTCTCTCTGCATGTGTCTGCTGCTCTTCCTGCTTCTATTGGCAGAGGTGTAGAGCCAGAGGCCAGCTGGATGCCGGCACATGCTCTTGGATCTTGCAATCCAGAATCACAAGATAAATAAATCTCTGTTCTGTATAAACCACTTAGGCTCAGGTATTTCTGTAAGCGACACAATCATGGACGAAGACAGATGGATGTTATCGTGCTCTGTTCGGCAGGATCTCCTCTACATACAACTGAACTTGAGCTATGATGTGGCTATGGGAAAACGGAGGTCAAATGCAAATGTGGCAAGCAACCTAGTTTTTAAATTTTAATTTATTTTAGTTTAGTTTTTAGTTTTTTTCCATAGGGCATGTGCACTCACCAGAGAAAGACAGAGACAATGAGAAATCACAACCCGAAGGGATGAACATGCCACAATCCCTCCTCCTCCATCCTCCTCTTTAGATTTTGGGCATGCATGCACACATGCCTGGTGTGGTTTTTCAAACCACCAGGTCCAGGACTCAAAGCACGGTCAACATGTAGGAGTCCAGCGCCTTAAGTCCCATGCTGTCTGCTAGCTCCATTTTTTTTTAAGTTTGTTTTTAATTTTCTAGATGGCACATGTGGTCACTGGAAAGAAACAGATGGGGGTAGGGAGAGAGGAAGCACCTCCCAGGGGGAAGAGTCACACCAAAATCACTTCTTCTCCATTTCTCCATCCTTTGGGATTTTAAGCACACACATAAATGTACCCCGTGTGTGTGTGTGTGTGTTTGAGAGTTTTTTGCTATAGGGCGTGTGCACTCACCAGAAAGACAGAGAGAGACAGAGAGACAGAAAGTGAAAAATCACCCCCCCCAGGAGGGATGGCCACGCCCCAATCCCTTCTCCTCCGTTCTCCTCTCGGGATCTTGGGCACGCACGCACACGCGCCCAGAGTGAGTTTAAGCCCTGAGTCTGGGAGTCCAGCGACATAGCCATTACACTAACTACTGGTCCTCCCAGTGTGCTTTTTCAATCTCTGGGTTAGCTGTCAGTCAGCCATGTGAGATCCACTACCTTCACATGCCACCCGCTGGCCCACAAATTAATTTTTATACCACAGAACCATAAACAATGAAGCATTTTAAGGTGAGTACCAATTAGTATTTTCATTTGTATATTCATTTACTCATTGATATATGTATACATATGAAACTATGTTTTTAAAAATCTATTAAAATGCTAGACATTTGTTATATAAGAAGGGATTTAAAATATAGCTTCATATTCTGTATATATTATTAATGGGATGACAGAGAGTAATAAAGATTTATATCAGGGACCAGCAGTTAGCGTAATGGCTATGTCGCTGGACTCCCACATAGTCGACCGCGGTTCGAGTTCCGGACCCGGCGGCTTAAACTCATGCCAGGCGCGTGTGCGTGCGTGCCCAAGATCCCGAGAGGAGAATGGAGGAGAAGGGATTGCGGCGTGGCCACCCCCCCTGGGGGATGATTTCCTACTTTCTATCTCTCTGTCTCTCTCTGTCTGTCTGGCGAGCGCACGCGCCCTATAGCAAAAACCTCTCCAAAAAAAGAAAAAAAAAGATTTATATCGATTAATTAAGATTATAACTATTATGACTGTAACAAAGAAAAATCACATAAAATCATGAAAGTATGTAATATAAGGAATAGATTTATACATCTGTCCTATATATCAGACCTACTTTCTGATTAACAGCAACTAATAGATTGCTAAAAACTTCTTAATAAATATTGAGTAGGTATATACTGATTTGTAACATATGGGGATGTAAACTATAATAGCAATAAATATTTATATGCTCACTACTTGGTTCAGAACTTACTGTTTCCAATAGTTTTCTTTTTTCTTAGTGCAATCTTTATCATTAATTCATTATTTATAATTTTATTGCTTTACTTTTAACTTTAACATATATGTTCATGACAAAGTTTATGCTTTTCAATTTATTAAGTCTATTAATCATATCTAACAGAAAGTTATTTTATACATTGTATAATGTCTATTTTTATTACTATAATATTATCTTCCTAAGAGTCATGTATATTGATAACTTGCAACTGTACTTCATTCATTCTATGCTGAATATAATTATTTAATTATATCAATTTATTCATTCTACCTTTTTTATTTTTAGATACTTTTGCTATAGGATGTGTACACTTTCTGGAGAGACAGAAAGAGAGAAATCACCCAGCAGTGAGTATGGCCACTCTGCAATCCCTTCTCCTCTATTCTCCTCCTGAGATTTTGGGCATGCATGAACACCAGCTTGGCATGAGTTTCAAGCCTCCAACTGACCATGTCGTAGTCCAAATCCTCAACTACTACACTATCTGCTGGCTTCTCATTCTGTTCTTAATGAGCATTTAGATTGTTTCTAGTTTGGGGTTAATACTCATAGGTAGCTACAAAGTGTCTTGTATTGCTTTCTGGTAACACGTGCAAACATTTCCCTAGAAAATGTAACTGTAAGGGATTGCACTTGTTTACAAATACTTGAAGATGACAGGTTTGAACAAAGTCAACCTCTTTTAAAAACAATATATAGTTTTTGTTTGCTTGTTTGTTTGCTTTTTAGTTGCAAATATCAATATACATGACCCTTAGGTTTGCCTTATGCTTGCCATAGGATGTGTGCACTTGGCAGAGAAAGACAGAGATATTGAGAGAGAAAGTGAGAGATTACCTCCTAATTGGGATAGACACTCTATCCCTTCTCCATTCTTCGCCTGTGATCTGGGGCACACACACATGCACCTGGTGTGACTTTCAAGTCACCAGGTGCGGTACCCAAAGCAAAGCTGGTCACGTGGGAGTCCAGTGCCTTAACCTCTGGATCCCCCATGACCGGCTTTTCTCTTGCTGCTCTTCTCGAGTCCAGGCCCCTGAAACCACAGTCAGTTTGCAATTCCTGTCTTATAACCTAGCAGCATTTGATATAGTGATCCTTTTTGCCCTTTTGACACACTTCTTTCGACCAAAATCTTATCATCTGACTTTCCTCCGACCTTTCAATTTGTACATATTCAGAATCCTTCGCTGTTTTCTTCCTCATATGTTGAAGTCTAAATTCTGTGCAGCCCTGGTCTGTTATCGGCCAGTTTCCTTTTCTGTCTGTGCTTACTCTTCAGTGATTCCATCTCATCTCATTGCTTGAAATATCCTCCACAACCTAGCGTCTCCAGCCCATGTCCTCTCTGAACTTCAGGCCCAAGTAGCCCATAATTATCTAATGGCTGTCTCTGCTTGGACGTCTAACGAGCAGCTTCAGTGTCACAATTTTTGAATTCCTGGTATTCCCATTCCCTTCCAGAAACAGCTGCCCTCTCCAACACTACCCCCTACTTCATAGCAGCTTAGTTCTTTTAGTTACTGATGCTAAAAACGTCGTGGCCACTTTGGACTTCTTTTACCTCAAAAGACCCATTTCCTCAGCAAATTCCAGCAACTCTATCTTCCAAATGCACCCTGAGTTCTGTCACCTCTCGCTAACCCAGCGGGCAGCCCTCAGATCGCAACACCTGGCTCCTCTTCCTTCAGCTTTGATTGATGCCATTTCTGCCCTTGCCATTCAGGGGCGTTCATAGCATCAGCACCGCAGCGCTGGTTCCAGAGGAGGGCACAGCACGGCAGTCCTCTGCTCAGACCCCTCCACCTCTTCCTGTGGCCGAGTACAAGGCCAGCTCTCCAACGGCCTACCGGGATGCGTGTGCACCCCATCGTCGGGGTGATCCCGTCGCGTCTCACTGTCCCCTTCATTCAGCCAAGGTGGCCGCCTTCCTGTCCGGGAGCACGTCAGACACTCCCCGAAGGGACTTCGTGCACACATTTCCTTTCCTTTCCTTTCCTTTCCTTTCCTTTCCTTTCCTTTCCTTTCCTTTCCTTTCCTTTCCTTTCCTTTTTTTTTTTCTTTTCTTTCTTTCTTTCTTTCTTTCTTTCTTTCTTTCTTTCTTTCTTTCTTTCTTTCTTTCTTTCTTTCTTTTCTTTCTATTCTTTTTTTCTTTTCTCTTTCTTTCTCTCTCTCTCTCTCTCTCTCTCTCTCTCTCTCTCTCTTTCTGTTTTCCCTAATCTGCTCTTCTATATCCACAGGCTAGCTTGCATGTTATTTCTTTATTCAAAAGTCACTTTCTCAATGAGGTGTTTCCCCAATCTCAATTGGCATTTTATAGTACCTCTCTTTAACTCTCTGTTTTATTTTTTCCCATTTTAACATGTATCACCAAGTAAGGTATGTATGTATTTCTCTTGTTTTTGAGTTTATCCCATGAGAAGACAGGATTTCTCAGGCTCGCTCACTGTCGTCTCCCCGGAACAGAAGGAGACGTCCGGTTCGTGTGTCACAGCTGCCATGTTAACAGGATGAAGAGCTGTTACTGGGTCTCATTCTTGATTGGAACGCTCCCATTTTCTGTGCCTCAGTCAGGGGTCGACCTTCTTAAACGCATCGTGTATACAGACTCGCTGCTTCCCGCCTCCGCTCCCCTCGTCCCCGCCTCCGCCCCCCTCGTCCCCGCCTCCGCCCCCCTCGTCCCCGCCTCCGCTCCCCTCGTCCCCGCCTCCACTTCCCTCCACTTCAACTGCAGTCCCTCTGGCTTCTCTCCACACCATCCCACATGCCTCTTGTCAACATCTCCGGTGACCTACGCACAGCCAATCCCTATGCAAGAGTTCCAGTCATTACTGTATTTATAACTTTATAACATGTCGCAGTTTACCACGTCTGACACGCTCACTGGAGGCTGTGACACCATACCCTCCATGGTTTCCAGCGGCCACAGCTCTGGCCTGGTTTTCCTAATCTCCTCGGCTCCTTTACCCTTTATCCGATATCTCAATTTTCAGGTTTCTCAAGCCCCTGTCTTTCATGATTTCTTTTCATAAACCGATGAATGTGCTTTATACATTTCAATAGCACTCAGTTCCACCCACGGAGTAAAAGGTACATTTCCATCAGTGGGTTGTGACCTCCCCAGAGATGACAAGGACAAAACGCACTCAGGGCTTCCTGTGTTGACAGCACCTTATTTGTTCTGGTCTGCCCATGGGAGTCACCACTGTTCTGAAATACCACCGGTGATGGGAAGAAATGAGAATGCACTGGGAGGTGCCAGACTTTCTAGGAAAGAAATTAAGCTAAATTGTTTGGTAGTTATACCTTTTAGTTTTATGAATAATAATAAAACTGGGGACCAGAAGTTAGCATAATGGCTATGTCATTGGACTCCCACGTAGTAGACCGAGGTTCGAGTTCCAGACCTGGTGGCTTAAACTCATGCCAGGTGCATGTGCGTATGTGCCCAAGATCCCAAGAGGAGAATGGAGGAGAAGGGATTGCGGCGTGACCATCCCCCCTGGGGGGTGATTTCTTGCTTCCTGTCTCTCTATCTCTCTCTGTCTTTCTGGCGAGCGCACGCGCCCTATAGCAAAAACGTCTCAAAAAAAAAAAAGAAGAAGAAGAAGAAGAAGAAGAAGAAGAAGGAGAAGGAAGAAGAAGGAGGAAGAGGAGGAGGAGGAGGAGAAGAAGAAGAAAACTGCATGTTGACTTGAAAGACATGAAAAATGTCCAGTGGAACTATGAGTACACATCTGAAAAGCGGTCTCTGCACTTTGACACTGGAAACTCATTGGAGACAAGAAGTTACATGCACTTCTTCTGTGTTACAGACGTTGTTTTAAAGGAGCATATATTTATTCAAAGATGGTCTGCTTTTTCACCAACTCAGCACTGTGTCATTAACGTGCTACAAAAATCCGTATTTTTTACTCTCTTCATGGTCTGAGAGACATTTCTTTATTTTATCCTCACATAGATTCAACTTAAGTTTCATTTATTACCATTCCTCAAAAGATATACCCTGTATCTTTATATTAAATTGTTTATTTTACCAAGATGTGATGTATGTTGCAAAACTAATGTTTTCAGAACTCTGGAAATAAAAAGAAAAAAGAGGATTCTGAAGATCTCTGCAGAGGCTTATAAATGATTGCTTTTCCTTTAGGTAATTGTCAACGAGGCTACCTTTTCATTAGATTTTTATTTTGTTGTTGTTGTTGTTTTTTCTGCCATGGGCCATAAATAAATAGGAAAATAGAAAAAAAAATTGTATATCATTGAACCTAAAATCAATATGACATTCTTATTATATTCGATATTTCCAAATAAATACATCAAACAGCTATCAAAATCTCTTTATTCTTGCCTTCAATATGTGTTACTTCTATCCCGATTGAAACAGCACATAATCTAAATGAAAGTTCAGCTATTTCCCACTGTAAAAAGAAACGGAAAGCCTGTAATTTCCTGGATAAGGAAGGTGAAACTGTGGCATTTTGTGCATGATTAACACATCCACTGAGGTCACAGGCCTTTTGGAAACTTAATTCCAAAGAAAGGTGGGCCAGTGTAAAGGAGGCAAATGAAAACACTGTTTTGTCATGATCATAAGAACCAGTGCCATTAGTCTATGACGTGTTCTCATGACTTACAGGGATTCAGCCACAAGGTCCATAACTGATAGGACAAAGAGAAAGAGAGAACAACGCATGAAAAAGCATGAAGAGATCAGTCTGCGGAGGACTTGCCTTCAGTACGGTCATTCTGGACCCCAGTGGTGCCCTGAGGTCTTGGTCTAATGGTCCTAAACCAATGGGCATGGATTAGAGAACAAACCAGCACCTAACAAATGAAGCAGGATCAACTTCAATTGGCCTCATCTAAGGCACAGTTCTTTGGAAAATTTTCAAGGACTTCCAGCTGCCACTTCCAAAAGATAAATAAAATAGGAAACAAATTAAGAGCCCAGACTGAATTTGGTAGAGATCAGAAACATGGATGGTAGAAAACATAGTTTGTCTGGTAGCAAATGGTACAGACAATGCTCTAAGCCAGCCATGGGCCTGTACCAAGATGTGGGGAGTCGATCTGAGAACACCTGAAGAGGGTGATGTGCTACCGTTTTCCTCCTTTAAATGGGCTGACTCGATTACCCCAACGTCTGGCAAAGTGTACATTCAACTTCTCTGGAAGAGAACTTTCCTAATTCAGCTGCTCATTACCAGACAGACTGAGAACAAGCAAATAGTTCACAAGTGCCACTCAGAGCGCAAGGAAGCAAGCCACAGGGGAGACCAGGGACATAAACAATAAACAACTGGTTAAGCCCACAAAGCAGTTTGGAGGCTAGAACTGTGAGACAGAGAACAGAATTTCCGGGCTGGCTGTTGGTACAGTGGTAACACGAGGTTGTACAATGCTAAACCCACATGGGAATGGCCTGGGTTTGCATCCCAGAGCCTCCCTAGACACACCAGGAACACATACATCTGCCTGTGATTCTGTCTCCTGAGGCTGGGGTAATCGCATTACGAAGACCCTACTGGCGTTGCCTATTTCTCTCTCTCATAGAAGAAACAAATAAATGAACTTAAAAACAAAAAAGAAGGGCCAGCAGGTGGCTTGGAGGTCAAGGTGCTGGATCCCACATAGCCAGCTTCATGGTTGGAGTCCCAGATCCAGCAACTTAAGATCATACTGGGCGCATGTGGTGCATGCGCAAAATTCCAAGAGGAGAGGGGAGGATAAGGGACTGCGGTGTGGCCTTCCCCACTGGTAGCGATTTCTCACTTTCACCCTGTCTCTCTGGTGAGTGCATGTACCCTATAGCAAAACCTCATATACATATATGTATATAGGGTACATATACACATATATATACACGAATATATATGAATTTATATTTTATTCTATATTTCTATACAGAATAATTATGTATAAAATGATTAAATAAATGTGAGGTAGCAATTGGAGATTATCAAAAAAGAACAGAAATATATATATAAAAGAAACAAATTGAACTTCCAGAAATGAAAAGTATAATTTTTTAATTTAAAAATAAGCCATATGCGTGAATTAAATGAGATACAACTTAAGTAAAAATTAATGGACAGAAAATTTGTTGGATGAAATTAAGCACAAAGCAGTAAAGACGGAGGAGAAAAGGAATAGGAAGCAATATTATGAGATACTGCAAACAAATTGTCAAATACCCAGTTTATTGAGTTTTAGAAGAAAAAGACAACATGTGAAGAGAAAATAGTTGAAAAAATGCTAAAACTACCAAAATAGCTCTCCATTATGTTGTTTAAACAAATTTTATTTCAACATCTAAAATAAAAGTCTGTGGGGTAAAAGACATAAAAATTTAAAAAATTATTTATCAATCCAAGGATGACCATATTTTTGTTATTTCAAACAATTACTTGCCCAAAATATGAAGATTAATATGTAAGTAGTTTTAAAAAAGTAAATGGTGGTTGGCAAGGAAGATTTGTGTTAATGTTTTAAGTAATATTTTCATATTAATCTTAAAGGAAATGATTCAGTAGAAATTACTATCTCACATTTCATTTTTATTACTAAGAACAAAAGTCATATATATCACAGTAAAAGTGCTGAAATGACATTGTTGTTCATTAGAGAGCTTTCATCTTACTCATTAAAAATGTTCTTTATTTTTATAATCTCTCTGTGCTATTGTACCTTTTTTTCCCAGATAAATTTCACATTTGATTAAATAAAATTTACCATGTTTGATGCTGTCAGCAAAACTGAGATTAGTAAACAAAGTTGGATATTCTGCTTTCTGATATTACCTTAAAGCTACCTCTCATTTCGATTCATTCACATCTAGTTCATTCTGTTTCCAACAAAATAAATTCAAATAGTGTAAACTCAAATAACTTCAGCTGTGTGTTTTTCTTTCTTTTCTTTCTTTCTTTCTTTCTTTCTTTCTTTCTTTCTTTCTTTCTTTCTTTCTTTCTTTCTTTCTTTCCCTTTCTTTCTTTCTTTCTTTCTTTCTTTCTTTCTTTCTTTCTTTCTTTCTTTCTTTCTTTCTTTCCTTCTTTCCTCCTTCCTCCTTTCCTCCCTTCCTCCCTTCCTCCCTCCTTTCTTTCTTTCTTTCTTTCTTTCTTTCTTTCTTTCTTTCTTTCTTTCTTTCTTTCTTTCCTTCCTTCCTTCCTTCCTTCCTTCCTTCCTTCCTTCCTTTCTTTCTTTCTTTCTTGAGAGATTTTTGCGATAGGGTGCATGCGCTCACTGGAGAGACAGAGTGACAGAGAGAAAGAGAGACAGAATGTGAGAAATTACTCCTCCGGAGGGTATGGTCATGCTGCTACACCTTATCCTCCAGTCTCCTCTTGGGATTTTGGGCATGCACACACATGCACCCAGCATGAGTTTTAAGCCGCCCAAATCCGCAGTTGACCACGTGTGAGTCCAGTGACATAAACATTAGGCCATCTGCTGGTCCCCAGCTGTGGGCTTTTCAAAAAATAATGATACTGTAGATGCTAAAGAGTTTCATTTAAATCCTACTGATGACTTCCATGATCATGAAAAGCTTCAACATTTCTTCAAACACTTTTATAAGATGATATTGTTATTGAAGTGGATAGGGTAACATTAATTTAATGATGCCTTCAGGTTATGTTCAATCCTGTAGATATGGTTGAGTCAATTACAGCAAAAAACCTGACTGTAAGAAGAAAAGCAGAGGAAATATCTCCATAAGAAAGATCAATCCTAGACTTTAATTCTTTATCATAGGCACTCAAAAATATTTATTGAGTTAATAAATGAGTAAAGAGTCTATAGTTTAAAATTTGTTACATAGAGTAGATTATGATGTCTTGCTTTAGATATCTGAAAGATGACTGTATCATTATAGCTCTGAGCTATATATTAAACCAGCAAAATAGCCAGCATTTATTAAAGTCTTACTATGTGCCGGGCAGTGCTACGTGCATGCTAAATATAACTCCTTTGAATCTTAAACAACCTAGGAAGAAAATGTTACTATCAGATGCATTTTAAAGAAGAGAAAACTGAGGTGTATTAGCATGAAATATTTAGTTCCATTAGTAATTTCCTTGGTATTTCTAACCATTAATAAAGGTCATTTAGTCCTCTTCAGATGGTTTTTGTCTCACATGCTGACCAATTTGTATGACCCCAGAAAAGATACTTATGGACTCCAGGCATAAATTTCCTCATCATCTCTTTCTCATCTTTTATATTTTTGTCACAAGGGAGAAAATTACCTGAGATGATTCTGATAACGCTCTTAGCTTCCAACAAAAGGCTCCATTGTGTCTGTGATGCTGTCCAGGATAAGGATGATGACAGCAAAAATTAGGATAATATCCAAGTTCTCTGAGCTCTAAGCAAAGTTCTAATAAGTTTTCAGTTGCAGGTAGATTCTCAACGAATGAGTTCCTGGAATAGAGCCTTTCTATTAGCAGTCAGTCACTTCTTTATTCCCTTGAAATACAGAACTTGTGCTAATGTGTGGAGGATGGATGACAAAAGGATACACCAACAGCTGCTGAACTGCAGGTAAAATGAAATTACTTTAGACAGGGTGGGCAAAAGAGGCCCCAGAAGGCTACGAGGTAAGACACGTTGTCAGCTTTCATAAGAATCCAAATGTAATGGATGCAAGAACGCTGGAGCGGAATAGCAGCAGGCAGACAAACATAGCCCACACTGATCAGAGAACACGGTGGTTCATTGCAGGTAAATCCTGGGGAGGAAGGAGGAGAAAGGGAGAGGTGTAGACACAGAGAAAAATCCGTCTTTATTTGTATGCAGCTAGGAACAACTGCCTGGCATGGTACGCTGCCTTTCTAAATCTCCCTGTACATGCTCGCAGCGATGTTATCTGTGGTGTGCACCTGACAGCAAATGACAGAGGTACATATCTCAACCCCTCTACTGTCTTCCACTGCTTAGGACTTTGTCCAAAAAAATGCTTACGTTCAACAATATTCTTCAAGTGCCCAACAAACAAGCAAAGCTGCTTGTTTAGGACACTGAGATCGCCTTTCCTTGAAATCAAAACAGATTTTAATGGCAGACATTAGCTGTTTAAAGACTATGAATACAGGTGGAACTATCATAAGATTCATTTTACAATGAAAGATGACATCTCACTTCGTCCGGCATTGTTGTTGTTCTGGTGAACAATTGTGAAAAATAAAATAATCAATTCATGTCTATGCGAAGACAAAATCACATTCTGAGGGAGACTGTTTCTCCTTGAACTGGGAAATGACATCCTGCTAAATTTTAGACTGTTGAAGTACAAAGAGAAGACTAAAATGCAAATGTCTGTGACTGAGGAGAAGGGGTAGAATCTGCCTGAATTTTCAAAGAGTTGAAGACAAAGATATTCCCTGCTATAGAAACCCTACATCACGGCGGTAGTGAAGTTCCCCCTCAGTAACACACACATCCGATGTCATCTACTTGTTCTGTGACAAATTTTAGAAGAGAGGAGAAAACCAAATTAAATAATCTGGGTAATGTGACAATAATACCTATTCATTTTTTATGACTTTTTCTCCAATGAGAAATGTCTTCATTTATATGATAAAGAAGTTCCCCATTCTCCTCTGACTGGAGGGTTTGGCCAATTCTCTGCTCCAAGTGCCTTTGACTCCTGATTAATAGGCAATTGGACAAAATTATATTTTCATTTGCTCTCTAGGCTCTCTCTATCCATTTAGAATAAATGGTCTTCTAAACAAATAAAACATTAGTTGAAAGTAACACATAACACGCTTTATATTACCTAAAAGGTCCCTTTCTCTGTAAGTGGAGCAAGGACATTAACAATAAAAAGGAAACGCAAGGGCTCTAACGGTTTGTCTTGCAATGGCCTGTTTGAAATTCCATGAGAAGTCTGATGAAAAAGCTGTCTGCCTCGCAGGCCCGAGGTGCAGGCATGTCTCATCCTGAGGAGTGTGGCAGCTCCCAGGCAGGCCCGGGAAGTGGGGGCTCCCCGCAGCCAGACGCCCCCCTGCCTCTCTGGCTTGCTGGTTCTCCACCTTCTAGTCATGTATCTCTCTTCTACTAACATTGATAAAGAAATGCATCTTCATAATTTTATGAGAATTTCAGACTAAACTACAGATCCTAAGACTTTCTTGATTACCGAGGATTACTTCAGAAAAACATTAAATACATTTCAACGGAAATAGAGCATTTGTTTCTTTGTTTCTTTAGTTTTTTAATTTTTAATATATTTGGATTATTATTGTTTTTTAAATTTATCAGAGGGTGAGTGTGTTTGCTAGAGAGACAGAGAATGAGGAGAGGAGAAAGCGCCGTCCAGGGGGTGTGGTCCTGCCACTGTCCCTGCTCGTTTCTCCGCTTAGTTGGGGTTGGGGCACACACCCACATCGCTTGGTGTCTTTTTCAAGCTGCCAGAAATAGGACTGGAACTGCTTAGTCAGCCCTGTGGGACACCATTCCCTTAACCCCTAGGCCACAGAGCCAGCCCTATTTTGTTTTCCTAATTACAAAGTAGCTATGTCTTAGCGATTAATACGTTAAGGTGTAATATGAAAGTTATATTTGTTTTACAAACAATTCAAAAATTATATAGTAATAATTACTGTTTTTAAGTAGTAAACTGTATGTAACCATGGGCAAATAAAATTCTAGGATTTAATTTTTGATTTTTAAGATTAGTATATTTAATTAAATGAATGATCAAAATCGTCAAGTTTTACAAAAACCAACTCTGTACTATTAATCTTTTCAGTTCTTCAAAATAAAGCCAAATGTATTACCAATAATAGTATTAGAAATGATAAGGCAAATTATTTTACTCATGATAGTAAGAGAGTTAAACAATTAAAATGAATGATAAAATTATAGGAAATAGCTTTAGAAAAATATGAAAATACAAAACTTTGTGAAAGGATTAAATTATTTTGAAAGTAATTTTGAAGGGATTATTGTGAAGTGAAGATGTTAATAGACTTATAATGGTTTTCCCATCAGATTAGAAGGTACATATTTTGGGGCCAGCAGGTGGAGTGGTGGTCAAGGTACTGGACTCCCGATGTGGTTTGAAACCCCAACCTGCTGGCTTGCTTCTCACTTTCTCTCCATCTCTCTTGATGAGTACATGTGCCCTACAGAAAATAATAATAAATAAAATTAGATAAGTACTCAATTTTTTTAAAAAAAGAAATGACATGTATTGTTTTTGCATTTGTTTTCCTTAAACTTTCATAAATTAGACCTAGAGTTATCTGGAAGAAAAACATAACTTACCCTAAAATTTTTTAAATAAAAAATAATAAGGGGAACTTTTCTAACTTGATATTATTTACTCTGAAATAAGCCAAATATATAATGGATTAGGAGATACATGATATAATCTATCTAAGAAAGAATTTGGTATATATTAGAAGTGAGATATAAAAATCAAAGGGGAAAAATAAATGATTTATAAACGGTACTGTCATAGTTGTATAATCATTTTATTTTATTACCTCAATGATTCAGAATAAGATGCATTTTCTTAAAAATTGGCTAATTCTATCAGTTTTTTTCCTTTACCTATGCTTTTTAGATTTAAACAATCATTTTTTAAGCTTTATTTGAATGCTCTAATCTTTTTCATTTCAATTTTAAATTTATGTTATACATTCAATCACTGTACATCACCACAGCTTACAAAATGAATTCACCCAACAGGAACACACCCCACACCAGTCTGGTCAAAGATATACACATTATCATCATTGCACAATCGTCCATGTGTGTCCCTCAAATGTCTGGTCTCTCTATTTTTCTCCTTGGTTCCTTTCCTTTCACTCTCCCCCACCTCCCACCCTCTTTCCCACACTGTCTCCAATGTCTGTAATCATTTCCCATGTTTCTATATCCTCTAAACTTTCAGTTTCTGTCATAGAATGTAGACAGTCCGTATATATTAAGTGGAGACTTAAAATGTCTCTCTTTCATAGCCTGGCTTGCTTCACTCAGCAGTAAATATCCTATATTCATCCACTTTCTATCAAATGCTAGAATGTTGTTTTTTAATGGCTGAATGGTATTCCATAGAATATATGTGCCACACTTTTTCAATCCATGCATCGGTTTTTGGACATTCAGATTGGTTCCATGTCTTAGCAATTGTGAATAATGCCACAATAAACAGGTATGCAAGCACTTTTCCAGCTGAGCGCTTTTCTATCCTTTGGTTAGATACCCAGGGGTGGAATTGCAGGATCATATGGTCGATCTATTTGTAGATCTTTGAAAAACCTCTATATCGTTCTCACAGTGGCTGGACTAATTTACATCCTTACCCACAATGTAGGAGAGTTCCCCTTTCACCCCAACCCTGCTAGCACTTATCATTTTATTATTTTTTTAATCTTTGCCATTCTGACAGGATATCTCATTGTGGTTTTGATTTGAAAAACCTTTCTTATAATGAGGGATATTGTGAACACTCTAAAATTTATTTCTCATAGCTACAGCTTCAGTTTTACAAAAACAAAGAAAAAAAACATCATGGAGCACAACTATAAAGAGAGAAGAAAATATACTTATTTATACTTTAAATTATAACTTATTCTCTGTTTAGATAGCACCAGTCACATAGAAGATTGCTATTTTAAAATTGTATTTATTTGTTTATTTATTTTAGCAAGAGATTATTTTTTACTATAGGGTGCATGCGCTCACTGGAGAGACAAAGACAGACAGACAAAAAGTGAGAAATCACCCTCTAGGTGGATGGTCATGCTGCAATCACTTCTCCTCCAATATCCTCTTAGGATTTTGGGCACATACACATGCACACACCCAGTGTGACTATTAAGCCACCAGGTCCAGACTTAAACCATGGTTGACTACCTGGGAGTCCAACGATATAACCATTGTGCCATCTGCTGGTCTCTAAAATTTTATTTATTAATTTAACACCTTTTTTTGTTTGTTTTTCCTTAATACAATTTTAATATTCTATTTAAGAATATATTGTTTTTAAAATACTGTGGGGACCAGCCAGTGGTGTGGGGTTGAGGTGTCTATATTCCACATGGGTGACTGTGTAATTCGAGTCCTGGACCTGCTGGCTTGAAAAGCAGACCGGGCATGTGTGTGTGCATGCCCAAAATCCTGAAAAGAGAAATGGAGGGAAAGCGATTGTGGTTTGACTATCTACCATGAGAGGTGCCTTCTCACTTTTTTTCTTCTCTCTCTGTTATGTAGCAAGCATGTGCACCCTCTGGCAAATTTAAAAAAAAATTAAGGAAAAAGAAACTATCATGGAATTAATTCATCAATAATTTAATGTTTTCAGGGAAAAAAAGTCACTGCAATGAAGAAAATGTTTTCCAGACACTTTAATTACAATTTTGTTTAGTTTGATGATATATTTTAGATTTGCATTAGCTCCACAAGAAATTTAGTTTGAATTATTTTTTCCTTGTTACCTAGGATCCAGAAGCCCTGACTGGTATTTGCAATTTATCATAAAAATAAACTCAATTCTACAAAAAAAAATTACATTTCTAAGTAATGTCATTAAAAACAGGTAAGGCCCAATTCTCCAAATATGCAAATTAAGCCCTGCTCGGTCTGCATCGTTTAAATGTAGATAAGTGTTCTGGGGTGCTTCAGCAAGCCACCTTTCTGGGTTCTGGTTTTCTCTGGACTGCCACTTTTTGATAACTGAGAGACTGGACAGTTTCCTTCTTGTAGTCTTGAAAGATTTCCCTCAAATATTCGTAACTGGAATTATGGCACATTTGCAAATGTCATTCCATAGGTTATAGTTCTTTGGTTTTACCACATCCCAGGAGTGACGTTTTGCTACATACCCAAAAGCCATCCTGCCCTTCAGCTCTTGTTTGCGACAAACACGTTACCAGGTTGTCTTCGGTGGTGCACTATGTTGCTGTCAGGAAACCTAGTCTTCATGTGGGGCTTGCCTCTAATACTTTTCCTTCGACTTGGTGGCTTGTACCTCTGGAGGGCAGGTGCATTTTGAATTTTCCTGTTAAAAAACAAAAAATGAGGATTTCAAAGGAAGCATTTTCAGGAATCAGATCAGTCCCAACCAATGGGTTTGTCATCAGCCCATCGTGTACCGTAGCCTGTCCTAAGTATCATGTTTTAAATGCCACAACATTGCTTTTTCTCCAATATTAACCACATAGTCGTTTCTACTCAGGCTCTGACAGTCTCCTGCAGGCTATGCAGATTTAGAGAACAGCTTCTACGCTGATGTATTCTGTTGCTCTTAAAGAGAGCATCAGCTTTTTGCTCGGGTGTGGCACTGGCAAAATGGGCAGATGTTGTGGTTCTTGTACTTCCAGGAGGCTCTATAGTCACCAATAGGACCAGAAATGGCATGATAAAGAGTACAAGAAAGCTCATTTGGGCACAGTCCTGAAGGCTGACCCTTTTGGAGATGCTTCTCATGCAAAGGGAATGTGCTAGAAAAAGGTATTGAAGCCAAACAGCCAAATTTTACCATCGGAAAGTGTCTCAGGGTACAACTGATGAAAAAGGCAAGGTGACAGCCTTTGTATCCAACAATGGCTGCTTGAACTTGATTGAAGAAAACAATGAAGTTTCGGTTGTGGGAACTGGTCAAAAGGTCATGCTTTTGGTGACATTCCTGGAGTCTGATTTAAGGCTGTCAAAGTAGCCGATGTCTCAAATGTACAAAGACAAGAAGCAAAGACCAAGATCATAAATTTTGATGGTGAAAGTTTAGTTGTTCAACAAACAAACTACACTGGCCTGACTACTGCAAATTATGGCACTGATTTGTGCCTTATTGCCTCCTCTTTTAAAAATTTACTACTGGGTCCAGCAGGTGGTGTGGTGGCTAAGGAGCTGGATCTCACATGACCAACTCTGTGGTTTGAGTCTCAGACCTGGTGGCCTGAAAATCATGCCCTGTGTGTGTGTGTGTGTGTGTGTGTGTGTGATTGACCAAAATCCCGAGGGAAAAATGGAGAAGGGACTGTGGCATTCCCATCCCTCCTGGGAGGTGATTTCTCACTTCCCCTCTTTCTCTCTTTGGCTCTCTCTGGAAAGTGCAAGCATTCTGTGAGAGAAAAAAAGTTGCCACTAATGGGTCTTCTCCATGTAAATGTGCTAAAGATGAAATGGAACTATTTGCTGTACCAAGGTTCTCAAAATATTTTTCACTCCAAGGCATAAATAAGCCTTGTTAGTGTAGACTTTTATAAATAGGTATTACTTCATCCCCTGGGCACCAGGTTCTTGGCTGCAGTAGTCGGGTATGATCCACGGTGTGTTATCAATACAGAATAATATCTCGAAGCTTTATAATATCATAATGAGAAAAGTAAGGCTGTATGGTTTGGATTTTTTATGAAACACAGCGATATTACCTGCTAGAATGCCAGTTTTGTTTCTTCATTTCCAACTCTTACATTTATTTTTTTTTCCATTGTTCCATTCCATTTGTGAGGCTCTCTGATAAAGTTAATACAAGCCGTGAGAGCGTGGATTTCTGTTTTGTTTCCAGTCTCAGTGGAAAACTTTCCATATTTCATCATTAGATGTAACATTTGCTGATTTTTTTTCATTTTTTTTAGACAATTTACTGTGTTAAAGAAGTTATCTTTGGGGACCAGCAGTTAGTGTAATGGCTATGTCGCTGGATTCCCACGTAATCGACCGCTATTTGCGTCCCGGACCCAGTGGTTTAAAACTCACGCCAGGTGCTTATGCGTGCGTGCCCAAGAACCTGAGAAGACAATGGAGGAGAAGGGATTGTGGAGTGACCATCACCCCTGTGGGGTGATTTCTCGCTTTCTGTCTCTATGTCTCTCTCTGTCTGTCTGGCAAGCACATGCGCCCTGTAGCGAAGACCTCTCCAAAAAAAAAAAAAAAAAAAGAAGTAATCTTTCATTCCTACTTGCTAAATTTTTAAAAAAATTATGAATATTCAATTTTATAAAATACTTTTGCTGTATCTTTGAGATGATCATATATATTTTTCCTTTATTTCTTTAATATGGTGAATTATACTGATTGATTTTCAAATTTGAGAAATTATTTTATATATATGTGTGTGTGTATGTGTATATATATATATATAATTAACTATATACATATATAATTATATATGTGTGTGTGTGTGTGTATATGTGTATGTATATATATATATATATACATATATATATACACACATATATATAATATGTATATATACATAAAATTAAGAGATTTTTACCTCAGGGTGCATGCACTCACCAAAGAGAGAGACAGACAGACACAGTGAGAGGAAAAGTAAGAAAAAATTGCCTTCCAGGGGGGATGGCCATACCACAATTCCTTCTTTCTCCTGGGATTTGGAGCACACACACACACACACACACACACACAGCATAATTTTCAAGCCACTAGGTCCAGGACTCAAGCTATGGTCAGCCATGTGGGAGTCTAGCAAGGTTAATAGCTATGCCATTTTCTGGTCCTGAGAAATAATTTTTAACATTGATAGTCCTGGGATAGATCATACTAGGATTCTGGGATAACCTGTACTTGGTCTTGGCATGTTGCCACTTTTATACGTTGTTGGATTCCATACTTTACATAGGAATTTGGTATTTATGTTCATGGATGAGATTAGCCTAATTTTCTTGCCCTAGTATCCTTG
This sequence comes from Tupaia tana, assembly GCA_026018925.1. Taxonomy (NCBI): domain Eukaryota; kingdom Metazoa; phylum Chordata; class Mammalia; order Scandentia; family Tupaiidae; genus Tupaia; species Tupaia tana. The sequence goes on from JAKSZU010000002.1 coordinate 147,048,946, forward strand.
TCTGATTTGGATATCACATTTATGATTGCTTCATGAATGAATTACGACATATTTTCTCAACTTTCTACTTTCTGAAACAATCCACGTGGAGTGATATAGTTCTTAAATGTGAAGTAAAACTCACAAATGAACCACCTGCAGCTGAAGTGGGGTGTGTATATGTGTGTGTATGAATATCTTAAGCTCAAATTCAATCTTCAATAGTTATGGGACAATTCACTTATTCGATTTCTTTTTTAGTTTTTGTTTGCTTGTTTTTGTCATTAAGCACATGTGATCTCTGGAGAGAGACAGCAAGAGACAGAGAGAGAGAAAGTGAGAAAGAAATCACTCCTTGGGGGGGGATGGTCATGCCCCAATCCATTCTCCTCTTGGGGTTTTGGGCATGCATACACACACGTGCCAGGTGTGATTGTCAAGAAGTTGGGTCAGACTGACTTGAACTACAGTCAACCTTGTGGGAGTTCAGTGTGCTAACCACCATGCAACATTTTTGTCAGTTTATTTTATTTTATTTTATTTTATTTTACTTTATTTTATTTAACTTTATTTATTCATTCATTTATTTCAATTTGACCAGAGAGGGATAGAGTGAGAGAGTGAGAGAAAGCTGCCAGGTCCAGGACTTGAACCGCAGTCGACCATGTGGGAGTCCAGCACCCTTAAGCACAAAGCCACCTGCTGGCCCACCTTTTTGTCAGTTTTAACAATTTGTCTTTTTCTAAAACTGTGTTTTGTTTAGTTTTCAGAGTGATAAGGAAAAAGCAAATATTAGGAAGGTTGTGAAACAATGGAAAACATCCACTCAGCAAGCCAGTTGTGCTTGGTGCAACTGCTTTGGAAGACAGTTGAATATTTTCTATGCTCTTTGTCCCAGTGGCACCACTTATTAGATTTTGTTTATCATAAATGTGTGCAGATGGGAGCCAAGTAACATGTGCCAGGACATTCAGAACAGCATTCCAAGATGGAGATAACCCTGATATACATCAACAGTGGCACATGAAGAATGAATAAATTGTAATATGTCCATACAGTAGAACACCATGTAGCCAGCAAAAAAGGATGGCTGACAGATATGAGCAATGGCATAGAAGAATCTCAAAAATTTTATGTTAAATGAAAGATAATAAGCACACCAAAGTATACACTTCCTGATTCCTTTTATATGAAGTAGAAAAGGCAATGCAATTAAACTTAGGGACATAAACTTAGATGATTAATCTATAAATTAAAGTATAAAAGTAATGAACATGAAACTCAAGACAATGGCTAATTTTGGAGGGAAACTGGCGTTCTGGGAGGACTCAGTTCCGAGAGGACTCAGTTTAGGGCTCATGTTCAGTATCCTGATTTTAGCACTAGTAATAGGAGTGTTTATATGGGACAATTCATTGAGCTATATATTTTTGTCTTGTGCATTTATCTACACTACATTTTATGACAAGCAAGACCTCCAAAGAAGTAATGTACATTTACTGATTTAAAATTATTATGAATGTATTTTCAGTATATGAGGGAAATTTAAAAAGTTCATGGAGTAATGGAATTAAAGTACAAGTTTATTTTGGCACCCCCAAAATTGAAATCCATGTACAGTTTTCTGTATGATACGCATTCTCCTTGAAGACTTTTTGTCTATACGAACTTCTCTAAAGTAAGTAGACATGGAATTCATCAAGTACTTAGTCAAAAACCTCAGAAATTGTTTCATCTCTTGTCTAGAATTTGGTCCCTCCTGGCCAACCTCTCTACACAAACAATGCTTGAACTCTTCCACTCTGAATTCTGGAACTCCTATTTCACATGCCAAGCTAAGATTTAAAAACATGGAAAAGCTAGCCAGACATGAGGAGTGAGGGGTAGAGAATATTTTTTCTGAGGGCATGAGGGAGAAACAAATGAAAGATTGTAGGGGCAAATGTGGGGCAAAGAACCAGAGAGTGATTATACAGAGGGGCTGATTCAGGATCACACACACACACATGCACACACACACACGCACACACATACACGTGAGAAGTGATGGGACAGAGATCATTTTCATTAAGAAAACAATTTCCTTGAGGATTTTAAACAAACAGAAGTAACTTTCCCACGCTGGACCTGCAGGTGTTTTTGGAGGTAGAGTTGGAAGTGGAGAGGAGAAAGACCCCTCTCAGTGTGTCGAGCCTGTTCGGACAGTGTGTCTCACCCAGTGAGGTTTCCTAACATGTCCTACCCTACCCTTCCCCTTACCACTATACGTTTGCTTTGTAATTGCTAAAACCCTATTTTAAGGAGCAGAGACATCATCAGTTGAATTCGTAATAAGATTCTACTTTATTCCAATGTGCCCTGCAAAAGCTGCTGCCCACTTTTCTCACTTGTTGCCAAAGTGAGAGACGTGTTGTTTTGGGTGGGATCTTGCTGTGAACACCGTCTGCGTTCTCCGTGTGCTGTGTGTGCACTCCTCTCTCGTTCGTGGTGCTGAGCAAGGTTGTACGTGCTTCTGTGACAGGAGAACAGATTTTGCATTTGACAGGAGCTGCAAGATTTCCCATTGTGCCAAAGCATGATGCTGCTGTAGTTCCCAAACACAGCAGCTCGAGGGATTTACTGTTTCACTCCTTCAAATCTTCAAACGGGGAGGCCACACTTTATAGCTGAAGAGGCTACATAAGCTGAAGTCTTGAGTAAGTTGTGTTTATTTTGACAGGCATGGAGAAATTAACTGTGGAGGGGTTTTTGGTTTTTACTGTGTTGGACCAGATTGCAAGTATACTTAGATATAGAGAAATACCATTTGATCTAAATAAACTTAGAATCACTTTTTTCCCCTTAATTTTGCTACAGGACACATATACTCGCCAGAGAGACAGAGAGAGGGAAAGTGAGAAATCACCCCCTGCCCCCCAGGTGGATGGGTACATAGCAATTCCTTCTCTTCCACTCTCCTCTCAGGATTTAGGGACCATGCACAAATGTCCATCATGGTTTTCAGTCACCAGGTCTGGGACTCAAATCATGCAGTCGTCCATGTGGGATACAGCTGCCTTAACTGCCATGCCACCGGCTGGCCCAGACGATCTATTAACAGTAAATAAACAACACTTTACTTTATAGCTCTCTCTGTTGCCTGTTTTTGTTTTGTTTTGTTTTTGAAAGAAATTTTTTGATAAAAGGCTCATGTGCTGGCCAGAGAGACAAAGAGAGACAGAGAGATAGAAAGTGAGAAGTCATCCCCCGGGGGCATAGCCATGCCACAATCCTGTCTCCTCCCTTCTCCTCTTGGGATCTTAGGCATGCACACACATGTGCCCGATGTGAGTTTTAAGCCACTTGATCCAGGACTCGAACCACAGTCGACTATGTGGCAGCCCATGAATGAAACCATTAAGCCATCTGCTGGTGGTAGCATTGTGTTTTAAAATACATCAAACAAATCTTAGAATATCATGGGTATCTGAAAGTTATTTTTCCCTCAGACCAGCAGATGGCAGAGTGGTTACATCGCTGGACTCCCACATGGCTGACTGTGGTTCGAGTCTTCAGTCCCAGATCCAGCAACTTAAAACTCATGCCAAGCATGTATGCGTGCATGCCCAAAATCATGAGAGGAGAGGGGATTTTGGCATGGCCATCCCCCCAGGAAGATGATTTCTCACTTTAGGAGAATGTTGAGATGTTTGATGTTCACAAAAACAAGTCAAAAACAGGCATACCCCTTATAGCTTCTGAAAATCCTCCCTAACAAGAAGGGCCCTATCTTTACAGAGATGATAGAATCAGTACACAGAAAGAAAGGCATAGAAGGCTAGACAGGAGGCTCAGAGAGTAAGTTTCCCGGAAACAGTCAGCTTTGAGAGTGAGTGAGCGCCGTACAAGCATCTGAGCAGACAAGATCTCTTGCATTTGAGCACCATTATCCTTAACCACTTTTATAATTACTTTTTAAAAATGACTTTGTTAAAAGGTGGTAAATTGGTTTTATATGTACAAAAAGAGAAATTAAGACTAAATATACACCAACTGATAATGTTTTAGTCCTTCTTTTCTTGCCACTGAATGGAATTAGCAATATCCAAGAAAAAAATAGCTACTTCACCTTCTACTAAAGAGGGGATAATTTTGTTCTGGATTTACTTAATTTAGTTAGAGTTTTTTTTTTATATTTTTCCCTTTAATTTGAAAGCTCCTAAGAGCACTTGCAATTATCATTATTTCTTTGGTTAATCATGGTTTTATTACTTGCAAAAGTGGTTATTCAAAAAGTTTTTACTCTTATGTATAAAGAGGGAACATTCCTATCATTTGTCAATCATTGCTTTCAAATGTGCACTGTTTAAACACTCATTGTGGCTGGATAGTCGGTCTCCTAAGAGTGTATAATACCAGTTCCAGCAGATGGCTTAATGGTTATGTTGCTGGACTTCCAAGTAGTCGACTGTGATTCAAGTCCTGGAACCCTGTAACTTAAAGCTCATGCTGTGCGTGAGTGTGTGTGTGTGTGTGTGTGTGTGTGTGTGCCCAAAATCCCAAGAGGAGAATGGAGGAGAAGGGATTGCAGCGTGGCCATTCACCCTGGGACATGATTTCTCACTCTCTGTCTTTCTGTGTCTCTCTGTCTCTCTGGTGAGCACACCACGTGCCCTATAGCAAAAAAACTCTCTCTAAGAGAAAAAGTGTATAATTTCAATCTTGTCATTATTTCACCATTTTCACTTGAGGACTGTCATATTGTATTGAGAGCCCTACCATGTCCTTGCATGGACCGGATCTGTGGCTTTCAGGGCTGGAGCAGGGAGCTTGCCTGGGCCTACTGTGGAGCTGCTCCTCCTCGGACCCACTGAGGGGCACGGACTGAGGGGCCAGACCTGCTGAGAGGATTCGGGGCAGACAGACACAAGGCCTCACAGCCTGTGCTAGTTCAGAGCTCAAGGGAAACCAGTCTCTGCTCCACCTGCCAAGGTACCTGTGGAACAGGCCCCAGAGCCAGACGGAAGCTGCGCTGCTTGTACCAATAAGTGGCTGAGTTAGGGACCGGGGGGACTTGTTGGTGATCTGGTCTTTTTATCTAGAACAAAATGCTTTTGTTGTCCTTTTATATTTCGTTTATCTTTTTTTTTCATTTTTGGAGAGGTTTTTGCTATAGGGTGTGCGCTCGCCAGAAAGACAGAGAGAGACAGAGAGACAGAAAGCGAGAAATCGCCCCCCAGGGGGGACGGCCGCGTTGCAATCCCTTCTCCATTCTCCTCCCAGAATCTTGCGCATGCACGCACACGCGCCTGGCGTGAGTTTAAGCCACCGGGTCCGGGACTCTAACTGTGGTGGACTACGTGGGAGTCCAGCGACATAGCCATTATGCTAACTGCTGGTCCCTGTTTATTTTATCTTTACCATATCTTACCAGCTACTAAATTAGTCTCGGCATAAAATGAAGCCTGTCTGCCTTCACCTGATCTTTTATAGCCATTTTGATTGTCTTTGGGTTTTGTTAGCACAATTTCTCCAATCACACAGAAAACTCACTTTAGCAACATGGAGGCAAAGGGAAGAGCGTTGGTACCGATGATAAGTCAGTATTTCTCATATTGCAAACACTGGCCATTGCATTTGCAAGCTTGGGTCTTTCTTTCCAGAAGTTTGGGAGAGAGGGGCGAGTGTCGCCAGTGCAGAAGCGAAGCCCAGAGAAGGCAGGCGATGTGCTCACGGCCACACAGCTGTCCTGTGGCTGGGCCAGGATGTGATCCAGCTCTCTCTGTCATCGAACTCCACACAAGCTGCTGCTTGATACACCAGTCACTGAATGAGAAGTGGTGCTATTTTTTTTTTTTCCAAGAATAGAAGACAATCATTCAGGAAGGGTAAAAGCATCTCAAGAAAAAACATGTTGCCCCAGGTCCTGCATAGAACATTTAATGCATTAATACTTGTTTTCAGCATATATCGTAATAGAGTAAAATAAATAATTTACCTCTCTTTCCATAAAGATTTTTACATTATTGCATATATTTGGTTAGATGTCTTCTCAAGTATTTGATTTTTCTTATTACTTCAGTTAATGGTAGTCTTTAAAATTTATACACACACACATAAATATCTATCTATCTATCTATCTATATATATATATATATATATAGAGAGAGAGAGAGAGAGAGAGAGAGAGAGAGAGAGAAATATCAGTTCTTGGTATCTTGCAAATCCATAATTTTTTAAAAATGGAAAATTAGATGTGCCTCCCTAATACCCTTTGCCAACTTCTGAGAATTTCTCATGTGAAATATACTTTGAGTTTAAACTCTCTAAACTAGCTGAAAACAGTACATTCATTCTAGGAGTAAAGTCTTTATTCTCCTATTATAGACTGTTAAATATGGTTTAATATTAAATAATAAAATTTAATAATAAAATTTAATATTAGGGAAAATTCATTAACTGAAATATTTTACATTAAGATAACATTTGGCAAAATATTTCTCGCATCAACATAGTTACCATCATCAAAATGCAGTAGCATTGACAGCTTTAGCCCTGCAATTACAGATTGAGCTAGTTTTTACTGTAGTGCCCCTTTATAATGAAATGTGCAGCCTGTATGGAATTCTTCAATTAGCGTTTTCATTACTGTATTTAGCATCATGCAAAATCTCAACAAAAGGGATTATACACGCTTAAATGACAAGGGTTAGTCAAATGTAGGAGTAATAAAACTTGATTTTATTACATTGGACTTAAGCAAGTCAGTAAACACTTCTTTCTTAATAAAACAATTGCCAATTTATTGATAGCTATTCTCATAGTTTTCTTTTAACAAAGCCTTGCTGGGAAACGGCAGGGAGTTGAACTACCCGTCCTTGGTTTTGCTAACACACACCCCCGTCACTGGGGTGTATCGAGATCCCTGTTGTTCTCGGGCACAAGCTGTACCTTGGGCAGGAATTGGTTTCAGAAGCCCTTTTAACTCTTCCAGAAGCCCACAGCATCGTAAGCATTCTGGTGCAGAGTTTATTAAATGCCAATTACATGCTTGAAAAGTCAAGTTCAGTTACTAATTTGGAAAATATGTGAAGGCAAGTAGAGCCTAATTTCCCAAGTATATGTCTATAATTCAGTAAAAAGTATGTTAGCATCTTTCAAAATATCTTATATCTTTTCTATTAGATAGATGTTAATATATCTATAACTAAACTAAGTTCTTAAATCATGTGTAATATAAAACCGAATTCTAACACATAATTTTAAATTTTTTTAGAGATTTTTGCCTTAAGGCACATACACTCGCTGGAGAGAGAGAGAGACAGAGACAGTGAGAGGCAAAGTGAGAAATCACTCCCTGGGGGGATGGCTAACCACAATCCCTTCTCCTCCATTCTCTTCCTGGGATCCTGGCACCCACCCCCACACACCCAGCATGAGATGCAAGCCACGAGTTTGGGACATGAACCATGGTCGGCCGTGAGGGGTTCCAGTGACTAGCTGCTACGCCATCTGCTGGCTTCTCAACACTTTATTTTTACACAGTTATTTCATTTGTTTCTTTATTTTATTTTATTTTACGAATTTTGTCATAGGGTATGTTCGCACACCAGAGAGAGACAGACAGTGAGAGGCAAAGTGAGAAATCAACACCTGGGGGCATGGTCACACTACTGTTCTTTCTCCTCCATTCCCCTCCTGGGATTTTGGGTGCACACACTAGCGCCTGGTGTGATTTTCAAACTGTTAGGTCCAGGTCTCGAACTGCATTCAGCCATGTGAAAGTCTAGTACCTTAACCACCACACCACTTGCTGGCTCCTATATGCAGTTATTTCTTCAAAAGCATAGATTAGAATACCCTAATATACTTAATATGTTTGATTACTTTTATATGCTTGGAAGAGGATTGGCAGAGTTAAATGCGTTTTCTTATAGTAACTCTTAAAAAAAAAAAAAAAAGAAGAACAGCACATGATTAATTGAATGTTTAACCCAATGATGAAGGGCATTTATAACTTCATAATATTGAGAAAACTTCAAAAAGTTTATGTTGACCAAAGTACTTACTCTGTGAAAGAATTTAAGTATTTGGTCAATAGTAAATTGTCTTGCTTCACAATTATTCAGAGAGAAAGCAAAGAACTTTATTGAATAGGGGATTTCATTTGTATTAATACTGAAGGACCCAATTTCAAAGATAATTCCTAGCTTCTAGAGAATCCCAAGGCAAAACTCACTGAAAATTACTTTGTAAAATTTGATACATTCAGTTGTTCTCCTTCCTACATGTGATACACTTGAGTCACTTATAGTCAAATCATTTTCAACTAGTCCAAGTGAACTTTTTTAAAACAAAATAAACACTTGTGATTTTTGACAAGTGATTAAAAGAAATTCCAGTCACATAAAATAATTGCATTGATTGGTTTTACCCAAAGCTATCATTTGTCAAATTGGGTTTCAACATAGTTCAAACTGTGCAGCTGTAAATATGACATTGTAAATGCGACTGTTTGATATTCGCATTATAAAAAGAAGAAACTGGCTTTTGTAAAGAAAACGAGAATTGTTTTTGTGTTGATTCACACAGAAACATAGAAACCAATGCATCCTTTCTTTTCCACTTCTCCTTCTCTACCTTTCACAGTATCTAGATATCCTTTGCATTCCATTATTCACTATGGGAGGGCTTTTCCAGTAAATATGCAACCAGTTTGTTACTAGAATTTAGTTACTCATTTTTATTTCTGTATTCTTTTGTCATTCTATCAACTATGGGATAAATATTCTCTACTTTCTTCAAGATTTACAGTGTTAATAATTTAATGTACCCTTTTTTTTCTTCGTTTTTTTTTTTTTAAGTTTCTGTCCTTTTCTCTTCCACAATTGTGTGTGTGAGAGGAAGAGACAGAGAGAGGCACCCCAATAGGTGTCCTGTCCTGTGGTTACTGTTTGTTCTCAATCGGCCCCAGATTATGGACAGCCACCTGCCTGGCATACTTAGAGAGGTCTCTGGACACAAATCTGGAAACTTTTCTGGGTAGCTTCACAGAGGCCTGAATTACTGCACTGCACCACCGGCAGGCTCTCAGTCTGAAGTCCACATCTTCTAATTTCAAGATTATTTCCTCCACAGTGAATTTTGAGAATCTATTTTGATACTCAAAGACAAGAAGATGATTCATCCCCAAAATGTCTCAATTTAGAGGTCGACTTTGATTGATGGAGGTCAAAGGAACAAAAACAAAACCCCAAGGAATTAAAATGAATCTGTTGATGTATTAATGTCACTGTATTAAGCCTTTAAGAAAAATGGAAGTACTTATACAATGTGGGAGTGAATAAAATGAAAAACTAAAAGCAAAGACATTGTTAATGGGGAAACACATCTGTCCTTTTTGTGTGTGAATCTGCTTGAATAGTCTGTTATGCACAGTTTTCATAAAAATGTCCATTGAGGGACCAGCAGTTAGCGTAATGGCTATGTCACTGGATCCCCCCTGGGGGGTGATTTCTCGCTTTCTGTCTCTCTCTGTCTCTCTCTGTCTGGCGAGCGCACACACCCTATAGCAGAAACCTCTCCCCCCCCCAAAAAAAAAGTCCATTGATGTCTTCTCTCCAAGATTATAAAATATAAGACTCCACTATTACTTATTTTATCAATTATCAGTTTAGAAGAAATAAAGAAAAATTGTTTCAAGAAAGAATAGATTCTTCAGTCTATAAAAGAAGTTTATTTTATCATTGCTTTACAGTTGTCATTAATAATTTGCTTATAGGTTAAGCTGAGAGAAAATTATTTTGCTACAGCAGAGAAGAATGCACTGTAATTTCCCAAAGTGTGCAGTTTCTTCTTGCCAAATTAGACTGAAGCTTCTAAACCTTCTGAGTGACCAAGTGGACTTCACCTTCTCAGCTATAACCTTTGATCGGCCACTGACCAGTCATCGTGGTGTTCTTACACGTCTCGGAAGGTGATTTCACACAAGAACACCTGTCAAAACTTCTGTTTCCTTTTTTGAATATAAGTAATGATATAGGTTTTTAAAACTTAGGACATTTATGTGTTTCTTTTTCAGTAAAAATGAGGAAATTAAAAACACACTTCAACAAAAGTTAAAAATTGATTTATGGAGAAGGAAGAAAATGAGAAGTAAATACGAGTGATCTTGCTGCCAGGGAATTCATGATAAATGGCTTTTTAAGTGCTTAAATACTCTTTCCTCTAAGCCTGGAGGAGTGAAACCATAAGTGGATATGAATATTTATTCTATGGCCTCTCATGTCATGCATAGTGGAGGGAGAAGTATGAGAAAGGTATTATTAGATAACATTACTGACTTTGGTAAAGAAGTAGACAAGCGTACTTTTTGAGAATGAAGAGGATGACATGGAGCTTGAAGAAATTGTACATGTAAGATTTATATTTTGGGACCAGCAGTTGGTGTAATGGCTATATCTCTGGACTCCCATGTAGTTGACCACAGCTCGAGTCCCTGACCCGGTGGCTTAAACTTACACCGAGCGCATGTGTGCATGCATGCCCAAGATCCAGAGAGGAGAATGGAGGAGAAGGGATTGCGGCGTGGCCATCCCCCGTGGGGGTGATTTCTCACTTTCTGTCTCTGTCTCTCTCTGTCTTTTTGGCGAGCACACGCGGCCTATAGAAAAAAAACTCTCAAAAAAAAGATTTTTATTTCAATGACTATTAAGAAAATCTTAAAATTTAAAACTTTAAAAGTTAAAAAACAATACAATTAAAAACAAAAACTCTCATATTTACTTCCTTTATACTAAAACATTCATAGTTTTACATTTTTTATTATGAAAAGGAAAGGCAGGAATGTAATAGAACATAAGAGTATTTAGGACATATACTTCTGTCCATAAACCTGGGTAGGAAGGTGAACACAAAAACAATTTATTACATAGCTTTTTCCTTCAATTATTTCATGACAAAGGCACAAACTAGTTTCATCTTTAAGTATCTCAGTAAGTAGATCAGTCTAGAAAATAATCTGAAAGTTCTTTTGGGTAAAGTTTTATTCATATTGATGAAACATGATTAAAATAAAAATTAAGAGCATTGTAGTTTCTCTATCTAAGGTTTTGAGTCCAAATGTAGACTTAAGATCATTAACATGCATGGAAATTCATCCATGACATTGCTCATGTCCTTCGCAAGAGAGAAAAATGAACGTTGTCTGGAGTTCTTTATGTAGTGGTAAGCCTTAGATAAAAATAAAAGCTCTTGTCTTAGGAGTAAAACCAAAACCAACCTAGAATATAAGTGTGTTTTTATGTTTCTGTTTTAGAGGTTTTTGCCTTAGGGCACGTGTGCTTGCTGGAGAGACAGAGACAGTGAAAGGAGAAGTGAGAAATCACTCCTCCAGGAGGGATGGCCATACCACAATCTTTTCTCCTTCCAGGATCTTGGGCACACACACACACATATATGTACCTGGTGTGAGTTCAAGGCACTGGGTCTGGGACATGAACCACAGTTGACCATGTGAAAGTCCAGCAATGTAAACCACTATGCCATCTGCTGATCCTGAATATAAGTGTTTTGAAACAACATTTTTCTGTTCATGTAAATATATTTGCTGTTAACAATTTAGAAAACTTAAAGAATATTATCATTTTATCCCACTAAATAAAGATGAAAGACATATTAAGTTTGGTGGAATACTTTCCCCTCTTTCTCTAAGAATACATAAATATTTAAAAACTTCTGTTTTAAATAAAAATAAGATAATTATAAAAAGATTTTTATTTAGTTAAAAATATTCCTTTTCTCTTAAAAAATAATTGCTTAATTTTATTTATTATTATTATTATTTTAATTTATTAACATGCACTCACCAGAGAGAGACAGGGAGAGAAGGAAAGTGAGAAAGTCAGCCCCAAGATCCGGGACTCGAACCATGATCAGCATGTGGGAGTCCAGTGCTTAAACTACCATGCCACTCCCTGGCCCCTCTTTTTTTTTTTTTTTTTTAATGTTTTTGCTATCGGGCACATGCACTTGCCAGAGAAAGACAGAGGAGAAATGAGAAATCATACCCCCAAAGGGATGGCCAGCCCACAGTCCCTTCTCCATTCTCCTTTAGTCATCTTCGGTATGAACGCACATATCTAGGTATGATTTTCTTTTCTATTATTATTATTTTTTTTTTTGGAAAGATTTTTGCTATAGGGCATGCTCGCCAGAAAGACAGAGAGAGACAGAGCGACAGAGAGTGAGAAATCAACCCCTAGGGGGATGGCCATGCCATAATCCCTTCTCCTCCATTCTCCTCTTGGGATTTTGGGCACGCACACACACGCGCCCAGCATGAGTTTAAGCCACTGGGTCCGGGACTCGAACCACGGTGGACTACATGGGAGTCCAGCAACATAGCCATTACGCCAACTGCTGGTCCCACTAGGCATGATTTTCAAGCTACCTGGTCTGGGACTTAAACAATAGTCAGTCACAGAGGATTTCAGTGGCTTAACCACCATATCACCTGCTGGCCAAAAAATATTACTAATTCAAATAAATATTTTTATATTATTTCATTAACTTCATTTTATAAATTAATGAATCAACCTCTTATAATGTATTCAGTCTACTTCTATTTGTTGGATATTTGGTATCTGGTGATTCCTATTTAACCAAGCCATCAATGGAACAACTTTGCACACATTTCCATAAGGAAAACTCCAGAAAGTGAAATTATTGGCTCAAGAAAACATATTTTAACATGTTTTAAAGCAAGGGTGAGCAAAAATGTGGTATTGGATTGGAATAGACTGCTTAAGTTTAGATGAGAAACAAGGTCACGTTCCCGCATAGTAACTAGATTACCTTATTTCTACTCAGGCCATTACAGAATTGTGGAGCTGAATAACCATCTCATATTGTGAAGCTAAATAACCATTATTTGGCTTTTTTTTTTTAGAACTATTTAACTTCTTTATTTGTTTTACCTTGACCAGAGAGGGTTAGAGTGAGAGAGAGAGAGAGTGAGAGAGGGAAAGTGAGAAAGCAAGCTGCCAGGTCTGGGACTCGAACCGCAGTCGGCCATGTGGGAGTCCAGCGCCCTTAACCACCATGCCACCTGCCGACCCAACCATCTGTGTTTTAAAGGACAAGAAAGTTGTCATTCAGTGACTATAGACAAAGAAACACTTCTGGTTGTGCAAGCAAATAATAGAGCTAGATAACAAAGGAAAGAACTTAATGGGAAAATATGAAAGAAACACCTAAGAAGGAGGAGGAAAGAGACACAGAAGGGCATTTGCATCTGTCATGGATGATGGAAAGTGTCCAGAGAGTTAACAAATGATCAAGACAGCTGGAGTTCATCTGAAAGGAAATTCTTCTGGAATTAAACATAAATCAATTAAAATTTTCTCAACCTGTAATTATTTATTTTTTCTTTGTATTAATGTAAAAAGATGTTCTCTTTATTCATGATTCAATGTGTGCATGCATACGTGAGAGTGAGAGAGAGAGAGAGGAGCACCCTGCACAGGGTCTGGTGGCGTCTTGATCTCCTTCCTCCAACCCCTAGCCCACTGGATCTAGGCACTCTTGCGTGTGCCTGGCACGGGTCGGGCTGACTGAGCCGGGGATTCAAACCACAGCTGCCACATGGGATCCAGTGTCTTCTGAACAGTGCATCACCACTGAGCCACAGAGGCGACGCCAAGGGCTTATTCTTACATCTTTCTATTCACTCTTCCTGCCACCTCTAGGGGCTGTGGACACAGATGGCATTTCCACAACTGTAGTGTATTCATGAGGTTACAAGGAATCCAGAAATAGAACTTTGTCACAAAGGTTTCCACTTACAAAATGCCATTTGTTGAAACCTTAGTCATTGTAGGGCCTGACACCAACAGGAAACTCTTTTCTTGGTAACTTTTAATTAGTTTTGAAAGGAAAATGTGTGTTCCTTGGTAAAGAAGGCTTTATCTTCCTTTGAGTCCTAAGTCCTGTATCTAATCTGTTGGGTTGTTGAAGACTCATTCATTCTATTGTTTTCCTTGTTGATAGTGCCCATTACTTTGCTCATTTGAAATCAGAATAGGTTAGAAAGGTCAAAAACTTTTTTTTTTTTTTAATGTGTATCTCGAAAACAAACTGCCCACGAGATAAAGCTACACACTGGAGCAGTTGACATATTACCTCTCAGTAGTGTCTGACAGCCCTCACGCCCTGGAGATGCCACATGTTCTAATAATTTAGTCTCAGTCTGTTACAAGATAATTACAGGTAATGCACAGAGGCAAGTCACCAAAGATGTCCAGAACGGCTTTGTAGAGAGGTTATCCAAACACCATTCACCAAAAGGACTTTTGCATTGAACTTAAAAAAAAAAAATCAAAATCAGTTATACAGATTTTTAGAGGACTAACTATAACAAAAGATGGGAAGTTTTACCTCTTTGTTCTTTTACATAACACAGTTTTTAAAAAATCATAAAGTGAAAGTATAAATGGTGATTAATTTCACTTTGTCTTTTAAGTACAATTTTTTTTTTTATTACTGTGTGTTGCTTTTTAAAATTACATCTATTTTCGGGTATGAAGTGATTTGATACCTTCTCGGGCTGCCCCTTCACAGTGGATTATGTCATAAAGGAGGGTGTGGAGGAGTGATAAAGCAGGGGCCTTGCTCACAAAATGAGCATGACTTCCTGCGTGGACTCCACACACCGCAACCAAATACAGAAGACGCTCAGGACAGTCTGTGTACATTCAGCTGATGCTGTTGTGGGAACTCAGGAACCTGACCTTAGTCCGTTACAGGATTTCGGATTCACTAACAATCCCGCCAAACAGCAGAGATCGTGTGTAGGATACAGCTCCTGAAACCCTTTCTGCATCTGATTTAATATAAAAGGAATAGGTGATATGATTGCTCTGCTGATTGGGAAACCACCACATCTGGAGTAATCTTATTTAACATGCCCCAATCTATATGAAAATGTGATGGGATTTTGAAAGGTTCATGGAAAATAGAATTAAAATACTAGTTTATTCGGGTGCAACAGAAATTTTAAATTTATAAAAAGTTTTTTCATAAGGAGCACTTTCCACGGACTTTGTGAAGACCCCTTCTTCACGTTACTCCTTCTTACATCATTGCTCTGCACCCCCAAGATGCTGCTGCCTGAGAACGCTGGGAAGCCTTTCCAAGCTCAATACAATAATAATTAACGTGGTTTATTTTGAACATTATTGTGTGTAAGGAACAACACATGCACAAAACACAGAAAAACACAGAAATATTTTCCAGGGTGCTCAGATACGTGTGGGGACACGTTTAAGAGAGAGAATTTGAGGTGTGGGGACATGCTCTGAGCAAACACCACCTGCTCTTTTGGGGTTTGGCAGAACCTTGTAACTTGTCTTTCCCTAACCTTGGCTGCAGACAGAGCAAGGGTGGAAATTACTAGGGGTGTTCCAACAGACACGTCTGATGGACTTCAAGAAACATCTTGGGAACCAGCAGTTAGCATAATGGCTATGTTGCTGAACTCCCACGTAGTTGACCAGGGTTCGCATCCCGGACCCGGTGGCTTAAAACTCACGCCGGACGCGAGTGCGTGTGAGAGGAGAATGGAGGAGAAGGGATTGCGGCTTGGTCATCCCCCCTGGGGGGTGATTTCTTGCTTTCTGTCTCTATGTCTCTCTCTGTCTGTCTGGCGAGCGCAGGCGCCCATGCGCCCTATAGCGAAAAACCTCTCCAAAAAAAAAAAAAGAAACATCCTGACCCCAATTAGTAAAATCCAATTCCTGCTCTGCGTCTGAAAGGTTCTTTAGCCTTCTCTGGGTGTGGTGGTGCACTCCTTATGGAGAAGTTCTTTAGCTCCTTCCCCACACCTAACAGCTAGTTCTTTGCATTAGAAAAGAAGATGAGATTTCCTCTTTTTTTTTCCTTTATTTTTCTTTCTCAGATCAATCACATTCATTTTACATAAAGTTCTCATTATGATGTGTACAATATAGATACATGTATCTAGTTTTCAACAGAGAACCCTACATTTTCTGGTGACAAATGACTCCTCCCTTTGCCCCCCACGCCCACTCTCCACCACCCACTCCCGACCTCCCACTCCCCTCCCTTACAGCCTCTGGCATCCACATTTGTCCTTTCCGCTATCAAATCCTCAGATCTTTCTCCCTCTGCCGGAGTGCTGATATTATTTTTGTTATTATTTTCTTTTTCATTGCACATCTTTACAGTGTACAGCATGGTTTTTCCAGCATGAGTACAGATCACATTGGTCAAGACAGTGATACCATCACATACATCATCATCAACAGACCGCCTTTCATCCCTGTGTCCACCAAACGTGATGATCGTTCCCTGGACCGCCCTCCATCATTCATTCCCATTACCTCTCCCATGCTGTCTCCAGCACCTATGGAATACGGTTCTAGGAGCGCAGTTCTGGTAGGCAGAGATGGTTATCAGTTGATGTGGCACAGCCACTATCCTGTGATTACCGAGAGTGGTGTTGTGGGGATCTGCAGCGTGAGTCATCCTCGAGTATCTGGCTTCTCCAAGAATGGTAGAATAGTTCTTGTTTTTCCCTGAGGTAATGCAGGGCTGGTAACCATCATCTTCTCATTGTCCATGGGCAGCGAAAGTCCTCCTTTACAATATATTTCTCAATTGGTCCAAGACATCTAAAGATTCTTTCTGTTGCTTATATTTGCAAGATCTTAATTCTTGTTTTTGGCTTCATTTTGCCGCTCGCGGCCGGTGGCCACGCACTGGCCCGGCAGTCACATGTTGACTCGTTGGCCACGCCCGGGTGTCTGCCCGGTAGCCACGCACAGGCCTGGCAGCCACGCCCGGGTGCAGGCCCAGCAGCCACGTGTAGGCCCGGCGGCCACGCGTGGGCGCATGCCCGGCGGCCACCCGCAGGCTCGGTGGTCACCCGCAGGCCCGGCGGCTGCACACGGGTGCAGGCCCGGCAGCCACACGCAGGCCCGATGGCCACACACTGGCCCGGTGGCCACTCGCAGGCGCAGGCCCGGCGGCCACGCTCATGCCTGGCAGCCACTGGAAGGCCCGGAGGCTACATACAGGCACAGGCCCGGCGGCCACACACAGGCACACGCCCCGCGGGCACGCACAGGACTGGCGGCCATGCTCAGGCCCGGCGGCCATTTGCTGACCCGGGGGTCATGCGCAAGCCCGGCGGCCATACGCGGGCCCGGCAGCCACTCGCAGGCCCGGGAGCCACATGTGGGCCCGGCGGCCACACGGCCCGGCGACCACACTCCGGCCCGGCAGCCGTGCATAGGCGCAGTCCCGGTGGCCACGCATAGGCCCGGTGGCCGGGAGCAGGCCCGGCGGCCACGCGTAGGCGCAGACCCGGCAGCCACACTCAGACCAGGCGGCCACTCGCAAGTCCGGAGGCCACGCGTGCGCCCAGCGGCCGCGGGGGGCGGGGGGCGGGCTAGCTCGCCCGCCGCCTCGCCGCCGCCCCCGCCGCCGCGCAGGCGTGGGGGGTGGGGGGCGGAGATTTCCTCTTGATGGGATTATCACCAAGGGATACACCTGGCCCAGTATGACAAAGCCCTCATAACTTTGTTAATTGCTTCTTATTGTCTGTAACCTGGCAACCAATCTATGAAGTGTCATGAAACATACATGTGTAATGTCTCCTTGTACTATAAATAAAGGCGTCCAGTTCATCTGGGTGGCACAAGCTTCTTGGGCTACCTAGGCTCGGGCTGCCTGTGTCCATTCCTACTCTATCCCTTTGTCTCATTCTTCCCAATTCCCAGGTCCTGGTAAGATGGAGGGCTTTCTCTTTCTCGTCCTCTTTCTCTTCCTCACCAGTGGCCACCTGATCATGATTCAGCCAGACCCAAGCCCTGGGGCGGACACCGACAGATACGGCTTTTCTCTTACTCAGTCTTGAGAGCAGGAGACACAGATCAAATTGTGAGTCAGTGTAAGGAGGTCTGTTCATAGGCCTGGCCTTAAAGGCAGGGCATCTGGTGGAGGAGGTCTGTAGGTTACAGGTGGCTTTAGAAATTCTTAGGTTACAAATTGATTAAACACAAAATCTTTACCTTAAAGAAGCTTTCGGTCAGTAGAGAACAATATCTAAATTTGACCTAACCGTAGACAATAAGGCTTTGCTATTTATCTGGTATGGTATGGCGGGATGTAAGGACTTGCCCGGAATCACTAGATCAGATTATCTGTTATGAGATTAATGTTTGTACCTGTGCCTCTCCCAGACCCCTTGGAAAACAGAATAGAAAGAGTAACCAAAAATCTGTCCTCCGTTTGGTGATTTCTATTTTTGCAATTGAGGGGTCCAGTTCTTTTTTTTCTCTTTTTTCTTTTCTTTTTTTTTTTTTTTTTCTTTTTCTTCCTTTTTCGTATCCTTGGAATTTGGGAGCTTCACTATAATCTGGCATGAACAGGCCCTTTTCCATCTTCTTTTCGGCAGAATCTCTCTGTTTACTTGGGTAGCAGATAAAGAACACCATCTATCTCTCCGGCTTCAGGATCCAGAGACAGTGTGTTAAATGTACCCTGTGAAAAGACATTATCAAGGCCAACTGCCTAATGTGAGTCCAAGCCAGGGAACAGGGGTCTGCCTGGCTGCTCCAGGCTGCTCAGCAAATTACTATAGGTCTCCTTTGTTTTCTATCTCCTGACTCCATGAAGAGACATCAGAAAGTTCATGGGAAAATCAAATTAAATCATGAGTATTTTGGTGAAAAAAACTTGGTAAGTCTTGCATAATTTTTTTATAATATCCATTTTTTTCAAGAGTTTTTTGAAAATCCTTTGCACTTTGGTTTCCAGAATATTTCCACTTCCTCCTTAACCTGCTTTGTCTTATATGACTTTTTTTTCAATTCATCAAGTATAGTTGGAATTATTTTCAGGAATTCAAACTTTTTAATCCATTCAAGGGATTCTTTTTATTTTTAGCATTGTACATTGTAAAATTGTTCATTAAAAATATTGCGGCCAGCAGGTGACAGGGAGGTCAGGGTGGCTGGCCAACTCCATGGTTTCAGTTCTGGTCCTGGAGGCTTAAAATTCACGCTGGGTGCGTGTGTGTGCATGCATGCCCAAGATCCTGAGAGAAGCCTGGAGGAGAAGGGGTTGCAGCCAACCATCCTGGGGGTGGGGAGGGAGGTTTCACTTTCCTCCTCTCTTTCTCTACCTCTCCCTGTCTTCTTTAGTGAGCTCACACAACCTACTGCAGGGCTCTTATTTCTAAGGTTTTTGGAATGAAGATGAGGCAGTTACAATTTCTACAATTTCTGTTCATTCTGCTGGGACAGAAGGGTTTGAATTGACTTTCTGACTCAGTTCTTATTCACTACAGTGTAGTTTTTTCTGAATCTGCCTACATTGTTTGCAAATAACTGCCTAATCGTAAGAACCCCACCTCCATAATCTTTACTCAATGAGCGTCAATGTATTTGTATGAGATGAATCTGCAGTTTACATATGAAATAATAAGGAAGTAAGTGGAGATTTCAAAATGTAGCAAAAGCATCTGCATTCACAGTCATTTATTTTTAATTAAATTTTCCTTTGTTAAGTTTTATGTATAATAATATCGGCACATCTATGTGAATTATTAAACAAGATAATATGAAGTATACCTGTGAAACCAATAGATAATTCAAGGACTAAAACTGCCAATAATCTGGATTTGTATGCTAAACAATATTGCATTTATCAGTTCCTTATTTCAAATATAATCACTTACATTTAAAATTCTAAACATCAAAATTTTATTTTTATTTTTCAGGTATAAAAAAATGATATCATGCTGTCAGTTGTCTTCTTGATCTGACTTTTATTACCTAATGCCATGTATCTAAGAATTACCCATTATGTGGGAGCAGTTAGCGTAATGGCTATGTCGCTGGACTCCCACGTAGTCGGCCGTGGTTCGAGTCCTGGACCTGGTGGCTTAAAACTCATGCTGGGTGAGTGTGCATGCATTCCCAAAATCCCAAGAGGAGAATGGAGGAGAAGGGATTGCGGCGTGGCCATCCCCCCTAGGGGATGATTTCTCACTTTCTGTCTCTCTGTCTCTCTCTGTCTGTCTGCCGAGCGCAGGCACCCTATAGCAAAAACCTCTCCAAAAGAAAGAAAGAAAGAAAAATAAAAAATAAATAGAAAATAAAAAGGATTATATGACATATTGTTTAAATTTGTTTGTGCATCATATTCTGTTTAATATCTATACTATATTCCATTTAACAAATACACATTGCTGATTTATTTATTATCCTGTTAAAGGACAGTTTTAGATTTTTTTTTTTTGTCTTAAAGTACTGTATTACTTTGAACATTCTTGTACATCTGTGTTGGTGCACGTATGTAACAGATACTCAAGGACGTGGCCTACAAAGGCAATTGTTAGATGTTAGAGTGCATCAGTTCCAACAAGCTAAACCACCATAACAGACAAGAAATGTTAGGTCAAAAACAGGGACCATCTGGTGGGGTGGTGGTAAAGAGCTGACTCCCACATGTCTGACCATGATTTCAGTCCCAGACCTAGGCGGCGTGCTTTCTCACTTCTCTCTCTCTTTTTCCTCTCTCTGGTGAGCACACATGCCCTATAGCAAATTACAAACAATAATAATAATGATGATGATAAATAAAATTAAATAAATAATTCTTTAAGGAGGGAACCAGCAGTTAGTGTAATGGCTATGTTGCTGGACTCCCACGTAGTCGACCACGGTTCATGTCCTGGACCCGGTGGCTTAAAACTCATGCTGGGCGCGTGTGCGTGCGTGCCCAAGATCCCGAGAGGAGAATGGAGGAGAAGGGATTGTGGCGTGACCATCCCCCCTGGGGGGTGATTTCTCGCTTTCTGTCTCTATGTCTCTCTTTCTCTGTCTGTCTGGTGAGCGCATGCGCCCTATAGCGAAAACCTCTCCAAATAATAATAATAATAATAATAATAATAATAATAGTAATAATTCTTTAAGGAGAAAACAACCCTCAAAGACAACAGAGTATCCTTTTTCCCTATGGAACTCAAATTTAGTAGGCAAATGTTTTTGCTCCATGGGGTGATTCAGGAACCCAACCTCCTTCCATGGTGTAGTTCTTCAACTTCTAAAGTCTTCCTGTTATCTATATGCGTTTTTCAGAAGGTGAAAATATCCGGAGAGATATGCTTGTGCTTTCAAAGCCACAACTCGGATTAGGGCACTTTTTTGCATTCACATTATATTGTCCTGGAGTTTAAATACATGGCCAAGATAAAGTGCAATATGGGCTGGGCAACACCTCCTGTGTGATCAAAAAGAAAAGGATGCATTTGTCAGCTATCAGTCCTTACCATCATGTGCCCTGGGCAACCAAATGACACTCTGTATTCTTCTCCCATTTGAGACCTACTTCTTCCCTCTCTTACAGGATCCAACTCAGGGACAGTAGGTGGCATGGTAGTTAAGGCACTGGATTCCTATATGGATGACCTGCGTTCGAGTCTCAGACCCAGTGACTTGGAAATCACACCGGGTGCATGTGCATGCATGCCAAAAATCCTAAGAGAAGAAATGATAGAGAAGGTCCTGCAGCATGGCCACCCGCTGGAGTATGATTTCTCATTCTCTCTCTCTCTCTGGCACACACACACCCTATAGCAAAAACTGAAAAAAATAAAATGGAAAAAGAAATCTATGCTCCAGCAATTTAATGAATGAAAGACAAGATATCTACCAATATATGCTAGGAAAAAAGAACAGGAAAGTAATAACAGCAATAAAATCTCCCTGCTAGAGAAAAGAAATATGAGAATCACGCAGTAGAAAATAAACCCTAACCATGGCAGAACACCGTCTGACGAATGTGGAATAACATCGTTCCCGATTAATAGAAAAAGTACCTTGAACAGCAATGGTGTTGCAACAGCATCGACTCTCACTGGCGCTGCTTTGCTTTGGCCTTTTGAGATGGTCTTCTTTGGCCACACTCTTCCATCACCACGACTGAATTATAAAAGTAGCATTTTCTTCTTACAGAAGAGGAAACTTCTAGCCTAGTTTGAAATAATTCACATTAGGATCCAAAGAGTAATATTAACTGCTAATGCATCACAGACTTTTCAGGCCAAATTTTGAATTTTTATCAGTAATATATTATTAATGCTCTCAAAAATAGAATAAGTTTTTTGAGGGCCAGCAGGTGGTGTAGTGGTTTAAGTGTTAGATTCCTACATGGCCAATCGTGGTTCGAGTCCTACATCTGGCAGCTCAAAACTCACACCAAGTGTTATGCATGCATGTCCAAAAATCCTAAGGGGAGAATAAAAGAGAAGGGATTGAGGTGTGGACATGCCCCTGGGAGGGTTGATTTCTCACTTTCTTTCTCTCTGTCTCTTTCTCTGTCTCCTGTGAGTGAATGTGCTCTATAGCAAAAACAAACAAACAAAACAAAAACTCTCTCAAGCAAAAAATAAATCACATCAAAATATCTCAAGACTGTGCTTTTCCCCATTGTGTTTGTTTATGTTGTGCCCTGCTTTATCTCTGTCTCACTCTCCAGCACACACACACACACACACACACACACACTCACACACAGGTAGGCATCTTGGGGCTACCTGAATATTCATCACAGGAGGAAATACAGTTGCTACTGGCTTTCCAAACATAGAGGCCTTGAGGCCTTGAACCTATGGACTCTTTCTATGGCTCGGGAAACATTCGGGAAACATTCCGTTCTGCCTGAGCTCCTGTTTCCTGAGGAAGCGCTGGTAACTGTCAGCATCTTGGCTCTGTACAAATGCTTTCCTTAGGCCTGCAAGACTGGTCTGTTTTCCAGTTCTCGAAGGTGAGTGTAGCAAGCATGTTCTCTGACACGGGGCGCATGGTGCTCCCAGCCTGCACTACCCGTGCACTTGCTGTGAGCGGCCTGCCGGGCACGTTCGACTTCCGCGTTATGTGACTTTCTTCTTTCCTTAAAAGGTTCATTTATTGAGTGTTCATTCATTCACCCATTCCATGAGAGAGACAGGGACCGGCATCTCAGCAGGGCCCTCGTGCTGTCATCTACCACAGCCTTAGCCAGCCTGGGTCATGGGAGGACACACGCCCAGAGGGACAGGGGGACCCTGGGATGCCAACCCAGGACGGGCCCATTGGGTCCAGTATCGAAAAGGAATGTGCTACCACTGCGCCTCCAGGCTGACCTCCTGGGATGCGAACCCAGGACGGGCCCATGGGGTCCAGTATTGAAAAGGAATGTGCTACCACTGGGCCTCCAGGCTGACCTCCTGGGATGCGAACCCAGGACGGGCCCATGGGGTCCAGTATTGAAAAGGAATGTGCTACCACTGGGCCTCCAGGCTGACCTCTAGATAGCTTGTCATTTCCTAGAGCTCTTTGGCAATAGTTACAAAATAAGACATTTCTTTTTAAAATTTATTTATTGGGGCCAGCAGGGGCATGATGAAGGCTCTGGACTCCTGTGTGGCTGACTGTGGTTCGAGTCTCAGACCCAGCAGCTTGCTTTCTCACTTCCCTCTCTCTCTTTGTCTGTCTCTCTCTGGGGGGTGTGCATGCCCTATGGCAAGTGAAAATAACAATAAGTTATTTGTTATTTTCTTTTTTTTTTAAAGAGAGATTTTTTTGCTATAGGTCACATGTACTCATCAGAGAGACAGAAGGTGAGAAATCACACACACATACACATACACACACACACACACCACACACACCCAGAGGGGAAGGCCATGCTACAACCCTTCTCCCCCATTCTCCTCTCAGGGTTCTGGGCACGCATGCATATGCACCTGGTGTGAGTTTCAAGCCGCAGGGTTCTGAACTCAAACCATGGTCAGCCATTTGGGAGTCCAGCGACATAACCATTATGCCATCTTCTGGTTGCAAATTATTTGTTATTTTCAATGAGAGATCGAGAGAGAGAGAGAGAGAGAGAGAGAGAGAGAGAGAGAGAGAGAGAGACAGGCACCCCCAGCACTGCTAACACAGTCGTTATACCACTCCGATCCTATCCTCAGCCAGCCAGGGTCATGGGTCCATACACAACTGGTATGCTTGGGGGTCTCAAGACAGAATCTAAACTCTTCCCCTTGTCAGCCAGGTTATGTTACTACTGTGCCACTGCCTAGCCCCTCAGAAAATGAGCCTGTATTGTAAACAATCTGTGTGTTGATTTACATGCCAGTAACAGGGACTGGGTTTACATTCCCATGTCAAACAAGTTTTAAGATGATGAAATACATGCAACATCAACTTCGGACACATTAGGCATTGGGGAACAAAAGCAGGGACTCCTAAGGAAATAAATGACTTGCCACATAGGTGAGATTTAGCGATTTCTCTAAAAAAAAAAAGGGAGATGTTTGCTATAGGGCATGCACACTCACCAGAGAGATAGACAGAGATAATGAGAGGGAAAGTGAGAGATCTCCCCCCAGGGAGATGGCCACATAGCAATCCCTTCTCCTCCATTCTCCTCTCAAGACCTTGGGCATGCACACACAAGTGCCCAGTGTAATTTTGAAACCACCAAGTCTGGGACTTGAACTGCCATCAGCCATGTGGGAGTCCAGTAATGTAACTGCTGTACCATCTGCTGGCCCCAAAGAACTCTCAAAAAATATTACCCCAGAAAGTATACAGATAAGAAAATGAATACTTAATAACATTAAACAGCTATGGCTGCAACCTAGTAGTTCAAGAATCTAAAGAAAAAAGTAATGATGTTATGTAGAGACACAGCAGATATAAAAAAAATACTGAAAGTAAGCCATCAGGTGGCATGGAGGTTAAGGCAATTGGATCTCACATGACCAACTCCCCAGGTTGAGGCCCAGACCTGGTGACTTGAAAATCATAACAGCTGTGTGTGTGCCCAAAAGCCTGAGAGAATGAAGAAGGGATTGTGGCATGGCCAGTTCCCCAAAGGTGGTTTTACACTTCCTCTGTCTTTCTCTGGTGAATACATGTACCTTATGGCAAAAATATATATAGTTAAAAAACTAGCTTTAATTGTTATAAATGTGATGATTACCATCTTTTAATTTTCAGGTGTCTACTAAATAATGACAGTTTTCAATTATTTTTTTGAAAGGTTTTTGCTATAGGGTGTGTGCACTTGCCAGAAAGAGACAGAGAGACAGAAAGTGAGAAATTGCTCCCCAGGGGGGATGGCCATGCCACAATCCCTTCTCCTCTATTCTTCTCTCAGGATCTTGGGCATGCACGCACACAAGTCTGACGTGAGTTTAAGCCACCAGGTCTGGGACTCGAAACGTGGTCGACTACATGGGAGTCCAGCAACACAGCCATTATCCCAACTGCTGGTCCCCAGTTTTCATTTTTTTTTTTTTAAATTATTTACTCATTTTATTTTATTTGTTATTATTATTATTATTATTATTATTATTTTATTTGACCAGAAACAGAGAAAAAGGGAAAGTGAGAAAGCAAGCTGCCGGGTCCAGGACTCAAACCATAACCAGTCATGTGGAAATCCAGAGCCTTAACCAACATGCCACCTGTTGGTCCCAGACAGTTTTTAATTTTAAATATAGAAAAAATGCTGATGTGTTAGGATATATTAGCATCCCTAAAATGAGTTTCTAACCAAAGAGTATAAAAACATTCTTAATAATTTCCTTCTAAACTTCTAAAGTGCAGGCATCTCTTGCTTTGTATGGATCTAATAAGCAAAAATTTGAGTTAAAATGGTTCAACTAAATAACACCAGTCCCTCAACACCATGATTCAGATTTTACTTATCATGGTATTTAACTGTGCACGACTGCACAGAGTACAAGCCTCACTGGAGGTTCCTCAGTCCATAAACTGCTACGTAAATAATGAACTCAGCAAAGTGGTGACAGACCACTTCACTTCTTTCAAGATCCACTGGTGATTGGTCACTGAGCCTCTCTTACTCAGTTTATGTGCAGACAGCAGGGCATGCTGTCTGTGTTGCTCCTTATAGAGGGATAAACCCATATGACGTTGTAAAAGAATAGATCATCAAAAAAAAGGAATTGACCCCAAATGATGAAAATACAGTAAAGGAAGGAAAAGTGATGATTCTGGAAGTGAACTTCCAATGACACCAACATGGAGCTATCCAAGAAATGGCGACTTGGGAATGGGGACACTGCTGCCGTTTGAAAGACTGGATACACAGCCAGAAGGACTTAGTAGTGACAGTGCACTTATCAACATAAATGATGAAAGTGATTGTAACCAGAAAATGGTACTCATAAAAACCTCCCCATTAAAAGAATGCTTGGAGATATTTCACAACCTTCAAAGCAGAGGACAAAATGTTGGAAGCTGATCAAAGCTTTCGGCAATTTGCCAAGGCTTAGCACAGGTGAGTTCTCCCTACCGGAAGTTATACAAGGAGGTGAAACCAGACATTGTTCAAGCCCCTCTCGATACATCCTTTCCACAAAGAAGGAGAGCGCTATCGTTCTCAGTGATGATGTTTGACATTAACATTGTGCTAAGTAAATTTCAGTTTTATTATAGGTTTCTTTTCTTATATATTTATAAGGAACAGCGAGATAATTTTAATGTTTAAAAAAAAAACAAAAGCTTTAAAGGTCATGGAACAACCATGACTTTGCATTGATTAGGAAGATCATTTTGTGGTTTTAGCTTACACTTACACTATTCATTTTTAGGATCCCTCACTACCCTGCATGCAAGGGCTGGGTGCTGCCTTTCACCTTTACTCCCTTATTCTACCTACTATTTGTTATTTTTAGAATTGTAAAATGTAGGGAATTATTGTATAGGTAACAATCTGTTTTCTTTTTCTAAAATATGGATATAGACATGTCTTACCACCACCATATTGAATAGCCCCTCTCTTTCCTTACTGAGTAGCAGTGTCATCTGTTTTACGTATCTTGCTTGTATATCTAAATGGGTGTTCTAATACAGGCCTTCTAGTATAGTTCAATGGTCATCCTTTATCTTTGTCTCACTAGCATATTATTTATTTATCTGTCTATCTATTTATTTACTTACTTATTTATGTTTAAGGGAGATTTTTGGTATAAGGCATATGCACTCACTGGAGAGACGGTGAGATAGAAAGCAAGAAATCACCCCCTAGAGGGGATGGCCATGCTACGATCCCTTCTTCTCCATTCTCCTCCCTAAATTTTGGGTATGTGCACACACATGCCTGGCATGAGTTTTAAGCTCCTGGACGCTAACAGCCATCAGCCATGTGGGAGTCCAGTGATGTTACCATTACGCCATCTGTTGGTACTCTTACCATATTATTTTAATTAAATTGGATATACTACATATTGATATTTGAGAGAAAAATTCCTATAATTTAGCATGTTTTTAAGAGCATCTTGGCTCTGCTACTCCTTTGATCTACCATAGAAAGCTAATAAAGGATAAAAAGTTCTTTCAGATTTGCACTACATAGTGAGACTAATCTATGTTTACACATTTAGAATCTTATCTTTAAATTGAATATTTTATCATTACATAGTAACCCCTTTATCTGCAACAATATTTTTAACTCTTTTTTTCTAATATTAATTTACCATTCCCAGGTTTTGTTAGGTTGCTGTTTTTTCTGATACATCTTTTTCTCACTTTCAGTATTTCCCCTACCTTCTATTTTTTTTTTCTTTTAATTGGCAGAAGGTGTACATGTTCCCTAGAAAGAGACAAAAAGACAGAGAGAGAGAGAGGAAAAAAAGAGAGAAGGCACCCCCCACCCCCCAAGGAGTGTGCTCATGCTGCAACCTTCTCCATTTTTCCATCCCGTGTGTTTCTCAAGCCCCTGGTGGCAGGGTTCAAACTGTAGTTGCCCGTTTGGGACTTGGTTCCTTTAATCATCAGGGTACAGATTGCCCTGGCTTGCATTTTCTGTACTTATTTTCCTTCTTTTGTTTCTCTTCCTGGATCAATTGATCAATTTAAGCCTTTTCCCCCTATTTTTTTGTAGTGGTTTTGAAGTTGATGGTTTTGTACCTATTATTCAATTACTTTCCCTGATCTTATTATGCATATATTTTTTAGAGATTCTTGCTATAGGAAGTGTGTGCTTGCTGGAAACACAGAGAGAGATGGAGAGACAGGAAGGGAGAAATCACCCTCCGGGGGGATGGCCACGCCGCAATCCCTTTCCTCTATTCTCCTCTTGGGATTTTGGGCACGCACACACATGCAGACAGCGTGAGTTTCAAGCCACCAGTTCCGGGACTCGTACTGTGGTCGACTATGTGGGAGTCCAGTGACAATCATTAGGCCATCTGTTGGTCTCAGTATTTCACTGTTGAAGAATAATTCTACCGCCCAGCGTAAGTTTTAAGCCACTAGGTCTGAGATTCGAACCACCGTCGACTAGGTGGAGTCCAGCAATGTAACCATTAGGGTATCTGCTGGTCCCCTCTTATTATGCACATTCAACCTAATTTTACCATGCATATCTTATCTCACCTTACTTCAACTCTAATTACACCCTCCCAACACTAAAGCAAATATTACTCAACAAACTTTGTTCTTATGTTAAATATAGGTATTGATGTGGTAAATAAATTATATCGATACAAATTGCATAATAAATACGTAGATAAATATGCATAAATATAAACAAATTTACATAATGTATCAATAATGCATTTATATAACACTTATGTATTTACACATATATTAATTTTATTATATATAAAATATAATTTATTATTTTAATCATTTAACCATTTAAAATATTTTTATCCATTCAAACACTGTATATAATTACAGCATGCAAAATGATTTTTCCCAGCATGAATACACTGCATATTAGTACAGTTAATCACATTGCAACGCAACCACAACCACTATTCATCTCCAGAATTTCTTCATGTTCCCAAACTGAAATCCCATAGCCATTAACGATAACTCCCCACTTCCCCATCTCTCGCACCTGGCAACCGCCATTCTGCCTTTCGTGTTGATGCTTTTGCTACTGAGATACCTCATGAAAGTGGAGTCATACAGAATTTGTCTCTTGTGACTGGCTGGTATCACCTATCGTCACATCTGCATAGTTTATCATGTTTAAAAATGTGTCCATTTCCTTTAATGCTGAATAATGCCCTACTGTACGCATGCACCACATTCTGTTCATCCATTCGCCTGTGCATGGGTACTGAGTTTCTTCTGAGACCCTGAGCTATTGCAGATAATGCTGCTACGAACATGGATGAATAATAATTTGTGTGAGCATATATTCCGAACTGAAATTGCAGGTCGTCTAATGCTTCTCTCTTTCATTTCATAAAGAACTGCTATACTGTTTTCCAGAGCAGCCGCATCATCCCACATGCCCACCAACTTACTGAGTAGCAGAGTAGAATACAATAGGTATTTTAAAAGATGTACAAAGAAATAATGAGGAATTTAGAACAGTATTTTTTTTTAAAATATGGATCACCTGGTGTAGTTCTTTTATAGTATATTCCTTCCGTACTCCAAAAAGCAAAATTAATTTTGAGACAAAGTCTGGTAATGTGCATTTCGTGTATGCTTGTATTGGAAACCACTAATCAAAACAAGGAAAATGTTGCTCTCAGTTATGGGTTTAAAAATAGGCTTTCTAGAATTGAGCTTGTCCATAGACTGAGCATCCCAAGGACAAAGCAGTCAAATGTTTTAGGAGTTTCTCAGATAGGCACAAATAAAAAGTATCTTAAATATTTGTGGTAAAGTTATTCTTTCCTTCTTTCAAGAATTATTTTATTTAAATTCATTTATCATTATTATTATTAGTAGTAGTACTTTTTTCTTTTTTTGGAATTAGTAGTAGTATTTTTAATTTGACCAGAGAGAGAAAGACAGAGGGAAAGTGAGAAAGAAGCCACCAGGTCCAGGACTTAAACCATGGTCGGCCATGTGGGAGTCTAGCACCTTTAACCACCACTCCATCTGCTGACCCTGGCAGAATTATTCTTAAAATGTGAAATACTGAGACCAACAGATGGCGTAATAATTGTCATTGGACTCGCACACAGTCGACCACAGTAGGAGTCCTGGAACTGGTGGCTTGAAACTCATGCTGTCTGCATGTGTGTGTGTGTGTGTGTGTGTGTGTGTGTGTGTGCCCAAAATCCCAAGAGGAGAATAGAAGAGAAGAGACTGTGGAGTGGTCATCCTCCCGGTGGTTGATTTCTTGCTTCCTGTCTTTCTGATGAGCGCATGTGCCCTATAACAAAAATCTGTCCAGAAAAAAAAAAAAAGTAACATGCCTACCTAGCCTTTCTTTTTTTTTTTAGCTATTATGGTAGACTTCTAGAGAAAAAATGCGGCCATGATAGGTTATTAAAAGAAGCAAAAATGGCTTGCCGAATAGCGAGCTCCTTAAAATACGTCTGGAATGAAGGCCAGAAGAACGCTTTGCATACCAGCTGTTTTGGAGATGCTGCCTTGTTAACAGAAATACCTGAGGCTGATGAACTGTTCAAAAGTAGGGTTTAATAACTCGCAATTCTGGTGACTAGTGTCCGAGAAGATCACAAAATGGCAGAAGGTGGAACTTTTAGCGGAGTGTGGTCTGTCTTCATGTGGCTTTCCTTTTGTCAGTCTGTCATTCTTTCTGCTTGTAGGCCCATCAAAGCTCAGTTATAGAGGCCCTGCCCTAACAGTATTATCACACCCAAGGCCTCAGTCTGAGATACCATGAAGGAATTAAGTTTTTACTTAACACATTTATAATACGGTCAAGTCTCAGCACATGAATTTCTGGGGACAGCCAATCACTGTCTTCTTTTTTTTTTTTGGAGAGGTTTTTGCTATAGGGCGCATTCACTCGCCAGACAGACAGAGACAGACAGAGAGACAGAAAGCGAGAAATTACCCCTCAGGGGGGATGGCCACACCGTAGTCCCTTCTCCTCCATTCTCCTCTCGGGATCTTGGGCGCACATGCACGCACACACGCCCGGCGTGAGTTTAAGCCACCGAGTCCAGGACTCCAACTGTGGTCGACTACATGGGAGTTCAACCACATAGCCATTATGCTAACTGCTGGTCCCCAATCACTGTTTTCTAAGACCAAATTTCAAATCATGAAACTTTGGGGAAAAACCATGATCCAAATTATAACACTAGTTATGAGCAAAAAAAGTTTTCTTGACTATAATAAAAAACATATATTTGAAGTAAACAGCACAGTCTTTACTCATTTGAATTAATCACAATGGTGTTTTAATAAACATTTTAAAAATCAAAAGAAAGAAAGTTTTGTTATAAACAGTGAACAAATTCAGAAATTATCAGTAGCTTTTAATGCTATGCACATAAACATTGAACACTTTTTTTTCATTGTATTTACTGTCTTCTAACTGATCTTGGACTCATTTTCAAATTTCTAAGTGGCATGCACTTTATAAGGTGTTCAGTAAGATTTCCCAACTCTTTCAGGAATAAACCTAAATCCTGCCCCAAATCCATGTACTTCATTAAAAAGTGTCTATCAACTGGTGGGGGGACAAAAATAACATGTTGATGAATGCATGCCAATTAGTTTTGGAATCATTTAAATAACACAGATGTGAATTTAGTTGCCTTCAATTTTGGAAATATACAGCATATGCAGGTTGTGAAATGCAAACACTGAAAGAGCAGCTGTGAAGTGATGAAAGTGATCACATCGTGTTCGCCTTAATCAGAATAGCTCTTGAGATAGCACTGGAGTTGCTATGCTCAAACAGCTGGCTTTGTTTTGCATTATAATTCCCTGCATTATGGATAAGAACCAGCTGTTGATAATTCTAATTAATTATGTATGAAACTAGTTTCCTTTTATTCTGTAACAGTTGAATATAAAGTTTCCAAGGTTTTTCTTTTTTAATGTATTAGGGAAAGATACTTCCACAGAATTTGATTTTACATATGAAATTATCCAGTAGCTGATTTAATAGGTGATGAAACTGCTATAGCCACAGAATTTGAGTGTGCACAGTGGTAAATTTTGACCTTGTCAGGGGAGGTGGCTGAATTATGATTCCGCTATGGTGAAAAATGATATGTCTCCAATATTAGATTAATTTCCTGTAAACTTTACTGTTCTGCATTACCAAACCTTGTAAATGTCATCTTTATCCATCATCTTGAGGTATTTTGATGTTGCTTGTATAGTGATTTTGATTTCACTTTCAGTTTTTCTAAAGAGACAGTTATTTTCCCATTAAATCATACTCTACATTTTTATTATAAATTTCATCAGAAGATCCATAATATACCTCTGAAAAATTAATAATGCTTGTTTAGCTTCCATGTATGTTGGGTGGCAGAGAGATGGGTAAAATGAGAGAGAATAAATAGTACGCTTATATTGCATTATTTCCATACAATAAACAATTAGTAACTTCTGCTTAATTTATTCCATTAATGTGTTGTTCTGTACAATTCAAAACTATAAAACATCCAAGTTCATAACTGCCCGAATGAGCAAGCGACGTGGTGTTCTAGTCCTGAGTTAGCTGAACCACTGTCACCATGAAGCAGGTGCTCAGTTTCAGTAGGCCTCTTTCTTGGCTTACCCCAAATCTTAATGTTTCCACTATAAACATCACTTGCAGTTCAAGTGTTCCACAGTGCTGTTTGTTAACATTCAATGGACAAAGAATTTTTCTGTTTTTTTTTTCACTTAAAAATGTTATACATAAACATGCATACAGTAGAACAAGTACAATTCGACACTGTGTGTTGAGTACCTATTATATGACAACCCAGAGAACCCTCATAATAGTGGACATAAAAATATTGCGAAATTGGCCATGATACTTTGCAATCAACTCTGCATCAAGTGATAGAGTAGTGTATTTCTCCAGTGGGCTGATTTTATTACTGTGCTTGGACCTACTCTTAAAAGAGTGACATCGTGCCAGTTCTGAGACTAGGCCTCCAAAAATCTTGCAGCATTCTCACTTACTCTCTTGAAACTTGAAACTACTCTGTCAATAAGCCCAGGTTAATCTATTGGATGGTAAGAGACAGCCAATCCTACATGTAATCTGCAGATGCCTACCCGAGCCTAGTTGAGAAGCAGACAAACCAGTCCAGTGAAGCAGCCCAAACTGTCAATTTATAGAATTTTGAGATAAATAAATGTTGCTTTTTCTTTTAGAATTATTTAATTTTATTCATAACTACTATTATTTCTTAAATTTTCTACAGGCACTCACTGGAGAGAGAGAGACAGAGAGAAAGAGAGAGCAAGAGAGGCAGACAGACACTTAGCGAAAGTGAGAAAACAAGCTGCCAGGTCCAGGACTTGAACCACAGTCAGCCATATGGGAGTCTAGTATCTTAACCACCATGCAACCTACTCATCCCAAATGTTGCTTAATTAATTAACTAATTAATTATGTTTTTTCTTTCCCATGGGGTACGTGTGCTCTCTTGAGAGAGATAGAGAGAAAGTGAGAAATTATCCCCACAGGGGGATGGCCACGGCCCTTCTTCTCCATTCTCCTCCTACGATTTTGGGCATGCACACACATGCACCTGGTGTGATTCCCAAGCTACCAGGTCTGGGATTTGAGACTAGGTGGGCCAGGTGAGAGTCCAGTGCCTCAGCCACCACGCCACCTGCTGGCTCCAAGTGTTGCTTACTTTAAAGCACTAAGTCTGGGGGCAGTTGATTGTGGAGCAATAATTAGCCAATATATCAATGAATACTTATTGAGCTTCTACCAGGTGTCAGGCATTAATTCAGGCCTAGAACATGGATTGTCTCGTTTTACTCTCACTTTATTCTGTAAGTAGGAATTATATCTATCCTAACCTTGTAGATGAGGACTAAGCAGCAGAGAGTTTACTTACCTTGCCTGAGGAAACAAAGCTAGCAAGCTGTGGAGCCATAATTTTAACTGTCATTCTGATATCAAGGACTGAAGCAGTAGCCACAAGGTTTCTATGTTTAAATGAAACAGAAGTTGGTGGTATCTGGTGCCTTAACCTTAACCGTATGGCTGCTGCAAATACGGACATCTGACCGGGTGTGTATTTATTCATATCTTACTTCCACCTGACTTTGTAGAAGTCTACTGATATGTTCTCCAACATAAAATAATTGGATACAAAATGCAGAGTATTAATCTACAATTTACCATATTGCTTGCAGGGTTGCTTTGCTTAAATTTTTTACTTGAAACAGAATGTTTGCTAGTCCTTCCAGAGTTCCAGAGTTCTGAAGTCAATATGCTTGTCACTGTGTCATCTGGTATGGAAGGAAAATTTGCTCCTCACCTTCCAAGTTGGAAACTAAGATATAATTCGACAATAGTAATAATTTGTGACTGATCAGCTCATGTGTTGACATGGTATGATTTGTGCTATATATTAATTATGGATTAGTTGTTAAAATGAATTTGGGAGGATTCCTTCCTTTTGGATCTTTAGAAATACTTTGAGTAGAATGAGGGTTAGCTCTTCCTTAAAAGTTTTGTAGAATTCAGAAGTGAAGTCATCAGGACCTGGGCTTTTTTTGTTGGGAGGTTATTTATTACTGGTTCTGTCTCCTGGCTTTTTATGGGCCTATTCAGGGTTTCTGTGTCCTCCTGAGCCAAACTTGGTAGATTATATGAGTACAGGAATTTGCGCGTCTCATCCAGGTTTACTTGTTTGTTGGCATATAGTGGCTCGTAGTATTTTATGAAGCTTCCATCACCCTCATTCCCAAAACAGATAAGGACATGACAAGAAAGGAACATTGCAGGCCGATATTTCTGACGAATATAGATGTAAAAATTTTCAACAAGCTACTAGCAAACCCTATCCAACAACATATACAAAAGATTATCCATCACCCAGTTAAGTTTTATTCCAGGGATGCAAGGATGAGTCAACATTTGTAAAACCATAAATGTAATACAGCACATCAACAAAGGAAGACAAACCATATCATCATTTCAGCCATGCATAAAAAGCATTGGACAAAATACAACATCCCCTCTTGACTAAGACTCTCAGCAAAATCAGCATAGAAGGATCATTTCTCAGCCATCTATAATAGAAGCCATCTATGAAAAATCTATAGCTAACATTATGCTGAATGGGGAGTAGCTGAAAGCTTTTTCACTAGAGCTGGTACAAGACAAGGCTGCCCACTTTCTCTACTCCTTTTCAATATAGTGCTGGAAGTCCTAGCCAATGCAATCAGGAAAGAAAATAAAGCAAGGCATTTGAATAGGGAAAGAAGAATTGAAATTATCTCTATTTGCAGATGACATGGCTATATACATAGAAGTCTCAAAGGTATCCATTAGAAAAACTTCTCAAAGTAATAAATGAATACAGTAGAGTGGCAGGATACAATACCAACTTACAGAAATCTATGGCATTTCTATATACAAAATCTATAGTATTTTTATATACAAGCAGACAGAGGTAGAACTGAAGAAAGTAATTCCATTTACCATAGCCACAAAAAAGTATAAGATACCTAGGAATAAATCTAACCAAAGAAGTCAAGGCCCTCTAGAAGGAAAACTATGAAAATCTTTAAAAAAAAAATTGAAAATGACACAAAAATGTAGAAGGACATAACATTTTCCTAGATTGGAAGAATATAATCCAAATGGTAATTATACCTAAATTAATCTACATATTTAATGCAATCCTTATCAAATTACCAGAGACATTCTTCACAGACCTAGAAAAGACAATCATAGAATTTGTCTGGAATCATAAAAGACCCTGTATTGCCAAAGCAATCCTGCACAAGAAAAGTGGAGTGGGCAGCAGCTCACTCCCTGACCCCAAAATAAATTCCAAAGCTGCGGTAATCAAAACAGCATGGTATTTGCACAAAAACAGACATGTGGACCAATGGAACAGAATACAATAGAGACCTCCTAAATAACCCCCAAAACATACAGCCAACTAATTTTTGACAAAGGGTACCAGTCAATCCACTGAGAAAAGGAAAACCTCTTTAGCAAATGGTGTTGAAAAAATTGGGTATCCACCTACAGAAAGATGAATCTGAACTCGTATCTCTCACCATTAACAAAAATCAACTCAAAGTGGATTAAAGTTCTAAACCTAAGACCTCAAACTATAAAACTAATGGTGGAAAACACTGGGGAAACTCTGGAAGACATTGGGGTAGGCAAGATTTCTCAAAAGACCCACAAAGCACAGGCAATAGTCCCCAAAATAGACAAGTGAGATTTTGTCAGAGTAAGAAGTTTCTGTACAGCAAAGGATACAGTAATTAGTGTAAATCAACAACCCTCAGGATGGGAAAATATTTTTGAAAACTATGCCTCAGATAAGGGACTGATAGCCAGAATACACAGGGAACCTAAATGCTTACCTTTAAAAAAATGTTTAACTAAACTAAAATATGGGAAAATGAGCTAAACAGGCAACTTTCTAAGGAAGACATACAAGCAGCCAAAAATCATGAAAACATGCCCAACATCCCTCATCATAAGGGAGATGCAGATCAAAACCACAATGAGATACCACCAAATATCAGGCAGAATGGCAAAGATTAAAAAAATCAAGAAATGTGAGTGCTGGAGGGGCTGTGCTGAAAGAGGAACTCTCCTACACTGATGGTGGGAATGTAAATTGGTCCAGCCACTGTGGAAAACAATATGGAGGTTCCTGAAAGACCTACAAATAGGACTACCATATGATCCAGCAATCCCACTCCTGAGTATCTACCCAAAAGATAGGAGAATGCTCAGTCGGAAAAGTGCTTACACATCTATGTTTATTGTGGCATTATTCACAATTGCTAAGACATGGAACCAACCCAAATGTCCACAAACAGATGAATAGATTGAAAAGTGTGGCACATATACTCTATGGAATACTACTCAGCCATAAAAACAAGACCCTGGCATTTGATAGAAAGTGGACAAATATGGAAGGTTTACTAGTGTGTGAAGCAAGCCAGGCTATGAAAGAAAGATGTTGTATGTCTCCACTTAACATATACTGAAGACAATATGGAAAAAGAGTAGGAGATACTGGAGACAATGTGGAAAAAGAATGAGAGAAGTAAGAGAGTGTAAGAAAAGAAATTAAGGAGAAAAATAGAGACAAGACAATGTTTATGGGATGCAGAAACGGATTATTATCTGTTGATGGTAACATGTTTTGTTACCTCAACTGGACTGGTATGAAGTGTATTTATGACTAGTAAATTCAGTTTACAAGCTAAGCAATATATAGTGATTAAATGTATTAAATAAATAAATAAAATAATTACCTACTTTTATGGGATCTAGCTTCAGGACTTTTTTTTCCTATGTAAGCCACCATAAGTTCTACTTCTGCAAGGAGAGGAATTTGGCCAACAACCTGGTTGAACTTGGAAGAACACCTGAAGCCCATTGTGAGACCACAGCACTGAATAAAATCTTGATTGCCTTGTGTGAGGCTGAGCCAAGGATACAGCTAATCTGGACTTGAAATTTTGACCAGGGGAAACTGTAAGATAATAAAGGGGTGATGTTTCGAGCTGCTAAGTGTGTGCTAATTTATGTACTTGTAGAAAATTAAGATACGCGTAATCTGAATGTTAGTACCTAAAGGCAGAGAGAAATTCCACATAGCTTCACGCCACTTACGATGCATTCTGATCTGACCAACTTGTGTCACATGCCCACTCCTGAACTACATGCATGACTGAACCCTCCAGTACCACTTAGGCAGCCGGGTTACATGGTCTACTTCTGGAGCCAATGTTCCCATCACTCCTTGAACCAGATCAGCTGGGATGGAGGGAACAGGTCACGAAAAACACCATTGGTGTGTTGTCGGCAGAAACGCTGGGCATCCACACAGCAAATCTCTTCTACACCGGGCCCCAGGTTTTATCACCTTTTAAATATTGGTGTGCACTAAAGAGACAATCCTGGAGTCCCTTTTTACTACTTCCTTAACTTATATGATCTAATATTGAGAAAGAATACAGAAGAAATGGGAAGTTATTTTGTTTTTATGTATGTAGTTAAGGCAATGTCCACGCAATCATTTAGGTATCAATTGCATATTTGTTTACAAGTCAGTTCCACTGGAATTGAAGTTATTGAGCTTATGTGTTTTTCAACTTTCTCTTTTTCCTGTGTCGTAGGGTTGAACAGATCAAATTCTCACTGGGTAAGAATACACATCTGTAATATTCTGATCAGTTAGATTGTGCCTCATTATACAAAATATTGTGCAACATACTCACCTTCCATTTCAAACAGGTCAGTTTGAGCTTATAAAGTCAGACCTCAAAATTGAAACAGCTATTATAGGCCTATATTAATAAATGCTATAGTAGTTTTTGTTATTGGGTCTCCCAAATTCTCTAAATACCAAAACAACCTCAAAGCTAGATTCAGAGTTTAAGAAAACACACATTTATATTCTATTCCTGCCATCAATACCACATTGATGCCAAATAGCAACAACATTGAAATACATTTACAAATGAACTTTCATTTCTTTTAAATAAAAGCAAATTAGGGACCAGCAGTGAGCGTAATGGCTGTCGCTGGACTCTCATGTAGTCGACCGCGTTCAAGTCCCGGACCTGGTGGCTTAAACTCATGCCAGGCGCGTGTGTGTGCGTGCCCAAGATCCTGAGAGGAGAATGGAGGGGAAGGGATTGTGGCGTGGCCATGCCCCCTGGGGGGTGATTTCTCGCTTTCTGTCTCTCTCTGTCTTTCTGGCAAACACACGCCCTATAACAGAATACTCTCAAATAAATAAATAAATAAATAAGGCAAATTAATGGCTCATGACAGGTTCTGGAGCCTGATTGTATGTGGTCATATTCTGATGCCACAAATGCTAACTCTGTAACCTTAAGCCATACATTAACCTCTTCTTTTCTTTTAAAAAAATAATTATTTCATTTAACTTTATTTATTTATTTATTTATTTATTTTAATTTTACCAGAAAGGGACAGAGTGGGAGAGAAAGAAAGGGAAAGTGAGAAGGCAAGCTGCCAGGTCCAGGACTCGAACCGTGGGCAGCCATGTGGGAGTCTAGCACCCTTCACCACCACGCCACCTTGTAGCCCCAATACATTAACCTCTTCCTGCATTCATTTTCTCATGTGCAAAAGGCGGAGAATGG
Source organism: Tupaia tana (assembly GCA_026018925.1). Classification (NCBI taxonomy): domain Eukaryota; kingdom Metazoa; phylum Chordata; class Mammalia; order Scandentia; family Tupaiidae; genus Tupaia; species Tupaia tana. The sequence continues at coordinate 147,088,023 of JAKSZU010000002.1, forward strand.
TATTAAATCCTTTCTACGGTTGCTATGTGGCTTATACAAGTTAATCGATCTTAAACATAGTGATAACACTATTAATATTAAAGATTATATTTATGTAAGGTATTAAAATTTGTGACAAAGTGACAATTTCTTGAATACTACTTCCAAACTCTGTGTGTAAGAAAAGTCACCCAACATTATTTTCACTAAATCCCATTATATCTGGCACTGCACTGTCCATGCTGGGAATACACAGCCATCTTTTTGCAGTAGTACTTTCTCCCATCCTCTGGGTCACTGAACTGTCCATCCTGGGAATACACAGCCATCTTTTTGCAGTAGTACTTTCTCCCATCTTCTGCGTAGGGATCTGAGACCACCACACATCGCCCAAATCTTGGAAAAGGCTCTTCCTAGTCAGCTGCCCTTGTCATTGTCATTTACACTGCCCAGGACCACATGACCCTTTAAAGTCAAATTTAAGCAAGAGAATTTTTACACTTGATCTTCGCCAAAAGGCCGAGAAGTGAGAGCAGGAGAAGTTTCGTGACTCTGGGGCTCAGAAAGACTAGCTAGCTGTCTCTCTAGATGCACTCCCTGGCCATCTCCCTTGAGTTCCTCTTCTTTGTAAGATTATCGTCAGGAATGGCGCGTGGATGCCCTTTCCTCTTCCAACAACTGCAGGACTCCTGGGTCAGGCCACAGGTCCTCGGCACAGAGAAACTCCTCCATGTAGGAGAAGCCTCAGGCTGTGTGATCACTGCAACCCTCCTTCAGGCTTTGGACCTGAGACTTTTCTTGCTGCCTTAACTCCAGATGATTTTATCTCTGAGCTTGCATTTGGTAAATAATGTCTGATGGGGGATGAAGCATGAAAGGGACCTTCCAGCATGGACAGACACATGGTCATGCCTGGGGCCTCCTTGCTTCCCATGGACAGTTTCTAAGAGCTGGTTCTCTAGTCTCACCCTGAACCCACCAACACCCTCTACCCCAGAGGAGGCTGCATGTGGGGGTGAAGAGCCCCAGGGCTGGACACGTGCTCCAGGATCTCAGTCACTCAATGGGCCCTAGACATTCGGGCAGTCTGCACCTCCTCCATCGGCCCCATGGGTATTCCTGTGTCCACGGACTGGTTAAGAGAAAAACCAGGAGAGAGAGACCAGCAGTTAACGTAATGGCTATGTCTCTGGACTCCCATGTAGTCTATCACAGTTCGAGTCCTGAACCCAGTTGCTTAAACTCACGCCGGGTGCGTGCGTACCCAAGATCCCAAGAGGAGAATGGAGGAGAAGGGATTGCGGCATGGCCATCCCCCCTGGAGGGTGATTTCTCACTTTCTGTCTCTCTGTCTCTCTCTGTCTTTCTGGCAAGCGCATGCGCCCTATAGCAAACACCTCTCCAAAACAAAACAAAGCAAATAGACCAGGAAAGAGACGAAAAGGCATTTTTCTTGCATCTTGAACAAAGGGCTCTATATTCTTTTTTTTTAGATTTTTTTTTTTTTTAGAGTCCTGCATTTTTAAGTTGCACTAGACTCCACAGTTGTTTAGCAGAAATTGTCCCCAATCATGGCATCCCCTTGCCCTCACTGGCCTTTTTAACCACATCCCACTAGCATGGTACCAGGCAGCAATTTAAGGAAGTTGAACTTCGCAACCTTCCCTTGAATCAAGGGGAGAATAAAACATCGAGGTTACCTTTTCGGGCTATAGAATGAGGAAAATTCAGCAAAACAACAACAATAAAAAGAACTAAATTGAATAAACTTTCCAACCGTACTAATTGAGTATAACGTTTTGTGACTTTTAAGACATTTTCTTTCAATGGATCCTCATGGCCATCACTTGTAAGTCCTGTGCGTGGAAACAGTAAGTGTGAATGTGGAACTGTTTCTGTACCGGCTCTTGGGCACAGACCCCACAAGCCCGTAGCGACAGTTCTCACTTGCAACCTCCAATAGCTAGGTAGAAGCCTGCAGGGCCAATGCAGGGCTTACTCAAAGGGCCTCTGTGGCACTTAGATAACGGGGAATTCATGAACACACAGCTAATTCTTCAGGGTTAGGAGAGTGTCTTTTTTCTATTTGAATTAAGAGTATTGAAAAAGATGTTTGAAAAAAAGTCATCTTTATTGAAACATGGTAGGTGAGCAGTGACCCAACAAAATCCATTATTTGCCCATGTCTTCTATTGATTGCTGGCCTTGGTACTGAGACTCCTGTGCCCTAGGAAACTGCTCAGTCCCAGGCAAATCAGGACCCTTGGCTCCTTGAGTGTGCTGGTCCCTGTGCTAACCCATTACGTAGTAATCTTAGAATAATATCTGTTGATAAAATGTGAACTGACTCCCAGAGGCAAGGCAGGGAGCTTCCTGAGGAATGTAAACCTATTATGGCAGAGAAAATTAATTAGAAAGTAGTGAATAGATAAAACTGTAGATCAAATAGATCAAGAAATGCCAACGAAAGCAGATCCCAGACATTGGGATCAAGACCGAAACTCAGGAATAAACGATAAGATTGGCCATTCGTTGTGTGACAGAATACTGAAGAACAGCAATAGTCTACAAGATTACACGGAAGCATATCAGCAAATTCTTTTTTTTAATTATTTGTTTTTCATTTTATTTAGTATTTTTGTTAATTTGCTATAGCTCATCAGAGAGAGAAAGAGATAGAGAGAGAAAGCGAGAAAGCAAGCCACCAGGTCTGGGACTCGAACCACATGTGGGAGTCCAGCACTTTAACCACCATGCCACCTGCTGTCCTCAGTATATCAACAAATTCTGAATAACTTTTTTGTTTCATTTTGTTTTTGCTACAGGGCACAGGTACTCACAGGAGAGAGACAGAAAAAGTCAGAAAACGAGAAAGTAAGAAATCACCTCCCCAGGGCGATGGCCACACTGCAATCCTTTCTCCTCTATTCTCTTGGGATTTTGGGTACTCAATGCATACCTGCCCGGCATGATTTCAAGGAGCTTGATTAGGAACTCGAACTACAGAATCAGCTTATGGGGTATAGCCACGTTAACCTCCACACCACCTGCTGGTCCCAATAACCGGTAACTTTAAGAACATCATAATGTCAAAACTGTGTGTAACATTTGAGATGGTTTGACAAACACATAAAATAAAAGTGTAGTGCTAAAGAGCTTGATTTTTTTCATTGGAGAAATAGTTTTAGTCTCTATGATGAGAAGCAATGGCAGTTTTACATTCAGCCCTTTAGTTACAGCGGCAGATAGAAATAACAAGATCTCTAGCAGAAGTATCTGAATAAAATGACTGATGTGTTTTATGGTTTATTTATTATGCTAATACATACATATTTTTCTAGTCAATTTGAAAAACAAAGCCTCTATGCATTTTCAGCAGGGTTTACTGATTTTGGTTATTTTTAAATAATGTGATCAAGAAATAAGAGCAAGGTTTGATTATGGTATCCAGCCCCACTAGAAACATTAAGACATTCCTTTAATCTCTAGATCTTTTTTTTTTTAGAGGTTTTTGCTATAGGGCACGTGCGCTCACCAGAAAGACAGAGAGAGACAGAGAGACAGAACATGAGAAATCACCCCCGAGCAGGGATGGCCACGCCGCAATCCCTTCTCCTCCATTCTCCTCTCGGGATCTTGGGCACGCACACACACACCAGGCATGAGTTTAAGCCACCGGGTCCGGGACTTGAACTGCGGTCAACTACATGGGAGTCCAGCAACATAGCCATTACGCTAACTGCTGGTCCCTAATCTCTAGATCTTTATACAGCAGATTTTGTTTAGAAGATTTTTTAGGTATAGTCCTGGTTCAAAACAGTTTTGTTGTCTGTCTTTCCATTTGTTTAAATGTCTAGGTTTCCAAATTAACTAATCAAGATAACTTATGTCAATGTAATAGTTATATGCTAATAAAATTCATTGCAAAACTGCTAAGTGATTTCGCCTTATCATTCTACTTATTACTTCAAACTCTTTCAGTTTTTCCTCCAATATCATTCTTTGCACGCTTTATTTTTGTTTTAATTTTCTTGCTTCCATTTAGTTCAAGTTACCCATTAAAGAAGAAAAAAAGCAATAAAAATTTCACAATGTTGAATAAGCCAGACCATTAGTCAAAGTGAAACTTCTTCAAGGTACCACTTGAGGCTGTAAAAAGGCACTTAGAAGTTATTAAAAGGCTGACAAATAAGTGTGACCACCTCTTTTATTTTTTAGCAATCAATAGTTTATCAACAGACCATCGGGACCAGCAGTTAGTGTAATGGCTATGTCACTGAACTCCCATGTAGTTGATAGCGGTTTGAGTCCCAGACCTGGTAGCTTAAACTCACACCAAGGCCCATGTGCGTGCGTGCCCAACATCCCGAGAGGAGAATAGAGGAGAAAGGATTGTGGTGTGGCTACCCCCCTGGAGGGTGATTTCTCGCTTTCTGTCTCTCTGTCTCTCTCTGTCTTTCCTGCGAGCGCACATGCCCTATAGCTAAAACCTCTCCAAAGGGGGAAAATAAAAGGCCACTTTCAGATTTATGTTATAGTCTAGCAACAAGCTGGAGGTGGAAGACAGCCATATTCTAAGAAAAACCGCATTTTAACCAGAGGAAGGTGGATTGCTTAATTACCTTGATAAGAAGCAAACACAAACTTCAACTTCCTTCCAGCCACGTGGGGAGAGGGCTCCTTCATTACGACTTGGAGCTTCTCTAGCGATTTCCAGGCCCTCCTCCTCCTATCAGGGACTTTCATTCCCGTGTGGTTGGAGAGCAGCGTGGCCAGAGGCACTGAGAACGGCGGGCACCGAGGTTTCCTCACCCGCCGGCTGCTCTCCATTTCCCAAGGAGGAGACCAGATGGGCAATGAAGTCATAGTTAAATAAACAACATAGTGAGTGTTGTTTAGTAATTTATCAAGAATGCAATGAACCAGAAAACTAACCAGATGATACCATAAACACTGAGCCGTATATTAGCTGAATAAAACTCATGCTCTTCAGTTTTTATCCTTTTTCACCTTTAATATAATAATTAATGGTTACTAATGTAAATATGTCTCAGATGTTGAGAGTTACAGGAAAAGTAACATCTCTAAGTACTTCCATATATTTTTGAAATATTTCCATGTGTATGGAACATCTTCAGCTATATTTTTGAATGTGTGGAATTGCTTAGAGGTGTTACATTAGCCAAAGGTTTCCTTTGCCTAATGCTTCGGCTTATTTGACTTTCTGAATTTTTTATCGCTTTCTCTTTTCTTTAATTAGTAGCTTGAATTGTACAGTTTAAAATATACACATATTTTAATATATATATATATTTCTGCATGTATAATTTTAATATATATTCTGTTTTATTGGGCCTTTGGCTCATTAGGAAATAACATAAACAGTTGTTCTTCCTAAAATCAGTATTAAATATGGGATCTCTTCCTCACTGTGGGTAGCCCAAAATGATTTTAGTTTCAAAGCATTATAAAGAACACATTTTACAAAATTAAATTGGTTTTCAATAATAGATATTTTACAAATCCAGATCTAAAGTAAGTGGCAAACCTACAGTGAATCTACATTTCAAAAATATTTTATACTTTGAGAAATGCTTCGTATTTCCTTCCCTTTACTCCCAATAGACGAATATTTATTAATTTGCTAGTGCATTTCTTTGTATTTGTTTATGAATAAGGGAAATTTGTTCAGGGATAGGGGAAAGTCCTGGCCTTGTGGTTCTCACTAATAAATGGAGAAAGTGAAAGTTTATGTAGACGAGAAATCATATTTAATAAGTTTTGGTAACAATAAGGCAAGGTCAACAAACAAAGGAACATACACACCTACAGAAAAAGCTTTGTGAGAGATGGTATCAGTACATAAGCTGAGGCGTAGCTGGAGCTTACAATATTAGAGGAAAGAATAATGAGACTTGTGTTGGGTCACAGAACGATGTGTTATTATTGTGGCAGTGGCAAAAGCAAGTAATATCAAACAAATGCAATTTTGTGCTGAACTTTAATATTAAATATGGGAGATAATAAAATTCAGTATTATTAAGAGAGGCAAGTTTTCACAGAGCTTGAGCTATACAGCATGTGTTAGATTTCAAAAGGTGTTTCCCACTGTGTATATTATTTCTCATTGATCTAATGATAAGAATAATGAATGAGAATCATTAATAAAATCAAGTTTTTATTTTAATTAGAAATTACATAGAAAGTGATATAATGTAGAATAAGCCATTTTCCAGGAAGCCATCTTTATTTAACACTCTTCTAAGCCCTAATTAGGATCAATTTCACTAAGGTTTTCCCCAACCTTTTCATCAGTGGGAATTCATGTAGCATAATATTTTAATAAGACCTTTGCCCACATCTAGGATCTTTAATAATTTTCCAGCAACATAATTTTTATGAATAAAATAATCAGAAAACCATTGTTATTATATTCTTAAATTTTTTTGCAACCATAGGATAAAAACAATAGTAGACCATTTAAGGTATACGAAACATGGCATTGCTTGTGGGGAAAAGGAATGTGATCATAGTATCTTGTCATGGTTATTAATCTTCGCTTACTATAAAAACATTGGTCAACTAATAGAAGTAATAACACGAGGCAAGCCATCAGGAATGCTATTTACCAGATACTTTTTTCTCCTCGTCTTCCTGTCATAGAGCAGGATCACACTTTCCCAAATACACTCAAGACAGAGCCACACGACAAGTTCTACCCAGTGATTCCAGAGCCAGATATTTAAATTTGCTGGAAGAGATATTATACCAAAGCTATCTGGTACATTACATTGCCTGCTAGCTACCTGTTATAGGATAAGTTTTGAACCCCTCTGCCTTTTGAAGTCCTGACCTCCGGTATCTCAGAATGTGGACTTCAAGACAGAGTTGTTACAGAGATAAGTCTCCGTCTTTCTCTGGATCTCTCTTGTGGAAGGAGATCGTTACACCTACCATGTGACTCAGTTATTTCATTCTTACCAACGAGAAATGAAATCACAAGTCTATACAAAGAATTGCACACAGATGTTTGTGTCTTTGCAATAGCCTTGAAGAGAAAACAACCCACATGTCCATCGACAGGTGAATGAATAAAAATTGTGTGGTTTATCAATACAACGGAATGTAACCCAGCAATGAAAGAGATGAACTTTTGCTATGTAAAACGTTTATTAATCTCAAAATAATTATGCTGAGGAAAAGAAGCTTTGTAGAGAGATATGATTGCATACAGGTAGGTCAGTAGATGGTGGAGAAGAAGAGAGCAGGAAATGCAGGAGGAGGAAATTGCAAACTGGACATAGAAGATTTACAGAGAGTGAATATGTTCATTAACCTTGAATTTGATGATAGCTTTATTAGTATATGCATATTTCAAAGTATAACAAATGGTTTAATTATGTCCGATTTATTTTATGTCAATTAGATTCAAATAAAAGTATAAAAATGACATTAGGCAGCAAACGTAAAAGAATTTAAGATATTATGAATAATAAGATTTCTTAAATTAATATTTATTGATAGTAGAAAGAAAATTTTAGAGATGGTGGCAACCACATTTTAAGGTAAAAATAATAAAACATGGGACCAGCAGATGGCGTAATGGCTATGTTGCTTGACTCCCGTGTAGTTGACCGTGGTTCGAATCCTGGCTTAAACTCACACCGGGTGCGTGTGCATGTGTGCCCAAGATCCCAAGAGGAGAATGGAGTAGAAGGGATTGTGGTGTGGCCACCCTCCCAAGGAGTGATTTCTCACTCTGCTTCTCTGTCTCTCTCTGTCTTTCTGGCGAGTGCACGAGCCCTATAGCTAAAACCTCTCCAAAATAATAATAATAATAATAATAATAATAATAAATATTCATTAAATTTTATAAAATTAAAGAGAATGAAAATCATTAACGTGAGGTGGCATTTAAAACATGGTGTCTTGCCATTAGTACTCAGTGCTCCATTTAGATGTGAAAATGGTAGGTGTTGCAGGTAAAGGAATTTACTGAACTTGCATAGCAGAATCAAATGAATATGAATAGGCTGGTTTAAAAATAGTTCATTTGATGAGTAAAGTCATTGGCTTTGGGATGAAAATCATAAATTGTGAGGAAAAATGCCAAAGTTGAGGTACTGAATGGACTGAGGAAGTCAAGTTGCTAGGGAGATAGTGGGGACAGTGGGAGAACTGATGCTTCTCATTAAAAACTGAACGTTTCGATTTCAAAGATTGACACTTCCATAAAATCCCTTTCTCCCAGACTTTGTTTCCATTATATTTTGGCATAGAATGGACCAGAATCACACACATTTTAGATAACATCTGGAACTGTGGGAATCATTATGAAATGCACTATTTCATTTTACCCAAACGAGAAGTGTACTTATTGCTATAAACGTTCACTAATTATTTCACTGTAAGATAATAAAATTCAGTTGGAACAGATTTGCAAAGGGCCTTTCAGGCAGAAGTTATGATAAAGAAAGGCATAAGGGAACTTGTGCACAAGCTCAGCTGTCACAGCTCGGCCATGGAGGCACCGATGGCAAGGAACAGCTGGACGCATTCGGGACTTGTTCAAATAGAATAGTGTCTGAATGCAGAGGCCGAGCAGGGAGCGAGCAGAACCCCGGTTGGGGGGCTTTTAGAGAAGGTTGTATCTGATTTGGGATTTGAATGTTAAACAAGAATTTGTCAGTTGGTTAAGGACAGTGGGAAGAGTATTTGTGGCAGAAGAAATATGTACAAAGACGATTTCAGATTCCAGAGAGTTTATAATCTAACCCACAATCCTAACAGGGAAAATGTTTTATTCAGCTGTTATGGTGCTACCTTTGGGAGACTGGAGGCCACATGGGAAGCCCAGGTTCAGCTCACAGGGCAACCTGATCACGCAGGGCATAGCTGTTTCACATGCCTGCTGTAATCCTGACTGACAGGCCAGGGCAAGAGGGTTGTGACAAGGTGAGACCCTGTCCAAAATGCCTATATCTGACATCTTTACCATTCTCTCTGGAAAGGTGGGGAAAAAATGAATTGGAAGTGTACATATTGAAAAAAAAAATGTATCTAAAAATAAAGTTAGTATTTAGAAGACAACGGATTTTGTGTGTGTTGGCTTTTTGGTTCTTTTGGTTTTCCACATGGTGTGTGCTCTCCAGAGAGAGACAAAGGAAGAGAAGGGAAGTAAGAAATCACCTCCCTCAGGGGGATGGCCATGCCACAATCCTTTCTCCTCCATTCTTTTAGGAGTTTGGGCATGCAGGCACACAAACCCAGAGTGATTTTCAACAGCCAGGTCCAAGACTCGAACTGTTTTTGGCCATGTGGGAGTCCAGCATCTTAACCAACATGCCACCTGCTGGCACACAAAACAAGGTTGTTTTCAGTAACAAGTAACTTAAACTGAAGTTGAAATTGAAACTGAATAATCTCTAAAGAATAAATATGATACAAACAGTAATTAAAAATTAAGTTAGTAGTGCAGTCCACCTTTTGACAATAACATAGGTTTACTGTAAGCGAAATCGCTCCAGGGAAGCATGAAGTCCTGTACTAATTACTCATTGGTTTGGGAGGCCATGGTAAGGTAAGGGTAGGCTACTATAATAGAAAAGTGGTTTTTCTTTTCTTTTTCTTTTTTTTTTTTTGAGAGGTTTTTGCTAAAGGGCACGTGCGCTCGCCAGACAGAGAGAGAGACAGAGAGACAGAAAGCGAGAAATTACCCCCCAGAGGGGATTGCCACAACGTAATCCCTTCTCCTCCATTCTCCTCTCGGGATCTTGGGCACGCACGCACACGCGCCCGGCGTGAGTTTAAGCCACCGGGTCTGGGACGCGAATCGCGGTCGACTACATGGGAGTCCAGCGACATAGCCATTATGCTAACTGCTGGTCCCAAGAAGTGGTTTTTAAAAGGTAGAACTTTATCTTCTTCTCATACAACAGGCTGAACTGGAGCTCCAAGTGGCCCAGTATTTCCTGTCCTGTCATTCCAGGACAAGGCCTTTCTGGTCTCCTGGTACCACAGTCCTCTAGGAAAGTGTATTTATGGTCAAAAGTGGGCTCCTATGGTTTCCAGCTGACTATAAGGGACATTTGAGGTTTTTTTGAAAAAGGTATGTATGAATGTGAGCCTACCCTATTAATAAAGAGAACCTAACTCCTGAATGGTTCCCATGCCACTTTTTTGGCAGTACTTCCTTCTGAGAAGGAAGCACTCTTCCATTTTTCATTCCTGTAGGTAAGTCCTAAATGCTGTGCATGCATCTTTCTATGGACACATATTTTCATTTCCTTTTTTTTTTTTTTTTTTTTAGAGAGAGAGGTTTTTGCTATAAGGTACATGCAAAAAAATCACCCCCACTAGGGGATAGCTACACCATAATCCCTTCTCCTCCATTCTCCCCCTGGGATTTTGAGCACAAACACATAAGAGCCTGCTGAGTTTCAAGCTGCCAGGTCCATCTCTCAAACTGTGATCAGACATGTGGGAGTCCAGTGCCTTAACCACCATGCCACCTGGTGGCCCCCATGTTTTTGTTTCTTTTGAAATACCTACAAGAGGAATACTAGGCAATATACTTTTATTAAGCTATTTTTTTTTAACTTGGAATTATCTGATGTCAGCTTCTACCTAGAACTACCCCTCTTAAGACAGAATATTTACTAGATTTTTCAGACAATTCTCGTAGTCATCTCATAATTATTTTAGGGTAAAAATACTTCTATTTAGTACAGTATTTTGAATTTTGAGACCACTATGATTCTGTAATAGAAGAGCTATCAAAGTTTACATTTCAAAATATTTTCAACTTATTACTTATCTATTACTTTAATTTTGGAAAACACGTGAGCAATACTTTTCATTTATTGTGATAACACAACTGTAGTTAAAATGTGGCTTTTGATTCAATTTAGCCTCCTATAGTATAACTTATTTTTATGTCAGTTATCAAGCCAACATAAACAACAATTTCAGCTAAAGTATAGTAATGGGACTTACTGGAAGGATATAGAGGTGATTCATGAAATAATAGGAGATATGTGTGTAGGCCCCATGGGAGACATGGATTTACAACTGGGAAATCATTGAGGGCCAAGGGTGTCCTCAGAACCATTGTGGAGTCATGTGGACTCTTCCTGTCCACCTCATTCACCTTTTTTATGAAAAAAAAAAAACAAAAAAACTATTCACTTGCTTTTGCTCAGCTCTTCATAGCTACCTTAAAATATCTGCATCTGCATTCAAGTCGATGCTACCTCACATGTCCAATCTTTTTTTTTTTTTTCTTTTTTTGGAGAGGTTTTTTTGTTATAGGGCACGTGTGCTCGTCAGAAAGACAGAGAGAGACAGAAAAACAGAAAGTGAGAAATCACCCCCAGGGGGGATGGCCACGCTGCAATCCCCTCTCCTCTATTCTCCTCGCGGGATCGTGGGCACGCACACACACGCAAGTTTAAGCCACCAGGTCCGGGCCTCGAACTTTGGTTAACTACATGGGAGTACAGTGACACAGCCATTACGCCAACTGCTGATCCCTCCAATCTTTTTTTTAAGGAATTATTTTATTTAATTTTAATCATTGTCATTATTATTATTATTATTGTTATTATTTGAAGTTGACCAGAGAGAGAGAGAGAGAAAAGGAAAGCAAGCTGCCAGGCCCAGGATGGGATCCCTAGTCAGTCATGTGGGAGTCCAGCCACCCTAACTACCATGCCACATGCCGGCTCCCATATATACAATCTTTAAGAAAGAAATTAGTCTTTCCTTTTACCAATTAGACATTCCTGAGAGAGAAGCTTTGTCTCCGGGGGTCAGTTGCATGGTTCGTTCAAACAGCAATAGCACAGATTCTGAATGAAGTGGTAGCAGGATTGGCTCAGGAAAACCAGAGGTGCAGGCGCTTTGTAGGAAGCTGGGCAGCAGGAAGTGAACGGCTAAACACGTGCTCTCCTTACATCTTCGCAACTATTAGCCCGTCCAGTCAAAAATCTGCACTTTGATGTTTCAATCAATCAGTAAAAGATGGGAGTTTTGGTCACAGACTCCCGGGAGGAAGCGAACGTCAGGTGACAGTCTGCCTTGCATCTTCTAAGATGCCCCACTCAGCGCTAAGAACACAGAGGCATTCAAACACAAAAATGAGGCTGTGTTCTTTAGTTACATATGTCCCTCCTCTGTTCTGAGTTCAAGGCAGAAAGAAACACAAAGGGAAGGGTGTGGCCTCACAGACCCAGGACTCCATTTCCCCTGAATGGCCGAAATCAATCGATTCATGTGACACACAAGTTTTCTGCTGGTTTTCCTTCTTTTAGCATTGTTGATTGGTTTTGGAGCATAAGCGTTGTGTTTACTGGAAGTTTGCCTTCTCAGGAGAAGTTCTGGTGACACTTCCCATCCCCAACCTCGTACTTCCCTCTTTGTGATAGCACTGGTAATGGTCCACTGTGTAAGGTTAGTCATGGAAGTTGACATGGATATTTTGATCAATTAGAAGAGATCATACTCATTTCAAAATAAATGACTGCTTAGAGTATTGGCAACCAAAAGTGTTGTGTAAATAATAAAACATGTTGATGCTTCTACCATTTTAAATTTATAAGCCAATTATGAGCATAATACAGAGAGAAAAGGATTTTTATTTAAGATTCTTAATTTTAGTTTTTGACATAGGGCACATGTGCTCGCTGGAGAGAAGAGGGCAAGTGAAAAATCACTTCCCAGGGAGTGGGGACCATGGTACAGTCCCTTCTCTTCCTTTCTCTTCTGCAGGTTTTGAGCATACATGCGCTTGCCTCTGGTGTAGTTTTCAAGCCGCGAGGTCTGGGATTCGAGCTGCATACCCATCTAATGTGGTATTCAGCCATTTTAACCACTATACCATCTGGTTGGCACCAAAGAGAAATTTTTTTAGAAATTATGAAGTGGGAAATAATAATGTACAGAATGTCACAGGAAGAATGTGAGCCATCTGCTACAGCCTTGGTACAGTGAGCGGCGTGTCGTAAAACCCCACAGGAAGGGACCAGCAGTTGGTGTAATGACTATGTCGCTGGACTCCCATGTAGTCGACTGCGGTTTGAGTCCCGGACCCGGTGGCTTAAACTCATGCTGGGCGCGTGTTTGTGCGTGCCCAAGATCCCGAGAAGAGAATGGATTGTGGTGTGGCCATTCCCCCAGGGGGTGATTTCTCGCTTTCTGTCTCTCTGTCTCTCTCTGTCTTTCTGGCAAGCTCACACGCCCTATAGCTAAAACCTCTCAAAAGAAAAACGTACAAGAGAAAATGTCATTATCGATGTCTAGGAATCTTCTTCAAGAAGCTGGTAAGAATGGTGCTGGAATTCCACGAGAATTGGTTAGACAAGAATAAATGTGCAAAGAATAAGAAATCCTATAGATGCATTCATAGACATAAGCAGAACATTTTTCTAAGAAAAATGAAGAGAACAGTTTGATACAACTTTGGGCAGAGAAATGAAGTTTTAAAGATAAGCTGAGTCCAAAATGTCAAGACCCAGAAGCTTGAGTTAGCCCAAACAGAGAATTCTAAGTTTTATTATTTTTATGTAGCTAGTTAAAAAGGGATTGAATTTTTTTTTTTTTTTTTTTTTTTTTTTTAAAGATGGAAGATTTTTAAAGTTTTTTCACTGTGACCCTATTGCAGAGGTGTTCTTTTAAAAAGGCATTTGTAAAAATATCACTTAGGGCTTGATTCACATAAAAAATGACTCAGTATAAGACCGTTACTGAAGCTAGCAGGTGTCATGATAGCTGAGGCATAGGACTCCCACGTGGCCGACCACAGTTAGAGTCTCAGACCCGGCTGCTTGCTTTCTCACTTTCTCTTTCTCTCTCTCAACATGCATACCCTGTCACAAAATTTAAAAACATACTGATAATAATAAATAAATAAATAAATAAATAAATAAATAAATAATTCTTCAAACAGACATCATTACTAAGTAAGCCAGCATCTGCAGTAGCACGTGATGACAAGGGAAGTTGCTAAGAAGAGCTCCGTGGAGCCTTGCCATTCTCCGGCCTCGGCGCTCCTACGGCTTTAATCCTCCTGGGCGGTCTGTTGCTCTCATCTAGACGGACTCTATTCTTAGCGAAGTTTCTTATTCCCCATTCTCACCCTCATCAAAAGCACTTTCGACTTCTTTTCCTGCTTATATTAGTTATATATAAACCCTGAAAAAAAATAGTTCAATCTACAAGGGGCTTAAAACAACTAAATCTATTTGACTTGTGGTGGAAGGTGACATATTACTTTTCTTCTAACAGGTGATGGGCATGACCTTTTGCTGCTCTGAAAACTATATGTACAAATGTTTTTAAAGAAAATTTGCTATAAAGCATGTCATCTTGTGAGAGAGAGAGAGAGCGCGAACATACGTGCATGTGTGCCTGGTGTGTTTTCTAAGTTACCAGGTCCAGAACTCGAATAGCACTGTCAGCCATGTGGTATCCAACTGCCTTACCCGCTGTCTGAAAACCGTATTTCAATACTTGACAACGTTATCACAAGCTCAGCTCATTAACGACAGGAACTGTACCATCCAGAGATTCTGCAAATCCCTTTGGAGATGAAGTGAATTTAAGAATTACTGTTTCATTGTGATCCGAAAAGAGAAGGACATGAAAAATGAATAAAATGACCTTACAGGAAATAATATAAACTGGGTTATACCCACCATTTGGAATGTAACAGCAGGTCTGAGTCTTGTTTTGAGCTTAGCATTACTTTCGGCATATCTGAACATGTTCAGCAATCTGAAAGGTCCAGTTTAATGCAATTCTGATCATAGACAGGCAAGAATTACCTTGAATTTGCACCTATTACTAGAATGTAGACATCTGGGATTGTGTGTCTGAAAACTAATGGAATGACTAGACATTTATATGGACTACTGAAAGTCTTCTGAGAAACATTTCAGCCTATAAAATTTTGGAAGGGACCAGCAGTTGGCATAATGGCTATGTCGCTGGACTCCCATGTAGTCGACTATAGTTTGAGTCCTGGACCCAGTGGCTGAAACTCACGCTGGACGTGTGTGCATGTGTGCCCAATATCCTGAGAGGAGAATGGAGGAGAAGGGATTGTGGTGTGGCTCTCCCCCCCCCCCCCCGGGGGGTGATTTCTCACTTTCTGTCTCTCTGTCTATCTCTGTCTTTCTTTTTTTCTTTTTTTTTTTTGGAGCGGGGGGGGGGGGGGGGGGGGAGAGGTTTTTGCTATAGGGCACGTGCGCTCACCAGACAGACAGAGAGAAACAGAGAGACAGAAAGGGAGAAATCACCCCCCAGGGGGGATGGTCACGCCACAATCCCTTCTCCTCCATTCTCCTCTCAGGATCTTGGGCACACACGCACACGCGCCCAGCGTGGGTTTTAAGCCACCGGGTCCAGGACGTGAACCGCGGTCGACTACGTGGGAGTCCAGCGACATAGCCATTATGCTAACTGCTGGTTTCCTCTATCTCTGTCTTTCTGATGAGCGCACGTGCCCTATAGTGAAAACCCCTCCAAAAAATTTTTTTTTGGAAGAAATGTCCCAGAAAAATAACACTAACTTAGAAACTGATTCTTAGTGATTACAGGGGAATTGAGTGTCTTCATAGCTTATGGTTTCTGCCGCTTTAACTTGGCTTTGCTTTTACTCCTGTATGCAGGGTTTACAAGAAAAAGGTCCAAAAAGAGCTATTTCTAAATCATCAAGGAGAAAGTAACACTATTTTGAAGAGTTTAATCCAAAATTTAGGAACCATTTCCCCCATTTTATCCCGCCTATTCAAACCAGCAAACCGCACTTGCACTTGGTGGAGCTTGACGAGGCCAGGCCACCTCAACAGAGGCTTGGCTGGCTCCTGAGGCCCGGGCAAACCCTGACTCCTGGCGACTGGAGCACAGAGCTGCCCACAGCTGTGAATTGCAGGAACAGACCTCCCTGGCAGAGAAGCACAGGGAGACGGTGCAAACACGGTTACGCGTGCTCCACCTGGGTCTGGAGATCTCGTTCCAGTAATGGACGAAGAAGAGCGAGCAACAGGAGTGAACGAGAACTGAGCTTAGTGCTAACAGAGCCTTCTTGTTTGAACCTGGAGCTCTGGGTAATTGCTTAGTGTTTCATCTAAAATTACAATATAGTGAATGAGAGCTTTCTATTCCAGCCCGTTAAGACGTCACTAGCTCGGTCTTCAGTCATTCTAAGCTGTGAATAAAAATACTTTTGTACAAAAACTTGGTGAAGCTCTTGAACTTTGTGCGTTCTCTGCCCCTCCCTCATTCCTGACATGCTCGCCAAGGCCTCCGCAGGTGTACTCCTCTTCCCGGAGTTCCAGGACCACTCATATCCATAGGTCACATTCTTTACTTTCTACCAAAGCAGGGGACGGAGGATTACATGTATTTTATCCATAAATCAATCTTTAGATCTTATTTAATGGTTCCAGCAGAGCAGTGCAGCTACCAATAAATTGCTGAAGCAAGAATGTCCCTTCTCTTATTGGGAAAGATTTTACCCTTCCAGTGCCATATACCTGCGGAGTGATGCACGGAAGGTGATGGGCGAGGAAAATTCAGCGCCATTGCATGCACTCTGGTAATCAAGATCACCACAGGGGGAACCAGCAGTTAGCGTAATGGCTATGTCGCTGGACTCCCATGTAGTCGACTGTGGTTCATGTCCTGGACCCGGTAGCTTAAAACTCACGCCGGGCGCGTGTGCGTGCGTGCCCAAGATCCCGAGAGGGCAATGGAGGAGAAGGGATTGCGGCGTGGCCATCCCCCCTGGGGGGTGATTTCTCGCTTTCTGTCTCTATGTCTCTGTCTGTCTGTCTGGTGAACACACGCGCCCTATAGTGAAAAACCTCTCCAAAAAAAAAAAAGAGCACCACAGGCACCTCTCAGGTATGATTTGCTATTAACTCTACATGCCTGTAAATCACGGACATTTTGGTTTTGCTAACTTTTGTAGGCAGAATAATAATAATAGCTAGAGTTTGTCATGTGCTTGCTATATGTCAGGTAACCACAGCGGATTCTTAAAACTCATGGTAACATTACAACCATGTGAGCGTGCCCTTTCCATTTTTGAGAAAAGGTTAGATACACAGAACGTTTAGTTCATTGCTAAATATTGAATTCTGAAACCCAAATCCAACTCTAACTCATACCCGTGTGCTTTATCTCCTCATGATGTTGAATGCCACATTACTCAGTAAAAATAGTACTTATAAAACTTTGTGTTTCTCATAATCATTATGGATCTCATAATCATTTCTTGAATGGATTGCTCCTTCTAAGAGAAATATCTATTATCTAAAATGACCTATCAATAAGGCTTAGTTTTGATCATATAAAATAAGAGGTAATAAATAAAATAAAATAAATAAGAAAGACTTTCTGCTATGCTCTAATAACTCTGAGGCATAGAAATATCTAGAAGTGTCTGGGGGAACAAAATATAGGCATGAAAAGACTAGAAATCCCTTTCATGCCCTTTTTCTTTGCATTGCTGTTGTTTTTATATTCTGATGGATCTCTCTTCCTCGAACTGACTGTGTGTTTCTGTTAATTCATAGGTAGAAAGATATTTAACATAAGCAACAATTCATGAAAGAGATCTCTAAAAATCATAAGTATTTTAAAATTTCACTGAAACAACTCAGTATACACGTCAGATGAAATGTTTTTTTTTTTTTAAAGAGGTTTTTGCCTTAAGGTATGTACAGTCATCAGAAAGAGAGAGATAGAGACAGTGAGAGGAAAAACTAGAAATCACCCCCCCAGGGGAGATAGCCACACCACAATCTCTCTCCTCCATGCTCCTCCCTGGATCTTGGGCAAGCACACACACACACCTGGTGTGATTTTCAAGTCACCAGGTCTGGGACTAGAACTGTGGTTGGCCATGAGGGAGTCCAGTGACATAAATGCTAGCCCCCATCTGCTGGTCCCCATGTCAGATGATAGTTTACATTATGAAGGTACACTGAAAACAAAGTTCTTATTTGATTTAATACACGCTCATTGAGTGACTTTACCATGACAATCTGGTTTGGTACCCTGTTGTAATATATGTTAATGGAAGATCTGTGTTGGTATTTTACTACTTGGCAAAAATGATAAAGACAAAGTATAAGAATTAACTTGATTTAAAAAGCAAGTAAAATGAGGGATTGCTGCCTTCGGAAGTGAAGTGAGATTAGAGGAGCAGAAGGTGGAGAATAGAAGCCACCTGAGGATGAAAAGGAACAGCTAAAGAAACTTACTGAATTAAAACAATAGGAAAGAAGATAAATGAATATGAAAATGGAGAAATTTGTTTCCAAGGAGATTTCAAAGCCAGTCGATTTGAAATGGATATTCAGTTTAATATGCCAAGACATAAGTTTGATGATCTTACAGCAGAACTTCAGCAGCACTTGTCATCTTTCAAAACAACACAGAAGGAATGTGCCGAACTAAAGGAGAGAGAACTGAAGTTGGAACAAGACGTAGTAAACCTAAAAATCATATGGAAATAAATATGGTAGAACATGTTCAAGTAGAACAACATAAATGAGAGATTGAAGAAAGAGCAAGGCAGGATATAGGAGAAAAAGAAGTCAGTCTATTTTTTTTTTTTTTTTTTGGAGAGGTTTTGGCTGTAGGGCGCGTGCGCTCGCCAGACAGACAGAGAGAGACATAGAGACAGAAAGCGAGAAATCACCCCCCAGGGGGGATGGTCACGCCTCAATCCCTTCTCCTCCATTCTCCTCTAGGGATCTTGGGCACGCACGCACACGCGCCCGGCATGAGTTTTAAGCCACCGGGTCCAGGACGCGAACTGCGGTCGACTACGTGTGAGTCCAGTGACATAGCCATTACACTAACTGCTGGTTCCCAAAGTCAGTCTATTTTTTACAGGCACAAGTAGCAGCCCAAGAAAACATCGGGCTGCTTATGCTTCAATAAGAGGTCAGGTGGAACTCAGAATTAAAGATCGGGAGTTTGAACTCTTCAAAATAAGACCTTGTCAAGAAGATTCTAATGAAACAGAATTGGAAGAATATAAACAACTCTATCTAGAAGTAAAAATTGGAAACACATGATCAGATAAACTGAATAAATGCAGCAGGATTTGGAAAAAGTATAGCGAATGAAGAGAGGTTACTACTGAATTTGCACCTGTATCCTGTAGAGCTTCTTGAAGATCTACCGATGAGTCAAACTGAACTCAAGATTTTCTTTTGGGAGCATCGCAAGAATATGGACACATCTTGAAGAAAAAGTATATGATCTGAAAGATAAAATTTTTTGACTGTTTACATACCATTTTCCATGAAATACATGACATTAAAAATCTTTATTAAAGACTTTTTTTAATCAAAAAAGCAAGCAAGTCAACCCCTGCATTTACTTGTTATGCTTTATTTTGCAGAGCCTTTGGGTGTAGCCACATCAACTCTAACAGTCCTGTAAGATATGGCACCCCACCGATGCACAGTAGGGGACTGCGAAGACTGAGGCTCAAGATACACTTCTCTCTTGGCAGGAGGGCATCCTTCTTGGGTTTTCTCCACTTTTCCAAAGCATTGACTTTTTCTGGTTTTATTTTAAGCCCTAGCGTTCAAGATAGATTTCTTAAATTTGTCTTTCCTTGTAATATTTTAGTGTATACAATACGAGTCCTTCTAAACAATCATGTCTTCAAGTGTGATTTCATTATAACCCTTCTGATTTTCTCCTTCCTGAAAAATATTTTCATAATCTTATCATATTGCCAAAGAATTCCTAACGATTTATGCAAAGATCTGTAGTATAAAGATGATAAATGTCTTATAAGTATTCATGAGAGATCATAAAATATTTAACTTCTAAAATTAATTACTAATATTTTACGAGAAGATAGACATTTGAAGAAATAAGGTAGAGTAAATATTATCTTAATAATAAACTTTATATCATAAAGCATATATGTTTTCCTCTGTAATTTCTCAGCAAAATTATCTTGGGTTTTTGCCAAATGTGATGATTTCTATCTGAATGTCTTTAATTTAAGCACTCTACAATGCATGCAGAAATAGTAGGTTATTAAGCAGAATACTAATTGTTGTTTCTAGCTAGAGATAGCTAATATTTCTCTCTACTTACAAAATCTGCGTATTATAAAACTTGATTAAAATCTTCCTTTTTTAACTCTTTTATCATATTGGCAATTTGATATGTGAAGAAAGCATACCTCAAGAAAAATTTATATCTTGGCTGCTCCACATTTTATCAGATAATAAATACAGTTGTGTGATTATAGCTTTGGGGTTTTAAGGTTGAAATACACACTCTTCTGTTTATTTAACTTATTATTTATGGTATAGCTTTCAGAAAGTTTGCTTTTGACAATATAATGAATAAAAATGGAAAATAAGGAAACAGTTATTATCACAGGCAGTGTATATCCTGAGCTATAGAATTTGCCTCTCTGTGATTAGGCACCAGAAAATCCAATTTAGTTTTGTTTTAAGGAAAGGTTGATTTAGCAGAAACCACATTTACCTTGCCTTGGAGAAGCACAATGGCTGATGGACTCCTACATCCTGCTGTTCAGCAAGTGAAAGCGTCTATTTTATATGATTATAGGAAACAAAGCTCTATCTACTGCTTCACCATGAGCCCACGAACACAGGGTACTTTACTTAATAGGCTTGGCAAGCATGAATATCTGGGGAAAGCTTAAAAGAAGCATTCCAGTAGAAGAGGATGCAAACTCAAATCTTTTCTCTTTCTATCAGTTGAAGGTTTGGAGTGAGAAATATTTATTTTCTGGGATTCATGAGGGCTGGCCTAGACCAGTGCTACAGTTATAATACAGTCCGTGATGCTCAACTCTTCTACGAGCTTGGTTTAATGCAACGATCAGAGAGAAAATTAGCAGACATAAGTTAAAGATTGTTTATTCTTCTAAAAGGTGTGTATTTCAAAGCCTTTATGGCCTACACAGAAACTTCACGTAGTAGCACCCACTCAAAGTAAAGAGAAAAGAATTTCTCTTAGGTAATGTTTTACTCGATCTTTGAAAGCATTGCACACATAAAACCCAAATAGCTTTCCAAAGTCTGGACTATTTCTCTTCATTCTTTATTAAAGCTACAGGCAGCAGAGATAATCAACAAGGAATCACCAGCAAATTTAAATTCGTTTAGATTTAAATTTATTATGAGACATCATTCTCTTTGCTTATGTTTAGCAACACATAAAACAACAATTTGAGATGAGTTCTGAAATTTGCATTTTTATGTTCTTTGCTCAAAATGGATGCATCAAGCTAACTTTTAAATACAGTTTCAAAATCCTTCACCTTTTACATCAAAGAGTTCATGACTCTTGGGATTTCACCTTGTTCCATTTTATTTTTTTATAAATGTGTACTTATTTATTTCTTCCATGTATGATAGAGACCATCCTCCAACAGGGCCCTTGGCACCAAGATCCACCCCCAACCTCAGCTGGCCCTGACTCCTAGCCAGTGCACATGCCTGCCACGGCCTGGGGGAGTCTTTGGAGGTGAACCCCGAACCTTTCTGTGTGTGTCAGCCTTGTAGAGGCTGTGTTCTTACCGCTGTGTCACTGTCGGGTCCCCGACTTTTAGAGTTTTAATATCACCTAAGGATCTATGCAGACATTGTGTGGAGGTGCTGAGTGAAAAGGGAGAGTGGGAAAATGACTACTCCTAGTAACACACATGATAGAATCACGATGATCCCTAGCTCCGGTCCGATTTCACCTATCTTCCCCAGCTGGAGTCTCTACTCCTCTGCGTTATCATAGACTGAGGTCGATGTCCATCATAAGTACTTCTGGGCACCAGCAGATGGCATGGTGGTCAAGAGCTCTGGACTCCCACATGGCCTACCATGGTTCGAGTCCCGGACCCGGTGGCTTGCTTTCCCTCTCTCTCTCTCTCTTACTCTGTCCCTCTCTGGTCAAATTAAAATAAATAAATGGATAAAATAAAAGTTAAATAAAATAATATTTTTTTAAAAAAATAGGCCTTCCAATGTACAAACAATCCTTGTATATCTGGGTGGGTACAGTGTGTTTTGTCAAAGCATGCATACAGTGTATAGCAGTCAACTCAAGGATAAACACATATTCAACCCAGTCCACATTGAATATTACATTTTGTCATGCACAACTGATAATAGTGCTACTAGCTTTTCTGGAGAGAAGTACATATTAAATGAAATGTCAGTGATTTTTTTTTTAATTCTGCTATTGCACACTGTTCTGTGTAGCCTTGTGCCTACTGATTATTTTCTCTTGACAAAAGTACAGTTTCATTGAAAATCAAGAAGGAAGAGAGTACTCTAATACGTAAAAGATTTTTGTAAAAACTCAAACATAAGGACTAATTTCTTTTTTTTTTTGAGTGGTTTTTTTTTATAGGGCATATGTACTCGCCAGAGAGATAGAAAGAGACGGAGAGACAGAAAGCGAGAAATCATCCCCAGTGTGGATGGAAAATTGCTTTGCTGCAATCCCTTCTCCTCCATTCTTCTCTTGGGATCTTGGGCACGCACGCACACATGCCCATCGTGAGTTTAAGCCACGGGGTCCAGGACTCGAACCATGGTCGACTACATGGGAGTCCAGCTACATAGCTATTATGCCAGCTGCTAGTCCCCATAAGGACTAATTTCTGAGGGATAATTGTAATCATAGAGGAGGAAATACCCTAACATTATAGATAAGTATGAGTCCTTATCCCCAAATTCTTGTGACTGTCTGCCTGTGTTCTCTGAGCGGCCCTCTATCCCTCCCTGCATGGAACCTATCCCCCACTTTCAGACTGCGCCAGTATCGAAGCAACTGCTAAGGTAACAACGTAACAGTTCTGCTTTTTGTTTGTTTGTTTGTTTTTAAGATTTTTGCCATAAGGCTCATGTCCTTGCTGGAGAGAAACAGAAAGAAAGGGAAAGTGATAAATCACCCCCCTAGAGGGGATGACATGCTGCAATTCCTTCTCTTCTAGTCTCTTCTCGGAAGTTTGGGCACACATGCACTCACACCTGGAGTGATTCTCAAGCTGCTAGGTCTGGAATTCAAACCTCCTAGTTGTCCATGTGGGATCCAGTGCCTTAACCACCATGCCACCCACTGGCCCCCAGCTCTGCTTTTTAAAAAAGTTGTTTTATTATTTAACATTCCAGGCAGGCCATGTAAGTGCATGGGTTAAACCTAATGCAAAGGAAGTTGGATTCTACCAGGGTCAAGTCCCCACCTTGGTGACTTAAAACACACGCTGAGAATGCGCTCATAAACTCAGGATCCTGATGGAATGGATTCCTGAGAGACTGCAAACAGACACTGTGCCCGGCGTGAGTTTTAAGCCACCGGGTCCGGGACTCGAACCGCAGTCGACTACATGGGAGTCCAGCGACATAGCCATTATGCTAACTGCTGGTCCCCTGTAATGCATCTTTTAAGCATAAAGAATAATTAAACAAAAGCCAATGGACCTGCTCCCCAGATTTAACAACTGAGTACTAAAAAACCTTAAAGCTTTTTTGTGCTCCTCCTAATAATCTTTTTTCCTCCATAAAAGGGTTACTACAATTTGAATTTAGTGTTACTTTTTCCAATATTTTTCGTTGTAGATTTACATTTTTTTTCTTTTTTTTTTTTTTTTTTGAGAGATTTTTACTATAGGGCGCATGGGCTCGCCAGGCAGACAGAGAGAGACAGAGAGATAGAAAGCGAGAAATCACCCCCCAGGGGGGATGGCCACACCGCAATCCCTTCTCCTCCATTCTCCTCTCGAGATCTTGGGCACGCACGCACACACGCCCAGCGTGAGTTTTAAGCCACCGGGTCTGGGACTCGAACCGCAATCGACTACGTGGGAGTCCAGTGACAGCCATTATGCTAACTGCTGGTCCCAGTGTGGTAGATTTACATTCGATCAATCCCTAAAATAACAGAATTAAATGCTGTGGGTTTATAAGCTACATAAATGATACCATGCTGTATTTTTTCTCCTATTTTATGTTTGTGATTTCGTCGTCCTGACCAGCACAGGTCTGATAGCTCGGCTTTTACTATTGTGCATTCTTTTCTTTCGTTTTTCTTTCTTCTTTCTTTCTTTCTTCCTTTCTTCCTTCCTTCCTTCCTTTCTTTCTTTCTTTCTTTCTTTCTTTCTTTCTTTCTTTCTTTCTTTCTTTTCTTTTCTTTTCTTTATTAGAAAGATTTTTGCCAAAGGGTGCATGCACTCACCAGAAGGACAGAAAGACAGAGAGACAGAAAGTGAGAAATCACTGCCCAGGGTATGGCCACGCCGCAATCCCTTCTCCTTCATTCTCCACTCAGGTTCTTGGGCACAAGCGCACACTCACCCAGCTTGAGGTTAAGGCACCCGATCAGTGACTCAAACCGCAGTCGTCTACGTTGGGAGTCCAGTGACATAGCCATTGCATCATCTGCTGGTCCCACTACTGTATATTATCTTATTAGATGACTATAATACGAGGAATTTATTCATTTTCCTAGTGATGGCAACATGATTTGTATCCATTTAATCTACTATCATTTATTTCCTATAGAGAGCGTGATAAATGTTTATCAAGAAGATTTTTAGGTTGTTATGGAGAAATAAACTGTTTTTGTATATTAACTTCATATTAGTCACTTTATGAATTGTCTGATAAATTATAGTATGTCTTCTCTAAATTCTTATGGTATACCATGTAGGCAGTTACTTAACCTGAAACTAATATTGCTTTTTCAAGTATTATATTTTTGAATTTTTTATTTACAACAACAAAAAATTGAATAGAAGCCATAATAAGGACAGCCAGGTGGCGTGGCGGTTAAGGGTGCTGGACGCCCACTTGGCCGATCACAGTTTGAATCCTGGACCTGGTGGCTTGCTTTCTCACTTTCTGTCTCTCGCTTTCTCTCACTCTGTCCCTTTCTGGTCAAATCAAAATGAATAAATAAAATTAAATACAATAATAATAATAAAGAAGATCTAATAATGGCCATTATGTCCTGTTTTCTGTTTACTTGCTTGTTTTAATTTTCTGGAGGGCACTTGTGCTCACTGGAGAGAAAGAGAGAGATACAGGGAGAAAGCACCCGATGGGCAGAGGCACGCTGCAGACCTTTCTCCTCTAACTCTCTAACTCGTTGGGATTTATGGCGAGTACGTACCCCTGGAATGATCATCCAGGCACCAGGTCCAGGGCTCAAACTACATGTTAAGTCATGTGGGATCCAGCTTCTTTAACTACTAGACCATGGGACTGGATCTTATATGTGATTTTTAAAAATGGTTTGATGTTTTATCATTAATTTGATATTCGTTGGAGAATTATGGCAGATAATGTAGTTAGGATCCATTCTGTTCCTAGCAAAGTATTTAAAAAATTAAGTGGTATTGATTTTCTTCAAATTCTTCTTAGGCATGTATTAGAATGATATTCACTATTCTTAATTCAGTTTGCTATCTTGGAGAATTTGGTAAATAAATTTATAAAATATTAGGCTGGGAAAATTTAGAAATTTAAGAATTAGGTAATAAATTTCCCCAAACTGATGCCTTTCTTGAATAAATTCAAACAAGTATTTTTGGCATTAATATTAATGAGTACCTTTGTCCGACTTTAATAAAGTTATGTAAGATACATAAAAAGATTAGAAAAGTATCTTCTCTTTTTATTTTCTGTGGATGTTTGTACACAATAAAAATGATGTGTTTATAGGAATCACCTGTTTGTTGATAATTTGGTAAACAATAAACTTCAAAATTATGTAAAGATTACTTCTTGAGGTTTAAAAATGTATTCAAATGTTTTAATTAGCTATAATCTATTCAAGCTACTTCTCAATTTGGTTTTAGAAGCTATTTCTTGATTTTCTCATTTTTACCTTTTTCATTTTTCAGCATTTATTCTGTGTATGCTTTATAATGTACACAATATATCAATGAAATAGCATGTATACAAGTTGAAGAATTTTTTAGGGTGCTATGACAAAGCCCAACAAACTATGTAACTTAAAACAACAGAAATGTATTGTCTGAAAGTTTTTTTTTTTTTTTTTTTTGAGAGGTTTTTGCTCAGGATCTTGGGCACACATGCATACGTGCATGGCGTGAGTTTAAGCCACTGGGTTTGAGACTCGAACCGCGGTCGACTACATGGGAGTCCAGCAACACAGCCATTACACTAACTTCTGGTCCCTTGTCTGAAAGTTTTGAACGCTGAAAGTTCAAAGTCAAGCTTTTGGCAGAGCCACAGTTTCTCTGAAGTTCATAGATGGCCATTTTCTCAGCCTCTGGTGTTGCCTGATGTTCTTGGTGTTCCTTGGCTTGTAGACACATGGCTCCAACCTCTTCCTGAAGAAGCCTCTTCCTTTTTCAGGTAAGAGTTTTGGATCTTTCAGATGTTAGTACAGTAAGTTGAATTTTTCTTTGCTTCTTTGGTTGAGTATAATGGAGAGATTTTAAAGAAGTGAAACTCTAAAATATAAAAACAGATTGTTCAAGAAAGTGATCATAAAAGTCACTCTTTAAGTTAAAGTACTCTCAGCTGTCAGACTATGTAAAGTTATGTTTAATTTTAAATATGAAGTTAAGATTCTAGAACAGTATATCAATCTTGAGGGACAACACTACAACACATAAATTAAATGTGATTTCAAAAGGAACATCTCAGGCCAACCCCATAGTTAAGTGGTTAAAGGAGCCAGATCTCACATGACCAAACATGGCTAGAATTGCTGCCCCAGAAGCCATATATGCATGCCCAGTGTTGTTATAGAATGAAGAAATGGAAGAGAAGGTATTGTGGCATGACCATGCCCTGCTGGGGCTCGTAACGTGTTAACAAAATAGTGTTCAAAAATTTTCCCATTTTCCTTATAATGTCTTATCTGTAATTGTTTTCTTTATTATTATTACTATTTTATTTCTTCTTTTTTTTCTTGGTTAATTTTTATAAAAATTAGATTTATTGGGAACCAGCAGTTAGCGTAATGGCTATGTCGCTGGACTCCCACGTAGTCGACACGGTTCGTGTCTCGGACCCGGTGGCTTACAACTCACGCCGGGCACGTGTGCGTGCGTGCCCAGGATCCCGAGAGGAGAATGGAGGAGAAGGGATTGCGGCGTGACCATCCCCCCTGGGGGGTGATTTCTCGCTTTCTGTCTCTATGTCTCTCTCTGTCTGTCTGGCGAGCGCACGCGCCCTATAGTGAAAAACCTCTCAAAAAAAAAATTAGATTTATTTATTACATATCTTCATTAAACTGATTAGGACTAGTGTCAAATAAGTCTATGTTGACTAATAAATCTTGAACCTATAGTGTAAACCTCCTTGATAACAAACTTATTGAAAATTATTAAATAACAAAATTTTATAGACATCATATAATAAATTTTATCATAAAACATCCCAAAATAAAAAAACTTAAGTGAAACACTTACTAAAAAAGAAGTGAGAAAAGACTTTTTAAATGATTGATTTTAGAGTTTATTCTGTTTCAAAATTACCTTGAGTCTAACTTGAGTAGATAAGGGAATCCCATTTTAATTAACTAGGACTCTTCTACATGTTTCACCCTAACTGAGCACTCTGAATAAGGGTAAATAAGTAATGGAAAAGAATTTATTAAGGTGAGTGTTGTGAACAAAACTGAAGCTGTTTCTATTATTTTTCCTTCATCACACCTTTTGTTTCTAAGTAGCTTATATTTGTAAGTGAAATTCTGCCAATTGTTTAAACTTTCATCACCTTTCTGTTTGTAAAATGGGGGGAAAATGAAACTGAATTAATTAGTGTTTTGAGGGGATTCATGTAATTATAATTTACATACCTTATAAAACAGTATCCTGCCCATAACGAGTGCAGAGGAAGCATCAGCTATTATTAATATTGTTGACAGAGATATGATTTGTTGTAGTGATGTGGAGTAACTCAAGGCTAATAACCACCTGAACCTTCTGTTCCAATATGGAGGAACTTGTGAGCAACCTTGAAGCAGCCCGGGGCTGACAGCTGCCTGAGCTTCCTGTTCCCTGGCAAGCTAGCTGCTCCTCCCCCTAACTGTTGAGAGGCTGGAGGTCTTGAACTGGTTGGATTCTCTGCTTCTCTGCCAGCTCTGTAATAGGGCAGACACTGAGTTCCTTCCCTGATAGGACACTCCAAGCATGCTGAAACTGCCCCTCCCCAATTCACCCAAAAAAGACTGTGTCCAGCTCTCAGCCAGGGCTGGAGATTCAGAGCACTAACTCCTCCGTGCCTGCCAATGTAACGAAACAGTTATCCTTTCTCTCTGGGTGTTGTTTCCATTCCTTGGGGTCTGGTTTTCTGCAACAGAAGATCCAGGATGAGTGCCCTTCTGAATTATGGTGTAGCTGTGGTGTTGACTCCATCAAAAATTTCTGTTGAACAATTGAGAAGAGAAAAGTGTGAGCTCTCAGGCAGCATTCAAACAGGATGGATATGAAAACCAAGGCAGCAGACTTGTCCTGTCTGGGACCAGGATGCATTAGACCATAACAGCCATCCTCATTGTCCTCACATGTTCATGTGCACTGCTGCCCACTGTATCATGAAACTTAAGCTAAAACTTGGTCACTACCTATCTACATTGTACTCGTAAGATCTTTATCAGGGAAGAAAAGTCTCAGCATCATGTAACTAAAACAGTGTCTGATATTTATTAAATCAATAAAGACATTGAAATTGTGGAAGCCCAACAAAATAAAAATTGCTATTCAATGATTTTACTTAAGACAAAAAGACTGTTTTTCCAAGGAAATTCCATGTTGTCACAAAAAATATACTAAAACCAGTATGATTATCTTGACTCCAATAAGAACCTTCTTTATTTATAATCTATTCATTTTTCCCCTTGATTTAGTGCACTGAATGGACCTTCAATGCAATGCTAAATATAAGTGGTGACAGTAGACATCTGTTCCCAGTGTAAGGAAGACTTCAGTATTTGTGGGTTAGGCATGATATATATGTGGAAAAACTGCAGCTAACATATATTTTATTTATATGTGTGTGTGTGTGTGTGTGTGTGTGTGTGTATATATATATATATTATACATATATCATATATATATATATATATATATATATATAGAGAGAGAGAGAGAGAGAGAGAGATAAACTTTTAGTTCAACTAAAGAAGTTTCTCTCCTTTTGATTTTTACCTTTATTTTATTTTACTAATTTTATTTCTTAATTTAAAAACTAGTTAAGGTTTCTAGTATACATTTAATTGATGTAACCTTTGTTGGCTACAGAATTTTTATTTTTTTAAAGTTTTTGTCATAGGGCATGTACACTCACTGGAGAGAGACGAACACCATATGTCCCTGCTTAACATATACTGAATGTACACTATACAGTAGAAACTTTTATTTATATGCATTCTTGTGTATGTAAATACACAAATTTTCTCTTGAAATCTTCCACTATCTTCCAAGCCTCTCCTGGCATTACTGTTTCTATTCTATATTTTGAGTTCACCCATTTCTTTCTTTCTTTTTTATAAGAATTATTTTATGGGGGACCAGCAGTTAGTGTAATGGCTATGTCGTTGGACTCTCATGTAGCTGACCAATGTTCGAGTCCCAGACCCAGTGGTTTAAACTCACACCAGGCGAGTGTGCGTGCGTGCCCAAGATCCCGAGAGGAGAATGGAAGAGAAGGGATTGCAGCATGGCCATCCCCCCTGGGGGTGATTTCTTGCTTTCTGTCTCTCTGTCTCTCTCTTTCTGGTGAGCACACGCGCCTGTAGCAAAAACCTCTCAGTAAAAAAAAAATAATAATTATTATTTTATAGAGTTTATTTACTATTATTACTTCTTAATTTGACCAGAAAGAGATAGAGAGAGTGAGAGAGAGAGAGAGAAAGCAAGCTGCCAGGTTCGAGACTTGAACCATGGTCAGTAATGTGAGAGTCCAGTGCCCCAACCACCACTCACTAGCCTTCATCTCTAGCATAGAATGTACATTCATTATATGTTAAGCAGAGACATATTTTTTTATCATTTTTATAGTAGAGATCTTTTACTTCTTTGATTAGATTTATTCCTAAATATTTTATTTTACTGTGGCTATTGTAAATGGAATCAGTTATTCATTTTTGCCTTCACCTGCTCATTCTTACTTTTTTTTAGAGATTTCATGCTATAGGGCACATGTGCTCATCAAAGAGACAAAGAGAGACAGAGAGACAAAAAGCAAGAAATCACGCCCAAGGGGGATGGTCACATTACAGTCCCTTCTCCTCCATTCTCTCAGAATTTTGGGCATGTGTGCAAACATGCCCAGTGTGAGTTTTAGTGGCTGGATCTGGGACTCAAACCAAGATCAACTACATGGGAGTCCAGTGATGTAACCATTACATAATCCACTGGTCCCCATTTGCTCATTCTTAAAGTACAAAAATGCTACAGACTTTTGTTGACTAAGTACTCTGCAACTTTGCTGAATTTGTTTATAACCTTTATGAGTTTTCAGTGGATTCTTTAGGTTTTTTTTCTACGTGTATAATTATATCATCTTGGATACCTTTTATTTCACTCTCTGATTGCATTGGCCAGGACGTCCGGTACTGTGTTGAATAGGAGTGGAAAAAGTAGACTTTCTTGTTTTGTTCCAGTTTTGAAAAAGCTTTTCAGTTCCCCCATTGAGTATGATGTTAGATATGGGTTGATTTCTAGTTTTCTGAGACTTAATTTTTTTCATGATTGGAAGTTGAATATTTTCTTTTTGTCTATTCTTGCTTATTTTTTAAAAGAATAATTTTATTTATCTTTATTTTAATTTGATCAGAGAGGGACAGAGTGGGGGGGGGGAGAGAGAGAGAGAGAGAGAGAGAGAGAGAGAGAAAGAGAGAGAGAGAGAGAGAGAAGGTGAGAAAGCAAGTCACCAGGTCTGGGACTCAAACCACAGTCAGCCCTGTTGGAGTCCAGTGCCCTTCATCACCAAGCCATCTGCTGGTCCCACTTCTTTTTTTTGTTTGCTTTCTTTAGGTTTCTGCCATAGGGTGTGTGTGTTTGCTGGAGAGACACAGAGAGACAGTGAGAGGAAAAGTGACAGATCACCTCCTAGGAGGGATGGCCATGCCACAATCCCTTCTCCTCCATTCTCTTCTCAGGATTTTGGACACATGTGCATATGCATAATTTTCAAGCCACCGGGTCTAGGACTTGAACTGAGGTCAGTCATGTGAGAGTCCACTGCCTTAACCACCACATCACCTGCCTAACCCCAGGAAGTTGAACATTTTCAAATGTTTTTTCTTTATCTATTGAGATGAGTATTTAATTTTCTTCTTTTATAACTTTCATTGTACTTTTGTTTACTTGTTTTATATTTTTTGCTATAGATTGCGTGCACTTACCAGAGACTGCAAGAGTGAAAGAGAGAGAGAGGAAAAGTGAGAAATCATCCTCACAGAGAGGATGGACACTTTATAATCCCTTCTTCTCTGGTTTCCTCTTGGGATTTTGTGCATGCATACACATGTAACGGGCAAGATTTTCATGCAGACGGGTCTAGGACTTGAAACAGGCAGTTGGCCATATGGGATCCAGTGCCTTAACCTCTACATTACCTGCTGGACCAGTTGTGCTTTTCATAAGTGTTGGTTCCGAAAGTGCTTAGAAACACAGAAATAACATTTTTATAATAGTTCATGGTATGTTGTGCAGTAGTTACAAAAACAAAAAAAACATACTGAAGTTACTTAGAAGGAATATGGAGGTTTATTTCTCACTCACTCTTGTGGATTGGTGGATATACTTTGGTTGCAGAACTGCTTCATTTGTTTTTTAATATCAGCATTCCAGGACCCAGCAGATGGTGTAATGGTTACGTCGCTGGATTCCCACATAGTTGAATGTGGTTCAAGTCCTGGACCTGGTGGCTTGAAATTCACACTAGACACGTGTGTGCCCAAAATCCTGAGAAGAGACTGGAGGAGAAGAGATTGTGGTGTGGCCATCCTCCTGGGAGGTGATAGCTCATATTCTGTCTCTCTGTCTCTCTGGTGAGCGCATGTGATCTACAGCAAACATTTCTCTCTCAAAAAAAAAAAAAAAACAAAAACAAAAACAAAACAACCAGCATTCCAATAAACAGACCCCACCAGAAGCATGATGTTATTCCCACCTTTTAAATTTTAAATAAATTGATCTTTGATAGTATAAAAATTGTTTTGTATCTTATATATTCTCTGTTGGCTTAATTATAATTTTATGTTTTGTAAAGAATATGTATATGTATTCCCTTTTTCATAATTTTATAAGAATTTCTATAACTGAAATAGTTATTTCATAATTTCTCCACCTAAAATCTCTTTTTTTCTTTTTTTTTTTCTCCTAAGAATCCAAGTTACCCATTTTATAATGGATCAAAATGACCAACTCAGAACTTGGTGAATTATTTATTTTTTTACAAGTTTTTGTCTTAGGGCACATGCGTTCACACATGTGAGAGAAAGAGACAGTGAGACAGAAAGTGAGAAATCACCCTACAGAGGGGACGGCCATGCTGCAATCCCTTCTCCTCCATTTTCCTCCTAGGCTCTTGGGCATACACACATAACTCACCCAGTGTGAGTTTCAAACCATCAGGTCCGGTCTCAAACCACAGTTGGCCATGTGGGAGTCCAGCAATATAACCATTATGCCTTCTGCTGGCCTTAGAAAATTATTTTTAAAAATAATTAATAATAATTATAATTGGCTGTTTGGTTCCAATTTCAGATGACTAATCTCACCAATTCTTTTTTTTTTTTTTTTTTTTGACAGTAGATGGGATGCTTTAAAAAATAATTCACTATGCATTTGCTGAAAATGTCACTTTCTTAAAACTATTCATGTTGGGAACCAGCAGTTAGCGTAATGGCTATGTCGCTGGACTCCCACGTAGTCGACCGCGGTTCGCGTCTCGGACCCGGTGGCTTACAACTCACGCCGGGCACGTGTGCGTGCGTGCCCAAGATCCCAAGAGGAGAATGGAGGAGAAGGGATTGCGGCGTGACCATCCCCCCTGGGGGGTGATTTCTCGCTTTCTGTCTCTATGTCTCTCTCTGTCTGGCGAGCGCACGCGCCCTATAGCGAAAAACCTCTCCAAAAAAAAAAAAAAAACTATTCATGTTGACATTATTTTTTCAATAACATTTTTTTTCAGCGTAATTTGCAATTGCCACTTCTGAAATTTGCAATAGAACAGTAGTTTCTGCATCTCTGTTTGATTAAACATCAGGAGTGGACCAACCAGTGGCAGAATGGTTAAGGCAACTGTATCTTCAGCCAGTGAGATCCAACTTCACAGTCTTAGAACAAACACAGTGATTTTTACGAGTAGTATTTGATGAATTGCACTAAGTCAGCTAAATATAGAAACAAAGGGAGATATTCAAGGGCTGATAACTTAATGACATTATTTTTGTAATACGTATACTTGCTACAAAGTAGTAAATATTTGATCCACAAAAGTGCATGAATTAAAAAGGCTTTTTTTTAAACATTTTACTTATTTAATAATTTGTTTTAATTTGACCAGAGAGAGACACAGAGAAAGAGAGAGAGAGAAAATAAGAAAGCAAGCTGCCAGGTCTGGGATGCGAACCGTGGTAGGCCTTGTGGGAGTGTCCAGCATCTTAACCACCACGCCACCTGCTGACCCCCCCAATTTTCTTCTAATTTTGCCTTTGTATGCCTGATTTAAACTAAGTCTAGGCCTAAATGAAAATACTTTAATAAACAAATCTGTATTGAATGCTAACTGAGACAAACACTTGTTATAAGTCATAGATCTCATATTTCTAATCATCTAATTTAGACGACTAATTTACTTAAAGTGTTTCTCATTCTCTGCAATGTTTCCCCATAGCATTGGGGTTAAAATGCTGGCATGGGAATACATGTGTCTGGTTTCTAGTTAAAACTTGGTCATGAACTCCTTTTATCACTTTGGAGAAATCATTTGAAATTGATTCTCAATTCTACTGTGACACAAAGCCTAAAATTAGTTATATATGGCAACATATTGTCTTACCCTCTCCCATCACAAACAATCGCTCACTTTTGTTCAAGGATAAAACTCTATAGAAAACAAAATTGACTGGGTTGTAATGACACAGAGCTAGCTGCTAACCTTTGATCTCTAAAGTAAACCTGAAAATAAAAGGAGGGTGGGCTACTTGGGATTTGAAGCATGTTCCTTAAAGAAGTTGGAATACAGTGTTTTATCATTCTCCACAGAGCCACCTTAATTCGTGGGCCACTAAGTGAAAAAGCAGAGGATGTTTTTAAAACAGCATTCTTGGGACCAGCAGATGGTGTAATGGTTATGTCGCTGGACTCCACGTAGTCGAGTTCCGGATCCAGCGGCTTAAAACTCATGCTGACGCATGTGCATGGGTGCCCAAGATCCCAAGAAGAGAATGGAGGAAAAGGAAGAAGAGATTGCTGCGTGGCCATCACCCTGGGGGATGATTTCTTGCTTTCTGTTTCTCTGTCTCTGTCTCTCCAGCTCTTTCCAGGGAGCACAAATACCCCATAACAAAAATCTCTCTTAAAAGAACAACAATTCATAAATGATTCCTTCAGTCAGCTAAGATTATCTAGACAAAAATCTGCATGTCTGCACTCTCGCTACCCAAGAACACAATCAGTCTCACTAACGTCATCAGCCACACCTTGTCTATCAAACTCCTCACGAATGCCCTGCTAATGCTCTTCTAGTGCTGCTCAGGACGTGCAGTTAATAAACTGTGCGACTTTGGAACTGGAGCTGCTTGTCGACCTTGATCTTGGTCTAGCTCTGCGAACTCAAATCGAACTCCACCGTTCTGTACAGAGATATCTGCGATTGCAAATGCTATTTTGATTGGGAAATGAATGCCTTCTTTATAACATAAAAATAATAATATCACATTTAAATTTGCAAGAGGGTTTTACGTTCTTATAGAGAAAATCACTCGTAACAGGGCAAGAGCGCTCAGCACGGAGACCATGCGCCTCTGCCCTGGCCTGACTGCGGACATGCCGCTGGCACTCGCATCAAGCTCCCCCTGCCTCAGACTGCTCGAGTGTGTGATGAGCTGTCACACCACTGCTCTCTGTCTCACAGGGCAATAGAGAATTAGTTAGGGAGTCTTCATCTGCTTATTGTTGCTCTAGAGAATGTATTTTTAAATAAATAAATACAGTTACTTAGTAGTAAAATGCCTTATAAATATCCTCAGGGAGCTTACATTTGGTTTAATGGTTTCCAAAAGGAGCATCAGAAACTCACGTTCTCTCCTCTGAGTGGCGGCAGGCGGTGACGCTGGACTTAGTGCACTGCATGGCGTCGGGCTCTGCGTGGACACTCTGACTCTCCCGTGTGCTGTTCCCACGGAACTGCAGGACAAGGGCGAGCATCTGCTCTTTCACAGGGGAGTGAAGATACCCATGTTAGCCAAGCACACTCGAGTCCATAATAATTGTTCGTAAGGGTTAGAAAGCAACACCTCGCTTTGCTGGAAGCCCTGATACGGAGAGCGCACAAGCCCGTAGCAGTGCACGTGGAGTAAGGGCTTACGCTGAAACTCACTGGTTAAGCGGGATGCGAGAAGGACATGTGCTTTCTGAAAACACAGAGTAAAAGTAGAATTTGGGGACCAGCAGTTGGCATAATGGTTACATCGCTGGACTCTCATGTAGTCGACCACAGTTCAAGTCCTGGGCCCGGTGGCTCAAACTCACTCCAGGTGCGTGTGCGCATGTGCCCAAGATCCCGAGAGGAGAATGGAGGAAAAGGGATTCCAGTGTGGCCATCCCCACGGGGGGGGTGATTTCGCGCTTTCTGTCTCTCTGTCTCTCTGTCTTTCTAGTGAGCACACATTCCCTATAGCAAAAAACCTCTCCAAAAAAAAAAAAAAAGTAGAATTTTAGTGGAATATAAATGACATTGTAATTTTTTAAAGAGGTTTTTGCCTTAGGGTGCATGCGCTAGCCAGAGAGAAAGAGACAAAGACAATGAGAAGAAAAGTGAGAAAGCACCCCCCAGGGGTGATGGCCACGCCACAATCCCTTCTCCACCATGCTACTCCAGGGAGGGTGGACAGGCATGCATCCATGCACGCACTCGTGCTTGGCGTGAGTTCCAAGCCACCAGATCCAGGACTCGAACCATGGTTGTCTATGTAGGAGTTCAGCAATGTAAATGATACACCATCTGCTGGCCCTGACATTCTAATTTTTAGAGTTTGAAAACACACTAAGAATGGGACCAGCAGGTACAATGGTGGTTAAGGCGCTGGACACTCCCACATGGCTGATCATGGTTCAAGTCCTGGACCTGGGGCTTGCTTTCTCACTTTCTGTCTCTCCCTCTCTCTAAAATAATGAATGAAAGAATAAAAATAAATAAATAACTAATTAAAAAAACACTAATGAATGAAAAATCACTCTAGAGTAAACAAATGAAGTACTCTACCCTTATTCACAGGAGATGTGTTTAAAAGCCCCCATGGACAGTACCAACCACAAATCTTGCCAACCCCTATATATATTCTATATTTTCATGTATATATATATATACATATATATATACACACACACACACATATACACACACACACACACATACATATATATGTCCTATGATAAAACTTAACTTACAAGTAATTTATAATTTCTAAATTACATTTCTGTATAAAGTTAATATGTTAAATATGCTTAAACATATTATGTTACATAATATATGAAAATATATACATTTATATATAACATAATTATATTTATAAATTAGAAAATTGTAAATTAGAAATAAGATTAACCACTACTAATAAAATGGAACAATTATGACAAATACTGGAATGAAAGTTATGCCAATGTGGTCTCTGTTTTTCAAACTATGTTATCGTATTGTATTCCCTTATTTCTGTTTTTGTTTTTATTTTTTAAGTTTTTTGCCATAGTGTGGGTATGCTTGCCAGAGAGAAGGAGATGGTGAGAAGGAAAGTGAGAAATTACCCCCTAGGGAGGATACCCATGCCACAATCCATTCTCCTCCATTCTCCTCTCAGGAAATTTTGCACGCACGCACATGTGCCCTGTGTGATTTTCAAGCCACCAGACTGGGGACTTGAACCACAATTGGCCACGTGGAAGTCCAGCACCTTAACTACCATGCCATCTGCTGGGTTCTGTATTCCTCTATTTTTAAACAAACCAGAAAGTAAAACAGTGCACAAGGAAAACTACTCTACACCTGTTGTCTAATTTTACTAGGAAGGCCTGGAACAGCCCATCACAGATCAGTCCGGTTGATGCTGTAGAGCCCCGTGCATAAGCCTGGGCGATCATGAACAGGAATGTATTTCCCACAGTACTGGAGGCTGGGAAGTCTAAGATCGAGGGACTGGCAACCAGCAAGGGCCTCCTTCCTCATCATCCCCAGGCAGAAGGCAGAAGGGCAAGAGAGGATGTGAGAGTGAAAAGGAGATCACATATTCTCGTAGTTTGTTTCTTTATTTGTTTGTTTTTAAAGGCAGGGTATTTCATACAGAGATCTTCCTGCTTTAGTCTCCCAGCTGGTACCACAGGTGTGTGCCACCATGCCAGCTCCTCTTCAGACAGGATCTAAAAAAAGCTGTTTCCTAGGCTAGCCTTAAACATATGATCCTCCTACCTCCAACCTCCAGAATAATTCAGATTGCAGACTTGTGTCACCAGGCACAGCTTCAAATTCTCCCTTTTAGAGCAGATTCTTTGCCACAATCATGGTGGCATTAGTCTCACTCTATCCTCATGGCCAAGTCAACTGTCATTAGCCCCACCTCCCAGCATTGCAGTGCTGGGGACTGACTTCTCTACACAGCCTTTTCAGGGGACATGTTTAAGCCACAGCAGTCGCATATAGACTCGCTTTATAAACGAGTCAAGACATATACCCAGATCATGCGATAATCCAGGCACCATTGGTAACTCAAATGTACTGAATCAAGGGACCAGCAGTTAGCATAATGGCTATGTCGCTGGACTCCCACGTAGTAGACCACAGTCCGAGTCTCTGACCCAGTGGCTTAAACTCACGCCGGGCGCGTGTGCATGCGTGTCCAAGATCCCGAGAGGAGAATGGAGGAGAAAGGATTGCGGCGTGGCCATCCTTTCTGGGGGAGTGATTTCTCGCTTTCTGTCTCTCTGTCTCTGTCTGGCGAACGCACCTGCCCTATTGCAAAAAAAAAAAAAAAAAAAAAAAAAAGTACTGAATCAATTCTAACATCATGATGCAAATTCTTAAAATAATAAAATCTTTAGAAAAGGCTAACAGAAATATGCTCCTCTACTAATGCTCAAGGAAAACACAAAATAGATTGACTGTTATTAAAAATGCACATGGGGGACCAGCAGTTAGTGTAATGGCTATGTCGCTGGACTCCCATGTAGTCAACCGCAGTTCAAGTCCCAGACCCGGTGGCTTAAACTCACGCCGGGTGCATGTGTGTGCCCAAGATCCCGAGAGGAGAATGGAGGAGAAGGGATTGCGGTGTGGCCATTCCCCTTGGGTGGTGATTTCTCGCTTTCTGTCTCTCTGTCTCTGTCTGTCTTTCTGGAGAGCACACGAACCCTATAGCAAAAACCTCTCCAAAAAAAAATAGAAAAAAGCACATGGTACAATACCATACACTGGATACTAAAGAAGGGTACTGAGGCACTGAATTTACATTACCAAGGTCTACAGTGTGATGATGGATAGATCAGCCAAAGATGAAATCGGCAAACTCGGGCTTTCGGCTTGGCCTGGATTCATGAACTCTGAGACCCGAGGTGAGCCGAGTACTCTCATTTGAAAAGTAACAAAATTGAATAACAGTGTCTTCTAATCCCCTTCAAACTAAAATCTCTGAATTCTGCACGAACTCTTTTGTTCCTTAAGTCACAAGTTAGAACACGATACCTAGACATCAAATATGTTTAAAAAAATTCATGCTTAGGGGCTGGCAGGTGCATGGTGGATATGCACATTGGACTCCCACATGGCTGACCGTGATTCGAGTCCCGAGCCTGGCAGTTTGCTTTCTCACTTTGTCTCTGTCTCTCTCTCTCTCTCTCTCACTGTCCCTCTCTGGTCAAATTAAAATAAATAAATTAATTAATTAATTTAATTAAATAAAGTAATTCTTTGAAAAAAACATGCTATACATTCATAGTATTTGAAGACACTTTCAAACATGTCAAATTATTAAATTATTAAACTGACAAAATGCTGATTATTTAAACAAATGTTGGCAGTCCTAAAAATCATACATAGAGCAAATTCTTAAAACTAACCACCAAAAAAACCCCTTCTTCTTTTTAAAGTAGCAGAAACATTCAATTAAAGAAAGTCTTTTAAAATCACCTCTTTTATTTTTGAGCTCAAGATAATGCAAATAGAAAATTCTACCCCTATCTTCACATGACAAATCAAAATGCAACACAAAATTATCTTTAGGCTATATGTTTAAGGTGTATATGAAACATAAATGAATTTCAATTAAGATTTGGATCCTATCCCCCAAGATATATCCCTGGGGTATAACACAAACACCAAAATTTAAATAAATAAATAAATAAATAAATAAATCTGAACCCTGAAAAACTTCTCTTCCCAAGAGTTTTGAAGAATGGATGACCAACCTGTATCATTCTTACCTTTTTTTTTTTTTTAGAGATTTTTGCTATAGGGCTCATGTGCTTGTGAGGGAGACAGAGAGACAGAAAGCAAGAAATCAACCCCCGAGGGGGATGACCACACTGCAATCCCTTCTCCTCCATTCTCCTCTCTGGATTTTGGGCACACAGGCACACAATCTTGGCATGAGTTTTAAGCCACTTGGTCCAGGAATGAATCACGGTCAACTGTGTAGGATTCCAGCGATGTAACCATTATGCCATCCACTGGTCCCCAATCTATATCATTTTGTCATTCACACAAATAATAGGAGAAGTTAAGAAATGCTCAAATTCACTCAACTCCTGAGTGGCAGAGCTGGGGTGCAAAGCCAAGAATTCCAGCTCCGCAGTGGGATCCCTGCCACTCCACAGCCTTTCAACATTTGCTACTTGCACTGGGTAGCGGCCTGTAGATTGATTTGACTGAATTATCAACAACATGAGGCAGTGACTGGAACTAGAGTTTGTGTGGCATTAGGCACTAGGTCAGAGAGCCTGGATTAAGCTTGGTAAAATACAGGAATTATTAGAAGTTTCGAAGCAGAGAAGTGACACGTGGATATCAGAGTTCCCGACAGTCCCTCTGGCAGCAGTGTCCAAGTTAGATATGGGAAGTTAGGCAGCTCCCACTACTGTGAAAGTGCCCTGACAGTGACAGGAGATGAGAAGGCAGTGCAAGATGGGACCAGCAGGGAGCGTGATGGCTATGTCGCTGGACTCCCATGCAGTCCACTGCAGTTCGAGTCCTGGACCTGGTGGCTTAAACTCATGCCGGGAGCGAGTGCGTGCGTGTCCAAGATCCCGAGAGGAGAATGGAGGAGAAGGGATTGAGGCCTGGACATCCCCCCTGGGGGGTGATTTCTCGCTTTCTGTCTCTGTCTCTCTCTTTCTGGTGAGCGTACGTGCCCTATAGCAAAAAACCTCTCAAAACAACAACAACAACAACAACAAAATAAAAACAGACAAGACAATGCAAGAAATATTAGCAGGCGTTGTGAAAAAATAACTTAAGACGGTGCAGCTGACTCTTGGGGGTCGAGCAGCGAGGAAAGTGCGGACTAGAATGAAGTTTGATGACCTGAGGGTGTTGGACTGGGGAATGCCAGGGCGTCACTCGGCATGAGCCGTGGTGAACAGCTAAGGGCCAGACAACGGTTTCAGTTCCAGGCTTTGGAACGGAGCCTACATTCTCAATTCAATCTTAGGAAGTTCGGAAGATAAAATAACAAGTTTGTAGCGAATATCTTCTGAGGGGGGTTAGTCAGAGACGATTATAAATGTTCACAAACTAAGCTGCGTAGCAGCTTTGGAAATGTCACCAAAATCCATATTTAGATTCTGGATCATAAAAACGAAAATTATTGTTCAAAGAAATAAAATCCACGTAAATTTGGATACCTTCCCAGAAAAGACATTGGCCATTTTACCATGCTGAAGAAAAATTCGAATCGTATTTTTTAAGTAACAGAACTAGCTTGATCTTTCATATCATATATATAATTTTTCCATATATACTTTAGCACCTGCCAATTGAAACTGTTTGAGATAAGTACTTTAAAATTACAGAGCAAACTACCTAAGAACATCATAAGTGTGTGTTTGTGGTAGGTATATTAAGTGCGTATATATGTGTCTATTTGTATCTACTCTTTTATATTTAAATTCATTATTCGTAAATAAAGAGGCTTCAAAAAGTTCATGAGAAATGTATATTATAAAAATATTATGCATGGATTTCAATTTGGGGGGGGACCAAAATAAACTCATACTATGTTGTTATAGCATATATGAACAAGAGCAACCTGAATTTTTCTAAGAGTGAAGCAAGAACAGGATGTGGTGGTTAAGGCACTGGATTCACACATGGCCAATTCCAGTTTGAGTCCTGGATCCAGCGGCTGGGACTAATGCCAGGCCATGTGTCTGCATGCCCAAAGTCCCAAGAGGAGAACGGTGGACAGACGGCGGTGTGTCTATTCCCCCATAGGGGGAGGTTTCTCACTTTCCCTCTCACTGTCTCTTTCTCTCTTTCTGGTGAGCACACACGATCTATAGCAAAAACCTTTAAAAAAAAAAAGTGAAGAAAGAAGAAACATCAAAAGTATAGTGAAGCTTAGGTGGGAGAATGGAGAGAAATTACAGATGCTTTATGAAAAGTTTATGGGGAAAAAACATCCATATTCATTTGTAAGGGAAAAAAATTAATCTTATTTGTGTCCTAATTAAAGAGGACCAACAATTAACAGCAGAAATAACAAATAACAGCTTGCACCACAGACATCTAATTGGTTTAGCTGTTCAGCTTACACAGACCTCACTGAAAACCTAAAGTTGAGCAACCGTTTTGCTCAACATGGGAGCCAAAACTGCTATGCCCAGATCAGCTGCAGAGAAAAGCAGAACTTCCAATGGAAATTTTAAATGAATGGAACCAAGATCTTAAAGCACTTCCGTGGAGAACTGTAACAGGAAATGAAACAGGCTGTCTTAATTCCATTTTGTGTTGCTGACAGACTGGGTGATTTATAAAGGAAATAGGGGCTTATTGGCCCCCATTTCTGGTGGCAAAGTCAGAAGGCATCACGAAGTGGTCAAGGCACAATCTTGAGCAGAGATAAGCATAGTCTATATCCATGTGGTCTCTGCCTGTCTCATTTCCTTTTATTAGAAAACTACTGGGACTCAATCTTGTGACCTTATCATACCTAAAGGCCCACCCTGAGAAACCATGAAGGGATTAAAGTTTCAATGATCACTTTTATAGCACAACCAAGTCTCAGCACATGAACTTTTGGTGACCAAACTGTCATCGAAACCATAACAATGGCTTTCCCTGTATGATACTGAAGACAGAGCACAAAGCAATGGTGACCGAGAGGTGGATGTGGTCCAGTCAAAGTGAAAACATGGACCAGTCAAGAGCAATGCTATGGAAACGAGTTTTTGGGATACTCAAGTCATTTCTTTTATTGACCTTCTGGAGTGCCGGAAAAACATAACAGCTGCTTATGTTGAGAGTGCAGTTAGCGTAATGGCTATGTCGCTGGACTCCCACGTAGTCGACCGCGGTTCGAGTCCCGGACCCGGCGGCTTAAACTCACGCCGGGCGCGTGTGCGTGCGTGCCCAGGATCCCGAGAGGAGAATGGAGGAGAAGGGATTGCGGCGTGGCCATCCCCCCTGGGGGGTGATTTCCTGCTCTCTGTCTCTCTGTCTCTCTCTGTCTGTCTGGCGAGCGCACGCGCCCTATAACAAAAACCTCTCCAAAAAAAGAAAAAAAAAAAAAAAAAAAAGAGAGTGTTTTGAGAAGGTAGCTCAAGCTCTAGTAAAAGCACAGAGAAGGAAGCTTCACCAGAGAGTCCTTCTGAACCATGGCAACGCTCTGCTTATACTTACATCGAAGAGCGATTTTGTGAGAGTTCCAATGGGAAACCATTAGGTATTCATCATACAGTCCTGACTTGACTCCCTCTGACTTAGTTTTGTTTCTTAATCTTAAAAAATAAACTTTAAAGGGTACTCACTTTTCTTCAGTTAATAATGTAAAAAAGATTGTATTGGCATGATTTAATTCACAGGATCCTCAGTTCTTTGAGGATGGACTAAGTGGCTGATATCATTGTTTATAAAAGTGACTTAACCATGATACATCTTATACTGAGAAATAAAATTTATACTTTATGCTATATATTTTTATCTTTTAATTCCACTTTCTATGAATCTTTAGAAGTCCTCTCATATACACATGCACACATCAATATCTAGTCTGTTTCTCTGAGGTTTAACTTTTATATAACGTTTATCTCCTTTATGTCAGCCTTTTCTTTTCTTTGGTTCTTAATTTTATAATGAAAAATATTCAATGTTCACTACTAATATATCTGGTGAAATTTTCTCAGTGTTTTCCTTAAATGAAATATATCCTCTAATGGTGTCTAACCGTATTTGGAAAATTTGTTTCAGAATAAAAGGGATCAAGTTGTAAGTTTGGCATTTTAAAGTGAGCTTTACTCTTAGAGACAAAAAGAAGTCATGAGTATAGCATAGTATCCCCCAAACTGTCTTTTTAATATAGATGATTCCAGAAATTATAAAAGGAATTCTTACTTTATCAAAGATTTATGTGTATCAAAACATTCACTCTTCTGTGGCTAGTACAATTATCATTAGATATTTTAATATTTTATTTTCTTCTTATAGTACAAGAGTCATGGTCCTGCTCATATTAACTAAACATTTTCGTCTTACATTATTACTCTGTTTTAACTGCTGGCCCCACTAAGACTGCCTAAGGACTTTTGTTTTAGGCTTCTTCAGGGTAATTTAGAAGCGTTCAGGAACAAAGCATTCCAGAAGCACCCCTCAAATATCTAGCGGTGAGAACTGGTGGGAGCTGGAAATGTTCCAGTTTTTTCCCCGAGTGATACTAAAATTCTGAGGCATGTTCTATTGCTCCCTAGATTTCTCCGACAGGCCTGACCTGCAAGCTGATCACAGTGATAACTTGTTAATACAACATTACTGCTTTCATGCCTTTCCTCTCTCACGTCTGTGGTGACATCACCTTCCAAACAAACTACTTATACTCAAATATTTCTCTCAGACTTTGCTTCTAAAAGAACTCAAACCAACGTAGTTGGCACCAGAAGAAATGGTCCTCAGAAACACACACCTCTAGATGGAATTTTGGAATTTTTTATTCATTTGTCACATGGCATCACAGGTCCTGTTACTGAGACAATTAGAGTGGTAATAATGCTGACTGCTCAATTAATTGAGGTGAATTAGGATGGTGACCCTGTATAGAAGGAATAGACTGACTTATGCAACCTATCATGTAATAGACAAGAGTAAATTAGTAAACGTAAAAGTT
Organism: Tupaia tana; assembly: GCA_026018925.1. NCBI lineage: Eukaryota > Metazoa > Chordata > Mammalia > Scandentia > Tupaiidae > Tupaia > Tupaia tana. Next base: position 147,132,588 of record JAKSZU010000002.1, read on the forward strand.
ATAAAATCAGTTCACTCATATTAACTGCCACTGAAATTTTTATGGAAAAGAAAAGAAAGGCTCATGTTAGTCAGCTGTCAACTCAGGCATGTTGTGAGAGATCGTCCTCCATGTCGGTGTGCAGAAGACCTTGAATTTCCAGCAATAGGAATAGACAAGACGGAAAGTTGAGTCCAGGAGAGCAAAAGTCACAGAGTTCCCCCAGGAGCAGGCTCGCACATCTACTATGATCAAGTCAGGATACAAAATTCTAAACTGCCTAAATCCTCCAGGTGAGCAGAAGTGGCTCCCACCCCTTCCTATAGAAATCCCATAGAGACCGTGCAAACACCTCTCCTTGGACAAGAGGTCTCCTTGCTTATATTCCTACAGATCTGCCTTCACGTCCCCTTGCTGTTTCCAGCAGAGGACAAAGACTCGGCATGGTCTGACCTGGAAGTACTTCTCTTGTTCTGAAGGAAAGCGATCATTCACCAAAAGGTCTGCAAGTCTTGGTAAACATATACAAGTTTGGAAGAAGATTGGAAGAACACATGTAGGTATGAATTTTGAGAGCTAATTATCTTATGGTGCAGTGTATAAAAGGGATTACTATGGGATTAAACACAACTTTTATAGTTGGTGAAGAATTTTGTAACATGAATTATGTACACAGAGTTTACAAATTCCCAGCTGTGGAGCCACATCCTTCAATTACTTTATCTCAGTTTACAATATTTCTTATTCTGTTTCAGACTCTCCAAAGCAGACAAAGTCTTTCGCTCCATCTACTCTGCAATAGTTTAGCTTGTCCAGTGTTAGAAATTGATTAATTTCCAAAAGAGATTATATGTTATCTGAGTCTTAACTAATTTTTTCCATTTTACAGCTAAGCTTCGTTTCTTTACTGTCACCAGGCAAACTCAGTGCAATCCCTTTTCTTCTGCTCCCCAAAATTGTCAGAATATTTTCTACTCTTAACTTATTTCTAATCTTTCAGAGTTGAAGATAAGTGTGATTCAAAAAATTTTTTGATAATCTTTCATTTGGATAATATTGAGTGATTTTTCCAACCAGTGAATGCCCTACTTATTCTGAGGGTAGAAAAATAATCCTTTTTCTTTTAAAATACAATTATTGGAATTATTCTTTTTAAGTTCTTTTATTTTAAAAAATTCAATTCAACTAAAATTCAATATAAGAAACATGACACATATGTTCATATTTGTTACTTGAAATGATCAAACATCAGTATATTTTCTAAACATTAAAATGACTGCGTTAAAATTTTAAAAACATATTCATCTGCATCCGACTTTTATTTCTGTTCTAATAATATACTCCAGATAAATTAAGAAAAAAAAATAACATTTAAAGAAAGGTTTTATTTTGATAATAATGTTAGATCTTCTGCAACATCTCTTAACCAACATGTAAATGTGCTCTATCTGCAGAAAACCTTCACCAAATTTATGTTGCCCTAATTACTGTAAGTGTATAAACTTTGCCTTAATGAGTATTGAAAAATTGTTTTAAATAAGTAATAAGACAGAAAATCCTAGTGGAATATTAATTACACAATGTGATAGGCAGCTAAACTTAAAAAAAGAGAAGAGATGAAAGATCAAAATGTGTTGCCTGACTCCGTTGGGATAGACATGTATATTTTATTTAACCTTATTCAGAACGAACGAAGGTACTTGCTACTATTCTTATTTCATATGTAGGAAAATTGAAGTTGAAAAACTTAAATATGATTAATCTTTCTTTTTTACATTTTATTTCTAAAGGGTACATACTTTCACCAGAGAGAGAAAAAGCACCCCCTCCCCCCCAAGGAGAGTGGTCATGCTGAAATCCCTTTTCTCCATTCTCATCAGGTTTTGGGTCCCCATGAACATGTCCGGAGTGTTTTGTAAGTCACCGGAGCTGGGGTTCCCAGCTCAGGCCAGTCACTTGGGATCCAGCTCCCTGTGCTCAGAGCTAAGCCACTGTGAAGGAGGAGGGTCTGAGTTATTACTACTACTACAGATAGTGGTTTTATTAAAAGTTTTCATAGCAATAATGGTACATAGAGATAAAAATAGCATGTTAGGTACTTTTTATTTATCATTTATTTATTGTTTTGTTTTGTTTTATCTTATCAATGGCCATTTTCAAGGCTCAGTAACGTGAACAAGAGTACCCCAAAGAATACAAAATCATTGTAGAACTTGGTCTTTGGAGAACTGATCTTTGCCTTCTGTCACTTCTATTACCTGCTAATGGGTCACTTTTAACTTGGTCCTACGTTTCTCACTCTGAAATTGTAAATTGATCAAGATAGAAAGAAATGTCAACTGTGTACCTCTTCCAAGAGGCATGAAGGGTTCATATCACAGAGGACAATGAGATGAAGTGGGGTCAACAGATGGCCTAGTGATTAAGGCGTGGGGTTCCCACACGGTCCAGCCAGTTTGACTCACAGACCCAGCGCCTGAAAATTACATGGGGCACGTGTGTGTGTGCCCAGCATCCTGAGAGGAGAATGGAGGAGAAGTAGCTGTGGGATAGCCATCTTCCCATTCTCACTCTTGCTCTCTCTCTGGTGAGTGCATATACCCTATGGCGAAAAAAACCTTTAAAAAAAAAGAGGTAAAGTAAATACACTGGAAAATACTGGGATATTTTAAAACCTTCATAATTCAATAAAGTATCAAACTTCACATTGAATACCAACGTCCTTCAGAAAAAAGAAAACAATATAAAAATTTACAGCCAAATTTTGTAAATGGCTTGTCTTAAGAAAATAAATACTGTTCACATTGAGGATGAATACAGAGCATTATTTCTCACACAAGGGTAAAGAAAAATTGTCAGGTGTCAATAAGATCCTTTCTGGGCAGATGTTTCCAAGCAAACGACTAAAACGTGGTGGCAAAAAAAACAAAATCAAGCAATCAGATATATGTGTCTTAACTTGCTTCTTCGTTGGTTTGTTTGACTTGCTCCTTAGTCAAAGGGTCACTATCAAGGCAAGATGAAATTGAAGACACACACTGGCAGTTTACAGAAGCAATACTGATCGTGGAAGATCCTGGCACTTCCATCCTAATTCTTCTTTGCTTGCCTAATCTTACCTCCCACAAGATTCAGATAAGACCTGTTTTCATACTTGTAGGCAGGAAGCCATCACTCTTCTCTCCATTTGTTCTGACAAAGGCCTACATGTAAAGACAGTGGTGAGGAGACTGCCTTACACACGTTCCTTGACTATCCAAGAGGGAACAGAGAAAACTTCTGTTTGAAATGACAGGATGTACCAGGAGATTGAAATAGAAAAGAATGAGGGGATTTCCTGTGGTCTAGTGGCTAACGAAGCTGGCTACCATATGGACAACTCTGCAGTTTGAGTCCTGACCAGGTGCCTTGAACAACTTTTTGGGAACATATGTGCGCATGCCCCCAGATCCCAACAAGATAGATGATAAAAGATTATAATATGACCACCCACCATGGAGGGTGCTTTCTTCCTCCCTCTTGCTCCATCTCTCTGACAAACTCCCACACTTTGGCAAATTTTTAAGAAATGGAGGAAAAAGGAAATTTTTCATGGTGATAAAAATTTACTCACTAGATAATGATGGATCATATTGATTTCTGCAGATTTTATGTACAAGAGGAAAATTCAATCTTCATAAAACAGGAAATATACTATGAATATTTGGAATATATATTTTGAAAGTATATATATTTCCATAGAATATTTGTTGTATGAAAATAATGTAAATTTATCAGCAAGTAGACTTCATTTAATTCTTGTATATACTCATGTCCTTCCTCCAAATAAATCATACTTTATTGCTTACATGACATCATATTAAAGATTAAATAAATCCTCTAAGAAAATTGTATGATAGTAGAAAACACCACAGCCTAATGTAACAAAACAGCAGGAAATGATATGCTAAAATTTAGGATGTTATCTTTTAAAAACCTAAATGAGTCAATTTTTTAATTTTACAAGATGCAGAGTTTTAGAGAAACATAAGCATACAAGTTATCAACCTAACTCTTGGAAATCTGAACAAAGGGTTTTTGTAAGAGCTTGAGTTAATGATTGCCCTCTGGCTGTATTTGATTTTGATAATCTACCAAGAAAGCTTGCAGATGGGATCATTCCCGGAATGTTGTCCTATATTTTACAACTCAGTTAATCCTGCATACTCTGTATTTTCTTAAACTTGAGTTTATTTTTTTCTTATACTACCTTACCACATGCAACCAGTAAGACACAATTCGATACTCTGTTTCCTTCCTGCCTTTCTGAGAGTCTGCCCACCATTATGTTGTTCAAGTCTAAAAATTCCTTCCATTGTCAAGTAGATGATGGAAACATTCTATGTCTTCATTGTCAAAATGGTTTCTACTTTCTAAATGTTGCTACCCAGCCATCCAAATGGAGGCAATGTGACAGGGAAGCCAAATTCATCATTTAAATTCATTTAAACTTAACTAGCCGAATGCCCCTTGTGGTTATTGTACCGCGAAGTACAGCTTTGCTATATGTGCTGTTATCCATTTTAGCACAGGCAGCAACTTCACAACTGTCTCATTGTTGTCCTGAATCATTTTTCCCAGCTTCTTATGATGCTTTTGTCTTCTAGACCTTAGAGTCTTTCTGTTTTCTGGTTTCAAGTTCAATCTAAAAAGTAATAATAATAAAATTGCTAGAAAGTGTAGAGAGAGAGACAGAAGAGAGAGACAGAAGGAGAGAGTCTAGAGAGAGAAAGTGTGAAAATACTCTCCAATGGGGATGGTCACGCAGCAATCCATTCTCCCCCATTTCTCCTGTCAGTATTCTGAGTCTGCACTCACGTGCCCTGGCAGGTTTTAAGCCTACCAGATCCAGGACTCGACCGTACAGTCAGCCACGTGGGATCCAGTTGCCTTAACCACCTATGCCACTGACTGGCCCCATTTTATTTATTTATTTATTTATTTATTTATTTATTTATTTATTTATTTATTTTTAAGACTCAGTCTTTCTCTCTTTCTTTTTTAAAATTTTATTTATTGTTAGTTTTTTTTTTTTTTAATTTGCTATAGAACAGGTGCCCTCACCATAAAGAAACAAATAGAAAGAGAGAGGGAAAATGACAAAGCAAGCCACCAGGTCCGAAACTAAAACTGCATTGGCCATGTGGGAGCCCAGTGCCTTAACCACCATGCCACCTGCTGGCCCCAAGATTGGGGCTTTCTGTTGGGGTCCTCTGGCTTCAGTCTCCAGCTGGGACCGCAGGTGTCTGTGCCACCAGCTCTTTTCAAATAGACTCTCGTTATGTTTCCCACACCATACCGTCCTCGAGTGCAGGGTCTTCCTGCCTCATTGTCCTGGGTTTCTGGGATGACAAGCAGAAACAGTGTTACTTGGCCTTCAGGTTGACAAGGAAGGGAACCCGGGACTCTACTGTGGTCCCAGACTACAAACCAAGGTGTTAGCAGTGCTGATCACTGCTCCTAGACCTACAAATACAAATTGTAACTAATTTTGTTATCACCCTTAGGGCAACCTCTCTTTACTGGTCCATGCTCTTCAGCAAATCAATGCTTTAAACAGCAAGTATTATTTAACTCCTTGTGAGGTGGTTTAGCCTGGGTTTGGCAGGGCGGTTCGGGGCTCTGCTGGGTCCCTGTCAGTATCTGAGAGGCAGTTGGCTGGTCTAGGAAAGCCTCAGGCAGGACCAGCAGGTCAGCGAGAACGGCCGGCTCCGCTCTTCCCTAGCTGTCTCTCGAGTGCCCCCAGCAGGCTAATCCAGACAAGTTCCTGGTGGCCGTGGTGCCAGAACTGCAATAGACAAAGCCCCAGGCCTCAAGTATTTTAAACCTGCTGAAATACACGAAGAGCAAGACAACTCGTCAGCTAGATACATAGAAACAATTTTATAAAAGTGGAATCACCCTGGGAGGGCATAATAACAGTATTACATTTGTTTACTGGAAATTTACAGATGGAAAAGAAACTAAACTACAGTGAAGGAATTTCAGGGTTTCAGCTAAATATTTTTCCATAACTATAAATCTCTCTAAGGTTGTAAAAAAAATAGGTAACAAAAAGCATTAAGATGAATCAATATATTTTATACTGAATGTATTCAGCTTTATAGGATATTAGCTGAATTCTTGTAATAAAGGAAAAAGAAATTAGCATCCTAACATCTCCTCTCTCATCATATACTTCACTCTCCTGATTTCTGTGTTATAAATATTTATTCCATCACCTCAGTGCCCAGAGATGCTTATTCATATGTCAATATTTACATAAATTCAATTGTCCTCAAGAATTCTTTTACCACTATGAGGCTCATATACAAATGGAAACTGTCCAGACCGTATAAAAACAGACCTCTGACCCACAACCGTCCTAAAAAACGAACCTTGCATCTATAATAGCTGCCCCACGAAGCAACTCTACTTGTCAGTCTTGTAGAGAATCCGGGTGCTATTTTCACAATTGGCCCCAAATGGGCAGGATATGATTAATAAGTGACAGCTTCTCTAATTTTTGTTTCCATTCCCAAACAAGGACCAACCAGAGAAAGGAAATGTTTTCCCCTTGTCTTGGTCAGCTCCAGCGCTGTAACAAAAATCATAGATGGAAAGGCTAAAAGAGCAGAAACATATTTCTCAGAGTTTTGAAAGTCCAAAAATACATACAAGTTCAGAAGTGTAGAAAATATTAGATTTGGAAAGTCTGAGAACAAGATTCCTGCTATCCCGTTACTGGTTAGGGCCTTCCTGCAGGTGCATGTCTTCTGGTGTGCCTGTAAGGGCCCGGATCTCATCACGAAGACTCCACCCTCCTGATCTAATTACCTCCCAAGGCCTCACCTCCAAAGCCATCAGATTTTTGGGCTTCAGCATGTGAGACTGGAGGACATAACCGTCCAGGCTTAACAAGCCTTAGCACTCCCACAGGACACACCACTTCTCATCACCTGCCGACCGTCCCTGTGCCAGCAGCCTCCTGTCAGGGCCTACCTGAAGCCTTTCCTTATTACACATAACGCTTTTTCGCACCTCTGCCTGCCTTTGAATCTTAGCCAAAATGCAAGTGATGGTGGTGGACTCTCGCTAGAGCGGGTTCAGAATAGATAACCTTAGCTTGTTCTCATTGGCCATTCTCTGTTCATTTCCACCCCAGTCTCTCCTATCTCTGTGTTGACTCTTAGTTAACAAGATCATTTTTATGATTTCTTTAACTTGGCAGAATTACTTTATTATGCCTGTATTATCATATAGTTATAAAAATTATAACTTCACCTGGATTTACATTGGCATTCAATTTTTTCCTTGGGATAAATAATACATGCTCATGGTACAGAAATTAAAACTATATCAGAGGTGGACCTTGAGAAGTTAGCCTCCTATTCCTGTTCCCATTGATCACCTTTGTCTTTCCTCAGTCCTGATGGGAATGCACCTTCATTACTTTGTTTCTTAATCTTAACAGTATTTTTATTTTTTTTTTTGGAGAGGTTTTTGTTATAGGGGGCGTGTGCTCTCCAGAAAAACAGAGAGAGACATAGAGACAAAAAGTGAGAAATCACCCCCCAGGGGGGATGGCCACGCTGCGATCCCTTCTCCTCCATTCTCCTCTCAGAATCTTGGGCACGCACGCACACGCGCCTGGCATGAGTTTAAGCTGCCGGGTCTGGGACTCAAACCGCGGTTGACTACATGGAGTCCAGCGACATAGCCATTACGCTAACTGTGGGTCCCGATCTTAGTGTTTTGAAAGCAGATATAAGCATATTAATATATCTCTATTCCTTCTCACTTACATAAAAATGACGTACTATACACATCCCTTTAAAACTATTTTTTCTTTTACTTAATATACTATGGATCTCCTCCTCCTGAAAAATATAGAATCTTATTTCTAACAGCTTTAGAGGGATGTAAGTTTGTAAAATAAACTGCACACATTGTAAGTGGGCAATATGATAGGTTTTGAAAATGTCTGATACCATTGCCTCCACCAAGAACCCAATAGAAATTTCTATTTTTTTATTGTAAAATGATACGAAGTGTTATTTAGTTTTTGAGACGATGCACGGGGATGTGATATCTGTCTTTGCGTTAACTCTCTGCACGTCAGTCCAACAGGCCAACTGTCAGCCAACTCTGGGGTCCGGTTGCTCGTCTTTCAGGGAACTTCTCACACACTTTCTGTTCCTTTCTCATTGTTGAAGTAGGAGACAGGTGACCCACTACTTGCTCTAGAATATCTTCACTTTCACTGGGAGGCAGATTTCTGAAAGAGTATTGGGTGCCAGTACAGTACTATGGTCTTACAAGAACTCACAGTACTGAGTAAATAAAAGTTTTCCTTTTTTTTTTTTTTTGCTGTAGGGCGCGTGTGCTCACCAGAAAGACAGAAAGAGACAGAGAGAGAGAAAGCAAGAAGTCACTCCCCAAGGGGGATGGCCACGCCGCAATCCTTTCTCCTCCATTCTCCTCTAAGGATCTTGGGCACGCACACACAAACGCCTGGCGTGAGTTTAAGCCACCAGGTCCTGGACTCGAACAGCAGTCGACTACATGGGAGTCCAACGACATAGCCATTACGCCAATTGCTGGTCCCAAAAGTTTTCTTTTCCTAATGCTTCCTAATGAGCTCTTGTTACGTATGATTTTACCTGGCTCCAAGTGGACCATTGACTGAAACCACAGATCTTTTCAGTTTATAAACTCTTACCTTTCACAATCCTCTCCAGGGGAATTACAGATTCTTTCATTGCCTATGTTATGATTGTCTTTGTTCTCAAAACTCCACCCTCATGAATTCATGACACTTTTTGTTGTGATTTTTAATCATTTTGTCTTTCTTTAGAACTGTATTTCACAGTAAAGAGCATCATTGACAATTAATTCAATTTATACTTCAGAAATACCTGCCAGAAAGTATTTTGAATTTGCACAACATAACGTTATGTTAAATGTTGAAGGTGACAAACGTGTTTATATCCTGAATTTGTTTATTATAGATCATATAAGTACTATTAAAAACTGTGCCCTACAAAGATATGGGATGATTATATAAATCATACATTACAATAAATACTTTTTAACACTATCCATGAATTTCTAGATTCCTTTACACAAATAAACTTGTACTTTAATTCCATTTTCCACAAGTTTTTTGAAGCCTCCTCTCTTATTTGCCTAAAAGCAATATTAAATTCATCGCTAATCAAGACTCCTAGCAAGTTTAAAATGTTATCACACATCAAGAGGATGAGCACCTGCAGGATTCTCGTACGCCATCCTTGTCTGCCTCGCATCACACTCGAGCCCCCGCTCCTGGGAATCCCTGAGATGTGTCCTATCACGTGGAGAAGTCTGCATTTTCTAAAGTTTCATATACACGGAACCATGAAGAGTGTGCTGTTTATTGTTTGCCTTGTTGCATGTATCAATACCTCATTACTTTTTATTGCTATGCAAATCAGTATATGAATAGAATATGATTTGTTATCCATTCACCTCATGATGGATCCTTGGGTTGCTTTCAAGTTTTAGCTTATACAATAAAGCTGCTCTAAATGTCTATGTAAGCGTCTTTGTGGAGACATATACTTTCATTTCTTTTGGTAAAATACCCAGGAGTGGAATGGAATAGTTAAGTGTTTATTTAACTTTGTGTGAAATTGACAAATAGTTTTCCAAAGCTTTTTTATACCATTTTACTTTTCTATAGTGGATGAGAGCTCCAGTTAATCTACAAACTCTTGGAATGGTCAGTCAACTTAATTTTAGACACTCTCAAAGGCTGTACAGGGCCTCCCATTGGGTTTTACTGTGCATTTTACTAAGACCAACCCCGCAGGGCATCTTTTTGTGTGCCGTTAGCCATTCATATAACTCTTTTGTGAAGTGTTCATACTTTTTGCCATTTTTAATGGAATTATTTTATTTTTGACTTTTTAAAATTGTCTACACAGTCTTTCTTTTTTTTTTGGAGAGGTTTTTGCTATAGAGTGCGTGTGCTCGTCAGAAAGACGGAGAGAGACAGAGAGATAGAAAACGAAAAATCACCCCCCAGGGGTGATGGCCACGCCGCAGTCCCTTCTCCCCCATTCTCCTCTCGGGATCTTGGACACGCACGCACGTGTGCCAGGAGTGAGTTTAAGACACCGGGTCCAGGACTCGAACCGCGACATAGCCATCACGCTAACTGCTGGTCCCATGCACATTCTTGATACAAGTTCTTTATTAGGTAGATAACTTGCAAATGGTTTTCCCCCATTAATGATGATCCTTTGATACTCTTTTAATTCTATATTTTACTATTTCTTCTTTTTCTAGTTGCTTTTAAGGTATTTGCTTATCATGGTTTTGTGCAATTTGATTATGATATACCTTGATATTTTCTTCTTTCTTCTTTTTTTGAGTTTATTCATTTATTTCTTCAGAGAAAGCAGGAGAAGAGAGAGACAGAGTTTGGCACTCCACCAGGGTCGTCATGCCACAGTCTACCTCAAGTCTCAGCAGGCTTGGATCAGGAATATGTGCTGCACGCTTAGGGACTCCCGGGAAACAAAGCCAAGACCTTCCCATACGGGCCCAGTTACATCACCACCATTCCACCACCTGGACCCCTCTTCTTTCTTGTGCTCAAATCTTAGCGATATTTTCAAGTCATGGACCTGAAAGTTTAAGAAAAATTTAAAAATTTTGACCATTGTTTCTTCCTACACTTTAAGAATTTCAATTACACATACGTTAAAGCTTGAAATTATTCGACAACAGAGATACTCTGTTATTCTTCATTTTTTTTTTTGCATTCTGTTCATTTTGTTCAATTTTGTATATTTTGACAAATTTTCTAATGAAATTCTGTGGAAAAATATATTAAAAACCATATAAGTATATATTTTTTCTTTTGTGTATATCAAATGTGTATTCAAGAAACATTATAGATGTAGTACCTTTAGGGGATGTTTGGGAATAGGTGGGTGGTGTGACATTTTTTCAAGTAAAATTGCTTTTCCATTTGTACTTTATAAGGATGTTGTTTTTCCTTTTATTTTAAAAAGAAAGGACCAAAGTGAATCACAGAAAACCCCAAATTGGAGAGTAAGACTTAAGAGAACAAAAACTCAGGAATGTTACCCTATTTTTCTATTAATTTTCTTTGAATACAAATCACCTTTAGTCACTTCACTGCTTTCTCATTTGTATAGGATAATAAGAAAAATATTTACTTATTTTATATTAAGTCAATCCTATAAGCAATAATTCAACTCTTTTGATTGAACTGCTTATGTAGACAAAATGAATAAAAACATCCAAGGCATTTGTTTATTTTCTTGTTCCTCTCAATTTTTGTTGCTTTTATTTTTGTGGTGTTTTGCCAATGTAAGCAAGACTTTGGAAAAATTTATTAATCCCAAGTGGGTAAACTGCTTCCAGAGTAGGTCTATAAGACAATTTGAAAGAATGTGTGGAACACTAGAATTAAAGTATAAATCTCTTTTATTGCAAGGAAAAAAAATTGAAATCTATGTGCATTTTTCCATAATATACATTTCCATGAACGTTTTGAATATTTTATATATATATATTTAATATGAAATTACTATTAGTTAAAAAAGACTGAACACATCTACTACATAAGATAAAACCTACATACACCAATAATTGAACTGATTAGTTAGACTGTGGGACCAAAAGATAACAATAATTCAAATATTCTTAAGGAAATTATTTATATTTAGGAAATGAACATTAGAAAATATTATATAACTAAATATATTTTATTGATGCATAATTTATAGACAATAACTACATGGATCTTAAATGATAATTTTTATGATTTTTGTAAATTATGTATGAACAAGTCACAGCCACACAAAAAGAAATATATAACAATCTCAATATCCATAAAGGTTCATAATGACCCTTAGCAGTAAATACACACCCCATAATAGGCTATTGCCTATTTCTGTTTCAATTATTTATATATCTTTTATTATTTTTAATACGCTTAATTACTGTGTATTATTACAGCATGCAAAATGAATTTTCCCAGCATGAATACTGCATATTGGTCCAGTTAAAGATACTATCATACTGTTATCATCAACAGATAATTTTCTATTTTTGTGTCCCTTTAATATTTTGCTTTTTTATTTTCTTTTTCCTACTTCTAGTTTAATTTCCTCTTCTTTTTTACTTACTTTCTTAAAATTTTTTTTTGGAGAGGTTTTTGCTATAGGGCACATGCGCTCACCAGTAAGACAGAGAGAGACAGAGAGACAGAAAGCGAGAAATCATCCCCCAGGGGGGAGGGCCATGCCGCAATCCCTTCTCCTCCATTCTCCTCTCGGGATCTTGGGCACGCACACACACGTGCCTGGCATGAGTTTTAAGCCACCAGGTCAGGGACTAGAACTCGGTGGACTGCATGGGAGTTCAGCGACATAGCTATTATGCTAACTACTAGTCCCTTACTTACGTTTTAAGGACTAATTTCTTTATTTAAAAAAAATATATATTTTCATTTAACTTTATTTATTTATTTTATTATACTAGAGAGTGTCAGAACATGAGAGAGAGAGGGACAGTGAGAAAGTAAGCTGCAAGGTCTGGGACTCGAAACAGTCGGCCATGTGGAAGTCCAGCCTTAGCCACCACACCACCTGCCGCCCCCAAAGACTAGATTCTTAATTTTACTACTTTCTTCTTTTCTAAGTTAAACATACGGTATGATTTTCTAAGTCTTAACTAGCAGTATCCCACAAATTTTCATTTTCATTCAAAAATTATTTTTCTACTTTTTGTTAAAGTTTCTTTGACTTCATTTCCACAAACTAGGATTTGCCTGTTTTTGCTTAAGTTACTTTTTCTGTTTTATTATTTGTCTTGTTCATATTTATTTCTGTTTTAATTTTTTTTCTTTTCTATACGATATTGGGTACTTAGCCAATGAGGTTTACTTCCATCTTTTACATTATGAGCCAATGATACTATAAATTTCTTTCCAAGTCTTGATTTAGACCCATTACAAATTTCTACTATTATTCAAATTTTTATTTTTTATTATTTTTTTATTTATTATTATTTTCTTTGTAATTTCTTCTTTGGATTTTTAAATATTTCTGTTTTCAAGATATCATTTAAAATGGGTTTAAATATTTTTTTTTGAAATCAGTGACTCTTTCTGACTTAAAGTAATTTATATTTATTGAGAACTATTAAATATCTCATCTGTTATTGAAAATAATATTCTCGGGACCAGCAGTTAGCGTAATGGCTATGTCGCTGGACTCCCATGTAGTCGACCGCGGTTCGAGTCCCGGACCTGGTGGCTTAAACTCACGCCGGGCGCGTGTGCGTGCATGCCCAAGATCCCGAGAGGAGAATGGAGGAGAAGGGATTGCGGCGTGGCCATCCCCCCTGGGGGGTGATTTCTCGCTTTCTATCTCTCTGTCTCTCTCTGTCTGTCTGGCGAGCGCACGCGCCCTATAGCAAAAACCTCTCCAAAAAAAAAAAAAAAAAGAAAGAAAAAAAGAAAATAATATTCTCTACCAGAGTAATCAGATATAATATTCTATAAGTATCAATTAGTTAAGTTGGCTTATAATGTCATTGCAATCACTTATATATTTACCATTTTTTGTACATTTGACCTGTTATTAAGTGGGAGCTTGGAAATATGTGACTCTGTTGTGAGTCCATCTTTATCTTCCTTTCATTCTGTAAAATTTTAAATCAGACACTTTGAAGTTCTGTTACATGCATTTCTATTTAGAATTGTTATATCTCTTGAAGTAGTCACTCTTTTATTATTATGAATTGTCCCTCTTTATTTCTAGTAGTGCTTTTCTCCACAAAGTTATTTTTTGTTATATTAATATAGTCATTGCTTGCATGGACTCATTTCTTACACTTCTACTTTTTAAATGTCTATTTTCTCATATTTAAATATGATTTTTTATTTAGAACATAGTTTGCTCTTGTTTTATTTACTCACTCTCATAATCTTTGTCTTTTAATCAGAACTTTTTAGTTTCTTTACATGCAGTATAATTGCAAATATAATTAGGCTTAAGTAAATATTTGTTCTTTATTTTCAAATTATTCTACTTTACTTTTATTTCCCTGCTCCTATTCTTCTGTCTTCCTTTGAAAGAACTCAATATTCATGAAATTCCCTTTTTCTTCTCCTTTTAGCCTTCTTAGCTATATCTCTTTGTGTTATTGTTGCTATTGCTCTAAGGATTGTTTTAGCTATTATATGTTATAATCTATGCTCAGCTATTTTACTATTTTGCACAGTAAGAATCTGACATTATTATTTCACCAATACCAATTTACCTCTTATCATTTTCACTTTTCTATTGGCATATATATATATATATATATATATATATATATAATTTTTTTTTTTGTAGAGGTTTTCGCTATAGGGTGTGTGCACTCACCAGAAAGACAGAGAGGGACAGAGACAGAAAGAGAGAAATCACCCCCCAGGGGGGATGGCCATGCCACCATCCCTTCTCCTCCATTCTCCTCTCGGGATCTTGGACACGCATGCACATGCCCTTGGCGTGAGTCTAAGCTACCGGGTCTGGGACATAAACCATGGTTGACTACATGGCCTCCAGGGACATGACTATTATGCCAACTGCTGATCCGTATTTTGGCCGATATTTCTAAAATACATTGTTTCATTTGTTATTGTTACTATTATAATCAATGCATGTATGACTAATATACACACACACTCTTTCTCTGGAAGAAATTCCTCCATTACTTCTTGCAGATCCAGGTTCTATCTAGTATCATTTATCATTTCTTACAATGTATTTCTCCTACAAGTAGAATATATCAGCTTACTCCATCTGAAACTACCATTTTCTTCTTTCTGTTTTTGATAAATATTTTTGTTGGCTATAAAATACTAGACACTTTTACGGAGCACTTGGAAAATGTCATTTCAGTGTTTTCTGGAATCCATTTTTTTAAATTAGAAGTCGAGTTATTTTTATATTTTTGTTTCTGTGTGTGCAATGTTTCATCTCTCTGGCCTTTTATATTTTTTATTTTTTTAATTTTTAGAGAGGTTTTTGCTATAGGGCACGTGCGCCTGCCAGAAAGACAGAAAGGGACAGAGACAGAAAGCGAGAAATCACCCCCAGAGGGAATGGTCACGCCGTGATCCCTTCTCCTCCATTCTCCTCTTGGGATCTTGGGCACGCATGCACACGCGTCTGGTGTGAGTTTAAGCCGCCGGGTCTGGGACTCGAACCGCAGTCAACTACATGGGAGTCCAGCGACATAGCCATTATGCTAACTGCTGGTCCCTCTCTGGTTATTTTAAGGTCTATTATTCATCTTTTGTTTTAGATGTTATACTATGAAGTATCTATCTGTTCTTGTTTTATTGTTTTTATTTATCCTCCTTAGAATTTGCTTTTTCTTTTTAGATGTGTAATTTGACAGCATGGGATAATTTTGAAAAGCCCTCAGACAGTATCTCATTAAGCATTTCTTTTATCCCATCCTCTCTTTCCTCGTACAACCCCCATTACAGGTATATTACAAATTTTAGATTTTGCCATAGGTGGTGGCCACTCTGTTTTTCTTTCGTTTGTGTTTCTTTCTTTTTTTCTCTTTGTGTTTTATTTGCTGGAGGGAGTATGCTCTTGTTGGAGAGAGACAGAAAGAAAGAAGAAAGTAAGAAAACAGTCCCCCACCGTGTGGAATGGTCACACTGCAAATCCCTTCTCCATTTCTCCCTCCTTGCAGGATTTCAGACACACACACACACACACACACACACACACGCCAGATGTGTTTTTTAATTTGCTGGGTCTAGGAGTTAAACCACACAGTTGGCCATGTGGGAAACAGCCACATTAACCACCATGCCACCTGCTGGCCCCTCCTTTGCTTTAGATTGAATGCCTCCTCTTGCTATGTTCTCAGGCTCCTTGATTCTTGCCTGTGTTCCTCCGCTGTGCTGTTAACCCTCTATTTTCTTTCTCTATTACCTTGTTTCTTATATTTCCTTTTAGTCCTTTTTTTAAGTTCCTTTTTTTTTTAAATTTTTACCTGTTTTCATATATTACCTATCTTTCCCAGTAGACACTTCAGCATTCTTTTTTTTTTAATATTTTATTTAACTTTATTTATTTATTTTTATTTTTATTTTTTTTTTGGAGAGGTTTTTGCTATAGGGTGCATGTGTTCACCAGACAGACAGAGAGAGACAGAGAGACAGAAAGTGAGAAATCACCCCCCAGGGGGATGGCCACACCGCAATCCCTTCTCCTCCATTCTCCTTTCGGGATCTTGGGCAGTTGAGCACACATGCCCAGCGTGAGTTTAAACCACCAGGTCTGGGACTCGAACCACAGTTGACTACCTGGGAGTCCAGTGACATAGCCGTTACACTAACTGCTGGTCCCTTTTATTCATTTATTTTAATATGACCAGAGAGGGACAGAGTGACAGAGAGACAGAGAGAGGGAAAGTAAGAAAGAAAACTGCCAGGTCCAGGACTCAAACTGTGGTTGGCCATCTGGGAGTCCAGCACCCTTAACCACCACACCACCTACCGACCCCAGTTCAGCATTCTTAATCATAATTATCCTAGAGTTCCTTTCTGACGTTTCTAATTCCAGAGTCACTGTTGCATATATTTATATTGTCTCTTTATCTTGTTAATTATCGGTCTTGTGCTCTTGTTTTCTATCTCATTTTTAAAATTGTTCTTGCAGTTGTGAAGAATACCAGTCATTTTGTATAAAATCAAAATAGAAACTGATGTTAAAACAAACCTGCAAACGATACGTCCTTATTTTGCTGGTTTGCTAGAGCTGAAGATTCAAATCAATAAGATCTATAGTGGAAGCAAGTCTGGGATTGCTGTGAATTTTACTTGGAGTTAATTTTGCACTGACTTTGCATTGTTCTGAGTGTAAGACTGGGAATACTCTGTCACTCGGTCTGCTATCTGAGCATTGGTGTTACTATAACAAACCATCTCTTTGTAGCCAGATCTCAGCTTTTGGAATCCTGAGACTGCTGGCATCTTTGCAGAGAGATCTTCGGCTTTTGCGTGCAGGAAGTTTCTCTGTTCTCTCGTCTGGCTCCTAGCTCGCTGTTGCCTCTGTCATCCTGCCCTGCCTCGGTCTCTGGAGTCTAGACTCCTTACACTTTGGCATATCTAGAGCATAGTTAGGAGAAATTTCTCTTGAGTTTCCTGCCTAAATTTAGCCTTCAAGAATTGAAAATGGTGCATGTCTTAGAAACTTTCTGTCGGTCCTGTGCCAGGCCAGCCCTCACTTTCTGCAAGCCTGACGGGTTTGGGAGAATCCTGCCTCACCATCTCCTGTGGAGCACTCTCAGACGCTCAGTGAGAACCTTCCTACGGAAAAGAACTGGTAGCTAGGGCAGGCTCACTCCAGGCTGCAGCTCCTCAGCTTCCTGATGGGTTGTAACAGCTCTGAAAAGGTCATTAATATGTCGTGACAATGTAGGCTATTTTCCTTTTTCTAAACAGGTTGGCCTTAAACTCATCATCCTCCTGCATCAGCTTCCTAACAAACTGGGATTACAGAAGTGCACCCCAAGGCCGGGTTTAAGATGACTTGTGTTACCCCCTCCATGGTCAATTTTCTTTCTGTTCTATTTAGGGCTTGTCACTATTTGGAATTTAGTTCATTAGTTCATTAACTTTCATTGATACCTCAAGTATCTATGGTTAGAAACAGACAAACATAAGTAATAATGCTGCAGGTTATTGGTCTTCCTTTTGGATATTAAAGTATGGGCGATGTGCTTTTGTGGCAGCTACATCATTACCAGAAACAAAATATACAATATACATCAATTTCCATTTCTAAGTTCTAGAGTTTACATTTCTAAGTTCTAAAGAACTTTTAATGCAATGAATTGATACATTATTAGGGATAAATAGTCCTATGTGATCCATTTTATTTATATCCTCGGTTCTCTATGTATTGCTGATAAACTAAACATTCTCCACTTAATAAAAAAATAAATTCCAGACATATTGATTTACTATATTTTATTTCTTTTGTTCTGATAATCTTAGGAAAAATTTATTCTTCTACAAAACATTTTAGACATAAGAAGAAGACCACATTCTTGATTAGATTGCCCAAGGAAAGGCACAAAGACTTGAAATAAACCAGTCAACTTCCTGCTATTGCATTCTAGATAATGTTATCAGAGGGAGCAGGTGGTTTCTCGTGAACTGCCTCCTGGGGTCATTAAATATCAAGTCAGTGCCTATGGAAATCTCATGCACATATGGATTTTGTTGCTTATTTTATCACTGAAGAAACCTTAATAAGAAAGAGAAAACAATTAATTACATTTATTGAATGGTATTGCCTCAATTTGGCAGTGTGCAAAAATGATGAGTCAGAGCTTTCAGCAATACTTAATCTTTATTCTAATAGGAGCTGGATATTTAACATAAATATGAAAGTCTTTATTTACATTTCATTGTATATTTATATTTTACCATAAGGCATTTTTTTTCATAGTGAACTAATGCTGTTATTTTATTTTATGCTTTAAGAGTATAATTTTCTAAAGAGTGAACATAGCTGAGAAAAGCAATCTTCTGACTCAGCAGATCTGTATTCCCAAGAATCTTACTTAATTAGAAGAATTTTGCTGCAATTGTCCTTTTTAGTGTTGCAAAGGCTGCAAAATAGTTTTTAACTCTTTCTGCCAATCAAAAAATAAACTTGATTACCATGCAAAATAAAAATAATATAATAAGTTTAATTCAATCTATTTCATTTTATACATAATTTTTGGCTTATTAGAATTAATGTTCTCAGTTTGTAACTCAGGGAATAAAACTGTAGGCACAATACTTCTTTAAAAAAAATATCCTGCAAGTAATTAGGAACCCCAACTGGGACCAGCAGTTGGCATAATGGCTATGTTGCTGGACTCCCATGTAGTCGACCTTGGTTCCAGTCCTGGACTTGGTGGCTTAAACTCATGCGGGCACGTGTGCATGAGTGCCCAAGATCCCGAAAGGAGAATGGAGAAGGGATTGTGGTGTGGCCATCCCCCACTGGGAGGTGATTTCTTGCTTTCTGTCTCTCTGTCTCTCTCTTTCTGGTGAGCGCATGCACCCTACAGCAAAAACCTCTCCCCTCCCTGTCAGAAAAAGCAACCCCAACTAATAGGTAGGTAATGAAATTTTGTTTTATATTTAATTATGCATACCTCATCTAAATGTCTGGTAAAACTTGTACAGCTATCTTGACCACATATTTATGTTAATAGAACAACTGCATGTGTTTAAATACAATCGGTGAGATTTTTGTGAAAAATTTGCCATCTATAAATGCGTGCTAATGACAGAAGAAAAGGAAGAGGTTGGGGAAGGAGGAAACTTGTAAAGGATCTGATTTGTGGTTGCCGTAAAACACTGTGGGGAGCATAGGTCTAGGGTTTCTAATGAGGGTCATGGTGAAAGTTGTCATTTGGGCTTTTTAGGCTTAGATTCAAATTGGATGGTTAATGTCTTAGTAAAGGCATAGAGATTTTCTCATTCAGAATATTCTGTGAAGGACTCCTCTGACACTTACCAAATTTTCTCGGAATTCTATTATGGTGTCATCTATAATTCTGCATAATAAATCAGAGGAATGAATTACAAAGAATTTCAGGAGTAGGCATTTAGATAGCTTTACCTGCTCTGCCAAGTTTCTGAGTCAAAATGAGATGAAAATAAACGTAAACCGACATTGCGTAACAGTTGAAAACATCATTGTGAATCCCTAGAGCAAAGATTGGCATAAAAAGGAAATAGACTTGGATTTAGATTTTTTGATGCCCCTCACCACCTGTGTGATTTAGGCATTTATCCACGCTGAACTTCATCTCTTCTACCAGGTTAGTAGGGTTCATTGAAGGTTAGTGAGTAAAATTCTATGACCTGGCACGCAGTGGAAATGAGAGTAGAATTGGGTAAATCTTTCGCCAGCTAACTCACACTGGCCTGACTTGGGATGAGGATCCTGAACTTAGAGGGTGTTGTTAAAAACTCACTGATCCATATTTACAAATCACTGGCCGAATGTAAACATACTACACCAAGGGGCTGGCCTTTGGTTGGCATGATGGCTTTCTTTCAAGTGAATACATATTAGTTACTGCTTCAGCTGTTTAAGGTGAATTACACCCTAGCTTTACTGTCTTTACATTTGTTTTCTTTTTATGCCAGAGGATGTATGAGCATATATATGAGAGGGACAGAAAGCACCCCTCAACTGGGTCTGGTCATGCCACGATACTTTTTCTGTAGCTCTCTGTTCTGTCAGGATCTTGGGCATCTATGTGTTCTCTGAGTGTTTCTCAAAGCACTGGGGCTAGTACTCTGTCTGCCACGTGGGCTCTGGCTTCTGCACAGCACATAACCTCTTCCTTAAAGAGCCAGCCCTGGGACCAGCAGTTACGTAATGGCTATGTCGCTGAACTCCCACGTAGTCGACTGAGGTTCAAGTCCCAGACACGGCAGCTTAAACTCACGCCGAGCGCATGTGCGTGCGTGCCCAAGATCCCGAGAGGAGAAGGGATTGTGACGTGGCCATTACCCCTGGGGGGTGATTTCTCGCTTTCTGTCTCTCTGTCTCTGTCTGTCTTTCTGGCGAGCGATAGCAAAAACCTCTCCAAAAAAAGAAAAAAAAAAAAAAAAAGAGCCAGCTCTTGTCTATGTTTAACTTACCCACGCTTTATCTTTTCTTTAGACGGGTACAATAATATCAAAATCAAATAACTCTTTTTCTATATTTAGTTATTTACATTTTTTAAAAAATTACGTTTAATCACTATACATCTTTACAGCATACAAAATGGTTTTTCTCAGTATGAACGCAGTGGCCATCAGTCAAGTCAAAGAAATTACCAAAGAATACATATCTGTCAATTTTGCTGTGACGTTTAAGGTTATTTAAAATATATTATAGAATATTTTGCCCAAACTAAGCAAAGCAAATTACTAGTGAATAAGTCAATTATTTCAAATATTTTTCACGAGCACCCAAGTACTGGTAGTTTCCAAACATAGTAAGGATTTTCTAAGTTGTAGATTTTAGAACAGAAATAAATAAATATTTAACATTAAGATTAAAATGGAATTTCTATCTTTTTTTTTTTTTTTTTGAGAGAGATTTTTGCCATCGAGCCCATGCGCTTCTCAGAGAGACAGAGAGAGACAGGAGACAGGAGGCAAGAAATCACCATCTGGGGGGATGGTCATTCCACAAACCCTTCTCCTCCAGTCACCTCTCGGGATTTTGTGTGTATACGCACATGTGCCTGGCATGAGTTTTAAGCCTCCGGGTCTGAGACTTGAACCACAGTCTACTACATGGGAGTCCAGCAACATAATGAAATTTCTGTCTTTAATAACAGGGGCAGAGGCTTCCCACAGGCACTGTGGTCTTTGGACATGGAGCAGCAAGCGTTCTTAGAAAATTCCTGTAAGTAGCCAGCACCCAGAGGAAGACTGCTTGGGGAGGACTGCCCGTACTCCTTCACGTTCAAGGTCACCTCACACTCGCTTGTGAGAAGGAACAATGGCATGGGAATGGGCTTCTTCTAGTGGAACACAAGCCAAAAGCTCAAATCCAGTAGACTTCCCAGACAAGCAATATGTCTCCCAGGGTGGCAAGAAGGAAAGAGAATCCTTCATTTAGCAATACTGGTTTGTCACTTTTCCCATCACCCTGGAAGGTCACTCCATTATTCCACGTGGTATGAGACGCTGTGGGATTTGTCTGGCATGGACGATACCTATTGTACAGTTGCAGTTTTTCTCATTTTTTTGGTTGCATAAAATTTTAAATGTTTTTTTTTTGTTTGTTTGTTTTTTTTTTCAATCTCTGCTAACTATGCCCACATTTTAGGGGGGAAAATTGGTTATTTTATTAGACCAGAGTCTCCAGAGAAACAAATCGATAGATGTATTATGGGAATTGACACACACAATTACGAAGGCTGAGAATTCTCACCATTTTCAGGCTGTAAATGGAGAACTAGGAAAGCCAGTGGTGTGATGTCATCGGGGTCTGAAGGCCTGAGAGCCGAGAGAGTCAGGGCTGTCGCTCTCGATCCAAGTGCGAAAGCTTGAGAACCGAGGGAGTGGGACTGCAGGGGATGCTGGTGTCGTTCCGAGTTCAGAGGCAGGAGAGCCGGGAATGGAACAGGGGAATGGGTGTGCCAGGGCAAGGAGGAACAGGAGAGTGTGCCCTCTCTCTGCCTTTGTGTTCTATCCAGGAAGGCCTTCAACAGATTGGAAACGCCCACCCACGTTGGTGAGCACGCGTCTTCTTGACTCACTGTACTGGCTCAAACGCTGATCTCTCCCAGAAACACCCTCCCAGACCACCCAGAAATAACGTTTTTCCAGCTATTTGGGCATTCCATAGTCCAGTCCCATTAGCACATAACTGTAACATCACAGTTCCAAGTCAAGGTTAAGCATTTAAAATAAATATTGAGAAAAATTGAGTAAAATGTTTAAATATCTAATCTGGAATTCTTTCAATTCCATGGCAACATCTAAGAAATCATTGAGCAAGTAACACTTATTATGCAAAGTTTCAACTCCCACCCACAGTCCAGTTACTTTCTCTTCAATGCCTGCTTCTGGATGTTACGTCTTGCGCTTGCTTATGGGTGTCTACACCTCCCACGTGCTGGGAGCTTCCTGGACATCTCCAAGGCTGGGGCACTGCCCCCTTCGCTCCTCTCTGATTGGCTATGGACACACCTCCACAGAGCATCTGCCACAGAACACAGAAGTCGGTTTGAGAACTCCTACTTGTGTCTTTTCGACTTAAAAAACAGTAACAAAAAAAATAATAATAATAAAAACAATGTGAAGCAGGATTCTTTCATGATCCCCTGATCTTTCAGGGGGAGAGCAGGATTAGAATCTATGTGTTCCTACTTCCATTTTTTTTATATTAAAAATGACCTGTACAGACTTTCTTCTTGTTGTTATCCTCTAAACAGCTATAACATTAAATTAATAGTTAAGCAAGCATTACTGTTGTGCTAGAGATGACTGAATGCACACAGAGGATGTCCATCGGTTATATACGAACACCTGTGCACAGCCTTTCATAGAGGGAACTGCAGCGTCTGAGGCTTTTATTATGCATGGGGTCCCCCCCCCACCGTGGATACTGAGGAAGGATGGTACTTGTTTCTCAAGTACAATCAATCTTTTCGTTTTGCCAAGAAGTTTCTTTTCTTTTGAAGAGCTTTTTTGTCTCACCACTATATATGGCAGTTCTTTTTTGTTCCATTGTTAGATTCTCTACTTCAGGAATAAATATTTACTTTTTATGGCAAATACATCCTTTCTATCTTTCAGATTGAACAGTTTCTCTACAATTAATGACACGCCCACAGTTTCAATCCATCTGAAGCAGTTTATCTAGCATGTAGTTTGCTTTTCAGTTGTATAGAAAACTCTTCCATTTTGGGGACCAGCGGTGGCATAATGACTATGTTGGTGGACTCCCGAGTCCCGGACCTGGTGGCTTAAACTCACGCCGGGCGCGTGTGCGTGGGTGCCCAAGATACCGAGAGAAGAATGGAGGAGAAGGGATTGTGGCATGGCCATTCCCCCGGGGGGTGATTTCTCACCTTCTATCTCTGTCTCTCTCTGTCTTTCTGGTGAGCACACGCACCCTATAGAGAAAACCTCTCCAAAAAAAGAAAAAGAAATGAAAACTCTTCCATTTTTATTGATTCTGTTATTTGACGTAAATTGTGATCTCCCTGTGTTCTTTAGCTCAGAAATGTCTCTTTTCATAATAATATCTGATTTTATCAGCTTGCTTCTTTAGCTCTAATTTACATTAATTTGTATTTTTATTAAGGTCTTTACTAAGAAGGCATTCTTATGAGGAATCATATGACTTTGTCGTTACTTTTCTTCTAGACGTGTTATGTTTGTGTGTTTTCCTCTCTCTCATTGTTATTTTGCAATATGGCATGTGCACTTCTCAGAGAGAGAAAGAGAGAGAGAGAGAGAGAGCGAGAGGAAAAAGTGAGAGATCATCTCCCAGAGGGATTGGTCATACTGCAATCTCTTCTCCACTCTCCTCTTGGGCTTTTGGGTGGGCACGCACACACACCGACTTGGGATTCAGTCTCCTTAACTACCATTCCATGGGATGGCCCACTCCCTCATTATTTTTTGTATTATATTTTATTACGACTTTTTTTTATCTTACTCATACAGTTCTGACTTTTTTATCTTACTCATACAGTTCTGACAAGATCTTTTATTCCCTATTCTTTTCCTCTAGAATTTTTATTAAAATATTGGAATGTATCTGTTCCTATTGATTACCTCTGAGCTTTCCTTTCACCTTGCTGCCTCTTTATCTCCTTTTCTGCTGTCTCATGAAGCCTGGCCATCGAGTTTGTTTGGTCTTGATCTCTACCAGTTTGTTACTTATCCTAATATGTAATTTAATGTTAAAAAACTTAGTTTTTTTACTTCAATTTTTTTACTATTAATTTCTTTTCTTTTTTTTTCTTTTTTTTTTTCTTTTTTCCATAGAATCTGGACAGAGAGACAGAGACAGTGAGAAATCATCCCCCAATGGGGTTGGTCATGCCACAGTCCCTTCTCCTCCATTCTCCTCCCGAGATTTTGGGCTCATACACACGCATGCCTGGCATGACTTCCAAGCTGCAAGGTCAAGGACTCAAACTGTGGTCAGCCATGTGGAGTCCAGAGTCCCAGCCACCATGCCACCTACTGACCCCTAGTTTCTGTCCTTTATTGCACTATTTTAGTTATACAGGGAATGTGAGTCACCCTCTGCCTCCTTTAGGGCATTAAATATACTTGCTTCTATGTTCACTGGTGCCTTATTTCTTCAGTGAGGGTTTCCCCAATTGCTGACTCTATCAACTCTCATGATGTTGGCCTTGGCCACATGTTTTGTATTCTTGCTGTGCAGTGTGGGGAAGCTTGCCCATGTGTTTACTGGGCTGTGCAGGCTTCTTGGTGGGTGTACTTACTGCCACATTCACTCCGTTCCCCTTGGCGCCTGCAGAGCAAGGTCTGAGCAGAGCATTGCCTTTGGATCTGCTGCCCTCTGTAAGAGTGACCATTCTTTACCTTTATTTAAATTTAATGTTGCAAGTTATGCTTTTGTCCTTACATTTAACATTCATATTTGGTTTTCTTTCTCTTTTTTTGTTTTCTGGTTTGGCATTATTTTTTATGTAGATTTCGATTTGTTGGATTGTTTGTTTTGATTGTGTCAGGTACTTTTTATGTACACATATATGCACACACACAACATATATAAACAAAGCGAGGGAAGATATTTGTTTTCTCATTTCTTAGTATAACTACTTTCTAATCTATGCTCATCAACTCTAGAAATCAGAGGTATATTTTTAAATTAGATTTTTTTCTATTTAAATAGCAATTTTCAACAATTGTGTTCAACATTTTTTTTTTTTTTTTGAGAGGTTTTGCCGTAGGGTGCGTGCGCTCGCCAAACAGACAAAGGGAGAGAGAGAGACAGAAAGCGAGAAATCACCCCCCAGGTGGGATGGCCACACCACAATCCCTTCTCCCTTCCTTCTCAGGATCATGGACACACATGCACACGCGCCCGGCATAAGTTTTAAGCCACCAGGTCCAGGACTCGAACTGCGGTCAACTAAATGGGAGTCCAGCGACATAGCCATTACACTAACTGCTAATCCCATCAATTGTGTTCAACTTTAGTAACTACATTAACAATGATAGCATAGATACTATTATTATGTATATTTGGTTTGAGTACTTAGAGATAGATATTATATGCTATAATTTTTGTATTTTGGGAGCTCTTAATTTTGTTTAGCTTTTCAGTTTTCTGGTCATCACATTTAAGTACTTTTAAGTTAAGAATATGTATATTTTTAATTCCTTATATAAACAAAAATGTTTTTCTATTGTTTTTTCCTCAAGAAAAATGACGTTATTCGCTTCAAAATCTTACATATTTTTCTCCACTGTCTTCTGATATTTAGATCTGCTGAGAAGTATGCAGCTTAATTTTTCTCTTTTGTAGATAAACTCTTTTTCCCTTACTGCCTGGATACTTACAGATGGTCTCTTCTCCCTGGCCTTTTTTTGCCTGCGGAAAGTTTTATAATCTTTAATGCCTAACTATCATTTCTGTTACATTTGCTCATATTCTTCTTCACAGTTAGGTTGACTCTCACTATTTTCATAAACATTTAAAATTAATTTCTTACTCCCAACTCCCATCTACTTGTTTTTGATGTTGCACTCGAAGATTTTCTCAAAAGACATTTCCATCATTATCATCTCAATTGGCTAAAAACCCTAATTAAGTTTTTTGTTAGAAACAAAGCATATTTAAGAATAGAATTAGGATTTCCTAACACAGACTATAAGATTATACTTACACAGAAAGTTCAAGTGGTCTACTCAAGTGAATGAATGATGAACTAGTTATTTTTGCCAGATTGCTATATTGTGTAATATAGAAAAAACTATTGCAATTTAAATTGTACAATAGCTCTTTTGAGGCCATTGTCCGGGTGGCAGTGGCCAAAGAAGTTCATTTCTTTGGTGACTTCTGACCAAAGCAAGAACCGTAAAAGGTATTCTTTCAATGCACCTTCCCACGTTTGCAGGGAGATTACGTCTTCCCTTTCTCCAAAGGGCTGAGGCGGAAGTACGATGTTCCACCCAGACCCATCGAGAGGAAGACGAAGCGCAGGTTGTACGAAGACACTGCAAAGGTCAGCACGTGGCCGGGTAATTCCAGCTCACAGGAGAGGTGTACCATTTAGACTGAGTGGGTGCAGCAGGAAAGGCCAGGGGCACGACTCTCCACGTGGGCATTCCCCCTAGCTAAGTGCTGTCCTGGGCTCAAACTGGACAAAGACCCCCAAATGGTCTTTGAATAGAAAGCCAAATCTCACCAAGTAGGAAAGGAAAAGGACAAATATAAGGAAGAAACAGTTGAGAAGATGCAAGAGTAAAATAATCTTATATACAGCTTTCATTAAACATAGCTAAAATGGAAACAGCAGGTGGCATGGTGGTTAAGGCGCTGGACACTCCACATGGCCAAGCACGGTTTGAGTCCTGGACCTGGTGACTTGCTTTCTCACTTTCCCCCTCTCTCTCTCTCTGGTCAAAATTTTTAAAAATAAATGAATGAATAAATAAAATTAAAAACAATTCTTTCAAAAATAGCTGAAATAAAGAGAAAGTTAATTGTTTTAAGAGAAAATTAATCGTGGAATAAATATATGTGTGTTTATTTGAGCACCAATTCAGAAAGTTGCCATGTCATTTTTTTTTAAGAGAGATTTTGCACATGCATTTTCTGGAGCGAGATAGAGAGCTACAGAAAGACAGAAAGTGAGAAATGACCTCCCAGGGAGAATGGCCATGCTGCAATCCCTTTTCCATTCTTCTCTTGGGAGTTTGGGCATGCGGACACATGTGTTTGGTGTGGGTCTCATGTGACCGGGTCTAGGACTCAAACCATAGTCAGCTATAAGGGAGTCCAGCACTTTAACCACTAAGGTATCTGATAGCGCAATATCATTTTTTAAAATAAGGAAAATAAAATAATTTATTGAAGAGCAAACAGCATGTTGAATCCTTACTATAATACTACAACTGTGGTATTTACAAGTCAAATTTATCTTGCAGTATACTATGAAATAATATTTTATACATTGTGAGGATGAAATTGCTAATATGAAGGATATTCACAAGAGAACCAGAAACATAACAAAAATTTAAAAAACAAAGAAAGGAAAGAAGAAAATGCACAATTAAGATGACTCAGTACAGGGGCTAGCAGGTGGCATGGTGGTTAAGGGCACTGGACTCCCACATGCCCAATCGCAGTTTGAGTTCCAAACCTGGTGGCTTGTTTTCTCACTTTCTCTCTCTCTCTCTCTCTCTCTCTCTCTCTCTCTCACTCTGTTCCTTTCTGGTCAAATTAAAATAAAATAAAATAAATTTAAAAATATAAAATAAAATACATTTTTTAAAAAAAGGATGACTCAGTACAATAAAGAAATTATTTTTGTAAAATGTTTAGAATAATAGAATTAAGGGAAGTATTAAAATATCATAATATGAATGTTATTTATTTATTCCATAAAAGAGAGAGACAGAGACCTAAGTACCCCCAGTAAGGCTCCATGTCACCATCCTCTCCCAGCCTCAGCCAGCCAAGGTCATGGGCACGTGCATTCTTGTCCAGAGACACAGAGAGACCTCGGAGTGCCACCTGGGACCTTTGCATGTGGCTAAGCGGTACAAGGCATTACAGTACTTCCGCACTCCTGGGGCTAGGCTCGACTTCCCAGATGCGGGCCTGGGGTTTAATTATGCTTAACTCAGTTGGGCTCACGCAGGTTGAGAATTAAACGTATATTATGATACAATATAGACCATCAGTAAGAGTAACACTATGGTTTGAGTATATCTCACCAAAATTCCTCTCTTTGCCCTCATGAACAGATGGGTGAGGACTCTGCCCTGGTGCACAGATTAATGTCACAGAAGCGAGTCAGCCCTGCGGAGAGGGTTGGTAAGCTTGTCTTGCTCTCCCCGCCTTTCTCACACGCTGTCTGCCATCTTCCATCCCTCTACCACGAGGCGCCCGGCCGCGCTCTCGTACTTCCTGACCTTCGGAATCATGAGCTTTGTAAATAAACCTCCCTTCCTTATCAATGACCCAGGCTGCGGTATTCAGTTATAGCAACAGAAAACAGACTAAGATAAGTAAGTGCAAAATAAGGGCTTACGTATGGACTGAAAGAATTTTATGAATGACCTCCAATTTAAGATAAAGTTCTATTTAATTTTCTACCCTCTGAGGTGCCTGAGCTTTTCCATCAGCGATGGGATTCAACCACAGCTGCGTGTTTGGGAAATCAAACTGCCTGTGCTGATTTTGAGAAGGAGAAGTAGCGAAACCAGACAGACTTCTATTTCAATCATCCAAACAGCTATTTTAAGTAACTTGATTGGGAAGAAAAATTTTGTAATTCTTCAGGAGATGTTGCAAAGTCAATTTAACTGAACCTCAAAATAGAAAAAGATCAATACCAGGCAGATGTAGACTATTAGCAGTATATAGTTATAATTGATTAGATTTTTCTCTTATGTGTTTAGAGGTAAATATCACAGGAAAACTGACAGGGTTTCATTTCTGCACTTTCTTTAAACCTTTCACATCAAAACTGTTTAACCCTGAGTTAGATGATACTGATTTTCCATAGACGCATTTCCCTTTCTATCAGAAAACAAGTGTGTTCTTCCAGCCCTTTTATGGTAAGGTTTTTGCCATAGGGTGCATGTATTTGCCGGAGAGAGACAGACAGAGACAGCGAGAAGGCAAGTGAGGCAAGTGAGGAATCACCCCCCCAGGGGAGATAGCCATGCTGGAATCCCTTCTCCTCCACTCTCCTCCTAGGAGTCTGGGAACACACGCACACGTGCCTGGTGTGAGTTTTAAGCTGCCAGGTTGGGGATTCAAACTGCCGTCAACCACGTGGAAATCCAGTGCCTTAACCATGATGCCACCTGCTGGTCTCCAGATCTCTCATTTTAATGCAGCTCAGAAAAATTTTGCTGACCAAACTGGATGGGTACCATTTTTCTATTTCTTTCTTTCTTTCTTTCTTTTTTTGGAGAGGTTTTTGCTACAGGGCGCGTGCACTTGCCAGACAGACAGAGAGACAGAAAGCGAGAAATCACCCCCCAGGGGGGATGGCCATGCCCTTCTCCTCCATTCTCCTCTCGGGATCTTGGGCACGCACGCACGCACATGTGCTCAGCATGAATTTAAGTCACCAGGTCCGGGACTCGAACCGTGGTTGATCACATGGGAGTTCAGTTGCATAGCCATTATGCTAACTGCTGGTCCCTCTATTTCATTTTTGAAAAGGCATTATATATATTCAAGGTAGAAAACTCAACAAATAAAATCGATGTGGCCTTTGTGAGTCCAAGATACTATTTGGTTTGCAGAGGATTCGGGGACAGCCTTAGGAAAGCAGGAGCCACGAGCTCAGGTTGATCTATCACATTGCTACAGCGATGGCCAAGGCGAAGGCCAAGTGCTTGCTGGTGTGGTAACGTTCTTGTCGGGCATCCATGGCCCGCGCTAACCAGCTGGTCCCGCAGGACATGCATGTGCGTGTCCCCACTCACACGTACACAACTCTTCGCTCTTAAAGACATTTTAGGCTGGGATGGCCGTATCATTTACAGGACTTTGTAACTTTATTAGTAGAGTTTCCCATTCTCGGATTCAATGAGCTCAAGTCACAATGGAGGTGAAACAAAGTTCAGTTAGGTGGAGTTCCAAGAAGACTATTACAGGAAGTTAAAAGCAAATGGAGAAGCTGTTTTTCATTGTTGTGCAATAAATATAACTTTCTGTTTTTCTCACAGCTTGTGTGGATTCCCATCCATGGCACACAGCCAGCAAAAGCGTGGGGGCTAGCAGGTCCCAGAATGCTGCTGCAACTCCTTCCCCGCGCTCACTGTGCTGTGCTGCTCGGATGACACAGCCGAGCACCACCTACAGCCACAGTTGCTGGAGGGCTGGGCTGTGGTGATGTGTCAGCCATCTGCCCTTCAGGGGTCACTCAGATAGAGAAAGTTCTCTCCCCAGGATGTCTCTCTCTCAGGGTGGCTCATACCCAGTGACTGTGCGATGGTAGGGGACGGTGGCCTAATCATCTCAGAGTAGTCAGAGATGACTCTGAAGGGCCATTCTTCCTTCAGAACTCCCCGTGAGGTTACCGAGGCCTGGCCTGAATCCACATCACCATTCAGTGGCTTCCTCTGCCCAATCCTGCCTTCTCTCCCCACGTCTTTGAGTGCTGGTCCTGAGGGTTACTCTGCAATAACCAGGCCCCAGAGACCAGAAGATGGTGCAATGGTTAGGTTTCTGGACTCTCACATGCTGGCCACAGTTCAAGACCCAGACCCGGCAACTTAAAGCTCATGCCAGGCACGTGTGTGTGTGCCCAAGATCCTGAGAAGAGAATGGAGGAGAAGGGATGCAGCGTGGCCATTCCCCCCCAGGGGGTGATTTCTCATTCTCTGTCTCTCTGTCTCTGTGGTGAGTACATACACGCCATAGCAAAAATGTCTCTGAACATAAATAAAGAAATACGTAGGAATGCCCCATAGTCAATGCCATTATACAAGGAGACTTGAAAAAGTTCATGGGAAATAAAATCAAAGTACAAGTTTACTTTGGTGCAAACACATTCTGAAATCCATACTTTTTTTTTTAATAATATTATTTTCCATGAACTTCTTGAAGATCCCCCTAGGACCCCTCTGTGGCATCATCTTTCACTGGAAGACTCAGAAGATATTGTCAAAATCAAATCTTCCACCTTTTGTGGAAGATTTGAATGAAAATCTATGTGCAAGTTCACTGCAGTAAAGAGATCACATTGCTATTTTGAAATTGTCAATAAGGAAATGCTAGTACTTAGAAAATATGATCTTATGCTAGTACTTAGAAAAAGACAATTGAGTAACCACTCATCCCCACACTCAGTTCAATACTTGACTGGCACAGAGAGGACAAAAGTGGTTATTTCACAAGCAGCTAAACATGTGCTAGGGCAACGTGTTTTCTGGTTCCTTGGAGTCTCCAGCCATCCAGAAATACAGCTGGGATCACTCAATAGTCATCCAGAATGAGAGGAAAACATTGTTTATAAAAGTATTTGAAAACATAACATGGAGTAAAATTCCTAGACAAAAGGAAGATATGTGCCTTAAACAGGGCCTTACATAAAGCAACTCTTACCATTTGATTCTAATAAATCATTATTATAGAAGTCTATTACACTTTGCCTTGAACCCTGTGTATGGAACAAAACAGGGTATAATAAATCTTTAACTATAATCAGAGGGAATTCCAATTCTTCATAAACAGTAGAAATGTTACGTCAATGGAATTTGATCATATTTTGTGTCACAGAAAAGGGAAACTATATAGGCTTTGAAAGAGAAATGTTTAATGTTTTCCAGTAAAATAAAAATGTTCATAATCTGTTACGTGTTGAATTGTGTCCGTCCCAAAATGATATGTTGAATATCTCCTAATCCTAGTAGCTTGGAATGGGACTTTCTGTAAAACCAGGGTCTTTATAGAAACAATCAAGTTATAATGAGGTCATTAGATGAGCCCGAATCCAATATGACTGAGTCCTTTATAAGAAAGGGAATTTGGGCATGGAGAGTGACACGCACGGAGGAAAGGCTGCGAAGAGGCACAGGGGGAATGCCATCGCTGAAGCGATGCTCCCCCGAGCCTGGAAGACCCAGGATGGCGGCTGCAAGAGCGAGGAAGGCTCTTTCCCCCGAGCTCCTGAGTTAGCATGGCCTGCCAACTCCCCAAGGCACGTTTTTAGCATCCAGAACTGAATGGTGCAGTAACGAATGTCTGTTATCCTAAGCCACTGCGTTTCCTTATTACTGCACCTCCAGGAAACTTACACATAACCCCAATGTTTAAATTGATTGCAACTTTCAAAAGTTTCTTTCTTATGTGAGAGAAAGAAAGAGAGAAGGAAAGAGCCTCTTCAGGGTCTTGCCACAGTGTGAGCCTCTCCCAAAGCCGGGATTGTGGGTGTGCCTGCAGGTGGACCCAGCAAGGTCAGGTCAGCCAGGATCTGAACCAGGCGCCTTCCCAGAGGGGCTCCAGTGTCATCGGTGGTGGCCTCCTTGACTGTGCCATCACACCTAGACTTGATTTGGGTATTTTCTAGTGTTCTTTTCTTTTCTTTTTTTTTTTTTTTTTGGGGGGGGGAGAGGTTTTTTCGCTATAGGGCTCGTGCGCTCGCCAGACAGACAGAGAGAGACATAGAGACAGAAAGCGAGAAATCACCCCCCAGGGGGGATGGTCACGCCGCAATCCCTTCTCCTCCATTCTCCTCTCGGGATCTTGGGCACGCACGTACACGCGCCCGGCGTGAGTTGTAAGCCACCGGGTCTGGGACGCGAACCGCGGTCGACTACGTGGGAGTCCAGCGACATAGCCATTACGCTAACTGCTGGTTCCCTATTTTCTTGACCACATGTTCAGTTTCCTGATTTGACACTCCATTACACACACGTCTACGTACACATACATGCATATGTAGATACAGGAATTTAATTTTCCGTGGAATTGGTTTCAAAACCCACAGTTGCCGTGTAATCACCATTTTATAATATTCTACATGTCAAACTTTGCATAAAAACAGGCCCTACAGCACTGGATTCCCACAGAGCTGACCTTGGCTTGAGTTCTGTTCCTGACAGATTGAAAATCACACAGGGCACGTGTGGATGTCCAAAATCCTGGGAGAAGGAGGGAATGTGATATGGCCATCTGCCATGGGAGGTGATTTCTTGCTTTTCCTCTCTCTGTCTCTCTCTCTCTCTCTCTCTCTCTCTGTCTCTGGGGAGCACACTCACCCTATGGGAACAACAACAAAAAACAGCAACAACAACAAAAATCAAAAACACCAGAGGAAACAAACATGCCCTTGGAGGGAGGTCAGCCAAAGGTGACCTTGGCTGACTGCAAATTTCATCCTGGGTTTAAGAAGCTAAATTCCAGAAAATCGAGAATTTGTTCCAGTCATAAGCAACTTCTTTGCAGTTACTACAACTGGGTAATTGAAAGCACTATAACATTAATAACATGTGTTTTTTTCCCCTCAAACACTGTTTCCCTAATTATATTGATACCACAATGTCCTAACTGGGGATGTTACTGGCTCTGATGACTAGGTTAAAGGATTTTAGGTAAAGAAGTCAGTGTGATTATTTTATTTTAAAAAAGATCAAGGTAAGTTCTGAAACATTATTTTCCATTTTTGATCATAAGACCAACTTTCCAAATGCACTCCTCATAGATACGATCCTCGGTAGCACATTGGCTGTCACCGAGCGTTAGTCATCTCAAGTTTATCAGATGTACCCTCCTGGGGACATCACATTCTGCTTTTCCATCTCGTCTTAGTCTAAAGAAAAGTGACGATTCCTCCAAGGTCACAATATCAAGCTGGGAAATCGGAGGGGTAGGAGTTATGGGCAAAGAGATTCTGGGAACCAGCAGTTAGCGTGATGGCTATGTCGCTGGACTCCCACGTAGTTGACCGCGGTTCACGTTCCGGACCCGGTGGCTTAAAACTCACACCGGGCACGTGTGCGTGCGTGCCCAAGATCCCAAGAGGAGAATGGAGGAGAAGGGATTGCGGCGTGGCCATCCCCCCGGGGGATGATTTCTTGCTTCCTATCTCTCTGTCTCTCTCTGTCTGTCTGGCGAGCGCATGCGCCCTATAGTGAAAACCTCTCCAAAAAAAAAAAAAAAAAAAGAGAGAGAGATTCTGAAGTATTTGTGAGCGTAGCTCTAGGAATAAATATCTCTGGCGAGAAATGCTGAAAGCCCATTAAGGACCGGTCATTCCTCTGTACAAAGGTGATCTTCTTGTCAGTAAGAGTAATGTTTCAGTATCAACAGCTGAAACACTACCCTTTTGCAGAAACTGGCTGCAGGATAGTCTGGGAAATGGACCTCTTCGTCAGATGTTGGCCTGTGCAGATTGCTATAGTGTAGCCATTCACAGTTTGGATCCCACAGTAGCACTGAGCTATAGCTGATGCCCAGAGCTCTGAGTGGGCACCCAAGTGACCATGTGCCAGGAAAAGACAATCGTTCAATGAGTGTGTCACCTTCCTGATGTATCACCTTCCTACGCACCAGCTATCATCCTAGGATAAGACGGACAAACAATCTATCTTTATTTTTGCATCGTTTTGTTTTATGTGTTAACATAACGGAACATGTAGAAAGCCTCCTGTGTTAAGTAGATCTTAGATGCACCCAGGGGCTCGCTGCTGCCCCCTGGAAGTCCCCATGATGAATCCATATCAGTTGTGATGAAAATTATTTCCTAGTACACTTAGAATGCTAATAGGTTATTTATATTAGTGGGTCATATGATTAACCTTAACATTTTACTGGAAGATAAAGTTAACTACAAGGGCAATATGTTACTCTGTACGGGTTATTGGAGAAGACTAAGCTAAAGATGAATACATTCTTTAAACAGTTTCCTTCGTAGAGCAGCTATCTCTGGGGGAGACAGAGACTGAAGTATCTTAGGGAACAGATATTAGAATTAGCACATTGAAAATGAAGCAGAGGGACCAACAGTTAGCGTAATGGCTATGTCTCTGGACTCCCATGTAGTCGACCACAGTTCGAGTCCCGGACCCAGTGGCTTAAACTCACGCTGGGCGCGCATGTTCAAGTGCCCAAGATCCCGAGAGGAGAATGAAGGAGAAGGGATTGCGGTGTGGCCTTTCCCAACCCCCCCCCAAGGGATGATTTCTCGCTTTCTATCTCTCTGTCTCTCTCTGTCTTTCTGGAGAGCGCATGCTCCCTATAGCAAAAACCTCTCTAAAAAAAAGAAAAGAAAAAAAAAAAGTAAAAGAAAAAGAAAATGAAGCAGAAAGGGTTGGAGGGGTGGGGACAACTTGGTTATCAGATACAAAATTGGAGGTAAATAAGAGACACGAGGTCTAGATTCAGTCACACAGTGGAGTGTAGCTGGTGACGATGCAATAGATATTACAGAATAGCTGGAAGTGAGACCCTTGGGTGTTTACAATACAGAGTAATGATAAATGCTCAAAATGATGGGTGTTTTTGGTGCCCTGATGTGATCATTATACAGGGTATTCATGGGCTGAAAAACCAGACTCTACCCCATAAACATGTGTAGCTTCTATATCTCAATGAAGATTATAAAGAACTAAAAATGAAAGTGAAGCAGAAAAGAGTAAAATGATGTATAATTTGGGAAATCCTCTATTGAGTCCAAACAATGAGCAATTTCAGAAATCGAATATAACTATCTAGATTTTCACTGTGTCTCTGCATCCATTTTGATGCCTGCAAATCCCTCGAAATCATTCAATGTTCTTTTGTTAAGTAGTGCTTGGTTATTCCCATTCTGGTTGTGAATTAGACCATATCCATAATCCTGTACTTACCCGTCATTGAAGGACCTTTGACTCTCGAATAATATTCTCACTCACAGGAAAGGTTGAAATTAAACAACCTTTATATTCTCTATAGATAGAGCAGCAAAAGAGCGAGGCATTAGACTGTGCCTGGAATAGTCAGGAACATTCAGATGAGAAATAACCTTCGCCCTGAATCTGAAGTGAACTGCTATTTCCAGGTAAACAAACGGAGGAATAAGGAAGGAAATAAAAGTGAGAAGTTATCTAGGCTGTTGTCAAAAACATGCACTGACGTCATAGGCAAGGACTCCAATTTAGGGTTTCCTGTTACTAGACGGATTATCAAGGCAAGTCCCCTCATCTTTCTTGACCTTAATTTCCTCATCTATGAAACAAGAGCTATAAAGGTCTAGCCTTATCAGGCTGTTTAAAGACATAAACGATATGTAAAGTTATAAAGCATGTAGTGCCTGACATGTAGTAAGCACTCGGTAGGTGTTAGCTATTATTATTTCATCCTCCCATCAAAGTGCCTTTTGATAGGAACTTTCAATTAATTCACTGCGGGTTTCTTTCCCTTTTCAAGTAAAATTATAATACTAAGAATAATTGACATTGAAATGAGAGAAGTCTGAATCAATATAATAAAATTTGGCATATTGCTAAAATATTTTTAAGTAATCATTATATTACATAAAAAATCAATCATCTCCATTTATTAAATTTGTTTCAATTCAGGTCTATAGAAACATAATCAGATATTAAACCCTGATCATTGTTAGAAATTTTAGACAAGTTCAAGTCACTCAATTCAGAGATTTTAAATTTTGTATTCTCCTTGTTATTTCAACCTAGACTTTTATATTGAGTGTGTTTGCAGAATCACAAAATAAAATCTGTTTCTCAAAAAAATGATAGCTTCATGTTAAAGTATAACAGCAATATCCAAATCACTTTTTCTAACTTTTCCCCATCAAAACAGTAATCCAAATCTTGTTTTTTATTTATTCTTGACTTGTTATATTGGACTTTTTTTTTTTTTTTTTTTTTTTTTTTTTTTTTT
Organism: Tupaia tana; assembly: GCA_026018925.1. Classification (NCBI taxonomy): domain Eukaryota; kingdom Metazoa; phylum Chordata; class Mammalia; order Scandentia; family Tupaiidae; genus Tupaia; species Tupaia tana. Next base: position 147,169,763 of record JAKSZU010000002.1, read on the forward strand.
TTTTTTACCTTATTGAGTTAGATTTATTCTTGTTACATTGACAGGGAGGATAGAAACAGAATTTGATGAATCAAACCTAATTTTTTAAAATAACTTAGCTACAATCATGACTCAATTACCCTCAACAAAAAGTTCTTGAAGACCTACTATGTAAAAATTCCCATGGGCTTACAGAAGAACAAGACAACCTTATGTTAACATTTTGTCCTACTTGAATACTTTCCAGAACTGATTAACTTTTGTTTCTCTAACAAGAGGATTCAAAGTTTCTTCAGATTACTGTATAGAAATGTTTTTTTTTTTAAAGTTTTGTAGAGGTCAACACAGATACTTTTGACTCTCATTTTGTGCAAGGAAAAAAGAAGCTTCTTCAAATCTATGCAGTTGTGATTGAAATGATTCATTCATTTATTATGTGTTTATATACTACCTAACTCTGTCTAGAGCATGGTATTTATTAAATGAACATTTACCGAACTGAATTTAATAATAATATATTACCGAAGGCTCTTATTTAGAACAAAAAATTAGGCAATGAGAAACTACAAAGAATTGGTTTTCCAAATCAGACTCACAAGAATCAGACCTTTTATACAGTATTGTACTTTTCACAACTAATTTCAAGGACACATAGCTGGGAGGCAGAGAGTCAGCATGGCCCTCAGAGTGATTCTTTGCTCTGTCAGGATGGACTCTGGCCCAGATTTAGCAATTGGGCTCTCCAGGGTTGTATGTGCCATCACCTACACAAAATAAGCTATTAATTTTTTTTATTGCCATAGGATGTGTGTGTGCCTCAAAAAAAGATAGAGAGAAGGAGGAAGTGCATTCCAGTAGGACATAGCCCCCATCATAATCTCTTCTCTTCCACTGAGGCATACACAGAAGTGCACCCGGCATGTGTTTTATGCCACTGGGGCCAGAATTCAAAACAAATAGCCATATTAACAGCGTCCAGATCCTTTAACCACTAGGATACAGAGCAGACCCAAAAGAAACCATTTTGACAGTGACCATTATATTAATTTCCATGGATTTATAACAGGCCACCATGCATGTAATGGTTTAAGTAACACAACTTGGATACCATACTGTTCTGCGGGTTAGAAATCTAATATGGCCACTCGGTTAAAATTAAGGCGTTGTCAGGGCTACTTTCTTTTCAGAGACTCTAAGAAAAATTCACATCTTGCCTTTTCCAGTTTCCAGAGTTCGACAGCTCTTTGGTATGTGGATTCCTTCCTCCATCTTTAAAGTCATACTCGGGGAGTCAAGTCCATTCAGAATGCAGCATTCTTACCATCTCCTTCTTCCACTTTCAGAAATCCTTGCGATCCTATTGGGCACACATAGATAATCCAGGATAATCTCCCTAGTTTTAGATTGGCCGATGAGCAACTTTAACACCATCTCTAACCTAATCACTATTCACCTTGTACAGTAGTACATTCTCACGTTCCAGGGATTAGTACATGGACATCTTTAGGGGGGTGCATTCTGCCTGTGGAAACTACCCCATGTCTATGCTCTGCTACCGCCATAATAGAGGACAATTTTAGTAAATTCATAGACCCCAAGTCTTGTTTAAATTAATAGACTTGGTCGAGACAGACCAAACACATTCTGCTAAATCACTCCACTGTGAGCAGCAATTCCACTAAAAAACTTGTAGTATGTTGCCAGGAGGTTTGACCAGGCTGCATATTTCTTGTCTGTTTCTTTCCTGGGATAATATGGTATATGGAGAGAATGGATTACAATCTTTTTGCTAATTCCTGTTTTGCATATAATATGCCATGAGATTTAGAAGTCTTAATATATTTGAATGTCTCTATAGATATTACGTTAACTTTTTGGTACTAATATACTACAACTGTTACATATCAATAATGACTGAATAATAAAAGTATGAACTTTTCCATACAGTTGACTGACTTTCCCTCTTCATGTATCAGAATTGGTCAACAACCTTTCCTGATATAAAATATAGTTCTATCTATCTCTCTATAGATCTACAAAACTCATGTTCAAACTCATGTGAAATGTATACTATGGAAAAAGAATGAATGGATTTTGAAGATTTTCTAAAGAATTATTTATTGGGACCATTAGTTAGCGTAATGGCTATGTTGCTGGACTCACATGTAGTTGATCGTGGTGAGAGTCCCGGACCCGGTGGCTTAAACTCACTCCAGGCACGTGTGCATGCATGCCCAAGATCCTGAGAGGAGTATGGAGGAGAAGGAATTGCGGTGTGGCCACCTCCCCTGGGGGGTGATTTCTGTCTCTCTGTCTCTCTCTGTCTTTCTGGCGAGCGCACGTGCCCTATAGCAAAAACCTCTCCAAAAAAAAAAAAAAAAAAAAGAAAGAAAGAAAGAAAGAATTATTTATTTATTTAATTCCATTTGTTATTATTATTTTTAAGTTTGATCAGACAGAGACAGGTAGAAAGGGAAAGTGAGAAAGCAAGCCGCCAGGTCTGGGACTTGAACCGTGGTCAGAGTCTAGAGCCTTTAACCACTATGCTACCTGCTGGCCCTTGAATGTTGATGTTTTTTTGTACCCCAATAAATTCATACTATAATTCCATCTTTCACGAGCTTTTTTGAAATCTTATGGAATCTATATCAATCTAAAGAGAGAGAAAGGGAAGGAGAGAAAAAAGAAAGTATTTTTCAGTCTGTTGGTCACATGCTTCTGAGCCTAACCCCCATTCCAATGAGTGAAGAACATTCTGTACAAATTACGCCCAAGGCTCCTGAGAGCAGGTATTATTTTGTGACTCTGCGCTCTACCCTTTTTGAAAATCATGGAGTGGACTCTGTCTAAGAACATGTAACAAGTGAGCCTGTTGCACCAAGGACAAGTGACGGACCATCTCCATTGGTTATTTTGTGCCAGGATCCCTTCGGTTATATTTGCATGACAATGTATTGAAAACGATTTCTTATTTTTTATTAAGGTATAAAGAATTATCATTCACTTAAGAACAGCATGTTTTCCAAGTAAACAACCTCATAACATAAATTTTCTTCCCCAGAAAAATCTATACACAAGTGTTTACTTTGCTTCCTCCCTTCTTTAATTCATGACTCTACAGATGTCACTGTCTGCAGAGAAATGTCCCTATATGAAATAGTAATCCATCATTTATTTATTAGCTCCCTTATTTAACCTTTTTTTCTTTTCCTTCTTCTGAAATTTATTTACCTTTTATATGAGCCAAAGATACAAAGAAAGAAGAGAGAGAGAGAGAAATAAATTTCCTAACAGGGTCTTCACATCACAATCCTCTGGTAGCCTCAGCCAGCCCTAAACTGTGGGGGTGCTCATGCCTGGTGTGCTTAGGGGGTTCTCTGGACATGAACATAGAACCTTCCCATGTGGTTCGGCCTTGCAGACTATTGCATTTTCATGGCTCTGCCCCTATCTAGTCCCATTTGTTTAGTTTTATAGTAGTAACTAGTGGCCTCTCCTTCCATCCTCAAAACCAGCAGCGTAGCACCTTCTAATCCCTCTCTCTTCTCTCTTCACTGTAGCTGTCAGATTACCTCCACTGCCTTTTCCTTTCCTACCTCGCTCTTACGAGGACCCTGTGAGTACATGGGGCCCATCTAGGAATTGAGAATAATCTCCCCATCTCAGATCTTTAACTTAATCATGCCTGCAAAGTCCTTTGGCCGGACACAGATTCTTTAGCATGTGAAACTTTTTGCGTCCAGTCTGCCGTATGAGTCATATTGTCTGGAAGATGTTGCTCTAAATGTCCATAAAATCTTTTTTTTTTTTTTTGGAGAGAGGTTTTTGCCATAGGGCATGTGCACTCACCAGAAAGACAGAGAGAGACAGAGAGACAGAAAGCAAGAAATCACCCCCCACCAGGGATGGCCACGCCGCAATCCCTTCTCCTCCATTCTCCTCTCGGGATCTTGGCTATGCACACACACGTGCCCAGCGTGAGTTTAAGCCACCGGGTCCAGGACTCGAACCGCAGTCGACTACATGGGAGTCCAGTGACATAGCCATTACGCTAACTGCTGCTCTCAAAATCTTAAAAGAAACTTCTAAAAAGCTGATTTTCCAGAACAGTTTCTGCAGAAAAAAACTTAGACTTTGAGCTTCTTCTTATCCTTTCTATTATAACCCACGCATTCACTCAGGGAATGTTTATCGGCTGCCTGTGAAGTTCCAAACATCTGTGTTTCTCCTTCTTGGAGCTTATATCCTAGTTGAGGGGGGAAGTTGTACCACATCACAATTTATAATGCTGCGGATTCAGGTCTTAACAGTGCTATAAAGTTCAGTAAAGGAGGCTGGCTTGTGGTGAAACAAGTTTTTGTTTTTGTTTTTGGGGGAGAATCCACTCAGTTTTTTCATAATATGCATTTTCCATAAACTTTTTGGAGATACCGTCTTGTATATTTATTTCTAAGTCTCATTCTAAGACATAATTTAAATAACATTTAAACATAGAAATACCTCTTAATCTTACATTTTAGTGTCTCAATTTCTTTTCAATATATATATATTTTTTTTTGGAGAGGTTTTTTTGCTATAGGGCGTGTGCGCTCGCCAGACAGACAGAGATATAGAGACAGAAAGTGAGAAATCACCCCCCGGGGGGATGGTCATGCTGCAATCCCTTCTCCTCCGTTCTCCTCTCGGGATCTTGGGCACACACGCACACGCGCCTGGTGTGAGTTTTAAGCCACCGGGTCCGGGACGCGAACCGCGGTCGACCATGTGGGAGTCCAGCGACATAGCCATTATGCTAACTGCTGGTTCCCGTGTCTCAATTTCTTTTGAAATTAGGAAAAGAAAAATGATAAATATGACATTAATTGCATTTCATGTCTTTTAATAAAGCATGTTATTTCTTCTTTTAAATACATAGACTTGAATTATATTTTCAGAAATAATGTGTCTTTACAATAACCACAATTGCAAAGATGATCATAACCCATTTGAATCAGTAAATAATTAGATGGGCAGAAAGAAACTGAACTCATTTACCATGATGAATAAACTTTATGATGACAAGTTTTAATCCTTCGATATTATAGACCATTAAATTCCTATTTTACACTAAGGAAACTGTGGCAGAAGAAAATGGTTCATCTGTCCAAATTCACCTATATTGCCTAAGTGCTGAGGGGAGGATTTGAACCCTGAGTTTGTATTCTTCACAAGGTGTTGGCTAATTGCTAGATAGGAGGTTGCTATGCAGGCAAGTGTATCTCATAGGCATTTTGTAACTTTCATAGAGAGCCAGAGTTGATGTATTTCAGACGCATCTGCATAAGCTCCAGGATCCTCCAAGGCACTTGGGACTCCTCCGCCTTTCCTTCCTCGATTACTAACAGTGCCACATGACGGCAGGAGAGACCTGGGGAGATGAATGCGATCCAGAAATAAGGAAACCCGAAATATAAACCACCTGGTCCAACAGTGAAGGTCGAAAACTTAATTCACTCTTCATATGAACAACTCAGTTTAATCTTTTTATTAAACTGATGTGTGGCTTAAATGTACCCAGGCAAAATAAGAGTGAACAACCTGTGTGCAGAGCGAATGCCAGCGTTAAACTCCTGTGAACGATGTCTACTCAGAAGGAAAGTTGTGTGTCCCTGTGCTGAGGACAAATGGCATTCTAAATTCAGAATCTTTATTTCGTGTCTTGGCAATGAGTTCTGTGACTGACATATCACTCTGTGTTTGACCACGAGTCACCATATCTGACCTGCCGTGACCCCTGTAACCTGCCTAAGGTCACAAGACCAAGTTGCGCATGGGTACACAAAGCTGTCAAGCTATTCTTTTAGAAAAGACTTGCAAGGCAGGACATGATGACATGGGTCAACTGTTTGTAGGTCACTTCAATAGCAGGTAATAATTTAGAAAATTTAGAATAAAAATTTCTGAAAAATTCTATTTGTTTTACGTGGTATTACAACTTAGTTAATATCCTTGATTTGGTTGTCACATACTACATGCATAATTTGAAAAACCATAATTTGTGTGTAGAGAAGTATAACAATGAAATGTGAATAAGAAATCATAAAACAAAAAAATTTCATGACATATTTTCATGGCATAAAATTTTAAAAGATCATCACATACTGAAATTTAGATTATCAGATACAAATTAAGTTGTAAAATCCAAAATCTGGTTTATAAAACTGAAACGTGTGTGTGTGTGCACGTGCATGCTGAGACAATAATGCCTTCAGTGCATAATTTTCTAATTAAAAATTTAGCACTTGCTTTTTTATTTATCTTGTTGAGATTCCAGAATGTGAAAGTACTAAATAGATCAATAAACCTTAGCAAGACCCTGTTAGAAATAAGCCTAGAAAGAGTGTTAGTATTATTGACTTCATAACAAATCTCCTAAGCTCTTAGCTGAAGCAAACATGTATTTAACAAAAGCCGAGAGCACAGTTGCATTATTTCTTAAAACAATGCAGCCAAATATAAGTATCCTTATGATAAAATTCTCCAATTTTAGGCACCAGCAGATGGTGTAATGGTTATGTCGCTGGACTCCCATGTAGTTGACCACGGTTTGAGTCCTGGACCCAATGGCTTAAATTCACACCAGGCACATGTGCGAGCATGCCCAGGATCCAAAGAGGAGAATGGAGAAGGGATTGCAGCATGGCCATCCCCTCTGGGTGGGGTATGATTTCTCACTTCCTGTCTCTCTATCTCTGCCTGTATTTCTGGTGAGTGCACACGCCCTATAGCAAAAACCTCTCAAAAAAAAAGAAAAAAATCTCCGATTTTAGGGCCAGAAACTAGTGGCAGTTAAGTTCCACATGGCTGATTTCATGGTTCAAATCCTGGATCCAGTGGCTTGAAAAACACTCCAGAAGTGTGTGTGCATGCCCTAAATCCTGAGAGGACAATGGAGGAGAAGGGATACCAGCTTGTCCATCCTCCCAGGGGTGATTTCTCACTTTCCCTTTCTCTCTATCTCTCTCTGGTGAACACACATGCCCTGAGACAAAAATCTAAAAAAAGGAAGAAAAACCCTGCAATTTTATTTTAATGAAAATGTGTCAGACTTAAAAAAATAAATAAATAAAAGCTACCCAATGTGTCAAGATTGCATGGAGAAAGAGTCTAACATAGTCAGAATATTTTGTTCTCTAAAATGAAAACTGGATTTTACATAAAATTTTTAATGGCTTTGGCTTGTTAAAAATGCTGTAGAGTCCATATGGCAGTGATGACATTCTAGCCTGCGTTGCTGAGTCAGAGAACCAGCCCCCCTCCAGGCCACAGGCTGCTGTGGCGGAGTCAGACCCAGAGTCTCCCGATCATCTCAGCGTTGAGAAATCTATGATGGACCCCAGTGTGGAAAGCTCTTGCCACCCTCTCACCACCATCTCAAAGCCCCCAACACATGCATATTCTGGCCACTTAGTGCCTGGAGACCCCACTCACCCTACCTGCCCTACTTAGTGCAATGTTCTTAACCATACAATCTCACCACTCATGGCCCCCACCAGATGACTGTGATCTGGAAAGTGGAGGGAGGTATCTTGCTCCTGCAGGAGGATGTGGAAGATGCACTGGGGCCGATGCACAGGTGTCAGCACTGGGGAGGGCCATTTGATCTTAGAGACCTACCAGGAACTGCTAACCTAGTGGAGGGAGCATCATCACTGTCCCTCCTCCTCCCACTCCCCCATCATCTGTGCCCCTTGGGCTCATATGTTCCAATTCGATGGGTTACTATCTAGTGGGGGCAAATGTACAACCCACTTTAAGGGAGAGTAACACAGAGCTGGCTTATTGGAGACAGTCCTGTCTTGGCCATCTGATCCTCCAAAGCTCACGGCTAGAATCACCTCCTGTCCCTGTTCTAGCAAGACCGGGTTTTGCAGAGGCTGGAGAACACCTGGACTCTGGCGTGAGCCCTGCGGGTCTTACATTCTGGGTGAGGTGTTGGGCACTGGGCGCAGAAGCCCAGAAGCTCATGTTACCCCATGGGCTCTTTCTGCCTGATGGAGGAATAGGAGACCAGGCTGGGTCCTTGCTCCATTCCTGACTAGACGTGGTGTGACTGGGTTTCCAGGTCCACAGAGTTAAGTGATTGGCTTTGCCTAGCCTTACCATGGTGAGTGCCTGGGAGGTTCTGGCAGCCAAGTGCAGAGTCATCCTCCCCAGCCTCCTCACCTAGAATCAAGGCTGGGCAGGGATTTCCAGGCAAAAAGCTGCTGGCTTTTGACCCCAGTCACTCCCCCCGCCACACACACACATGCCCTGTCTGTCCCTGCCTCGCACCTGCCCCCTCAACTAGCCCTTTACACTTGCCCCATTCTTAAGCCAAAGGCCTACATTCCCACCTAACCACCCAGAGTTCAGATCCTGGGTCCCCAGGTGCTCTCTGATTAAGGCAGGGTACTGAAACTGGGGCCCAGTTTAAAGGCTGTGTCTTCCAATGGTTTAATAATCAGTGCCATCAACAGGTAACTTTTCACTAAATGCTGATGATAATGCAGTTGGTAATATCTTTGACTTGACTAATATGTACCATATTCATGCTGGAAAAAACCATGTTGTACGATTCAAAGATTAACAGTGATAAGATAAAAAGATTAATTAAAAACGTAATGTGTAGTATCCCCAAAGATAGTGCTGGCTTACATGTAAACCCTCACTTCCGGAGATTCTAGACCCTTCTCAAGCCTGAAGCCTCAGCAAGGAAAAGGAGCCTGAAATCCCCACCAATCATTAACACAAGGTTTTATTTCGCTATTTATACAATTTTAGCTATGAAAAATCCATACAATAATTACAAATTAAAAAATAATTGGGAGAAAAGCCTTACAGTGACTCAGTGTTGATGATAATGACAAATCAAGTAAAATTATTTAAACAGCATCACACCCTTTCATAACATTGTATAAACAGTACAAAATTAAAGTAATATGAATATAAAATAATAAGGTTAAAATTGAACATTGATTTAAAATATGAATAAGCATATTTATTCCCTACTAAAAACTCTTGTCATTTAAGGAGCTAAATAAACATTTAAAATACTCACAAATAAAAAGTTATTTCTAGAATGTATAGGAAACGGACTATGTTCCCACATCATTTGAGAGTTGAATGCAATCTTTCCAATTTCAGAGTAAAAGGGACTCTTGATTACATGATTTACTACAATTAGAATCAGCGCTGTGCTGAGGCCAGGTGTCAGGGAGCTGAGTTCACGGCTTCGCGCCTCCAGATTTCCGCTTAGCGCTTCTGCTCCAGTTTCTCTCTTAGTTACTCAGCACCCAGGGACCAGGCACTCAAGTACTCATTGGCGTGACCACAGGGAAGTCCATGGTCAGCGTCTGCTCAGACTGGCCAGAATCTGTAACTCCTCCTCTTAAAGATTTTGTCTCTAGCATCTCCTGTGTTCCCTGAGTCTCTTCTGATGCCCATTTACAAAAACCACTCTTGGAAAATACCACTCTGATGTCTAAATGAGAGGTAAGTTGTACTCTGTTCCCACTCCAATAATGTTTGCCTGTTGGTGTGGGCCAGGCCTAGTTAAAGCCAAAGGAAACCTCAGCCTCCCTGTGTCATGGTTCCAAATGAGACTTCCACTCGACTTTAGGTGGCTCCTGAGTTCTCCAGGGCCCCTGTCCATGCCCACTGGAGAAAGAGGACTGCCTCCTCCCATCATTGAGTCAAGGACAACATGCCAGGTGTGCTTGTCTCAGGCCCTGCTCCTCTTTCTTTATAGAACTAGTCAGTTTGGGGACCAGCAGATGGCGTAATGGTTATGTCACTGGACTCCCATGTAGTCAACAGCAGTTCAAGTCCTGAATCAACTTACAACTCATACTGGGTGTGCATACGTGCCCAAAATCCTGAGTGGAGACTAGAGGAGAAGGGATTGTGGTGTGGCCATCCCCCCTGGAGAGCATGATTTCTTGTTTCCTGTCTCTGTCTCTCTGGTGAGCATGTGAACTCTATAGCAAAAATCTCTCCAAACAAACAAACAAACAAACAAACAAACCAACAAAGAATTAGTCAGATTGGTTCACTGGATGAGCCGCCATAACTCAGAGCTTCGCCTGAAATATAGGATGGGTTTAAGAAGTACTTGTTAGAGCTGGCCTCATAGCCCACTGGTTGAGAAACAGAATGCCACGTGGCTGACCACAGTTTAAACTTGACCCTGGCAGCTTGAAGTAGCATGTCCAATAGCCTGACGGGATGGAAGAGAAGGGATTGCCGTGTGACAACACCCGCTAGTGGGGGCTTTCTCCCTTTCCCTTCCTCTCTGTCTTTTGTTAAATGAACAGTGAATCTGCTGTTGTTTTGGTTACTGCATGGACACATTTTATGCTGTAGATTAAATATCAGCATGCCTACTTGCTCAAAAATCTATTTTCCACACAAAGCTTGTCAGTATTTGAGTAAATAATTTTACACGTCTCTCTCTGTATATTTGGTCCAGTTCTAGAATTTGCCATTCAGACAGAGATATGAGTATTACTTATGTGGTGCCCCAAAGCTCCTAAAATAGAACTGAGAGAAAAATCTGAGTCAAAGTGCAGGTCAACATAACAGAGGACATTTTAAAATCACAGCTATTTAAGACATGTTGTTTTGAGTGTGTCCAATCTCAATGGGGAGATTTTAGCAGATACTTGTTTGACAGGATGTTGTGGAGATAATCCCAGCACCAGATAGAGAATTTCTCTAGATGTATCAGCCCATGTCTAGTCACAAAAGCAGGCACCATTCCAGCTCTTTCAAGTAGAGAGAGGGGTTGAATGAAGGCAATGGCCTACACAATTGTTCCAAGAGCAAGAGAAGCAAAAACAAGAAGAAAATACTGGAAGAGCAAAAGGGAAAGAGCATTTTACTTGGAGAACAGGGCTGTCTTTCCAACTCTGGACATTAGTCATCCCTCGCGTGGGCTTGCAGAAATGTAGACGCTATCGTAGCTTCAGCCACTGCTGAGCAGAAATGCTGGGATACCGGCCTCACTGCTGCCGCTGACGCCATCACTGGCATGCTGGGGGCTCCTGGAGTCATGGCTGCTGCGCCATGCTGTCACTTCTGCCAACAGAGACACCACAGAAATGGAAAATAAAGACAACTTTTCTCCTTTTACAATCTCCTGCCAGTGCTTCCCATTGACCAAATCTTACTGGAAACCTGCTGGCAATAAAACATTACTCGGCATGCATTCAGCTCTCAGACATAGCAAGGCAAGCAAAGAAAAGTTTAAGTGAGGCTGGGAGCCAGTAAACACATCACTAGAATACCAGGCAATGTATTTGTAATAAGTGTTTTTCTAAATAAAAAAGAAATCTATTCACTATTAAAACTATTCACTATTAACCCCTTGTCTTAGTCCATTATTGTATTTCTTACAGAAGTACCACAGACCAGGTGATGATAAATATTAGAGACTTACTTGGTTCACAATTCCGGTGGCAAGAAAGTGTAAAGGCACGAGGCTGGTATCAAGCTGCCGCTTCATAAAATAGCCAATAAAAGCAAAGAGGGTAGGGGTGTATGGAGAGATGGAGGCAACTGGGCGTAGCCATTTTCCTTCATTAAATTTCATTACTAACTCCTACTATGAGAGCTAGAACTTACCCAGTCTCTCACAAGACAGCATTAATCCATTCATGAGGCCAGCACCTCTATGATCAGATACCGTGATCCAATCACAACTCACTAAGCATCGCCACCTCCCAACACCATCAGACTAGGGAGCAAATTTCAAAACATGAACCTTTGAGGGACATTATCTAAGCCAGAGCACCTCTCTGGAAATTACTGCATCAGACAACTGAAGACATCAAGAAGAACTAAATAATTAGCCACTATCCACGGTATAGAAAATACTAATATTGAATTACAGATGTACATACTAGTTGACACTCCACATGGAGAGAACTAGTTAGAGAACTAAAAATGCTAAACCTTCCAACCATATTTATAAGGCCATTGGGAAAATCATGAACATGTTTCTATTGTTTCTATGCAAAAACGTGTCATGCCTTTACAGACAACCCTGTATAATCATCATTTGGAATAAGGAAAGATTGGTGTGGGCGGTTCTGGTAACCTCCAAGAGGAAATCACACTTACTGTGTACTTAAAGGGAAGGTAAGCTTTGAATGAAAGGACATTATTTTGAAGTATTTTGAGAAGTTCGTTTCGGGGAGTTTTCTAGATCTCCCATGCGGTATTCTGAGTGGTGTTTGCAGCAACATGATAGGCCATTAGTTTTGTCTTTTTCTTTTTCCCTTCTGTACTAATTTGTCCTCTTCCCAATTCTAGCACACTAGATAACTGATAAATATGTATTCGCATAACATTCATGTCAGCCACAGTGCCATAGGCCACGCTTGGAGGCACTGTAGTACATGTTCATGAGACTAGGTTTGGTAGTCACACTGCAGAAGTTCAAAACCAACTCCACACACATCGCTCATGTGCTGTTGGACTGACTGAAGTGTCTTTCTGCTTTATCTGTAAAATGGGTTGATACAAGCCTTTACCTTCTACATTGTTGTGAGGGTTAAAAGCATTAATACTATGTTAGGCACTTACAAGAGGGCCTGGAACATTTGATTCTGCATAAAGGTTAGCTTTATTTTCTCTGTTACTCCCAACATGTGCTTTCTAGCATATGTATAAGAACGCCATGTTGACAGAGGTCCCCTTATCTCCTGTGGCCGCTCATTACATTCTGGACCGCTGAAATTGTAAAACCTTTTCTCTGTGTTTGTTCATATTGAATTCCTTTTCATTTGCAGCCATTGTTCTAGTCTAGACATTGTTTGCTAGATTAGGAGAAGAATCGCTGTCTCTCTCTAAATTAGTTTATGTAGCATATTATTAATACCACAATCCCTTTCATTATTCCTCCTATGATAACGTATATTGTTTACTCTTTCATGAACCTGATTCCTTACCTTTGGATCTATTTCCATGTGCTCATACCCTTCCCAAATATCCAGGTAATATTTGCATTTTCATTTCTAAAGAAGCTCGGACTTGGAAGCTCTCAAATGGCCAGTAGGACAGATAGGAGTGGATAGAGAGGCCTTTTCCCACCCCATCGATTATTTATTAAGTAACATACTTGTTTATGAAACTGAATCTGTTACTATCAAATTGTTATTCCTTTAGAGGCAATACACGAAAAGATGTTGCTTACTCTGTCACGTAAACTGAACGGAGATGATCTCAGAAGAAAAGGAGCGATCAGTATCAGCCCTCCCCTCTCACCAGCATCACCTCCTCTTCATCTGTGTTCAGTAAATTTTAGACTTACTCTCCTTTCAATATTCACAGAGGTTAGTTACTACATAGTATCCAACCACACATTAAAAATTATAAAAATATATATTAATTTACCACCTTAACAGGATAAAAAAAAATTAAGGTTTTTTTCCATAGGGTGCATGCACTTCTGGGAGAGAGATAGAGAGAAACAGAGACAGGGAAAGTGAGAAATAATTCCCCAGAAGGCATGGCACCATCACGATCCCTTCTCCTCCAGTCTCCTTCTAGGATTATGGGCATACATGTACACACACCTGGCACAATTTTCAAGCCACCAAGTCCAGGACTCAAAATCGGGTTGGCCATGTGGTAGTCCAGAGCCTTAATAAGTATGTCACCAACTCACCCCAGGGTCAAATGTTTTCATCTTCTTTACAGATACATAGTTCATCTTAGAATGTTACTTGTTTGTTTGTTTGTTTCTGCCATAGGAGACTGTGCTCCCAGAAAGAAAGAGAGAGACAGAGAAAGTGAGAAATTTCTCTTTCCCCAGGGGAGATGGCCTTTCCACAATTTTTTCTCCTACATTCTCCTCTAGGGATTTTGGACATGCATCACAGGTTCCAGGGGGAATTTTGAAATTGCCATGTCCAGGTCAGCCATATGGGAATTCAGCATCTTTACTGCCACTTGCTGGTCCTGGAATGCTAACATTTTATTTAATGAAACTTGGCTAAAAATTAAAGTAACTCATCTTTTTTCAACCATTACATTTTACATGAGTAACATAGACTTTTAAAGTACATATATATATTATGTTTATATATATGGGGGCCAGCAGGTGGCATGGTGGTTAAGGGCACTGGACTCCCACATGACTGACCACGGTTCAAGTCCTGGACCTGGTGGCTTGCTTTTTCACTTTCCCTCTCTTTCTCTCAGTCACTTGCTCTGTCCTTCTCTGGCCAAATTAAAATAAATGAATAAATAAATAAATAAAGTGAAAAAAAAGAGAGAGAATCCAAGCAAGCAGTCTATTACACTAAAACTAGTCCTCACTCTGAAGAAGTCATCATTTAATTATGTACTACTCTATGAAAAAAGAAAGTGATTGTTACGATTAATCTTGGGTGAGAGATTTTCCTCTCCACCTGTGGTCCTTGGAGAGTTCATCCTTTCAGTCCTCAAGGTAAGCTGTCAGAAATACTAAACACCCAGCTTCAAGTTTAGATTAAACCTGCAGGGTCCACATAACAATCTATCCTCCTGGCAAATTTTTTCTGCTGATTAAACAATGGAATTTTATGGCCCATTTCTTGAATAATATATTTGAGCTTGTTTTATGTGTACCTGCCTTAAGTTGCTGATCCTATAAAACTGAAAGCTGACGATAGTGTCTTTTCAAATTTTTGGAGTTACACATTTTCCTAATTGGATTTGTTGATTTATTGCTAACAAAGATAAAACTTTCTACTTCAGCCACTTATCTGAGATTTGAAATTACTTCAACCTGGAAGCAAATTGTATGAGTTTGAAAAAAGTGCTAAAAGTACACTTCGCCACCCAAAGATTAACTTGGCATAAATGAAACAAGCAGAGCAAATGACCATATGCAGTCTTCTTTCAACTTTAAGGTAAAATTATTGGAAGTACAGCTGTTTGAGCAGAAAAATAGATGTTGGCAACTCTGACCACCTCCATTTTCTGAATGTAATGTGAGTTTTACAATTACTTAACATTCTATCAGAATTACGATGATATTATAATTAGTGATACTCTATTAATAGTCTATAATTATGTTAATTATGGAATATAATTGTAAATAGCTTTTATAATTAATATTCTATAACTAAGTAGTATTCAAATAGGAAATCAGAAAATAATCCCAAATGCCCATTAAGAATACTTAGAAAATCTTGTCTGAGAATGCTGTACATTTTGAGTTTTTATAAGAAGAAAATGATATGTTCAGAGCTTCCTTCCCAAATTTTATTGTATATTTCCTAACTAGACAAGAAAAGAAATATTGTTGACTGAGTTCCTTCTAGGCTTCCATTAGAAAGTGGGGTTTTTGCATCATTATTCCTTTACATAATAAAATATCTGTTATTTGGTTAAATATGTCCTATTTATTTGTGATGTTTAATATATATCCTGCTTTGGAAATGTGAATCTATCTTTACCAAAGAAAAAGAAGAGATTTTCATGTTTAGAAATCTCTGTGTGTGTTTGTGTCATAGAAAACTTAATGTGCTCTGTCATCCCCGAATGAGCACTAATCCTGGTAAAGAGAACAACAAATCCCTGGAATCAATTAATCTTTTTCATCCTATTGAAGAAAAAAGCTGATTTTAAAATCCAATGTTCAGACAAAAGACAGAAACAACACTCTGAAGTGATATATAAAATAAAACTTAATGCCTTTTTAGCTAAAAATGGCTTTTAAATTTGGCCATGATCCAGAACTAATAAGAATCATTCCACCCTTGTGTCTCTGGAGAATGTTCTTCATTTCTCCCACACACACAGTAGTGCAGTGGCATCATCTCATCACGTGGGCTGCTGGAAATGAGTGGGGAGACCAGGAGACAAAGCCACCGGAGTAGGGAGCTTGGCCCGGGCAGCTCGCCAGGAGACAGTCCCTACTCTCCTGCCTTGGACCTGTGTTTTTCTGTAAACCACGACATTCACCATCTTTGGGTCAGATCCTACCAAAACCTAGAAGCAAAATAGGCCACACGGAGAGTGGAGAAGCTAATTGTTATGGAGTATCCCAATTTACTGCTGAAGAATCAATTTTCTATAGAGGGGCTAACCCAGTGGTCATCCTAATTTTCTCACTTCAAAATGCAAAGTTCCAAAGGGAGGTGAGGTACCAGGCGAAGCATAAATAGCCATATCTCAAACTGACTAAGTAGAATGTAAGCTCTTTCTTTCCAAATTCTAAGAAATATCCACAGGGAATTACATGTAGGTGGGGAAAAAAAATGACAAAGGACAATTGAAGTGGAGAAAGGAGGAAAAGAGGAAGATACTCAGCAAACAGCTACCAAGCTCCAAGATCTAGCTATTCAAGCCATTCTGATGCTAATTAAATTTCCAAACCAATGTACTTGGCTTAAAGAGTAAGCCAATAACCTGCAGAGTACTAGTGGTGAATGAGGCTATGCTACATGCACCGAGAGAACAGAAGTTTCTGGAAAAAATAAATAAAAATTAACTGCTAAACTTCTACATACTGGAATGAGCATTAAAGGTCCAAAATTTATTTTATGCAAGAATGAGAAAGTAAGGATTTCAGGTGTCCCTTTACAAAAACAGCACAAATAATTATCCAACAAAAGTAACATGCCAGAAAGCTGACAAAATGTTTTTGCTTCCTTTTTACGAATTTGGAATAAAAAATAAGGTAATTTGGCTACAAATGACCTACATCTTTGTTTTGGCAATATAAATCAATTGGTGAGAAGCGAAAGAAGCAATCTGCAAAAATGTTGATTTATGTGGGGAAATATAATAAAGAGTCAATCAACATTATAATTTATCATTCATATAAAAAGTCCAAAGAAAAGAAAAGTCCTCCAGAGAGGACAAAAGGAATCTAAACACAGGGGATACTGGTCTCCCAACCTCAGTCAACCAACATAAGAGCATACCCTTTTGTCTAATCATATTTCTACACAGTAGTCCATCCTTCATTGGACCTAAGCATAAAAATTGAGTATTCCCTCTATATTTGGGTCTTTTTTAAAGTTTATTTATTTCTTCCATGAACAAGAGGCAGAGATAGCACCTCCCTGGGATCCTAACACCACAATCCACACACAGTCTTCAGGTCACAGGCATACCTATGTCCTGCATACTCAGGGAGTCTCCATATGTAAACTCAGAACCTTCCCAGGCAAGTCAGACTTGCAGAGCATTGCGTTTGACCCCTCTGCCCTAGCAGCCATGAGTCTTCATTTTTAAATGCTCTTATGTCATGTACAACTTTGGATAAATAAACTTGGTGTGCATTTTATTCTGAGCCTCTCTTTTGTTATAGAAATGTGACAGTTTTGATGGAGAGGAAATGTCTGTTTTTATATCAGTGCCATACTGTTTTAATTACCATAGTTTTGCTACAGATTTTGAAATCAGGAAGTATAACGCATCTGGCTTTATTCTTCTCAGAATCAGTTTGGCTATTTAGGGTTCACTGTGAGTCCATTTGTATTCTAGAATAGTTTTCTCTGTTTCTGTGAAAAATGACAGGGAATTTTGATAGGGATTGCATTGACTCTGTAGATCACTTTAGGTAATAAGGACATTCAATATGAAGTCTTCCAATTTATAAAAATGGGAAGTCTTTTTGTTTATTTTTATCTTAACTTCTTTAAGTAATATGTTGTAGTTTTAATTGTACAAAACTTGCACATTCTTAGGTTTTTTCCTAAGTTTATTTTTTATTTTTATTTTTTTTGGGGGGAGAGGTTTTTGCTATAGGGCACATATGCTCACCAGACAGACAGAGAGAGACAGAGAGACAGAAAGCGAGAAATCACTCCCCAGGGGGGATGGCCACGCCGTAATCCCTTCTCCTCTCGGGATCTTGGGCATGCACGCACACGCGCCCGGCATGAGTTTAAGACACCAGGTCTGGGACTTGAACCGTGGTCAACTATGTGGGAGGCCAGTGACATAGCCATTATGCTAACTGCTGGTCCCCCCTAAGTTTATTTTTTAGTACTATTGTAAATGAGATTGTTTTTCTAATTTTTTTTCACATTATTCATTGTTGGCATATAAAATACAATTGGGGACTGGGGGATGGCATGGTGGTTTAGGTGCTGGACTCCCACATGGCCGAATGTGGTTCGAGTCTTGGACCTGGTGGCTTGCTTTCTAACTCTCCTTCTCTCTCTCTCTTTGTCTCGCTCTAGCCAAACTGAAGAATAATAATAAATTAAATTTTTAAAAAAAGAAACTTAAAAAAATACAATTGATTTTTTATAACTTTACTAAATTCATTCTGTAACTTTATTTGTTATTTCTAAAAGGTATTTTTGTGAGTCTTTAGGGTTTTCAGCGTATAAGACCATGGTATCTGCAATCTGGGACTATTCTACTTCATCTTTTCTGATTTTAATATAATTTTTGTTTGTTTGTTTCTTGCCTAATGAATCTTGCTAGTACTGTCAGAACTATTTATAGAAGTGGGGAGAGTGGGCCTCCCTGCCTTCTTCCTGATCTTAGAGGAAAAGACTTCAGTTTTCACCATTGAGTATAATATTAGCTATGGGCTTTTCATACATAGTCCTCATTATGTTGAAGTACTTTGCTTCTATGTCTAGTTTATTGAGAGTTTTTAACAAGAAAGAATGTTGAATTTTATCAAATATTTTCCATACCTATTGAACTAAGCATGTGGTATTTTTATCCTTTATTCTATTAATGTGGTATATTACGTTAGTTGATTTTCATATGTTGAATCATCCTTGCATCCAAGGAATAAATCTGACTTGGTCACACTATATGATCCTTTTAATGTACTATTGAATTTTGTTTGCTAGTATTTTGTTAAGGATGTTTGCATTAGTATTCACCAGGGTTATTGGTCTGTAGTTTTCTTACACCTTTTTTTCTCTGACTTTGGTATCAGGGTAATGCTGGCCACATCAAATGAGTTTAAAAGTGTTTTCTCTGATAGAGCTTAGCCGTGCTCTGAGTTCATTATGCATGATCTATAATAATTGATCATTATTATTAATTATTGATCATTGATCATTTTTATGATTAGCTCCTTGGGACAAATATCTCAGGTTACTCAAACTAAATATGTGACTGAAACTCTGTTCATTTTGTCTTCTAATATCACCACTTGCTCAATACAGATACTTGAAATTTCTTAAATTTTCTAATGGAAGATGAAAGTGAAACTTTTACGTTGACAGTTGTGCAAGTTCTAGCTGTTAGCTGCATATGCTTGAGGAAGCACTATATTTCTAGTAGCAAATGAGTAGTTACATGTTTTGTATTTCATAGGGAGATGAGTGCCATTTTTACACTCACTGAGACTTCCAATTCAGACCATTTCATTTGCTGCCCTCTTGCTTTCTCTGAAGTTTCTGCTCTGCTCTACTCAATGCAAAAGATTCATACTCAGGAACCAGCAGTTAGCATAATGGCTATGTCACTGGACTCCCATGTAGCCGACTGCGGTTCAAGTCCCGGACCTGGTGGCTTAAACTCATGCCGGGTGCGTGTGCATGCGTGCCCAAGATCCCAAGAGGAGAAGGGATTGCGGCGTGGCCATCCCCCCGGGGGGGTGATTTCTCGCTTTCTGTCTCTCTGTCTCTCTCTGTCTGTCTGGCGAGTGCACATGCCCTATAGCAAATACCTCTCCAAAAAAAAAAGAAAGAAAGAAAAGATTCATGCTCAGGTGATGACTTTTAAAAACTGGGAACCTGCTGAACTTTTAAGATATTTCATTGTATAGCTAGTTTGAACCTTCTAAGATGGTTTAAGAAGCGATGGATTTGCCAGACGGAGCACCCTAAATTTTTAGTCTCAGTGTTCATATCCCTAAGATTCTACAATGAGGTTCATGCAATGTCATTTAAATGGGTTTTCATTGTTTGGTTTTACTAAAATAAATCCAGCACCTTAACCATTTGCATGACATGAGGGTAGTGTACAACTTCAAGAACTGGAAAGGTAGCCCACGAAACACCCATCTGCACTTCCACGCCCTGCGTATTGGCTGGACGACTGATTTTCCACTGAAGTACAGTTTCTGCTCTGACCTTACATAATCTGTGCAATGCTGCATCCTCTTTGCATCTGGTAATCATCTTTAATCAGCTTACTTCCCAGCAGGGGAGGATTTATTTCTGTTGCTATCTTGCTGTTTTGCAACTTAAATTGTTTCACCTTTGCGCTTTTTCTAATTCTTCCATTTCTTAACCTTAAAAGCACTATTTAACATATGGCAACAGTGATTTTAAAAATAAACTATCTCTGTGTGTAGAGGTCAAAAAAGGGACTGTTAAAAAGCAATCAGAATGCTTCTCTGAAATTTTGTGTGTCTATGGTGTACATCTTTATATGTTGTAACATATCCATGTCTATACGTGTCAGCTATTATAATTTCTCTATTTAAAAAAAATCATCAAATTTTAATGTTTGAAACTAGCCCTGAAAAAGATTTCCTTTAGAATAGAAAAGGAAGCAGCAATCAGAATAACCAAAGGGAACATCAGAGCCCAGGCCACTCTAAGCCGGATGACTTCCAGTAAGTGACAAAAACATACCGCAGTTTATATTCCCTGACTGGACAAGTACCTCTGTATGCTGAGTGTCTGTCACAGAGCTCGCCGTGAGTGCTCCCTGATAATTACTACTTTGGTGGTTTTTATATTTATACTTGTATGGAATTAACTAGCAGACAACTCGAAGTGACTTTTGATTTACTCAAATGGCACAGTTATGATCTCTATGTGTAAGAAATAATACTAATGCCAGCAGTGGCATGGGGGCTAAGGTGCTGGATTCCCACATGGCCTACCATGGTTCCAGTCTGGGACTCGATGGCTTGAAATTCATGCCAAGTTCCTGTGCATGTATGTTTAGAATCCTGATAGGAGAATGGAGGAAAAGGGATTGTGGCGTGGCCATCCTCCTTGGGGGGGTGGGTAATTTCTCACTTTTTATTTCTCTCTCCTTCTCAAAGTCAATCACACACACCCTATGGCAAAACCAAAAAAAGAAAAAAAAGAAAGAAGAAAGAAAAAAGTACGCCACTGGTAATATTAGATCCTTATTTTTGAGGATGCTGCTAAATTATTTGATAATAATTCAATATGAATGGTTGATTAAAATTACTATTAATCAGAACTAATACATAGTATAGCAATAACATCACTGGACTCCCACATGGCCAACCACAGTTCAAGTCCTGGACCTGGTGGCTCAAAAGTCAAGCTGGGCATGTGTACATGTGTGCCCAGAATCCCAGGAGGAGAATGGGGAAGAAGGGGCTTGTGGTGTGACCAACCATCTCTGCTGGGAAGTTATTTCTCACTTTCCCTCTCATTGCCCCTCCTCCCCAACTGAGCACACATGCCCCAAGGCAAAAACAAACAACACAAAACCTCTAAAAAATTTACTATAAATAATTTTCTAGAACTAGGAGTTTTCTCTTACAGATTACAAGTCTGTCGTTCTTGAAGAAACTATTGAGGCAGGGGCCAAGAGGTGTAGGGGTGATGAGGCCTAGCACCTTTAGACAAGAACACAGCTTCTTATATACAGCTCACAAAGAATTAGAGATGCAGACACAGGCAGGGCGTAGCAAGCAGAGTTCCTTAAGACTGGAAAGGAAGACCTGAGCTCTCAAGCAGAGAGTGGGTCCTGAATGGGCTGCCGAAGAGGAGCTGGAGTGGGATTTTTTTTTTAAATCTTGGTCAGGAAGGGCTTTGTCTGGGCCTGTTCTTGGGAGGATCTTTAGTACATTTCCTCCTCCCAGCTCCTCAAAGTGAGGGTCACAGGCTGAGTGGGTCCAGTTATTTTTCTCCTAATTTTAGAGTGGGTATGAAGGTCATGAGACTCTTTGTCTAAACGTTTTGGGCCATAAAATCCCTTATGGTATCCTCTCAGAGTGTGGTGGGGCCTATAGAAAAATCTTAATTCTCATTTTTGTTTTATGTGATGTTGCTGAGGTTAATCACTGAGTCACCACTGCAAGCTGTTTTTGTGAGCGAACAGTTCAGGGTCAGCCAAATTGTATCTCCATCTTAAAACATAGCCATTTTGTGTTTCTATTTTAGACCTCTACTCTAACTATATTCTTTTTGTCTTTTTTGGGGGGAGAAGTTTTTGCTATAGGGTGCGTGCACTCGCCAGAAAGACAGAGAGAGAGAGAGAGACAGAAAGCGAGAAATCACCCCCCAGGGGGAATGGCCACTCCACAATCCCGTCTCCTCCATTCTCCTCTTGGGATCTTGGGCATGCATGCACACGTGCCCAGCATGAGTTTAAGCCAGCCAGTGCGGGACTCGAACTGCAATTAACTACATGGGAGTCCAGTGATATAGTCATTATGCCAACTGCTGGTCCTACTCTAACTATATTCTTAAGGTTCCTGTCTCTTACCTCACTACGATTGTCAGACACAGGCTGTTTTCATGGCTTCCATTGTTTTTTTGGGTGGAAAATAAAACAATGTTTCTTCATGACTTATAGTAAAAGAAAATTATAAGCCCCAATTACTTGAATTTGAAGGTATAACCAGTTTTTGAACATATTTAATTATTTAAAACACTTCAAGGTCAAATTTCCATTTAACTATGTAGGGCATAATGTCGATATTTTTAGATGACTAACACGTAAAATAACAAACATTATCAAGTCAAGGCGGATGACAGATTAGTTACAGAACTAACTTAAGTTTTCCTTTACGTTTGTACACTGAAAGACAAAACCTCATGTAGTGATTTTTTCAGCAGGACACTTATGTAACCTAAATATGAATAGTATTCCGTGTGATGACGTCACAGAAATTGGTTATTGTACATGAACTCAAGCTTTCCTTCAGCTTCTCTTTTCAGAGAATCCCTGAGGGAGCCGATGAAAGCCCAGCGATAACACAACTGCACCCGCACAGGCAGCTCTCGGGTTCCTGTTCCAGAGTCGTCTCGTACATTCCAGACTGAAGATAGGGGTGAACCCCAGCATAGAGACCCTGTTGGGGTGGGTCTCTCTCTCTCCCTCCCTTTTTAAAGTACTTGCCCAAATATTTAAAGCACTAAAACTCAGAAAGTTCTAGAAAACTCAAAGACAAAAAACTCTTTATCAAATTCGTCTACCATATTTTATTTTTAAAAATCTGAAAAAAAGCTATTGAATTTTTATGATCCATTTCCACTCTTTTGAAGATACCCATGTATTTTGATTTTCATGATACATCTGTTTCTCAGCCAGGTGTTCTCTGCTGCCTTCTCTCTTTAATCAGCTGCATTTCCTGGCTCCTGTCCCTCAAGGTCTGCTGAACTTGCTCTTACAAATATCACTCATAGCTCTTCTTCTATCTGAATCAAACTTAGTGTCTTGTTCCCATTCTTCTTGAATCATTTTCTTCCATTGGCTTCTCTGATGCTCTAGTGCTCCATCTTAGGAGCTACTGAGGCTTAAGAGTTTTGTTTTACTCTCCCACAGCGAGAGTTTTCTTCTCACCGAGGACCTCAACTCATGGGATCTGATTCTGTCTACTTCCATAGTTCAAGTCCTTCTGCTAGCTAGATTTTCAACTTGAAAACTTCAAATTATCTCTCTCTCTCTTGAACTATGCATTCATGTTCTCCATTGGGATAACTCAAAAGGCATTCGAATTCATCTTGTAAAACAATGGACTTTCTGTATCTTTGTCCCAACCCCTGCTCTAGCTCTTTCTCTAGCTCAGTAAATGGGATTGCCATCTTCCTGAGGCCCAAGAGTGCGAATCCTCAGTTTAAACCTTAGGCAACCAGCAGTTTCTACAGAGTTTAAAAGAGAATTAGTTATTTTATTTTATTTATCATTTCTTTTAATTTGCTATAGGGCAAGGGAACTCACCAGAGAGAGAGAGAGAGACAGACAGAGAGAAAGAGAGAGAGAAGTGAGAAAGCAAACCGTCAGACCCAAGACTCAAACTGTGGTCACCCATGAGGGAGTCCAGTGCCTTAACCACCAGGCCATCTGCAGGCCCAGTTTCTATAGATTCTACAGTCTAAAAAATCTCCAGAATCCTACCAGTTTTACCCACCACTATATTTTTAGTTTATTTGTTGATTTTTTCAGAGAAAAATGTCCAACAAGGTGCCCATGGCTCTATTCACCTGCCTGCTTCGGCCAGCCAGTGCGTGGCACACGCAAGCACGCCTGAGTGTAAGCGGAGTCCCGGACGTTACCACTGTGCCCGCATCACCAGGATTATCCACAGCAAGTCTCTCAGGCGGGCCATTGCGTTCTTTCTAAATGAGTTAGATCCTTGTATTTTTTGTTCTCCTTTTTAATTGCCAGAAGGTATATGCACTTGTGTGTGTGTGTGAGCGAGAGAGAGAGAGAGAAAACACCAACCCCAGTGGGGTGTGGTCATAGCACGATCCTTTTTCTTCTGTTTCTCCTTCCTGTCAGGATTTTGGGAACACAGACACACACACAGTGTTGGGCATAGTTTTCAAGCTGCCAGGACTGGTATTTGAACCGCCGTCAGCTGTGTGAGCTCTAATTCTCTTCTATGCAATGGGGTGAGCCCCTATTTACCCCTGTCTAATCTATACATTTTATAATGCAGCCAGAAAGATAAATGTAAAGTACATTCAATTTTTTCTCTAGTATAAGCATCTCAATGGCTCCTCATAGCCCTCAGGAGAATTTGTGTCCAAACTTCTGAATACAGGTTTGGATAATACCCGGCTCTAACCGAAGTATCCTTACTTTTCTAGTATTTCTTCTTGCCTCCCATGTCACACCTGCACCCAGTCCTGGAACCATGGCAAATCAGTTTTTATTCTTCGAATGTGTGATTATTCTTGTAACTTGAGGTTTTCCACCTAGTTTTGTTTTTGTTTTCTCACTCAGATGACCCCTGTTTTAGATCTCGGCTTAGATTTTTACTTCCTCGGGCCTTGTCTCTGTAGTGCAGTTGGGAGTGTATCACCCTGCAGAGCTAGAAGCCACATGCCCACCGTGGTTCGAGTCCCGGTCATAGCTTTAAGCCCAGTTAGCCTAAAACTATGCCAGGTGCATACGTGAGTGCCCAGAATCCTGGCGGGCTAGAGAACTGGAGGAAAAGCTCACAGCAGCAGGGCTGGGCCCCTCGGAGCGTCCTCACTCTCGTTCTTTCTCTCTCCCTCTTTTATGCACACATGTGTGCCCTCTGGCAGTGAAAACAAACTCCGGAAGAACAACAATCCTTCATCAGAGTAGCTAAACATGCCCTTTTACTTTGAGATCAAAATATAAGCAGGCCTAAGACTTCTCCAGTATGAAATATCCTGAAAGACAAAGGGGAACCCTACTGTCTCAGACAATAGAGGTTGTCTGTTCACTTCCCGTGACAGAATATCATGGGCTCATTGTTAATTTTGTTTAAAAAAGACATTTTATTTGATACTAACAAAATATAAGAACATACATATCTATTTTGTGCTTTTATTCTTTTTTTGAGAAATAAAATTTCAAGCGATTTAAAGAGAATAAAATTCAGAAACTTACATTCCAATTATGTAGAAGGAATGAATAATTTTTTTGTTGAGAGCAGGTGAGAGTTCATTACGTAATATTGCTTAATGATCAGTCATAAATACCAAAATCAGCATAATAGCTAACTTTTATTAAGAATTGGGATCAGTAGATGGCATAACAGCTACATTGCTGGACTCCCATATGGCTGATCACAGTTCGAGTCCCAGACCCGATGGCTTGAAACTTACACTGGGCACAGTGCCCAAGATCCTGGGAAGAGACTAAAGGAGAAGGGATTATAGCATGGCCAACTCCCCTGGGAGGGTAACTTCTCACTTTCCCTCTCACTGACTCTATTCCTCTCTCTCTCTATCTGGCGAGCACACAGGACCTAAGGCAAAAACCTTAAAACAAAACAAAACAAAAACAATTACCTTATTGGAATCAGCAAATGTCATAATGGTTATGTTGTTGGACTCCCACGTGGTCAGTCGTGGGTTCGAGTCCCAGACCTGATGGTTTGAAACTCACTCTGGGTGCATGTGCATGTATGTCAAAGATCCCTAGAGGAGAATAGAGTAAAATGGATTGTAGCATGGCCATCTCCCCAGGGGTGTGATTTCTCATTTTCCCTCTCATTGTTTCTGATTGTGTCTCTCTCCGGAGAGTGCACATGTCTTAAGGCAAAAACCCCTTAAAAAAAAAAAAAAAAGAAAGAAGTTATTTATTTCTATTCAGGGCCATGGTATATAGCTAACACCTTACATGCATTATCTCATTGAATTTTAAGGGGTTTTTGCCATAGAGCACGTGCACTCACTGGAGAGAGCGACAGAAACAGTGAGAGGGAAAGTGAGAAATCACCTCCCAGGGAGGATGGTCACGCTGCAATCCAGTCTCTCCCATTCTCTTCCTGGGATCTTAGGCATACACATACACACCGTCAGCCATGTGGGAGTCCAGCAGCATAGCCACTGCACCATCTGCTGGCCCAAGAGCAGCAATACTACATCACGAAAGGGTGTCAGAGACCTGCAGATGGCACATAGAAATAACGATAGAAAATTGAGATCGTTTCAATTTCATACAATTTCCATCAACAAATTTGATCAGTCAGGAGAATATGTTGGCAACTTTCTCTCAGATTCCCCTACGTAGGAGGAAGAAAGGCCTTTGGGAGCTCTACGTTCTGTTCTGATATTTAGAGAAGAAAGAGCTTCGCTTTGCCAGCTCTACGCAGAACGTGGTGAATAAAATATTCAATCATTTACAGTATGAATGCTTAGAAAATCATTCTTGGTCATGGCATTTGTTTATCCAGGAATAATTTTGTTTCTCTGCTCTATTTGAAATATAATTTTGCCTGATATAGTACTCTTGACTGAAATTGTTATTCTTTCAGAGTTTAAAAATGTCTTTACATTATTTCCTTGCCTGCATTGTTTCAATTTGAGAGGTGTGATGTTAGTCTAATGGGTAAACTTTGTATGTAACTTGGCATTCCTTAGATTTGCATTTTTATAATATTGTTTTTGTTTTTGATTTTTATCAATTTGGCTATCATTCTGGATAAATAAAAGCTGGAAGAATTAATCAATACTAAACCAGTTCTTCAGGAAATACCTAAGGGACAACTACACCAGCAAAACTAAAGGGAGACAAGTTGAAGTAAGAAAACACAAAACAATAAAAAAAATTTAAAAAAGAGTAGTGAAACAAAGGGTAAGCCCACACATATTGAGAATAACATTGAATTACAGGATCAAATCCCCAAACTAAAATTTAGGCTAAGAATTTAGATTCAACTATTTTCTTTCCTCCTTTTTTATTGCCAGATAGTACATGTGCTCATCCCCCTAACCCACCCCTCCGTGGGGCCCGATGCTACTGCAATCCTTTCCCCTCCATTTCTTCATCCCATTCAGATCCTGGACATCATGCATACATGCCCAGCATGTTTTTCTTTTTAAATTTTATACATTTAATCACCATACATCACTTAGCTTGTAAAGTGAATTTATCCAACATGAATACACTTCGCTCCAGTCCTGTTGAGGATACTAGACATTATTATGTTGATGACATAATAATGCAGTCCCATCAACATAATAATAATAATCAACATAATAATGCAGTCCCATAAATGTCTTTTTTCTCTATTTTTCCCCTTAATTTCTTTACTCACACTCTCTTCCTTCTCCCACCTTCTTCTCACACTGTCTCCAGTATCCATAACCATTTTCCATACGTCTATAGCCTCTGATCTTTCCATTTCCACCATAAAGTATGGACTGTCAGTATATAGTAAGTGGAGACATACCATGTCTCTCCTTCATAGCCTGGCTTGCTTCACTCAGCAATAAATCTACCTTCATCCACTTTCTATCAAATGCCAGGGTCTTATTATTTTTTATGGCTGAGTAGTATTCCATAGAGTATATGTGCCACACTTTTTCAATCCATTCATTTGTTCATGGACATTTGGGTGGTTCCATGTCTTAGCAATCTTGAATAATCTCACAATAAACATAGATGTGGAAGTACTTTTCCAACTGAGCATTCTTCTGTCCTTTGTGTAGGAGTGGAATTGCTGGATCAAATGGTAGTTCTATTTGTAGATATTTAAAGAATCTCCATATTGTTCTCCACAGTGGTTGGACCTATTTACATTTCCACCAATAGTGTAGGAGTGTTCCCCTTTCACCACAGCCTGCTAGCACTTATCATTTTCTGTTTCTTTGATCTTTGCCATTCTGACTGGAGCTAGGTGGTATCTCATTGTGGTTTTGATCTGCATCTCCCTTAGGATGAGGGATGTTGAGCATTTTTTCATATGCTTTTTGGTTGTTCATATGTTTTGCTTAGAGAGTAGTTTGTTCAGCTCATTTTCCCATTTTTTAATTGGGTTGATCATCTTTGTTCAGGAAAGCCTCTTGAATTCTCTGTGTATTCTGGTTATCAGTTCTTTATCTGAGGCATAGTTTACAAAAAATATTCTCCCATTCTGAAGGTTGTCAATTCACACTAATTACTGTGTCTTTTACTGGGCAGAAACCTTAATCCAATGTAATCCCACTTGTATATTTTTGGAATTATTGCCTTAATACAATCTCAATCAAATCACCACAGATACTCTTCACAGATTTAGAAAAGACAATCATACAATTTGTCTGGAATCATAAAAGACCCCGTATTGCCAAAGCAATCCTGTGCAAGAAGAATGGAGTAGCTGGAGTCTCACTCCCTGACCTCAAATATATTACAAAGCTGTGATAATCAAAACAGCATGGTATTGGCACAAAAACTGATATGTGGACCAATGGAATAGAATAGAGATCTCAGAAATAAACCCCAAAACATACAGCCAGCTGATTTTTGACAAAGGGTACCAGTTAATCCACTGGGAAAAGGAAAACCTCTTTAGCATATGGTACTGGAGAAATGGGGTATCCAACTTCAGAGAGTTGAATCCAGACCCCCCTATCTCTCACCACTAACAGAAATCAACTCAAAGTGGATCACAGATCTAAACCTAAGACCTCAAACTATAAACTACCAGTGGAAAACCCTGGGGAAACTCTGGAAGATATTGAGGTAGGCCAAGACTTCTTAACTAAGACCCTCAAAGCACAGGCAACTATTTGATAGACAGTTGTCTCCATGGCTTTCATGTTGCATTTGCATATTTAATTATTATAACCATTACTCATTGTATAACTCTAGATAACAGAGGAAAAGTCCAAAATGTTACAACTAGTTGAGTCTTTGGAATGAATTGGGAAAAGGCTAAAACCAGTAACTTTATAAAGCTTGTAAATCGCCAAATCACTGACTTTACCATGTCTTATTTCTTAAACACCTTTTTCCAATTTTTTTTTGTTTTTTGCTTTTTTGAGAACTTATTTATTTATGCACAGTACAGCATGATAGTCTTACAAGAACTCACAGTGAGTAAATGTTTTTTTTTTTTTCTATCTCTTCCTAATGAGCTACTGTTATGTACAATATTTCCTGTTTCTAACTGGACCATTGATACCACAGATATTTTCAGATTATACACTCTTATCTTTCACCATCCTCTATATGGAAATTATGAGTTCTGCCATTGGCTATGTTTTGATTATCTTTGTTTTCAAAATGTCATTCTTATTAATTTATGACAGTTTTTGTTACAATTTTTAATCACTTTATCTCTCTTTGGAACTATATTTCATGCTAAATAACGTCATTGACAATTCAATATAACTTTCAAAATCTCCAGTGGAGGGGCTGGCAAGTGGTGTCGTGGTTAAGGGCACTGGACTCCCACATGGCCGGCTGCGGTTCGAGTCCCAGATATGGCGGCTTGCTTTCTCACTTTCTCTCTCTGTCTGATCAAATTTAAATAAATAAATAAAAATTTAAAAATAAAAAAATATTTTAAAAGTCACGTGTTGCATATTTTGAATGTGCACAATATAATGCGATGTTAAATGTCGAAGGTGGTGAATATATTTATATCCTGATTTTGTTTATTATACACCATAAACATACTTTTAAAAACTATCTAACATACTACAAAGATGTATAATGATTATATAAATCAGAAATTACAATTAATATTTTTAAGCTATGATGGATTTTAAGGTTTCTTTGCAAAAATAAGCTTGTCTGTTAATACCATTTTCCACAAGTTTTTTGAAGCCTCCCTTCCTATTCACTTAAAATCAATATTGAGTTCATCACTTATCAAGCCTCATAGCAAGTTAAAAGTGTTATGATACATGTACAACATAAATACACTTAAATATTCCAATGTCTTTAATGTGAAGTTGAGCATCATTTTCTCAGATGATTTTCCCTCCACTGTATTCTGCTGCTGTCCTCAGGGATTAGATGAAAAATACACTTGCAGTTACGTGTCATCTTAAATTTCTAACCTTTCAGAATGGGAAAATTCAGGTTTTGAGTTTTTTTATTCTATCTAATCTGTTTCTTGCTGTTCGTAATTTATTAGTTTCGAGACGCTTTTTTAGTTGTTTCCTGAGGCAGGTGACATCTTTTTTTATCTCATTTGATAATTTTATAATTTGGGCTTGAGTTCCTGTTTTATTCTATACAAGTTTTTAGAACATTATACAACACAGAAGATTTATGGGGCATTTCCATTAGTTCTTTGCATTCTTCCATGCTGACTATTTTATTTTCTGTTTCTTTCCAACTTTCTTTTCTATTTCACGATATGTATTAGGATTTACATTTGAGGATATGAGGATATGAATAAAAGTTACTGTGATTTTTAAGACAGTTTGGCTTCTAAGGGACGGGGACAATGTTAGGTCCCTTTTGCTCTATTTAGAATATTCTTGTGGTTTGTAGCTAAGCAATGTCTGTGTATTTAAATATTGTTATTTTATGTGATTTTTATTATTGCTTGCATGCTATTTCTATTGTTTGTCAAGTTTTAAGTGTTGAAATGAGAAACTCAGTGTGGTAGGTTTAGATTGGTGTGTCATTCTGGAATTCCCAGTTTTGTTAGTTTTAATGTGGATATCTTTCCATCTTACTACAAGTTTGTCAAGATTTTAACTGTTTACAATGCATCATTATAAGTCCTTTACTTGTGACATATAAAAGATTATAATATATTCTTGACACATAGAAAAAGTGAAGGAGTGAATATATAATCATACTATGTAGATCTAGAGAAAATATTAGGAAGCTTTCAGTTCAGTCAAACATTCCTTATGCAAACAACATAAGAAATCAACCTGAAAATTGCAATATCTTTCCAAAATAGCTGCATTAAATGACTTCCTTTGCTCTGTCACAGGGCAGGGAAAAGAAACTGAAATATCTCACATACTAATTTACCATTTAAAAAAAATGAAATAATTTAATCTTAAGACTTTGTTCCTTAAAATAAAATGTACCTTTGTGTAAAATAAAATTTAAGCTTTATTTTGTATATGAGACAATAGTATCATTTTTTAAATGTATGTATTTTTAGTTTTGTTTGTTACAAGGTGTATTTGCTTGCAAGAGAGACAGAGGGAGAGAAAGAAAGAGAGAGAGGGGCCAGAAGATGGCATAATGGTTACGTCACTGGACTCCCACATGGCCAAGTGCAGTTGGAGTCCCAGACCCAGTGGTTTTAAACTAACGTCAGGCACATTTGCACGCATGCCCAAAATCTCGAGAAAAGAATGGAGGAGAAGGGATTGCGGCATGGCCACCCTGCCTGGTGGGTGATTTCTACCTTTTTGTCTCTCTCTCTCTTTGTGTCTTTCCAGCAAGCACATGCACGCTATAGCAAAAATCTCTCTTAAGAAAAGAACGAGAGAGAAAGAAAGTGGGAAACCACCTCCTGGAGAGATGGCATTACTGCAATCCCTTCTTCTCTCCTCTCCTCTCGGGCTTTTGAG
Organism: Tupaia tana; assembly: GCA_026018925.1. Taxonomy (NCBI): domain Eukaryota; kingdom Metazoa; phylum Chordata; class Mammalia; order Scandentia; family Tupaiidae; genus Tupaia; species Tupaia tana. The sequence goes on from JAKSZU010000002.1 coordinate 147,201,634, forward strand.
CATACATGTACACATGCCCGGCATGTTTTTCAAGTCACTGCTCCTGCACAGGAGCCACGAGGGAGCCAGCAGCCTTGAGCACCAGGCCAGCACCTGACCTGATCATTTCATTTTCTAACTGTCATTTTTGATGATTAAAAAAAAAAAAAAAAAAAAAAGATTGGGACCAGCAGATGGTGTAATGGCTATGTCGCTGGACTCCCATGTAGCCAATTGTGGTTCGAGTCCTGGACCCGGTGGCTTAAACTCATGCTGGGCGTGTGTGCGTGTGTGCCCAAGATCCCGAGAGGAGAATGGAGGAGAAGGGATTGCGGCGTGGCCATCCCCCCTGGGGGGTGATTTCTCGCTTTCTGTCTCTCTGTCTCTCTCTGTCTGTCTGGCAAGCGCACATGCCCTATTGCAAAATCCTCCCCCGCCCAAAAAAAAATACCTAAGCAACTCCTAAGCAACTAAATATGTGAGGTGACCTAAATATTAATACACAATAAAAATATTACAATGCAAAAAGAGTATTAGTCTGTCATACATCCAGAAATGGAAGTTATTTTTATAGACTCGCCTATAAAAATAAATCTAAAAATGCCAGAAAATTATAGAGAAAGAGTAATTTAAAATAAAGGTCTGTGAAAGTGAAAACTTGATTAAGTAAACAGGCATTTAAAATCTAATCCTGAAGGGCCCAGCAGGTGCTATGGCAGTTATGCCACTGGGCTCCTATATAGCTGAGCACGGTTCAAGCCCCAGACCCAGGGGCTTGAAAATCACACCAGGTGTGTGTGCATGCGTCCCCAAAATCCCTAGAGGAGAATGGAGGAGAAGGGATTGTGCTGTGCCCTCTTCCCTGGGCAATAATTTCTCACTTTCTCTCTCTCCATCTCTCTCCAATAAGTGCATTCACCCTATGGCTAAACCAAAACAAAAAATTTACCTCTGAATACAGAAATTCAACCATGGTATGCCAGTGAGCTTTACAATAATTCAAAGGATAAATAATTTTATTCTTACATAAACAGTCACGAATATATAAGGAGAGACTATTTTTCCAAGTCATTTTACAAGTCTAGTAAATTTAACTTGATATCCATGTTGGACAAGAAGAACGCAAACAAAGGAAATCTCCAGTCAGTTTTACTTGCAAACAGAGATGCTAGCATTCTAAACCAACTTCGATCAAATAGCTGCATGTATGTTCAAAACATTAATAAATCTACCCCAGAAATGAGAGACTCATTTTTAATATGGTCATATTAAAAATTTAAAGAGGACCCTTGATAATCTCAAAGATGAAGAAAACACCCATTCGTATCATTCATAAAAAAGAATCCTTAACTAAAAGCTAAATGAATTAAACTTCTATAAATTGATATGTTTGCAGCAAACAAAGTAGTATAAAAAAGAAAACATTCCTTAGACTATCAAGGTTGTCTGCTATAACCCATTTTATTTGACATTCTACTAAATGTTCTAGCTTGCTCAGTAAGGCAAGAAAAATAAGTACAGGTTTGCAACCGGAAAAAAGTAACATAGTTTTTGTTCTTTTTGTGTGGTGATTATGGCAAAAATATAAAATAAAATCTTCCAATAAATTTTTATAATATCAGGTTTCTGGATACAAAATCAGTATATGATGATAAAATGAATTTTATTCAGTAGCAATAGAGTCTGTGGAAGTACTTTGCAGGGAAAACACGATGAAGCCTAGTATGAGTTTCCAGAGAATGAAAATTACTATAAAATATCCTCCTATGGTTTAAAGAGCTGCTTTTTAAAAATCACCCATAACAGTGACATTAAATAGCTTTTCTGACTTGTTTCGTCTAGCTCTGACTGATACGAAGATTGGAATTCACTTATGATACTCCTTCAATAACACAAATCCTATTTGAAACCGCTGTTCAGATGGTACTTTTCTGAGTTTCTTGTGTAAAACATGGGTTCATTTTCATTTTATTAACAAGTTTTTATCCTTTTTTATTTTTTTAGAAATATCTCATTTATTTCTTTTTTAAATTTGACCAAAGATAGAGAAAGAGAAAGTGAGAAAGCAAGCCGCCAGGTCCAGGACTTGAGCCATGGTCAGCCATTTTGGAGTCCAGTGCCTTAACCACCATGCCACCTGTCAGCCAGTATCTTTTTTTTCTTTTTTTTTGAAGAGGTTTTTGCTATAGGGCACGAGTGCTTGCCAGAAAGACAGAAACAGAAAGTGAGAAATCACTCCTTTGGGAGATGGCCATGCTACAATGCCACAATCCCTTCTCCTCTATTCTCCTCTCAGGATCTTGAACACGCATGCACATACGCCCAGCTTGAGTTTAAGCCACTGGGTCGGGACTTGAACCGTGGTCGACTACATGGGAATCCAGCGACATAGCCGTTATACCAACTGCTGGTCCCAAGCTATAAGGGAAAGGGAAATGGAAAAAGGAATTCTTAGTACATCACATTATTTAAATGCAATCTACCAAATCCCCTTAGTGCTGCCTCCCTAGCAAGGCCACAGTTTTGTCCTGCTGTATAACAGTGTTCGCCGTATTATTCTTTGAATGCTACTTTCTTAAAATCACCTTTTTGATTAAAGGGTAGTTTGTCATCATCTACTTTCCTATTTAAGTATTTTAACAAGAAGAATGTGTTTCCCAAGTGGCACTTCTTTTTCTTTGTTAATAAGAAAGAAATTCAGCCCAGCCACAGTGGTACAAGTAGTAAGACACTGCCCTTTGAGGCTGGGACCACTGGGAGGCCAGGGTTTAGCTCCCAGCCTGTGTGAACAGGCCAGGAGCCCACCTAGAAAGGGCCTGGTAGTGGAGCTTGTGGGCCCAGCTGCTCAAATGCTGAGCCAGGAGGATTATGACATGGTGAACCTTCTAAAAAAACACCACACACATACACACACACACAAGTCATTCTAACAATGATGACTTCACACTTCCCTTGCTAATATCTCAAAGCATCACATAAAGTGGAGTTGATATTTATTGTCAATTAGATAGTTGTAAATAAATGTCAAATGGTCTTTTATTTGAAATCTCATAAATTCCTCAATATTTTCAAGTTTATTTTTATTTTGCCAGCTTCATGAATTATTGCTGTTTTACCTTTTAATTCAACTGATGCAGAGCTCATACTCTATGAAAGTGAGAAGATAGCTCTGCCATTTTATTTTCATTCTTTACCTGCTTTTAAAGCATTAGTATTGCCTTCAATTTTTTGTTTGAAGCAATCCTTGTAAACCTTCTGTTTATTTGTATGGGTTAGTTGTCCTCAAATCAGAAGCCAGTCTATTAACCTGCTAAACTGTGTATAGAAAAACTGTAAACTATCTCAATCCTCCAAGCAAATGAACACATCAAAGCAGCACTCGTTTGAAGTTTCCACATTACCCTCAGTAGACTTGTGGCCCCCCCATGAGGCTAACACGAAGTCACCTGGTGTCAGGATTCAGTGAGGATGGCAATGTCTATGTGCCTACTATGTGCATAAAGACATAATCATTTATATATTGAAATAATTAACTAAAAATGTTAATATTTTCTTCCCATATCTCAAAATATAATCTTGCAACCTCACTTGAGATACCTGCATTCTAAAACACGTTTGCTATTTTCTTTTTTTAAGAATTATTTATTTGTTTAATTCAATTTGTTATTTATTTATTTTTTTTTTTAATTTGACCAGAGACAGAGAGAGAAAGAAAGAGAAATTGAGAAAGCAAGCTGCCAGGTCCGGGACTTGAACCTTGGTTGGCCATGTGAAAATCCAGCGCCTTTAACCACCATGCCACCTGCTGGCCTCTTAATATTTTCTAATGTGCTCTTATTGAATTTTTTGTATTTCTCTAAAAAAGCCTTTATCACTGTCACCAGTTATTCCTTTTTTTTTTTTTCATACTGGAAGTTTTGAGAACTGATCGAGTGGCACATTCATTGTTATTAATTAGATCCCAGTTTCTAGTTCTACAAGAAGAACATGACAAATCCTTTGTAACACGGGTAGGATGAAGGAGCCACCACCGGATTGGGCCCAATACTGGGACTAGCTAACGTATTAGGTCATGTCTTCAGGTGTAACCCACAACTGCATCCAGCACTAGCAGTATTTTGGACTAAAATGGTCAAACAAAAACCTCCCTGCATGAGCCATCAACTGTGACAATGCCCAGACATAATCTCAGCAGGACAAAGTGAGCTGGATTGTGTGGCTCGTGCCTTAATCATTTGGCTTGTCTGAGCAGAGTGATTCTTAAAGTGCTTTCATTGATTGAGTCTAAGCGCCACGTAATTTTCAAACCCATCGCTTTAAGAGGGCATCTCTTCGTGGGACGGGGTCTCCCTCATTAACACTTGTTTGCGTTCCTTGTGTTGCCAGTTTCAAAGTGGTCAGTGTTTGTGTTCTGCTGAATGAAAACTAGCATGGAGCTCGCCACCAATTTTCTTTCCTTTCATCCCAGGGTCAGGAATGAGGCCTGGGAAATTACTGCTGCATTGTATCTTCTCTTCATTACCTAAGCAAAATGCTCTGCAAACTATTCAAGTATGGTTGTACACAATTGGGGAATGAATCAGAAACTACTGTTCATTAGGGAACAATTATTCACTAGCCGTTAAGTGTAATTTACAGCAAAATATTATGTGGTTCAGAAGACGACATAAACTTTGAAGTCATGTTGACCTGATTTGGAAATTAAAGCTTGGCCACCTCCATCTGTGAGCTGGTATTTTCCCACTTTCAGCCTGCTCTGTTCTTCATTTGGAAAATGGCCATCTAATTGTTTGGCACTTATTAGACAGTCTTTTTCTTTTTTTTTTTTTTTTTTTTTTTGGAGAGGTTTTTGGTATATAGCGCGTGCGCTCGCCAGACAGAGACAGAGAGATAGAAAGCGAGAAATCACCCCCCTAGGGGGGATGGCCACGCTGCAATCCCTTCTCCTCCATTCTGCTCTCAGAATCTTGGGCACGCAAGCACACGTGCCCGGCGTGAGTTTAAGCCACTGTATCCGGGACTTGAACCTTGGTTGACTACGTGGGGGTCCAGCGACATAGCCATTATGCTAACTGCTGGCCCCACAGTTTTTCTTTTAAGAACTCTTTTTGGAGGTAAAAGCATATCCTTCCTAGAGCGCCATGCATTTCTATCTCCTACCCACTTTGCGGTTGTTATCTGTGGTTGTTCCCTTTCCGACGCAGAGACACACATTTTGAGAGATGGTCATGTGGGCACTCTTGGTGAGACAACTGACGCCTTCCCAGCCGAGCTCCTTTGATCTACACTCCAAGTATGTGGAGGAATGAAGTGTGACGGGATGTCCTAGCACCATTAGTAACTAGAAAACACCGTCAGTAAGGTCAAAGTTACTCAGTTAAAAAAAGCATACCGGGAAACAGCAGGCAGCATTGCGGTTAAGGTGTTGGACAGTCCCACGTGGCCGACCACGGTTCAAGTCCCGGACCTAGTGGCTTGATTTCTCACTTTCTCTCTCTCTCTCTGTATCTCTCTGGTCAAATTAAAATAAATGAATGAATAAATAATATTTTTTAAAAAAGAAAGCATACCTGACTATATTAAGGTCCTTTGAAAGTCTACGAAAAAATGGACTTAAAGTCAGAGTTTATTGTGGCACAATAAAATTTGAAATTCGTGTGTAGTATTTTCATAATATGCATTTTAGGATCCTTTTGAAGATCCCGCTTATATTAATCTAAATAATAGAAATATACATAATTTTGGGAAAAATCATTTCAATTTGAATAAAAAAGGGCATTAAATCTATTTTGGAGGGAGGGTAGATGTTCTTATGTTTATTGAGAGATTTTAAGATATAGCAATAAATTATATATATATATGTATATGTATATATATATATGTGTGTGTGTGTGTGTATATATATATATATATATATTTATATATATATATATATAGGGCCACTGGATAGTCATGATGTATTTTTGCATAGAAAAAGATATAAAAATACATCATGACTTTCCTAATGATCATAGTTAGTTTGGACTATATGATGTTTTAGTTTGGATTATATGATGTTTCTGTTCCATATAAATAATGATTACATTCTGGCAAATATATAGTGTAACCAATTATGTCATGGTTTTGGTGATATTTTTCCTTGGGAAAAAAGTTTGAATTATGTTGGAACTTTTAAAAAGAGTAAGTCTTGGGGCCAACAGGTGGCATGGCATAGTAGTTAAGGTGCTGGACTCTGTCGTAGCTGATCATGGTTTGAGTCCCAGAAAATCATGCCAGGCATTTGTGCACCTGCCCCAAGTCCCAGGAGGAGAATGGAGGAGAAGGGAGTGCAGCAGAGCCATTCCCCTTGGGGGTGATCTCTCACTTCCCTGGTCACTGTCTCTTTCTATCTCTTTCCAGCAAGTACATGCACCCTATGGGAAAAACCTTAAAAAAAAAAAAAAAGAAAATATTAAGTCTCAAAAATAATTCCTGGGACCAGCAGTTAGCGTAGCGTAATGGCTATGTTGCTGGATTCCCATGTAGTTGACCGCGGTTCAAGTCCCGGACCCGGTGGCTTAAAACTCACATACGTGCATACGTACCCAAGATCCTGAGAGGAGAATGGAGGAGAAGGGATTACAGCATGGCCATCCCCCCTGGGGGGTGATTTCTCACTTTCTGTCTCTCTATCTGTCTCTGTCTGGCGAGCGCACGTGCCTTATAGTGAAAACCTCTCCAAAAAATATAATAATGATAATAATAATAATTCCTTATTTATTAAAATATAGGCTATATTTTATGATTTAATGTTTCACAATTATGACTTGTATTCCCTTGTCAGATGAGGATGTATTAAAACTGTTTTTTTAGTTTTTGTTTCTTCTCATTCTCTGTTGTTTCCTTAGAACACGTATAGACACGTATCTTCCATTGCGGCACTTTAGTGAGTGAAAGGGGGAACTATTTATTAGTAGTCAAGGTGATTAAAAAATAGAAACTAGAACTTCCCAGAGATAATCTGGCCTATAACAATTCTCCTACCAGTAACTCCTGTGCCTACATAAAGCGCCATATATATATATATATATATATATATATATATATATATATATAGTTTGTCCCCTCCCTTATCATAATGTCCTCAGAAAATGTAGACTTTTATCTCTTTGTATCTCTAATGAAAACAGTACCTAGCAGTACCTAGCAGTACCTAGCAGTACCTAGCAGGACCTAGCAGGACCTAGCAGGACCTAGCAGTACCTAGCAGTACCTAGCACATAATAGGTGTTCATTGCTGTTTTCTAATGGATGACTAAAAGGGGCCTTTAATGCACAAGGCTTTTAAAATGCATCTTAATACTACACAGAAGTATCTAGGGGGACCAGAATTACTGGTTTTATCATTAAATTTAGCAAAAATTATACATCCTTATAAACAAACCACAGCCTTTCTTTTAATGAAGTATTAACTGCTGGTTTTAAAAATTCTCCTCCAAGTAGCCAGCAGGCAGTGTGGTGGTGAAGTCCCGGACCTGTCAGCTTGCTTTCTAACTTTCCCCCTCTCTCTATCTCCCTCTGTCCCTCTCTGGTCAAATCAAAATAAAAAATTAAATAAATTTAAATAAAATAATAATAATAATTTTTTTGTAGAGGTTTTCGCTATAGGGCGCGTACGCTCGCCAGACAGACAGAGAGACAGAGACAGAAAGTGAGAAATCACCCCCCAGGGGGGATGGTCACGCCGCAATCCCTTCTCCATTCTCCTCTCGGGATCTTGGGCATGCACGCACACGCGCCTGGTGTGAGTTTTAAGCCACCGGGTCCGGGACGCAAACCGTGGTCAACTACGTGGGAGTCCAGCGACAGCCATTACACTAACTGCTGGTTCCCTAAATAAAATAATTCTTAAAAAAAAAAATTCTCCTCCAAATCACATCAGACATATTCTAAAGTTTTTCAGACACGGTTAATTTATTCTGTGCTTGACAGCAGTGTCAGCAAAAAAGAGCTGTCTAGAATAGATTTGGTTAAAGTTCATTTCCAATTCCTGATTAAATTGATCTTAATAGACTACTGTAATACTAATAAAAATTAGCTAAGAACAGTAACACAATCAAAATTGATCAAAGCAGTCTATGGACGCTCGTACTAAAATATAAACTACGTAGGCTTAAAGCATGGGCATTGGGGTAAACACGGAATCTGAAAACTACTGTGGGCAGACTTTCTAGATGGAATTTAGAAAGGGAATTTAATACAACTCTGAGACAGACAGACTACGGTGGTGGTTTCATACAAAAACTAATGGTAATTAAGAATATAAATGGCGGTAAGGTCAACAGTGTAGCATCTAGACTACTTGAGTTGGAAGAAAGAGTTTTGACTCTCATTCCATCCCAGTAAAAGATTACCCAGGTGGGGGCCAACAGGTGACGTAGTGGTTAAGGGCATTGGACTCCCACATGGCAGACAGCAGTTTGAATCCTGGACCTAGAGGCTTTCTCTGTCCCTCTCTGGTCAAATTCAAATAAATAAATAGATATATAGATAAATAAAGTTAAATAAAATAATTCCTTGTTAAAAAAAACACACCCACGTTTTCCACTTTTTAAATTATTGCCTATTTTATTTATTTATTTATTTATTTATTTATTTATTTATTTTTTCTTTTTTTGGAGAGGTTTTTGCTATAGGGCACGTGCGCTCGCCAGACAGACAGAGAGAGACAGAGAGACAGAAAGCAGGAAATCACCCCCCAGGGGGGATGGCCACGCCGCAATCCCTTCTCCTCCATTCTCCTCTCAGGATCTTGGGCACGCACGCACATGCGCCCGGCGTGAGTTTAAGCCGCCGGGTCTGGGACTCGAACCGCGGTCGACTACGTGGGAGTCCAGCGACATAGCCATTACGCTAATTGCTGGTCCCAATTATTGCCTATTTTATAAAGGACTGGTCAATAGAAATCCAAATTACATAGACGTGACAGATGGCAATGCCTTTGTGCACGATAACATTTATTTAAAATGTGCGAAGGACACTATTCTATGTCATAAGCAATACTTGGTCAACTCCTATGACCACAGGACCTGGTGAGTGAATGACTGGCGTCTACAAATAATCAGAAATCTCATTTGTACGTGTTTGTAAACTACCACTCCATTAACCCTTGCACTGGACTCACCTACACAGAAACCCTGACATGCTGTCCTCCCTCTGAAGAGAGAGATGCTCCTATAAAAGCTTGGGGAAGGGACCAGCAGTTAGCGTAATGGCTATGTCGCTGGACTCCCACATAGTCGACCGGGGTTCACGTCCCAGACCCGGCGGCTTAAACTCACGCCGGGCACATGTGCGTGCGTGCCCAAGATCCCAAGAGGAGAAGGGAGGAGAAGGGATTGCGGCATGGCCATCCCCCCTGGGGGGGTGATTTCTCGCTTTCTGTCTCTCTGTCTCTCTCTGTCTGTCTGGCGAGCGCACGCGCCCTATAGCAAAAACCTCTCCAAAAAAAAAAAAACAAAAGCTTGGAGAAGAGCAACAGAAACTTGGGTCACCTGCAAACCGAGGAATCAAGAGTCCTGGTGGCAGTGCTGTGTCTGGGGTGCCTGCTCTCCCTCAGCAGCGAGGCAGTGACTGCCCTTCAGTGGAAGGGATATAAATGTGCCAGTGCTTCCAATAAAGCTGGTCACTAGCCTTCCGTGCAGCATGGCAAGTACTATAGATTTTGTTTCTCAGTGAGTCCATAGCTGAAGGGTCTGGTTTCACAAAATGTGCTGTGCATGCTCTCTAGTCAATACATCAAAAGCAGGATACATAATTATTCATTCAACACTAGTTTATACCCATTAAATGCAATTTTCTCTTCTCAGCAACTTAGCAGTGCCTTATAAAATTGGTGGTGTAATGTGTTCCCTGGGAGCATTTGACACTCTGGTAGATAATCTATATTCTCTTATTCTCTTATTTTTCATAAGACATAAACATTTACTTGTGGTTAAGGGGCGGAAGCAGAAAAGTCAGCAAGGCAGAAAATCAAACTGTAGCTCTTTCTATATCAATGATTGGAGGGATTTATAATATGTAAATGAGGCAAAAATGTAAAAGGAAATCTACTTTTCAGAGTCTGTTTTTTGCTTTCTTTCTTTCTTTTTTTTTTTTTTTTTTTTTTGAGAGGTTTTTGCTATAGGGCGTATGCGCTTGCCAGACAGACAGAAAGAGACAGAGAGATAGAAAGCGAGAAATCACCCCCCAGGGGGCATGGCCACGCCACAATCCCTTCACCTCCATTCTCCTCTCGGGATCTTGGGCCCGCACGCACACGCGCCCGGTGTGAGTTTTAAGCCACCAGGTCCGGGACGCAGTCCCCGGTTGACTACGTGGGAGTCCTGCAACATAGCCATTACTCTAACTGTTGGTCCCTATCCAATTGATTTCTTAGGGGTCAGCGCTGTCAGTTAAAATGCGATTGAGAAAAGCTATCTCCTCCTCTCTGTACCACTTGAGGCTTTATTCTCATCAGAGTTCAAAAGTTCCACCAAGTTCTCAAAATTTGAATGATATAAGCTCAAAGAATGAAAGGGAAGCAACAAAAAATAGTTTTGGTTGCAGACTTTCTGTGGTTCAAGTGGCTTCAGTAAACTTAGAAAGCGTTGTATTTATTATAGCAATATTCTACTCAAATTTGTATTATAACACTTTGTCAACTCTATTTTAAAGCTCAAAATACAGGAGTGTGAATGAAGCCTTGTTTGGGATTCTCCTTCCACATCGATGGTAAGTAGGCATCATCTCTCGTTAGCAACTATAATCCATTGATAGGTAGTTGAATTTTGTTGTGCCAATTCCTGAATTTTTAAAAAGTTTTAATTTTATTTATTTATTGAGAGAGACGGACAGATAGACAGAGGTTTCCTTGACAAGTCATTGCCATGCCACGATCCTCCCTCCATCCACCCAGCCAGCCAAGATCACAGTTGCATCCAGAGTTTGTGTCAGCCCAGGGCCTGCACCAAGGCCTCTCAGGTGGCTCCAGTACCATGCAACAACACCCTACTGCCTATTTCAGCACAGCTGGGAGCCCCATTCCTGAGATTTCTGAAGTCCAATCTGAAGTGAAAAGGAAAGAGCTTGATCTATTGGCCATGTCACACTACTAAGCTTCTCATATGTTCTCTCAGAGTGATTACTTTCAGAATAGGGGTCAGAATGCAATGCCCCCTTCCTACCTGTCAAATTTATGATGGTATCTGGACTATGCAACAACAACTCCTAAGCTAAAGACATAAAAAATAAATATCATAATAACTGAAGTAGAATATTACAATGTCTAACATTATTTAACAGCATCTATGATCCACAAGCTTTCAAGCTTCTGTTTCTTCATCAGTGAAATGGAGATGACAACATCCCAACTCCTAGCATTTCTCTGAGCATCATGTAGAATAACATTTATAAAGCAAATTGGATGTGTCTGATCCAAAGCAAAGTCTCTTGAAATATTAGTTTTATCAAATGATAAATTAGTTGAGTATATGTGTACTTACCATCCCAGAACACAGATCAATGTACCTACCCCACTCTTATCACTCACTAGCATTCTTTCTTTTTTCCCAGACCACTTATGCTAGAAGGTGGTGCACATGGTCTTCCGACTTCAGACCACAGGTTCCTCAGAGCTCCTCAATATCCTGACCCATGAAAGCTGCCAGCGTGGTCCTCCTACGTGGCCTTTCTTCACTCTTCTCTGCTCTTCCTAGCACCACCTGTCCAGTTAATGTAATATGTTTTTTAAAAACTCAACTGCTTTGGGGGAGCCACAGTCTAAGAAGTAGTTAGTTATCGTTTGTCTAGTCTGTTCAGTATCCAATGCAAATAGGATGCTAAGACCATCTCATTAGGAGGAAGACAAAGCTAGTGATGCTAACAGCCGCCATTTTGATCTGTCTCTTCCTTCTCCAACGTGCCTTGACTGTAAGCTTGTTTCTGCTTCTCCTATTCCCCACTCTGTAGCTATACCTCTAAATTCATCCACTTCTCTATTATGACTCTGTGTTACAATGTCGTAAATTGCTTTTCCTCTCCCAGCTCTCACCTTCCAGGTTTAAGAAGAAAAGTTTAGGAAATGCTGGAAACTATGATTAGTATCTGCAAGAAGGGGGGAAGTAATTTTTTCTAGCGATCTTTGCAGATACAGCATAAACAACTATTTCTTGTCGCTTTCATTTTAAAGCTCAATTTCACTTTATAGGCATTTGTACTTTCACCAGTCACTAATCCTGTATAAGATTAGAATAGATATAGCCCTATTCCTTAGGACTTTACATTTCAAAATATTGTGATGAAGAATCAGTTTGTTTTCCTAATCTCTCATAAATCAATATTTTTTTAAACTAAAGGAATAACTAGAATAATAAGATGAAAAGATATACAAACTGTATCTTCAAAATTTTAATGATAAAACATCGAAGGGAAAAAAATATGAAATATGTATATAGTTCTATGTACAAATCCTTATGTCTAAAGTAGTGATTCTCCACAGGAAACAATTACACGCACACTTGGCGCTACCAAGGAAGAGAGTATGTATCGAGGCTGCTACTGCGGCAGGTGAGTTTCTTTTTGCTTGGTTGACTCATCCAATCTGGTTATGTAGACACCCCTACTTGCAGGAGATGTAAGGGATATCTACAGTGTTTTAATAATATTCACAATATAAAATTGATGTCACTGACATATGCAGACAGGAGTGGAAGAGATTTTGAAATAACTTCAATAAACTCAGGATAGTTATCCTTAATGCTTATTCAAACCGAAGCAACCAATGTTTTATTCCCCAAACTCATACTCAAACCTTCATCAGTAGCTAGTTCTCATAGATTATCCTTTAAAATTATAGTTACATCTTAATGATCTCTTATTGACTAAGTAGGGTCTGGATTTTATATTCTTTTTTATTATTGACAACCTTTAAAGTATTCCACAGAGTGACATTGTGCAGCTCACTCAGCATTGATTGGTCCTGTAGGTCTATACACAGTGGTCTGTACTCTCTTCAGCAAATGGAATGAATCCAACAGTTACGCTCAACTTTTGCAGTTATCATAGTCCAGTAACAAACTTTACATAGTATATCACTTTACATAGTACAGAGTGATCCCTCTCCAAAGGGAAGAGTACTGAAGAAATACAGAAAAAGTTGGTCATCAATTTAAGAATTTTTAGAAAGATATTATAAGATTTTGCATATTAAACCATAACAGGATAGTGGTACAGTGGTAAAATACAGCACTGAGAGGCTACCCCCATAGAAAGGTTTTGGGTTTGCATCCAGAGACTTCCCTGAGTATTCAGAGCACTCACATGCCTACGCCCCAGGACTGATGGAAGCTGGGGATGGATCGTGGCTGTGAGACCCCACTGACTGTGCTGCCTCTTTTTCTTTCTGTCTTTCTGCCTCTCTCTGTCTTTCCCACTCTTGGAAGAAACAAATAGATTAAAAAAGAAAAAAAAAAAAAAACTCCTAACAATAAATTGTTCTGGAAAATAAATAATGTGCAAAATAATCCAAAGAATTTAATAAAACCAGTTGTTTTATTTCTAAAATACTATAAGAAACAATTTTTTTTAAGTATTGAAGGTTCAAAAGCAGATTTTTACATTTTAAGTTTAAAGAAAAACAAAAAATTACTAATTTTTGGGACCAGCAGATGGTGTAATGGCTATGTTGCTGGAAACCCATGTAGTCAACCATGGTTTGAGTCCCAGACTCGGTGGCTTAAACTCATGCTGGGCGCGTGTGCCTGCCTCTCCAAGGACGGAAAGGAGAATGAAAAAGAAAGGATTGCAGAATGGCCATCCTCCCTGGGGGCGATTTCTCAATTTCTCTTTGTCTTTCTGGCAAGCGCACACGCCCTATGGCAAAAATCTTTCCAAAAGAAATGATTAACTTTTACATTTATAGAGGTAACTGTAATTAAAAATATAAAACATAGGGGACCAGCAGTTAGCATAATGGCTATTTCACTGGACTCCCATGTAGTCGACCGCGGTTCAAGTCCTGAACCCGGCAGCTTAAACTCCAGGTGCATGTGCGTGCGTGTCCAAGATCCTGAAAGGAGAATGGAGAAGGGATTGCAGCGTGGCCATCCCCCCTGGGGGTTGATTTCTTGCTTTCTGTCTCTCTCTGTCTTTCTGGCAAGCGCATGCGCCCTATAGCAAAAACCTTTCCAAAAAAAAAAAAAAAAACAGAAATTATTAGCTTTTACATTTATAGTGGTAACCGTAATTAAAAATATAAAACATAGGGGACCAGCAGTTAGCGTAATGGCTATGTCACTGGATTCCCATGTAGTCAACCACAGCTCGAGTCCTGGACCCGGTGTCTTAAAGTCACGCTGGGCACGTGTGTGTGTGTGTGTGTGTGTGTGTGTGTGCCCAAGATCCCGAGAGGAAAATGGAGGAGAAGGGATTGCGGCATGGCCTGGGGGGGGGGGGGGGAGTGTGATTTCTTGCTTTCTGTCTCTGAGGAGCGCACGCGCCCCGTAGCAAAAATCTCTCCAAAAAAAATAGAATTCAGCTGGAATATCAGGATACTAAGTTTAAATTTCGAGATACCTGAGTGCTCAGTTTTCTCTATCAGTAAATACGTGACTTTGAGAAGATCAGTTAATTGGGTCAATTACAATTTAAGTTCCTGAATTTATGTTGATTTTTTTAGTTTAGTTTCCTTTTGTTTTTAGGTGTTTTTTTGTTTGTTTGTTTGGTTTTCTTCCTGTACTATCAAATCCAGGTGAATTGATGATCTGTAGAATAAACTAGAGAAGTTACCAAATACCTCAACTAAACTAGATGCCGAAGAAGAAGCCCACTTGAGACTAAAACTGAGTGTTTACAACAACAAGGAAACAGACCAAGATTATCTGGAATACTTTGAAATACAAATGGCTTTGAATCTGGGTCAGATAGCTATCTTGTGCAATCCAGTTTTAACAGAATTCACTTAGAGTTCAAGCCTATAATATTATACTAGAGATATCAAAGTTAGATCTTTTAGTTAATACTCTGGTGTGTCAATCATGCTTCTAGCAAGATTCTAATCTTTACGCAGACATTAGTCAGGGCTTTAGGGGCCAAAATAAATTTTAATACAAAGTTTGTTTAAACTTTTTATTCTATTTTCTCCCTGGATTTATCTAACAGTGAGGGTTAACTTTTAAGTCTTTTAAAAAATTGAATTCTCCACAAGGACATAAGTCTGTTGGGCAGAGATGGCATCTACTTCTCTGTTCCAAGCAGGGGATGATTCTTACTGCTCAATAAATGTTAAATTATGAATAATAATAAATGCACATAAAGCTGGAGAGAAAAATGTTGCTGAATGCACATTTATTTATTGATTCCATTTCCACAGCACTTTCTTGTTGAAGAAAGCTTTATAAACTTGAGCTCGGATTATACCAGTAAGATACATAAAATGATAGAAAAGTTAAATGAATAAACAAAGGAAAGAAAATAAAACCCATGAAAGTCCGAAGCAGGAAATTTATTTTGGTAAAACATCCTGTGTATCCTAAAACTACACAGTGAATGTGTTAGGAAATTTGAAGAGAGAAAAATCGCTAATGAGTTTAAACTCACTTGTTACATAACAGTATAAAAATGACTAGCCGAACTCACCAGAAGTCTTTTAGACAAAACAAATGAAGTGATTATTCCTGGGACTCTGAAGAAAATATATAAACACAATCAGGAAAAAGTTCTCAGAAGCGTAAGGAAAGGTCATGGTGCTTTAAAGCAGAACTTGATTTCTCCTGGAGAGATACAACCACTGATATTGAAGGTCACTCATAATCAGAAATAAAAAACAGACAGAAAGAAAGAAAGAAAAAGAAGTGAGCACACAGTATATGAGAAGGATTGAAGCTAGAGATCCAAACTATGAAAATCAGTAAAACAAGATAACAGAAGGGAATAGTAAAATCTCTATAATTTATAAGAGAAGTATTCTGAGCAGAACAAATCCATGAGTCTACTGATTAATTACCATCAAAATGTAATTAAAATAAACTGATATCTATGTATACTCTGGTGAATATTTTCACTTCAAGGGAAAGAAAAATCCTAAAAACACCCAATTTGGAAAATGGCAAGTTTGAAATATACATATTACATACAAATGGGGGAAAAATCAGAATCACTTTAATATTTTCTTTTCCCTAACAAAAAAGTTAAAAATGAAAACTTCTGTCCAGAATTAAAAGCATTTATATCTGGTTTGGCTTCTCATTTGCAAGTGCGGATAAAATCACAGTTCTGCACAAGTCTAAACTCTGGGTGAATTACAATGATAAAATGAAATAGATTGACATAGCTAGATACACAAATACGTGTAGCTATACACATCCCCCTAGAGCAACGCTAGTTGAAATGTATTGCACGCACCGCTGCAGGTCTGAGACAAGGTTAGTATAGAAATTAAGTACAAATTGAGAATATACATTTAGGCCTTTAACAAAAATTTGGCATTGTCACGGCATCTCAGCATGCAATTGTACATTTTAACAAAAATAAGTCTGCAATAAATTGGTAAGTATAAATAAATTTACTCCATACTGCAGATAGTTTGAAGAACTGTATCTTCCAGGGAACCAGCAGTTAGCGTAATGGCTATGTCGCTGGACTCCCACGTAGTCGACTGCGGTTTGTGTCCTGGACCCGGTGGCTTAAAACTCACGCTGGGCGCGTGTGCGTGCGTGCCCAAGATCCCGAGAGGAGAATGGAGGAGAAGGGATTGTGGCGTGGCCATTCCCCCTTGGGGGTGATTTCTCACTTTCTGTCTCTATGTCTCTCTCTGTCTGTCTGGTGAGCGCACGCACCCTATAGCAAAAACCTCTCAAAAAAAGAAAAAGAAAAAAAAAAAAAAAAAAAGAACTGTATCTTCCAAGATAGAGTGGGGCTTAAAATATAAATCTAAGGACATTTCAATGGAGCAAAATTAGTAGGGAGATAGGCCTAGATCGAAGATCTCATCTTGAAATAAAAGATACAACATTGAAAGGTCTACCTGTATTTAGTCACAAAAAGTGGAAAACCCAATGATTTTAACTCAGAAAAGAAATATCTCTCCCTCTCTGTCTCTCTCTGCAGAAATTGAGAGCTGTCGTATCCAGAGCAAGGAAGGAGATCCCTGTCAATAAGAACCTGATCTTGTTTTGTCTTCTTCACTCTCCTGAGCCTGATGTCACCATTGTTAAGGACGAAGAAGGAAAAGATCAGAATTCCCTGCCTCCCAGCTGAGTGAGCCCGTGTAAACAAAATAAATTCCTGACATCACTACCTGGAAGATGTCCTAATGAGGCAGGAGACAGGGACCCTAAGAATCTAGTCAGGGCATAGGCCCAAAATTGAATCACAAAATGGTTAATTTTTATTTTTTTAAGAATTACTTGATATAATTTATTATTATTATCATTGTTTATTTTACCAGAGAGAGACAGAGAGAGAGAAGGAAAGTGAGAATGCAAGTCACCAGTCTGGGACTCAGACTGTGGTCGGCCGTGTGGGAATCCAGCACCTTAATCACCATACCATGTGCTGGCGAAGTTTTAAGACACGAAGTAGCTGGGATGCTTGCTCCAGAGAGAGGGTTTACAGTGGTAGCTCAGTGATTGACTGAGGCAGCATGACTTAGACTTTTGTCAGACCCCACCACATTCTGAGAAGATCATGGTTATTATGACCCAAAGTTTCTAGACAAAGAATCTCCTGACATCTGTACTCACTCTAAACTTGGGAGAAGAATAACTGGACCCCTCCAGTATGTGCCTCCCCACCACCACCACAAAGGGATGCAAGCACACGAAAACAAGTCCAGACAAATTCCCTCCTAACTTAGATAAAAGCCCTCTGCTCCAGATTCTCCTTGGAACCCATCTTTCCAGGACTGCTCCCAGCTTGAGAGCTCTGCTCTTCCTTCCCGCTCTTGATAAACTCCACTTGATACCCCACATCTCTAACTCTTCGGGAGCGTGACACAAGAACCTTGCCCCACTGCGGGTGCTGGACCTGACCACCCCTGCACTCCCCGCCTTCCTGCATCACTTATCCTTCAGTGGCCAAAACCATCTGAAAAAGAATCTGAGCAATGTTTTTCTGTTGACATGTTTTTCTACGAGCCAAGGAGCAAGGGCTCCAAAGAAACCAACCCTGCAGATTCTTTCACCTAGAACTCCCAGCCTCTGGAATTTTAAGGAGAAAGAATCCTTTTTCTTTTTTTTAAAGGTTTTTGCCATAGGGTGTATATGCTCACTGGAGAGAGGGAGGAAGAGAGAGGGAGAGAGAAAGACAATGAGAGGGAAGATGGCCATACCCCAACCCCTCCTCCGTTCTCCTCCTGGGATGATGGACATGCATGTGCACATGCCAGATGTGATTTTCAAGCCACCAAGTCTGGGGCTCAAACCATAGTCAGCTCATATGGTAGTCTTTACCACTATGCCACCTGCTGCTCTGAGAAAATATATTTATTTTTAATTAATTATTTATTTTTTAGAGAGAGATTTTTGCTGTGGGGTGCATGTGCTCACTGGAGAGACAGAGAGAGAGAGAGAGAGAGAGAGAGAGAGAGAGAGAGAGAGAGAGAAAAAGTGAGAAATCACACTGTGGGGGAAATGGCCTGGCCACAAACCCTTCTCCTCCATTCTCCTCTCAGGATCTTGGGCACGCACGCACACACACCCAGAGTGACTTTTAAGTTTCCAGGTCTGGGACTCCTACTGCAGTCGACTACGTGGAAGTCCAGTGATGTACCCACTACGCCATCTGCTGTTCAGCTATCCACACCATGGCCTTTTGTTATGGTAGCCCTAGCAAACTAATACATCATTTCTTAAGCTTTTTATTTTCTAGGAACTCTTCTTTAAAATCTCTGAATTTTTCTTCTAGTAACATCCTTTTTTTATTGATACTATTGTAGTCCATATTTCTTTGAAAATACTATATTTTTTAAATTTTATCTTCTGGGGCCCGCAGGTGGCACATCAGTTAAGGCACTGGGTTCCCACATGGCGAATCCCACATGGATTCCCATGATTTGAACCCCAGACTCAGTGGTTTGAATACCATGGTGGCTGTAGGTGCATGCATGCCCAAGATTCCAAGAGGAGACTGGAGAAGAAGGAAATGTGGCAGAGCCATTCGCCCTGGGAGCTGATTTCCCACTTTCTGGTCTCTCTGGTACCACACACACCCTATAGCAAGAACCTAAAATAAAAAATAAATAATTAAATAACAACAATAAAACTTTCCTCCAGTACTTCTTTTGGACTGGTTTATTGGAGGATTCCTTACGTCAGGTATTTGGGTCATAAGTATTTTATATTGCTGGATTTCTTTTTTTTTTTTTTTTTTTTTTTTTTGAGAGGTTTTCGCTATAGGGCGCGTACGCTTGCCAGACAGACAGAGAGAGACAGAGAGACAGAAAGCAGGAAATCACCCCCCGGGGGGATGGCCACGCCGCAATCCCTTCTCCTCCATTCTCCTCTCAGGATCTTGGGCATGCACGCACACGTGCCCGGTGTCAGTTTAAGCCACCGGGTCCAAGACTCGAACCGTGGTCGACTACGTGGGAGTCCAGTGACATAGCCATTACGCTAACTGCTGGTCCCTATTGCTGGATTTCTCAAAATCACCAGAAAACTTTCCTCCAAAGAAGCTGAACAGTGAGAGTGAGGTAGGAGTTGTGAGGATTCAGAGCACTGTTTTACCTCATCCCTGGTTTTTAACTGGTGTTTCCCCTCAGCTCTGCCAGAGATTCCGTCTAGCCCCGCAATGCTCTGACGTCACTCCTTAGAAACTAAGACTTTGACCCTCCACCACGGAGTGCAAAGTTGGTTACCTGGATGTGCAGAGTGGCAGGGGGAATCTAGGGACCTGTATATCGGACCCAGCTTCCTGTTTGCAGCCCACCTTTGGCCTCCCTTTCAGAGCTACCTGGCGAGTCTTCCATTCTAGATCCTCTGGGTCTTGTCTGTTGGCTTTCTCACCTGCCTCCTTAGTACCTCTGTCCATCTGCTTTCCAGCTCTCTGGAAAGAGTCTGTTGCTATCTGCTTGATTTTCCCCATGGGCTTATGCCTTCGTTGTGCTTAAGTCTGAGCCTATGTGTGTGTTTGTGTGTGTGTGTTTTCAGTGAGAGATTGAGAGAGAGTGAAAGAGAGTGAGAGAGCTAGAAAAAGAAAGGAGAGAGACGTGTGTGGTTTCTGGAGAAAGTCTTTCAAATGTTCTGTTTTCCACAGCTAACCACTATTCATGGTTCGGTCACACTTTGAAGCATTTTGCCAGATAGCCCTTCCTTGGTCTTCCCATCTAGTTAAGATTCTCACCTCCGAGTTTACTCATCAAAGTAATCTGCTCCTTTCCTTGCTAACACTTACCACACTTACTAATAGATTATTCTATTCTGGAAATGTGTATTGTCTCTAAAACATAATACGCATTCAATGGTAAGAGAATCCCATGGATGACTTGGCTGCTACAGAATCCCCTCTGGTCCAACCAAAGAGAGGTGTGAATAATGCTTTATTGACTTGATATTGAGAAGGAGAAACTCAGTTGAGAGGTTGAGAGCAGGACAAGGAAGTTTTGGAGAAAAGCATAAAGCAATTCAGAAGACACTATTCTCTACCTCTGCTGATCACACATCCATACATTAAGATGTACACCTTTCTCTTATGTTGAATTACGTATTTAGACTAGCATTAAATGTAAAACTATGTTTTTATAGTGCCTTGAAAATGATAACACTTGTTATTTTTTACATTGTCATCAAATATATGATGTATGCTCATAGTAAAATTGAAGCAAACCCCAACAGTACGACATTATTTAGAATACAATGTAAGGGTCTCTCATTACAACACACCTCCATGCTCAGAAAGAGCTTCCGCTTATGGTTTGGTGAACAAGTTTCAAAGCACTTTCTGATTACTGGATTACTGGCTAAAACTTCAGCTTCCTGTGATCTCACTGGTACTACGCTCTTAGCTTCCCTTGGAGTTAATCCTGGAATTGGAAGGATTTTCTGATAAGCAGCACTCAAAGAGAAATAACCATCTCCCTATAACAAAATTAGAAGTTTTTCTTAATTTTCTATGTCCTGACTTACTGGTCGATGTAGGAATTGTTTCACTTTTTCAGTCCCAAGCTGCAAATATCCTAATATCCTTTCCAACTCTTTAAGCAGACTCGATACAATATTTGTTTGTTTGTTTTCAATCTCCCAAATTATGGCAAATTGCAGCTCAGAATAGTTTTGTCCCCACGATCTTTAATGCCTTGTGGTGCTAGTATCTTCACATCTCTAAGAGGAAACAATTCGTATTTTTCATGATTAAAATGTTAGTCCCGGGATCAGCAGTTAGCGTAATGGCTATGTCACTGGACTCCCATGTAGTCGATTGCGGTTCGCGTCCCAGACCTGGTGGCTTAAACTCACTCTGAGCACGTGCCCAAGATCCCGAGAGGAGAATGGAGAAGAAGGGATTGCGGCATGGCCATCCCTCCGGGGGGTGATTTCTCACTTTCTGTCTCTGTCTCTCTCTGTCTGTCTGGTGAGTGCACGCGCCCTATAGCAAAAACCTCTCCAAAAAAAAAAAAAAAAAAATATTAGTCCCAGGGCCAGCAGGTGTCATGCTGGTCAGGGCGCTGAGCCCCACACGGGTGACCTGTCAGTTTGCTTTCTCGCTTTGTCTCTCTCTCTTTCTGGTGAGCACACCTACTCTATAGCAAATTAAAAAATAATTATGATAATAATAAATAAAATTAAATAATTCTTAAAAAAATAAAAATAAAATGTCAATCCATTTGTTAACTTTGCTGTGTTATTTAATTCTTGGTAAAACTGTGCAGCAAAACTCAAGGCTCATCTTTTAACACTTCCCAGTGTCTACAGAAGGAGAAAGTAGATGTCAATGCAGGTATACTTGACTTAAAAAGAGAGAGAGTGACACTTTTCCATCTATACCACGCTTTTTCTTTTTTTTGGAGCGGTTTTTGCTATAAAGAGCATGCGCTCACCAGAAAGGCAGACAGAGACAGAGAGGCAGAAAGCGAGAAATCACCCCCCAGGGGGGATGGCCATGCCACAATCCCTTCTCCTCCATTCTCCCCACAGAATCTTGGGGACGTACACACACGTGCCCAGCGTGAGTTTAAGCTGCTGGGTCTGGGACTCGAACTGTAGTTGACTATGTGGGAGTCCAGCGACATAGCCATTGCACCAACTGCTAGTTCCCCACACTTTTTCTTCTACACCATGTAGCCCAATATTACTAAATGTGGATAAGAGTATGTACTGCTTATAGGATCTTCAGGTTCTTCCTTTCTTTTTTCACTCAGCCTTTGCTTATTTTTTTTCTTCTTCTCTTTCAATGATTATACTGACCATTGTGGGGACACGTTTAAGAGAGAGAGTCTGAGGTGTGGGGATATGCTCTGAGCAAACACCACCTGCTCTTTTGGGGTTTGGCAGAACCTTGTAACTTGTCTTTCCTTGACCTCGGCTGCAGACAGAGCAAGGGTGGAAATTGCTAGGGGCGTTTCAACAGACACATGTGATAGACTTCAAGAAACATCTTGGCAAAATCTAATCCCTGCTCTGCATCTGAAAGGTTCCTTAGCCTACTCTGGGTGTGGTGGTGCAAGAAGATCTTTAGCTCCTTCCCCACACCTAACAGCTAGTTCTCTGCATTAGAAAGGAAGATGAGATTTTCTCTTGATGGGATTATCACCAAGGGATACACATGGCCTGGTATGACTAAACCCTCATAGATTTGTTAACTGATTCTTATTGTCTGTAACCTGGCAACCAATCTATGAAGTGTCCTGAAACATACATGTGTAATGTCTCCTTGTTCTACAAATAAAGGCGTCCAGTTCATCTGGGCGGCACAAGTTGCTTGGGCTACCTAGGCTCGGGCTGCCTGTGTCCGTTTCTACTCTACCTTTTGTCTCATTTTTTCTGCTTCTTCCATAGTAGTGCCGAGCCCGGGGCGGACGCCAACAGACCATTTTTCTTAAAGAGATGCTAGTTTAATAATTCTTGGCATGGGAAGACACCATGGGAATTTAGAACAGAAGAAGCAGCAAGAATCTTTTCTAGAATGGGTTCAGTAGTGAAATAAGTAGCAGGAAGAGTCAAGTGAACCACCACCAACAGCTGAATGTGGGGGAACAAAACCTAACATCCAGTCTTCTTCAGCTAATAGGAAACAAAAGTAACAGACCTATCAGTGACAACTCAGGTGCTGGGGCTGGATGGTAGCACAGCAAACGGGACACCGAGAGGCTGACACACATCGGAAGTTTCCAGGATCATGTCCAGAGACCTCTCTGAATATGCAGGGCATGCATTTGTCTACCATCCGGAGCTTGCTGAAGGTTGGGGATGAGGACACTTTTGTGGGGTGTATATCTGTCTCTCTGTCTCTTTCTCTCTCTTGAATATAGAAGAAATAAATAAACGAACTTTTAAAAATAATGATTAAGGTACAGGAGTTCCAAGTTAAAATGCATACCAGTGGCCAAATTACCAACCCTCTTTGTCATGATTGCTGACTCTACCATTTCCACCTTTTCTAATTCAACTGACTCATTTGAAGCCCATACTCACTTCCGAGAAGCTCTAAACTATTATTTAAGGGAATAAGTTGAGGAGCTTTGACAGGCATGGTGATGAGATCAGGAAGTGTAACTCAGAACTCCAGATAAGATGACTGTCATGCAACCACAGTGACCTAAAAGGCAACTTCCCTCCATCCTAGAACTCTGAAGACGTACAGTACACTAAAGGGCAGACTGGGACAGTGCAGGAAACTGTGCAGAAAATGGGAGAGGCCTCTTTATTTTTTTCATGTCATAGGAAGAAAATCATGGATTATTGACACAAATGAAGGAAGGACTCCTTTGAGTACTGGGGTTAGAAAATGACATTAGAGGAGAGGACCATTACATTTTCAGCCTCCAGCAAGAGTCAAATGCTAATGGTTCCTCATATCATGAGGTCAAATTTCAGATATGAAGGATCATGATATTTGCCAAGACAGCATGAGCTGTAAAAGTTGATTGATCATGTGGAAGTTCTTCACCCAGATAAAATGGAAAGGCATAGGTGTGAGACAGGAAGTCCGGAGGTGAAGGTAAGATGCAGAGTATAATTAATTACATCACCTGGCCAATAATGGGCGTTCTCAGTAAGGAGAATCATTTCCCCCCAGTCTGGCTGGCTGGTACAGGTGACAGATAGTAGATGGCCATACTGGCCATTAATGTGAGACGACTGATCCCTGACAAATGCACTGTTTTCTGTAAAATGGCTTTAATTGACACTTACGAGGCTCTGATCTGGAGTGGATAACTTATATTCCCATCAAAACTGATACTCAGGCAAATTATGATCATTGATTCACCAGCCAGTTTAGTGGTTTCGCTTTATACTTTTATAATTTTCTTACTTTTTATATATTTATAATCGCAAATTT
The DNA here is from genome assembly GCA_026018925.1 of Tupaia tana. Classification (NCBI taxonomy): domain Eukaryota; kingdom Metazoa; phylum Chordata; class Mammalia; order Scandentia; family Tupaiidae; genus Tupaia; species Tupaia tana. Next base: position 147,226,126 of record JAKSZU010000002.1, read on the forward strand.
CTTTCTTTCTTTCTTCCTTCTTCTTCTTCTTCTTCTTCTTCTTCTTTTTTTTTTTGAGAGATTTTTGCTATAGGGTGTGTGTGCTTGCCAGAGAGGCAGAGAGAAAGAAATCACCTCCCATAGGGGATGGCCATGACACAATCTCTTCTCTATTTTCCTCTCAGGATTTTGGGCATGTACATGCATGCCTGGCGTGGGTTTCAAGCTGCCAGATCCAAGAATTGAACTGTGGTCGACCATATGGGAGTCCAGCATCTTAACCACTATACCACTGCTGGTCCCGCTAGTGTCTATCAAATCTGAAAACCATGCATAGGGATTGAGACTTGCTATATTACAGTCTTACACATATGCAATAATTCACAATCTAGTTTTGGGTACAGCATATATGTATGTAACATATTCATTGCCACACATTTCCAAAATCTTTGCATGCATAAGAAAAATAAATAAATTTGGAACAAAGTAATCAATACAGAGCTAGAAAAATAGGAAAATATATTGTCTAAATTACTTGTTAAAGTAGCCACATCACAATTTAAAAAATATTTCCTTTTCAAAATATATTTTTAAAAATTATTGCTTGAGGACAGATGCACTCACCAGAAAGAAAGAAAGCACCCTTCCCCAAGAGAGTGTGTTCACACTGAAATCCCTCCTCTTTCACTTCTCCATCCCATCAGGATATTGAATATTCTCATGTACTTGGCATATTTCTCAAGCTTCCTGGGCAAGGATTTGAGCCACTGTAGGCCATATGGGATCCAGTTCCCTCCACACACTGCTTAATCACTTCTTTGTGAGCCAGCTTTCCTCATTCTTTATGTCAAGGTTTTTTATAAAGTTGGATTTAATAGTTTTCTCTAGATGTGATATATTATTATTTTTTAATTTTAAAAGAATCATTTATTTAATTTTTATTTATTACTATTATCATTTAATTTGCTACAGAGCACAGAGTGACAAAGAGAGGGAAAGTGAGAAAGCAAACTACCAGGTCCAGGACTCTAACCACCATTGGTTATGTTAGAGTCCAGCACCCTAACAACCACACCACCTGCTGACCCAGATATAAAATATTATTAAAATAAAATTTTAGTGGTAGCAAAATAATATTTTAGTATACTATTTAAAACAATAAAAATAATTTCTGTGTCTTATGATATTAACTTCTAAAAATATGTACATTTGGGACTAGCAGTTAGCGTAATGGCTGTGTCTCTGGATTCCCATGTAGTCGACCACGGTTCACGTCCCGGACCCAGTGGCTTAAAACTCACACTGGGTGCGTGTGCGTGTGTGCCCAAGATCCCAAGAGGAGAATGGAGGAGAAGGGATTGCAGCGTGGCCATCCCCCCTGGGGGGTGATTTCTCGCTTTCTGTCTCTCTGTCTCTGTCTGTCTGGCGAGCGCACACGCCCTATAGCAAAAAACCTCTCCAAAAAAAAAAAAAAAAGATTACTGAGGAAAACCCGTGGGCTGTGGTGTTAGCTGTGCCTGGCTTTAGCTCTGACTCTCCAGAATTTTTGCACAACTTCTGACACTCTCCTGGGTCCACAGTTCATCTTCAAGATAATGCACTGCACTTCGAGTGTACTGCCGGTGTGTGTGAGACCCTCAGGGAAGGGGATTATTATTGTTTTTGTTGCTGTTGAGGTTACTTTATGATGATTTTGATCATTTCATTAGTTAGGGCCCCAACAGTTAGGAAAAGGGGGGATAGTAATAAGGAAAAAGAGTTAAAGAGCAGAAAATCTTCTTGTGGACAAGGGCAGTGCTGAAGGAATTATGCTCTACGCGTTAAACATTTCACTCTGGCTTAAGAGCCATCAGTTTAAGTTATTATAATAAATATTATTTTGAGAATCTAAAGAAAAGTTCTAATGCATATGTTATCTTTTGAGGTTGATGTGGAAATAATGACTAGTCCTGTAATCATCAGTTATTCGCATTTATTTGATCTATCGTGGTAGGGAGAATAATGGCCCCCAAAGACATCCATGTCTGGGCAGAAGAGGGCCCTGAACTGCACCACGTGGGATCCACCAGGAGGAAGAGCTACCAGTGGACTCATATTGCAGATGTGATTGAAACTACGGACCCTCAGATGGAAAAACTACTTGGACGGAGACAATGTAGTAACATGAGCTCTCAGGAGCAGAAGACAGAGGCGGGAGGGCTGGGCAGTGAGGTGTGACATGAGAAGGACTCAGTCCATCATGGATGGGTTGGAAGATGGAGCTAAGGGAGGGGTGGCCTCCAGAAACTAGGAAAAGTCTTTGGCTAACAGCTGGTAAGACAATGGAACTTTGATTCTACAAGTGCAAGGAGCCAAACTCTGCCAGCTACCCAAATGAGCAAGTTGAAGGGTTTGCTTCCAGAAGCTTCAGAAAAGAAAAAAATGCATCCTTGACAGCCTTCATTCTAGCTTACGGACACTTCTGTCACATGTCAGAGTGACAGAATTATAGTGAATTGCTTAAGTGACTAAATGTGTAGGATTATTATGTCAGAAATAGAAAATTATTACATCTATGACTGAGATAATGTACATACGTAACTAAGCATTGTTTAGTTTTTTTTGTTTTGTTTTGTTTTTAAAGATTTATTTATTTATTTATTCATTCATTCATTTTAATTTGACCAGAGACACACACACACAGAGAGAGAGGAAAGTGAGAAGGCAAGCCACCAGGTCCAAGACTCAAACCGTGGTCAGTCATGTGGGAGCATCCAGCGCCCCAACCACCACACCACCTGCTGGTCCCATCATTGTTTAGTTTTTTAATAGCATATTAAAATTGCTAATCTATGCTTTGATTTTATATTTGTTATAACACAAATCTCAAGAGTGTTCATATGGACATAACCAAAATAAAATTTTATTGAAAATATGTTTCTACGTTAGGTATATGAAAATACGAACATACTTATTAGCCATAATGTATGATTTTAAAATAAAATAAAAATCAACATTCAGAAATAAAATTATTTCTTATATTGTATATTTTCCCTTAGCTATCCTTAGGTGATACAGAATCCATAATATATTCTATGAACCCATGCTTCTTCAAAATGGTTCAACATTTTGTGAATTAATGTACCTATGTCTTTAAAATTCGACATTTGTAAAAGACACCAAATAATAGAGAGAATACAATATTTGGAAATATGTGCCTTTTTTTCAAGCCATGTTCAAATTAATTAAATGGCCAAGTTTCTTGTTGACTGAATTAATCTCCAATGTTCACTGTGGATATGTGAAATAATGTGAAATTCATGTGAATCACTTGCCTTCATTTTCAAAATCTAGAGCAAGAGACACTACGATTGAACAATATATGGTGCTTCACAAATAAAATTTTGAAGACCAAGAAAAAAAGCTACAGTGTTCGCTTTGTAAGAAAATGTTTAAAATTTCATTTAAAACATTTTAAGTATTATAAAACAGAATTATAAGTATTTACATAGTGGTTTCATATCATTAAAATATTTCACAGTTGAAAGTTATCTTAAAAGTTGGGAACCAGCAGTTAGCGTAATGGCTATGTCGCTGGACTCCCACGTAGTCGACCGCGGTTCGCGTCTCGGACCCGGTGACTTACAACTCACGCCGGGCGCGTGTGCGTGCGTGCCCAAGATCCCGAGAGGAGAATGGAGGAGAAGGGATTGCGACGTGGCCATCCCCCCTGGGGGGTGATTTCTCGCTTTCTGTCTCTATGTCTCTCTCTGTCTGTCTGGCGAGCGCACGCGCCCTATAGCCATAAAACCTCTCCCAAAAAAAAAAAAAAAAAAAAAAAAAGTTATCTTAAAAGTTAACAGGTCTGGGACTAGCAGTTAGCGTAATGGCTATGTTGCTGGACTCCCATGTAGTCGATCGCCGCTCAAGTCCCAGACCCAGTGGCTTAAAATTTACGCCGGGCGTGTGTGCGTGCGTGCCCAAGATCCCAAGAGGAGAATGAAGGAGAAGGGATCCCAGCATGGCCATCCCCACTGGGAGGTGATTTCTCGCCTTTTGTCTCTCTGTCTGTCTGGCGAGCCCACGCGTCCTTTAGCAAAAACCTCTCCAAAAACAAAAACAAAAAGTGAACGGGTGTGGGGCCAGCCAGGCATAGTCATTAAAGCAGCTGGATCCCATGTGGCCAACTTCATGTTTTGTATCCCAGACCATTACCTGAGAAACACTCCAGACATGTGTGTGTGTGAGTCTAAAGGCCCCAAAGGAGGGAAAGATGAAGAAGGGATTGCAGCATGACCATCCAGGGAGGTGCTTTCTCTCTCTCTTTGTCTCTCTGTCTCTTTTTCCAGTGAGTGCATGTACCCTTTGACAAATTCTTAAAAAAAAAAAAAAAAAAAAAAAAGGGAAAAAAAGTCAAAAGGCTTATTCTTTTGCTTGTGCAATGCCTGCTACGGATGGTCTCTAACCTGACTGAATACTCCAGCAAAGGTCAAATTTTATATAAGTGTATATGTCATTTTAAAATAGTTGTAATAATTCAGAAGTACTTGGGAACCAGCAGTTAGTGTAATGGCTATGTCGCTGGACTCCCACGTAGTCGACTGCAGTTCGCATCCTGGACCCGGTGGCTTAAAACTCACACCGGCTTAAAACTCACGCTGGGTGCATGTGCGTGTGTGCCCAAGATCCCGAGAGAGGAGAATGGAGGAGAAGGGATTGCGGCGTGACCATCCCCCCTGGGGGGTGATTTCTCGCTTTCTATCTTTCTGTCTCTCTCTGTCTGTCTGGCGAGCGCACACGCCCTATAGCAAAATCCTCTCCAAAAAAATAAATAAATAAATAATAATTCAGAAGTACCACTTAATGACATCAAAACACCTGATGATTGGCTGTACATGGCTAAGAAAAATCTATGCAAAGACCCTGATACAGTTTGGATGATAGTTTTTCCCCCAAAATTTCATGTCTTTGAATTTGGATGTTGCCCCCAAATCCACATGTTGGAACTTGATTGCATTGTTAAGTGAAAACTGAATCCCTTGGGACCAGCAGTTAGCGTAATGGCTATGTCGCGGGACTCCCATGTAGTCGACCACAGTTTGAGTCCTGGACCCGGTGGCTTAAACACATGCCAGGTGCGTGTGCGTGCGTGCCCAAGATCCCGAGAGGAGAATGCAGGAGAAGGGATTGCGGCGTGGCCATCCCCCCTAGGGGGTGATTTCTCGCTTTCTGTCTCTCTGTCTCTCTCTGTCTTTCTGGCGAGCGCACGCGCCCTATAGCAAAAATCTCTCAAATTAAAAAAAAAAAAACAAAAAAAAACTTAATCCCTTCGTGTGGTCCCAGGTAAGTGTGACGATGTCACGGGAAGGAGTTCCCAGGGGTGAATTCTAATGTGAACATAAAGAGAGGAAATGACTCAGAAAAAAGGCCACATGGATACAGACCTCACTGCTCTGCTTAAAACCCAGCCTTCTGCCATGCGGTGGTCTTACCAGAGCTTGGACTCTAGACCTCAGATTTCTAAAACCACAAGCTGCGTAAGCCCATATTTCCCTATGAAATCAGTAAGTCTGGGTTGGCAGGTGGTATGGTGGTTGAGGCACTGGGCTCCCACAAGGCTGACCGTGGTTTGGGTCCCAGACCTGGTGGCTTATTTTCTTACTTTCCCTCTTTCTCTCTCGCTTTCTCTTGTTAAATTAAAATAATAATAATAATAAATAAAATTGAATAAATAATTATTAAAAAAAAAACTCCGAGTCTCAGGTATTTCTGTTAGCAACAGTAGCAGACTAAGACATACCATATGATGCCAGGAGAGAGATCATTTCACAACCCATTAGGTTTTCAAACTTTGATGAAGGAGAACATGAAGTAAAAGCGCCTTATGACTTTTACCATGTTCTAGACAGTAGTCTCAGCTTCGTTCATATTTTCCTCAGTAAGTAAGCTTGAAAACCATTAGATTCAATCAGTTAGTAATTTATGTCACCAGACACTAATGGACTTTCAAAATCGATTTGTGGAGCCTTACTTGTAACTTGTTTGCTGGCAGGAACTAGTTAGTGACGTTTTCCAGGAAGTTCTACCTCTTCTGGCTGTTCAGCCTCACTGTTCATTACTCCACATTGCCTAATCAGAGTTTAGATGTTATTGGCTAGCATATTTCTGAAAATTTTACAATTGCCTCCACATAAAAGTATAAATGGAAAAGCAACACCAAGTTGCACGGTCAGATGCTATATTTTTGAAAGCCAATTTCAAAAGAATTATTTAATTTTACTTATTATTATTATTTTAATTTGACCAGAGAGAGATGGAAAGAGAGAAGGAAAGTGAGAAAGCAAGCTGCCAGGTCTAGGACTCAAACCATGGTTGGCCACTTGGAAGTCCAGTGCCTTAACTACCATGCTGCCTGCCAGCCCTGGCAATTTTTTTTAAGTGACAAAAATTTTGAAGCATCTATTAACTCTGGATTTTGCTGGATTTCTGGGGCAAGGTGGAGAGAAATCACATACATCGAATTCTTCCTCTTCTCCAATCCCTGCTGAATTGACGTAAAATAGTGAAGTCCATGACAAAAGTAAAGGCACAATTAGTAGACAGAGGTTCTGCTGGATTTCTTACAGACAGACAGTGAGTGACACGTGTGAGACATAAGGTTCACACAGCAGTTACTCAGCGGGACGTGCCATGAGAAAAAGCGACTTACAGTGAGTAATTTCTTCCCTACAGCACACAAAGGGCTGTAAGATCGTAGGGTAGTAAATCCATAGGACAGAGTGGTTATGGCAGCGAAATGAATGCCATGTTCAAGTCGTCGGCAAAGTGTGGAGAACACCACAAACCTGGGCCCAAAACAAACAGCGCTAACAAAACCCAGTCATCGTTCTGTTACGCTTTGATTCTGTGGGTGAAATATTTGGGAAGGGTTGTCTCGTCTCTGCTCTACATTATCTGGGGCCTTAACTGGGAAGAACCCAAAGTCAGAACTGATTCAATGGTTGTGGCAACTCAAAGATTGGGAGAGATTCCACGGCCAGGGCTGGATTGTCCGAAGCCTCCCTCAGTCCTATGTCTGAAGATTGATACTGGCTCTCGGCGGGGACCTCAACTGCCATGTTGGCTGGAACATCTGTATTTGGCCTTTTCGTACAGTTGCTTGAGCTGCCTTGTAACATGGCAGTTGAGTTCCAAGCATAAGCACTCCAAGGAGAAATAGATTTAAGTTTTATTCTTTCATTTTTTTTTTTTAAGAGAGAGATTTTTGCTATAGGGTCCATGTACTTGCTGGAGAGACAGAGAGAGAGAGAGAGAGAGAGAGAGAGAGAGAAGAGAGAGAAATCACCTCCCAGGGAGGATGGCCACACCAAAATCTCTTCTCCTCCATTCTCTTCTTGGGATTTTGGACACTTACACACACGTGCCTGGCATGAGTTTTCAGCCGCTGAGTCTGGGACTCCAACCAAGGTCGACTACATGGGGGTCCAGCAATGTAACCATTACTCCATCTGCTGGTCCCAGTTTTGTAACTTCTTATGACCTAGCCTGCAAAGTGGTGCCAGCCACAAATACAAGTTCACCCAGAATCAGGAGAGGAATAACGGAACCCACATTTTTGTGAAAAAAAAGAGTCAACATCACATTATAAGATTATGTGAAAAGGAAGGTGTTGTAGTTATTTTGCAAAATAAAGTCTGCTGCAGGTAATTTATTAAAGAACAATCAGTAGAATAGTTAAGTCAGTTAAAATCTTCCTCTACTCCAGTCATGGGGCAAATTCTATTGAAAACTTTGGGGGCAGGGAAGGGGATATATATATATATATAAACTTAGTCTGCCCAAAAGTAAGAAGAGCTTCATTTAAGTATAAATGTCCTACCCACTTACCCAGAGCTCCCAGTGTGTCCTCTCATTTAGGAGAAGTAATGATTTAATGATCGCAGGAGCAGATCTACACCCTCAAAGCAGAAGCGTATTTGAGAGAACGTAGTGATCGGCTTCAACTTCATTCTTAAATGTTGTTACCAGACATTTTGGGGAAAATACAACACCATCAAGAGAAAAATCAGGGTAAAAAGAAATGGGGGCTGGTTTTCTAGGGAACAGAAGTAATTCAAGCAACAAAAGAACACTTTAAGAAAAAAAGAGCATCTGAAATTTTAAAGACTTAAATAAATGTGACATACATAAAATAGAAATATAATGCAATAAAAAAGCAGTGGTCATAAAACAAGATGGAATAGTTCAAGTTTTAAAATAAGTTGTGGAAGTAATAAATACAATGAATTGTATGAATAATAAGTACATAGGTCTGAGGGATGAAGAAAGTTTTCCATGAGGATGTAACTAAAAACTCCAATTGAGGAAGCATATTTCTTACTGATATGACTTCTTCCTGTTTACCTATATACATTGAGGTCAAATTTGTAATGCATAAAGTTACATATTTGTGCTTTTACATACATGAAGCGCACAGGAATGGTGTGCAGGGTGCTCATGCATTATTTACAAGATTTGCTGTATATTTTTAGTATTTTAAATTATCTTTAAGTTTTACAAGATTGCATCTTATACTATATATTATTGGTCTTAGCTATAAACTCGTTTCCCTTTGTCTTTGGTTACGAATATAGCCCTAACTTACATTTTTCTCATTGGAGAGTAAGATGATCCTCCCTACAATGAACTCTGTATGACATTGTCCACGATTGTACTGTTGAATTACCGATGCATAGCGTTGAGCACCAAAGTTAGTTACCATGAAGAACACTGAGGAGAAGCTGCCTCCGAGCTTATGCTGTGTATCCTTACCTCTTTACTCTTTTTGTATATTAAAATGTGATTCATGGTTTTACACAGGAGTATGAAACTGTCAACTGAAGTTCACTTTCCTGAGAAAAAAATACTTTTCATTAATCCTGAATAGGTAAAAAAATCTTTGGCAATTACAATCGTTTGCTGTTTTGCCTCTCTGTCTGGCTTTCATATTTCAAGAATGTCTTAGTTGTAATTACATTCTTTAATTACAGGAATTAAATAAATTTTGAAGATTGCTTTCTATTGTTTCATTCTTTATTTTCTCCCCAGGGTGTATCTTTTTATTTTTAAAGTTTCTTTCTTTCTTTCATGAGAGGGGAAGAGAAAACATCAGTAACTCTCAGCATGGATTCATGCTGCAACTGCTTCCCCACCCCAGTCTTCTTATCCGGCTGGGCTCACGGGTGCCTGATATGTACAGGTTAGCCGGGGAAATGAACCCACCATCTTCCACAAGGACCCAGCATTGCCTGAGCAGCCCCTTACTGCTGCACCACCAAGCCGGTCTTCCCCATGATGCATCTTGCTTATGTATGTTTTTATTTGTAAGAATACAGTGACTGGGGCTAGCTGGTGGCATGGGGGTTAAGGTGCTGGACTCCCACATAGCTGACAGCAGTCCGAGTCCTGGACTCGATGGCCTGGGTGTGTGTGCGTGTATGCCCCAAATCCTGAGGAGAATGAAGGAGAAGGGACTGTAGCATGGCTGAGTGATTTCTTACTTTCTCTCTCATTGTCTCACTCTCTCTTCCAGGGAGTGCATGTAAAAACCTTAAAAAAAAAAGAGAGAGAGAGAGAGAGAAAAAAAAAAAACAGTACAGTGACCCTTGACATACAGCTGTATTTCATATACAAATACTCTCCAGATGTTTCTGGAAACATTTAAGCATAAACAACTTCCACTTCTTGATTTATCATAGACTAATTTCCAACTACAACCATATTCTCTCTTAGTTATTTGTAGGACAACAGTAACCTTTACATTTTGTACATTACTTTAAAGTTCATAATAATTTTTACAACCACTCTCAGCTGATCCTTACAAGAGTCACTTAACACAGGCAGAGCCGAGTAAATACAGGCACGCCTCGTTTAAGACCAAGCTCCTATGACTCAGTTGTTGATTGAATGAGTTGTTAATGGAAGCGTTTAAAGGTGGATATGTGGTGGTGTGTCATGGTGCCAGAGAGTGTATATTATATTTTTCAATAGGTATCATGTGACATCGCATCAGAATAGTGTAATTCTAACCATACAAAAAGCGTAGATCAGATAAGTGTCAGAAAATGAGAAGACACGCCTCGACGCAATGATAGGAATCCATCATAATTGCTGTGTATCCTGAGGGACATCTGTGCTCAATAAAGTACGAATTTATAAATGAAATATGTAGAATTAACATGACCCAGAGCTAAATGTAATCATCGTCGACACTTGGGGTCTTCCCTTCCGGGGAGCAGTGAGCACACTTTGATTTAGATGCCTTTTTCACAGCATGAAGGAATTTCTCGTTCTTCAAATATCACCGGCTCAGTATGCCACTGAGACCAAGTTTCAGTTAGCTGAATAAGTGAGCAAACTGAAACACCTTCCAATTTCTTGAACTAGCATTTGGGGTCCAAAATGTCATGAAGGAGCAGTCAGGGTGCCACACTGGGGCTGAGACAACTACTTTAAAAAGGGCAGCAATTTGGGACCAGCAGCTGGCGTAATGGCGATGTCGCTAGACTCCCATGTACTCGACCACGGTTTGAGTCCTGGACCGGTGACTTAAACTCATGCCAGGCGCATGTGCGTGCGTGCCCAAGATCCCGAATGGAGAATAGAGGAGAAGGGATTGCGGCGTGGCCATCCCCCCTGGGGGTGATTTCTCGCTTTCTGTCTCTCTGTCTCTGTCTGTCTGGCAAGCACACACACCATGTAGCAAAAAACTCTCAAAAAAGGGAGGGGGGCAGCAATTTATGTTATCATAGTGTTATCAAACTTAGATCATTAAGTCATTCATTATATTGCTGAACCTATATGTGGGTTTGAACAGTCAGTCGTGCTCTTTCACACAATGAAAATCTCTCTCTGTAAGAACAGTGGTTAGAAGCCTAAAGAAAAACTTTTAGAGATGATGCCCACTTATTTTTTCCAGCATTACCAAATACTACTTTTGAAATGAGAATGCAAAATAAAAAAAAAAATCACAATCACCAAAACAGCTGTAAAATACGTGATCAAATAATTTTTAGCAGACACCAGTAAGTTTGGCAATTGCCGCATTTATTTTTATTTATCTAAAATATTTACATAGAAAAATACTGAATGGTAGACATAGGAAAATTTATGGTATGTAAATTATATCTCAAGAAAGTTAATCACAGAAATTACTGAAAGTAAAGGTGCATAAACTCTGTGCTCAAGCAATTCCACTTCGCAATTTTTACTCTGCATAAAAATTCTCAATTTTTAAAAAATATAGAGAACTTCCTATATATGTTAGGCATTATTTTACATATAATATAAATAACTCATTCAATCTTAATTTTTTAAATTGAGGATACAAAGAGTCCACTTATTTATTTGGTTTATTAGCCGGTGTATGCACTCATCAGAGAGAGACAGAGAAAGAGGAAGTGAGAAAGCACCTGCTCCCGCAGGGGCTGGTCCCACCACAATCCCCTCCCCTGCATTTCTCCTCTCAGGATTCTGAGCACGCACATGCACTCAGTGTGTTTTCCAACCGCCGAGTCCAGCCCTCGAACTGAGGGGTCAGCTGTGGGGGATCTGGCCACTGTCACCACCATAGCAGTGGCTCGCCCGTTATTTTATTTCCATCTAACAAATATCTATTGCAGATGCTCTATGTAAACATATGATGTTTTACAGATTTTGTACAGATGATTGATAAAATAGTCAACAACCAAAGAACATAAAATTACAAATACTAGAAGCAAAAACTTAACGGGGTAGAGACTAGTGAAGGGGACTAAGAGATAGAAAAGCTTTCTCTGGAAATGTCATCTCATTTATAAATGAAAAATTAAGATGATTATGGTTAAGCCAAGCTAAGACTTGGAGTTGTGGGGAGGTGATATGATTTTTTTTTAATTTAAAAAAAGTTTTCACCTTATAGGTATGTATGTATGCATGTATGTATGTATCTATCTATATATCTATCTATATCTATATCTATATCTATATCTATATCTATATCTATATCTATATCTATATCTATAGAGAGAGAGGAGAGAGAGAGATGGCTCACCAAAATCTATTATCTGCAGCAAGAGAAAATAGTCAGCCAAGGTGGAATTGGGTAGCTAAAGGGAGGGAAAGGGGATGAGACTGGGCAATATCACTTAAGTGACCATAATAATGAAAAGTCAGTCTCAGGACCAGCAGTTAGCGTAATGGCTATGTCGCTGGACTCCCATGTAGTTGACTGTGGTTCAAGTCCCGGACCTGGTGGTTTAAACTCACACCAGGCACATGTGCATGCATGCCCAAGATCCCGAGAGGAGAATGGAGGAGAAGGGATTGCGGTGTGGCCATACCCCCTGGAGGGTGATTTCTCGCTTTCTGTCTCTTTGTCTCTCTGTGTTTGTCTGGCGAGTTCACGCGCCCTACTGCAAAAACCTCTCCAAAAAAAGAAAAAGAAAAAAAAAAAAAAAAAAAAACAGAAAAGTCAGTTTCAAAATGACCATTTCTCTGATGAAGAGAATTTCAAAAAGTTCACGGGAAAAATGTAATTAGTATAAAATGTAAGTTTTTATTTGGGTGCAAAACGTTTGAAATCCATGCACAGTTTTTTGTGAAAACCCCTCATGTTAGAAAACTGTGTATGTGCTATGGACAGTCTAGAATAACTTTGCTTGAATAAACAACCTATAATGTACCATGGGAAAATAGTTTACCTGCCAGGAAACAGCTCAGCGGCCTCGCTCTCTCTGCTTTAGAAATCACCCAGCACCTCTCGTTACAAACAGGGCAGTGCGTGCACCTCTCGGCCTGATCTCGCCGCCATTTCTCAATGTGTCAGATTCCTGTCATGTGTAGCAGTGTATCCAGAAAAAATAAAAGCATTGAACTAGCTCTCATTCTTCCAATTATTATAAACCATTTCTTAAAAGATGTAGAGGAAACTACAAAATGAGTATTTTTAATATACTTTTCAACTTTGTGAATATCAAACCCATAAGCAAAGTCTTGACAAAGTAATCTGTACTCTGAAAATAAAAAGTTCATGTACCCTTTCCCTTATATATATTTTTCTTCGAAATAGGTAATAAAGAATTATAGTGAGAAATTTCAAGTTATTAATTTTGAAGCACAGAGTATATATCATAAATGTTTTCTTGGCTTTCCCTGCAGTGTCGACTGAATTATACATATAAATTTAAAGTATAAACACAACAATAATATGCTTAAATTTTATGTGGTAAATACTAGTGTCATTTCAAATTTGATGTTTCCTTTGCTTTAAATTTCTTGGTTTTTTGCAACCATCTAATTTACTGAGATTTAAAAGCTGTTTGTGTAACAGGATACGATGATCCTGTTTAAATGATCACTTTTAGAGCCATGTTTGGTTTCCATAAAATAGCCATCAAAAACTTTAATTGAGGGAACCAGCAGTTAGCGTAATGGCTATGTCGCTGGACTCCCATGTAGTCGACCGCGGTTCGCATCTCGGACCCGGTGGCTTACAACTCACGCCGGGCGCGTGTGCGTGCGTGCCCAAGATCCCGAGAGGAGAATGGAGGAGAAGGGATTGCGGCGTGACCATCCCCCCTGGGGGGTGATTTCTTGCTTTCTGTCTCTATGTCTTTCTCTGTCTGTCTGGCGAGCGCACGCGCCCTATAGCGAAAAACCTCTCCCCCCCCCAAAAAAAAAAAAAAACCTTAATTGAGATGGGCGAAGTGTTCAAGGTTCCCAAAAGTCTCTGCTGTACTTTGAACAATGTTTGCTCCTTTCATGTAATCCCACACTACATATGCAAATGTCCCAGCAGGGTATATTACTATGTCAGAAATTTATATGCCACTACTTTTTCCCAATGCCTGCAGCCTTTGCCCATATAAATTGGGACCATTGACTCATAATTTCCTTTTTTTTTTTTTTTTTTTTTTTTTTTTTTTTGCTATAGGAAGCAGGCACTCAACAGAGAGACAGAGAGACAAAAAAAAAAAAAAAAAAACAAGAAATCACCTCCATGGGGAGGTGTGCCCATGCTGCCCTTCTCCCTTCTGCTCCTGGGATCTTGGGCATGAACACACATGCGCCTGGCATAGTTTTAAGTCACTGGGGTCCAGGACTCAAACCACAATCCACCATCTGGGAATCCAGTGACATAACCACTATCTCATCTGCTGGTCCCTTGACTCATAATTTTCTTTCTTTGGTTTTTTTTTTTTTTTTTTGAGAGGTTTTTTGCTATAGGGCATGTGCGCTCACCAGACAGACAGAGAGAGACAGAGAGATAGAAAGCGAGAAATCACCCCCAGAGGGAATGGCCATGCCGCAATCCCGTCTCCTCCATTCTCCTCTCGGGATCTTGGGCACTCATGCACACGCGCCCGGCGTGAGTTTAAGCCACTGGGTCCAGGACTCGAACCACAGTTGACTACGTGGGAGTCCAGCGACATAGACATTACGCTAACTGCTGGTCCTACTCATAATTTTCTTTTAAGAATTTTTTTCTAAGTGCCTATCAGGTAGAGCAACTTGATTATAATTTCATATTCAGCTAAATGTCTTTCCAGAGCAAATTTTTAAACATGGCAATAAGGATTTAAGGTGTTCTTGCTCAAGACAATGCAAGTAGGCATCATACCAAATTTCATGAGAGAATTTGTGATCTTGCTGCCCCATCCTAGCTCTGAAATTATCAACTATTATGGAACTTCAGTTTATACCTTCTATATAGCTTAAATAAATAGTAAAGTTTGCCCTGAGATTTTACTTTAAAAAGTTTTCTACAATAATGTTTTATTATTATTATTATTAATTTTTGCTAGAGGGTGCCAGAGAGAGAGAGAGAGACAGAAAGAGAGGAAGAAGGGGAAACAGAAAGCACACCCCTCCCCCGTGGGAATGGTCACACCGCAAAATCTTCTCCATTTCTCCTTTAAGGATTTTTGGCCATGCACACACCCATGCCCCGCTTGATTCTCAACCACTAGGTTCTGGACTTGAACTGCCCATCAGCCATGTGGGATCCCGATGCCACCTTAGCCACCAGCTGGTTCTATAATCAATTCTCTTAGGCACTAATCACTGGTCTACTCTTGCCAGTACTATTCTGGAGGTTTTCATCATGGCCAATGAATGGTTCATGCCATGGTCGATGCATTGTCATTTGCCAAAATTTCTGTTTCACCTTTCTGTGAGACCATCTCTGCTTGCCCCATGACAGTATTCCATCAACCTCTTTTTTTTTTTTTTTTAAGAGAGATTTTTGCTATAGGGTTCATGTGCTTGCCAGGGAGACAGAGAAAGACACAGAGACAGAAAGAGAGAAATCACTCCCAAGGAAGGATGGCCATGCCACAATCCTTTCTCCTCCATTCTCCTCTCAGGATCTTGGGCACACATACATGCACTCTGTGTGAGTTTGAAGCTGCTGGGTCTGGCTCAAACCTCAGTCAAGTATGTGGAAATCCAGTGACACGACCGTTACGCCATCTGCTGGTCCCTCCATCAACCTCTTTAATTAACTCATGCTTCATTTCTATTATGATATTTCAACATCAAACATATGAATTTTTATTTACATTGGTCTTCCCATTCTATAGCTCATCCTGCCTTTTGGCAGTATTCTCTACAGATGATCCTTTTATATGTCTCTATTTCTTTTTCATGATAATTTTTATCCAGAACAATTATGTCCTCATGTCTAAAGGGAAACATGCTTATCTCTTAAATACTGACGGACAGTAGAATCCTTTACAGTAGAATTCTTTTGCATAATTTTCTCTGAGATGTCCATCAATCTTATGAGCTGTGTTCATAACAATACTCTGATGAGAATTTACAGCATTAATTAATAGAAATGAAAAGAAATCCGTGATAAAGAGACTAATCACTTGTTATAGGTTGAATTGGACTCCATCAAAAAAGAGGTGTTGAAATTCTAACTTCCAGTACTTACAAATGTGATCTTATTTAGAAATAGGGTGTTTGTAGGTGTGATTACATAAGATGAGGTCAAATCAGAGTGGGTTTTCCTCTCATCCAATATGACTCGTATCTTATAAGAAGATGGTCATATGAACACAGGAAGATGCACAGCGAGAACTTCAATGACAGTGAAAGCAGAGAAGGGGGTTATCCACCCTTGGCCGATAAATGCCAAAGATCGCCTGTAAACCACCAGAGGCTGGGGAGACTAAGGAAGGATTCTTCTACAAGTTTCAGCGGGAGCATGACCCTGTTAACATGAACAATAAATTTTTATTGTTTTAAGTCACCCAGTTCATGGTACATTGTTAAGATGGACCTAGGAAACTAATATAGCTCCCAACTAGACAAATTTTAAAAAAAAGAAACTCCAATGGATGTTGAAATAGTCATAAAAAATTGGAAGACAATAAATGTTTAAATATAAATACAAGTCAACAAAGAACATGATAATACATACCAAAAAGTGTTTTTCAAAGGACCATATAGATGGGTACGCTCTTGAAAGTCTAACAATGACAACAAAAAAAAGGATAAGGGATACAGAATAACAGAAAAAGGGAATAATAAAAACCACTCGACGCAGATTTTTTTTTTTTTTTTGGAGAGGTTTTTTTTTTTTTTTTCGCTATAGGGCGCGTGCACTTGCCAGACAGACAGAGACAGACAGAGAGACAGAAAGCGAGAAATCACCCCCCAGGGGGGATGGTCACACCGCAATCCCTTCTCCTCCATTCTCCTCCTGGGATCTTGGGCATGCACGCACACGTGCCCGGCGTGAGTTTTAAGCCACCGGGTCCGGGACGCGAACCGCAGTCGACTACGTGGGAGTCCAGCAACATAGCCATTACGCTAACTGCTGGTTCCCTAGATGCAGATATTTTTATGAAGAAAAAAATCTTACGCAACTTGAGAATTAGTTAAATGAAAAGGTCTAAATGTAACATCAATTATTTAATCTAAGTTTTTGTAATCCCCCATATTTAGGACTTCTAAAACTTAGTAAAGAGTACTATAGGAAATACACAAATATTTATACTTCATGTTGAATAATTAGAAGTGTTCTCAGAGCAGTGTGAAGAAGAGGTGAGAGCGACCCCCTGACAGACCAAAGCCTGCACTCTGCAGCACCCCCACATCCAGCGCCTAGGTCCCACCATGGTGGCCACCATGCCCAAGACAAAGACTGAGGGAAGGGGAGGCTAGCCGAGATAAAGTCAAGGCAAAGAATGAACCGCAGAGAAGATCTGCAACCTTGTCTGCGAAACCTGCTCCTCCTAAGCCAGAACCCAAGCCTACAGAGGCCCCTGAAAAGAAGGGAGAGAAGGTACCCAAAGGGAAATAGGGAAACCCTGATGCTGGCAGGGAAGGGAACATCTCTGCAGAAAATGGAGATGCCAAACAGACCCAGCACAGAGAGCAGCAGGTGCTGGAGATGCCGAGTGAAGGGTGTGCATTTGTGATGACTGCACTTCTGGTGACTCTAGAGCTTGAAATACTATTTCTTATCAAGTTTTATAAAAATGAAAAAAAGTGTTTTCATTAACTCAAGAAATCAACCAATACAAAATATTAAATACCGTAAAGGACAGCTATTATGATATTCTACTTAAAATCAAAATAAATAACTGAAAATTCAGTGGCAATTTTAAAAGTTCATTTGAAAAAAATGACTCAGTATCTCAACAGAAACAATATTATGTAATTTGAAGATTAATTTTATAATTTGAAGGAGAAATTAAGATGTGTTAAGGAGAAATAGTCTAAAATAGGACAAAGCAGAACATAAAACTAGGCTTGCTAAAAGAGCATATTATTAGTAATGAATTAAAGAAAATAGAATAATAGGACTAGAACTGAATGTTCAGAAACAGACCCATGTAAATATATGTCAAAGAAGATCATAAAGTAGTCCTTCAAGTTACTGGTGATCAGGGAAACCAAATAACTTTGGGAATTCCATACCTACTGAAAATATATCCCATAACACATGCTAAAATTGAAATAAATAAATTTCTGGTAAATTGAAGAGCTGAATAAGAGAAAAAATAACTAAGAATGTGTTCATTACCTTAAAGAACACTGAAATAACTAATACAAATATAAAAAAGTTATAAAGGTCATATTTTCATTCTTGAATACACACAAATACGAAATTTTTCCATGACTAAAGAAGACCCACACAGGGCCATCCCACACTGCAGTGACTGAGCTAGCACAGAGAGCTGGATTCCACATGACCACTCATGGCTCCAGTGGTGACCCTGTCAGCTTGAGAAACATGCTGGATGTCTACTGATGAGCCCAGGATCCTGAAGGTACAGAGAAATGGAGGAAAATAATTGCAGCATGGTCATATCCCACTGCGGGCTCTCTCTCTCTCTCATGAATACACATACCTTTTTGGAAAAATATTAAGCAAATGAGTAAGATTAACATATGACAAGGAAAATATATATAAACAAAAAAGGTTTCCACAATCTATAAAGAAGTATTGCATAGTTTATGAAGAAAACAAGCCCTTATAAAAATTATCAAAGAATATAAAAAGGCAATTTTCTAAAAAAAAACTATAATTTATCAATAAACATATTAAAAGATGTGAAACTTGGGGACCAGCAGTTAGCGTAATGGCTATGTCGCTGGACTCCCACGTAGTCGACCGCGGTTCGAGTCCCGGACCCGGCGGCTTAAACTCACGCCGGGCGCGTGTGCGTGCGTGCCCAAGATCCCGAGAGGAGAATGGGGGAGAAGGGATTGCGGCGTGGCCATCCCCCCTGGGGGGTGATTTTCTGCTTTCTATCTCTCTGTCTCTCTCTGTCTGTCTGGCGAGCGCACGCGCCCTATAGCAAAAACCTCTCCAAAAAAAGAAAAAAAAAAAAAAAAAGATGTGAAACTTCACTAGACACCAAAATAAAGTGAAAAATAAACAAACTAATATAAACTCTTCCATGCCATTGGTGAAATATGTTTTAATGAAGTGGAACTCAGTTGTACACAGAAAAACTGCTTGACTCACACTGCAGGGGTTGAAATTTTTAAAGTCTTTGAAGGGAATTTGACAACATAAACATGTATTTTATGGTAATAAGCAGTTCAGATTTTTTTTTTTATCAAGCCCAAAGAAATAAATGCAAACTTAAAAGACGAATGCATAAGAGTTTGTAACAATATGGTACACCCTAGTGAAAAATTGAGAACTGGTGAAATATCCATCAGCAGAAATTGGTTAAGTGAACTTCTGCATAATGGAATGCTGTTTAACCAAGAAAATGAAGTATAAAGACAAGTGTTAACATGAGCTCCCCAAGATACTGCCAAGAGGACAAAGCAGGCAGCACCATAATAGAGATATTGTTGGACCAGCAGTTGGCGTAATGGCTATGTGGCTGGACTCCCATGTAGTTGACCACAGTTCGAGTCCCAGACTGGGTGGCTCAAACTCACATGCCGGGCGCATGTGCGTGCGTGCCCAAGGTCCCGAGAGGAGAATGAAGGAGAAGGGATTGCGGTGTGGCCATCCTCCCTGGGGGGTGATTTCTTGCTTTCTTTCTCTCTGTCTCTGTCTTTCTGCAGAGCACATATGCCCTATAGCAAAAACCTCTCCAAAAACTAAATAAATAAATAATAGAGATATTGTATTGAGCTATATTTTATATGAGGACATTTCTGTGTGCATACTTCTTATATTTAAGTTTACTGATAAATGACTGGAAAGATAAATTATCCAATGGCTTATATAAATTCTTTTGGTTGAGGACTGTGGGTAGGAAGGAAAGAGGTAAAAATAAATAAGTAAAATTTAATCTTAAAAATTAGCTTGTGGGGTTAACATGTGGCATAGTAGTTAAGGCACTGGACTCCCACATAGTTGACCATGGTTTGAGTCCTGGACCTGGCAGCTTGACACACATGCCGGGCACATGTGCATGTGTGCCCAAAATACCAAGAGAAGCATGGAGGAGAAGGGATTGCAGCATGGGCATCTTCCCCTAGGTGATGATTTCTAGCTTTCTGTCTCTCTGTCTCTTTGGCAAGTGCATAATCTATAGCAAAAATCTCCCTTAAAAAATTAGCTTGTGAATTAGATAATAAAATCACTTTAGAACAAGCCGCAGTGGCACAGGCAGGAGCATGGAACCTTGCAAATCTGGATAGCAGTGTGAAGGATCAGGGGTCAGACCCCAGGCCAACCTGAGCATTCCAGGCATGCACATACCCAAGGTCCTGCTGGACAGGAAAAGCCGGAGGGAGAATCACGGTGCAATGACACCATTGAGGGTGCCTCCCCCATCTCCCCCATAAAAGAAATAATATAACTGAAAAAATAATTTTAAGAGAAAATAACAATTGATTTAAAGAGATATATGTATATATATATATTTTTTTTTTTTTGAGAGGTTTTTGCTATAGGGCGCATGAGCTCGCCAGAAAAAAGAGAGAGAGACAGAGAGACAGAAAGCGAGAAATCACCCTCGAGGGGATGGCCACATTGCAATCCCTTTTCCTCCATTCTCCTCTCGGGATCTTGGGCACACATGCACACCCACCCGGTGTGAGTTTAAGCAACCGGGTCCGGGACTTGAACAATGGGCGACTACATGGGAGTCCAGCGACATAGCCATTACACTAACTGCTGATCCCTAAGGTTATATTTTTAATATGATGTTTTATTTTTTATTTTTAATTGCTGAAGGATGTGTCCTCTCAACAGAGAGAGAGAGAGAGAGAGAGAGAGAGAGAGAGAGAGAGAGAGAGAGAGAGAGAGAGAGAGAGAAGGGAGAAAGCATCCCCGTATGGGACAAATCCCTTCTTCAGTATTTCCCTATCCTGTTGGGCTGTGAGGCATGCACACACATGTGCCCAGCAAGTTTTACAAGCCTCTGGACTTGGGATTTAAACCATGGTTAGCCATGTGGGATCTGGCTTCCATAGTCACTAGGCTTCAGAGCTGGTTCTGTGATGTCATCTTGATACTTTATACTTAGCCTCTAAATCAGCTATAGACATTTAACTTGATATAATAATTCATATAAAAATAATTAAGAAGAGATTTCCCATTAGGTGTAGAAATCTTTCTCATTTTTGCCTGTGAAAATTATTCCCTCCCCCATTGTGCACAAGACTAAGAATTCTCTGGTCCATTTCTTCATTTAATATAAACTCTTAGTCCTGAACATGCCTAATAAACCCTACTTGAAAGGCATTTGAAAGTACAGATTTAGGATAGTCCTTTTTTATTTTTTATTTTTATTTTTTGAGAGGTTTTTGCTATAGGGCGCGTGCACTTGCCAGAGACAGACAGACAGAAAGCGAAAAATCACCCCCAGGGGGGATGGCTACACCGCAATCCGTTCTCCTCCATTCTCCTCTTGGGATCTTGGGCACACATGTGCCCAGCGTGAGTTTTAAGCCACCAGGTCTGGGACTCGAACTGCGGTTGACTACATGGGAGTCCAGTGACATAGCCATTACGCTAACTGTTGGTCCTTAGGATAGTCCTTTTTTTGGAGAAATGTTAGCTATAGCGTATGTATGTTCCCTGGAGGAATAGAGACAGAAAATGAGAAATCACCCCTCAGGCAGGATGGCCATGCAACAATCTCTTCTTCATGCTCCTTTCAAGATTATGGGCACACACACATATATTGAGTTTCAAGTCACCAGGTCCAGGACCCTAACTGTGGGCAACCAAATGGGAGTGCAATGTCTTAGTCACTACACCACCTGCTGGCCCCTAGGATAATCTTTTAACAGGGCATTTTGCATTACAGTAACGGGTGGAATACCAGATTCTGAAGCACCTGTGGCTCACCTGGACTTCAGTTCAATCAGCCATTCCTGCCTAGGGTCCTTCATCTTCCCAGCTACAGAAACTGGTTGCTCAGTAATGGACAACAGCTACGCACATGAGCTTAAAAAGTAATGAGAGTAAGATAAACAGTGGAACTAATGAAGTCATGAAAAGAGATTCTTTTTCATCTGCTGGTGAATTATTTGATATGCCAAATTCCACTTTAGAACTTAGTGCAAGAGAATCTGAGGAGCTGAACAAAGCCAATGGTGGTTTAGCATAACTCAAAAGAAAATATGCTTTTTAAGGACATTCCTTAGCATTTGTTGGAAATTGCTAACAAGTTGTTAGACGTCAGAGCCCCCTCAGTTATAGACAAAGGAGAGCCCAGTGGGCTGGCAGTACGGGCTGGTTTTTCTAATCCCAGTGAGTTGAATCAAATGGGTGCGAGTGCTCTGGTCACTCTCCGCTGTTCCTCATCTCACAGCTGGCGAAGCGAGCGTGACTCCATCTTGAAGGAGTGATTTCATTTTAGAAACGATGCCTCCTTCTCCTCTCCACGAGTACAGATCCGAAGAAGCCTACTCCCAGGTGCCTCAAGAACCTTGACCAGAACCAGGGAAGCCATTAAAATTCCAGTGTAATCAGAACTTACCCTCAAGACTAATTAACCTGCTTGCTTTGCTTCTGTAACTGGCTTTTTTGCTTTGAAGATAGAAAGCCCTACCCCCTATCTCTCCTAAAGTCCCTTCACTTTATTCCTTTGCCCTCGTGAAACATCTGTGCATTTTTGACCTATTTAAACACCTTTCTCCTTTCACTCGGGGCTACGGGGTTGTGTGAGACCAGAGTCCCCCCCGTATGCCGCCAGCTTAATCAATAAAGGCCAGTAAACTTGGCTATGTCTGGAGGTCCTCTTATTTCTTGCTGAGTAGGCTATAACACTGGTCAGCTATGTTTACCTAAGTCCACCACCCCCGACTATGCCCTTCTGTCCTCTTTACACCATTGTTGTAGCGTGAACTAA
Source organism: Tupaia tana (assembly GCA_026018925.1). Lineage (NCBI taxonomy): Eukaryota > Metazoa > Chordata > Mammalia > Scandentia > Tupaiidae > Tupaia > Tupaia tana. The sequence goes on from JAKSZU010000002.1 coordinate 147,248,889, forward strand.
CCCCTTCCCTGCCTTCTGAAAACACAAGTTGAAGCTCTGACCCCCAGTGACTCCGAGTGTGACTTTCTCTGGTAACGATCTTCAAACAGCCGAGTTAAAATGAAGCCATGAGGGTGAGTTACTATCCAGTATCACTGGTGTCTGTATAAAAAGGGGAAAGTTTGGAGGCCAGCAGGGAGCAGGGTGGTTAAGGTTCTGGATTCCCACATGACTGACCACGGTTCGAGTCCTAGACCCAGTGGCTTGAAAATCACACTGGGCACACGTGTGTGCATGCCCCAGATCTCAGGATAATAGTGGAAGAAAAGGCATTGTGGTGTCGTCATCCCCATTGGGGGGCACTAGCTCACTTTCCCTCTGTCTCTGTTATTTCTGTTTTTCTCCAGTGAGCACATGTGTGCTATGGCAAAACAAAACAAAACAAACAGGGCAGGGGAGATTTGGACATAGAGATGAAAACACACAGAGGAAAGACAACGTGAAGGTTAACAGGAAGATGCCGTGATAGAAGGGATGCACCCACGAGCCAAGCGATGCCAAGATTGTCAGCAAACGTCAGAAGCCAGAAAAGGCAAGGAAGGGTTTTTCCATCTGAGCCATCACAGAGAGCATGACCCGGAAACTCTTCAATTTTGGTTTCCAAGCCTCAGGTCAGAGCAATAGCTTTCTGCTGTGTTAACACACTCCATTTTGGGTGCTTTAAGGCAGACCTAGAAAATGCATTCAGCCATAATCATGAGAAGTTCCAGATTTCCAGGGCGTACCTAAACCACCACCCTCCAGCCCCCATGAAATTCTTCACATCCCCCACTCTGCCCATTCTCCACCTCTCCCTGCATGCTGGAAGCCTTCACCATACACTAGGGAATGAATGGTTCACTGTCGGCAAAGTCTCCCACACCCAGAATTTCCTTTTTTTTTAATTTTATTCATTGTCATTATCTTTTACTTATTTACTTATTTTTATTTTATTGAAGTTGACTAGAGAGAGAGATAAAGAAGGAAAGTGAAGTAAACTGCCAGATCCAGGACTCATACCACAGTCATCCATGTGGGAGTCTAACCACCCCAACCAGCACGCCACCTGCTGGCCCCTTGAGTTGCTTGATCTAACAGAAATCTGGCTCTTCTGAGAGCCCTGCTTTTCCTGCAGCTCAGCTCAGCAAGCGGCCTTCTATTACGCATCTGGCTTGAACCTTCAGTGAGTAACCACCAGGCTCATTACCAACTCCAGGCGGTCCTCCCTCTGAAAACCTGCACCAACTCTTGCATCGGTAGCTGTGACTCCGCACTCTTCATTTCTGCCGTTCTCCACTCCTCGGGTTAATAAATCAATCTTCTATGATTTGGCTTCTGAGTCCCAGGTTTCTGTCTGAACCCTTTTTTTGGGAGGGAGAGGTTTTTGTTATAGGGCGCATGTACTCACCAGAAAGACAGAGAGGGAGAGAGAGACAGAAAGCAAGAAATCCCCCCCGGGGGGATGGCCATGCCACAATCCCGTCTCCTCCTTTCTCCTCTTGGGATCTTAGGCATGCACACACACGCGCCCAGTGTGAGTTTAAGCCGCCAGGTCCGGGACTCTAACCGTGGTCGACTACATGGGAGTCCAGCGACATAACCACTACATGAACTGCTGGTCCCTGTCTGAACCCTTTCATTTTAATACATGTATAACAATCTTTTGATCAACTCAGGCTCTTGGTTCTTTGAACCTCTCCGTCCCAATTGTTTTTTTCTTTGCCTTAATTCAGCAGTTCCTTCCAGCACCTCACTACGGATCATGGCCTCTCCAGCTTACTTCCTCTGGAGTGCCAATTCGTACACACTTTCACGCGGGTGCCCACCTTCACACGGCCTCTCACCCCACGTTGCCCTGCCCTCCTCATCCCGACACCCAGTTCCACGGGGGCAAACTCACAGTGTCTCCCTTGCAGACACGCCAGTTCTTTCTCACTGTCATACTTACCTGGAGAAAGTCATCTCGGCCAATTCCAATTCTTTGCTTGTCTGGGCCTTCATATTTGTGCATAGATTTATGTGACAGGAGAAAAGCACAAACTCTGTCTTTGGTTTTGCTTCGAGTTAACGACCATTAGTTTCAGCTGGGCTCCTCAAGCTTGCTTTCACACACATGCCATGTGCCGTCCCGTCTAATTACTCTTCTCTTCCGAATGACTATTTCTCACCTTTCCAAGCGTTACAGACCTTCATCACCTACCTTCCCATCTTCCTTCAATTCTAAAACTTTGCTTTCTACATCGTCAAAAAAAATAAATAAATAAAAGGAAAGAAAGACAGAAGTGAAATTCCATGGAGTGTTGCACCACAGGCCCCCTCACCGGCTCTGTCTATATTCTCTATCATCCTGTTTCTAAGAATGAACTGTCTTAGCCTAACGCCAGCTCCTTCAATGTGCGCTTGATCCTACTCCTTATTCTTTACTCACTGCTTTAGAATTTATCCCCCTTAGCCATAACTACAAATGATTCCTTCTGTTCCAGACTGGGCCTATCCAAAAGGCACACAGAGGCAAGACAGTGGAATGGAAGTGCAAGGCACTGCTCTGAGAGGCTGGCTCACGGGGACGGTCTAGGACAGTGGCAGAAGACCTTCCGGAGTGCCCCAGGCACACATACGCCCAAGATCAGGGCTGGCTGAGAGTGGATGGCGGCAGTATGGCCCTGTGTTGTTAGGGATACCATCACAATGATTACGTGGCTGGACTCCCACATAGTCCACTGCAGTGCGAGTCCCTGACCCGGTGGCTTGAAACTCATGCCATGTGCGTGCGTGCCCAAGATCCCAAGAGGAGAATGGAGGAGAAGGGATTGCAGTATGGCCATCTCCCGTGGGGGCGGGGGGAGGGTTTCTTACTTTCTGTCTCTCTGTTTTTCTCTGTCTCTCTGCTGAGCACATATGACCTATGGCAAAAATCTCTCTAAAAAAAGAAAAGAAACAAAATGCAATAAACAAGCAAATTAAAAAAAGCTCTTAGCTCCTTAACTCCACTTTTCTCTTCCAGTTACTGCACCATTTTTGCTCCCCTGTAAGTAACAGTCCTTAAAAGAACGTTCTGCATTCACTTTCTTCATTTCCTGTCTTCATTCTCTCCTAATCTCTGCCCAATTTTGGGAGGTAGGGTTGTGCTCTTTTCCAAATTTGTATGTGGAAATCTTATCCAGAAGTACCTCAGAAGGTGACTTTACTTGGAAATCAGGTTGTGCAGCTGTCATCAGTAAAGGTGAAGTCACACTGAAGCAGAGCGGACCCTAAGCCAAGATGACAGGGGTTTCTGTAAAAAGGGGAAACTTGGGGCTGACTCAATGACCTTGTGGCTAACGTGACCAGAATCCACTTGGCCAGTCCTGTGGTTTCGTGTCATGGCCAGGTGGTTTAAAAATAAATATACACAGCGCATGTGCATGCATACCCCAAATCCCAACAAAATGGAACAACAAAAAAGACTGTAGAGTAGAGTAGCTGTTTTTCATGGGAAATGCTTTCTCCCTCTTCCTCTGTCTCTGCCTCTTTGTCTCTCCCTGAAGAGTGGATGCTCCCTGTAGCAAAATTTTAAAAAAAGGGAATAATTTTGGACTCTAAAATCACATGTACGCATGCATACACACACACACACAGAACACCTTGTGAAGATCAAGGCAGAGATAAGCCAAAAAACAAAGACTGCCAGGACAGCACTCAGCACTCAGAGGTAAGGGAGAGACGTGGAATAGATTTTCCCTCTCAGTCTTCAGTAGGAATGAACCCTGTCAAAACCTTCATTTGATTTCCAGCCTCCAGAATTGTAGGGTAATAAAATTCTACTCCTTAAGTGACTCCGTTTCAGTTACTTTTCAAAGTCATTCTTATCAAACTAGCGTATCAACCAAGCATTTGGCTTTACTACTCAAGTGCCACAATATGTACCCGTGTCCCTACAGCATCGCGTCGCTGAAGTCAGGTTTCTGCTCGGCTCTCAGTAATGTCGGCTCTTCCCACGGCCTCTCAGTACCATCCTTACCAAATTTCCTGCCTACCATTCTGACAGCTCCCTCTTGGCTTCTTTATTGGATTCTCTCTTCCTGAACCTGACAACTTAGGAGGGCTTCAGGGCTGAATTTGTGGCCCTTATTTACACACACACATGCACACACACACACACACACACACACCCCTTCTGATGTCACCCAATGGCTTTGACTATCAAATTTACATTTTAGTCCTGGAATTCTTGCCTGAAATGAAGACTTCTGAGTCTAAGCTCTCTCTAGCCTACCTATATTTAGAGATTAATAGATATCTCAAACCTAACATGTTCAAAATTTAACCCTAGACCTTCGATCATAGTCTCACTCTGATTTATTCTTTTCTTTTTTTCCCTTTTTAAATTTACTATACAGCATGTGTGATTGCCTGAGAGAGACACAGAGAGAGAGAAAGAAAGCACCCCTCTCCCCAGAGGGGACGGTCATGCCGTAATCCCTTCTCCTCTCTGGATTTTGTGCATGCATCCACCTGTGCTGGCATGTTTTTCAAGTCACTGGGTTTGGGACTCAGACTGCACAGTCATGTGGGATCCAGTCACCTTAACCACCACACTCCTGGCCGTCTGGTAGTTTTTTCCTTTCAATGAATGATGCACTATCCTTCCTACTGCTTAGTCCAGAAACATCAAAGACATCTGTGATTCCTTTTTCTTTTACAAACCCCATGTAGTAATCCTTCAAGCAATCCAATTGTACATATCCAGAACTCGATAACCTTTCCCAAACCCTTCCCCTCCCTTCCCACCTAAGCCCTCATCCTGCTTTCCCTGGGTGACTACTGTACTCTTCCATGGTCTCAGGCTATGTGATTTCCTCTGAACCGAGCCCTCTATTATATTTTTATAATTTTAGAAGGTTTCTTAAGTTCCTACAATGCTGAGAAACATATGTATATGTACACATATATTCTCATGCATCTAATTCACATACATGTGTGTGTATGTATATATTTAGGTTGGTGCAAAAGCAAGTGGGGTTTTGGACCATGAATTTTAAATCATTGTAACTAGACTCAAGCACATCTTTATTAATCAAAAGAGAAACTTTTGTAATCAACACAAATTTGCCAATGAGTAATGTTTATTTATTCTTGTAGTGTAAAAATTCATGCTTTGGGATTTGATGAATGCATGGAAAGCATCTTCTACATCCTGCTGGTTATGGAAGTGTTTTTCCTGCAAAAGGTTGTCGAGATGGTGGAAGAAGTCATAGTCAGTTGGCGAGAGGTCAGGTGGATATGGTGGAAGAGGCAGCATTTTGTATCTCAATCCATTCAATTTTTGAAGTGTTGGTTATGCAACATGAGGTTGGGTGCTGTTGTGGAGAATTGGACCCTTTCTGTTGACCAAGGCCAGCTGCAGACATTCCAGTTTTCAGTGCATCTCATTGATGTGCTGAACAGACTTCTTGGATGTAATGGTTTTGCTGGGACTCAGAAAGCTGTAGTGGGTCAGCCCCACCACACAGTGTCACGGCCTTCCAATTTTGGCATTGCAGCATCTTCTCGGTCCAACCACTGAGCTGTTCATTGCTGGCTGATATAAAATCCACTTTTCATTGCACATCACAATCTGATTGAGAAACTGTTGTACAACATAAGAGAAGATGGCACTTCAAAAGGATGACTTTTTTGATGTTTGGTCAACTCATGAGACACTCAATTACCAAGCTTTTTCATCTTTCCAATTTGCTTCACCTGCCAAATGACCACAGAATGCTCAACGCTGAGTTATTTGGCAACTTCTTGTGCAGTTGTAAGGGATCAGCTTCGATGATTGCTTCAATTGGTCGTCATCAACTTCCAATGGCTGGCCAATATGCTCCTCATTATCGAGGCTCTCTCATCTCCTTTGCAAAATTTCTTGACCCACTGCTGCACTGTACGTGTGTTAACAGTTCCTGGGTCAAATGTCTGGTTGATGTTGTGAATTATCTCTGCTGCTTTATGACCCATTTTGAACCCGAATAAAAAAATACTCAAATTTGCTTTTTGACTAACATCATTCCTTTTTTAAAAAATAAATTATTTCATTTAACTGTATTTATTTACTTACTTATTTTAATTTGACCAGACAGGGGTGGGGGGAGAGAGAGAGAGAGAGAGAGAAAAAGCAAGCCACCAGGTTGGGGACTCGAACCACGGTCGACCATGTGGGAGTCCAGTGCCCTTAACCACACGCCACCTGCCAGCCCCACCTAACATCATTTCTATAGTCTAATATATGTATATATATATAATAAACACCAAATAATAAGTCATTAGCAAAAAAAAAGAAAGCAAGAAATGTGCATTAAAATGATATATAACATAACCACATTTATTTAAGAATGTACCCAATATCAAACAACAAATTTCAACAATGTAAATTACTTTTGCACCAACCTAATATATATATGTATGTATGTATATCTATCTATCTATCTATCTATCTGAATTGTAGATGGCATCTGATCTTCCTTAAGCCATAAACAATCTTAATAAGAAATAGTCAAAATCCAACAGTGATACATTTATTAGTTAAATCCTTAAATATGAATAGTTCCAAATACATAAACATGTTAAATGCATATTCATATATATATATATATATATATATATATATATATATGGAAAATCTGTTTCTAGTTCTCTTTTATTTTACTTACTTACTTTTACTTAATTAATTTTTAAGAGAGATTTTTACTATAGGGAGCATGCACTTGCTGGAGAGACAGAGAGAGACAAGATTCAGAAAGCAAGAAATCACCCCTTGGGGGGGATGACCACACCACAGTCCCTTCTCCTGAAATCTCTTCTTGGGATTTTGGGCACTCATGCACATGTGCCTGGCATGAGTTTGAAGCACCGAGTCTGGGACTCGAACTGCTGTTAACTACATAGGAGTCCAGGAACATAACCATTATGCCATCTGCTGGTCCAATTATTTTATTTTATTAATTTCTAAAAGTGATTCTCGACAGATCATGTATGCATATGAGAGAGACAGAGAGATGTATCCTCCACAGGGCTCTGTCACCCCCCTGCATCCCTTCCTCCAGTCCTCCAGCCTCCAGGATCCTAGGCACACATGCTTACATGCAGTGTGTTTCCAAATTACCTGGTAGGAGACTCAAACCACAGTCGTTATGTAGCTTCCAGCTCTGAAGTCCAGTATGCTTCTGGCTATGCCTCAGACCCTGAGCCAAATGTGTTTCATACTTACTGTATTAAGCTACTCTACCATTGTCACACAACTTCGTTTGCTATGTTCTATGTATTTTCCATTTTACACACATAGTGAGAAATAGTCCTAGTGGAATAAATTTAAACAGTTTTATATCAATTATCCATAATTTGATTTATTCCTTGATGTATTTTATTTTATTTTAGAAAATAATTCAGTTCAGCCATCATGGTGTGCAGGTAGCACCGTTACTTCGGAGGCTGGAAGCCACACTGAAGACCCGGGTTTAGTTTCCAGGCCAACCTGAACCTACAAGGCACAGCGCTGCATGTCCATAGTTCTAGCTCTTTGGGAACTTAGGGAAGCAGTGACACAGAGAGACTCTGACAAAAGTGCTTGTCTGTCTCTCTTTCCCGCTTTCTCTTTTTGTTCCCTTTTCTATTTCATAAAGGGAAAAATAGTCCATATAATTCTACATAAACAACAAAATGACAGAATAAACAATAACAAAAATAGGAATCAATATATTACGATACTATATACTTGCCTTAGTAATACAAGGTTTATGTAAATAAAGTTATATAATAACTTTAAGAAGAATTCATGACTTTCCGCAGAGTTATGTACAAAACTCAGAACTTTCCTAAAAATCACAATTGCATCTTTTTTTTTTGAAGAAGTTTTAGCTATAGGGCGCTTGCCAGACAGAAAGAGACAGAGAGACAGGAAGCGAGAAATCACCCCCCCAGGGGGGATGGCCACTCCACAATCCCTTCTCCTCCATTCTCCTCTCAGGATCTTGGGCACACACACACACACATGCCCGGTGTGAGTTTTAAGCCACGGGTCCAGGACTCGAACCGCAGTCGACTACATGGGAGTCCATTACACTAACTGCTGGTCCCCACAATTGCATCTTTAAGACATTTCGAATTTACAGCCCAGCAAAGAAAGCTAATAATTTGTTTGCTTAATTTTTTAATCTCAGTTTTGAGGTTATGGAGTTGATTATATTTTGTTTAGGATGCAAAAGAGGATTTAAAATGATGTAGACACTTTTTATGTTTTTTTTTTTTTTTGAACCAGGCATTGTGATTAGCTATAGAGACAGCTAAAGATAGATGATCTCATTCTTTTTAACAAAATAATTATTTAATTTTATATGTTATCATTATTATTTCTTAATTTGCTATAGGGCACATATGTTCACCAGAGAGAGAGAGAGAGAGAGAGAGAGAGGGAAAGTGAGAAAAGGAGCAGCCAGGTCTAGGACTCAAATTATGGGCAGCCATGTGTGAGTCCAGTGCCATGCCACCTGCTAGCCTCACCAGATAATCTTATGTTAATAATAGAATTATGAAAGAATAGCCTTGAAAAGACAGTGATTAGGTGAAAATTATTTGGATAAAGTGTGGCTTGTTTTTGGTTTTGTTTTTAGAGATTTTTTGCTATAGGGTACATGTGCGCACCAGAGACACAGAAAAACAGAGAGACAGAAAATGAGACTTCACCTCCCAGGGAGGACGGCCATGCCACAATCCCTCCTCCTCCATTCTCCTCTCAGAATTTTGGGCATGCATGCACAGGTGCCCATCATGAGTTTTAAGCCTCTAGGTCCAGGACTGGAACCAAGGTCGACTACATGGGAGTCCAGCGATGTAATCAGATGCCATCTGCTGGTTCCCAAGTTTTGGTTTTAAAAGTATGACATTTCAAACTTAATTATAAAATTCAAACTTATGTATGAGACTTTAAAACTTTTCAATATTTAAATTAGAATATATAAAAACTTAAAATTATTATAATATTAGTATTACTAATTTTTTAGAAGCTTTTGCCATTGGGCACATGCACTCACTGGAGAGAGAGAGGGATAGAGACAGTGAAAGGAAAAGTGAGAAATCACCCCCCAGGGAAGGTGGCCACACCACAATCCCTTCTCCTCCATTCTTCTCCTGGGATCTTGGGCACATGTGCACACCAGCCTGGCATGATTTTCAAGCTAGTAGGTCCAGGACTCAAACGGGGGTCAGCCATGGAGTCCAGTGATGTAACCACTACACCATCTGCTGGCCCCTATTATAACATTATTATCCTATGCTTCAGTAGCTGGTATAAAATGAAAATTATTTTTGTCCTTTAAAATTCTTTACCATCTTTTTTTTAGTTAAGTAAAATGCATTTTGATTTACATGTATACTGAAATATTTCCATGGCATTCACATTATACACAAAAGTCAAGAGAATAATAACGTTATGGAATAAAAGACAGAAAGCTAAAATAGAAGACTCTAAGGAACTAATAAACTTCTGCTTCATGTACTTGGAATTCTTGAAAAGAATTGGTGAAATTCTTTTGCTAAGATGTGTCACATAAATCAAAAGTTATTATAAATAATATATAAATGACCCTAAGAAAGAATATCAACTTATAATATTATTATATGGGGGATCATTTATAAACAAGTCTGTGACAGCTACAAAGTTATTTCTAGAAAGTAAGTAAACTAAAGATTTATTTTAAATTGTCAGAAAGTTAAAAAGCACCCAAATAAAGACACTTGGTATAACAGTTATTGGTTGTTCTTATTATTAAAAATAATACATGCTTGTTATAGGGAATCTAGAAAATGTAGTAAAATATCAAAATAAAATTCTTTTTTTTCTTTCTTTCTTTCTTTTTTTTTTTTTTTTTTTTGCTATAGGGCGCGTGCGCTCACCAGACAGAGAGAGACAGAGAGACAGAAAGCGAGAAATCACCCCCCAGGTGGGATGGCCACACTGCAATCCTCTCTCCTCCATTCTCTTCTCGGGATCTTGGGCACGCACGCACACACACTCGGTGTGAGTTTAAGCCACTGGGTCCAGGACCTGAACCGTGGTCGACTGCATGGGAGTCCAGCGACATAGTCATTACGCTAACTGCTGGTCCCTCAAAAAAATTTTATTAAATATCCATGATCCCCTGACTCATAGATATGTATATATTTTAGCATTTTGGTAAAACAAAACACTGGAAAAATAGAAACCATAAATATTTAAATCTTCACTCAAGAAAATTAACTTATCTCAATATGTTTACTTGTTTTTTTTACTTCAGACAAACAAACAATATTTATTACACAAAGGTTGTCACATAATTGGATATTTTTCTGCTTTGTACACAATTATTCTTACTCTCCACAGAAAGGCTCCTTAACTCCTCATCTTGTGATGGCTAGCACTAAAATTCTGATTTGAACAGAATAGTAGTAAACATGCCTCGGTGATTTAAGTTGAAAGCAGCACACTGGTGCATGGCTCTTGCACTCAGTATCAGGAATGCACAAATGTCTTTTTATTCAAAAATACAAAATAAATTATCTGTAGGCATGGACGACAGCAGTAAACCATTGCGTATTGTCAGCTGAAACCAGTAACTGATGGTGATAGTGCTTTCCTCAAACATCAGCCAGCCGTTTCTTCGCTTTTACTCGGCTGACTTCTCTGACATTGTCGGTGAGGACACTGCCTTGAGCGTCCTGTCACAGTCACGATCCCATTCCACCCGTTCCAGGATCTTTCTCTTCTTCAGGGATCTGTGACTGTGACTTCTGTTGTAGGTAACAGAGGTCACTCCAGCAGCATCCAATGAAGCAATCTTACTACCTTTTCTGAGCTAATGATTCCTTTTTCTACCCTATTCACAAAAGCTCCAAGCATGGCAACATAATCAACTTCTGAAGAACTTTGCATAATTTTCTCAACGAGTGAAAATCCTTCCACACCTGCATTCTTAGCAATGGTCATTGCAGGAATTTTGAGTGTTCTTTTAATCATTTCTATGCCGATTTTTAAATCTTTATTAGTTGGAGTCCATGAGTCCAAGGCTGGAATGCACCGAAGCAAGGAAAACCACCTCCTAGAACAATGTCTTCTTCGGCAGCAGCTCTTGTAGCACTGAGGGCATCTGTAACTCTCTTTTTATCATTCACTTCCACATCACCCGTCCCACCAACCTTCAGCACAGCTACTCCATCTGAAAGTTTTGCCAGACATTCATTCAGTTTTTCTTTTTCACATTCACTAGTTGTGACATCCCACTGCTCGATGATTTCTTGAATACGTTTTTCAGTTTGAACCTTGTCACCTCTTCCTTTCAAAAGCATAGCATCATCTTTGGTCACAATGATTTCTCCAACTTTTCCTAAGTCATGAGGTTGAACATCCTCAACACTGAGGGTCAAGCCCTCTTCTCCGAACACCGCACCGCCTATAGAAATAGCCACGTCTTTAAGCTGGTTTGACTGCTACAACGTGAAGGTCAACTTTTAGCCTGTTCAAAACGAGTGTACTCAGAGATTTTCCATCAACATCTTCAGCAATTATGACCAAGGGCTTCCGGTGAGCACTGGCAATTTCAAGAGCAAGTACAATAGACTGGACACTAGAAATTTCCTTCTCACTCGGTAGAACATAGGCATCCTGGAATTCACATTTCCGACCCTTTGATTTATAAATAAAGCATGGAGAAATACACCCTCAATCAAACTTCATACCTCCAATAATTCCTAATTCATGATTCAGGGTTTTTCCATCCTTTACTGGAATGATACACTTTCTTCTAACTTTTTTCATCACATCAGAAACAATGTTACCAATTTATTTGTCTCCATGTGCAAAAATTGTAGCTAGCTGAGCAGTTTCTTCTGGGGTCATCACAGGTTTAGACTGCCTGAGTTCAGCAATTAGAGCTTCAACAGCTAACATCACACCTGTCCTGATTTCTGTGGATTAACACCTTCACTGATCTTCTCGAAGTCTTCCTTGGCAGTAGTGCACGCCAGTACAGTAGCAGTGGTGGTACCATCCCCGGCCTCTTCCTTTGTGTTCTTGGCAACAACTTGAACACGTTTAGCTCTAATATTTTTATATTTATCCTTTAAGTCAATTGACTTTGCAGCAGGCACACCATCTTTTGTTACTTTGGAAATTCTCCAACTCTGTTAGATAATTACTATATTCCCATTAGCCCCATTGAACGCCTACACCCATCAGCTAAAAGGTGTATACCTTGAAGCATCAAGGCTCAAGCACCTGCACCAAATTATTATTTTTTTAAATTTTAAAATGGTTTTCTTAAGTTTATTTATTAAGCACACTGCAAGGAAGGTGTTAAAACTGGTGTAATAGCTCCATAGAATAAGTATTCCAGATTTGGGGAGGGATAGAGAGAGGGATATTCAGAAGCCTTCACCAAAATCTGCCCAACTTGATCACAGAGGATTAATGTGTGGGTAACCGATGCATTTCTGCAGGGTGGCGGCAGGGCCACCACTTCGCTTTGCCTGCGGTGAGGCAGCCTGTGGGAGGTGCTGTATTCTATTTTTTTTTTTTCTTTTCTATTTTTTTTTTTTTAATTTTTGGAGAGGTTTTTGTTATAGGGCACATGTGCTTGCCAGAGACAGAGAGAGAAAGAGAGACAGAAAAGCAAGAAATCACTCCCCAGGGGCAATGGCCATACCTGAATCCCTTCTCCTCTATTCTCCTCTCGGAATCTTGAGCACACATGCACACGTGCCTGGCATGCGTATAAGCCACCGGGTCTGGGACTCGAACCGTGGTTGACTACATGGGAGTCCAGCGACATAGCCATTACATTAACTGCTGGTCCCAGTGCTGTTTACTATTTTAATAATCTGAAAATTTAGTTTTCTCAATGTTTGTAATCAAAATTATATTACAAATAAATTTCAATTGGTTTTCATTGCTCTGTGTTCTATGTGTTTAATTTATTTTATATATGAATTTATAAAGTTATTATCTTGATGTTGAGCCCCCAAATGAAAAATAATTTATTATAACCATTTCATAATAATGCATGTACACAATTATTTAAATGTACATGACATGCTTTATATTTATTTGGCTGTTAAATCCTGAAAAGTACTTTATAAATTTACATAGTATATCTGGTAGAAATTTAATTAATAAATCTGAGAAGTATATACTAATATATTTTTAAAATATACATAAATATCACATAGATCTAATTCTGTATTTTGCAATTCTATTTCGTTGTTAATCTTGCCTTTGAGAGTTAAATGCATTAACACATATAATAATGATTTATGCATAAGCTTTCAGTGATTCAGAATGCAATTTTGTTTTCTACATCCTTAAAACACACCCCCCTAAAGTAGCCAAACTATATTGATTATTCTCTCAGTTGAACAAAGCATCATTTACTTAGGGTTATGCCAGAATAGCAAAATAAATAATCTGAAAATGTTCCCATAAAATACCTTGAAATAAAATGAAAATAACATAACTATTTTTTTTTTTCTTAGAGAGATTTTTGCTATAGTGCATGTGTGCTTGCTGGAGAGACAGAGAGAGAGAAAGTGAGAAATCACTGCTTGGGGCCAGGTGGCCACACTGCAATCCCTTCTCCAGACTCCTCTTGGGATCTTGGGCATGCACGCACACCTTCCTGGTGTGAGTTTTAAGTCACTGAATCTGGGACTTGAACCATGGTCGAGTACGTGGGAGTCCCGAGACATAACCATTCTGCCATCTGCTGCCCGCGCCCCTCCCTTTTTAATGTACAACTGAACTCTAGAAAATAATGGAAGTCACTTGGTTCCCAAATCAAGAGAAAATGGAAAAACAAGAGTGAAAATCACATTAACAGATTCTCTGGAAAGATCCTGAAACTGAGATTCTGGTATAAATCCAGGACCCCGGGAAAGATTACCTCACTAGAAGATGGAGAAAGAGAAAATGTCCACCAGCCCAGGGTGAGTAGAGCAACTTGTCTGTCTTGACAAACATCCCATGTGAGGGTGAACATGAATCCCCTGAACACTAATGCCATTTTTGCTTTCTGAGGACACCCGAAGGAAGAGTGACCAGAACAGATCCCTTCTAACACACGGGAAAGCCTATCCACCACAGCAGAGCATTCTCAAGCAGATCTTGCTGCATTCTCATGTGTAACTTCCTATTTATACGGCTGCTAAAAAAGAACGCAGACTCACATACATACATGAAAAACAATGGATTAGGTAAAGCAGTCTGCAGCACCAACAATACAATTAGACAAAAAAGAAAAGAAAATCATATTAGAAAACCAGGTAAATTTTGAAAGAGAAACATAATTTTGAAAATTAAATATCGAATAAACTATTGTAAAAGGATTCTATGAACAGCTGAAGAGGAATTCATGTACTGAAATAGCAGTCTGAAATTAAAAGCAAACAAAGAAAACAGAAATAGGAAATAAATAGGAAATGTCAAAACTGGTCAGTGGGTCATGAGAGGAAGCATGACAACTTCCGGCCACTATTTAATTAGAGCTCTAAGTGGGAAGAAAGGGAACAGCAGAGGAGTAAGATTCAAAGAGTTCATGACAAAGAATTTTCCATGACATGAATCTTCCAAAGACATAAAACTTCATCTTAAATAAGCTCAATATTTCCTTAACATGATAATTAAAAATAAATCTCACCTTGGTTCATTGCTGTTAAATTTCATAACTTCAAAAACAAGAGGATCTAATTGAAAAGAACAGAAAGGACAGAAATAACAGTGATGAGGACAACTAGACTTCCCAATGTCATAAAGAGAAGCCAAAAGACATTGGGGAAGGGGAAAGGTCTCGGAGGGCTGAGAGGAAGCACTTGTTCCTCTGTGATTCTAAAGCTAGGTAAGCTACGCTTTCAAAGGAAGGAGAGCTATAAATGTTCTGATGAAAAGTCTTAGAGATAGTTGCACCGATGATCCTTCCTGGAAAGGACCTGCTTCAGAAATAAGGAAATTGAGACCTAAGGGAACGTGTGTTGAGACACATGGCAGAAGGCTGAATAAACATGTTGTAAACTCTAGTTAAGTCCAAGTTCTGCTTCTATGAAACAATTTTTAAAAAGAATATACTTATGGTTGTTTTAAAAAGTTAGAACTGTAATATCTGACCCCAATATCCAATTCCCCCCCCCCCAAAAAAAAAAAAACAGGAACAATGAAAGTAATTAAAGCTCCCTAATATCTTGGAAAGGGAATTAGAGATAAATAGCTCCAAAGATAGTTTTGGAAAGTATAGACGTTATAATTTTAAGAATTCAAGCAATAAAGGAGACAATAAGACAAAAGAGAAAAAAATAGTATTTGAAAATAGTATTCGATAAAATAAGAGAAATAACTGTCAAATTATTTGGAATAAAATGAACATATTTACCAATTGTTAATGCCTTGGAGACTTTTTTAAAAAATTACACTACAAAAGCAGCAGATGGCATAACAGTAATGGTCACTAGACTCCATCGTAGTCAACTGAGGTTCGAGTCCTGGACCCAGCAGCTTAAAACTCATGCCAGGCACATGTGTGTGCATGGCCAAAATCCCAAGAGAAGATTGAAGGAGAAGGGCTTGTGGCATGGCCATTTCTCCTGGGGGGTGATTTCTGGCTTTCTGTCTTTCTGGCGAGTGCATGTACCCTATTGCAAAAATCTCTAAAAAAGAAAAAATTACATAGTAATAAGACTAATTGAATTTTGTATGGCCCTTCTTATGTGCCAAGCATTTGAATTACATATATTACTTCATTAAATACTGTAAGACAGTATGAATTACATTAAATTATTAAATTAGAAAAAAAAATGATTCTTTCCGGCTATGCCCCCATCATGATTTCCTGGTTGGTAAATTGGGTACGGTTGTATAAAGTCAAACAAGACTGGAACCTATAAATCCCGACACAAAATAACGATTAGTTCTTTGAAGGAGTCGTGAAGGGTGCCTTAGGCTCGGCAGCGTATGCTCTGTGTGAGCCCTGGGCCACGGTTTCACGCCCCCCTTAGTGTGAAACTGCACACACCACCTGACATCACACAGAAAGGTCTGGAGGAGCAAAGCTGTTGTGTTTTATTTGAAACATACATATACATTAAAATTAATGGCGAGAAAGTTTAACTTGAGCACACAGCTGTTGGTTATAAAAAATTATCTGTTCCCTTCTACAGGCTCGATATTCTGCATTAATTTTAAGCATAAAATAATACACAGGTACATTATTTCTATGACAAAATGAAACACGCACTGCCAGTTAGGTGTGACTTTCCTTTTTAAAGTCCAAACACTCTTAATCAAGGACTTTTTAATGTAAATAACATTGCAATACCTTGGTTAATGAAGCAAATAAAAGAAGAATGGTTAATTCTTAAACCTTTATTTAAGCCATTAATTTTATTATTCTGTGTAAACAGTAGGCCTCAATTCTTCCTTAGCTAGATTCAAGAGGTGTGTCTAGTTAATCTCTTACATTCCGTTTAAATTAAATCTTGTATAGTTTTATCATTTTCAATTCAAAACATATGACTTCGCTTTAGTTATGCAAATATAGGAGTCATTTCTTAAGCAAGTAAAAGTGTCTTTGAATTATATTAGCATTCCATGCTACTAGCCAAATTAACCAGGTTTATCAATTTCTTTTGTAGACGTCTTATGAATAAAGTAAAAACAACACCATTGCTTCTATGAGAAGCTGGTAATACATCTTCAGAGAACATTTGAATCAATGTTCTTGTCATATTCTGAAAATTCAGTATGACACCTTCAATTACAAATCTTGTAGTTTCCACTGAAATATTTTCTATTAGGTCATTTTGTTTAACCTCAAACATCATAAGCTCCTTTGCAGGAAGGGATAAAAGCAATTTTCTTTTAAAGTGAACTGAAACCTGATTGAAAAAAAGATTGTACTTTTATCAAACTATAATCTATTGTTTCAGTTAGATAGAAATCATACACAGAAAAGGGTAGAAAGGGACTGCATGAAATTATTATGACAAGAGGAATTGCTGAACAATAGGTTGAAAGTGTTGTATTTCTTCAAGAATGATGTGAACAAACTTCAAAGTAACTTGACTTTTTCATGTCCAAACTGTAAAGAATTTTAAACCCAAGGGAACTGAGGACCGTGCAGGTAATTTCATAGGGAAATTAAAATAAGCCTTCTTACTTTAATGACCTAATTAACACTGGAGACCTACCCATTGTTAATGTGCATTTCTCTTTTTTGCTCACTTTCCATTGTTCATTTTTGCATTTCCAGAAGTATGATGTTCTAATGTTTAGCAAAGGTCACTGTAAGTTACAGCATGAAATAACAATAATAGGAAAAAAGGTCATTTTAGAGTCAACCAGTGTTGTGGTGAAGGCAGCTTGATCCCACATGGCCAACCGTCTGGTGGTTTGAAAAACATGCCGAGCATGTGTGTGTGTGCACCCAAAATCCTGAAAGGAGGGAGACATGGAGAGGGGACTGCAGCACTATCACCCATGGGAGGCACTTTCTCACTTTCTCTCTGTCTCCCTCCCCTCTCTCTGACAAGTACATGCAACCACTGGCAAATTTAAAAAAAAAGTTATAAAAAAAAGGAAAAGAGATAAAGTCATTCTATTTACATTGTAACCATATTATAGTGCAGAGAGTGTTATTAAAGAGACATAGGATTTTTTTTTTCTTTTGAGAGATTATTGCTATAGGGCATGTGTGCTCACTAGAGAGACAGAAAGAGAGAGAGACAGTAAGCAAGAAATTACCCCCCCCAACAGGGATGGCCACCTCGCAATCCCTTCTCCTCCATTCTCCTCTCAGGACTTTGGGAAAACATTCACATGCACCTGGTGTGAGTTTTAAGCCACAGGGTCCAGGACTCAAACCACAGTTGACTATGTGGAACTCCAGTGATGCAACCATTGTGCCATTGGCTGGTCCCATATGTTTTCATGCTGTGTACTTTTCTAATCGACCGAGATGTCCAATGAAGTATAAAAGAAGCTTGTTCTTATGCTAACAGGTGGTTGCTGTCTCATGTTTCAGTATTGGAACACATGGAAAGCTCTGCTGTTTGGGTCCAGGGTCAACTTGGCCATGCCACACACACTTGGGAACACCTGAGCTCCTGGCTGGCTAGGGGGCTGAAAGGAGGATCGTGGTGTGGCATGACACACCAGGGGTCTCTCTCTCTCTGTTTCTGATGAAGTTAAAAACAATAAATAAACCTAAAAACTATGAAACTGGATTTAAAAACCCAACTGGAGATTGTTTATAAGACACAAATATAAAATATGAGACTACAGAATGACTGAAAGCAAAAAGGTGAATAAGGGAGACAGCATATAAACACTAAACAAAGGAGAGGTGTTGTATCTAAGGATATTATTGGGCCGAATAGCCTTTTTTAAAAAAGAAATATTTTTATTTAATTTTATTTATCATCATCATTATTATTATTTGTAGAGGGTTTTGCCTTAGGGTGCATGAACTCACCAGAGAGAGAGGGAGAGACAGAGACAGTAAGAGAAAAAGTTAGAAATCATCCCCCCATGGGTGATGGCCATGTGACAATCTCTTTCCACCCTTCTCCTTCAGGGATCTTGGGCACACACACACACACACACACACACCCAGTGTGATTTTTAAGCCACCAGGTCCAGGACTCAAGCAGCAGTAGGCCTTATGGGAATCCAGAAATGCAATTGCTATGCCATCTGCTGGCCCCCACCATTATTATTATTATTCAGTTTGCTACAGGGCATGTGTGCTCACCAGAGAAAGAGAAACAGAGAGAGAAAGAGTGAGAAAATAAGTTGCCAGATCCAGGACTCGAACTGTGGTTGGCTATGTTGGAGTCTAGCATCTTAACCACCTGCTGGGCCCTAAAATAGATTTTAAGGTAAAAAAAAAATCCATAAAAATCAATAGGATCATTTTATAATAATATTCTTGCCAGCATTTTTGTTTCTTGTTCTGTCCAATGTGATATGTTAAAAAAATTTGCACTATGTTTTTGAGATTTCTCTCTCTTCTTTTGGTTATAAACATTTTCATTTTGTGTATCTCTAGACTCTTATGGGCTTGTTAAACTCAAGATGCGTATTAGGTACTCAAGTGCAGATGTTGAGCATCAGTTGGAGATGAGAGTCAGGAATTCAGGGAATTGGTTCAAACTGCAGCAGCAAAATGGGAGCCGTCAGCACAGAGGTAGTAAGGCTCTTACAGGTAGAGTGGCGAGAGGACCCAGGAAACCAGGCAGATAGAAGAAAGATGCTCAAGGACTGAGTCCTGGGGGATTCCAGCATTCCAAGTATGGAGATGAAGAGAAACCATCAGAGGAGATTTCAGAGAAGTGGCCGGCGGAGTAGGAAGGTGGGCATGTTTCCCAGTTTCACGAGCAAGTGCCCATCTTTATCACATCCTGCTAACAGGTAAAGATGAGGTCTCAGACCCAGTGATTCTATTTAGCCAAGCACAAATCATTGTAGATCTTGATCTCATCAAGATCGATGTGAAGAAGTGATGAAGGTGCCAGCATGCCTTGAAGTGGATCCAAGAGAGAATGGAAGAGGACAGATTGCAGTTTAGTGAGCATGCACAAGCCCTTCAAAGATTCTGCTGTAAAATAAAAAGGGAAAATGGAAGTTCTACAGAAGTAAGGTGTAAAAAAGAAAAAAAATAAAGGAAAGGTTGTTTGTATTTTCCTTTTTAGGTTGAAGTAGTAACGATGGTGAAACCTTACTAGACAACGTTCTTGTGTGCCTAATACATTGAACCATGAGGGGATTAAGAAGGAGCACAAATAGATAGTTCACAGCAACAGGAG
Source organism: Tupaia tana (assembly GCA_026018925.1). NCBI lineage: Eukaryota > Metazoa > Chordata > Mammalia > Scandentia > Tupaiidae > Tupaia > Tupaia tana. The sequence goes on from JAKSZU010000002.1 coordinate 147,268,740, forward strand.
GAAAGGCAGAATGCAATCTGTTCTGCTTTCATTGTTTTAAAGAAAATTGTCTTATAATCAATTCGTAAATAGAGAAAAATGTCAATGTAACAAGAATTTGTACTGGTTCATAAGTGATTTTCCCCAAAAGTTTATTGCTGTAAAGTAATCAAGGATAGGCTTTATTAAAATTAAAGAAAAATTTATAAAAATTATAAAGATCAAAATAAAAAAATGAAATTACTATAAAAATGCCTTTCATTAAAGCAATTTATGATCCTCTTCAAAAATTGTGTATTTCCCCCACTGATAGCAAGATATTTGAGGAGCCTGATTAACCAAATGAAGAAGCTGAGAAGGCATCTCACTCAGTGTGTAAAATAAGATTGGGGCCAGCCCTGTGGCTGAGTGTTAAAGGAGTCAGACCCACATGGTCAACCATAGTTCAGTCCTGGTCCCAGAAGCTTCAAAAACATGGTGGGTGCATGTGGGTACATGCATGCCCCAAATGCCTATAGGAAGGAGAAATGGAGAAGGGACTGCTGCTGACTGTGCCCATTGGGGGCACAGTCTCCATCTCCTTCTCTCTTTATCTCTATCTGGTGAGTGCACATACTCTCTGGCAGTTATCAATGAAAATAAATTTTTAAAAATAAGAGTGATGTAGAGATAAGTTTGTATGATGAAAATTGTTTCTATTAAAAGTGGACAACACACGTGCACATGCACCCAGTGTAAATTTTAAGTCACCAGATCTGGGACTTGAAGCATGGTCCATTATATAGGAGTCTAGTGACATAACCATTATACCATCTGTTGGTCCCACTATAGAAACATTTGAAGTGAATATAATAGTGAATCTTTTGCAGTCTTGAAGCTTGGGCTCAAGCTTCCTCCTGGAAAACATAGGTCTTTGTGTTGTTCACTTTTTTTTTTTTTTTTTGGAGATGTTTTTTACTATGGGGTGCGTGCGCTCGCCAGACAGACAGAGAGAGACAGAGAGATAGAAAGCGAGAAATCACCCCCCAGGGAGGATGGTCACGTTGCAATCCCTTCTCCTCTGTTCTCCTCTCGGGATCTTGGGCACGCACGCACACGCGCCCGGCGTGAGTTTTTTTAAGCCACCGGGTCCAGGACGTGAACCGCGGTCGACTACGTGGGAGTCCAGCAACATAGCCTTTACGCTAACTGCGTGTCCCCGAAAGATCACTATCTTAAAATAAGGATAGTAGAGACATTTTTACAAGTCTCAGGAGAGAATAAATGGTATGAAATAGTTGTTTAGGGGAGTGAGGGGATGAATGGACTAAAATATAATGTGAATTAAGTTCAGCCTTAGGGAATAACTTGATATTAGTGATGATTAATTTTTCTGGTTTTTTTTTTTTTGAGAAATTTTTGCTATATATTACATATGTTCACCAGAGAGACAGAGACAGACAGACAGAAAGTGAGAAATCACCCCCACCCAGAGGAGATGCCACACCTCAATCCTGTCTTCCTCCATTCTCCTCTTGGGATTTTGGAGCACACAGACACACACACACCTGGCATGAGTTTCAAACCACCAGGTCTAGAACTTGAACCTCATTTGGCCACGTGGGAGTTCAGAACCTTAACCACGTGGGAGTCCAGAACCTTAACCAAAATGCCATCTGCTGACCCCAGTGATGATTAATGTAAAAGAAGACCAGTTTAGGAATTTGGGTACAACTATGGCATAGGGAGAAAAGAAAACACGGATTGGCTATAGATATTTATGTGTTTTGCTGCTTAAGAAAGTTCATTCTTTTTCAAATTTACTACGAGGATTTTTTCCCCATGAATAATATTAAATGTAAACAAATAGTTTTTCTACATAATTTAGATCCTTATGGGTTTTTTCCCTCATTTAATTGTTAACGTGGTCAATTATATTGACTTCTCCGTTAGACAGTCACACTTGTGTTGTGGGGCTAAAGCTGATTGTCATTATTGCTTATTTTTATATCATTTGATAATGTTTTATTTAGGTGTTTAATTTTAAAAAATTGTAATTGACTTTTATTTTTTATTTGATACTGTCATTGTCTATTTCCTGTGTCTAAGTTACTTTACAGCTTTGAGCGATTTGGGAAGGCTGGATACCATATTTGAAATGCTCCCTGATGAGTTCAGCCTAGGTGGTCATGTTCATTCTAACTCCCAACTTTGCGCTGGTTCAAGGCCATCCTCTTACATGACCACTGAGCCTTCACAAATCAAACATCACAGATGTCGATAGCAGCAATTACTCCAGAATCCTCAGAAGCAGACTACTCTACACTAAATTTCGGGTATCTTTTCCTCTGTTGGCCTTCTATAATTTTTAAACTTTCTCTTGAAATCTCACACATGCATTTTAGAAGGTATTGTTTCATATTTATCAACCTTCTGATTTACTGCTTTATAGATAATGTCTGTTGTAATATTCATGAATAAATAATTGCCAATATGTCCCAATGATAAACGGAATTTGAAGAAAAAGGTGTACTAGTATATAACCCAATCTTATAATAAAAGTGCTGAATGTATACATGCTTGTGTCTGAGGGATTGTTCAGAGTGTAAGAGAAAGAATAAAAGTAAACATTAAGAGTTAGGGAGAAGTTTCCAGAAACTTAATCACCTCACGTTTTATATATTTTTATGTTTTTGTTATAGGGTGCGTGTGCTCTCCAGAAGGAGACAGAGAGAAAGGGAAAGTGAGAAATCACCTGCCAGAAGGGATGGCCATATTGCAGTCCTTTGTCCTCCATTCTCCTCTTGGAATTTCGAGGCACAAACACACATATACCGGATGTGTTTTTCAAGCTACTGGATCCGAGACTCAAATCGTGTATGTGGCCATGTGGAATCAAACTGCTTTAACCTTCATGTCACCTACTAGCTCCTAAACATTATTTTTATTATAAAAAAATATTTTTATTTGTTTATTTTTTATCATTACTGGTCACAATTACTACCTATGTGAGCACATTAGTGAACACAATGGGCAAAGGGCCTATCTTCATGCTCTTACACAACAGTAGAGTAAAAATGCATGCAAGGCACATATTGAAGTCACTGGAAATCAAGCATCTCAGGACTGCGATCCTTGAGAGAAAGAAAATTCACATGTACAAGGTTACTTTGTGAACTTAGTTAGGGAGGAAGAGCCTATATGGAACATGTCAGTCCCACCTGGCTGTGGGAACAAAAGTTAAAGTTCATTGTTCTGAGCAGTTAGAATTCAGTGATAAGTTATCTGAGAGGAGGGGTCTGTGTATAAGGTGGGCCCAGAACTCTTCACCGAGGAAGATATAAACGACACAGGCAAAGGCGGAATCTTTGCAGGCTAGTAGAGAGTGGTGTTTAAAGGGATGGGAGCTAACTAGAGAGACTGGAGGTCATACAGGACAGGGAGATAGTTCAGTCCCAGAGCACACACAGAGAAGAGACTTTACCAACTGTTAAGACGTCACTGTTATGGCCTGCTAAGATCCCAGAAAGGCCCCATTTTTGAAGAAGAACTCTTGAATAAAGATTGTACCCTTTAAAAAGAAAAACCAAAATAGTATAGGACTTTTTGTTTGTCTTATTGTTACTATTGGGTGTATAAACTCACCAGAGAGAGACATAGAGAAAGTGAGAAGTCACCATGAGGGGGAAGGAGCATGCCACAAATATAAATTATATTAATCCCATTAATGTCATGATAAGAAATAAATAAATATTGTGTAGAGCTATGGAAACCTAAGTACTACAAGTACTGATAACTGAAAAGGGAATTTCTAAAATAATTCTAATTCTTCCTAATTATCAGAGGAAATAACAACAACAAAAATGAAATAACCACATAGCTATTAAAGAGGAAAAAGAACACAGATGGCAAAACAAAGACTAAATTTTATGATTATTATCAACTGACAAAACTTGCCTAATAAAAGATAAAGATAATTAAACTGGATCCCAAAGCAAAATCCAATTCTATGCTGTACACATAATAACGAAGTTGCAAAGACAGAAATAAGAGGACAAGAAAAATACAGACAAATAAAAATAGAACACAATAAAAAATAAAAATATAAAACTTGCATTCTAGTCTTTGAATTGTGACAAAGGATGGTACTTTATTACAACTATACAATAGCTATTAATATTTATGCTCCAAATAATTTAACATAAAATTTCATAAATCAAAAAATGTAAATCCATTTTAACAACCTAAAAGAGACAATTATGCTGAAGACACAGACAATACATATAAAGTAAAACATCAATAATTTTATTTTAAGATTTTTTTTTTTTGCCATAAGGTGCATGTGTTCACTGGAGGGAGAGACAGAGAGAGGAAAAGTGACAAATCATCCCCAGAAAGAAGGCCAAGCCAGAATCCCTTCTCCTCCCATCTCCTCTTGAAATTTTGGGCACACACACATGGGCCTGGTGTGATTTTTCAAACTCTGGTCTGGGACTTGAAACAGAGGTGCCCATGTGGGAGTCCAGCACTTTAACCATCAGGACACTGGCTGGCCCCAATACCAAAAAATTTTAAACATATATCTTTCAAAATCATAAATACACATACAATTTTAAATTCTGGAAATTTCATGGCCAGAAATGTATCGTAGTAGTATAAGCTTATTATGTTACCAATAAAAATATTTACTTATTGTAGTATTTTTGTCATGACAAACAATTAGAAACAACCTAGCATAGCACCAGGTAAATAGAGTTGGAGTTTTCATACAATGTGATATTAAGTCTTTAAATTAAGAGTTACATATACTTACAAAGAATAAGCTCCAGGAGATAGATAGATGATAACTGACAGAGAGATGATAGATAATCAATAGTTTTCTTAACAAAAGAAAGAGGGATATACCAGATACAGTGTGGGAAGAGGGTGGGAGAAGGAGAATCTGAGGAAAGACGCGAAGGAGAAAAAATAGAGAGGCAAGATATTTATGGGGCAAGAAATGGCTTATTATCTGTGGAAGATAATGTGTGATAGTATTCCCAACTGGACTGGTGAGAAACATATTCATGTTGGAATAGTCACTTTTCAAGGTAAGTGACATATGTGATTGAATGCATAGAAGAAATTGAAATAAAAAAATATAAAAAAATAATTATATCCATCACCCCTCCCCCCGCAAAAAAAAAGAAAGAGAGAGATGCAAGCGTTAGACTAGATCAATATAGTAGGTCGTTGGGAAAGTTCTAACATATTTTTCTATGTTTTTCAATGCAAAAATGGGTCATGACCTTCTGACAACTCAATATTTTATGTTCTGAGCCCAAGGAAAGCCACATGTTTTAGAAACACCTGATGATCTAGCCCTTATGCCGCTGCGGCTCCGTGTAACTCGGTAAGGTCAATGGTTTGTGAGCGTAAGAGACTTTCGCTACCTTTCTCAGCCTGAATTACTCCTACTCTTCTGCCCTGCACTGGACAAGGGCACCCTGAGTTATAGTTTATGCCTAAAAGAAAGATGGGGACCATCAACAATCTGAGTGCTGGAGACAGCTGGTCACCAAGGTGCACCTACTTCCTTGCTACGAATCCATATGGAATATAGACTGTGATCAAGAAATAACTCCTTAATGCCAATTTGTGGAAATAAGCACATGTTTCCTCATATAAAGATTGAAGTGGGTGTTGCATCTCTCTCTCTCTTTTTTTTTAATTTGCCAGGTGTGTGTGCTCACCAAAGACAGACAAAAACAAAGGGATAGGAGACAGTACCTACATGGGGAATGGTCATACCACAATCTTTTTTCTTCCATTAAAGCTTCCTTTAGGAATTTTGGCACACATGCACATTTGCCTGAAGTATTTCTCAAGCTGTTGGGTCCAGGACTTGAACTGTATGGTCGACCATGTGGGATCTAGCTGTCTTTTTTTTCTTTTTTTATCCTTTTTGTTTCCAGGTTTTTGCCATAGGGTGCATGTGCTCACTGGAGAAAGAGAGAGACACAGAGAGAGAAAAAGTAGGAAATCACTTTCCTGAAGGGATGACCATGCTGCAATTTCTTCTCCTCTGTTCTTCTCTCAGGATCTTGAGGACACACACACACATGCCCGGCCTGATTTCCAAGCCGCTGAGACCAGGATTTGAACTGCAGTTGACCCTGTGGGAGTTCAGCACCTTAATCACTACTGCCAGGCCTGAGTCTGGCTGCTTGAACTGCTAGGCCCCGGAGCTAGCCCCTTCAACTTGCTCATCTTCAAACTTGACTAAATTTGATCCTTAAGTAATTACAGTTTTGTTTGTTTGTTTGTTGGAGAGGTTTATGCTATAGGGTGTGTGCACTCGCCAGAAAGACAGAGAGAGACACTCCACAATTTCTTCTCCTCCATTCTCCTCTTGGGATCTTGGGCATGCACGCACACACGCCTGGTGCAAGTTTAAACCACAAGGTCTGGGATTCGAACTGCAGTCAACTACATGGGAGTCCGGTGACATACCCATTACACCATCTGCTAGTTCCTACAGTTTTTGAATGGAAATAACTTAAACAGAACTTTGAATAAGTGTATTTTGAAATACATTTTTTCACAAAGTAATAACTTTTTGGTTCCACCACTGATTTCTAGGGCTGCCTTGTGAGTGTGGCTCAGTCCTCAGGATGTTAATACAGTGCAGCACTGCACATTCTGGACCACCATTTGTTATAATGGAATAATGAGTCTGCTTATGGAGGTACATGTGTGAACTGAGAACAGTGTCAGGAAGAGGGGAAATGCAGGGCTGGAGAACAGGGAACGGGCAGCTTTTTACATTTTTTTCCTCTTAAATTGTGAAGACAGAGGGATGCACTTACACAGGGGAGCGCATGTGAGAGATGGAGAGAGAGAGATGTGAACACCTGCCATACAGTCTGGTCATGCCACGATCCTTCCCCTCCAGTCCTCCAGCCCATGCTACCCTAGACACTCATGCCAGTACCAGCGTGTTTCAGACTCACCTGGCTGGAGATCCAAACCCTGGCTGCCATGTCAGATCGAGCGTCTCTTGAGCAGTGCATTTCCACTGTGCTACTCTCAAACATTTTTTTAACCATATCAAATATATTTGTATGCTCTGTATGTATATATAAGCTACATGTTCCTTTCCCGAAGAGGAAAAAAGCTTAAAAATCTGGTCATCTGTTGATTGTGTGAAATTAAGTATGAATTCTAAAATGTCAGTGTATCTGTTGTTGTACGTGATTCAAGTTTTGAATGTGAAATTACTAAATGGGACTACCCTATTGCAGTCTAACTGGGGAGGAATTTGAGGTTTCATAAGAAGCATCATGATCTCCAGGGTTATATCCAAGGAGAGGAAATTGTCATCTTCTACCATAGCCAGGAGTGGTTTTTCAGGGTCAAAGTAGTTTTCAATATTTAATTATGTTCAAAGAATCCAAAGCATTGATTTTTAGAAAGGATGTGGGCCAGCCAGTGGCATGGCGGTAAAGGTGTCTAGATCTCACGGCCAACGGCACAATTCAAGTCCTGCACTTGGCAGCTTGAGAAACACGCAGGGTGCATACATGCACACCTAAAGCCCCAGAAGGAGAGAGATGGAGAAGGGAGTGTGGTTTGGCCATTCTCCATGAAGAGGGAAGCACTTTCTCACTTTCCCCCACTCTTTCTCTGTCTCTCTCCAGTGAGTGCATATGGCAAAAAATTAAAAACAAAACAGAAGGTAGAATACACAAAATGTCAATGTGGACTTTTAGCAGTAAGGCAAAAATGATAGAGAAGATGTAAGAAGAGTAAGTGCATAGGTATCAAGCACAGAGCCATTTATTATTTCTGACTGTATTCAAAATACCAAGCATCCTTAGTGTAACCAACAGTTGATACTACAAGTGAATTGTAGGCAAAAATTATACTCGGTACACAGTAATACAAAAGTCCTCAATCCTGGTGTAGAAAGCGAGAGTCAAGAATTATATAATACAGGGACCAGCAGTTAGCATAATGGCTATGTCGTTGGATTCCCACGTAGTCGACCGTGGTTCGCGTCCTGGACCCGGTGGCTTAAAATTCACGCTGGGTGGGTGTGCATGCGTGCCCAAGATCCCTAGAGAAGAATGCAGGAGAAGGGATTGCGGTGTGGCCATCCCCCCCTGGGGGGTGATTTCTCGCTTTCTGTCTCTCTCTGTCTGTCTGGTGAGCACATGCACCCTATAGCAAAATCCTCTAATAAAAAAAAGAATTATATAATACATCGTGCAATCAATGAAGATCAGAAAATCTGATAAATGTGGGACGATATAGCTCAAACCAGAACAAAGTTTTTTGCAATTTTTTTCCATGTAAACATCACTACACAAAATGTAATTATACAATTACTTATTATTCTGTTTATTTTCTGTTTATCCCAATAAGATATAAGCTTCAAGAGTACAGGACTTGATTTTATAATTTCCACAAATGAATTTTTAATCTCTTAAACAGTGTCTGGCATATAAAGTCATTCAATTAAAATGTTCATGTTGGAGCCAGCAGGTGGCATGGTGGTTAAAGCCCTGGACATCCACATGGACAACCATGGTTTGAGTCCTGGACCCAGTAGCTTGAAAATCATGCCAGGTGCACATGTGCATATCCCAAGAGGAGAATGGAGGGGAAGAGATGGCATTGCAGCGTAACCATTCCCCCTTAGGGATAATTTATTTCTCTCTCTCTCTCTCTCTCCCTCTCTCTCTCCCTCTCTCTCTCTCTCTCTCTCTCTCTCTCTCTCTCTCTCTCTCTCTCTCTCTCTTTCTCTCTCTCTCTCTGTCTCTTTTCAGTTAGTGGATGCATCCTGTGACAAAAACCTAAAATAAAATAAAAAGTTCATATTGAATAAATGAAAGACAGTTATCTTAATGATATTCTCTAGTCACTTGGTAAAAAGGAAATAGAAATTTATAATAGACCCATTGGAGCATTGAATAGCTAAATTCATTGATTGTTCATAAATGTTCATAAATGCAAAACGTTATAGACAATAATATAAATATTATACACTAGTATATTTTAATATATGTACCCACATGTAAAGAGTTATGAATGAGCTTTCTGTAATATCAATACAATAAACTTTTTAGATGCGCTTATAAAAACTGAATGCCAGTTTGGATTTTTTAATTAACTTCCCTTATCTCAATTTGTATTATACCCTCTAGTGACTTAATAGAATTTGTATGTACATAGACAGAGAAAGCAGCAAGGCAAAATGGTAATAACAGAAAACAGATCATTATAAATAGCCTTGTCACATAGTTAACATCGGGATAGGTATCTAATTTTACATCCAATCTACTTCACAGCACATGACTGACATGTCATGAATCTGAAAAATAGTGATGAGTGTGATATATTTTGAAACAGAAAAGGTGTTTGGTAAAACTGTAACATTAAATCATTGCAGAAAAAGTATACTTTAGCAGCCAGCCCAGATTTCAATGTTTTTAAAATGCACAAACACTTCACCAGCTTGTCATTTCCCATTACTTCTGCAGGGGGCAGTCTTCCCAGGCAACCACCGAACAGTTCTTGAGCAAAACCAGCAGATTTCTCTTCAATTTTCTAGTAGCCTTTTAGTGAGGAGTTATCATGCTAAGAGAAAAAGCTAGGTGACCGTTAATAAGCATCCATCTTGTCTATGTAAATGTTTCAGAATATGTAATGTTAGATGATTGGGAAAGTCATGACATTTCCTGGTTTTCTATGCAAGAATGTGTCATGACTTTCCCGATGACCCAATAGAACTGTTATTATATACCAGCCATCTTTTTTTTTTTTTAATTTATTTTTTTTGGAGAGGTTTTTGCTATAGGGCGTGTGTGCTCACCAGACAGACAGAGAGAGACAGAGAGACAAAAAGCAAGAAATCATCCCCCCAGGGGGGATGGCCATGCTGCAATCCCTTCTCCTCCATTATCCTCTCAGGATCTTGGGCACGCACGCACACGCGCCTGGCATGAGTTTAAGCCGCCAGGTCCAGGACTCGAACTGCAGTCGACTACGTGGGAGTCCAGTGACATAGCCATTACGCCAATCGCTGGTCCCTATATCAGCCATCTTTAATTATTTAGAATTTTAACTTTAAAATCTTGCCATTTTAAAAGTGATTTTATTAAAATATTCATGTTATATAAATATATTTTTGAGAGATTTTGCTATTAGGGCATTTGCGCTTGCCAAAGAGACAGAAAGAGACAGAGAGACAGAAAGTGAGAAATCATCCCACGTGGGGGATGGCTGTGCCACAATCCCTTCTCCTCCATTCTCCTCTTGGGATCTTGAGCACGCACGCACATGGACCTGGCGTGAGTTTCAAGCTGCCAGGTCTGAAACTTGAACCACGGTTGACCACGTGGGCATCCAGTATCTCGACCACTATGCCACCTGCTGTCTCCCATTCATTTTATATTTTAAAAACACAATAGAATATTCCTTTTCTTGGGACCAGCAGATGGTGTAATGGCTATGTCGCTAGACTCCCATGTAGTCGACCTCAGTTCAAGTCCCAGACCTGGTGGCTTAAACTCACACTGGGCATGTGCGTGCGTGCCCAAGATTCCAAGAAGAGAATGGAGGAGAAGGGATTGTGGCATGGCCATCCACCTGAGGGGTGATTTCTCACTTTCTGTCTCTCTGTCTCTCTGTCTCTGTCTTTCTGGTGAGCACATGCTTGCTATAACAAAAAAAAAAAAAAAAAAGAAAAGAATATTCCTTTTCTCTTTCATGAAACCCAGATAATCAACATTTTTTGTCTTATGCTTACAACATATTGAGGCATCAAAGCTACTCTGAAAAACAAAGGAAGAAAAAAAACTACAATGTTTTGGGAAACTGGAAAAAGCAAAAATGTATATGCGAGAGTCTGAAGAAAAAGCTAATTTACTTCCAAGAACAAAGAGTGTGAGAGTTATACTAAACAAATGTAAAACATTAAACTTTCACTATAATCTTTCTATTCATTAATATTAAGGGATACATTTATTTATATAAACTAATCCCATAAATTTGAGTTCTTCATGGGCTCAAATATAAAGAAATACAGGAACTTTGTGAATGAATATCTTCCTATGGAAATCATAGAGAAAAATTTTCTAAGTTACTTTTAAAATATTATGTGGTGTTTATGAGTCTCTGTTTTTTTAAATTTTTGCTAGTAATAAAAACTGAATAAAAAATGGGAAATTTATGGTTATTCTGTTTGCTAACAATAGAAAGAAGGCATTCAAGGATAACGGGAAAGTGGGAAATATTAACAGTCTTGAAAAGATAAGGAATGGAAAAAATAAAGGTGTACCATTTTTTGACAGCACTAAGTCCATGACAAAAGGGTAGACTGAAAAAGGCTTGAATGTCATGATGTCTACGTGCTCATATGTGGGGTTTCTTTAAAAAGGCTTAAGCTACGTCACACTGTTTATTGGTGAGGATCTGCAGGAACCACCCACTCAATCAACACATGCAAACTATGGCTTTTCTACAATGAAATAATGAAATGAAATGTTTATAAAACTTATCCAAGTGGGGACCAGCAATTGGCATAATGGCTACATCGCTGGACCACTATGTAGTCGACCATGGTTCGAGTCTTGGACCTGGTGACTTAAACTCACGTCAGGCACGTGTGCGTGTGTGCCCAAGATACCAAGAGGAGAATGGAGGAGAAGGGATTGTGATGTGGCCATCCCGCCTGGAGGGTGATTGGTCGCTTTCTGTCTCTCTGTCTCTCTTTCTGGCGAGTGCACACGCCCTATAGCAAAAACCTCTCAAAAAACCCCACAGAATCAAAAAAAAAACAAACAAAAAATTTACTTGTGTTTTCTCATTAAAATTATTTAAACTCTTCATCTCTCAAACACAGCAGATGATGGCTGTTACCACAACGTGCACTTCAAATGTCTATATAATCTGTCTCTAAATAAATCTGGTGCTTCCTAAGATCCAATCACAAGGGGTTTAGATGGGCTATCATTAGAGTCTCCACTTGTCCTCACTGCAAATATTTAAACTTTAACTGTCTGTGCTCTGCTGGGAGTGCTTATTTACTGGATCTTTGTATGCCTGGCTCCTTCTCAACCTTCAGATCTATAACCAAATAGAACCTTTCTCTTTCTTGATTATCCTATCAAAAATAACACCTGCCAGGCAGCATCTACCCAAGAACACTGCTTTGTTTTTGATGTACTTAGCACCTTTTCAAATAAATATATATAATTTTTAATTTGGCCCCATGTTAATGGTCTTTTCCTACTAGAATAGTCAATTAAGAGCAGAAACTTTGTCTGTAACATTCTTGAATCCCTAGGTATAGTGCTAGAAAAATGGTAAATATATGGTCGATATTTTTTTGATAAACAGAGGCAGTTATGGGTAGTTACTATGTGAGTGCTCTTCAAAATTTCATGGAAATTGCATATTATGAAAAAAACGATACATGCATTTCAAATATTCTTGCACAAAAATAAACTTGTACTTTAATTTTTTTCCCACACATTTTCCAAAACCCCCTCATCTCTATACTATCATTTTACCTGGTAAAAGTTACGGGTTATGATCCCAAAGGCACTAATGTCATCAACTATCTGTGTGGCCTTCGGTTTGCTAGCAGCTAAATAGCAAAGAGTATATATATATATAACTAGAACAAAAAGAAATATAACTACTGTATAGTATTACATCAAATTTCAGTAAAGCAGTTATTATTGTGTGTGACACAAGAACTTAACAAGTGTCATTTGTCTCTACTGTTATACACCAAAAATAATTTTATAGATACTACTATAATAAGTAAATTCTAGATTATAAAAAAAATCAGAAGCAAAAGAGTTGGGATTACTCAATGATTCTATTCACCAGAGTCATTAGACTTGACACATTCCAAATTAACCATAAAAGTCAGAGCATATGTAAGCAAACAAACAAAAATCAATCTATCTATAAAGCCCTTGAACTTCTAAACAAAAGGAAAAAAAAAAAAGCTAAACAAAACAAAACTGGGAATCCAGCCAACCATCTAAAAATGACATTTTTCATCTACTTGTGAAATTACACCACAGAAGTTCAGTAAAGAGCGCCAGATTATGCATACTCATATAATGCTTCAGTGAAGATGATAAATGAAATACAAGTCACAAAAACCATTCATTGACAATGACATCATTACATATCTTTCCATATTTACCCAACAACAAGATTACTGTGTAAAATTATTTTATGTTTTTAGATGAAAAAAGCAGTCTAAATTTCTGAACAAGGCAAAATCAGAATATATACTGTGTACATTGTCAAATGTTGTATGATTTCAATGTACATTTCTGTGTTTTAATTAGGAAAACTAAAACAAAACATAAAATCTTACAAACAGATGTGTAACAATATCTGCTTTTACCCTGATTCACTGAAGATTTCAGGAACGTAACTTTGACAATACTAAACAACACAAAATTATTTTTATATTTTAATAAGTTTGTAAGCAAAAATTAAAGAATCCTTAAGAGTAGCCATAATGTTACTTTAATAAATGCTCATAGTACTTTCATCCCAAAAATACAATGTTAATGTATTATATTAAAGTAATTGAGGCTTTGATGATACGTTATAGTAATAACTCATCTAAAGATGGGAGGCTAATCACGCTGTGCATTCAATACATTACTACAACTCGTCTTCCTAATAGCAGTGTAAAATGGTGACCAGTGCTCACTCTTTTCTGATCAGATGACATCTTTTTTCATTGCTAGAAGGCATGTGTGCTTGCTAGAGAGAGACAGAGAAAGAGAGGAAAGCTCAACTGGGGACATACGCATATGCCCGGCATTTTATTCAAGTCACCGGAGTCTGGATTTGAAGTGCGGCTGATGATGTATGATCTGGCTCCCTAACTACTCGGCTATGGGTCACCCTGACTTCTCTTTTAAGACTAGAAATTCATTTGTATACACACACACACACACACACACACACACCTATTCCTAACTGAGTAGTCATTTAAATATAGTACTTTAGTAGTAGGAATAAATCCAACCTAACAAGAAATTACCAATTTTATTTCCAGAGATGAAATTTTTCACCTTTCAGTATTGCAGAGCCACCTCAGAAACCAAAAGTAAGTTCACAATACAAGTTTATTATGGCCAGAAAATGGAGAAGTGGGATTGGAGCTCACAGATCAAATTCTGACTTTATCTAGAGCGGGAGCGATGAAAATACAGTACATGCAGTAGTGAAGAGACAGGATAGGGCCGTGAAGGGGAGGGATATTGAAAGGTTTCCCTTGAACTTGCCTGAATTCCAAAATCTGTCTCCTTTTGCTCCTTGTAGGGATTCTTTGGCAGTTTCCCTGGTGATTGTAAACTAACCTGGTGCTGGAGCTCTGTCACGTAGCATATCAAGGACATTATGATGAGGTCTGGGGGCTTCCGGAAGTCACTTTGGCAGCCATAATGGATCCTGGCAGTCCTGGCCAGTTCTTAGAGGGAGAGCGTCCCCTTATCCACAGGCACACATCCTGTTACTTAAGGGAAAACGCTGTTTGAAGAGGGCCTGGGGTGTGCTGTGAACATGGGCTAATGGTGAGTGACAAATGTAGGTGAACAAATTTGGCAATAATAAGTGTATCAAGAGAAAAATGAAAAGATAATTAAGTATATATACACACACACACACACACACACACACACACACACATACATATGATTTTATAGATAACAAAAATAATTTGTGACAACTGCGGAAAAATACAGAAGTACAGTCACAAAGAAAATAATTTTGTCCACACCATCAACATATATAAGCACCAAAACTTTATGATATGTCTGTCAAGGCTTTTTCCCTCTCAAATTATTTTGGACGAAGTCTTCTGAGTACGTATAGCATATATATTGGGCTATCGGAAAAGTCAACTTATTTTTTTTTATAAATAATAATGTGGTTCTAAAGCACCCAAAATGATTACTGCATTAATATATACTATAAATACTTTAGAGAAATATAAGCATATATGTGAATACTAAAATAATTGGGTTTATTCTGTATAAATGAAGTAGGAGATAGGGACCCTAAGACGAGTGGGAGTACAGACCCAAACTGGAATCACAAAATGGCTAAGTTGTTTTTGGCTTTTTTGGAGAGATTTTTTTTTTTTTTTTTTTTTTTTTTTTTTTTTTGCTATAGGGCGCACGCGCTCACCAGATAGACAGAGAGACAGAAAGAGAGAAATCATACCCTGGGGGGATGGCCACACCACAATCCCTTCTCCTCCTTTCTCCTCTTGGGATCCTGGGCCAGCACACACACATGCCCACTGTGAGTTTAAGCCACCAGATCCAGGACTCGAACCACAGTCAGCTACATGGGAGTCCAGCGACACAGCCATTATGCTAACTGCTGGTCCCAAATGGCTAAGTTTTAAGGTGGAGACTCAACAGCTCAGCAGCAACTCAGCAATCATTGAACTGCTTGCTTACAAAAAATGGCTTGTAGTAGTGACCCAATGAATGACCTAAAACAAATGTAGCAATTAAAGATTTTTCCAGATCCCACCACAACCCAGGAAGAATAATTTATGTTTAAGTAACATTTCTGCGAAGAGTTCTATATGTATGTGCATCTGCTTCATCTTAGCCGTTTTACAATGGGTAGTTTATTCCATGGAAATAATGTGAAACGTACTTAGGAATTTAAGTTACAGATCCAAGTATGTTTTGAGCTTGTATTCAGTAAAAAATGGTCTTTTAATGGCCAAAGCTTTTAGACAAAGGGAGTCTCAGGACTTTTAGACCCACTCCAAAATTAGGAAAAAAATAACGTGACCCATCTAATACGTGACCCACCCACACACACTACGAGGGGAAAATGGGAACAAGTCTCTCCTGAGAGAAAACCCCTCCTGACCAAAGCAAAAACCCTTCACCTCAGTTTCTCTTTGGCAACCGATTTTCTAAGACTCCACCCCTGTCTGGAAACTGTTCTCTTTCAATAAACTCCAATTTGCTATCTCCCTTCTGTGTCCACATCTTTAATTCTTTGGGAGTGAGAAACAAAGAATCGGGTATTGGGCCCATGCACCTGAACTTCCACCTATATAGATTAATACATACCTAGTTTTGTCACTTAAAATTATATTTCCTATCTATGAACATATATAAATAATTATATATATATATATATATATATATATATATATGTATATAGCTAAAGCACACACAGAAATTATTGCATAATAAATATATGAATGCTCTATGAAATAATATAAATAAATATTTAAATTCTAAAATATTTGATGTTCATTTTGTGTATACTATTATGTAGCCTTACTTTTTTACTTAAAACTATATTGTCGGGACCATAGCACAATAGTTATGTCGCTGAACTCCCATGTAGTCGACCACAGTTCGAGTTCCAGACCCGGCGGCTTAAACTTAGGCCGGGCGCGTGTGTGTGCATGCCCAAGATCCCGAGAGGAGAATGGAGGAGAAGGGATTGCGGCATGGCCATTTCCCTGGGGGGTTATTTCTCGCTTTCTGTCTCTCTGTCTCTATCTGTCTTTCTGGCGAGTGCACATGCCCTATAGCAAAAACCTCTCCAAAAAAAGAAAAAAAAAGAACTATATTGTAAGCTCCTGTTTAAAAAAATAAATATGCCTAGCTAGAACATTTTTCTTAACTGCATTAATTTAAATGAAACAATTCCCAATTGCAAGTCATCTAAACAATTACCATTTTTTACCGAATACAAGCTCAAAACATTCTTGCATCTGTAAATTAAATTCATAAATACATTTCACATTATTTCCATGGAATAAACTACCCATTGCAAAATCGTTTGGATGACGCAGAGGCATATGAATATAGAGCTTTTTTCAGAAATGTTACTTAAATATATATATACATTTGGATCATTGTTCTACTTCAAGTTTTCTGGAGTCAGATGCTGAAACTGAGTACAGGTTTGTCAACAGACAAAATTATCACAAATTTTAGTTTAAAGATGGATTTGAGTTTTATTTGAAATTCTAGAGCGATGAAACAGAATGAGTGTTCTAATGAGCTGAGTAGAGAGAGCTGGCTTTACAGTACAGACAGAAATAAACAAACTCTCCAAAAAAAAAAAAAAAAAAAAAAAAAGAATGCTGTTATTCTAAGCATGATGTTGAGTGACCTAGGCCTGGAGAAAGACAAAAGCATTTCTCAGTTACCGGGGTTCCTTTTACTTGGTTTTGGAAGAGAGAGACACAAAGTTTGCCATTCATTTTTAAAGAGTCTTTGCATTAGTCTGAGGCTAAAAGGCAGGACATCTGGAAAGGGCAGCTTATAAGTTATGGAGTTTACAAAGTCTCAGGCTGGTGACTGGAAAGGAAAGCGCACGTCTCTGTTCTGGGAAGAAATCAGGAAAAGACTATCTGTGTTTTATGTTAACAGAGATCAGAAGGCTTAATATGCATCATAAAATACCATGCTAGACATCATAAAAAATTAAAATGAAAAAAATTAATAAAATAAATAAATAAATACAATTAAATAAAGAATTCTTAAAAATAATCAAAGATACCATGCAAGAAACAGGCTGAATAATAGAATCCCATCATCAAAGGACAGAAGTGGCCTGTGTTTGCAGGCTCCACCCTCCCAGGCCCTGGAAAACACTTTGGAATAGGAAAAAGTAGTCAGAATCCTGTCCTGGGTAGAAGAGAACTAAAGAAGTAAACATAAGGAATGGAACGCAGATTAGGAATTCCCATGTCACATTTTTTTTCCTTCTTTTTTTGGAGAGGTTTTTTTGCTTTAGGGCGCGCATGCTCGCCAGACAGACAGAGAGAGACAGAGAGATAGAAAGTGAGAAATCACCCCCCAGGGTGGATGGTCACACCGTAATCCCTTCTCCTCCATTCTCCTCTCAGAATCTTGGGCATACACACATATGTGCCCGGCGTGAGTTTAAGCCACCGAGTCCCTGACTCAAACCACTGTCAACTACATGGGAGTCCAGTGACGTAGCCATTATGCCATCTACTGGTCCCCCTTCTTATATATTTTTAGGAAAATATCATATATTAAGGATATTAAACTTTTCTTTCTCATGTGTTTTGAAAATAATTACCCACAATCCATTGATACTCTTAACAATATAATTTATTTTAGGCAATCTGAATATATATATATGGAGAAGATTTTGCTATAGGGCACATGCGCTTGCCAGAAAGACAGAGAAAGACAAAGAGATAGAAAGCAAGAAATCACCCCCTGGGGAGATGGCCACACCACAATCCGTTCTCCTCCATTCTCTCTCGGGATCTTGGGCATGCACGCACAAGCACCCGGCATGAGTTTAAGCCACCGGGTCCAGGAATCGAACCACAGTCGGCTAACATGGGAGTTCAGCGACATAGCCATTACGCCAGCTACTAGTCCCTTGAATATATTTTTAACACTGCTTCTTCCCATGAAGACAAATAATCTTTTCTCCTTCAGTTTTATTGTCTCTTGATCACTGATTAAAAAGTTGCAGTCTTCTCATGGGTTGTGCACATTAAATAAGTTAATTTCATGGTGTTTCACGTATTTCGCTATTATGAGGTGTATCTTGTTTTTAACTTGCTATTGCTTATAAATAAGCATGTTGCTGATTTATTGTATTTTTTTTTTTTTTTTTTTTTTTTTTTTGGAGAGGTTTTTCACTATAGGGCGCGTGCGCTCGCCAGACAGACAGAGAGACATAGAGACAGAAAGCGAGAAATCACCCCCCAGGGGGGATGGTCACGCCGCAATCCCTTCTCCTCCATTCTCCTCTCGGGATCTTGGGCACGCACGCACACGCGCCCGGCGTGAGTTGTAAGCCACCGGGTCCGAGACGCGAACCGCGGTCGACTACGTGGGAGTCCAGCGACATAGCCATTACGCTAACTGCTGGTTCCCAGATTTATTGTATATTTTCACTTTTACTGTGCTTTCCTATTTTTTATATCATTTCTGAAGTCATTCTCATGTTTTCTAACTATGTAAATTTAGTATTAGAGACCTCAACAACATTTTTTTAAGTTGCCGGAAGGTACAAGTGCTCACCAGAGACAGAGAGAGAGAAAGAGAGAGAGAAAGAGAGAGAGAGAGAGAGAGGAAGAGAGCGCCGCCCTAGTAGAGTGGGGCAGTCAGGCGTCCCTTTTCCTCCACTTCTCCATTCTGTCAGGATCGTGGCATGCTCACACATGCTCCTGGTGTTTTTCAAGCCTGCAGGGCTGTAATTCAAACTGCAGTCAGCTATGTGGTGTCTGGCTCCCTTAAAAACTAGGCTATAGGGAACCAGCAGTTAGTGTAATGGCTATGTTGCTGAACTCCCACGTAGTCGACCGCGGTTCGCGTCCCGGACCCGGTGGCTTAAAACTCACGCTGGGCGTGTGTGCGTGCGTGCCCAAGATCCCAAGAGGAGAATGGAGGAGAAGGGATTGCGGCGTGACCATCCCCCCGGGGGGTGATTTCTCGCTTTCTGTCTCTATGTCTCTCTCTGTCTGTCTGTCGAGCGCACGCGCCCTATAGTGAAAACCTCTCAAAAAAAAAAAAAAAAAAAAAAAAAAAACTAGGCTATACAGGCCAGCTCTTTATTTAATTTTTTTTTATTCCACGAGCCAGAGAAACAGAAAGAGAATCCAGTCATTGACCCATCCCCAATTTCAGTCCCCCTTGAACCATGGGTAAGCACTGTGGCCAGCTGAGTACTCTGGGAGGTCTCCAGAGGGAAACCTGGAACATTCCCACGTGGGCCAGCCTCACTGAGTGCCATGTCTGACCGTTGTACCACGTCCAGGCCCTTGAAACTCAGTGACTCTATTTTTTTTTTTTTCTTAGAGAGATTTTTGACATAGAGCATGTGCATTCTCCAAAGAGACAGAGCAACAGAAAGCAAGAAATCACCTCCTCAGTATGTGTGGGGGCTGGCCACACCACAATCTCTTCTCCTCCATTCTCCTCTTATAATTTCAGGCACACACATGCATCTGGTGTGAGTTTTAAGCTGCAGAGTCTGGGACTCAAATCACAGTGGACTACGTGGGAGTCTAGCAACGTAAGCATTATACCATCTGCTGATTCCAAAACTCAGTGACTCTTCAACAGTAATTATTAGATAAGGGACCAGCAGGTGGCATAATGGTTATGACACTGCACTCCCACATGGTCAATCTGCGTTCCAGAGTGCAGTGGGGACACGGGAAAGCCTCAGTTGCTTTAGGTCATCTGCTCAGGTGAACGATTGAATCGTTGCTGCCCTTCGCAGCCATTTCTCCTGAGCACGCAGTTTCTTTTGAATGCTTAACCAGTGTTACTCCATCTTACAGCTTAGCCATACAGTGACCCCATCTTGGGCCTATACCCCAACCGTATTCTAGTGTCCTTGTCTCCTACCTCACTACCAGGATTTGGGGCACCCAGACACGATTAACCCAGCATGATTTTCCAAGCCTGTAGACCAGGATTTGAACTGTGACTGTCTATGGGATCCAGCTACAGATGCACGGCACTCAGCCGGCCATGGAATCCAGTTCCAGCTGCATGTGGATTTTAATTTTTGACCTGATCTAAATCGTGTCATCTCTGTCTTTTGGAAATTAACTCACATTGACTGCTATGATTGCTATATTTGAGCTTAATTGTCTATATCTTTTATATTTTTTAAGAAATTTATGTTGAATTTTATTTACTACTTTTTCTTTCTTTTTTTTTGTTGAATGGCCAAGGAATGCTGAGGTGGGAGCCCAACTCACAAATCACTTTCTTGCTCACCCTGAGCTGGGGAGTTTAAAACATAGCAAGTTTGGTAATCGGGAAATAGTGGGGAGGAACCTTCAGAGATTTTCCTGGAAACTTCCAGAAATCTGACTCCTTTTTCTCCTAATAAGGTCATTTCCAGTCATAACTGTGGAGATTGTTAATAGCCATGACACTGGCTGGTGTGTGATATAACGTGTTAATGCAGTACCAGGAGCGTATAGTGAGTTTGAAGGTTAAGCAGCTGTAGTTCCAGGTACCATCTTGGTTCTGACTGGCTCAGGCTGGATTTTTATAGTGGAGGCCTTGGCGTTATCCAAATTACCAGCATTCATCCTGTTATTTAAAGAAAAACACCTTTAAGGAGGGGCTGGGGTATGGCATTAGCATGGGCTGCATGGTGGGTAATACTATTGCTATAAGTTGTGCTGATTCACCAACCCAGCTTCATTTGCTTTCTTTTAAGCACCATGTCACTCACCCTGACTAAGTTCAAACATCACCTCCCCCCGACACACACACTCACAATGTGAATTTCTGGCTTTTTTTTTTTTTTTTGGAGAGGTTTTTGCTATGGTCATGTGCACTCACCAGAAAGGCAGAGAGACAGAAAGTGAGAAGTCACCCCCCAGGGGGGATGGCCACGCTGCAATCCCTTCTCCTCCATTCTCCTCTTGGGATCTTGGGCATGAATGCACATGTGCCCGGCATGAGTTTAAGCCACCTGGTCCAGGACTACATGGGAATCCAGTGACATAGCCATTATGCCAACTGCTGGTCCTCACAATGTGAATTTCTTTCTGATTTTCCAGACATAGCTAACTGCTCCATTTTTGTGCTTGGAGTTCATTTCATCACTTGCTGCATCATCTTAGTATTTGTCATGAAATTTTATACCTGATGATTGTCCTGCCTGCTCTCTAATTATATGCCAAGTCATGTTTACATCTCTGCATTCAAAATGTCTGCCACAATTTATTCATACTAGATCATGATGAATCTTATCAAATGAACAAATGAATATTGCATATTGTCTAATGAGTACTGAAACTACGTATTCAACCAAGGTCCCCAATACCCCTGTGTTATAAAGTAGATAAGTTCCATAAGTGCTTTTAAACATTTACTTCAAAGAAATCCAGATCAATTATTTGGTGAAGATAGTATAGAAATGTCATCATTTTTAGTGCTTGGGAAGATTGATTTTTGGTGCTGGGGTTCTGGAAAAGGTGTTAGGGTATACTGACATAAAATGGAACACGGGGCCAAAGTGATGTGCTCTATGTTATCAGAGTCCCAGTGCTAGGATCCCAGTAAAAGCTGGAAATATTGGCAGGAGTAAAGACAAAGAAACCAAGCACCTACTTCTAAAACCTCAAGGAATTTTTATTTTCATTTCACTCACCATTAACTGCAGAAAGATTGACCTTCCTGAAGATATAAAAAGTGAAGTCCTTTGAGACCGGAAGGGGTGTTGAAGGGCTCTGGAAGGGGACCAGTAGGCTTCTGCCTCCTATCAAATTCCACTGCCAACGCTCGTTTCAGTTACGACTTACTGCTGCACTTGACTGCAATCCCTACCGTTTTATATGTATAAAATTATATATGTATATTCCTTATAATTATAATGTCTACAATTGAGAGAACACCTGACTCCAAATCATTTTTATTGAAAGTACTATCTATCTATTAAAGAAGAAGGTCTTATTTAAAAATTAACCTTTGCAGAGAAATGTGAACAAAGAGTGATTAAAAAATGGCTCAGTATTCACGTCAACCACATTCAAAAAGCATTTCGACTTTCACACACTCTATAATCATTGGTAATAAGCTGGATTATTATGTTTAAGTTCTCCACACAGATGATAAACTACTAAGAACAAAAATTCTATGACCTTACTAAATATAAATTTCACTTGGTTGAAATAGTATCCTGTGGTCATGAAATCAGTGAGTCTTCACATTTTCAGTCTACAATGAGAGAAAACAATATAGTTAGTGGATAGTCAATAAATCAGCTCTGCTCTGTAGTTTTGCCTCAGTGAAAGAAATATTTTATATTCCTGTTATGAATTATATATATACACATATATATATATACGTTATATATGTGTGTGTGTGTGTATAATATATATATATATATATTATATATATATTTTACTGTAACATTTAGCTTGATTGGCAAATTAAAAGTGGTGCTATTTTAAATATTTTCAAATTAGTTAAGGATTATACAATTAAGAAATTTCTCAATAATGGGACCGGAAGGTGGCATGTTGGTTAAGAACACTAGATCCCCACATGGTTAACCATGATTCAAGTCCTGGACCTGGCGGTTTGCTTTCTTACTTTCTTTCTCTCTCTGTCCTTCTCTGGTCAAATTAAAATAAATAAATAAATAAAGTTAAATAAGATCACTCTTTTTTAAAAAGAAATTGCTCAATAGTAACAAACTATCATATGTAATTGAAGATTATAAATCTTCCAGATATGTAAAACTTTCCTTTTTTTACCTTTTTATTTTTTTTTACAAGGTACTTGCATTCACCAGATAAAGAGAGACAGGGAAAGTGAGGAATCACCTCCTGGTGGGGGAATGGCCACTCCACAATCCCTTTTTCTCCAATTCTCCTCTTGAGATTTTGGGCATGCTCATACACCTGTCTGGAGTGGTTTTCAAGCCCCCACATTCAAGACTGGAACTGTGATCACCCCTGTGGAAATCCAGCACCTTAACCACCATGCCGCCTGCTAGCCCCAAAACTTCCACATTTTTGCCCACTATCACTCCTTTTCCTTATGATATTCATACAAGGTATATGTGCAAAATATCCATGCTAAACGTCATCATACAACACTGCTGAAGATACAGATCTCTATGGAAAATTAGTGTTTATTATTCACTCAGCTCTTTTACCAAACATGCTGTAAGAAGTGATATTGCCTACAAATATCAGATATTGCTCTTTTCACATTTAGGATAATTTTTTGGAATCTCATGTCATTTGATGACCCATCAACGCCCTGCATATTATCAGTCACAACTTCAGCTACCGTATCATCTTTATTATTGGGCCGATGGAGTAGATGTCACAGCTTAGCACTTGTTACAAATTTATATGTAAAATGTTCTGCATAAAAGACTTCCAGCATTCCTTAAGAAAATTCAATTTGAATAACAGTAGCTTACGAATGCAATTTTTTCTGCTTCACTAAAAGGTAAATAACATCGTTTGACTTCAATTAAATAAAGTGACACTAAAATCTTTGTAAGCAAAAATATAACAATAGAAATACATTAGGATGAAAATTTATAGACACACTGCAACTTATGCTTTAGAATAGATTCTGAGTGTCGGTTGTTGCAATTTTGTTTCTTGAAATACAAAATAAACCTTTTACTCACTAAATTTATGACCGAAAAGAATTATGAAAAATTAAATTTTCTACAATATGTCACTCCAATATACTTCCAATTAGATATGCATTTGATTTCGATTGGGCTCTAGAAAAATGTACAAAGAGACTTCAAAAAGTTCATGGAAAAGTAAAGTTAAAGTTTAAATTTATTTTGCTTAAAAAAAAAAAAGTCAAAACCCATGCGTAATTTTTCCAATATGCCTTTTTCATGAATGATTTAAGACTCATTGCTTAATGCCTGAAAAACAGATACATTCATAGTTAGACAGCATTGTTACATGGTAATAAATTGATAAAATCTCTATTAAATATATTCTATTAAATATAAATCTCTAAACATCTCTGGTATTTTTAATAATTTTTTAAACTTATTGCCTGAAAAAGAAAGCTAAAAAACTATCGTACTTGGCTGGCCTGATTGTACATTAATCAGAATAAAAGATTCCTTTTGGTGAGGAACGAGAAAGGGGTCCTTTCCTTCTTCAGAATCTGCATCCCCATTTTAAGGTGCTAGATGGTTCTGAGGCTGGTCCCATGTGCTAAGAGCCCCCAACCTCACAGATGCTGTCCTTCCTCCCATCAGCAAGATCCTGAGGTCCTGAGGACTCTAGACTGAGTGCAATATCTACCTGAGGAACCGCGATCTTCCTTCGAGGTCACTAGTTGTCCCCTTTGCCTACATGGCTCTCCTTCCCATTTCCGCTTTGGAAATATTGCTAGTTCTCTGGCTCCTCTGCTTGAAGTCAGTAACATGTCCCCTGTGCTTTGAAACCCCAAACCTTTCCGTTGTTGCCATCTGTCTTCATACAAGGCTGGGAAAACGTTCTAGTTCTAGGGAAACCTTTTCCTCCCTTTGTGTTTATGGTTAAGGTACTTTGTCTGTGTCCCACTCTCTTCATGTCGCTGGGGTTTAGAGAAACGTGCGGGAAACTTCTGTGCACTGTCTCGTTCCAAACTCTCTCAAACCACATGCACGAGTCTGATATGTGCTTGCATGAGGTGGGAGAAGAGGATAGTGGGAGTGAGCAGGGGGAAATATTGGAAAGAAAACATGAAAATACCTCAAAATATACCACCCACGCACCCAACCTGCAGCATTGTATGAGACTTAGAAATCACATATGTAAAATTTCTGGCATATTCTAGAATTTTTCTGTAAGGATAGTTATTATTACAGGGAACCATTCAGAAGTACTCCAAAGGTTTATGCTTCTGATATACCCAAAATAAGTGTTTGAACAAATTATGCATAGCAGGTTGAAGACATGGGTGCCCCCAAAGTTATTGGTGCCCCCAAAGCAGTCTAGTAACAGAGAGAGCTTGACTCAGCAAGGGCAAACCCCCAAAACTTTGAAAAATTTAAATTCCAAAGACTACAAGAGAAACTTGCATCAGTACGATGAGCAAGGTTGCTGGCACATCTACCAATGAGCTATCTTCTCACATTTCTATGGATGCTTTCCTAAAATCTTCAGCTCCTGCATTTCACCTGAAAAGGCATGTTGACAGATTGGCAAAGACAGAATAAATGTGGCCCTTAATCCTTTGAAAGGTACGATATACGTGAGACTGGCTGCTGTGGAACGGATGAGGGGCTGTCACTGTAAGACAAAGAAGAGGCCCTATGAACTGGATCAAGGGGAAGATAGTGAGGAGAAAGAGAAGCAGATGACGTCCAACCATATCTATTTCAGATGAGTGGCTTTACGATTGATGGGCTCAGATCCTGTGTTAGCTGGCAGAGATGTTGAAGTTAAGGAAACCCTGTAGTCCTTAGGAGCACTAGCTTGGTCTAAAGTGAAGTCATTTGTTCAGATAGGCAGCCCTGGGACATAAAAATGTGGCAGAGAAATTTTTGTAGTTTTATTAAAGACGTCCATGTAGGGACCAATAATTAGCGTAATGGCTACGTCGCTGGACTCCCATGTAGTTGACCATGGTTCGACTCCCGGACACAGTGGCTTAAACTCATGCCGGGCGCGTGTGCGTGTGTGCCCAAGATCCCGAGAGGAGAATGGAGGAGAAGAGACTGTGGTGTGGCCATCCCCCCTGGGGGCTGATTTCTCACTTTCTGTCTCTCTGTCTCTTTCTGTCTTTCTAGCGAGCGCATGCGCCCTGTAGCAAAAACCTTTCCAAAAAAATTTTAAAAAAGATGTCCATGTACATGTTCTAATGACATTCCAAGTAAAAATCTCTTTTTAAAGTCTATGTATCTTTTCCCATGAATGAGAGAGACAGACAGACAGTATCTGGGATCCGGTCTTGACGCCACCATGCACTCCAAACTCAGCCAACACTGGATCATGGGCATGTGTGTGTCTCGTTACTCAAGTCTCCAGAGCCTCAGACCTTTCCTTGTGGGTCAGTCTTGCAGAACATCACATGTTACAACTGCTCCATAGTCTGTCCACTTTAACATCTTTCATCACATTCTATACATTGTACATGTGTTATCAATTCATACACACACATACATGCACACACACATGCAAGTTTAGAATTATCTTCTGAAGTTTAGCTTTGTTCTTAGTTTTAATATATGTTTGGAAATTTTTAGGATGGGACATTAATTAAATTTACACCAAAGAAAGTGTTGAATCAAATAGGCAGTGGGAAAAAAAATATTTTTAAAGAGCCAGAAGCTTAGAAAACAGTATGTATAAAATATCAACAATATGTAGGTCCTTAGCTGACGTGTACTGGCTACTTTCCTTCTCCAAGAACTGTGCTCACTATCTTACGTATTTTTATTCAATTTCTGTGGCAGTGATATCGGTAATGACAAGTGGACACAGAGTATATTCCAATAATAGTTGGACATGATGTCTGAAACAACAAAAGCTCCAGGCAATCACTAGATTATTTTCTTTAGATTTGAGTAGAGGTGCGGACTGGTAAATATTTGTATTCATATAGTCTTTTATACTTTCTAGAAGTCAGAAACTTTGATATCTATAAAACATCAGGAAAGACAGTCAAAGTAGACACCAAGTTTGATTACAGGGCTTTTTGGATCTTAAATATCACTGCTTATGAGTTAATTCTATTTTTTTCTGAATAATTGAATTTATTTAAAATAATTACATATTTGCAAGCTTTCCTATTCATACCCTTGCTACAACCATGCATTTTTCTTTGACTATTTTTGAGTGATTTTTTTTCTATAAGGTATGTGCACTTGCCAGAGAGACTAACAGCAAGAAATTACCCTCCAGGGAAGATGGCCACACTGCAATCCCTTCTCCTCCATTCTCCTCTTGAGATTTTGGGCACACACACACGTCCCCAGCATGAGTTCCAAGTTTCAGATCCGGGACTCGAATCATGGCCGACCACACAGGAGTCTGGTGCCTTAATCACTACACCACCTTCTGGCCCCCAACTGTGCATTTATTAACAAGTACTATGCTTTTCATAATGTTGGCTATTGCTCAAGAGGGCATTATAGCATTCTCTTTTCTTTGTATACTATTACATTTCATAAGGTGCTTAACAGTTTTAGCAATTCTGTTAATGTCTGTCTTTCCCATTAAACTATAAGCTCAGTGATTATTGAGACATTTCTTCCTCATCCAACATTTCAGAGGGTAGAAGTAAACACAAGATATATTATGAATTCAGTAAGTTATGCTTTGAATGTTCTGTTATGAAAGTACATTGTAATAGCTTGTGAGGGGGTAAAACACTTTCATTTCCAGTAGATATTTTCTTTGAGACCATAGAATATGGAAAAACACAGCATGGGTCCGGGAGACAGGTATAAGTTTGTCTACTAGTTATTAACCTCCTTGTTTTCATTTTTGCCTATTTCATCCTAGACTCTCTAGTCCATTAGTATAACCACTTGCTTGCAAAGGACCTCAACATCCCCACCATCCCTCTGTCCATGGTACCTTCTTGGTAAGTCTCTGGCTCTAGGTAAAACCAGATAGCTCCCTCCTCAACGCTTTGCCTATGAAACATGTGAGAGAGAAACAGCAGCCCAGTTCCCTGGTTTTAACTCTGAAATAATGATCCAAAACTTCCAATGTATACTTAAGATATGAACGAAATTTACTATGTTTATGTAGTAAATTTGATGTACTATTCACTAATACTATTTTGTAACATCTCCCCTGTCCTCAAACTGAGAAATGATCAGATGATAAACATTTCACCTTCATGTTACCAAATCTTGAATGAAGTAGAACATAAAAATCTTACAAACTACCTGTGGTTTGTAAGGATAGGGTGAGAAAATAATTTTCAACTAAATATTTCTGTCCATTTCTTCACCCACATTTTCTTAAAACTTCCAGGCCTGCCAGGATCACAGGCCTCATGGATAAAATCTTCCTGTAAATCGTAGGGCGAGGGAGTTTGCATTGAATCACGTTTAAGTTGCGAGCCTTCAAATCATGGCCCTAACTCTGGAGCCGACGTGGTCTATCAGCTGTCTCCTTTCTATGTTGTCCTACCGACACCATCCTTCAAGTACTATGGTACGGTTAACTCATCCACTCATTTAAAAAATTACTGGGCTAGCAGGTGGCATGATGGTGAAGGGGGTGGACTCCTACACGGCTGACCATGGTTCTGGTTCCAGACACAGCAACTTAAAAATCACACCAGGAGCATTTGCATGTGCACCTAAGAGGGAGAATGGAAGAGAAGGGACTGCAGCCTAGCCAGCCTCCCTTAAAGGTGATTTCTCTCCTTCCCTCTCTCTGTCTCTCTCCAACATGTACTTTTATCCCATGGTAAAATCTTTAAAAAAAAAAGAAAAAAAAATGAATGCCATCTAGGTACAGGGTAATAGTATAAAAGCTGGGGTTAAAGCACTGAAAAATATAAAGTTATACTCATGAAAATTATATCCTGGTGGAGAAAGTACAAAACAAACACATATGTGCAAGAAGGATAAAGCAAGATGGGGAATAAATGGGCCGTGCGGTGGGAACTCTTCTCTCTTGTAAGGTTGGCAGGAATAACTTCATTTAGCAAAATGACCTTAAGGTAGAGCCCTGAAGTGTCAGCACAAGCCATGTGTATGTGAGAAAAGCCTTTCCTGGGGAGGGGACAGCAAGCACAGTGGCCATGGGCTGGGGCACTAGAGGAACAGGAGGAGATCAGGACCGGGAAAAGAGGGTTCTAGAAGATGTCAGGAGTAAAGCCCGAGAAGTGGTCAAGAGCCACATACGCCTTTGAGTCCACTGTAAGAACTTCATGACTTTTGTTTTATGTCAGAGGAGTAAAATAACTGGATTTATTTCTTAACTTATTTTTTGATTTGCCAGAGGCAAAGAGAGAGACAGAGAGAGAGAAAGCAAGAGGGGATGTACGAAGGTACCCTCCAGACAGGGTACACACTGTAATCCCTTCTCCTCCGTTCTCCTCTCAGGAATTTTGGGCATGCATGCATATGCACTTAACATGTTTCTCAACCAGGTATGTTATGAGACTCGAACCATATAGTCAGCCATGTGGGATCTATCTGCCTTAACCACCATGGGACACGCTGGTTAAATATATAATAATAAATAAATTATACATGTGTGTGTGTGTGTGTGTGTGTCTGTGTATATATGTATATATAAATTAAGTATACTGGAATTAGATTGTCTCCATTGCTTATTCTGGGTTTTTTGAGGACTTTTCCTTTCCATTATCTTTATTAATCAAGTAATTATGTAATGTATACTTCTCCCCTCAAGTAAATTATCTTACAGCCCTGAGGTATCCCTTTCTCAAGCCCAGTCCCCCTGATCCTCGTCAACTATGACTCTGCACAATACTTGAAGCAGCACTGTCCTCTGCAGCAGACTTCCTGAAGGGCCTGCCTGCTCAGAGACCGGCCACGCAGTGACCGTTGACACACGCTCAGGAAACGTTCCAAGTGGTTAGCGCCAAGTTTGTGATGGATTGCGTTGTGAAAACTCTGATAACTAATTTAATCTAGCTTTCAACAGAACACCTTTATCTTTTCATTACTAATTAGTGATAAACAGAAGTTTATAAGTAAATACAACATTAATCCTGTAATGAATAAATAAGCTGCAGAGAAAGGTCATATACAAATGTCTTTTCTATCTCTTCACTCTAAGTCTACTTATCTTCATTTTTGGGGGTAAATTTAGTTATTTTATTTCATGATAGAGAGCATTTGCACATGCATACAAAAGAGAGATAAAAAAGAGAAACAGAAAACAGAGAAAGAGAGAAACACCTTCAGCAGCCTCTGCTCTCACTGCAATGCCCTTCCTTCAGCCCTCCAGCCCGCAAGAATCTTGAGAGCAACCCAGCATGTTTCAAGTCAGCCAATCTGGGAACCCAAACCCTCTGTCAGCCTGTGGTTTCCAGAATCACAGTCCAGTTTGCCAGCCACTTCACCCCAGAAGCTGGGCTGTATCTTTTTTTTTCCCATATTTACTTTTTATCCTTTTGACCATTTTTGATACCTCAATTTATATTGTAATACATATTCCATTGCCAATATTATACTTCTTTAGAGTACCAGCTTCTAAGAAAAATAAAATTGAATTTACCCTTGAAATCATTTTTCACATGTATAATGTGATATCTATTTTATTCATATTGTGTTCGATAGCGGGCAAGAGCTTTGAGTGGCTGATTGCCCTGTTCATACTATTCCAAGCAATATCTAAAGATAAATGCACTGCAGAAACCGAGTTAAGTATTTCTGTTAAAATTTCAACTTACTTGATAGCTTATGAGAAGGAAAACACACACACACAGACACTCACAGATTAAACAGAAAAGAATTTTTTCCCCATTAAAACATCCTTATGAATTCTGATCGTGAAGTCCTGGAGGTCATTTTTCAAAATGTCAGATGGTTTCTTATCAGAATGAGAATGACACAACGTGCACTCTGACTTAAGTGATTTGGGATCTCAAAATGAGTCACTAAAGGAAATTAAAAAGTGAGAGTGGTGGAGCAGAACCCTGCATGTAGGACGTCATGATACATCGAACGTCAAGAGCACTTTGTACAAAACACACAAACGACAATCGATATTTCCTCCATATTTCAGTTACTGTGAAATCAGTGACTTGACGTTGTATATGAAATTGTCCACCAACACTTATGGAAAATTCTGTGTAGTCAAATTTTACCCTAGTCCATCCCAGAGGGTAATTACGGCATTCATAATTCATGCTGATTATTGTAGACATTTATGTTCATAATAGCATTTGTAAATCTTCCAGCTACATCCATCATAGTAATAATGCCATCTCATAGAAAAATAAACAAAACTAGTGAAAACATTCTAATTAAAGTAAATTGAAAATTTTATTTCACCTCATTTGAATGTGTGAGGCGTTGAAAAAGAAATGATCAAAATGAAAAAGATATCTAAGATAGAAAAATAAGGTTTGCTCTATTTTTTCAAATCCTTTTAATTAGTTCTCATATAAAATCTTAACTAAATAATGTAATTAACTCATTTACTTTGATTTTCTAAATACACTTGTCATGATTAATTTGTCAATATTTTTTGGCCGAGATCACTGGCCAGTTGATAGTTTGTGTGTTTGATCTGTGATAGTGCTGAGAAGATGGGCTTTTAATTATAAAACCATCTTGCTGGGACCATGCAGTTAACACAAGCTGAGTATGAAAGAACTGACCCTCATGCCCTAGAGCAAGGACTCGGCTGAGGAGAACTGTTTGCAAGGTCAACAGTTTTACGAGTTCTGGACCTCACCTCCATTGTGTTGCTGTACTGGCCTGCACTCAATTTCTCTGCCATGGGCCTTATTGCCGTACCCTGGTACCCCATAAAGGCACCCCCAGCCTTACTATAACTTTTACAGTAATCCTGAAAGAATGCGGATCCACTAAGGCGGTGGCTGCTTAAGGCGGCGGCTGCAAACGGGAATTACTCCCATTAGATTCACCCCACCCTCCTGAAAATGTCAATAAAGAATGCTACATTCACTTCTCCTACTGGGGATTACATAGATAAGCATTAGAAATGTTTAGGTTAAAGCTACTAATTGGCGAAACAATCTCAGTAGCTGGGAGGGGCTCAGGGACTCATCCACGAGGTGCTGCTACCCCAAAGACCATGAGCCACCCTGACTCTCAGGACAAGGGAAGATTGCCATTCCCCAAGCCACAGCCATTGCATAGAGCAGCACGTAGAGGGTCCCAAGTACACAGCAACCTTCAGGTCAGTGATTAAGCTGCTCACAAGACCACATTCCTTTCCCATGTAGAGATTAGACTCACCCTCTTAGCTGTGAATTACCGCAGAGATAACATAGGTATTCCACTTTAGTACATACTAACCTTGTCTTTACTGAACCAGACAGGATTTATTTCCAGGCCCTTGTAATTGCTGCCACCCTAGCCTGAGGCTGAAGTTCTCAAAGCTGACCTGGGGCTCAAGTTCTCAAGCCAATCTGGGACTAAAGTGATCAAGCTGGCCTGGGACTGAGGTTATTAAGATTCCTGGGAGCCCTCTCATCCAAAGACCCTCCCCGGTAATCAAGATCTAAGAAGAGAATGCACCCGAAAATGGACTTCCTTGTTCTAAGAATTATGACTGTTTATACCTAAACAAAACAGATGTCATGTTTTATGATTATTGTTCCTATACTTTGAATGCTTTACCTTTTGGAGTAAAATCTTTTGCTTACTTCCCTTCACCCATCCCACTCCTGTAAAACTCCTTCTATAATAAATACGCATGTCTCCTGGCCATCAGGGCTGCAGTCCTGAGTTTACTCTGGCTGTAGCCGGCTGAGAACATGCTAAGGGGCATTGAGGTCTCAGTCTGACTCCTGTTCACCCGTGTCGCCTTCCTGTGCACCCACCCTGGCTGGAGCATGGCTTCCAGCACCATCTTGTGGTCCATGGACTAAATGTTATCTGTCTTGTTTTGGTTTATCTATAATGAATAATAACAAAGTCATCATAAGAACTTTAATAATTATGCTAAGAAAACATCAGCTTTCAGCATCAATATTGTGGGACCAGCTGATGGCATAATGGTTACATGGCTGGACCCCCACATAGTTGACCATAGTTCGAGTCCCAGACCTGGTGACTTAAAACACATGCCAGGTATGTGTGTGTACCCAAGATACCCATACCCAAGAGGAGAATGGAGGTGAAGGAATTCCAGCGTGTCCATCACCCCTAGGGTATGATTTCTCACTTTCTGTCTCTCCAGCAAGCACATGCACCCTATAGCAAAACTTTCTCTTAAAAAAAAAAAAAATAAAGACTATAGGTGAAGGAGCAAGATGGGGTCATAGAGGTAAAATATAACACTCTGAGAGGCTCACCCACGTTGGAAGGTTCTGGAAGATTCTCATTTCTAATCCAGAGACCTCCCTGAGTGCTCTGAGCACAAGCATGTCATGACCCTGGGCTGGCTGAGGGTGAGGGTGGATCACAGGCTTACGGAGGGCTCTCTCTCGGCTTCTCTCACACTCTCTCAGTTCATGGAGTAAATAAATTACTTGAAGACCGTGGGTGAGAAAGCCTAGAGTGAAGTAGTATACTCAGACACGAAACCAAATGGCCAGATAAGAATAGCTCCAAATCAAGCCAGCCATAGTACAGCAGCAACACAATGCTCCCATGCTGGACCCACGCGGAAAAGCGCCAGGTCGGCATCTGGAGGTCTCCTCGCACACGCTGGGTGCTCACAGGGGCCCTCCATCCGGGGCCTGCTGAGGGTGGGCTGTGGCACCGGAACCTTGTTAGGGATGTTGTCTCTGTCTCTCTCGTGGAATAAATAAAGTTTAAAAAATATCCCAAACACATTCCTCAGCCAGCACAATATTTTGTAAGAATTGTTTGCTTATTTGCTTTTATTATGCAATAATAAAGTGAATAGTCTGAAAATATCTCTAGTTAGATACTTTGTTTCCTTCTGAAGAACAATTCATTCTAGTAACTTCTTATTTTTACTTTCTGTCTTCCTTATCAGTCACTATTCAAGATCACGTGAATGACTGTAATTCAGACTCAAATTGTTACCTTACACTTAAAATGTCATACATCTATTCATATTTTATCTATTATTATTATTATTGTTGTTGTTGTTACTTTTTAAATTTCCTATAGACATATGTGCTCACCCGAGAGAGACAGAGAGAGAGAGAGAGGGAAAGAGAGAAAGAAAGCCACCAAGTCTGGGACTAAACTCATGATCAGCCATGTGGGAGTCCAACACCTTAACTACCACTCCACCTGCTGGCCCCTATTTGTATTATTGTTAATCCATATTTATTGGGTTGTCAGAAAAGTTATGATTACTTTTTGCCTAGAAAAACAGAAAAATATGTAGAAAACCAGAAAAATAGGTCATTACTTTTCTGACTAACCCAATAATTTAGTAATTTATTTTAAAAATACTAAAGAACTGATTTTATTTCATCTCTAATAGTCTGACCTGGTCATTTCTTTTTTTGTTGGTTTCTTTTCTTTCCTTTCATTTTCTTTAACGATTTTGAAACAAACACTATCCTAAGAAGGACATCTACGTGCTATTAGGTAACCAACTCTGGCACTTTCTATACAGATGACAAGTCAAGTAAAACTTCTCAGATTTGTTCCTCAATAAAACTTTGTTGGAATATTATATCCCTCATGGAATTTTTCATGACTACTAAACAATATAACGTACAAAGTCCTTGGCCCGACATCTGGTAAGCAATAGGCTCTCAGTTCAGGAGGCAGGTCAGTTTTGTTCCCTCTTCACCCGCCAGCCTAGGATCCTACGTAGGACACAGCAGGCATTTACTTACATTTGCTAAGTCAGTCAATGAATGCACTAATAAAATCTGCTTCCTCCGTTCCACGTCTAATCAGTGGTGATGCGGATGAAGACACGAAACTGATGATGGAGGTAAATCAATAAAAATGATAGAAGAGTCATCTTGTATGATATAGAGAACAATACACTTTCGTATGGATGAAAGTAATATTTGTTTGGAAGGCATACATAATTGACAGATAAATTTGTCTTTATACATTATGTTTATGGATTATAAAAATTGTGATTATCTGTTGCCTTAAATTTTTTGTTGCCTAGTGCTAGGTTATAGAGAGGAAGATGTCATTTTATTTTATTTATTTTTAGTTTGTGTATGTTAACAAAATGTTACTATCAAAATGTGCTTCTCCACTAACTGTGGCTGATGTTCATTTACAGCATAATAGCAGCAATTAGAGGCAAACTTGGGCTGAAAACTAGGCATGATATGGAGGAAGAAAATAGAGATACCCCTTGAAAGTAATAATTTGTTATCTAATATATAGGAAAAATAAATGTATCTTTCATGGCTAGGAAAAGACCATGTCTTATACAATGTTCCTTTGTAAATACTTAAAATATCAGAGGCTGGGGTGAGCAAGTTGCGGGGTGGTTAAGGTGCTGGATTCCCACATGGTTGGCCACAGTTCTGACCCAGTACCTTAAAAATTACTCAAGGTGTGGGTATGTTTGTGCCCAAAATCCTGAGAGGAGAATGGAGGAGAAAGAATTGTGGCATGGCCCCCCTGGGGGTTGACCTCTCACTTTCCCTCTCTGTCTCTCTGGACAGTGCACATAACCTAGGGCAAAAATAAAACAAACAAACAAAATCAGAGGTCATGCAGGATCTTAAGAAGTTCTCTGTATTCACTCTCTAGTTATTCTGCAGGTCGTTAGTACTTTTCTTAAAAACAATTAATGATGAAGCGCAACTGCAGTGGTGCAAGCAGGAGACGCCGCTGTGTGATGCCGAGGCCACAGGGAAGGCCCAGGCTCAGTTCCCAGCCCGCTCGGAAGAGGCGGGGTATCACGGCATCTGCCTGTGCTCCTGACCAGGAGGGGGCTGCAGCAGGCGGACACAGGTGCTGAAACCCTGTCAAAAATACTTAGTCCCCTCCTGCTCTTTCTGCTCACCCTGATTTCTCTCTTTCTCTCTGTGTCCTTGAAAAAAGAAGAAGAAAAAGAAGGAAGAAGAGCGAAGGAAGAAGATTATTGAAGGAATACCTTGGGGAAAAAAATGGCCACATCCACGGTCATGAACTCAGAAATTATTTGCACCTAATCAAGAAACTGACAAGCTGTGTTTAATACTCAGTATATGAGCCTCTCCATCCACTGCACCCCCACGGGCTCACATATGAAGAACTTTTCATGGAAAAATAGATTCGTGGAGTCAAGAAGATACACTTTATTTTGGCGACAGATCATTTAAATGCATAGACTATGTAGAACCTTGCACAGCTTGGGTGTGTAGATGCTGTTACCGACGGAATGTGTGTGTGTGTCCCTGAAACTCATACACTGACATCTTTGCCCAAGGTAATGGTATTAAGAGGCGCCTTTGACACATAATTAGGTCATAAGGTCGGAGCCTCAGGATGGAATTAGTACCTTGTAACAGAATTCCCAGAACACTTTCTCACCTCTTTGCCATGTGAGGATGCAGGAAAAAGACAGCTGTTCATGAACCAGGGACCCCTCCCCGCTTAAACACTGAATCTGCCCGCTCTTGGATCTTGGATTTCCCACAGTTCAGGACTATGAGAACTAAAATTGCATCATCTCTTGCAAAACACACCAAAAGAAAGGGCCCTTGGGACCAGCAGTTAGCGTAATGGCTATGTCGCTGGACTCCCACGTAGTCGACCGCGGTTCAAGCCCTGGACCCAGTGGCTTAAACTCACGCCAGGTGCGTGTGCGTGCGTGCCCAAGATCCCGAGAGGAGAACGGAGGAGAAGGGATCGCGGCGTGGCCATCCCCTCTGGGGGGTGATTTCTCGCTTTCTATCTCTCTGTCTGTCTCTGTCTGTCTGGCAAGCGCACGCACCCTATAGCAAAAACCTCTCTGGGAAAAAAAAAAAAAAAAAAAGAAATGGCCCTTATGGTATTTTTGTTGGTAGTATTATTATTTTACACCAGAGGGCACATGCACACACTTGTAAAAGACAGAGACAGAAAGGGAGAGAGAAAAATGTCCCCCCAAAGGTGCCCAGTCATGCCTCAATCCTTTTTCCTCTAATTCTTCAACCTGTCCGGATCTTGGGCATACATATACCTGGCATGGGCCCCTCAGGCTAGGACTCAAACCCCAGTCAGCCACGTGGAACTCGGCTTCCTCTGCACTGCACCTCACCATCGCACTATGGAGCCAGCCCCTCTATGCTACTCTAAAGGAATAATGTCTTAAAATTAATCATGTTTCCTTGAAATTACTTTCTTCAATCATAATCAAACTGCTCTTTAAAACATATGTCTATAGTTTACCAGTGCTAAAACTAAACAAACTTCTTTTGAAAGAGAGAGAACTGGGGCCCATAGAGATTCTTCGCTTGCTTTGCCTTCAGTACCAATTTACTTTTGCTACTGAAGAGTTCTGCTCACCTTCAAGAGCAGAGGAAGTAAGTTTTATGGACTCATGCAACCTGAGTAAATACAGTAAAGATGTGACTAAAAATCTCACACTTCAGAAGATGACTTTAGTTTACCGAACCAACTGTCTATAACTCTTGGCTGTAAAAATTTATAGCATTGAGACCAATTTTCCATACTCCAGCACTGAGTTCTGCTTCCGCAAGAACATTCTGATATAAATATGAAAAATTGTTGCTAAAACATATATATATTTCTACCAAGACGTGTGAGTGTTTTTGCTCCTTATCTACTACTCTGGATTTCCTGTTTAAGGACATTTTTCTTTCTGCTACTTGGGATTCATCCAGATCTCACTTAAATCACATCAAGTAGGGTACTTTAGGAGAGTTCTAAGGTTTATGATATTTGATGATGCAGATATAGCGTTCACTTTCTAAAATTTATTGTTTATGTGTATCAAATATATTGAGTAAAACTTTTAAAACCTACTGGTGTTTCTATTAGATAATGTAATGGGATAAATTCTGATGATTTTGGTACAGAATGTATACTGAGATCATTCATTTTATAGTTGAACATACCCTGTTTGGCTTGGGAGCAAAATGAAAAATACTTCTCCATTCACTAAGTACAAACAGCATTCTAAATGCACGTTGAACCGCACCACACGTAGAGAAGGAGCAGCAAGGAAACATTACCAAAAATACTACAATTTGTGCAGCTATCAAGATTAAATATAGGGATCTAATATGCATAATATATTTTTGAGTGGGAACAGAGATGAGAGTTCCATGTTGAGCTTACGTTTTTCAAAATTTGCTTTTTATCTGGTGACTGGTTTATCTTTTCGATAATTAAAAGTTTATAGTAAAAAGGTAAGTGACCAGAAAAATAGATTGTATTAATTTCTTTTTTTTTTTTTTTTTTTTTTGAGAGGTTTTTGCTATAGGGCACATGTGCTCACCAGAAAGAGAGAGACAGAGAGACAGAAAGCGAGAAATCACCCCCACCCCCCACCCCCCGGGGAGATGGCCACGCCACAATCCCTTCTCCTCCATTCTCCTCTCGGGATCTTGAGCATGCACGCACACACACCCGGTGTGAGTTTAAGCCACAGGGTCTGGGACTCGAACTGTGGTCGACTACGTGGGAGTCCAGTGACATAGCCATTACACCAACTGCTGGTCCAATGGTTTTTCTAATTTTTAAAAAGAATTATTTTATTTGTCTTTATTTGTTATTATTTTCCAGTTTGATCAGACAGAGAGAGAGGGGAGGTTAGAAAGCAAGGCACAAGGTCCAGGACTTGAACTGTGATCAGCCATGTGGGAATTCAGTGCCTTTCACAGCCACACCACCTGCTGGCCCTAATTACGTTAATTTTTATGGAGCCGGCAAAGATTCTTTCCTTTACCAAACTTAAACAAGCTTCCTCTGAGCCCCCGTCTCCACTAGGCCTCAGCCTCCGTCCATGGAGACTTGAACATACAGGAACACAGTTTCTAAAACTCAAGGTCACATCCTTAAAGAGACCTTGGCCCTTCTTAAAATGCCAACTTGAGCAAACTCCACACTGCCAAAAAAAGTACTGTTTGTTCCAGGCAGCACCTGAGGGCAGAGCCCTTATCTCCCAGTCTCTGTGGATGATAAATCCGAGCATGAATAATTGACAGCCAGCAGGCACACATTTGCACTGACTAATCTTTTATAATTTTTCATATCCTTGGCTATACATAGTCCACACTCACACACCTTCCCATTCCTTCGTTCTCCCTGTAAAATTCCCAGTCACTTTGTGTGAATAAAAATAAATTAATTTTTTAAAAAGTTGAGTTCAGGGACCAGCAGATGATGTAATGGCTAGGTTGCTGGACTCCCATGTAGTCAACCGTGGTTTGAGTCCCAGACCCAGTGGCTTAAACTCACACCCGGCACGTGTGCGTGCGTGCCCAAGATCCTGAGAGGAGAATGGAGGAGAAGGGATTGTGGCGTGGCCATCCCCCCTGGGGGGTGATTTCTCACTTCCTGTCTCTCTGTCTCTCTCTGTCTTTCTGGTGAACGCACATGCCCTATAGCAAAAACTTCTAAAAAAAAAAAAAGTTGAGTTCAGTTTCCAATGGTCTCTCTTCCCTATTTTAATAATTATTACTCATTAAAATCTATTCTTATCACTTTGACTAATGCCTGGTTTTATCTTTGACAGAACATGTCCTTCATGCAGGCCCTGCATGTGGAAGGATGAGCCAAATTCTGCAGCTGCCCAGAGGAAAAGTGTTCAATGTCCATTGTATCCAGATGCCTTGAAACCCTCGGTGCCTCTTAGTGTTCCTCATATCCAGCCTCAGTGACCCCTTTCACATGGTCTTAACTGACTTTTGATCCCATTATTTTCAGAGACTTTTTCAAATTGTTGAGGCTCTCCTGCGTTTCAGATGTAGTCTAGGTAACTTAGGTCGTCCTACCTTCCCAGCGTTGAGCTCGCATGGACCTGCTCATGAAACACCCACACACTCACACACTCAGAAACATACCGCACACGTTTATGATCACCGAAATCCCTTGCTTTCTGATAACCAGTGTCCCAAAGCGATTCCCCATCTTGTTTAAAATGGGAATAACATTAGTGGATAGCACATATTTTTCAGGAGGTGTGAAGAAAAATAGGAATCTCTAAGAAAGTAAGTCTGGGAGGCATAATGCATGTCATTTTCTTTATACATATATTTATAGAATTCCTTCCATTTCCATAGTTACAAGATTGTTCAATGCCAATTAAAATTGCTAATGGAATTTCTTTT
The DNA here is from genome assembly GCA_026018925.1 of Tupaia tana. Taxonomy (NCBI): domain Eukaryota; kingdom Metazoa; phylum Chordata; class Mammalia; order Scandentia; family Tupaiidae; genus Tupaia; species Tupaia tana. The sequence continues at coordinate 147,309,062 of JAKSZU010000002.1, forward strand.
TTCCATCTTTTTTTTTTCAATTTTTGCCAGAGAGCAAAATATACTTGTCTGCTTCCCAAACACAGAAAAACAGAGAGAGAAACAGAAGAGTTAGAAAGCAGTCCCTAATAAAGCATATTCAGACTGCGATCGCTATGCCTCCATTTCTCCCTCTTGTCAAGATTTGGGGCACTCATGCACATGAACCTGGTGTGTTTTTCCAGCCACTAGAGCCAGGATTTAAACTGTGGTCAGCCATGTGTGTTCTAACTCACTTACGTAGAAAGCCATGGAGCTGCCCCAGGAATTTATTTTTTAGTAAAAAAAAAAAAAAGAAGAAGAAGAAAGAAGGCCACAGATTTTTCACAATAATAGATTTCAACTTGAGACTATTTTATCCCAAGGGACACTAGATAATGTCTGGTGACTTTCTGGTTGTCACAGCCTTGAGAATGGCTACTGGCACCTAGTGAGTAGAGGCCAGAGATTCTGATATACATCCTCTGCTAAATCGCACCTACGAGAAAGAATGGTCTGGCCCAAAGGTTGCTAGTGCAAGATTGAGAAATCCTGATTAGAATGTAAAGGTTAAAGAATAAATACAAATCTTGGGACCAGCAGTTGGCGTAATGGCTATGTCACTGGACTCCCATGTAGTTGACCGTGGTTCGAGTCCCAGACCCGGCGGCTTAAACTCATGCCGGGCGCGTGTGTGTGCGACACAAGATCCTGAGAGGAGAAAGGAGGAGAAGGGATTGTAGCGTGGCCATCCCCCCTGGGGGGTGATTTCTCACTTTCTGTCTCTCTCTGTCTTTCTGGCGAGTGCAAGCGCACTATAGTAAAAACATCTCAAAAAAAAAAAAAAGAAAATAAAGAAAGAATAAATACAAATCTTTAGACAGAGTGATGAAAGGGAACATGACTTACAAATCTAAAACTATTATGTTGCCTAATAATTGAGTGTGGAGCGGGGGAAGAACTGATGAAAGAATCATTGAATAATATTGGTAACACTGAAACAAAAATCTTGAAAACCAATGTAATTTGATTCAAGTTCCTAGTTTGACAATAAGTTCCGAGAAAATGATCAAGGGAAATGATCTAAGCTGCGAATAACGATTTATGGACAACACTGTAAATTGTAATATGTAAATTAAACATATTAAAAGAACATATACTAAATATATGTAGATAATATGAAAAGATAATAGTCCTAAGTTTAAAAATAAATAAAATGCTTCTGTTGCACCTTATTTTCAGGAGTTTCTGACCCTCTCTTGTTCTCGTACCACATGCTAAGCATAATAATGGTAGATTCCGTGTCTGTCCGATCCCTCCCCCGAGGCTTTGCAGATGCCACTGCCTGAATTGCTCACCATTGGCTATGGTCAACCCCACTGTGTGACACGGCCATCTCCAGCAAGCTCTTGGGCCATCTCCAAGCTATATGCCGACAAAGTTCCAAAGACAGCAAAACACTTCCGTGCTTTGAGCACTGGAGAGAAAGGGTTTGGTTATAGGGGCACCCACCTTCCAAGAGTTATTCCAGGGTTTATGTGCCGGGGCGGTGGCTTCACATGCCTTAATGGTACTGGTGGCAAGTCCATCTGTTGGAAGAAATACGATGACGAGAACTTCATCTTGAAATATACAGGTCCTGGCATTTTGTCCCAACAAAAAAAGATTCTGTTTTTCATCTGCACTGCCAAGACTGAGTGCTTGGATGGGAATCATGTAGTCTCTTTCACAGCAAGGTGAAAGAGGGCATGAATATCGTGGAAGCCATGGAGCGCACTGGCTCCAAGAATGGCAAGGCCAGCAAGAAGATCAGCCATACTGACTGTGGACAACGCTGATGAATGTGACGTGCTTTCTCGCAGCCACCAGCCCTTTCCTTCTGTAGCTCAGCGAGCACCCTCCACCCCATCTGCTCACGATGCCCTCTAACCCGTGCTCTTCCTGCAGTCCTTTGGGTTCCATGTTTTCCTCATTCCCCTCTAAATCAAGCTGAATGGCAAAATTAAGTTTATGATTATCAAATGAAAACCAAGCAAGAACAACAAAAATAAATTACTCTTCACACATTCTCTCCTCTTCCTGTCTACAGTGCTATGTTAAATTGAAGTGGATAGAATGGGCACCCTCGTCTTGTTTCTGATCTTAGAGAAAGAGCTTTCAACTTTTTACTGTTTGGTGTAATGGTATCTGTGTAGTGTAGCTATGAGATTTTCATATATGGCCTTTTCTGTATCGAGGTACATTCCTTTTATACTTGCTTTTTCTGAGAGTTTTTATCATAGAAGTAGGTTCAATTTGTCAAATATTTCTTCTGCACCTACTGAAATGATCATGTGGTTTCTGTTTTTCATTTTGTTGCTGTAGGTATCACATTTATTGATGTATGCATGTTAAACAGTTGTCTCATCCCTGGGATGGATCCCACTTAATGATGGTAAATGATCTGTTTAATGTGCTATTGAATCAGTTTGCTAAGTTTTATTCTTTTACATTTTTTGAGGGTTTTTACATTTCTGTTTATAAGGAACATTGGCTTATAGTTTTCTTTTCTGATAGTGTCTTTCTCTGCTTTTCTTATCACATACCAGGGAAATACTGACCTCATAAAATCATAAAAGGAGTGGAAATTTTCCTCTTGTTCAATTGTTTTGGAATCGTTTGAGAATTTGTATTAGATTCTCTTTCAATATTTGACAGAAATTAGCAGTCCTGGGCCTTTTTAAGTTCCATTTTTTGTAATTATTATTATTGTTTTTAAACATTTGATCACTATACATCATTGGGCTTATAGAGCAAATTTACTCAACAGGAAATACACCTCAGACCAGACCAGTTGAGAACACTATAATCATTATCATCAATAGGTAATAAACCATTTATATGTCCCACAATTGTCTTGTTTCTCTATTTTTCCTCCCTGATTTCCTTCCCTATACTCTTCCCCACTCCCGCTTGCCTTCCACTCTGTCTCCAGTGTCTATAACTATTTTCACTGCTTTTATGTCCTCTGGTCTTTGAATCTCTACCACAGAATGTGGTCTGTCAATTTATATTAAGTAGAGACATACAATGTCTCTCTTTCATTGCCTGGCTTGCTTTACTCAGCAATAAATCTTCCATATTTGATCACTTGCTATCAAATGCCAAGGTCTTGTTGTTTTTAAGGACTGAATAGCATTCCATGGAGTGTATGTGCCATACTTTTTTCAATCTATTCATCTGTTCGTGGACATTTGGGTCAGTTCTGTATCTTAGCAATAGTGAATAATGCCGCCATAAACATTGATATGAAAGAGCTTTTCTGACTGAGCATCCTCCTGTCCTTGGGGTAGATACCTAGGAGTGGAATTGCTGGATCATATGGTAGTTCTATTTGTAGGTCTTTGAGGAACCTCCATATAGTTTTCCACAGTGGCTGGACCAATTAACATTCCTACCAATAATGTTCTCCTTTCACCACAACCCCACCAACACTTATTTTTTGTATTTTTAATCTTCACCATTCTGACAGGGTTTAGATGGTATCTCATGTGGTTTTGATCTGCATCTCCCTTAAGATGAGGGATGTTGAGCATCTCCTTATATCTTTTTTGGCTGTTCTTATGTCTTCCTTAGAGAGTTTTTTTGTTCAGCTCATTTTCCCATTTTTTAATTGGGTTAATCTTTTTTTTTTTTTTTTTTTTCAGGTAAGCCACTTGAGTTCCCTGTGTATTCTGGTTATTGGTCCCTTGTCTGAGGCATAGTTTACAAAAATATTCTCCCATTCTGAGGGTTGTCAATTCACACCAATTACTGTGTCCTTTGCTATGCAGAAACTTCTTAATCTGATGTAATCCCACTTGTCTATTTTGGGAATTATTGCCTATGCTTTGGGGTTTTATTTAAAAAAAATCTTTGCCTACCTCAATGTCTCCCAGAGTTCCTTGTTCTTTGATTTCCTTGGTTAGTTTTATCCCGAGACATCTTATACATTTAGTGGCTATAGTAAAAGGAAATCCTTTCTTCAGTTCTACCTCTGTCAGCTGTTTCTATATATAGAAATACTATGGATTTTTGAATGTTGGTTTGTATTCTACCTCTTTACTGTATTCATTTATTATTTCAAAAAGGTTTTTCATGGATACCTTTGGATCTTGTCCGTATACCCTGTCAAATAAAGATGTTCTCAACTCTTCTTTTGTTATTTGAATGCCTCTTATATTATTCCCTTTTTAGATTGCATTGCCTAGGACTTCCAGTACTGTATTGAAAAGGAGTGGAGAAAGTGGGCAGCCTTGTCTTGTACCAGTTTTTAGTGGAAAAGCTATCAGTTTTTCCCCATTCAGTATAATGTTAATTATAGGTTTTTCATATATAGCTTTTATTCTGTTGAGAAATGACCCTTCTATGCCAATTTTGGTAAGAGTCTTAATCATGAAGGGATGTATTTTATCAAGTGCTTTCTCTGCATTGATTGAAATGATATTTTTTTCTTATTAATCTAGTGTATTATGTTTATGGTCTTGTATATGTTGAACCACTCTTGCATTCCTGGAATAAAGCCTACCTGGTTGTGATGAATAATTTTTATATGTTGTTCGATATGATTTTCTAGTATCTTGTTGAGAATTTTTGTATCTATATTCATCAGAAATATTGATCTGTAGTTTTCCTTTTTTGCCATGTCTTTATCCATTTTCAGAATGAGGATGATGGAGGCTTCATAAAATGAATTTGGGAGATTTCCTTTCTTTTTGACCTTTATATACAATTTGATAGAATAGGAGTTAACTATTCTTTAAAAGTTTTGTAGAATTCAGAAGTGAAGCCATCAGGACCCAAGCTTTTCTTTATCGAGAGGTTATTTGTTACTGATTCAATCTCATGGCTTTTGTGGGTCTACTCAGGCTTTCTATGCCCCCCTGATTCAATCTTGGTAGATTATAGGCATCCAGGAATTTGTCCATGTCCTCCATGTTCTCTCGTTTGTTGGCATATAGTCACTCACAGTATCTTCTATGATGTTTCGTATTTCTATTGTGTTTGTTGTAATATTGCCCGTTTCATTACGTATTTGATTTATCTGGTTTCTGTCTTTCATCTTCTTAATCAATCTAGCTGATGGTGCGTCAATCTTGTTCATCTTTTTAAAGAACCAGCTTTTGCTTTCACTTATTTTTTTCTTTATTTTCTATTTCATTTATTTTTGCTCGAATCTTTATTATTTCTTTTCTCCTGGCATTTTCTTTATTGTTGTTTTTTCATTTCCCTGAAGCATGATGTTAGGTTGTCTATTTGTGGGCATTTTTTTTTAAAAGGACAAGATTTATTACTGATCCATTCTCCTTATTCATTGATCTGTTCAGGTTTTCTAATTCTTCCTGATTCAGCCTTGGTAGGTTACATATTACTAGGAATTCATCTTTTTTCCTAGGAGATCTCATTTGTTGTCATATAGTTGCTCACAGCAGTCTCGTATAATCCTTTGTATTTCTGTGGTATCAGGAATAATGTCTCCTTTTTTATTTCTGGTTTTGTTTATTTGAGTCTCTTATCTTTTATTCTTTATCAGACTTACTAAAAGTTTGTTGATTTTGTTGACCTCTTCAAAAAAGTCTTTTCGTTTCATTAATAACTTCTATTTGTCTTTTAGTCTCAATGTTGCTTATTTCTGCTCTGATATTTTATTTTTTTTCCTTCTTCCTGCTAAGTTTAGGCTTCCTTTGTTGTTCTTTTTCTTCTTCTTTGAAGTTTAAAGTAAGGATGTTTACTTACTATATTTCTTCTTTTTTCATGCAGGCAAGCATTTATTGCAGGAATTTCCCATCAGTACTGCTTTTACTAAATCCCATAGTTTGTTGTGTTTCTGCTTTTGTTAATTTTTAAGATACTTCCTCATTTCCCTTTTAATTTCTTCATTGATCTATTGGTTGACTGGAAACATGTTTGTTAATTTTCACATATTTGAGTGTTTTTCAGTATTTCTCCTTCATCGATTCTAATTTTATGTCATTGTAATCATAAAAAAATATATAGGATTTCAACCTTTATAAGTTTGTTAACGTTTGTTTTGTGTCTTGATTTATCTTGGTGTATATCCTGTGGGTACTTGGGAAGATGCATATTCTGCTGCTTTTATAAAGAATGCTTGTAAATATATGTTGTATCTATTTGATTTAAGTATAATTCACATCCAGTGTTTCCTTGTTGATTCTGTCTAACCTGTCCACTGTTGATATCAGGGTATTAAAGACTCCTACTATTGTTTAGTATTGCAGTCTACCTTTCTTTTCAGATTTATTATTTGCTTTCTATATTTAGGTACTCCAATATTAGGTACACATGTATTTACAATTACTATAATTTCTTAAGAATCAACTTTTTTTTTTTAAGAGAGATTTTTACTATAGGGTGTGTGTACTCACCAGAGAGACAGAGAAATAGAGATACAGAAAGCAAGAAATCACCCTCCCCTCATAGGGGATGGCCGCTCCACAATCTCTTCTCCTCTATTCTCCTCTTGGTATTTTGGGCACACCTACACATGTGTTGGGCAAGAATTTTAAGTCGCTGGGTCTGGGACTTGAACCATGGTCAACGCCATGGGAGTCCAGTGATATAACCATTACACCATCTGCTGGTCTCAAGAATTGACTTTTTATCAATACACACAGACCTTACTCACCTCTTTTGGCAGTTTTTAACTTTGTTTTGTCTAACGTGAGTATAGTTACCCTCACACGTTTGCAGGGATCTCTTTTTCCATGCTTGCAGACTTGGTCTATGTATGACCTTAGAGATTAAGGAAGTCTCTCTTAAGAAGCTTATGGGCAGGTCTTGTTTTGTTATCCATTTAGCCATTCAATATCTTTTGATGAGAGAATTTAATCCATTTACATTCAAAGTCATTATTGATTGCTGAGGACCCTATTGCTATTTCATTAATTGTTTTCTGGTTTATCAGTAGATCCTTTGTTCCTCTAGAGCAGTTCTTTAAACCCAGTTAATTAATTCAATGGGAATTCAGGCTCTCAATTATTCAAGATGTATTGTTGTCATCTAAATGTAGAACAAGCCCCTGTAAATTGCTTATTGTGAATAAGTTTTCAAAGGACTAGACAGAGATCTCAGAATCTATATAAATGGGTTTCTACATTCATGTTTACTTTTCTGAAGCTTCTTTTCTCCCCCATAATAACTAAATGTATATTTAATTATGGGTCTCTATTAAAGAAAGAAGGCAACCCAATGGCATTAACAGCATAAAGGGTAGTAGCCTATCTTTTAAAATTACCATAAAAATGCAGTCATGAGTCTTCATTACATCGAGATGAGGGATTTCAGTGATCTTTCAAACCAAATGGCACCCAGCATTTCTTTGCTCTGCAGCACATAAAGACACGTTACACATGCAATGTGGTCACTCCTACTCTCTTCTCCTCCCAATAATGACCAAACAAAGAAAAAAAAAAAAAAGACATTTATAAAGAACAAATAACACCGTGGAGCCAGCAGATAGCATGGTGGTTAAGACACTGGACTCTCACATGGCTAACTGTGGTTCGAGTTAGGGTGGAAACCTTCATTTATGTTTTGCCATGACATAGTGTTACTTATTTGGGATTATTATTCTATAAATTAGGACATGATTGCTTAGTAGTTGGTACAAATCTTAATCAAATTGAAAAGCAACTTAGAGGTCTGATTCAGACAATTTCTGTAAGTACAAGTGAATCTCCATTTTTAATGAACTTCACAGGGTATACGGAGAATTTCTAGAACTTACTGACAGAAACCAGTGGTAGAGAGCAGAGACTTCAGACAGCTATTAAATCTTGGGATTAAGGGGTATATGTGAGTTATAAGGTTAGTACAGATGTAAACATCTGCCAAGGATGAAGGTTGATTGCTGAATTTGAACAACTTTTTTTTTTCAATTGCCAGAAGGTACATTCACTCACCACAGAGAGAGAGAGAGAGAGAGAGAGAGAGAGAGAGAGAGGAAGAGAGAGAATAACCCCCGAAATGGGTGTGGTCATACCACAATCATTTTTCCTCCAATTTTCTGTCCCATAAGGATTTTGTACATGCACAAACTTACGCCTGGCACATTTTTCAATGCTGGGGTCAGGATTTGAATCATGAGCAGCCATGTGGGATCATAACTATTATGCTATCTGCTGGTCTCCATACATTTTATTTTAATCCTCAAAGCAACCCTGTGAGAGGCAGACGCTACAATAATCTCCATTTTACAGATGAATAAATAGAGGTACAGGCAGACTAAGGAAGTTACTCAAGATTAAATGTAGAGTAAATGACATTTACTCTACTAGTGAAATTAAAATGAAATTCTCACTCCTGAGAGACTGCAAGACTAATAGGGGTCTGCTTCACAAGAAGTGAGCCCATAAAGCTTTATTATTCTTTCCAAATACTCTTCTGATTTTTTGACATGTTGTGAGAGTTTTATATGTGTGTGTGTGTATATATAATATTTACAATTTATATTTATTTATGTATTTCTTCCATGAATGAGAAAGATGGAGAGAGAGAGACAAGACCCCTAACATGCTCTCGATGCCATGGTGGACCTCCAGACTCTTCCAGCCCAGCACGGGGCACGTGCATGCCCTCTACACTCAGGGATGTCCCTGAACACAAACACAGCACCCTGTCATGTGAGTCAGTGTCACGGAGCTTTGTGTCACCATTGAACCGCATCCAGCCACACTGAGAGTTCTCTTTGCTTCCAATTTTTAACTAGTATTTTTTTTCTGGTGTTTAAAACAATATTTTAATTATTAAAAAGAATAAAAATACAGACAAACTTGGAGAAGGCAGTAGTAATCTCCTGGAATGCTGTGACCTTCGAGGTCAGCATGATGGCAGCTCTGGGGCTTCACAAGTCAGCCTCACCATCTGAAAGGACAGATGATGACCGGCCGATTCTCAGTCAAATGCTCGTACTAATCAACATAGTATAGTGGCAGTTAGAGAGGACTACGAGCGAGACAATTTACCTAAGCGACTCAATTTACTCAATTTGCATTGGTACCTCAACATCATGTACAAGTGTTCATAAAATATAAAAAAAATCACATTCAAGGTATGAGAGTATATAGGAGATTTCTCAGAAACAGATACGGTATTGATTATGTGTGAGTGTGCACGTGTGTGTGTGTGTGCTCACATGTGTATATGTTTACCCATCATGAAAAGACTAATCTGTAGAACTGATTATTGATCAGAGAAGCAGACTTCTTGGCACAGACAGTACTATAATTGGACCTAGAGTAGTTAGAAAACGTTAGAAGCAGTTTAAAAAATAAAAAAAAAAAAAAACTGGGTAGAAGATTTGGGTTTTCTGTTTCATAGACTGGTTTGTTAAATAAGTAGTGGTAGAATTACAGTGAGGGAGCTGTATTTGTGATAAAAGGTCAGAGAAAGTATCATCCAAACAAATGAGTTAAAACAAAATCATTTTGAAAGATCTAGCATGTGCCAATATTTTCTCTCTTCATTTAAAGCCTCACTTAAGTATTTGACCTTTGGGAGCCAGGCAGTGGGACAGTGATAACACAGCTGGGCTCCTGTGGGGAAGGCCCTGGGTTCGCGTACTGGGACTTCCTGAAGCCCTCAGGCACATGGGCTTGTACCTGTGGCCTGGGTTGACCAAGGTTGGGTGGACCGGGCTGCGAGGACTCAGATGGGGTGACTGTTTCTCTGTCTGACATACTCTCTCTTTCATAAAATAAAAAAACTTTAAAAAAAAATCTGGGCTTTGGAATCACTAAAATTTTGTAAAAATTAATGAAATAGGACATACAAGATAGTTTCTTGTTACTCAGAACTGTTAAAATGTCAATAGATGCATTTGTCAATAAAAGAAAGGAAAAAATGCCTAAGTTGCTTTTAGATTGACGTATTGCCATGTTTAAACTAGTTTTACTAGATAGGATGGTTTTTGCCTCGTCAATGTTACTGAGTCAATGGACTGGAAAATAAAAATTCTAAGTTTCCTTTTTACTCTGTGCCACTTAGAAATGTGAACAGGAAACTTTATCTAACTCCATTTATGCATTTAAAAAAATTAAATCAAGAAAAGCCTAGCCTCCTGTTGTGATGAATGTTTTCTGAACTGACCCAATCTACTGGTTAAAACATAGAGCTCTAATTCACCGAAAACCCCGTGAAGGATTACATGTCAGCTTATAACTGCATTTTAACACTGCATCGTTTGTTTTCTTTTATTTTAGGAATTGTGAAACATGGTGAATGAAGTACTATTTCGCTATGTTTAGTTTACCAAGCAGTGTGTCATCCATTTTCTTATTGAGGCTCTTAGAGTACCACTGAGCAAAGCAGGCCTCTCTCCTAAACGTCCTTGATAAACTCCCTCTACCCTCTGAGAGGAGAAAGATTTTCTCCAAACTCGGGAAGCTGATGGCTTCGTTTTCACTGAAATGGCATATTAAAATGAGAAGGTTTAGTGTGTGCATGTGTGTGTGTGTGTGCATGTGTGTGTGTGTGTTTTCCTATGGGTGCATGAACTCGCCAGAAAGAGACAGACAGAAAGGGAAAGTGAGAAATTGCCCCATAGCGGGGATGGCCACACTGCAATCCCTTCTCCTCCAGTCTCCTCTTGGGATTTTTTGGCCGCGCACACACACACACACAGACACACACACGAGTGAAGTGTTTTACAAGCCATTGGGTCCGGGGTTTGAACTGGGCAGTCAGCTAGGTAGGGTCCGGCTACCTTAGCCTCCATGCCACATGTTAGCCCTGAAATGGGAAGTTTCACTGGAAGATAATCCCCTCTACTTCTCATTAATCTGCCTGCATCACACACACATCCTCCGCCCCACTCTCCTCGAACTCCACCTGCCTCTAAATTCTCAGAGACACCAAGGAGGCCAGATGCCTTCTTGTCCTCCATTGCCAGTTCATTTTAGGGATCATTTCTCACTACTGTTCATACATACTCTTCTAGCATTAAAAATCCGCCTAACCACCCATCAAATTCAGACTTACCTAAGGCATGGTGCTGACTCGTACCTCTCTGTTTTTTCACTCTACTCGTTTCTGAATGTCCAATTAGAAAGCACTGAAGGGAACCAGCAGTTAGCGTAATGGCTATGTCGCTGGACTCCCACGTAGTCAACCACGGTTCGCGTCCCGGATCCGGTGGCTTAAAACTCACGCCGGGCACGTGTGCATGCGTGCCCAAGATCCCGAGAGGAGAATGGAGGAGAAGGGATTGCGGCGTGACCATCCCCCCTGGGGGATGATTTCTCGCTTTCTGTCTCTCTGGTGAGCGCACGCGCCCTATAGCAAAAATAAACCTCTCAAAAAAAAAAAAAAAAAAAAAAAAAAAAAAAAAAAAAAAAAAAAAGCACTGAAGGTTCAAGGTTCAAAGCATAATGGTAGCATGGACTCACAGAGTTATTCTCTCAATGGGGCAGGGGGACCAGGAGGTGGGGCAGCAGCAAAACACGACACGAGGCAATCTCACGTGCAACGCTCCTGATTCCAGTCTGGAGCCCTCCCTGAGTACACCGGCCATGTCCTTGCCCGTGGCTGAAGCGGGCTGAGGGTGCAGGTGGATCCCAAGTCCCTGTTAGGGTGCTATCACTCTTCTCCCCTCTTCTCTGTCTCTCTGGCTCAAAGAAGAAATAAGTAAACAAGTAAAGTTAAGGAGAAAAGTCTTGGCAGGTATACGACTGAGTAAAGGGACACTGCGATGCTGTTTTCATGTCTTAAGTCAATCACGGAATACGAAACAAATCTATCTGAAAAGCTTCCAGGATTTTCACTCCATCTCCCTTTTATACCAAAGAACAATATTCCTTATGACATATCACCCTCCACAAATACAGAACTGCACATATATGTATGCAATTGAAGACATGACAGAAAGAGTAAAACTTTGGTGGGGAAGAAGAAAGACCATGCTCTCATCCCAGGCCTTGAACATAATTTGTTCAACAATCTTATTTGTCTTAAGAAAACTTCTGAGAAGAATAGTAACAATAGTAATATCTTACTGTCAAAACCTGCTGTATAAATTATAAAAATGCTATTCTGTAACTATATTCTTATTATTTCAGAAAGCATTATAAACTATCCATAAGATCATAATATTATAAAGCAAACACCGTGTTATTGAAATATTGGATATAATGCTGTTCTAGATACAAAGTACACATATAATTGCATTTTAATACTGTAGCGTTTATTAAGAATTATAGAAACATAGTAGATAACATACTGCTTTAATATTCCATTTAAAATTTTAATAGTATTTCATGTTAAATGATAGAATCATTACTTATGAGCATAATAATCAGAATTATCTACAAGAATGTCTTTTAGACAAGTTGTAATGATGCTTTTTAAAAAGTTACTGAATATAGAATAACTTTGTTCTCAGCACTTTCAATAATTTACTAGTGATGTAATTTTTCAAGTTTGTTTACTCATAATAAATTCAAGCACATATGCAAGAAAATACATTTATATAGAATCATATGGCAGAAGAAAATTAGAAATGTGACAAATGGTTGAAATTGTGATTCTAATCAAACAACATGTCCCAAATCCTGTGTAGTCTAAAAAATGCAGCCACAGTCTCACACTATGGGAACATACAGAAATGAGACGTATTAGGAAGTTTTTTCCCTGTATTGCATGTTTCTCGATACTTGAAAATTTTTATATATCTTTATCTCTGAGTTGACTTTTGTGTGTTAATAGATAACTTCAGAACAAGGGTATTGATTGCCATCAAATTGACCTTTTTTTTTTTTTTTGGAGAGGTTTTTGCCATAGGACACGTGTACTCGCCAGACAGACAGAGAGAGACAGAGAGACAGAAAGCGAGAAATCTCCCCCCAGGGGGGATGGCCACGCCACAATCCCTTCTCCATTCTCTCGGGATCTTGGGCACCCACGAACACGCACCCGGCATGAGTTTTAAGGCACCCGGTCCGGGACTCTAACCGCGGTCGACTACATGGGAGTCCAGCGACATAGCCATTATGCTAACTGCTGGTCCCACCTTTATTTATTTTTCATGTATTTAATGTATCTACTTGTGTTGAAGTATTTTTAGCAACTTTATAGAGATATAATTGATGTACAATAAATTGAATTCCTTTCATTGATGGTTCAATGAGTTTTAACAATTGATCTACCAGGAAACCACTGCCACAATCTAGGTAAAGAATGTTTTCTTCACCTACAGAAGTGTCCCCCTGCCCCTTTTCAGGTCCTGTGTGCTGTCACTAACCTAACCCACTCTAGACAACCAGTGTGGTTTCCGCTGCTGTGGATGAATCTCCATTTTCAAAACTGTGCAGAAAAGGGAATCACACAGTAAGTACTCTTTTGTATCTGGTTCAGTGGTTTTGAGATAGACCTATCTTGTTCTGTGATTTGACATTTCATTACATTTTATTGATGAGTAGTATTTCATTGTATGAACTTATAGTTTTCTTTTTCTTTTTCTTTTTTTGTCCATTCCTCTTATGATGGAAATTTGGGCTGCTGCCAGATTTTTTCTACTTTTTTTTAAAGAGGTTTTTGCCTGTGCACTCACAGGAGAGAGACAGAGACAATGAGAGAGAAAGTGAGAAATCACACACCCCCCACCAGGGAACCAGCAGTTAGCGTAATGGCTATGTCACTGGACTCCCACGTAGTAGACCGCGGTTCGCGTCCCGGACCTGGTGGCTTAAAACTCACACCGGGCGCGTGTGCGTGCGTGCCCAAGATCCTGAGAGGAGAATGGAGGAGAAGGGATTGTGGCGTGACCATCCCCCCTGGGGGGTGATTTCTCGCTTTCTGTCTCTCTGTCTCTCTCTGTCTGTCTGGTGAGTGCATGCGCCCTATAGCGAAAACCTCTTCAAAAAAAAGAGAAGAAAAGAAAAGAAAAGAAAAGAAATCACACACACCCCCCCCACACACACACACACAGGGATGCCCATGCATTTGCAATCCCTTCTTCTCCCGGGATCTTGGGCACGCATGCACACATACCCAGCGTCACTTTCAGTTGCTGGATCCAGGACTCGAACTGTCATCAGTCATGTGAGAGTCCAGTGAATGTACCACTATGCCATCTACTGGCCCTGAGGTTTATTTATTTATTTATTTTTATAGAGAGATTTTTACTATACTATGAATGTGCTCACCAGAGAGACAGAGAAACAGAAAGCAAGAAACCACCACCCCCTCAACCCACCATGATCCCTTCTCTTCCATTGTACTCTTGGGATCTTGAGCATGCACATACATGTGCCTGGTGTGAGTTTTAAGCTTCCAGGTCCGGGACTTGAACTGCGGTTGAATATATGGGAGCCCAGCCCATTATGCCATCTACTGGTCCCAGCCCCCAAATCTTTGCTATTATTGATGAAGCTTCCGTGAATACCTTTGTAGCGAAATCTTTTTTTAGACATCAACTTTCATTTTTATTGGGTACATACCTAGAGTGCAAATCCTACCTCAAAGCGTAGATAAGTACATAAATAACTGTAAGAAATTTCTAAATTCATTTTCACAGTGGCAGTAGACTTTCACACAATCACCAGCAATCTAAGAGCTAGTTCTACTTGCAAATTATCTTCACCAGCATTTAGTGTTGTCAGTGCTTCTAATTTTAGCTCTTCTAGTGAGTATTAGATGACATACTCAGGTTTTTTTTTTTTTTTTTTTTTGGAGAGGTTTTTGCTATAGGGCGCGTGCGCTCGCCAGACAGACAGAGAGATACAGAGAGATAGAAAGCAAGAAATCACCCCCCAGGGGGGATGGCCATGCCGCAATCCCTTCTCCTCCATTCTCCTCTCGGGATCTTGGGCATGCACGCACACGCGCCCGGCGTGAGTTTAAGCCACCGGGTCCGGGACTCGAACCGCGGTCAACTACGTGGGAATCCAGAGACATAGCCATTACACTAACTGCTGGGCCCCTCAGTTGTTTTTAATATCTGCAGGGGATTGGTTCCACAACATAACCCCTCTCCTCTGATAACTCACACACACACAGAAATCCATGGGTGCTCAAAGCCTGTATATAAGGTTGCCAACTATCTGCACATCACCTATAGACATCCTACCATATTCTTTAAATCATTTCTATATTACTCAAAAGGTAATGTCAGCCTCAGATACGAGTGAAAATGAACATAGATAAGCTTCTTCAGCGTCTCTCTTTCCTTATCTCATAACAATTGACTCAGCCTGGCTACAGCCGGGGTTGGTGTAATCCATGGATGGAAAACCCACAGACAGGAAGGAGCAGCTCCCATCATAATTGTCATTTGCGTTTCCAGGTGGCTAATAATGTATGGCCCTTTCTCACATGATTCTTTGGCCATTTGGTAAGGTGTCTAATTCAAAATCTAAGATAACTGCGTTTTATATTGGATTGTGTTAGTTTGGGTCCTCTAAAAAGCAGATGTCAAAATGGAATTACATGCAAGAGCTTTCTCGAGGAAATGAAACTAACTTCCGCCCTGTTTGAAATAGTAGTCTTAGGGCCACACTTACTACCTTTAGAGTTCATTTTAATGTCTCCTCATCTTCGGCTCTCACCTTGGCAGGTTGTGAGGGCTTATCTGGTATGACCCAATCTTCATCTCCGAGGTTCGAGCCCCGGCTATCATACCCTTTTCAGACCAGTATTTCTGGAGTGTTCGTTGGGTTACAAGGAGGCCTGATGGTACCCAGAGCCACCCAACCTCACCTGGGTTCCCCACACTTGCATCCCTGCTGTCCTTGTGCTGAGGCACTGCTGCTGCCACCTACTGGCCAGCCTCAATGGCCCGATTCAGTGGTGACTTCTCTTCACACACGCTAGTATCTGCTCATAACATGTCCAAAGAGCCCTAGAAACTGAGGAAACTTGTGGCCTAATGGAATCTTTGATGTGACACTGGTGAGAATGTGCCTCACCGAGACCATGACCTTTGGCCCAGCAGAAATCAGGTTGTCAAGATAGATGACCCAACTAGGAACTGACCGTATATAGGACAACCCCTGCTCTCCAACTCTAGGTATTATCTGCTAGTAGAAAATAGCATCATGGTCACTTTAGAAACTATTTGGCAATTTCTTGCAAAATTAAACATATACGTATCTAATGATCTACCAATACCACCTCTAGACATTTACCCAAGAGAAATGAACACACATTCCTTCATGTACGTGAAGGTTCATAGAAATAGAAAGCTGTAGACATGTCACATGGTTTAAGCCTCCACTGAGGAATAAGAAAACACTGATACCTGCATGTAGTGTAATGCTACTCAGCAGTTTAAAGGAAGTAACTACTGTTACTCACAAGAACCTAGACGATTCTCTGAAGTGTTACACCAAGTGAGAGGAACCAGTAACGAAGACATTGCATCATCTGATTCCATTGATACAAAATTCTAGGAATGGTAATCAATAGGGAAGAAAGGACATCAACCAGTGCAGAAGATGGGTAAAGGCGATTGACTTTGAAGGTACACAGGGAAATTTGGAGGTGGTGATCATTTCCACCATCTTAGAATATGACGGTGCTTATCGGACTGTATACATTTGTCACGGCTCATGTAAACAAACACAGAATTGGTGGATGCTTTTATGAACATCATACTATACAATCTGATTTATACCAGAAGTGTGCTATCGAGGTTGTCACTACCTACCACTGTGAGGGGTTCAGTTCAACTAGAAGCAATGCCAGTGTCGAGACTATCTCCCAGAATTCCTGACTGAAAACAGGCTACCGAAGCACTGGCCCAGTAGCTCCCAGGCCCCGTTGGTTCTTACTTAACCTTGCCCTTCACAGCTGTGTAGGCTCGTGAGGGAGGGACTGCCCTGGAGCAGAAAGCAGAAAGACACCTACGGTTCCTGGGAGGCCAGAGGTTCTTGTACTGATCGAAAAAATACTCTAGTTCCTTTCTTCCCATTCAAAATACTGGCCCCCTTCTAAATGATGTCACATTCTTGGTTTACAGTCAAAATACGAAAGGAATAAGAATCAGAAGTCATTGTCCTAATATCAAATCTGTCGCTAACCAGATATGTAAAGCAAGAAGTCAGTTTAATTTCTTGGTCAAATCTTCCTCATTAATAAAATCCAGGAACCAGCTGTTTTCAGTTATTTAAAAAAAAAGCTAGTAATATTCAAGTTGGTCCCCCAATTACATTTATTCAATAATAATTTACTTGATCATTTCTATCACTGAATACACACAAACACACACAGACACACACACACACACACACACACACACACACGACAGCTTCTGATACATGATGATTTTCATATTTCAATCAGTTAACCACAGGCCAAGGAAAGAAAATAATCACTTTACCCATACAGCCTTATCAGGGGTAAATGTACGATTTCCACTAGTGATTTTAAAATATTGAGAACCAGTGAGAGGGCTACTCCTGTTACTAGCTGTTGCATACCACTCTGGACCTGCACACCCCGGGACAGATACACCCTGACTCCCTAAGGAACATCCTCTACATTTCTGACGATCAGATTTAATCTCTCTTGATTACTCTCAAAAGCAAGATAAAAACAAAATAAACTATGTATCTTATAAAATATAGAATTTGTAATAAAACAATATTGCTAAATTCATATAAATAAGAAAAGCTTACAGTTTTTCAACAAAACTTCTTTATTTATTTATTTATCTGTCTATTTTTAGGCTTTTGCCATAGGGTGCACATACTCATTGGAAAGAAATACAACAAAGAAAGAGGGAAAGTGATAAATCATCCCCCAGGGTGGAAGGCTGTACATAATCCCTCCTTCATTCTCTTTTCAGGCTTTTGGGCATGCACTCACATGAGCCGAGTGTGATTTTCAAGCTACTGGGTCCAGGGCCCGAAATGCAGTTGGTCAGGTGGGAGTCCAGCGTCTTAAACACCACATCACTTGCTGATCCCCTCAACTAAATTAACTGTAACAGTGCAACCATATTTCTGGTACAGACACCTGCTGAGGCAGGGATGTTTATGTGTAGAACTCAGAAGAAATCAGAAATGTATTAAATTTGAACATTTGCTGTTGTCTAAAGGCTTTTAAGCATAGTATTATTTTTTTCCTTCACTGTTAATGAATTTCATAAGAGGAAATTAATATTGAAAGAATTTCGTGTTATCTTTTATGTATTTGATTATTATAGATTTCCCATATTCTATAATATCTTTTTTTTTATTTTCTTTTTTTTTTTGTTGGAGAGATTTTTGCTATAGGGCGCATGCGCTCGCCAGACAGACAGACAGAGACAGAGAGATAGAAAGCAGGAAATCACCCCCCAGGGGGGATGGCCACGCCGCAATCCCTTCTCCTCCATTCTCCTCTCGGGATCTTGGGCACGCACGCACACGCGCCCGGCGTGAGTTTAAGCCACCGGGTC
The DNA here is from genome assembly GCA_026018925.1 of Tupaia tana. Taxonomy (NCBI): domain Eukaryota; kingdom Metazoa; phylum Chordata; class Mammalia; order Scandentia; family Tupaiidae; genus Tupaia; species Tupaia tana. The sequence goes on from JAKSZU010000002.1 coordinate 147,327,471, forward strand.
CGGGACTCGAACCGCGGTTGACTACGTGGGAGTCCAGCGACATAGCCATTATGCTAACTGCTGGTCCCCTCTATAATATCTTTAAGTATTTTCATAAGTAAAAAATGCTGCATGCCCATCATGATAAAAACAGTAAGCTAAAAACTTGAGTGTAAATCAAATAGAGGATCACACTATAAACCACATAACCTTTTATTGAGGTTTGAACTGTGAACAAATTTTTAAAATAAAAAAGTAAATGCCAGTCATTGTGTCTACAGTCCCACCTCCTTAGAAGGCCGATACAGGAAGACTGCAACATAGACCCAGCCTAATCTCCCCGCCTTCCACCTCCACCAGACACACACACACACACACACACACACACACAGAAGTTAAACAGTGAATCCAGACTGTAGAACGTAGCCCCCCCTATGGCTCCTAATGATGTCCACCTCTGGCTGTTCCCCTCCTGAGAAATCTGTCCCCCTCTCAGTAGGAGCTGGACCTAGTGATTTGCATCTAATGAATAGAAAAAAGCAAAAACAATGGACTCTCACTTCGAGTTCAGGCTTTTGCTCTGTTCTAATGATCTCTTTTGTTCTTAATCTCTTATTTGAAGAAATCAGTACCATGGTTTCAGCTGTCATGTGGAGAGGTTGCTTGGAAAGAAATGGAAGGAAGATAAATATTGTTTAAAAGAAGGTAAGAAAGGAAGGAAGGAAGGGAGGGAAAGAAGAGCTGAGGGATGCCTCTCAGTAACAGCCAGCAAATACCCATTTTCTTCCAGTAGGCACATGAGTGGATTTGGACGTAGATATTCTGGGTTGTGCCAATAACCTGGTCAATCTAGAAAGCAGATGTTTCCCTGGCTGAACCTCGAGTGACTGCAACTCTAGCTATCATGTTTATCTTAATCTTGTAAGAGATGTGAAGCCAGAGGTATACAACTAAGCCATTCACAGATTCTTGACTCTCAATAATTATAGAATAACAGATGTTGATTATTATAAGTTGCTAAATTAGAGGGTAATTTGTTATACAGCAATAGGTAACTAATACATCTGGATTCTCAGAATAAGATCAATCACTCACACAATAGAAACAGTTTCTGGATTGTAGTATTAATTACCAAAGTCTGTTCTGTACTAAAGAAACTAAAGCTTTCACATTTTTATTCAGTTATTTTTAACAAAATGAAGAGAAATGACATGTAAGGCCAATCACTTTTTTTGTAAGCCTTAGCTTTAACTGAGTTTAGCTAATCACAACTATTTTAGAGCAATCTTTATTGTTTTGGTACCCTGTCAATACTGTTTTGGTTCATTTATTGTAAATATGCAGAGAAAAGCTATTTCTTTTATTAGTGTGGTTTCTCATAATTAGATAAATTAAATAGACACCTAGAAAAGAATTTAAAATTTCTCTCTTTTAGCTTTCATTTCCTAATCACTTGACCAAAACTGATGCCTTGTCAGGAGAAAATAGATAAGACTAAGCAAATATTTATTATAATGTTAGCTGATCAGATATTCTGGTTTACATAGAATGACTCAGACAAATACCAGAAGTACAGTGGGAGTTTTTGACCTTTCAGAGCGAATCTCTACTCACCTAAATAATGTGTATATGTGATAAAGTGTTGCTTTGAGAATCAGCAAAGCTGAACTAGTCTGCTCGGTTTTCACACATCTTCTTTCTCTCCTCTCTCTCTTCAAATACTTTTCCATTTCTAAGAGATAGCATAAATTAACTTTCTTTAGATAATCTTTTATTAATATCCTTCTAACATACACACAAAATTACTGACATCAGTGCTCAGCCATGTTTTAGATTATTGTAAGATTTAGAACATTTTCTTTTTTGAGAGGTTTTTGCTATAGGGCGCGTGTGCTCGCCAGACAGACAGAGAGAGACAGAGAGACAGAAAGAGAGAAATCACCCCCAGGGGGGATGGCCATACCGCAATCCCTTCTCCTCCATTCTCCTCTTGGGATCTTGGGCACACACGCACACACGCCCAGCGTGAGTTTAAGCCACCCGGTCCGGGACGCGAACCACGGTCGACTATGTGGGAGTCCAGCGACATAGCCATTACGCTAACTGCTGGTCCCCAAAATTTAGAATATTTTGTCTTGTTTCAAAGATGTGTGTGTACATGTGTCCTGCATAAGCTCCTTGAAGACAAAGGCAACTTCTGATTTATTTTAACGTCTATATTTGTATAGATCAATTTGGAGAATTTGCATCACTCTTTTCTTTTATTATATTTCTCCCTCTGTTCTCACAATGCATTTTCCTCCATCTTCCTTTTTTGTTCCTATTTTTTTTTTTTTGAAACAACTTTGTGATTCTGCATAGGCATACCCTCTGCATGAGGCTTTTTTTTATAAAAATACAACTTGCATTTATTTTCAGTGCACATAACTGGGAGCATTATATATATATATATATTTTTTTTTTTCATTCCATTTGTGATCCTTCGGAGACCTGACTACCTAGGTGTGTAGATTAAACACAGATTACTATGTGTCTTCTGACCACCTCGGTGTGTAGATGAAACACAGATTACGGTGAGTCTTCTGACCACCTCGGTGTGTGGATGAAACACGGATTACGGTGAGTCTTCTGACCACCTCGGTGTGTGGATGAAACACGGATTACGGTGCGTCTTCTGACCACCTCGGTGTGTGGATGAAACACGGATTACGGTGCGTCTTCTGACCACCTCGGTGTGTGGATGAAACACGGATTACGGTGCATCTTCTGACCACCTCGGTGTGTAGATGAAACACGGATTACGGGGTGTCTTCTGACCACCTCGGTGTGTGGATGAAACACAGATTATGGTGAGTCTTCTGACCACCTCGGTGTGTGGATGAAACACGGATTACGGTGCGTCTTCTGACCACCTCGGTGTGTGGATGAAACACGGATTACGGTGCGTCTTCTGACCACCTCGGTGTGTGGATGAAACACGGATTACGGGGTGTCTTCTGACCACCTTGGTGTGTGGATGAAACACGGATTACGGGGTGTCCTCTGACCACCTCGGTGTGTAGATGAAACACGGATTACAGGGTGTCCTCTGACCACCTCGGTGTGTGGATGAAACACGGATTACGGTGCGTCTTCTGACCACCTCGGTGTGTAGATGAAACACGGATTACGGGGTGTCTTCTGACCACCTCGGTGTGTGGATGAAACACGGATTACGGTGAGTGTTCTGACCACCTCGGTGTGTGGATGAAACACGGATTACGGGGTGTCTTCTGACCACCTCGGTGTGTGGATGAAACACGGATTACGGTGAGTGTTCTGACCACCTCGGTGTGTGGATAAAACACGGATTACGGTGTGTCTTCTGACCACCTCGGTGTGTAGATGAAACACGGATTACGGGGTGTCTTCTGACCACCTCGGTGTGTGGATGAAACACGGATTACGGGGTGTCTTCTGACCACCTCGGTGTGTGGATGAAACACGGATTACGGGGTGTCTTCTGACCACCTTGGTGTGTGGATGAAACACAGATTACGGGGTGTCTTCTGACCACCTCAGTGTGTAGATGAAACACGGATTACTGTATGTCTTCTGACCACCTAGGCGTGTAGATTAAACACAGATTACGGTGAGTCTTCTGACCACCTCGGTGTGTGGATGAAACACGGATTATGGTGTTTCTTCTGAACACCTCGGTGTGTGGATGAAACACAGATTACTGTATGTCTTCTGACCACCTAGGCGTGTAGATTCAACACAGATTACAGTGTGTCTTTTTCCATCAGCCTCCACAAACTGCCTGACCCTGTCATCACTGGCCCAAGGCCGTCCTGAGCAATGCTGTCGTTATCTCCTCGGTCACTGCCATGACCAGCTTCTGCCCTTCCTGCTGCTCATGATCTTTGACTTCCCCTAGACACCAAACCCGCAGATCCAGAGCGTACCTTGCACAACTATATGTGCTTCTAACTACTCCTTTGGGGTGACCTTTCAGAGTATCAATATGTTCTGAAAAAAAAAAAAAAAAAGGGTGTTAAGTACCGTAAGTATATACATTTTTATTAAGAATAATTGATGCAACACGAAAACCTGTCTTAACTATTTTTAAAACTGGCACATTATAAATGCCAAATGCCTTACAATTTAGCAATTAGGTAGTAAAACTTAAATTATGAATCTTATATTTTATATTAATTTTATTCTCAGTAGGGAATATTACAATTGATATTAAGGCAAAAATAGAAAAGAGTACATGGGGCATGGGAAGCAAAAAGAAAAATCTATTAGCAAGAACATTATATTAACATTCTTCAAACATTAAATTTAATATCATTTACAAAGAAACAGGAAGTGCAGCATTTTATATTCTAGAATAAATTAGTTGAGAAGAAAGATTATGGGATCATTCACACATGCACAAGTGTGTGTGTGTGTGTGTGTGGATAAATAAAGATGATACACAGATACTGAGGAGGAGAGATATTTATCTGTCCTTGTCCTTTGAAAGGTCTGAAAATGAATGTCATTTTATAAATCTGAAGTTAAGGAAATGTGACTGGTGAACTCTTGGGCTTTGTCCTTGAACAATGTTCTCACAGATGTCACTTCTCCATGAGGACTGACCATGTCCACACCTCTAAGGGCAGGCGGCCATGACATGAATGACTTGGGATGGGGGCAAATGGCAATGAAGTGTGGTGAGAGAAAACCTGCTCAGAGCTTCATCCCCAGTGGAAATTCCCTAAGATCCCCAAGGAGGTTAATGACAAGTTCGTCATCTCTGTTCAGGATATTGGAGGCCATTATGTTTCTAAGATGACATGGATTTCATCTCTGATGAAGAGAGAAAGCAGCCTGGGAGCGCTCAGCAGTAACACGCTAACCGCTGGCACCAGCATGCAGTGGTGAAAACAACTCATTGATTTCTCTTGGCTGGATTCAAATAGATTTCAGCATGCACTTCGACATTGGAACTGCTTATTAAATTTAATTATTTTGGCCCAAAATGGCTGCTGTGCTCCCACTCTTGGATTACTATAAATCAGCCCAAATCCTTCCTGTTAGGCTGCTTTGCTTAGCTGGTTGCTAAGTGATAGCCAATCACACTAGCCACACTTCAGTCAATCACAGAAAGCCCACCTTTTGGTGGGCTGTTTGGGCAGCCTACCGCCAACCTGTAACCATATCGGATTGTATCTCTACTCATTTTTTCACTTAGGTTTTTGTACATCATTTTCCCTATTCCGGGACTAAACACTGAGTGACCACGAGGCTAGCTAGAGTGGTCCAGAAGTCTGGGGACAATGGCCCAATTTAAATCGTGTTAGGATTTGCTCAATTAAAGCTCTCCTCTATTAAGTTGGCTAGTTTCTCTTATTTTTAACATGCTCATACCACACCATGGGAAGGCTGTGCACGTACCCCACACACCACTCTTACTAGCATCGCTCCAGTAGCGAACACTGGGAGTGGTCTTTTTCAGTGTTTTGGCAACACCTCTATTACAGCACCATATTTTCATTAGTTCTTTGTGCAGGTGTCCGCTGCAGATAAAGAATTGACAGCTCTCAGGCATGAACTATATCTCTTTTATCTGCCCTATCTCTGAGACCTAATCTCTTGCATACATAGAATAGGAACTCAATTATTTTCATTAAGTGAATAAATAAAGGAATGCCTAGTGAATGCAGGCAAAACTACCCCATAGATGGGACCAGCAGTTAGCGTAATGGCTGTGTCGCTGGACTCCCATGTAGTCAACCGCAGTTCGCGTCCCGGACCCGGTGGCCTAAAACTCATGCCGGGCACGTGTGGATGCATGCCCAAGATCCCAGGAGGAGAATGGAGGAGAAGGGATTGCAGCGTGGCCATCTCCCCTGGGGGGTGATTTCTCGCTTTCTGTCTTTCTCTGTCTGTCTGGTGAGCGCACGTGCCCTATAGCAAAAATCTCTCCAGAAAAAAAAAAAAACAAACAAAAACAACTATCCCATAGATAAACATATGTGTGTATATATATATATATATATATATATATATATATATACAGACATTACACATATTGATGTTTCTGTAATTGATCAGAGTCTTACATTTTGTAGTGTATCATTTTTCTCAAAAGTTTTAAAATAAGAAATAGTTTACATGCAATATAAGTAGTGCAAAAGTAAATAAATGGCGGTAAGAGATTATAGGAGTAATGCATTTTTCCACTTGGAGAGTTTGTAAACATGACTATTTTATATATAAATTTAGAAATAGAAATGTTTTGCATATTCGTTTAATTATAAATGAATGCATATTCTAAGCCATTGAATCAGTTACAAATGTGAAATTAATAAGATTCACAATTGATCTATTGGCAAAGTTAGGGACAATGTAAATTTAATCAACTTGAGGGGATTGTTTCATGCTAAAAAAGTACAAATAGATAATTAAATAAAGATAGCACCACAATCTCAAATTTATAGATATATCTAAATATTTTTAAAGTTTCAGGAATAGTTGTGCAAATTAGCTAGGAATTTTTGACTGAGTCCTTTACTTGGTTTTTAGAACACACTGTTTATAGTATGTTCAAACATATACCTTTTTAATTTGTTCTATTTTTCACATTGTGACATTTCCTTACTAGCATGAACAAATAAATATTATTTTTTCTTTATTTACCTATGCATCTCTTTGCTCAAGAAATAATTTTTTATTCTAATCATTTGTTCCTACAGTAGTTATTATTAATGAGTTTCATTATAATGCTATAAAGCAGATAAAAACATTTTAATTTTACATGTATGCAAATATAAGTCTATTATAAAAAATGTGTGTGTGTGTGTATAAACCAGGATTATAGAGTATGCAACCAATGTATAAATAATAAGCATAGAAAGCATATTAGAAAAAAACAAAATTGATGAAATTCTCTAAAGAATAAAGTAAAATGCAAATTAAATGCATAGCTAATGTATTTGGAAAGTAATAAAAGCTACAACGAGACAGAATATTAAGAAATATTTTCCATTTAGTTTTATTATATCAACAAAAACAAATTTTTCATACTTAATTACTTTTCATACATTTTAATTCATTGGATGATTTTAAATTAGGGGAAATAAATAGTATTAATTACGGAGTAATAAGGTATTTTTGTGGGGCTTTGAGTGTGTGTGTGTGTGTGTGTGTGTGTTTGTATGTGTAGATGTGCTTCTAAATCCTCACTTCCTTTTTCTTGTAGAATTCAGATACCCTTCTACTTAGAGAGTTGACTACATAAGACAAGTCTGTGAATCCATAGACTCTTCCTGAGGAACTTTTTTTTTCTTAAGAAATAAAAAAAGCAAAGTGAGAAAATAAAAAGGAATGTTTTCTTTCTCCAACCTGGATAGTTCATCCTCATATCCTGCATTGGAAAATCTTTTTATTTTATTTTCTAAGATTCAGTTCACCTACCACATCTTTTCTGAAGTCTTCTTTAATTCTTTGTCCATTTTCCGAGTTTAGTGATTTCTTCCTCTATATACTTTTTTGATTGGACTTTTACTTAGCATTTTGCTTTCTTCTTTGCAATATGCTTATATCTCACCATATCATTAGGTTGTAAATTTCAAAATGTCAAGGCCAACTCTTCCCTATAGTCTCCTGTATTTACCACACTGTGTTACCTGGAGTTCATTGAATGAAGATCTCCTAGATGGTGTTTTTTGTTTTTGTTTTTGTTTTTTTTTTTCAGTTTATTTATCCATTTCTTCTACAAACAAGAGAGACAGAGACATAAAGAAAGACAGAAAAGCAGAACACCCAACAGGGTCTTGCTCCAGTCTATCCCCAGCTTCAGCCACCCAGGATCGTGGGTGCGTGGGTGCCTGGTGGACTCAGGAAGGTCTCCAAATCAGAGCCTTCCCCTGTAATGAGCCTCACACAGTATCGTGCTTACTGTCACGCCACCACCCGGCTCCAAGATCTGCTGTATTTCTATCCCTAGCTTTCTCCTTCCGTCAGCCCTGATGCAGAAAACAAAGTATGCAGAAAACAATGAAAACAAAGCTGGAGACATCTACTTCTTTCTTGAGGAAAATATAGGAAAGATTGACAATATCATTATAGGTTTATTTAAAATAAAAAGGCATTTCAATGTGAATTACCTGTTCATTGAATAGGCCAGCACAGCAAATTTTATCCATGCTGTAGTTGAAACGATAAACAATCTATATGCATTTTAAAGGTTTGGAATATGAATTGGAAAATAAACGAGTCAGTATATTAGTTGTGGACTTTTTCCTGACTGTTAAAAGGTGTGTATATTTGATAGTATATTTATTGTTTATTAAATAATTGTCCAAGGGAGTCTAAACATGAAGGGACGCCTCCCTCTCCAGAACATTATCTCTGGACTTAACCGTTTGAGAATCTAGATTCACTCCAGGAAATGATAAAAACAACATTATTTTTCCATGGTATTTTGGAGATCTCACATGTTACAGTGCCAAGACTTTTTTTTTTCCTTATCTCAAAATAATCTCTAATTCAGCCAAATCCTTGCAAAACATTTGGTCAACACGTGATGGACAGGAAACAATTGCAACATATCCTCTCTGTGTGAGGTCCTAAATTTGTCTCTTTTTGTTTGTGTAGAGCCTTGAAATACAAACTGTCTTTTGTTTAAGTTTATTTCTTTCATGAGAAAGAAAGAGACAGGGATAATAGACAGCGTCACCACGCCACGCTCCCGTTAGTGCCAGACGCGATCACAGACGTATCCACAGGGATGCCCGGCATGCCAAGGATCTGAACCCGAGGCCTCCCCTTTGGCTTCAGTATCACACAACAGCACCCTCCTGCCTGCACCACCCAGCAGCACCTGTATTGCTTTTGGTATGAAACACATGATATATGACCAAAGCTTTTTATGAGTATCTTACTATTTCAAAGTTGTATTTCAAATATAATTTCAAAATCAAATTATGTGCTCTTGCAGTAAAATAATTAGCCTAATCCATCACCTAGTATACCAAGCTAACAACACGATGCAAACTTTAAGAATCATGTATCTTTTGTGGGCATATAGTTATTACCATTAGAAAGGTTTAAAATAAAAGAAGGGATGTTAAACACAATTAAAATTCTACCAGTGAGAATTGTGCAAAAGGTTCACCAAATCTAATAAATAAGATTAACGCCATGTGCAGATAACAAAATGTACTAAAGTTGTAAGCTCTAAGTCTTAGTCGATAGTATAGATTTCCTTATTGAAGAAAGAAATGCAGCATAGTAGATCAAAACGGAATTAGTAATAAATGAATGTGGCTGCCTGCATGGTAAATAAATTAAAACTGCTATGTTTTATCATATCATTATCTCCAAATAATTACTTTGTTTTTCCAAAATTGCTATAAAAAAATAGCGATGTATCAAGATACCTTTGGCAGCAGTGGTAAATACACTTTTAATTATTTCACCACTAGAGTAAAGGTCAAATAATTTAGTAAAGTTGATTTAGGACTTGGCCTGGATCGTGAAACTGTAGTGACTGGTTAATTCACAGAAAGGAGACGAAGAAACACACATTTCATGGAGATAGAATGTCAGCAACTCTGTCACATGGCCGAGTGGGTGACCTTCTTTTTAAAAATAATATAAAGAGTCCCATCTGGGTCACGTATAGATTAGTTTTGGGACCAGCAGTTAGCGTAATGACTATGTCGCTGGACTCCCACGTAGTCGACCATGGTTCGCGTCCCGGACCCAGTGGCTTAAAACTCACGCAGGGCGCATGTGCGCACATGCCCAAGATTCTGAGAGGAGAATGGAGGAGAAGAGATTGTAGTGTGGCCATCCCCCCGGGGGAGTGATTTCTCGCTCTCTCTGTCTCTCTCTGTCTGTCTGGCGAGCACACGCACCCTATAGCAAAAACCTCTCCAAAAAAAGAAAAAAATAATAATATAAAGACTGTTTGAAAACATTCATGCACTTCGAGACAATGTTTTAGATAAAGGAGTGATGTTCCTCACTTATAAAATAGGAATTATAAAGCTTATCATACAGATGAGCTGAGAAGAATAATGAGCCATCAGGATGTATAAGATTACTTCTTGCTTTGTTTGTTGTTGTTCAAAATAGATGACATGGAAACCAATATGGACTCCTTCTAAAAACACATTAATCTTGGTAACAGGTGCATAAGGCTGGCGTTAAGCAAAGTCAAACAGAGACCTTTTCGTGCAAGACAGAAGTTTGGTTACTCAGGGCCTTTTCACCGAAGTTCTCATTTTAGGACGGCCTTGCTTTCCTTTATAAACCTTTTTATGCCTGTTTGATCACAAAAATTGTACCCTCCTTCCAATGTTAATCTCTCTTTTTCTCTTCCATGTCAGATTTCTGATCAATTAAAGCCTTAAGCATTCAGAAATTTTTTCAATCCATTAATAGCCATTTCTTGTCACTTTCTGCCAGCAACAGTGGCAAACAAAGCCAATTCATGAACCTTAGAGTCAAATGTGGAGACAGATTTTTATTTACTTTTTGAGAGATTTTTGCTATAGAGTAGATGAGGTCGCTGAAGAGTCAGAGAGAGACGGAAAGTGAGAAATTACCCCCCAGGAGGGATGGCCATGCCACAGTCCCTTCTCCTCCATTCTCCTCTTGGGATCTTGGGCACGCACACATGCGTGCCCGGCTGTGACTAGAACCACAGCCAACTATATGGGAGTCCAGTGACATAACCATTATGCCATCTGCTGGTCCTGAAATGTGAAGACAGACTTAAACAAGTAACCCCCACCCCAAACATGATGAGGCAATCAAACAGCAGTCAAAAAAAGACATGTGAGGGATTCCACGTTATTATCCCAAATTTTGGAGAATTTCCTGACTGACTTTTAAATGAGTTTAGTCTAGTGGTTATCAACAGAGATGTTACTTTCCCCAAGGTATATTTTGAAATGTGTAGAACAACTTCCAGGTGCCACAATGATTAAGATCTCTCTATTTTGACAACTAGGGAGGAAATCTAAGGTAAAATTACACTGCAATATGCAGAATTAACAAAGATATAAAACAATATGAACTTTGATTCTTGATAATGGGAATATGAATTTGAAAAATTATTTACCAATATCTACTAATCCGAACATATACTTAGCCAATGAACCATTATTTTTCCTTCTAGTTATAGGCGTGACTAAAATGCAAACATAAGTCAACAAAGAATTGGTATAAGAATTTCATACAGCACTATTTACCACAGGCAAAAAACAGAAAGTAATCCAAAAATTCCGAAAGAATAAAGTAAATATGGTTTCATGGATTTTTACCATGGAATATTCAACAAAAATAAAAAATAACATGATATTGTTCAAAGCAACAATACAGATGAATTTCAGAAGACAGCGAGTAAAAGAAGCAAGAAAAGGTCTCATTCCTTTTCTAAAAAGTTTGAAAACAAGTGTCGTCTATTTATCTTGATAGAAAATTGAATATGGTTATATTTAAGATTTAAAACTGGGCATTATGAAATATGTTAATGTTCTTTATCGCGTTTTTTTAATGGGGGACACATAGGTACTTTCACATTGCAAAAAAATAATCAAACTATGCTACAGCTTCTGCATTTAACCTGTACATGTGATACACTTCAGACTTTTCTAAGTTTATTTTTAAATATTTTAAAGCAGAGGTACCAACATACCAACTCAAACTCTGCTTAATAGTCAAGAATTTTAATAACATCACTAGAAATTAAATAATAGGAAATATATAGGTCAGCCATAAGCTATTTCTGCCAAAAAAATTTAAAAGGTGCATAACCAGGCCTGTCAGCCAAATTTACCATTTAGAGAAAATATTAGGAACAATGTAATATTAAAAGACATCAAGAGGAAACAATCAGATAATTCTGGAATATAAAATATTCTGTAAGATCAATTTCCCTGACTCTCTAAAAAGCAATATTTGGGGGACCAGCGGTTAGCGTAATGGCTATGTCGCTGGACTCCCATGTAGTCCACCTTGGCAGGGCCAGGGGGAGGGGATGGTGGGAGGAGCTGGAGGGCCGGGGCAAGGGGATGGTGGGAGGACAAGATTCCATTGAGGGTTCTCTCACTCACCCATTCTCTCATGCACGTCATGTCATTAAAAAAAAAAGAAAAAGAAAAGAAAAAAATTCTCTCTAAGGTGTAATTCAATTCCAGAATGAAAGAGGTAAGTAAATAGGACAGAGCAGTATCTGGAAATACAATAGCTGAGAAGTTCCTATATCTGATAAGAAAGATACCTCAGCTTACCTAGTCTACAGAAGTTCAGCACATCTCTAGGGATGATATTTTTTCAAAAAACATAAACAATTACACCTATGCACGTAGGCATAAATCAGCTGAATAAAAGAGATAAAAGCAACCTTAAAGTAGCCAGAGAAAAGGCTTTTTTTTTAACAAAGGAGCAATAATATAAAAGGGCTGTCTTCATATCAATCAATCAATCAATCAATAAATAAATAAATAACAAGGGGATTCTATTTTGACGTGATAAAGGACAAATAATATTCTGGATTTGAATCATCTAACCAAAGAAAGTATTTTTCAAAACAAGAAAAGTTGCCCTCCTGCATTACAAAACTACTGAAGGAAACGCTTCAAAGCGAAGGTGATGGTTCCAAATGGAAGTGTGAACATGCAGGAAGAAATGAAAAGAACTAGAAAAAATTTTAAAGGAGGAGACATAAATAATTATTAACAGGCTAAAACCAAAAACAATAATAATGCCTCATGAATTTTATAACATGCAGATGAAAATTAGATGTCAAGAACAATAGCAGTGCAAACGATGACAAGGAATGAGCTGACTTAAGCTGCCGGGGAAAAGAAAGAAGCAAAACAGTTAAGCGGCACTAAAATGGAAAATTATCTGTTGATGATAAGGCGTATGGTAATATCTTTGAATGGCCTAATACGTAAATGCTGGGGAAATTCATTTTGTATGCTGTAGTGATATACAGTGAATGGATTAAAAATCTGTTGTAAAGGGCTGCACATTTCAGTAAATGACAAAAAATATACCAATGTACTTACACGTACTAATTAGATTGTGCTGAGCCAAACATCCACATTGAAATCTCTAGGGTAACCACTGAAAAATGATATAAATATGAATAACTTAAAAGCTTTTGAAAAGAATGGAATACAATATACTGATTAATTCAAAAAAAGGCAAGAAAAAAAAATAAAAGAACAAAGAATGTTCCAAGTAGAAGATAAATAGCTAATTTTCAGACTTAGCCACATTTACATCAGCCATTTTGTTACATGTAAATAAAACAAATGCTCCAAATAAAAGGCAGCCAGATGAGATATTTTAAGAATGATTAATATTTATTTAATTTTATTTATCATTTATTTTTAAATTTTCTCCAAGGCATGTGCACTCACCAGAGAGAGACAGGGAGAGAAGGTGAGAAATCAAGCTATCAGGTCCAGGACTTGAACCGGGGTCAACCATGTGGGAGTCCAGTGCCTTAACACCACGCCGCCTGCTGGTCCTAAGACTAGATTTTAAAATAAGACCCAAATGTATGCTACTGAAAAAGACACACTTTATAAACATGGCAACTGAGAAGTTAAAAAAAAAGTAGTAAGGGGAACCAGCAGTTAGCGTAATGGCTATGTCGCTGGACTCCATTCTCCTCCATGCTCCACTCAGGATTTAGGGCATGCGCACATGCCTGGCATGGTTTTCACGTTACTAGGTCTGGGACTCCAACCACAGAATCAGCATGTGGGATCCAGATGCCTTAATATCCATGTCATTTGCTGGCCCTAGGTGGTTTACCTTTTCTTTTTCTTTTTCTTTTTCAAGGTTTTTACAATAGGGCACATGTGCTCTCTGGAGAGAGACAGAAAGGGAGAGGGAAAGTTGAAAAACCACCTCCCAGGGGAGAAGGCCACACCACAATCTCTTCTCCTCCTGGAATTTTGGACATGCACACACATGTGACACTTTACAAGCAATCAAGTCCTGAATCTGAGCCATGGTCGACCATTTGGAAGGCCAGAGCCTTAAACACTTCAACACCAGCTAGACCCCTAGGTGGTTTACTTTTAACAGTTTGCTTTTTTTTTTTTTTTTTTGGAGAGGTTTTTGCTATAGAACGTGTGCGCTCGCCAGAAAGACAGAGACAGAGAGACAGAAAGTGAAAAATCACCCCCCAGGGGGGAATGGCCACGCCACAATCCCTTCTCCTCCATTCTCCTCTTGGGATCTTGGGCAGCACGCACACGCGCCCGGCGTGAGTTTTAAGCCACCGGGTCCGAGACGCGAACCGCGGTCAACTACGTGGGAGTCCAGCGACATAGCCATTACACTAACTGCTGGTCCCTACTGGTTTGCTTTTAATAAGCTATCTGATTCCTGTATCATTTTTGATAATGTGTCTCAGATGATTTCCATTAAGCTAATTTATGTTCACAAGTCTGGTCTGATCTGTTTCTTACTGAGCCCATTTAAAAATATACATTAGTTTCACTCACATTTATAAACTTGTCTTTCAGCAAATTGGTTTACATATATTTTTTGAAAATTTAATAATATATTTTTTGGGAAAGGTTTTTTTTCCTATAGGGCACATGTGCTCACCAGAAAGACAGAGAGATAGAAAGCAAGAAATCACCCACCCCACCCCCCAGGGGGGATGGCCACACCACAATCCCTTTTCCTCCATTCTCTTCTTGGGATCTTGGACACGCACGCACATGCACCCGGTGTTGAGTTTAAGCCACCAGGTCTGGAACTCAAACTGCAGTCAACTACATGAGAGTGCAGTGACATAGCCATTACACCAACTGCTGGTCCCTAAATTTAATAATATTAAGATACACAAAAAAATAGAAAGTAGCTATAATCATCCCATGTGGAGTTACATCCTTTAAATTAATCTATAATGTATTTATATATGCTTCCAGGCTTTTCTTTTTTTTAGAAGAATTATTTGTTTAATTTATCATTATTATTATTTATTTTATTTGACACAGAGAGAGAGAGAGAGAGAGAAAGGGAAGAGAAAGCAAGCTGCCAGGTCTGAGACTCGAACCATGGTCAGCCATATACCACTTGCTGGCCTCTCCAGACTTTTCTTTATCCATGTATTTTTTTCTTTCAAAAATCAAGTAGTAAGAAAAATATTGTTTTTCAAGCTCCCTTTTAATTCTTCCTTGTTATAATTGCTAGAGTTTGTAATATTCATGACTTCATCAGGATTCAAGTGGATGGCTGGACCATTCCAACATAAGGGAGGAAGTATCAACATTAGGAAGTTCTTTGATTATTAAAGAATTAAACATTTTCATTTTGTTATTTATATTTATTTTGTGAATAACCTTGTCATACCTTTACTCATTTTTTTGTTATTGTCACTTTAAGTCTTGACTAGCTCTCTATAAAGTTTATTATCATGTTTTCAAAAATGTTAAGTGTTAAAAAAAATGGTGTTTGCAACCTTCCCAATCATTTATCTTCTGCATATTTATTTTTGTGATATGTAAATATCTAACTTGGTGCAGATTAACTATGTAAATGATTTTAGTTACCATTTCTGGTTTGGGTATCTGTTTTAAAAAGGTCTCCTGAATCTCCTAGAACGTAAATACATAGTTATCTGTATGTGTTCTTATAGTAATTAGGTGTGCAGGGAAAGGAGAGATATGAGTCTTCTCATTTTTATCTTATCAGAAGCTCAACTTCCATTCTAGGTGTGACTCTCTCTCTCTCCAAATCTGCTATTCTGAGTGTTAAGGAGTAATGCCCTGTCACTGCCAGATTGACGGTTATTTTCAGCTTCTCAGTGGTGTGGCTTTGAAATACTAATCTCTGATAACAAAACTATTCTAATCGTGGGTTCTCAGCTTTCTCATAGTATGTCTGCATCTCTAGTTCCTATGTTTGCGGATTTGGGAGAGCTACAGGGTTACTGCCATTCCACCTAAGTTTTTGCTTTTTTTCCAAATTAGGTACTAAATTCAACCTTTAAGTACATTATATAGCAGAAATTCTTTTTCAGTGCTCTTCTTTGATGTTTAATTTTTGGTTTTTTGAGAGGTTTTTGCTATAGGATGCGCTATAGGACCATCTGCTGGTCCCCAGTGGTCTCCTTCGGATAGCATTTAAATAGAGAGTATAACATAGGAATATCCTAGTATTTAAATTGCTATAGTCCCTTCTCTGGTAATTGAGAAATGTCATGTAAAATGCTTTTGTCCTGCTTTCTTTATCTCTCTTGATATTCAAATGTGAAAATGTCCAATAGAGTCTTAAGTTGGCTATTGAATACTCAGAGAGATTAGAAATTGGAAGACTATTGGAGATCAAGGGAAAGTTTTACAAAAATGTGAAAACGGGCTCCTTTGTTCTTGGGTAGGGGGGAAGAAAATGAAATGAAATGTTGAAATGAATGGAAAAATGAGAATATACAAAGAAGTTAAATAATTGTTTTAGAAAAGTCTTGACATATTATTGCTTAATTAATTTGTATAAATTGAAGGAAAGGCTAGAGACATAGGTAGACTATGTAATTGTTTTAATTCTGTAACAACTTATGTAGACTTAATATAATTAATGAAAATTAGATTTATATAAGGCCAAATAATCTCTTATTAGCTCTGAGATAAGAAAAAAATACAAATTCTCACATGCACAGTGTCTCTGTTATCATTCTGCAACAAGATAGTACTCTTTTCAACAAACTTCCACCCTGCAAATTTAAGATTCATGTGTTACGTCTTTGTCCATGATGAAAGGAAATTTTCAGTCACCTCCCAGAGCTCCTGATCCATAAAGATATCTTCAAGAGGCACATAAGGGTGGACCGAAGTGGTCGTGTAGGTGACCATTAGCCTTGATGCAAGTCCATATTTTCTTTCTTTAAAAACGTGTCATTTCTGCTTTGCATACAATTGTTTTGCACCTTTGTGAGGTACAATAGGTTTGTTAAAGCATGTATGTAGTGTGCATTAATCAAATCAAGGATATAAGGACATTCCCATCCCCAGCATTCAACATCATGGTGTGTTGTGCACACTAGCAAAGCATTCGACTGATTTTTTGGAAGTACGTTGGAGGCATTACTTTGTCATCAATGCTCATGACCAGGATTTTTTTTTTTTTTTTTTTTTTTTTTTTGAAGAGGTTTTTGCTATAGGGCTTGTGTGCTTGCCAGGAAGACAGAGAGACAGAGAGACAGAAAGCGAGAAATCACCCCCAAGGGGGGATGGTCACGCCACCGCAATCCCTTCTCCTCCATTCTCCTCTCGGGATCTTGGGCGTGCACGCACACGCACCCACCATGAGTTTAAGTCCCCAGGTCCAGGACTCAAACCACGGTCGACTACATGGGAGTCCAATAACATAGCCATTACACTAACTGCTGGTCCCAGTGTTCATGACCAGGATACACAGTTTAAAGACCTCTTCCACCTGTTTACATACTATCTTGTGTCTTTTAACCAATTTCTCCCCGTTTTTCCTTCATTCAGCAACCAAGACCTACCATTAATTCTCTACTTTGTTACCAAGTTCTTTAGCTTCCTCTAATGAGTGAAGACACT